>CM076994.1:84448307-85698307 GCA_039090855.1 Macrothele yani
ACAGAAAAGTAACCAAAGCTCTTATGGAAACAGCAACAAAATTAGCTGGGTCTAAGAACAAGTTGCATGTAAATAAATTATCAGGAAAAACGAAAATGTTGATGCAAAAAAGAAGAGAGATGAGGACAACTAAAGAAGATGTGACTTCCAAAGTGGAATATATAGAGCTATGCAAGACAGTACGAAAAAGTATCACTGAAGACGTAAGAAAATTCAACTGTGAACTAGTGAGGAAAGCAATTGAAAACAACCAAAGCCTAAAGATAGCAAAGGGACATCTCAGTAAGGGAAGAAAACAGATTATGGCACTGAGAAAAGAAGATGGTTCTGTAACAAGAAATAGAGGCGAAATTTTGACAAGAGTGAAAGATTTCTACTCCAAATTATATGAAAGGGATGATACATGCACTCCAGACATCATGAAAGATACCAGTACCAGAGTTCCTCCAGTCCTTCCAGCAGAAGTTGCACATGCAATCAAGAACATGAAGCGGGGAAAAGCTCCAGGAGAAGATGGAATTACTGTAGACATCATACAAGAAGCAAGTGGAGAAATCGAAACAGTACTCGCCCAAATTTTCACTCGATGCCTTAATGAAGGAAAGATTCCTGAGGATTGGAACACCGCTACAATGATCCTGCTTCATAAGAAAGGTGACATTGAGGATCTCGGAAACTACAGACCTATCAGCCTCCTATCAGTAGTTTATAAAATCTTCACTAAAGTTCTTTCACACCGCTTGAAGATAACACTGGACATGGCTCAACCGAGAGAACAAGCTGGATTCAGGAGTGGCTACAGCACAATAGATCATATCCATGTGCTGAGAGAACTAATTGAAAGAGCGAGGGAATATGAACTTCCATTGTGCATGGCTTTTATCGATTATGAAAAAGCCTTTGATTCGGTGAAGCCATCAGCAGTTACAATGGCTCTGAAAACCTGCGGTATTGAAGATGCATACATTAATATTATTAATAACATCTATGAAAATGCAAGTGCAAAGATTAGGCTGTTTGAAAATACAACACACATAAAAATTGGAAAGGGAGTGAGACAAGGTGACACCATATCTCCGAAGCTCTTTAATGCCACATTGGAGGGTGTTTTTCAGTCACTGAGCTGGGAAAACAAGGGGATAAAGATTAATGGAGATTATCTAACCCACCTTCGTTTTGCTGATGACGTAGTCATTTTTGCAACTAGCCCATCAGAGCTGCAGAGTATGATCCAGGAACTTGCTGACAAGAGTAAAGAAGTGGGATTAAAAATGAACTTTCAGAAGACAAAAGTGATGTTCAATGCTTTTACAAGAAATGAAGATTTATCGATTGATGGAGAAAAGCTGGAGATAACAGACACGTACGTTTATCTTGGACAGCAGATATCAAGTGAGGGTCACATTGATGAAGAAATTAATCGGCGTACAAAACTTGCCTGGAGAGCTTTTGGAAGAAACAGCATAATTTTCAAGAGCAATATGCCATTATGTCTTAAAAGAAAAGTGTTTGATCAATGCATCCTTCCAGTGCTTACGTATGGTGCAGAGACGTGGACCTTAACTAAAAGAGACATACAAAGGCTGCAGACAACTCAAAGCAGCATGGAGAGGTGCATACTTGGTGTAACCAGGAGAGATAAGAAGAGGAACTCGTGGATCCGAAAAATGACAAGAGTGGAAGACATCATGATCAGAGTCAAATCCCTGAAATGGCAATGGGCTGGACATACTGCCAGAAGGACAGATCATCGATGGACAGCCGAAATTTTAGATTGGATTCCAAGGGACAGGAAAAGACCCAGAAGAAGACCACATGGGAGATGGGTGGATGAAATTCGAAAGTATGCAGGGGTGACATGGAGGAGACTGGCACAAGACAGACCGTTGTGGAGGAAACTTGGGGAGACCTTCGTCCAGCAGTGGATTGATAATGGTTGACAATGATGATGATGATCATGCATGTATAAGTGAATATGCTGAAACGGTGTTAACAGTAAATGGAGAAGAACTAAGAAAATTCCTCATCAGGCGAGGTATATTCCAAGGTGATTTTTTTTATTAATGGCTTAACGACCACCGTAAGCAACCCCATTGCCGGAATTCGAACTCAGACACATCTCGGACGAATGGATAGAAGCCAGCGCTTAGACCACTACGCCAACGGTGCGGCCAAGATGATTGACTACCTAATTCGCTGACTTCATTGTCAGAAATAGTGACCAAAATAAACTGTGAAAGAAATTGGATAAAATTTGCCATTTGTTTTAACTGAACGATCTAAAATTATATGACAAATTTCTAGAAAAAACTAATTATTACTAAATAGTTTCAATGTTGAGCCGAATTATTGAATACAATTTTGAGTAGAAAATGAGGAAATGTCAGTTATCCGAGAAAAAATTTGATTCACATGAAATAGAACTGTTTGATAAAATGTTATAAACAGCCATCATCATGGAAAGTTTGACATTTTTCAAGCCGTAGTCATGCAACGTAAAATGCCAATCGATGACCATCGCTAAATGCTTTAAAAGATTCAGTAAGTAATAAAATTTAAAATGTAGTGATAAACACATGTATTATACTGCAAATTCGTTGCAGTGCTAGAATAATAGATTGGATTCAAGCTGAATGGAGATAATGTAATTAGCTCATACAGCAGGAAGGATCAAACAAAATAAAAGAAGTGCCACATCAAAAAAATTGCAGTGCTGCCCTTGAAACATAAAAATACTCTGATTTACATCTGCAGAAAGCTGGTGAATGTACAAACCTGAGAAAACTATGTGGAATGCTTATGTAAATTTCTTTGGGATTTCAAAAGAGTGGACTACAATACCTTGACTTTGCTGTGGTTGAAAAAAATGTTATAGTTATATTAATACATTTGGTCGTACCAAAGGATGGTAGAGTTGATAAAAAAGAACGAAAATTTTACAAAGTATGAAGCCACGAGAATCAAGTTCAACACCTCCTGGAGACATAAATTCAACACCTCTAGAAAAAAAGCATAAACGTTAGTCCACTAGTTGATGATGTATTTGGAGCAGTTCCAAGAAAATTCAAGAAATACATTATGTATACTGAAGCTGACAGTATAAGAACAGCACAGCTGTAAGAAGAAACACTGCTTGAAACTTACTGTTTGCTATGAAGATCCTTCGCTGTTTTTTAGTTTCTTGGACAGCATTTGAATCAATGATAGGACAAAACCCCATCAAACACAACTTTTTGTGTAACTGTATGCACTGCGAATAATAAACAATAGGTGTGCAAATTACATATTAAAAGTTGCGTGAGTTATTTTTGCAGATGTTTCACATCTTTACTGTGCTGATTTCCAATATGATTTTAGTTTTACTTGATCACGTGCTTTTGCCCCAGAATACTGTAGTACTTTGGGTAGACCATGCGTGAAGTAGTAGGCAATAATGTAATAAAGTGTAAAAAAAGGAATTCAATTATTTAAATTACACAACTCACATTGGAAACATTTATACGTATCATTTATTCCTACATCTAATGAGTTTCAGATTCCTGCTTGTAGAAACTACGTTTTTTCCCTTCCCATCAAAACTGTGCTTCTTTCAATTCTGTTTTTATTGTAGCTTCTCTCTGTGCAATATCATTCAGCAATAGTCGTCCTTCATGTTGACACTTCATTTGCCTTGGTACCTTCTCTTCATCTTTTTTACAGTCTGATGAAACTTTTTACCTTGCCCCTCACTAAAAGCTACCAGATTTTCCAGAAAATAGTACAAATGAGCAACCAAGAAATATAATTTGAGGCATGTTACATATGAAATTGAAATTTTCCGATATAGTATTCAAATTTTCTTTGTAGTTTGAGTCCTTGTAGTTTCCTAAGAACGTTTGTATGACATATTTAAAGGTAATCCATGTTTGTTTTCCAATTCCAAGCAAGGAGTTTAGAAAATTCCAATCCTGAACTGGTTTTTTTATGCCTGGTCCAGAAAAAATGATTTGTTTCAGTTTGCTATTCAACAATCTTGGAATTTTTTTGCAGAAAAATTCCAAATAGTTTTCATCTGGTGGTAAAACTTCAACAATGTATTACATTTATATGTAGAGGAGATATAATGAATTAGCTTTATTTTCTTTCCGCTAAGCTAATTAATATGAATGATTCTCTTCCTACCAGCTAGCTAATGATATACTTGTACTAAGCTTCAAAATAGTGAATTCAAAAGGGTGTTGTTACTAGTTAATTACGAACGTAAACAAAGTCTTAACGCTGGTTATTTATGGTAATAAATAAGTGTTATAAACCTAACAGCCAGACAGAGGTCTGACAAAAACTATGAATTGAGAAAGACTAACTTACGGTAACTTCTTTATTCTAAGACTCTTGGTCAACTAAAGCACACACACAACTTGTTTTACAATAATGAAGAATCTCTCCTCGTATTATAAACGCTCTCCGTAAACAACAACACTCTCTCATAACAAAAACAAAAGCTCTCCCTAAGTCTCGATGAACGCGCCTATATACTAGCTACCACCACGTCATGACTTACACTAATTGCCAGATCTCATTCAGCGGGTGAAATAATATTTCGTTCAGTAAGAAGATAATTTACATAGTAAAATAAAATACCCAGAGATAGTAAAATCAAAAGGAAAGTAAATATAGAGTATACGTTACAGAGACAAGGGAATCTTTTGTGGTTCCAAAAATTCTACTAATATTTTGTGGTCCCATTTTTAACCATGTTGGTACGTCGCCATTCCCCCATGTCAATTGCAGATTCTTTTGCTCTGCCATCGCATTCATAAGAGAAATATAGATACATCGTGTATCCCGAATGTTGCTCAGTCTGGCGTTGCAAAGCCTGTGTAATGATCTGTTGCATTTTAATGAAAAACCTCCCAAAAATGTAACAGATGCTGTCTTGACTGTTAGCATACAATTGTGGTACCATTGTCAATAAAACTATCATCCACTTCCTTGAAACCAGACAGTTAAATTGACAAATTTTGAGTGCAGAGACACAAGCTACCTAGCAGTTTTCAGCCATATGTAGAGGTGGAGATGAGCTCAAGTGCAAGTTCAGATATGTTTCAATCCTGGTTTCGCTGACTTGTTTTCCGTCTTCTGTCGTTACTTTTCCCTCCCCTCTTCAAGTATTGCTATACACCTGCCTCATAACTAGTGCTAGTATTATATTTTAGAAGATTGGATAGAATCAATATTTTGTAAAACATATATTTTTTCTTAACCTGATAATTTAAAAATTTCCTTCTGTGGGAAGAACCTTATCGATAGACAAACTTCGACAACATTTCAGAAATCAGCATATCAAAATTGAAATAAAACAAACAACACACGTCAAACAATAAAAATGTTCAAAGTAATCGAGGTAGTTGCCTTCAATGCACGATCTTAATAACAACAGTCACTCAAAATACAAATTTCAATTCGTTGGCTGAATTTAAAGATTTTATTGTATAAGAACTTTCGGGTTTCCCTAGAACCCATCATCAGATACAGAAGAAGGAATAAGTTTAAATAAAGTGTTACGTGAACATAATATCGATATCAGATATTAATATGACATAATGTCATGTGTCATCAAATTGTCAAACGACGTGGCATGTATCATGAAATAAAGAAAATAAAGAAAGTAGAATGCGGGTATACATAAAATACTGCATTGTAAAAATAAACGAAGGTTAGTAGGTAACTAAATTAATTGTGTTGTTCTCATCCGGAGATACAACAAGGAGCACTATAGCAGAAATCGAGATTAAGTGATTTCGAACTCAGTTTGCCTCGTATTCGGAACTGTAAATAGTTTCCAGATTGTAGGTACAAATACTGGAACATTGTCATTACAGCATAAATGTCTCTGAGTAGCAATTACAAGGTCTTCAGTGAACAGCAATGAAGAGACAGCACTAGGTGTTACGATGACAGAAGCATCATTCCAAATTGGATAGTGCAGGCCATCGTACACGAGTCGAGACAATGCAGAATTTTTAAGTCCATTCTTTACGGCGTATTTATGTTCATTCAGTCTTGTTGCTAGTGTACGTTTTGTAGATCCTATATATTTACTATCGGGAGTGTCAGCATCTATACTTTTTAAGGGATGCTGTAAACGCCAAATTTGTTTAGCTTTGTTACCTGGTTTCGATCTTTTTCCAGGTAATTAACTGGAAAATGTTTGTAGTACGCATTCCGAATTCCAGGTGAAAGCTTCTGCAAATGGCTTTGAGAACAGGTGTTATGGTTGAATAATAATCTATGGCACCTATATATCTACGAGGTTGTTGGTCTCTTTGGAGAATAGTTGAATTTTCTTGGTGGAGCTGCTTAAGAGCTTTTTTTATGACAAAGGTGGGAAAGCCATGGTTGAGGGTGATGTTGAATATTTTGTTAATTTCACATTTACGTCTGCTAAAACTAGATGAATTCGTGATGGCTCTGCGTAGAAGGAAAGTGATTGAGGAGAGTTTATAGCTTTTTGGATGTGCAGAAGAATCCGGGATCAATGTAGGTACAGAAGAGAGTTTCTTATATACAGAGTGTTGCAAGGTGCAAGTGACAGCATCTCGTTCAAGCATAAAATCCAGGAATGGCAATTTACCTTCACTTTCCAGTTCAATGGAGAATTTTATGGTCGGGATATGGGATGATAAGTGTTCAGCAAAAGTTCGTAGGTCAGCTGGCTCGTGATCCCAGAAGTATGTAAGTGCTACAAGAATATCAACAAACTCCGCGCTTTTACATAAGATATGTTGATGATGTACTTCTCTTCTGGGATCACGAACCAGCTGACCTACGAACTTTTGCTGAACACTTATCATCCCAAATCCCGACCATAAAATTCTCCATTGAACTGGAAAGTGAAGGTAAATTGCCATTCCTGAATTTTATGCTTGAACGAGATGCTGTCACTTGCACCTTGCAACACTCTGTATATAAGAAACTCACTTCTGTACCTACATTGATCCCGGATTCTTCAGCACATCCAAAAAGCTATAAACTCTCCTCAATCACTTTCCTTCTACGCAGAGCCATCACGCATTCATCTAGTTTTAGCAGACGTAAATGTGAAATTAACAAAATATTCAACATCACCCTCAACCATGGCTTTCCCACCTTTGTCATAAAAAAGCTCTTGAGCAGCTCCACCAAGAAAACTCAACTATTCTCCAAAGAGACCAACAACCTCGTAGATATATAGGTGCCATAAATTATTATTCAACCATAACACCTGTTCTCAAAGTCATTTGCAGAAGCTTTCACCTGGAATTCGGAATGCGTACTACAAACATTTTCCAGTTAATTACCTGGAAAAAGATCGAAACCAGGTAACAAAGCTAAACATATTTGACGTTTACAGCATCCCCTTAAAAGTACAGATGCTGACACTCCCGATAGTAAATATATAGGATCTACAAAACGCACACTAGCAACAAGACTGAATGAACATAAATACGCCGTAAAGAATGGACTTAAAAATTCTGCATTGTCTCGACTCGTGTACGATGGCCTGCACTATCCAATTTGGAATGATGCTTCCATCATCGTAACACCTAGTGCTGTCTCTTCATTGCTGTTCACTGAAGACCTTGTAATTGCTACTCAGAGACATTTATGCTGTAATGACAATGTTCCAGTATTTGTACCTACAATCTGGAAACTATTTACAGTTCCGAATACGAGGCGAACTGAGGACGAAATCACTTAATCTCGATTTCTGCTATAGTGCTCCTTGTTGTATCTCCGGATGAGAACAACACAATTAATTTAGTTACCTACTAACCTTCGTTTATTTTTACAATGCAGTATTTTATGTATACCCGCATTCTACTTTCTTTATTTTCTTTATTTCATGATACATGCCACGTCGTTTGACAATTTGATGACACATGACATTATGTCATATTAATATCTGATATCGATATTATGTTTACGTAACACTTTATTTAAACTTATTCCTTCTTCTGTATCTGATGATGGGTTCTAGGAAACCCGAAAGTTCTTATACAATAAAATCTTTAAATTCAGCCAACGAATTGAAATTTGTATTTTGAGTGACTCTTGTTATTAAGATCGTGCGTTGAAGGCAACAACCTCGATTACTTTGGACTATTTCTGCACGAATTTGAATTCTCCTAATAAAAATGTTGTTGATCTGTACACTACGCATGCCACACTGAGATGAAAGTTTATGATTATTTTAGTAGTTTAATTCATTCCCTACTGACAAGTGTATTCTGCTATAACTACCATTATTGTTGACGAAAAGAATAGTGAATAGCAATACATATTAGCAAATCAAGAAGGTTTACCAAATTAAGGTATTGGTTGAATGAAAGCTTTTGAATTGTGGGTACTAATATAGATTAGCGGCCACATATAATTACCCCGAATATCTTCCTGAAATGAATTTTGTACAGTAGTCTGTGATCTCATGATACTAAATCAGTCTGCTGCGCAAGCACTTTTGCTGTTTAAATTGGTGAAAATGAATTTTATAAAATGTTACCTACCCACCGTGATGCTTCATGCACCCGCCATTTGCAATGGCACGTAAAGTTGTTTTCACTGCAAGAGTGTCGTCTGCTACTTGAAACTTCCGGTTGCCAACCGAAGTCCAGTGGATGAGTAAAAGTCTGATCATCATTCTCTCTAATTACAGCCGAGCGGAAAGAGCGTTCAACAACTATTTTGCGTAGGGTTTGGGTAAAAAGGGAAATTTCGTTTTCAGTATTTCGCAACAATCAGAACTAAAATCAGTTCGATGGCAGATGTAACGTAGATTTTTCAAATAAAATAATTTGGAAAGCAGTTACTAGGAAATTAATGTTTTAATCCGTACAACAAAAATTTCGTCGTCCCAGTAGCCGAGTGGAACGAGACGCTGTCTTCTAATCGTCCGCTATGGATTCGGGTTTGAATCCAGATTTTATCCCCAAACAAATGGAAATATTTACAAAAACAGTGAAATAAGGCGGTGGTCACGAAGGGAAGTGCAAAGATGTCATCAAAATATGTGGTTCCAAGATTTCATCAACACACCGGCGAACTTTTAAATTACCAGCAATAAAAACTAGATTGGACCAGCTGTCGTAGCTGATCCATCTCCAGACCATAACGTCATATGTGCCGCACGACGCAGTTGATGTATGGTACCGTTCGCCACGTCTTATCCATATGCGTATCCGGCCATCATCGGAACCTAAGGAAAAGCGGGACACCATTATGCTGGTGGCCAGTTCTCCTACACTGTGTATCGAAGTAAAGCGCAACATTATTAACTTTACATGTTATATCAACCTTGGATTCAAGTTCTCATACACCGTGTGTGTAGGAGAAGTAACGCCAAAAATTTTAAGGGACGTATAGAAAATGAAATATTGAAAAAAAAGTAGTTTATGTACAATTTTTTTTTGATTGGAGGTTTAACGACCACCGTGAGCAACTCAATAGGCTATAAGCAGTCGCCCGTCCCTAATTTAGGGTCACTGGTTCCAGGGAAGGGAGAGAGCTAGTGTCGTAAGACAAACACAACACCCATGCCTCACCAGGATTCGAACCCGGACCCATCTCGGACAAGTGATCAGAAGCCATTGCTTAAGTCACTGTGCCACCGGGGAGGCAAAAGTACAGCCTGTATTGATATGCTTATGTGTTTACATGACCCTTATGAGAAACAGTCTCTATATGAAAACACCAATGTGCTGCTACAAAAAAAGACAACTCATATTCTCCGTCATGCAGTATCAACTTCAGTCAAGTGTGGACAGGGCCGTCTTAGTAGGCAGCTAGAGGGGCTTAACTCCCCTTAGAAGATGGATTTTATTTAAATTCTACGAACTCTTATTTGAGATGGTTTATGAAATTTCCTCTAGTACTGCTATATAAGCATAAGTACTTTATTTATTGATGTAATTAACTTTTTTAAAAATCAAAATTGAAAACACTACAGCATGAATGATGGATAAATCAAAAATTTTGGGGGTGAGTCAGTAGTGCCAATGGTTCTCAATAACAGGGCTTCTTGATATTAAGAGTCAGGAAGGATCAAAATGCTCCTTTTCTTCGATGAAACTTAAAACATGGGGAAAAAAAGCAGTAAAAGCAACACATACACTTTCTTGATCTCAAAGATAGTATATTGACCTAGCTTCATCAGGATGAATGGGACGCGAGTCTATGAAGCAGGTCAATACCAAGCAAAACCATGGTTGACTTAAAAAAATAAATGTTTGGGAAGGAAAGTTCTTGTGTGACACAGAGATAAAAAGAGAAAGAGATTTCAATTTTTTCCTGTGATTTGCTTTGGGGTCAGTAGGATTGTTTTTATTATTTGGGAGGGGTGTGTGTGTGTGCTAAAACTATGTATTTACTACTAGCAGTAATAATAATACTTAAGTATTCGTCAAGTTAAACAAACGATTTATTGAGCATCGATATCACACTATCACAACAACATCTGAAGTATCACTGTTGCCACTCACACATCTGCTTTACATAACTTCAATATGTTACAGGGGGAGGGGAGAAAATGTGTTTGTTGGTATCAATCTGAGAGCTCATGGTTTCGGAGTGGGGAACAGAGGAGGTTTGGCTGTTTACCACGGCAAGAACAGGCTATTTCCAAGCACCAGCAAAGGAAAATGTGTTGTAAAAGAAGGAGGAAAAAGTTGAAAAATGGAAGGGAAGTAGAAAGAGGCAAGGTACGATGTTAATAACTGCTCAATGCTTTTATGCAGATTCACACAAAGAGACCAGAATAGTAAACAAAAAAATTAAATGGTTTACATAATATATGGTGTGATGTATAAATGTTATGAAGTAGGCGTTTAGTTCTTCATAAAAAAAAAATATTGGCATTGAAAAGAGCCTTTTTCTAATTTGTTTTGCATTTTAGGCAACCTACCAAGGAAAATTAAGATTGCACATCTTTGTACGTTTGATAATTCCCTTTTGAAAAACTTTTTTTGGCCCTTAAAAGGACCTTTTTTTAACTTCATGTAGTAGTGCCTATGGAGGAGGATAGAGGTCTGCAATCATAAGGCAGAAGTGATGAAGCCGGAGATTCAAATCTGGAACATTTCGCTTGAACATGTATTCAGCTAAGTATCCAGCGTAGTGCTCCTTGACTCCACCAAATCTTGGGATATTACCTCTCACTTCCCGCCACTCTCTCTCTATGGTGTTGGTGTGAGCACCAGTTATGGGTGCAACAAAATTGATGCTATGATTGACTTTCAGGTGTTCGAATCCATGTTGATCAAGATGGTCATATGCTTTCCAGCAGTCACTTATAATTGTAGTTTGCGGCAATACAAAGTTTTGGATGACATTTATCAGTGTCCCTGCTGTACGGTCCTTTACTGGTACTAAAAACTTCTTCTTACTTCCTCGTTCAATACCACCAAAAACCCACTGTCCTTGAATATACCTTCCGGAATTGAACTTTCTTCGTCCGATCTTACATTCATCAACTTCTACAATCTTCCCTGGGCCTCCAAGCGACTGACTAGTTTTCTGGGCCCAGTTGAAACACACCTCACGACAAAAGGAGGACCAATCCACAACTGTTGTAGGGGATACCTGCATTTGTGTCTCAATCAAATTTTGTCTTGGAAATCTGATGAACAGCCAAAACATAACAAATTCCAAGACTTGTGCCAGAGACAAATGAGTTTTGTGAAAAAAGGTGCCTGTTCTTGCAGATTGCTTGAAATTGCACTTAATCCTGCGTGCCCGATGATTATTCTGGGCAGGGATAAGTACAGAGGCACGGCACCTGAACTCAAGTGTTACAATATTGAGGGTCAATACTCTCTGGCACTTTGGGCATTGCATTTCCTTTTTGATGCAGCCGTGGTCGGCGAAAAAGTCGATCAGATCTGCCTGATTGTCTCGAAGTTTTGTAAGATCCAAGAGTTTCCACGAGCATCCTTGACAAGTAGGCATACTGAGCAAGAATTTGAACTCAAAACAAATTTTTCCTCAAGATACAGCGCACAGTACGAACCTTTTAGCGAGAAGCGAGAGGTACACATTGATGAATGACGAAACTAAATACGCGGGATGGTGTTCCGAGTGTTGCGAGATATTGAAAACGAAATTTCCCTTTTAACCCAAAAATTTCCCTACGCAAACGCACATTATCGGATTTTCCTGTGTCACGTGATAATTGGTAGTTGAACGCTCTTTAGGCTCTTTCCGCTCGGCTGTAGTTAGAGAGAATGACGATCAGACTTTTACTCATCCACTGGACTTCGGTTGGCAACCGGAAGTTTCAAGTAGCAGACGACACTCTTGCAGTGAAAACAACTTTACGTGCCATTGCAAATGGCGGGTGCATGAAGCATCACGGTGGGTAGGTAACATTTTATAAAATTCATTTTCACCAATTTAAACAGCAAAAGTGCTTGCGCAGCAGACTGATTTAGTATCATGAGATCACAGACTACTGTACAAAATTCATTTCAGGAAGATATTCGGGGTAATTATATGTGGCCACTAATCTATATTAGTACCGAATTGTGGTACTGAAAGCAGAAACAACAAGTTAGTAAAATCATGCAATGCATTGATTATGATACGCTTTCCAATATACTAGAAATCATTACTCAAGCTATTACTTAAGTTATGAGGAAAATGGCTGTGGAATAAATCTTAACCCTGTGCCCTGACCTTTGATCCATTTGGATGATATTTAACAGAACTGGTTCAGTATATCTCCGAAATAACATGATAATGTTTTGTCGCAATCGAAGCAATTTTACGTAAGTTATGATGCATAAGCGCTATGGAACAGATCTCGCTCCTGTGTCCTAACCTTTTACCCCATTTCGTCCATTTTCAATAGGATTCGTCCCCAGGAAGGTCCCTACAACATACCAAAATTTCATCCAAATCGAAACATTTTTACGTAAGTTATGACTCATAATGGCGATGGAAGTGATTCCGCTCCTATGTCCTGACCTTTGAACCCCATTTCGCCAATTTTCAGTAGGGTTTGTCCCCAGGTTATCTCCTACCACATACTAAAATTTATTCGAAATCGAACCTTTCTTACGTTAGTTATGATGCATAAGAGCAGTGGAATGGATCCCGCTCTTATGTCCTGACCTTTGACCCCATTTCGTTCACTTTCAATTGGTTTCCTTCCAAGGTGTTCCCCTGTCACATATTAAAATTTCATCGAAATCGAACGATTTTTACGCGAGTTATCGTGCGGACGAACATACGCACACAACGCGTGACGTAATGAGGCAGATGGGAATTGCGACCGTCTGCTAGCAAGGTTGTGACGTCATAAAACTTTAATATGATCCACAAACAACGCGTGACGTAATGAGATTGATGGCATGACCGCGCGCCAACATCTAATGAGGCGACGCCATGACACCACACTAAAAATTTGGTAATTCGGGGTGGCTATTTAACCCACTAAAATTTTTTTCTTAAAGTCCAGATCAAGCTAAATCCATTTCTGGTACCAGAAAACGGTAGGTCAACGACTTTCATCAAAATCCTCAGAGCCGTTTTCAAAATAAATTTACATACATACAAGAATTGCTCCTTTAAGGTGAACGTCAAGTAATTTTGCTTCCTGTACTTCGAATGGAAAAATTTATGTACACATTTTCTTCCCAATTAATGCATTCCCAAGGATGCAAATTTGAACATCGATTAACATATCTTCATTTTATAACTTGGAATACTTAATATTTTCTAAAACTTAACCATAATTATGTAATCCAACATTTTTTTGTCTGCTGACGTCATGAAAACACAGGTCGCACTAACTTTTTTCTGGACAATTAATGCGTTCGCAAGGATGAAAATTTGAAAATCGATTAAAATAGCTTCATTTTATAATTTGCAATACTTAATATTTTCTAAAACATAACCATAATTATGTAATTCAACATTTGTTTGTCTACTGACGTCATGAAAATACAGGTCGCGCCATCTTTTTTCTGGACAATTAATGCATTCACAAGGATGAAAATTTGAACATCGATTAAAATAGCTTCATTTTATAACTTGGAATACTTAACATTTTCCAAAACATAACCGTAATTATGCAATCCAACATTTGTTTGTCTACTGACGTCATCAAAGTATAGGTCCCGCCATCCTTTTTCTTATTTCAACACCACCAAAGGAAAAGTTATTGATTTTTAATGTAATTATGGTTATGTTTTAGAAAATATTAAGTATTCCAAGTTGTAATAAAGTTATTTTAATCGATGTTTAAATTTTCATCCTTGGGAACACATTGATTGTGAAGGAAATGTGTACAAAAGTTTTTTCATTGGACGTATAGTAAGCAAAATTACTTGACGTCCACCTTAATAATATGGGATGAGAGCGATGGAACGGATCGCAATCCTATGTCCTGAACTTAGAACACATTTCGTCCATTTTCAATAGAATTCGTCCCCAGGTGGTCCACTACTACATACTGACATTTCATCGAAATCGATCCATTTTTACGCACGTTGTGACACATAAGGGCAATGGAATGCATCCCGATATTATGTCCTGACCTTTGACCCCTCTTCACCCATTTTGAATAGGGTTCGTCCCCAGGAGGTCCCCTACCACGTACTAAAATTTAATTGAAATCGAACCATATTTACGGAAGTTATGACGCATAAAGGTAATGGAATGATCCCGCTCCTACGTCGTGACCTTTGACCTCTTTCTTTCTTTCTTTTCTATTATTGGAGGTTGAAGGAGCACCGTGAGCAACTCAATGGGCTATAAGCAGTCGCCCGTCCCTAATTTAGGGTCACTGGTTCCAGGGAAGGGAGGGGGCCAGTGCCGTAAGACAAACACAACATCCATGCCTCACCGGGTTTCGAACCCGGGCCCCGTTCGGACGGATGATCAGAGGCCATCGCTTAGACCACTGCGCCACCGGGGCGGCCCTTGGACCCCATTTGTCCCATTTTCAATAGGGTTCGTCCCCAGGTAGTCCCCTACCACATAGTAAACTTTCATTGAAATCGAACTATATTTACGCACGTTATGACGCATAAGGGCAATGGAAGGATCCCGCTCCTACGTCGTGACCTTTGACCCCATTTGTCCCATTTTTAATAGGGTTCGTCCCCAGGTGGTCCCCTACCACATACTAAAATTTCATCGAAATCGAACCATTTTTACGCCAGTTATCGTGTGGACGGACGGACGGACGGACAAAGCTGGAGCATATACGCTTCTTTCGTAAGCGTAAAAAATCAGAAAAAAAAATTAAATGCTGAGTCCAAAACATAAAAAGCAGAAACTAAATCGAAATAACCCTGACATGATGGATGAATTTTTCTTGCTTTTGGCCGAAGAAAAAATGAGCAGTGGAGGAAATGGATATAATAATTCAGAATTATTATAGAATTTCAGCAGGGAATTCTTACTATACAGTATATGTACTTTTGGTTGACAATTCTTACTATACAGTATATGTACTTTTGGTTGACAATTCTTACTATACAGTATATGTACTTTTGGTTGACAATTCTTACTATACAGTATATGTACTTTTGGTTGACAATTCTTACTATACAGTATATGTACTTTTGGTTGACAATTCTTCATCATCATCATCATTGTCAACCATTATCAATCCACTGCTGGACGAAGGTCTCCCCAAGTTTCCTCCACAACGGTCTGTCTTGTGCCAGTCTCCTCCATGTCACCCCTGCATACTTTCGAATTTCATCCACCCATCTCCTATGTGGTCTTCTTCTGGGTCTTTTCCTGTCCCTTGGAATCCAATCTAAAATTTCGGCTGTCCATCGATGATCTGTCCTTCTGGCAGTATGTCCAGCCCATTGCCATTTCTGACAATTCTTACTATACAGTATATGTACTTTTGGTTGACGATTCTTACTATACAGTATATGTACTTTTGGTTGACAATTCTTACTATACAGTATATGTACTTTTGGTTGACAATTCTTACTATGCAGTATATGTACTTTTGGTTGACAATGATGATGATGATGATGATATGTACTTTCAGTTCAAATGCAGCGACTTCTTCAGAAATCTACATACACTGCCTGGCAGAGAAAATGCTACACCACGAAGACGTGAACGCAGCGCCATGAAAATTGCAGAGCGGGTGCACACCTACAGGTTATGCAAATTATTGCATTTGCAGGCCAATCGCGTCAACGGCTTACGGGATATAAGCCGACAACCATCCCGTTAGGTCATCCATCGAGACGTAGTCACGGCCGCGAAAAGTGAGTGGTTCTGCTCTAACCGTGTCAGGAGAAGGAACAAGAGGCCTTCGTACCGCCCGTTGGTCCTTGCATCGTATTGAGGAAGAAACGCAGCATGACGCTACAACGGTCGGTCGCATTTGAAGACAGTGGTCCCAGGAAGGGTCTGTCCAACGTCGTAGGGGGACCGGAGAACGAAGACGGACGTCCGAGCGCACCGATCGTGGCATCCAACGTCATGCCGTAGCGGATCCACAGGCCACAAGGGGCGACATTTTGCGAAGTGTACGGTGAGACTTGAATGCTCCGATATCGACGCGGGCAGAGTCGCGAGATTGGCTGCGTCTGATTTGCTGTCCAGCTGTCGATTTCAAAGGCTACCCTTAACAGGAAGCCATCGTAGTCAACGCTTGGCGTGGTGTCACTCTACAGATTCGTGGGGTGCCGAATGGAACAGTGTGGTGTTCAGCGACGAATCGCGGTTCTGTCTTACCACGGATGATTGCAATGTGAGAGTGCGGAGGCGACTTGGCCAACTGGCGATTCCTCCGCCATTGTGAAGCTCCACACGGCCCGGCAACGTGGAATCACGGTGTGGGGTGCCATCAGCGCCAACAGCCGCTCACGCTCACCGCTGGTACGCATTACGGGCACATTGACGTTACGCCGCTATGTTGAGGAGGTGCTGCTGCCCGTGGCACTCCCGTATCTGCAGGGCATCACAAACGCCGTTTCTCTACAGGATAATGCCCGTCCGTATACCGCTCGGGACAGCCTGAATGCTTTACACGGTGTGCGCATGCTTCCGTGGCCAGCACGATCCCCCAACCTCTCGCCCACCGAGCACTTGTGGGACACGGTTTGACGTCGGTTGAGTACCCTCCCACCCCCGTAAAATGAAGATGAACTGTGGACTCGGATCAACACCACATGATCCGCGATACTCCATGACTCTATTCCGACTTTCATTGCCACGTCGGTTTCAACGCTGTATCGCCCAAAATAGGGGCCACACTCCTGATTAATCATCATGTATATTTGGCCACTGGAGTCTAGTCTGTATTTGACAATTAACTCATTTGTTCAGGACCTACTTGGCTATCAGTGTGTGCAGTTTGGTCTGTTTTCAAGCATTCTTTCATGATGAGACATTTTATCTGTCAGGCAGTGTATATGAACACAACAATCTGTGCACATATTCAATTAAAAGCCACGTTCGAGTAACCGTCATTTGAGACGCCTATCACGGCCGCTCTAAGGCAATGCATGATGATAAATCTAAACTTTTCCAATTTTTTAAATTTAATTTCCCCTATTATCGCAAGACCTTGGAGAACCCACAAATGAAAATAATATATTTGATATTTTTCTGCAGGTTCCAATGCTCTACTGTTACCACATGATTCTAAACATGGCGTCTCTGCTGGTTAAGTTCATCGACAGATCATTCTAGCAGAGCATAAATGAACTTTATGCTCTGGAACACATTTAATAATTCGGAGCCGTATCCTGTGGTTTCGAAGAATTAACAAATTATGGCGGATAACTGACAGTTTCGTACGAGTCAGGGGAAATTTCTATCGACTTATAGACATGAAAGTTTCCTGCGAATGTCCGTTTACTTTGGCCTTCGACGACCGCTTTCCGTATCTACATTAATCTCATATAATATTAAATTCCTCGAAAGCGGATACAACAATCGCGCCATTTCGGAGAAACACATCCCATGGGTTGGATGTGAGTTTATCGAAATTGTATTATATTCAGAGAAGATTACCTTGAAGACATTAAGGGAATGCATATTTTGTGACAGTTTTCAACTCTAGAAATAGCCCTTCTACTTTTGCAATATTCAGACGATTAAATCTAAATAAATATAAATAAATTCGGTATATTAGATTGAGCCTCAAGCATTGTTCAATTTGCACACCTGATCCCGCTTAAAAAAACATTTCGATCGTGTCAAACTTTCCTGAAATACATATTTATTCTCACTCTTTTTGACGCCTTCCTTCCTTCCTTTTCAAAATATTTTGAACAATGAAGGTGATGAGTTCCTTTTGGATATTCCTCAAACCCGAATCCCATTATTTATCCAAATAATGTAGGAAACTTCGGAACAGTGTGTGCAAAGTCTGGCGATATTTTGCCAGCTAAAGTTCGATAATCTTGACTAAAGAATTGAAATGAGTGGTTTTATGATTACAAAATACACGACTTCAGTAAATCGTAAGGAAGTCATTTTTGTTACAACACAGCATTCAAAATTTGAAGTAGCTTTAGAAGAACATCATCTGGGAATGTTCTGTTTGGATTTCTCATTTCAGTGTAGAATATAGACTCTGCATATCCCACCAAATTCGTATAAAAACTTCTATAGGTGTGCAGTTCTCGTCCAGCCAAGGGTGTAGCCGAATCTTCGAGGCTAAGCTACTGACGATACCGTTTAATGCTGCAGTTAAAATACCCATTTCTTTTCTATTGTACCTGTTAGATCCTAAAACGGTTCTTCAAACTGATGTGAAAGCAATGAAGTACAAATACAGTATTTTCTCGCTCTCAAAATTGATTGAAAATACTTGTTCAGTTGGAAAAAAATGGCTTTTGCTAGTCGCCTTTTTCAACCGAACACAGTTGGTAGAATGAGTCGAACTAAGGAGTTCAAGAATCATTGTAACTTTTTTGTTCTGGGATTGCATTTCACTATGGCTGTTGAACTCAAAATACTGGCGTTACGGTAAATTTCTGATAGGCCAAGTGTCTCCAGTTTTAAAGTATTTAGTTGTTATACATATATGTATTTCTACGCATTTTGTAATGTTTAAAAGTATATTGCTCATATTTTCATTGTTATTGCGCAGCGATCAAAAGAGGTGGATTCTGGATGGTCGTCCTAGCTGAGCCACAGTTCGAGTCCCAGATGAAGGATAGGTGATGTTTTTGTCTTAAGTGCTAGTTTTCGTCCTTCCTTGGTGTCAGTGGATCCAAATTACGGATGAGTGGCCGCACATAGCCTTCTGAGTTGCTCATGGTAGTCGTTCAACCCTAATACTTAAAAAATTAGAAATACAATTAAACAAGTTAGTAAAATCATGCAATGAATTGATTATGATACGCTTTCCAACATACTAGAAATCATTACTCAAGTTATTACTCAAGTTATGAGGAAAATGGTTGTGGAATATATCTCACTGCTGTGCCCTGAACTTTGATCCCATTTCGATGATATTTAACAGAACTGGTTCAGTATACCTCCGAAGTAACATGATAAAGTTTTGTTGCAAACGAAGCAATTTTACGTAAGTTATAATGCGTAAGGGCTATGGAATAGATCCCGCTCCTGTGTCCTAACCTTTGACCCCATTTCGCCCATTTTCAATGGGATTCATCCCCAGGCAGGTCCCTACAACATACTAACAATTCATCCAAATCGAAACATTTTTACGTAAGTTATGATGCATAATGGCGATGGAAGTGATTCCGCTCCTATGTCCTGACCTTTGACCCCAATTTCGCCAATTTTTAATAGGGTTCCTTCCCAGGTGTTCCCCTAGCACATACTAAATTTTTATCGAAATCGAACGATTTTTACGCGAGTTATCGTACGGACGATCATACGCACACAACGCGTGACGTAATGAGGCAGATGGGAATTGCGACCGCCAGCAAGAGTATGACGTCATAAAACTTTAATAGGATCCGCACATTTGTTTGTCTACTGACGTCATGAAAATACAGGTCGCGCCATCTTTTTTCTGGACGATTAATGCGTTCCCAAGGATTAAAATTTGAACATGATTAAAATAGCTTCATTTCATAAATTGGAATACTTAATTTTTCTAAACCATAACCATAAATATGCAATCCAACTTTTATTTGTCCACTGACGTCATAAAAGTACAGGTCCCGCGATCTTTTTCCTGGTTTCAACACCACCAAAGGAAAAGTTATCGATTTTTAATATAATTATGGTTATATTTCAGAAAATATTTAGTTTTCCAAGTTATAATGTGAAGTTATTTTAATCGATGTTAAAATTTTCATCCTTGGGAACACATTAATTGTGAAGGAAATGTGTACAAAAGTTTTTCCATTGGAAGTATAGAAGCAAAATTACTTGACGTCCACCTTAATAATATGGGATAAGGGCGATGGAATGGATCGCAATCCTATGTCCTGACCTTTGACCACATTTCGTCCATTTTCAATTGGGTTCGTCCCCAGGCGGTCTCCTACCACATAGTAAAATTTCATTGAAATCGAACCATATTTACGCAAGTTATGACGCATAAGGCCAGTGGAATGATCCCGCTCCTACGTCGTGACCTTTGACCTAATTTATCCCATTTTCAATAGGGTTCGTCCCCAGGTGGTCCCCTAGCACATAGTAAACTTTCATTGAAATCGAGCAACATTTACGAAAGTTATGACGCATAAGGGCAATGGAATGATTCCGCTCCTACGTCGTGACCTTTGACACTATTTGTCCCATTTTCAATAGGGTTCGTCCCCAAGTTGTCCCCTACCACATACTAATAATTTCATCGAAATCGAACCACTTTTACGCCAGTTATCGTGCGGACGGACGGACAAAGCTGGAGCATATACGCTTCTTCAACCTACGGTTGGAAAGCGCAAAAAATGACATTAAATGAATTTTAGCGTTTTGAAAAGTTGTCTGTGTGATTCAATTCAGCTTCATTTTTTCCTGGTTTAATGTTTAATTGAATATCGATACAGCAGGGCAGTATTTTTTGAGAGTTCTTCATAGCAAAATAGTCAAAAAATGAACTATGGAGTTTCTTCACAGTAACCTAGTCTCATTAAATTTGGAGGTTAGTTAACTAGGACCTCAAGACTTCGATTTTGCCATTTTTCTTACATTCAGGTCTCCTTCACACAAATGTTGAATGTTATGTTTTCCTCTGTACATTTCAATTTTTTTAACATGTTCCTCTGAAATCTCCGTATTTTTTAAAGATTACACTAACGTGTCACTGTCAAAAAATTGACTGTACAGTGATGCCATACTGCTATGCCGGCTACTGACTAATTTCCGCCTATGTGCCAAAAACATTTATTTCGTATTACAGTCTTTGTGTGCTAGAAACTGGTATCAGTTAAGGAAAGAATCCGTGTGGTTATTTGTGAATATATACTTCGGCAGTATGTAAGCTGCCTGAATAGCTTACGAGTGATCAATTGAAAAACAATTCTAAATTTGTAGCTAAATATTTGAAAAATTATTTTTAACTAAATAATAGTTTTTCACTTTGTAGTTTTTTCAATCTCTGGTTTGCATCTTTATTTTCATTTAATAAAGAAACTACACTGGGTAAATAAAATAACAAAGTTAGAGTGAGAATTTCGATCTCCTTTAATCGAATTCCATTAATCATTGCCACTATTGGGTTCTGCCGATCCTAAACAACGCTTAGAAAGGAAAAGAATACGCAGGGAGAATGTTATTTGCTCTGCCAGTGAAAATACGAAAAAAAAAAAAAAAAAAAAAAAAAAAGAAAGAAAAGGAAAAGGATCTCGAGGCTCGACCTGTAGCGATAGGATTTTGTTTCATTCGTGTTCGTTTTGTACTAACCGTGACGCGGTACAGAAAGAACAAACTGGACCACCTTTCTCTCCCTTTCTCTCATTTCTTGACTCAGTTTTCTTTCAAAGGGAGCCTTTTCTTTTTTTCGCTATCCGCGTCTAGGATCAGCGCTTTCTGTATCTTATGGGGTCCCTTTCTTGCAGTGCACCTTTTTTCGAACCAACAAGGGTCTCTTTATTGATGAGTTGCGGCTTCAAAACTGGATCACAGTCTCAGATCAGACCTAAAATAAATTGCTCCTTTCCGTCCACCACCTCAATGGTTTTTATCAGGCATACCGAGAAACTTTTTTCTCTTCACCTTTCTTCCAGTCTTTAATTCTCCGCCGTTTTCTTATTACTTTTACTTCTCAGGCCTGCTGTAGATCTGCAACTGAAAGAAAAGAAAGAAATGGAGAAAGTGAAAAATGTAAGATTTCAGTGAAATTTTCTCCGTTTTTTCTTCGTTCGCAGCTCCATACCATGAAATAAATTCAGTCAGGAATACAATATTTATAAAGAAGATATTGGTTCTTATGGAAAAATGATACCTGTTAGGAAATAGTTTATAATATACAAATCAATATGAGTTAAAGGGTACAATAAGAAATTAATTAATTCGTCAGACTTCCCAACTGAGCAATGATTTAAAACTGGGTATTAGACGACTTTGACCTAAAACGTATTCCGAATAGTATACTTCTGGGATTTTCTAATGTTGTAAATATATATATACAATTTACGACTACTAAGCTTGTGGCGTTAAGATAAAATAAAAATAGCTACGTTTCTCACAAGAAAATGTTTATTATACATCGACTATAGTTTCGCAGAGCGTTTGGCTCGACATCCTTAGGACGAATGGAGCGTAAACATTCCAATAATTGTGACATCATCAGCTGTTCAAAAAGTTAGGAAACTGAAGAATGTCTGCATGCTCACGCCTATATACATCCCAATACGGAAGAATTGGGTGGTTATCCCATTTCCTCCTCAAATTTGTTTCGGAATTTCAAAAATTCTCAAAATTTTAATTCCAAAGTTATTTTCAAACCCATGAACAAGATGAATTTTTACGGATCAAAAGACTACGTAGAAGACATAAACTCCTGGGGAACTTATCAGATACTTTGTGCATGTGGACTTTTAAAAATAGGACAGACCAGCAGGGCTTCAGATTTCCATTTGAAAGAACACAAGACCTTCGTACAAAATTATGAACTGAAGAAGTCGTCTATAGCCCAACATTGTCACGAAAATAAGCATACATTTTTGTTTGGAAACGCTATGCTTATTGAAAAACCTGACTCGACTATCAAACTTAATGTATTAGGAGCTTTACATATATACCGCAACTCGTCACGGCTTGTCAACAACATGACGTCTACTCCATTTCCTTCAAGCGCGTGGAAACAACTCACTAAAATCCGTGACAGTCGGAATTCTGATGATGTCACAATGATTTGAATGTTTACGCTCCATTCGTTCTGAAGATGCCGAGCAAAACGCTCTGCGAAACTATTGTCGATGTATAATAAACATTTTCTTGTGAGAAACGTTGCTATTTTTATTTCATTTTAGCTGTAAACATACCGGGTGATCCAAAAGTCTTGCACATTTTGAAAACGTAATAACTCGCGGAGTTTTGAGAGTAGGGCAGCGCGATTTGCGTAGAAATGATCCGAATGACATCGGGTTTTTTATGAATTCATATAAATTTTTACTCATTTTAATTTAAATTTTTCATCACCAGATGGCGCAGCAACCACAGGTTGGAAATGTCGTGAAAAATACATACATGATTGTACCAGCTTAGACACCTCATTGTACCAGGTGTTCAATGTGATGGCCGTCCTGTTTCAGCACTACCTGAAGACGAGAGAAAACACCATGGACGGCATTAAAGAGCATGTCCGGTGGTATAGCTGCCACATGGTGTCGAACGGCATCTTTTAGCATGGCCAATGAAGTGTGGCGACATCTGTACACTTGTGATGTTAGGTAACCCCAGAGCCAGAAATCGCAGGGTATCAGGTCTGGTGACCGAGGAAGCCAGGCAGGCCTTTGGAAAGTATCGGCTCAACACACGATTTGCGCCAAACGTTTCCTGCAGCAGTTGCTTAACGGAACGTGCGATGTGGGGTGGTGCTCCATCCTGCATAAATGTGCACAGATTCACTGCATCCCGCTCTTGTAAGCTAAGGATAACGTGCGTTCGTAACATGTTCGCATAACGTGCACCTGTCACTGAAACGGTTTCGAATGAGGTGCCGCGAACCTCCTAAACAAAAATGACCGACAATGAAGGAAGCCGTGAATCCATACCACACTGTCACTTTCGGCTGATGAAGTGGCGCTTCAACGACTACTCGTGGATGTTCCGTGGCCTAGATGCGGCAGTTGTGCGTGTTTACCACTCCATTTAGGGAAAAGTGTGCATCATCAGTCCATAAAACTTTCATCAGCCAGATCTCGTCGAAAAACCCATGCTGCGAACTCATGTCGCTGCACGTATTCGCCAGCTTGCAGTTCGTGATGCCGTTGCAGTTTGGACGAGTATCTGTGCAGAATCCGCCGTAGTGTTCGCCACACAGTCCCGTATGGAATGCCTTTTTGCCGAGAAACATGGTGAGCATTGGAGTCGCCATGTCCGGGTGGCATTGCAATCACACCCATTTCCTGCGTAATCGTCTCAGCAGCACGTGTACGTGGTCTACCGCTTCGTGGGCGTGCTGCCAAAGGCCCCGTTTCTTCAAAAATTTTCACCATTCGCCGCAGTTGAGCACTTTCCATCGGTCCTTTTCCACTGTAATCACCTTTCAGTGACCAGTAGGCTCTCAACACAGCACTCGCACATTCAGCGTTGCAATAGAACAATTTCACCAAGAGCGCTTTGTCCAATAATGACAGCATACTGACATGGGCCGCTGTGACTTGTGGTTGCTTCCCAGCTGCTGCTTTTATACCCAATATCCCAGACCTGTTCGCCTATGGCGCCATCTGGCGATAAAAAATGTAAGAAGTAAAAATTTATGTGATTTCATAAAAAAACTTATAAATAACATCGCGTAAAAGGATTGTATGGTATACATGACAATTTCTGTTTATAAGTCATGTTCTGGTTTGAACATTTGAATCAGCTACGAATTAGTAAGCAACGTGAAGCTAATAAAACGACTGCAGTGTTACTGTCGGGTTCAAACAAGAATTGATTCTCAATTTTAATCTAGTACAATTCAGAATTAAGTAATGCTTGCATGACCATGTTGTGGATCGACTGCAAGCAAAGCCATTCCTTATATAAAAATAGGTGCAAAAAAAGGAAATATCATTTCTGCAGTACAAGTCAGGTATATCTCATTTACAGTCTACATGCAATGTGTATGTGTGAGTGGGTCGTCCACAACCAGAACTGTTTCACAGAAATATACATACAGTTTGAAACTTCGTGTTATTGGATTGGATTCTCGTCAGAGAAAATCTCTCTTTCATGCTGGCCAGTTAAAATATTTACTTTACACTATATCTCAAGTACATAAAAAGTTACTTAAAGCAAAAACATCTAATATTTGCTAATGGCATATCACAGATCTTGCGTGTAAAATTTCTCACGGTGCTTCTTGTAAAGTAAACAAGGATTATTAAATATGTCATGTGGTATCATTAAATTAAAATGGCCCTTAAAGTAAACAAAGAGGATTAAGATGCAATGAGATGATAAATCAAAGTGACTTAAAGAAAAAATTGTATTCTTATATATAGTATATTTATAAGCCCCAAGCAAGAGAAAAACAAAGTACCATTCTCTTCATTCAACCACCGAATGAATTGCCCTGTTCAAATAAAGAAATGAAAATACCTGTATGTTAATAAACAGCGCTTTTATGTATGGTTGTTTTGATGTTGAAAAAAGCTTTGTTTAAAAGAGTACTTACGTTGTACTAATCTCCCAATGTAAAGAATAACATTTAGAGATATTTCCTGCAATGCGTGTTTCTCAGTAAGATTCTTTGAAATAAGTTATTTCTTTAGAAAACAAATAACAATAAGTTATTATTTTAGAGGTTTACCGCAGACAGTAGTGAGTGAGACGATGGCGCAGTGGTCTAAGCGATGGCTTTGTAAAGGTTGTGTTGACCTGTGCTCCGTGTTTGACCTGCGTTTATTGGTGTTATTTTGTGTGTGTGCCGTCATTTTGTGTATCTCCTGTGTTGTGAACGTCTCCTGTGTCGATTGAGTCCAACCTTGACGTCCTGTAAGTAAAACTTTACTTGTACTAACTCTTTTTCCGTCCTGGCTTTACCCAGGGTCGGGTTTAGCAGGCCAGCCATTGCAAATGGCGGCGACCGCATCTGATAAGCCAGGTATGAAGCTTGATAGCAAAGCTCCGCCCCCACCTGGCCACGTTCGGTCATCGTCACTACCACACGCAGCTGGTTTCCAAGCCGCGTTATCTGATGTCACCACCTCTTCTTCCAACTTTATTGATGTTGATTTCCTGACATTTTCCACCACAATGACGTCATTAACTTCTTTAGTATCCGTTGCCTCTGGTACTTCATTTGCTCCTGCGAGCACTGCGTCTCGACCTTCCCTATCTCCGCCCATTCATACGGCAACTCTACCTCATGCTTCCGTACAGAGAAGAATCTATGACAATGCCTCTTGATATGATTGTCACTAGAGACAACACGAAATTACGAATCGAAATTCCGGAAACTTCAGCTGCTGGGCAAGAGGTTTTACGCACACAGAAACTTGGCATATGTTTTGATGCCCTCCCGGACACCAGCCTTAAGAAATACTCCTTAGCCGTACGCCAAATCCTCCCTAAGGGAGCGATCACCCATATGTCGGGGAAACCTAGGACTGTTCTCATCTATTTTGTGAAGCCAGAGTTTGTGGAGCGCGTCTTATCTGACGGACTGCATGTTGGGGATCATACCTTACTGGGAATCCCGCTCACGCTGCGCAGCGTACTTGTTACGTGCTACCCCGTACCACCAGAAATAAAGGACCATTACTTAATGCCGGCCGTTGTGGAAAAGTAGTTGGTTCCATTTCCACTCTGTTTTCCGCACCAACAGACCCAGATGACAGGAACATCTTAGGTCTGCGTCGCCAAGCAAGAATCCTGTTCCCTACTGAAGATGCCATTGCTGACTGCCCTACTGACCTCACTGTGGTTGTAGGGAAGCAGATTTTCCGGATCGATATCGTTACTGCCTTGCATTGTTTTAAATGCCAGGCATATGGCCACATCCAATCACGTTCGGCTCCACAGACGTCCTTGATCCCTGCTACTGTTGTTCCAGAGGCTTCTTCCCCAGCAGATGATGATTCGTCAGCAGCGTCCAAGTCTTCGATCTCTACTACGGGAACTTTGGCCACCTCTCCATCGTTGGGCCCACTTGTTGCTGTGGCACCTCTACGTTCTTCGGTGGGTATTATCTCCGAAAAGGAGTGGCAACCCCTCCGTCGTGTTGCTTCGTCTTCTTCCCTTGGATCCCCTAATGTGCAGTCAGATCTAACTGTCCTACACCCAACAGATTCTCCCGGCGTTCCCACGTTGAAACGTTCTAGACAGAGTTCAATCTCGCCGGTGACGTCTTCTCCACGCCGCTCTCGTTCCCGTTCGCCAATTCGACAGTCTTTCTCTCCAACTGCAGTTTTTACATCTCTTAAGTCCCCAGCTGTTTCAAAATTGTTGGATCAAAAAGCTTTCGCAGAATATCTGGAAACCTTCCCTGCATTAAACGGGCCGCTGGCGCCGTCTGATCTTGCTCTCATCATACTCAATCAACCGTCACGTCCTCTCAAGCAGCTAGACTGCGTTCAATGACGTAATGCTCAGCTTCCTACTATTATCACACAACTTCAGAATCTACTTGCTCTTTTGCCGAAAATTGACACAGTCACTAATGCGCAGATATCTAACTTAAAGAAACGTGTAACCAGTCTTCACAAAAGTGCTGATAGTAATATTCAACCGCTACAACCTCCTTCCAGGTAAAATTACTTTCTTTCAACTGTAAGGGATGCTCTGTCCCTCCTACCAATGCGTTAGTGTTTGAAGACATTACACCGCATGATGCGGATATATTATTGCTACAGAAGACTAACTGTCATCCCAACATCCCATACCACCGGTGGCAAACCTGGCCTTTTCAATTCTACCATGTCCATCGACTTAGTCTTCACGCAGTACTTGCGGTGGCCATACATTTTCGTCTTCGATCCTTCATTACTGATATCACGGTCAAACCGATTTATCGTGACCTCCTACATCGTCTGTCCTTCCGACTTCACAACTTCCGATACCATATCTTCAACATCTATGTTTCCGGCAATCAACATTATGCAGACTGTCTTTTTGAGCATTTGCTTCCTGTGTTCCAGGTCTTCCAACCACTGATATTGTCATCTTAGGTGGTGATTTTAACTGCACCGTTGACCCATCCCTCGGCAGATCAGACGGTTCCACGGATACCAGGTATTTTTTTAAACGAGCACTTTCTACAGCCATCAACCAGCTACAACTCCAAGATTCTTTTCCGACACCTGCACCCATTTCTTCGTTCGTACACCTGGCTCTCCTACTCCACTTCCTCACCTACAACTGCCCGACTTGACGGGTTTTATGTTTCTTCAATTCTTCTTCCTTCAGTTATCTTCCTTTCTCACACACCGACAGTTTCTTCCGACCACAGCTGTGTCGTAATGTGTCTTCACACCGGTCCATCTCCTCGGCAATACTACCGAACTTGGACCCTTGATGATGATCTTTTACTTGATTCAACCTACGTAAATTCCATCCAATCACAGCTCCAACAAGCCTTATATATGCTCCCTTTTGCTTCTTGTCCCTTGCAACACTGGTTAAATGTCAAATCCCAAATTCTTCTCTATACCAAACAATATTCCCACGAAAAACGTACTACCGCCTCTATTAAGATTGATGCTGCACGCTCGATTTTTTCCACCCTAGATCTTGATTCTTCGCTGTTTTCTCATTACGAATCTGAACTTCGTGCCTTGCTACTTCCTGTCTCCCAACAAGCTCTTCATCGCATCAAGCTCCTTCTTGTCCAGCCAAATGACTATCTATGTGAACAGGTTCAACAACTGGAATTCCACAAACGCTCTGCTCATCATCTCCGTAATCTGAAGTTATCCGATGGAACTGTTACTAATGACCCCACTCTCATTTGCTCCGGTGTTTGAACATATTTCTAGTCACGTTTTGCTCAGTTCCCGTCAAGTTCTTCTCATGCTGATTCGATTCTTCGTGCCTCACCACATATTCCATCGCATCTTGTTACATCTCTTTCTATGCCTATCACCCCAACAGAAGTAGTACAGTCACTTGCCTTACTAAACTGTCACTCGTCACCTGGTCCTGACGGGTTGACAGTTAATTTCATTCGTGCGTTTTCCTCTTTCCTACAACCTCTCCTATTGCCTAGCTTTACAGCTGCTTTTTCTTTATCTGTTCTTCCCCGCTTTTACTCTAGCTTACATCATTCTTATTCCAAAGAAGGGGTGTCTTCTGGAGTTAGATAACTGGCGTCCTATATCCATCCTTAATGTTGACTACAAGATTTATACTAAAATACTCTCTCTTCGATTGAACCCTGTCCTTTCCACCGTCATACATCCTGACCAAACGTACACCATCCCTGGCCGAAGCATTCATACTAATATATTAATCTCCTCCGTGACTCATATTGCCTTGCCCACCTTTCCTCCGAACCTTTAGCCTTCCTCAATCTTGATCAGAGGCAGGCCTTTGATAACGTGAGTCATCAGTGGCTTGCCCCTGTGCTCTCTGCCTTCGGTTTCCCATCTGTCTTAATCACAGCCCTCCTTGCCCTGTACCAGGACTCAGTTGTCCATATCCGGACGGCCTCCTTTCCTTACAGCCCCCATTCCGTTTCGTAAGGGCATCCGTCAAGGATGTCCTCTTTCCGGACAACTTTTCTCTCTAGTCTTTGAGCCCTTTCTTTGCTCTATCCGTTCTCTTCTACAACCTCCCCTTTCCACCATTCAGCATAGCACCAGGCACCATTTTATCGTTCTTACTGCCTACGCCAATGATCTCACAGTTCTCATCCGAGAAGAATGGCAATTCACAATTGTTCTTGCATGGTATCAAGTGTATGCTGCGGCTTCCGGCGCTTCGTTAAACCTTTCAAAATGTAGAGGCTTGTCGTGTGGCTCCTGGAGACATCGCCCCGGTGCCCGTGGGGCGCTCATTGGACTTCCGCCAGTCAAAAGATACTTGGGGTGCACATTGGCAGCCGGGTCTCAGCAGCGGCTGCCACCTGGAGACCCCTCGTCAGGAAACTGTGTCACACCACTGCGCACTGGTCCAAACTCAAGTGTTGTCTGACCTACCACAGTCGTGCACGGCTTGCTGGCACCCACATCCTCTCGTTAGTTTATGATTCCTGGATTCCACAACCGCCACCAGCCTACGTTCAAACTGCAAGAACATCAGCAATGCTCAGCATTGTTTGGTCATCCACTCATTGGTTATCTTCCTCAGTATTATCTCTACCTTTGTTGTAGTGGCCTCAATATGCCAGAGATTACCATACGTTATAAAGCTGTAAGGATTTTCAATTTCCTCCGTTTGACAATTCAACCAGACTCTTCCGCTTCCATTCTTCTGCTTAATGTTCTGACTTCCCCCCCTTAATCCTTGACTTACCGTCCATCTTCTTCTCAAGATGGATATTCACACTGTCATTCCCTCCCGTTTTCCTCTAGTCTACCATGAAGCTGTTCAGTTCCTTAGTTCTTTACCGCTCATTCGTCAACCCTCCTCTTCCACTCTTGATCTTCTTTCCGAGCCTCTTTTTTTCTTCTCTGTCCTCCATCCCCCTACTGCCAACTTTTTCTTTTTCCCTGCATGGCTACACGCTCGTGTAGTCTCCGTTTCCCAACTGGTCCTCCCCGATTTTTCATGAAAACCTGTTTCCGATATTTTTCCCACCCTCCCACTGTCGCCCGAACTCTCTGATAACTTCCTCCAACTTAAAAATGCTCTTCAATCACTGTTTCCTTCCCTAGTCGATTCCTCTGGCCTCCTTTCCGTTTCCTCTGCCTCTCTCCCTTTCCCGTTCTTCCTTCCCTTTTACGGTGACCTCCTCCCTCTCCACAGTCTTTCCATCCGCACCCTGCACAGTTTTCTCCGTTCTTCTTCTGCTGTACCTTGCCCTATTCCCTCTGTTCTTTCTTTTGCACTAACCTCGGTCTGGTGTACTGCCCAACATTCACCGACCCTCTCCTCAGAACTTAATGTGCACTGGAGGTTTTTGCACAATCGAATGCCTGTTCCTTCGACTTTGTTCCGGAGAAATATAGTATCATCAGATCTCTGTCCTTTTTGTAACGTCGTTGGAGACGTCTTACACATGTTTGTTTACAGTCCGACGCTGCTCCCACTATTTCACAGTATGTTCCAACTTGCACATCCTTCTTGTACCAGTGATCTCACCCTAGAAGATTATCGTTTCTTCGGCCACAGTTCTACAAGTGTCTCCTCTATTTTACCAGTTTGTTCGTATTTATTTATCCTAGCTAAATATATTATTTTCTCTCACCTGCTACAGTTACAAGATCCAGATCCTATCACATTCTCTAACTCCTTGGTTGCACACTACCGCAACAGGGTTAAAGCCAGACTCACATTGGAATACTCCTTGGCGAATGACACGGCACGGTTACCTGCCTTCTTCAAAACATGGTCGCCGTGTCGTCCCTGGTTTCGGTTTTCTAGTGCCCAGACTGTTCATCTACTGTTTTAATAAACCTACGTCGGAACTTTCAATTTTTACTGTTCCCTCACCATGTTTCCTCCTGGAACTGGATTGTGTTTGCTTCCTGCTGATGTCACCTTTTGTACACAGTTCTCTTCATCCTCACAGTGACTCTCTGCCACCAGTGATTCCCATGTCACTAGAACTGCACGGAATTTTTTTCTGTAAATTGTTTCGCTCCAGTGATGTTCCAAGACTTCAATGAGCAATTATCCCAGAGCTACTGCTGTTTACAGCAAACAATATAATGCCTGTCATTGCTCATTTGTACAATTACCATTTCATTGTAAATATCTACATTTTGTTTCATTTTTCCCCTTCTCTCACACTGCGTGTGAGGTTGGGAATGTTCTGTTGTAATTCATTTTAGTGAATAAAAGCGAATATTGAAACTAAGCGATGGCCTCTGATCATTCGTCCGAAAGGGGTTCGGGTTCGAATCCCCGTGAAGCATGATGTTGTGTTTGCCTTACGGCGCTGGCTCTCTTCCTTCCCTGGAACCAATGACCCTAAATTAGGGACGGGCGACTGCTTATAGCCCATTGAGTTGCTCACGGTGGTCGTTAAACCTCCAATCAAAAAAAAAAAAAAAGAAAAAAGTTGTATTCATATTTCGCATATTATACATAGTTTAATAATTTAGGAACTCTGAAATCAAAGTATTCTTTCGATTGAGGGAATTACTATTAACATAAATTTAGGTAAATAACACACCGAAGCACCACGTAGCTGGAAGATATTTTAAATATATAAAAACATTACACTTGACGTTCCAGGCGTAGCACATACCTAACGTTTTTGAAAAAGTTTTGGTTAAACTAAGGAGGAGACTAACATTTTGAACTGCGATTCATTATTCAGAGATTTCTCCAAGTGTGTAGCTGTCAGCATTTGTCTGTTGCTCGATTCTTACATTAAGCTAATCCACATTTTTGACATTTCATATAATAAAGAAACAACTGCCTATATTATAGCATGTCTGTCGTTTTCGCTTGTAGTTAGAGATTCATAATTTTTATATGTATTCTGAATCTTTAATATTCATGTTCAGAATATTCCTATAAATGAACTCCCAGTGGTGCATAAGAAAGTGCAATACTGTTTTCTAAAATGATGTTTGCAATTTCATTCTCCTTTCAGCCAAACACATTCACAACAAATCAGATGTTTCAATTAAAGATTTCAAAAGAAAACTTGTAACGAAAGCATCTATTTCATTTTTAGCACGTCTTTTGTAAAAAAAGATCGTGCTTATGTTATCGGTATGTCCGTCCGTCCATCCGTCTGTATTCACGGTATCTATGCAAGTATTTGTCCGATTTCAAAAACTCTTTTTGTATTGGGAAGCTTGAAATGTGCGAATGATGATCCTTTATTTTGGTTTTTTTTACGATGCACAATTTCGCCGCTAGAGGGCGTAAATGGAGATGATGTCGAATTCAAAAACACGTTTCATTCCACACATTTGCTTCTAAACATCCGATTCAAATGTTATTTTTATCTTTCAATTCCATATATGTCGAAGAGTATTTTAGATATAGTAACTTTTTCAAATTACGCATAGATTTTCCGCTAGGGGGCGTAAAAGTAAATTACATTTTTCCCGATAACTCTTCTTCTAAAACTCCGATTTGAAAACTTTTTGCTTCAGCGGATGCACCTTGTGATGAAAAATCTTTTACATTAAATTTCAAATTTTTGGTAAAGAATACTTTGGCCACCAGGGGGCGTAAGTGTTAATTTTTGCTTCTGATGTATTTGCCATAAAATCTGAGCTTCTATATTATCGATTGAAAAAATTCTTTCGTGGACTGATGCCACTCACATCGTTCGGAATATTTTCTTCTTAAAATATTCGACAGTTTCTCCGCCAGGGGGCGTACATGTACACTTTATTTTTGTCAATATCTCTACTTCTAGGAGTCCGATTTGAAAAATTCCTTCTTTGTTAGATAGTGTTTCCAGTGCGACATGCGTTTCGTATAATTTCAAAATTTTCAAGTAATTCATAGACTTTCCGCTAGGGGGCGTAGACGAAAATTGCGTTTCCCCCTATATCTCTGCTCTAAATCTCCAATTTGAAAAATTCTTTCTGCACCACATACAGCTCCTGATGGGAAATCGTTTGCAAATAATTTCTAATTTTTGTAAAGAATGGTTTGGCCATCAGGTGGCGTAAGTCTAAATTTCCGCTTCTGTTGTATTTGCAGCAAAATATAAGTTTCTGAAATCTTGATTGAAAAGAAAGTCGTTTGTTGACCGATACTACTCATGTCGACAAACCTTTTAGGAAAATTTTCTTCTTGAAATAATGTATGGTTTCTACGCCAGGGGCGTAGATATATATCGTATTTTTGTCAATATATCTACTTCTAAGAGTCGGATTTGAAAAATTCCTTCTTTGTTGGATAGTGTTTCCGATGCGAAATGTTTTTCCTATAAATTCAAAATTTACAAGTAAATCATAGACTTTCCGCTAGGGAGCACAAAGGCAAATTGCGTTTTCTGCGTTATTTCTGCTTCTAAAGCTCCGATTTGAAAAATTCTTCCTGTATCGCATACAAGGCCTAAGTGAATATATTTTTCACAAACTTTCTAATGTTTGGCAAAGAATAGTTTGGGCACCAAGGGTAATGAATGTTAATTTCTGCTTCTGAAGTATTTGTAGCAAAATCTGGGCTCCTGAAAACTCGACTAATTTATTTTTCTTGGACCGATAGAGCTTATATGGATAAACCTTTTGAGAATACTTTCTTTCTAAAATAATGCATAGTTTTCCCACCAGGGGACGTAAAGTCACATCTTATTTATGTCGATATCTCTGTTTCTAAGAATTCGTAAGCTCACGATTCCGTTTACAGAAATACCTGAGGGATTAAAAACCCGATTGAAAATCTTCTTTGCAGCCCCGGTGGCGCAGTGGTCTAAGCGATGGCCTCTGATCATTCGTCCGAAAGGGGTCCGGGTTCGAATCCCGGTGAGGCATGGATGTTCTGTTTGTCTTACGGCACTGGCTCTCTCCCTTCCCTGGAACCAGTGACCCTAAATTAGGGACGGGCGACTGCTTATAGCCCATTGAGTTGCTCACGGTGGTCGTTAAACCTTGAATCAAAAAAAAAAAAATCTTCTTCCTTTCGTCAGATCTAATGTTTTCCATAGCGGTTCCATTGACTTTGAATAGCTTTGATAAATTTAATTTGCGTCAGAACGGATTCAAAAGACGTGCTTAGTACACCCGAAAATTCGGTGTCATTTTTTCTTGCTGATATCTGTCTCTAGTAGTAAGTGCTACCTTGTGAGCCTTAGTGTGAGTCTGATTCCCTTATAGTGCTTTATTCTCTGCTTCATGACACAAGGAATTATTGGGAAGGGTTGGTCCCCCTACACTAACATCATGCCATCGGGTAGAAGCAAGTTACTTAAATATCTTTTCTCCCCTTTCTTAGGTTCTTCGATATTTTCTTGGTATTTTGGGGAGAAAAAGGAATATGATAGGAGGAATTAAGGGAAATCATTCCCCATAAAGGACAACTTTGAATGACAAACCTAAGGGAACAGTAAAACTTTCTGATGTGCAGGTTCACTTGCTTCTCTCGAGTTCGTCCCACTTCTTAGACAGAGAATATGCACTATATCGACATAGGTCTCCGGACACCCTTCAAAAGCAAATGAATGGATCCGCTGCGTTATTAAGATGCGCAGTACAGCTGCAAACGGTATAAAAACAAGCCTACAGCTGACCGCGATCATACCGCAGTGTGAGGTTGAGTTAAAATGTCGCGACCGGAGAGAACTGACTTTGAGAAAGGAAAGATTGTTGGGTGATATATTAGTGGGTTATCCATAAGAGAAACCATGAGGAGTTTAAACATATCCAAGTCAACTATTTTGGATGTACTGAATAAGTGGAAGACACATGTCGTGCCTGAAGCAGCAAAACGTACCGGCAGACCAAAGAAAATTAGTGATTAATCAGTACGCACAAAACAGATACACAAAGACATTAAGCTATGTAAAAGTCTAACAGGAAAAAAATAACAGACTTAACAAAGTGAGGCACAAAACACCGAAAAAGAACAACACTGATTGTTTAAAGGGAGAATCTATGGTTGCTGAATTGTCCTATGCAGTAGCTAAAAAAAGATAACGAGCATGTTCACGGCATAAATGCTGACACACGCACCAAACATGACCACCTGTCTCAGGTGAATTACAGGTCCTACACACAATGGCAGGTTCACCACACAGCAGATAGTAGTGAGTGAGACAATAATGCTAGTACAAACACGTAAGAGCAAAGCTTCATCTCTATGGTTCTGCAGGAAGCTTAAAGGTTTTGCTGAATTGAATGCAGCGTGTTTAACACCTATTGCTCTCACAAGACCTACCGCGTACGCTTGACGTACACTCTAACACCCAAGTGGAGGTCCGGGAGGTACAGAGGCAAGACAACGTCTATCATAGAGAAAACAATTGTCGGACTCGTTTATTCGGATCCTAGCATAGTTGGGTATCCCGAACAAATGTCCTCAAAATACACTGCCAGAAAGTGAAAAAAGGACACCAAGAAGGAATAGGCGGACGATCATGAAATTTACATATGTTAATTGGGTCAGGTTTACGTAGGTGTGATGTTAATTTCGGGACCAACCGGTGAGCGCTGATGCCACAGCACGGCATAATATGCAAATTAGGGTCGGTGGTATTTAAGGAGTACGGCGAAGTGAATGTAATCAGTAGTCGGCGTACCTACACGTGCGAAGACCCTGAAGAAGCTGCAGTGCCTGGACATGAAATACGTGTACGATTTCAGCAGTTATCGGACTTTGAGTGAGGTCGTCTAGTCAGACACCGCGAGGCCGGGTGGTCGTATCGTCGTATTGCAGAGCGAACTGGACGGGAAGTATCGGTGGTGGCACGATGGTGGCGTAGATGGTCTGAGAAACATTCCTACACGATAAGACGTGGAACCGGGAGTCACAAACGGACTGGTGAGCGGACCGATCGACGCATAAGAATAGCGGCGTTGTCAAGCAGAACATCCACTGCGACGCAAATCCGAGCTGCCGTTGCACCTAAGGTGACTGTGCGAACAATCCGCAACCGCCTACTGGATGCAGGACTACGTGCACGTGTGACTCTGGCATGTGTACTTCTGACTCCAGCCCACCGACTGGAACGGCTGCAGTGGTGTCGCCAACGTCTGCACTGGAGAATGCAATGGCGATCTGTCGTGTTCAGCGATGAAAGCAGATTCTGCTTGGGAGCCTCCGGTGGTCGTATGCGTGTTCGCAGACGTACAGAGGATCCTCTCCACCCTTCTTGCATCCTCCAGCGACACACAGGGCCTACACCTGGTCTCCTGGTGTGGGGAGCGATCAGCTATCACTCCCGTACACAACTAGTGTTTGTACCGGGTGCGTTAAACAGCACGTCCTACATCAACAACATCATTCAGCCCGTTGTTGTGCCATTTGTAAGGTCGGTCCATCGCGGTGTTTTCCAGCAAGGTAACGCACGCCCACACACGGCACGTGCAACGCAACATGCACTTCACGGTGTGAGACAACTTCCATGGCATGCACGTTCTCCGGATTTATCCCCCATTGAGCACGTGTGGGATTTTATGGGACAATGACTTATCCGGTCTCCACGGCCAGCCACGACATTCCCCGATTTACGCGTCCAGGTTGAGGATGCTTGGAACTCAACACCCCAAACTTACATCCAACATCTGTACGACAGACTCCACGCCAGAATTGCATAATGTGACGCAGTTCATGGCGGTTCAACCTCGTACTAACCATGTTACATGGAAATGTTATTTTTCAGTTTACCAGCAAATACAGCTGTATTTTGCGATAATGTTTTGATCACGTTATCCTCTGTATTCCGTTATTATGCTGTATAAATTTCGTTGGTATCAGACGTCTCCTTCTTGGTGTTCTTTTTTCACTTTCCGCCAGTGTATGTCTTCTGTATGGTGCGGATCAGAAGTCTCACAGAGCTCAAGGCAGGATTGTCTCCGCCCTACACAGAGGAGAGCCTCTATAGCATAATAAGAGAAAGTAGATAGGCTATAACACCCCGATGAGAATTCGGTTGTTACGTGAGGAAATGCAATGAAAACTACATGCATCTCCTCTGTGAATGCCATAGATTCATTTAGAATCCGCTCTGCGGAGATAATAAAATGATTGCAAAAAGAAATCCCACGACTTCTCTCGTTTGGAACAGTCTCTGAATGTCATATGAAACGAAGCAAATCTAGAGTCCGTTCTAGCGATTCGCTACGGGTGAGGTAAGAAGAGCATACAGAAACGTGGTGTCTAAGAATACCAGCACGATTGATGGGTTGAGCCGTATAATAAGTAGTCGATCGAATGACAATGGTAAATTCAGAGCAATGACACCCTGTTTGCTTCCAAGGAGTTGCTACAATATGGATAAAGCTTTCATATGGCAAATGTTTAGACGTTTCTTTCCTCATGAATGAGCACGACATGTGAGTGCACACTGAAAGGTAAGAATGATCCACCATATCAGTTTTGCCTCCGGAAAAATTCGTATGGTTGTAAATCCCAATTGCAACTCAAAGCCCTGAAAGGGTACTTGTGATAGAACTGAACTCAAGTGGTCGTTCCAGGGTAAAGAACAAAGCCATTTTTGGATGTTGAAACCACAATCTTTTCAATTGGTGACTGCAACTGCGGTTCAGTGACGGAGCCACTCGAAAACGCGCGTGATATGCACATTATTCACATTAACAGTACTAGATGAAGTAGGAGGAGTTTGGTAATCGATGTTATTTATGCGAAGGACAAACAACAACACGACAGATAAGCTGCAACTTTCAGAAACGCCCTAGTCTTGGCATAAAGGCTGAAACAGAGTCGTTCGCAAGAGCACCTAGATCGTCCGATAGGAAATAAACTTAGCAATGAATGTAGGGAGAATACCCAGCCAGTCACACTTGTGAATGTCATGAAAGATGCCGTGCCACTATATACAATTTCATGCCTTATCACCGTCAGAAAAACAAGAAAAAAACGTCCGTTCGGGAGGCGTCTATACCAGGTTCTTCCTTTATATAAACACCTCCCGAACGGTTTTTTAAGGAGAAGCCAGTGTTTATGACATGAACGATGGCGGTGGAAGCCGCTTTGTTTAAGCCATACTATGCCGCAACTTTTAATATAATAAAAAAGTGATGTAATACGGCATTTACATGTCGCCCACAACCATACACAGATAACTTGTTGAACCCAGCCACACATGTAAATGTATATGTTCGACAAACAGATTTTCACTCACTTTCCTGAGACATCCCACGAAACCGCAAAGCAATTCTTAATCCCTTAAAAACTCACGAAGAATAAGCGATTGTTTTGTCTTGTTTCAATGGCAATCAATAGCACGTTCAAAGAACGTGGGTGCTAGTTAGCATATTATATAGAACTGCTTTCATCACAGTTATTGAATGAATGAAGAAGTATTTTCTTATATATATTTCTCGAACTGCTGTGGCTTAAAGCAATGCATCAGTATTATATAGAAGACATGCGGGCACTATCTCACATTTAAGTGGTTAACAAGTCGACTTCGTGCGAAAGCTTTGGTTAGGGAAATATTTCGGACTCACGTTAGGTTCCGCAGAAAAGCTCAACAAAAAAATAGGAGACAAGATGGCCGAACACGGAATAATTGAAGAGGGCCCAGCTTTAAGTGAGGCTAGACTTTTTTCCAGAATAAAATCCACGGTGGTTCTTGTTCATCATTAAGCTACGTCTAAATACTTCTAAGATATATAGAGTCGTGTGCAAAATTTGCTGCACTGGACGTATTCCTTTCCGTTTGCTGAGATAATAGTGCTTCTCCTTGCCTGGCGAGTTTACCCAAAGGAGCTTGAGGTAAATAAGAGGAAATATCAATTTCAGTGCAAACAAATCCAGTATTTTGAAGATGCTTCTGGGGTCAGAGTTATAGTATTTATTTTAGCTCTGAAGAACCAATGTATAACTTTTAATTCTACTTAATTCATAGCATTTGAAGTGCCTATACGATCCCAATTTATCCTGTTACTCATGTGTAACAGATGCTAATTTTTTCTTTTCCTTCTTCACTTTTTGTTTCTCTTATTCTTTCTTTCTCGCTCGTCAATAATCGTTGTTCACATTTATTGATTCATCGCAAATAGCAAGAGAAACTGGTTTCTGCGAAACGTGCCTGCCAAAGGGATTTTCACCAGAAAAACTCATTTGTGAAATGCTTAGCTGCACCTTCCTTCAGCTTCGTTTGGTGGCTACTCATACACACAGCTCTTTTTGCAATTACACACAGATACTTCGTTACTCTTACTTACGAATTCTTACCTAAGCTTTCGCAACTGGGGACATCGGGATTAAAAAAAGAGAGAAAAAAAAAAAAGGAAAGGGGAAAGAAAAATGGCCTGGGGATGATCCGTTTGGAAATAGGTCTGCCGCGCCTACCTACTGCGGAACGATCAAGTTGGAGCCTTAGGGCATTCCTCTCTTGTCGAAGATTTCAGGTGGTTGGGGGGACTATAGAGAAAGGGGTAGGGTTCATAAAGATCACGTGAGGAACCTTAGGGTGGTGACCTCCGACAAACTTCGCCGTTTCTGCACGTGGCACATCGACTACCGTCATTAGTTTGACCCCTTCTCATATAATTCCCCCTGCACAGTTTAGGTCCAGCACGCGCCACAGCCGTGTCCTAAAAAGTATGTGGAGCAACCTGTCATCAGGGTCACAGAGGTCATACGCGCGAGCGGTAAAGAGCGGGAAGGCAACATCTTGATCATACGTTGGCAAACGTTGAACAAGAGCTTTGTAAATTCCTAGATATGCGTGAGAAATTGCACGATGTCATTCCTTTTTGGAACATGAAATAAATACAGTTGTAGATTCATTAGACAGCTATCATCAAATAATACCGAACCTGAAATTATTTGTCCTCGAGATTTAAATGCCCGGAAAGAGATAAATGTTTTCTTCAGATCAGCGGATAAAAATAGGAAAGTTTCCGTCAAGTTGTTTCTTTTCCAGAACAGTGGATTATATGTGCGATTACATTTCAATGAATGTTCTGTCAAAGGTGATGGCGCATGTTAATGACAGCCATCTCTTTTTGCGGAGCTTTTGACACTTGTGATTTCTTTCTGTGATAAACCTGTGTTAAAATGACACAGAGAAAACGTTGGAAGACTTCATGTGAATTTTTGCTTGAAGTTATAGGTAATCAGCGAAGAACTTAGTAACATTACCTGATTGAAGTGCGTTGATAAAACGTATAAAATTTTGGTGTCACAATTATTTTTTTCTTGCCTGTATGATTATGTAGGAAAATGAAAATTAATTTTCATGTCCCCCTTTTTCCGAAGAAACCTACAATGAATATAATCGATAAACACGTCTCCTGTGTACTTTAGCATACTTCTTCAGACATGCTTGTACTGTGTTGTAGCCTACAATATTCAAACACACTTCCAAATTATCAAAACTGACAAATATCCCAGAGAAGATACGTCAGACCTTATTATGGTAGATTTTACTCCCATAAGCTAATATCTACTTTATATATTATTTCATACCAGTATGTAGTTTTTTCAGAAGTGTTTCCAACGGGTTAAAAATTTTTCTTTTTGGGTGAAGGTTTAACTACCATAACGAGCAACTCGATGTCAGGGGCCTTAAATTGGGGTACAGTTGTCTGTCCCCAATTTAAGGCCCCTGGATGCAGAGAAGGGAGAGACCCAATTACATAAGACAAACCCAATATCCATGTCTCACCAGGATTCGAATCTGGACCCATTTCAGACAAATATAACTTATTCCAATGAAGTCGACTTACTAACCTATTCTGTTTCTCTATTTACCGTCCTATAGTTCGATATCTATTTCATCCAAGTGATGGAGAACACAAGAAATAGGAAACCATATCTAATCTGTGGTCATTCAAGCTCAACAATCACAGTCAATATACCTGTCTTACAGACAGATCAAAAAGTGATATTTAAACTTTTATTTACTGTCTGGAATGCGGAAATATAAAATCACATTGAAACCTTAGTTACAATAGGTGATCAAAACGTTTTTTGTAACTGATTCTCAAATTCCCTTTCTTATGTAGTACAAGCACCAGTTGAAGGTACATATTCGGAAGCATTTTTCCTCAAATAGAATGTCGATTTCATTTCTTTTTCAATATCAATATCAAGGTGTATGTAAGCATGAGAGGTTGACTTCTCCATCAAATGTATTATATAACGTCTTTGCTGTTAAAGCGAGAACAACTTTGCAACTCAAATATTGCGAAACTCAGTCTTCTATTTTTATTTTAAGAAATCAAAAGGCATCTTCAGTCTCCATGCAAGGCAACGCTCCGACCGGGTACATTTTTCTGTCTTTTCTCCGTCTGATTATTTCTTTAACATTTGTGCCGTCACACATTTTGTTTCAAGTTAGCTAGGACTTCTCTTTACAGTGACATCACACTTTCCTTTTTGTTTGGGGGTTTACAACCACATAGAGAGACTCGGTTGTCTATATGTAGTTTCCGGTCCCTAATTTAGAGCCACCAGTTTTAGCGAAGAGAGAGAGAGAGAGAGAGAGAGAGAGAGAGTCAGTCGCGTAAGACGAAACAAAAAAAAAACATCCATGCTTCACAGGAATCCGAAACGGGATCCATCCTAGACGAATAGTCAGGCCCCCTATGCTTTGACCATGGTTCCCCCCCGGGGAGGCCATAACACTTTCCTAAATACAGTTTCTCAAAAGTTTCAACTGAATCCAACACATAGCTATAATTACCACATTTGATATATAGTACTTCAATCAAACCTAAAACTTCTTCAAACTTAGTAGAAAATAATTATTCGCCCAAATAGTAACTCTTTAGTCAGTGTTTTTTTTCATCTGCTTACGTAAGGGTCTGGCGTTAGACGCTCTGCGTATCTTCTTCTGTGGCTATCATGAACACGACCTTAAAGAGATATATGCTCTTGTTTCTCTTTCTGTAGTTTTTTATTTGATACATGATTACTCAGTTGCCATTTTAACCATCAGTGAAACGACATATTAATTAATTATATTTGTGACACATTCATACTTCCTTCGTCCAAACCTTGGGGCTCTTTATCTCAGTACATTTTGTCCTTTAACATTACAACCTTGCTTTATTGAAATCAAGGTCAAAATGGTATTTTTGAAAAATTTGATTAATCTGAAAACTAAAATAAAATTGATTATACCGCTAGCAAGAAAGGCTGTCCCGTTCTTGAAGATCAGTTAACCGTAAGAAATGATGATAGATATTTCTTGTGCTACAGATTTTCTTACACTCTTTGGATTGCATTGTTGCTCATATTCTTTAATATTGATATGCTCTTTCAAAAAGTATGGGTCCAGTTTCTAATTGCAGTTATTTAATTTTTTTTGCAGTATGATACTATTTTGAGATTTCTGTTTCCTAGTTGTTGGATTCCATGGATCTTTGAATAAATGATTTTTCTCAATATGAAATATAACTAACATCGTAAAAGTATAATTTTTTAGAAGGGGTTAAGATTACGACCACCATCAATTAAAGATCTTTACTGGCTTTGACCGGGCAGACCGGACATTTTTTCATTGGTTAGGTGAAAATAACTGTCTTGGTCCCTGCCTGTGCTGGAAGGTTTAGCACTTTGCTTCTGGATTAAAGAACAATCTTGGTCACACAAAACGAACGACTGATTTCTGAAATAATCAAATGGTGAAGATCACTGTGTGGGACGGAAGACACAGAAGTACATCCTCACCAAATGTGTTGATTAATCGCAGCAGCGAAACTAAAATCCGTGATCTATGATGAAAGTCTGAAACGGACCCCAAAAATTCGAGGCCGAGTTGGGCTTTCAAAATAAAGGTAGTGCATACATGTAACCCGAGCAACTCTTTGAGAATCAAGCGACCACCCATCCTCTATTTTGGCTTACTGCTGCCAAGCAAGGGACAAAGCCATAGCCATTGGAGAAGAGTACCAACCACGCCTCATCCGAGACTCGAACCCAGGCTCCCATAATACCAATGGTCAGACGGCAGCGCATTAGACAACTCACTCAGCGGGGTCATAAATTTGCATGTGTCATCAGTTGTTCTAAGAATTTGCACGATAACATTTCGAATATTCTTACCTGGCATAGGAAATACACTTTCGAAAGTTCTTATTTGGACTCTTCGTAACAGGCAGCATTTATGGGAATGAAAAATTCCTGATATTTGTTTACGATTACCTTATGTCTAGAGAAGCACATAAAGTAGAATACGGTTAATTGGACGACCGGTTAATCTGGGCAGCCATTTATTTGGAACACTTTTTGAAGTAGATCACATGTTATCTCTGTGCGGTACAGCTTCGCGTAATTGGGGCAGCCTCTTTATTGGACCAAAGTGTTCTAGTCCCAATGTGTCCCAATTAACCAGAATCTACTGTATGCCAATAATCCATATAGCAGAAATTTTATTCTATTATATTTTTCTGGGTTTCATGATCACCATGAGCAACTAACTCTTAGGGCAATAAGAATCGTCCGCCCTAATTGAAAGTCTCTGGTTCGAGGTGGATACAGAGTCAGTGACATAGAACAAATGCACTACCCATGCCTTATCCGTGACTCGAGCTGGGCTAATTCGAAAGAATGATCAGAAATCATCGTATTAGACCACTGCGCCACCATATAGCTATTTTATATTTTGTTGCATTTTACGAACTGTATGCTATCTAACATTGAAATTACAACAGCCAAAAGTTATAGGGCAATTAATGTGAACTTACGTAGGTGGGGAAGGAGACATGATGATACTCGTGCAGCAGGTGAGAAAATGTATTGAGACAAACAGAGGATTATACAGTAAGATATCAAATTCTCTTCATTTCGGAGTAACTCCGCCACACGTTGCGTTGTAGAATCTTAAAGCCATCGGACTGCAGCCTGCTGAACTGCTCACCCTTTTTTCTGCACCTGGAATTTCAGCACTACAGTTGCCTGAGCAGTTACGTGTAAGACTGGAGATGGCTCCCAAACATTTCCTACACATGCTCTGTTGTAGTCAAATCAGAACAACTGGATTATTACTTCAGCATGTCAACGTGCGTAAATATTCTCGTAATTGCTGTTTGTGGATTGGTCTTGCACAATACTGCATAAATATTCTCGTATGATTGAGGTTTTGGAACAATCTTCGGCATATCTCTGAGCAGTCAAATTGCCCGTGTAACACATCAGCGATGGTCACATTTTTAGTAGCAGGCCGTGACAACTACTGTGCATACTATATGCTCTTCTATGATGGCTCTGGATTGGTGCGTTACACGGTCAGTACACCAGAGGATATCAATAGTTACAGAACGGCGTTATGAATCTTCTGTCGCTAGAAGGCACACAACGCCGTTCTTTTACTAAGCTGAGTCGTCAATGACACGATTCTGAACGCTGATGACGACAGGAAAGTGTAAACGGCTGACGACGCAATGGAGGCAATCATGCCTCAACCAGCTGACGAGATATGGTTCGTTTTGTGTTTGAGTTACTCAGTTGCGTTTCGGTTTGATTGAGACTAACATGACCGAATGTGTAGTGTAGGTTCTTCGTCGGATATGAGACCGACGAAGAACCTACACTGTCGCGGCTAACATGTTCTACTGTGAGATGGTCAATTACCTGCCCTGTTGAAGACGAATAATCCACCCAACTCAAAGTTGCTGTTCTGTTGAAAGCTGAGGTTTTCTTATCCGCCTTGAACTTGCGGTACATTTAACCAAGCTATCTTCGCTCCCGCGCATATACTGTCCTCCTCTGCCGCGCAGCTTTCAGACTGAGTCATACTGGAATCATTTACACATTCCGGCATGATGCGTCCATTTGGAGATTTGCATACGCAAACCCTCTGATGGTGTCACAATTTTAGCCAAGGAGTATAGTCACAAACAACTGAGTAAATACTGTCTGAACAAGAGCTGACATTTTTCTCAATATGGTTTGTTCTCAAACGATATTGGACACAAGAGCAGATCAGAGGTGAGCATTCCTTACTTGTAATGCGTACACCTTCAGAAGGTAATATTTTGTATGAAGAATGAATAAAACTGTATTTTATAACAAGAAAATCACTTCATGAGAGTAATTTTGTTGTTTATGAATTACTGTCAAGTAGGCGTCAACGGAATTCCTCATTGCAAAATTTTCCCCGAAAAATGACAAAAGCAAAAAGTATTTTTGAATGTGATATATTTAAAAGTATTTTTATAGAAGCGCACATCGCTACAGACGGTTTGTAAAAACACAATAAAATAAGAAATAAGACACTGAATTTTCGGTTGTAATGAGCACGCCTTTTGAATCTGTTCTGACACGAATTAAATTGATCAAAGCTATATAAAGTCAATGAAAGCCGGTTAGGAAAACGATCAACAGGTTTCTACAATCGATAAAACATCCACAAATAAAAACATCTACTTAGTTCCACCAGCCGCTAAAAAGCAGGTTACGAAAGTTAACAAATGGCGCACAAAAAGTTTCTCATAGCACAAGGAAGGTATCAGAGACAAACAGGTTTTTATATCGAACAGTTACAAGAACAAATATAGAAAAGGAAACATGATATAAGTCTACGTCTGCTACCTAAGAATTTAGCATAATGAAAGATTTGAAAATAGGCGGAAAATAGTATTCATGAAAAAATCTATGCTTAGGAAAAATAACTTTTCAAATACGTCTCCCAGCAGCAGAGGTAGCGAAAGAAAAAACGTTTCGACCTTTCCGCACCTACCGGAAAATGTTTGCATTATTTAAAGAGGATTAATGCTCCACATCTCTATTGTAACGAATGCCATACTGTAAAAAAGAAATGTCTCAATAATGTTTTTAGAAGCTGCGATACAGCTGCAAACTGAAGTTCACAAACACCACCTATCGACAGAAATGTGAACTACAAAATTCCTCATTGACTAGCATAAACTCTTTTACAAAGTAAAGGTACCCAGTGTTGAAATAATTTATTTTGTACATGTAGAAGCAGAGACATTGAGAAAAACAGATTAAGCATTTGCGCCCCCTAGTGACGAAATTGAGCCTTATTTCGGGAAGAAAATACGCACACAGAGTTTGCTTAGTTCGTACTATCTGACCGAAGAAAAAGTTTTTCATTCGAGTTTTTAGTCCCGAAGATATTGCTATAAACGAAAACGTAAACTTACACCCTCTGGTGACAGACTTGTTCGTTGAGAAACATTTGAAATTATATGAGAAACATTTTTCAGCGCAAACACTCTGCAGCAAAGGAAGAATTTTTCAAATCGAACTCTTAGAACCAGAGCTATGGACAAAAATAAGCTATGCATCTACGCCCCTTGGCGGAAAAACCAAAACCATGCATTATTTTAAGAAGAAAGCATTCTCGAAAAGTTTTTCAAGGATAGCTGTATCGGTCCACGAAAAAAATTTTAATCGATTTTTTAGGAGCTCAGATTTTGCTGCAAATACATCAGAAACAGAAATTAACATTTACGCCCCTGGTGGCCAAACCATTCTTTACCAAATATTATAAATTAGGACAGATTTTTCCAATCGGAGTGTTAGCACCAGAGATATCTCGGAAAAGGCAATGCACCTTTACGCCCCCTAGCGGAAAGTCCATGAATTAATTGAACATTTTAAAATTATATTGAAACATTTTGCATCGGAAGCGTTACCCAACAAAGAAGGAATTTATCAAATCCGATTCTTAGAAGGAGAGGTATTGACAAAAATAAGGTGTATGCCTACACCCCCTGGCAGAGAAACCATACATTGCTTTAAGAAGAAAATATTCCGAGAAGGTTTATCGAAGTGAGTGGTATCGGTCCACGAAATAATTTTTTCAATCCAGATTTTAGGAGCTCAGATTTTCCTGCAAATGCAACAGAGGCAGAAATAAAAGCTTACGCCCCCTGTTGGCTAAGCTATTTTTTACCAAATATTATAAATTAATTGTAAAGCATTTTCCATCAGGAACTGTATTCGCTGCAGAATTTTATTTTTAAATCGAGATTTAGAAACCGAGATATCGAGGAAAGCGCAATTTACATTTACGTAGCGGAAAGGCTATAAATTACTTGAAAATTTTGAAATGATATGAAAAACACTTCTTAGCTGAAACTCTATTCAACAAAAAAGGAATTTTTCAAATCGGACTCTTAGAAGCAGAGATATTGACAAAAATATGATACATATCTACTTCCTCTCGCGGAGGAACCGTGCATTATTTTAAGAAGAAAAGATTCCAAGAAGGTTTTTCGACGTGTTTGGTATCGGTCTACGGAAGAATTTTTTCAATCGAGATTTTAGAAGCTCAGATTTTGCTGCAAATGCATCAGAAGCAGAAATTAGCACTTATGCCCCCTGGTGGCTAAACTATTTTCTACCAAAAATTAGTAATTGCATTCAAACGCTTTCCCATGAGGAGCTTTATCCGGTGCAGAAATAATTTTTCAAATCGGAGTTTTAGAAGCAGAGATGGCGATGAAGATGCATTTGATTATTACAACCCGTAGTGTAAAATCTGTACGTAACTTGAAAACTTCACTATACCCAAAATAGTCTTGGGCATAAATGGAATAGAAAGGTAAAGGATTTTTTCAGTGGGATGTTTAGAAGCTAATATATGGAACAAAATGTATTTTTAATTAGACATCATCTGCGTTTTTGCTCCCTAGCGACGAAATTGTGCATCGTATAAAAAGTCGAAGTAAAGTTTTTTTTTTCATATTTCAAGCTTTCCAATGCAAAATTAATTTTTAAAATCGGACTAATAGTTGCAGAGATATGGTGTCCACTGATAATAATGGCCTAATTGTATTACAATAACGTTTTGCTAGTGTCTGTCAATACGTTCACGAAAGAACAAACAACTAAAAAAATTCTTGTGAACGATAAAAGCTGTGCGTTACACGTTGTCTCAATGTAGGCATCCACTTATGTTGCTTGCCTTCCGAAAGATTAAGAAGCGTTCTATATCCTTTAAGCGATGCATAAGCAGCCTAAGGAAAAGTGGAAATTAAATCGGTTGTCAGATGTTTTGGTGTCTGTTCCCGCAAAATGATGGATGGAGACAGGGAGAAGATTACTCTAAGCAGATTTTGTTTTGAAATCACTACAGAAAGGTTTAAATTAAATCACTGACTCTTTTTACTTTATTCTTTTTTTCTTTTTACATCTTCAGCTTTACAAACCTATATACCACACTGTACGTAAACTGCAAACGATGCGGCACGTTACTGCATGACTCCTTGTTAATTCTCTTACGGTGATCCTCTCAGATATCCGGAATTGTGTTGAGGTATTAGTACAATATTGGCTTTGATATAGGAAGCGAAACAAAACGTTTTAGCTTCAAAGCGCAACGTTGGCATTTGCCCAATTTTATTTATTTTCTTTCCATTTTTCTGGATTCAGGCCCAGTATCTAAAATGCTGGCGCATGGATATGTTCGTTACATATTTACATCTATTTATTGATTCCTTATGTTTCTCACTTTACGTTTATACAGCATAGTCATAGGGATAGGACAAAGATGTCGATTGTTCTGTTTAAAAGGAAAGAAAGAAACAAAAGCAACAGAATTTTCACCACATGTAACTAATAGCAAACTAATGTGCATCCAGACACCAGCTGTTTTTTCACGCGTCATGGAAGTTGCATATAGAAGAGGAGAGCTTACTGGTCTTGGAGTCACAATGTGAGACTATTCTTCAATACAGCCTTTTTTAGAATTAATTAAATATAACATTTTAGACTGCATTTTAGTAGACCACACTGATTCTTCATCGGTTACATGTAATGAAAACATTCAGCATTCCGTTACAAATGGACCATAAGTTACGAATCCATTTCCAAGTTTTCAGCCTTTTCTTACGAGTCTTCATAAAGGCAATTTGTTGAATTTCGTATATCAGAGCAACATTTTTCTGGGAGAAGACCCTTTACATAATCATATACCCTTGTAAGGTCAAATTCCACCTAAGCTGAATAAATTCAAGAATGCGTTAGTGGATAAAGGACGTAGTATTTCATATGAAGTGTGCAAAAAATAATGTTGCATCTCGAGCCGCTAGATGAAATTGTTAGGATTGTTGAGTCAAAACACAAAAACTAGCTGATCTCGAGTATGCAGTGATTCAACCCCTGAATCACTGCATACTGAAGCACGTGAAGCACGAGACGGAAAGCACGTCTTTTTCTTTCAGAAAGGTATGCTGAAGATATCTCCGGAAGGTCATATTATCGCTGCTTCGTAAGAGAAATTAACTAGCTTCCAAAACAGAAATTTGAAATTGATATTATAAAAACGTTTATATCTAACGCTCTACTACGAAACTGTGGTTGAGATTCTCCAAACTACTTATTTCATCAGGCCAGAGAGTCAAAAACCAAAAGAAAATGTGACTGCCTTCCCTTAATATCTAGCTGAAAAAAGCAAACGGAATTTTGTTCTCTTGCAGAATTTTACTCTAAACTCCATAACATAAATTCAAAAGTGCCTTGTTCCAAAAGAAAACCAACGCAAAATTCATTAGAAGTGACATCCTAAGCTTAGCTTGATATCATTGAAATTAAAAAAAAAAAACGAAAGAATTTTATCCAATCGCTCGAGTATTGCAAACTCTACATATTCCGAAAGTAACGTAACTTAGTCATTATTGTAAGTTCCACGCTGGAACCATTAATTGTATGTGATGAAAAATAAATAATTTTTGTTCTAAAAATAACAGAACTCTTCAGAATAAAAAGGATTTAAAAGCTCCAACAAGTTTTGCAATTCTTGTCCCGAAAATGACAGAGTTTCTTTCGGTGTGTCTCGTTTCAGCGGTTTTCATCAAGAAGAAAATTACATTGAACAGGAAAAGATTTTGTTTACAAAGATTAATAATGTTATGATGAAACACAGGAATACATTTTTACCAGATGCTTTATAAAATGAGATCTTTGAATTTCAGCACTCCCTCCTAAATGATAAAGAACATTTTTGTCCACTCAAATTTGCGTAATTTTTAGCCTATGAAATTCAGTACTTGAGTTATGAAGATTACTTTTAGCCCGCTGCCCTGGTGGCGCAGTGGTCTAAGAGATAGCCTCTGATCATTTGTCCGAAAGAGGGCCGGGTTCGAATCCTGGTGAGGCATGGATGTTGTGCTTGTCTTACGGCACTGGCTCTCTCCCTTCCCTGGAACCAGTGACCCTAAATTAGGGACGGGCTACTGCTTATAGCCCATTGAGTTGCTCACGGAGGTCGTTAAACCACCAATGAAAAAAAACTTTAGTCCAAAAACTAAAGCTACTGTAATGGTATGCTGACATTGTTGCTTAGCTGATCAACTATTTTAAAGATAATTGAATAAATTTTGTAGTAATATTCTAAGTTTTCTTTAGCATGTATTTTATTATGCACAACTCGAATGAATTTTATATACATTACTTAAAGTGATTATTTAAATTGAACAACTTGAACTTTAAAATAAAAGATAGGGCATTTCTTATGTAGAATAAATATCGAAGTATCACTTGACTCTCCTTATTAGTGTAAAACAAAACAAAACCAGGAAAATTCAGTGGTAATTTCAAAATCGTTATTGCTAAAAATAATGTATGTGGTTACCCGTTCGTGTTTCTGATGCAGGAGTTATGACATAAAAAGGAAAAATGCGGAAATAGGATCATGAAATACGCTTTGCATTATCTTCAGGCTCCGCTTCGAAGAAATAAACAAATAAGAAAAATTGCGATAACCTGTTTAGAACAAGGATGTGTATTAGGTTTTGGTAATGAATAAGCAGGTAAAAAATACTGAATTTTTCAAAGTATTAATACTTACTTAAAATATATCTTTCTTCAGGGCAGTAACTGTGACAGAAGTTTTTTAGTTTTATAATTGATGGTATGACCAGTCTAAAACACTCCTAATTAATGATTTTAATAAATGGTAACTCGATCAAGAAAAGAATCCGACATTTGAACGAAATTCTATTGAAAAACTGGCAGATTTTACCTAGCAAATTAGTAAAACAGAAATTTTAATTTGTTCATCTAGTCAGTAAATACTCGCATTCCAAATATTTATCACGGATGTTTGAAGTACTTAACTGTCATGTAATGTTGTGCCAATATTCAATAAAGATTTTAAAAAATTGAGATTTTATCTTTAAATCTGGATACATTCCTAATGACATGATCAGTTAGTTTATTCGGCATACATCTTAGTTACGAACAATTCGAAGACAGACAGTTACAGCATGAAATTGAAGTTTAATTAACATAAAATAACAAAAAGTTATTTCATATTAGCTTTTCAAAATTAGGTTATAGCAAAATATCTCGAAAACTGCGAACAGAAACGCAGTCAACCGCTTAAGAGAAACTGACTTGAACAAAGAATAAATTTTGTTCAGAACATGCTCCCAGAAGAAACAGATGGTGTTTTGTTCTGAACAATTTGGAGCTTCGTACTTGCAGTTTCCTAGCTGCTTGATGTTAACAAATTAGAAGGTGAAACCGGTGAAAATTGCGTCATTTTTTCAATTAAGTCAATACTATAATATACATATTACTTAAACTTTGGGGTAGATTTCATTTTTGCAATCAAAACATTTTGCTCTTAAGTGCTGTAAGAACTTTGAAACCAATTTCGAATTGTTTGCTTTTCACAGTTGCTTGAAATAATTTTCTTTTGTATCATTTGTCTTATTACAATGAATAATAAATTTAAAAAATTTTGTCAGTGGTATGTCATTTGATTTTTTAATGTCTTTGTTTCTTGTGTTTAAATAAATATGTTCACAAAACGCTTACGATCAACACCAAAAATAGTCTCTTTCTGTTTATAGAAAAAATCCTATATTCAAACAAAGGACAGGAATTCCAAAAGATATTAAATGAAGCTATCAGAGACGTTCTAAAACAGCAAAAATATAAAAGAAAGCGCTGAGGATTTAAAATTCATTACTACTAGCGAAATATTATCGATTTCATAATTTTAAAATCCCATCAAAATAATAAACCAGAGAAAAATCTTAATGTTAAGATTTTGCCTTCCATATTTCCCAAGAAAAGTGCGGGAAAAACATGACCTTTCACAGCTGATAATCACGACTGCATTTGCTTTCGAAAAGAAACCTGAGTGATACAAAGAAAATGTTACTGACTTTTCCGAGGAGATACATAGGTTACAAGCTGTGATGTAGTGCAGGTGACTGGAGAGCAGGAGCGAAACTCTACAGTTATATTTCTATGCCTCTTTAGAAACAACAACACAGACGATTACGAATGTGATTCCTGGAAGTTATTTGAGTGTCGGTAAGCACGTACTTATAAACGTTTTGCCTATTTCTAAACAGAACATATTCTGAGAGTTTATTCAAAGCAAGTTTAATTTCATATCAAGTCTGTTTAGAAGCATAACCTTTAACCTAAATTGTTCAGCCAAAACTGAATATATGTTATGAATATATACCGGGACGAAACAATGAACATCAAAATTGCTTAGCACTTAAAAATGGCAAAGTAAAAATAAAAATATTAATCGAAAATTTATCGTCATTACTGTGGCTGAGTGACCTGAGGCGCTGGCATCTGACCGTTAGTCCAAGATGTGCCTGAGTTCGAGTCCTGGATGAAAAATGGGTGGTGTGTGTCTCAGTTAGTGATGGCTTTTTCCATCTTCTGAAAGTAATTGCCCTATGTTAGGGAAGAAAGACTGCACTGGTGGTCGTTAAACAGCCGCTCCCATTGAAAAAGAAAAAAAAAGAAAAAAAAACAGAGGTGGACATTCAATTGGCAAGAAATTTTCTCCATGTCAAAAGTGTATGTTTCGATACTATAAAATTTCTTGCTGTGACGCATTTTCAAAAACTGTTGGAGTAATTTCAAAAAATAATTCAGGAAAGGTTGGAATGTTGCTGCTAAAGCAACATTGCGCTCCCATAGACTCAAACCCGGGGGCAACTGTCCTATCTCTTCCCTCTGCTACTCCTCTCATAAAAGTAGCAAAAATGGCGACTCAGATAAACACCTGCCTGCGTGCGAGCTTCTTTTTTGCTGTTTTAACCTGAAAGAAGTCGGAGCTCTACATTGAAATGGAATTTTTTTAGGTGCTATGACGTCTTTTCATTCGAAAGTTGAGAAATGTAAAATATAGGAACAATCAGATACCATGTTTCTTATGATTATTATGGAAACTTATTGCTAATAATTTATGAAAACCAGCGAAATTATAGCGAATGGAATCCGGCACAAGAAGAACAATTTCAGTCAGTATTTCAGAAGCGAAATTAGTCAATCCGTTTCCTTCTCCTAGAGGAAACCTGGGTATTATTGGATGCAGAATTTCTGCTTTCGTGTTTTTACTTAAAATTTTTTTCCATTCCTATCCTTAGAAGCGCAGATACTGTCGAAAACAGGAATTCAGCAGAAAACCGGGGCATTCTTTGCGCGAAATCATAAGCACGCTGAATGATACCCGGTGCAAAAAGGAATTTCGCGAAACGTAGACACTGTTGCAAATAACAATATGCATATACGATCTACGAAACTTCAATTATGGAAAAGTAAAAACATATATGAAATAAATTCTTCAAACAAGGGCTTTGCGCAAAAAGAAAGTTTCAATTCTGGATTCTAAAGGCATAGATATTGAGAGGAATTCGAATATACACCTACACGCCCAAACCGGAAAACTGTGCATTGTTAGGTAGAGAATATACGCAAAATGTTCCTCATACAGAATGGTATGCGACGAAAAAATTATTTCTTCAGTAGGATTTTTAGAAGCAGTGTTATGGAATAATATGGTGAGATAAGTACACTGGTGTGCAAAAATAAAGGACAAAGAGGAGAAATTAGCATCACAGCGGAACGGGCAGGCAGAACAGACCGAAAGACCACTCAGAAGATAGACTAGGGTACGGTAGGTCGGGCATCGTATATATGCAGTATGACGTGGGAGGGGTGTCGGAAGGGTATAAAGCACACGGGCGGTGTACGCTCAGCAATTCGGTGAAAGCTATTGCACGCTGTACATCGGTTTGAACGACGTCGAGTTGCTGCCACCGTGTGATATGGACAACAGGCGATCCAGTAGACGACATCTGGATGACTTTAGCCAAGGTCGCGTCATTGGGAAGTTGGAAGAAGGTCTAAGTGTGACTAGTATGGCCGAGGAGTTCGGGATCGCTCACAGCATCGTTTTACGAGCTTGGAGAGCATTTCGAACGACAGGAACAGCTGTCCGAGAGTTTAGCAGTGGTCGCACACGAGCAACTACGGCGGCGGGCGACCGGTACATTGTCCTACAGGCGAGAAGAGATGGACGGCAGATAGCGGGAGAAATCGCAAGGCACATGCAACAGACAACTGGACGTCCGTTACCGCATTTAACCGTAGCCAGGAGGCTTGCACAAAGGTCGTCTATTTGCACGACGACCAGTACGATGGGTGCCATTAACGCCTGCTCATCGGATACGGCGGTTTCTGTGGTGCCATAAACACAAGAACTGGACACATCAGCAATGGGGTCGAGTTCTCCTTACGGATGAGCGCCGATTTAGTCTGACGAGCGATTCTGGACGTATACACATCTCGAGACAGCAGGGAATACCCAATCACACCTCCAACATCATCGAAAAGGACCGGTTTGGAGGTGGCAGAGTTCTTGTTTGGGGCGATATCATGCTTGGTAGCCTTACTGACCTCCACATCTTCCAAGGAGGTTCAGTCACTGGTGTCCGCTATTGTACCGAGGTTTTGCTGCCTCATGTGCGTCTGTTTAGAGGTGATATCGGTCCTGAGTTCCTCTTCACGGACGACAACGCTACACCTCATCGTACAGCGGCTGTCGCAGAGCTGTTGGAGAGTGAAGATATTCAACGCATGGATTAGCCCGTAAGATCTCCGCACCTAATCCAATCTAACACGTGTCGGACCTTCTCGGATGACGCTTAGCAGCACGTCACCAGCTGCCAGCAACGATTACACAGCTGCGATTGACGCTACAAGAGGAATGGGCCGCGATGCCTCAACAGCTCCTTGACAACCTCGTCCTCAGCATGGACAGACGTTGTAAATCCTGCAACGCAGTCAGGGGTGATCATATCCCCTACCAAACTCTGGATTTTTCTTGGCAGCCGCCTGTCACATGGACGTTTCTGTCTTCTGGCCAGTTTTGCTCGAAGCTACCTTTTCAATAAAGTGTCTTTATATCCTTTGGATTCCTTGTTTAGACGGTTTTGCTCACTTGTCCCATATTCTTACATCTTGGGTATCTTATGGTATGATTTGAGTCTATGTGGAGGACTTCTGCACGACCTTACATTCGAAAAACCGCCTCGTCCTTAATTTTTGCACGCCAGTGTAGTTAAGTGTTTTTCGTTAACTGCTTTTCACCGCTTAGTTGCAAGATTGCACCTTGAAAATGAAATTGATGAAACCAATGGTATGGGTAATCGCTTTCAAAACTGAAGTTAGGTAGAAAGTGTTAGGTATGCGAATGCATATCTAGATTATCAAAAGACTGAAAGCGGAAAAACTGCACGTATATAGGGTGTTTTTACCAAGAGTGTCCGAAAGGAATAGGAAAGTAACGGCAGTAAAGTGAAAACTGCAAAATACGCAGCAAATAGAGGACAATTCAGCTATGGTAGCTGCACATTCTGGAATGGATCATTTTGGAAAAGTAATAAAATTAAATATTTATACGCCCCCCCCCAGGGAAACCAAAGTCAATTAGGCTTTAGAGCAATATTTCGATGAGATATCGATGGCTGAAGTTCTGGACGTATGACAGCTTGCCTGCAGTGAACATGAGCAGCATTAATGTCCGCGAATAGTGAATATGCGTATGGGGGACATCAGCAATTCCATTTAAAAAAGGACAACCGACATGTTTTCTGTTCAGACATTAGAGGCATTAGAGGCATTCACTGCGATGGGTGGTAATATGGAACTAGGTGTTCCATATTACAACTATTCTTCTTTTTCATTCTCTTTCTTAGGTGCCGCTATGCCAAGAAGAAAAGTAGGACCTGCAGAAAAGGGACTAAGACAGACATGGAGGGCGGAAGACATCTTAAATGCAATAAAGGCAGTTCGTAACAACACAAAAACATTGAATACAGCTGCACGGTGCTTCAGTATTTCTCCTCAAACCGTCAACAACCTGTTGGAGATATATCTGGCAAAGATGATGCACGGTGTATATTTTGTTGCGAGATATTCAGTACGACGAAATCTGGAGAACTGTGGGTTCAATGTATAGCATGCCAGGAATAAGCTCACATCTTATGCAGTGGATGTGAACGTGACGTTTTTATTTGCGACTTCTGTTCATCAGCTTAAAGGACTCATACTTTCTATAGGAATTTCTTTTATTTTCATTTTTAAAGTATCATTAATTGTATCACAATAAAAGCGCCATTCAATATAAAAGTTGTTATAATATCAATAACTTCATAATCAAAACACTGAGGTTTTTTTGTTTTATTTTCATGCTGTTTCATATTACCACCCCCATTTTCTAAGGCTCACTTTTTGCAATGTGTTTAAAAAATTTTGTGCTATTTAAACAGTGATATTTATTTTCCTAAAAACTATACTTACATTATGCGAAATATATGTGCTAACACTTTTGATTTACTTTTATGCAACTGTTACATTTAAAATTGAGTTTTTCGTCTAAAACAAAAAGTGGTACATATTCCCCCTATATTACTGGCGATGGATGAGAGGAAATGAAATGAAATTTAACAGGAACTTTAATTGAGACGAATTATAATTTTTTTTTATGATTGCAAAACTTCGCGATCATAGAAACGAAATATGCACATCACAACAGGAAGAGCAAAATAGAAGTTTTCCATTGTTATTGTCCTGAATAGTCAGCAAGACGTATGATTGCTTCCAATACCCATACAGCACTCACAGATACTCCCCATACTGTTAATGAGACTGTCAATTAAAGCTTGTGAAACTGACCGACACTCTTTCAAAAAAGGTTATTCGAAGTTCCTGGAGTGTCCTAGGTGGAAGCTGGAGTTCTGAAACTCAGCTTCCCAAGGTATCCCAGACACGCTCAATAGGATTAAAGTCCGGCGAATATACCAGGCAGTCCATTCGAGCTTCTGTTTTTTTCTGTTTCCACGAACTCAGCGTTTGAGACACGAATCTCCATTCTCAATGTTTTTCTCAAACACTTTGCTCAAACTTTTTTTAAGACTAGATCAAATCAGCTATGGAACTATTAACTCCAGAAGATTTTTCATGACAGGGTTGTAAGATCTTGAAGCTGTGTAAATGGTGTACACAATTTTTAGTCCACTTTGCTTCTGGTGAAAATAGAACATACGACCTACAATCATGCCCGTAGTTTTTCACAACCACACAGTCGCGAATAATCAGAATATCAAGAATTGTGAAACGTTTCTGATCCCATCGCAAAGAATTTGTGAAGTCAGATGCTGACAGATAAACACACATAGCGCCGCGGATTGTTCGCACCGTAGCGTAAGGTGAACGCATTCGGCTAGTTATCGAGAGATCTGGGGTTTGATCCCAGGGGTGTCGAAATACAATTTTTTGGTTGCTGTGTGTTAATTAAAGAAAAATGTGGAAATAGCGAAGACTTTGTCTATTTGCATTGTCCCCACGTATCTGGAAGATTCCTGACAGATTTCGTTTTGGAAACTAACTGGTTGGCTTTCAAAATACGCCCCCACCCATGTTTTCTAATATGTTGTCTTTCGTCCAGTGCCATAGCTGAAGGCAGGTTCTCAGTATGGGCAAAGTATGCGTTACGCACGATAACAGGATCTGTAACTTGAAGTAAGTCGCTCAGCAAGTATCGGAAAGTTTGTATCGCCATATATACTTGGGCCATTCAGGAATGATTGAGACAAGTTTGGTAGGAGTACGCATTCAAACAGAATTCGCCGGAAGATGACTTTAATCGGTAGGGTAGGTATCGCTCTACAAAATTCCGACAGATGGCGCTGCGCAGTGCAAGCGGCGGCGTGTAACAGGCTGCTCGTTTAAGTATTGCTGAGTCATGCGCTGTAAGGAAGGACCGATGGAAGGTGATTGTCACCGGCAACGTTGAACGGCGTGTAACAGGCTGCTCGTTTAAGTATTGCTGAGTCATGCGCTGTCAGGAAGGACCGATGGAAGGTGATTGTCACCGGCAACGTTGAACGGCGTGTTTTTTTTTGTTTTTTTTTGGGGGGAAAGAAGGCTTTCGTGTAGGTGATATTCACCGTTGCTTAACAGCAGCGGGTGCCGTTGCAACTGTGTTTCAATGGATTCAGAACTTTCAGGAGGGGAACCAAAGTGCTGAGAAGCGTGTAAGTACCGATCGTACAAGAACGCCACGCACTCGGTAGATATCGCCACGCACTCGGTAGATATCGCCACGCACTCAGTAGATATGATCCAGTGAATTTCCGATCTGATCATGTAAAACAGGCGTGTGACTGTAAATCAATTGCAGTCAGAAACAGATTCGTGTCTAGTGACAATTCACTCGATTGTTCGCGATGAATTGAAAATGTCAAAGTTGTGTGCACACTGGGTTCCGACAGAACTGACACAGCAACAAAAACAGACCCGGATGATGGACTGCTGTAAGGAGCTGCTTGAACTTCATGACGACGGTCCAGCGGACTTTCTTGCTCTTCTGGGGACTGGTGATGATTCGTGGTTCAGCTATACCATACCGCAGAAGATACAACAGTCCATGCAATGGTGTCATTCCAATAGTCCTCTTTTGAAAAAGGCCCGTCCAGCATTGACAAGTGGAAAACAATTGGTATCTGTATTTTGTGACACCCAGGGAATCCTGCTTATGGACTGGCTTCCTACGGGCGCTAGAGCGGACAACACCTACTGTGACATTTTGACTTATCTGCTTCGCCGAATTCAGGAGCGGTGGAAGGGTAAGTGGGCCAAGAAATGGCTCTTGTTGCATGACAATGCTGGCCTACACATGGCCACACAGACAAGGGCTATACTGGATGAGCTTGGATGCACGGTTCTCACACATCCTCCTTACTCACCTGACTCAGCGCCCTCCGATTACACTCCCTTGGACAATATGAAGGGCCCTCTTAACAGACATTCGCAGACGGAGATGCACTGCACGTGAGTGTGCACCAGTGGTGTCGCACTACGCCAAGAGGTTGGTTTCGGGAGGCCATCATGAAGCTCTCACAACGAACGCCTCGCTGCATAAAACTGCAGGGATATTACGTCGACCATTCGGATAAAAAAATTGAATAAAATCTATTTTCCCGTAAATTTTCGGGAAAATAACTTTCATTCGATTCAGATAATTTGTTTAATACTCGTACTTTTTTTAGAGAATCAAATTAAAGCTATTTCCCTGTAAATCGTCGGGAAAATAGTTCTCATTTGATTCAGATAATTTGTTTAATACTCGTACTTTCTTTTTTAATGAATCGAATGAAAGCTATTTTCCCGTAAATCTTCGGGAAAATAGCTTTCATTCGATTTAGATAATTTGCATTCTTACTTTTGTAATGAATCGAATGAAAGCAATTTTCCCTTAAATCTTCGGGAAAATAGCTTTCATTCGATTTAGTTAATTTGTTTAATACTCGTACTTTCATTCGATTTAGATAATTTGTATAATACTCGTACTTATTTCCTATGTGCTCTTAAACAGTTTCTGCCTCCCCGGTGGCGCAGTGGTCTGAGCGCTGGCTATTGACCATTCGTTTGAGATGCGTCCGGGTTCGAATGCTAGCGAGGCATGGATGCTGTGTGTGCCTTACCGCACTGGATCTCTCCCTTCTCTGGAGCCAGTGGCTTTAAACCCTAAATTAGGGATAGGCAACTGCTTATAGCTCGTCGAGTTGCTCACAGTAGTCGCTAAACCCCCAAACAACCCAACAACAACAAAAAAGAAGTTTCTGCTTTTTAAACAAGAAATGCCTCTAATATGTTCTTGTAATTCCATGTGTGCGTGTGTTTTCTCTGTGCATCAAGAATTATATGTCAGTTAGAATCGGAATAAATTGATACTTTCCATAATCTCAAAGGACCCTGTTTTTTTCTAACTACGGTTCGTATGAAGAAGTATCAAGAAATGCATTATCGAAATAAGAAATGCACAAGCCTATTAGCTGCTCAAACGAAAACAATTTGTGCGTCCTCCGCACCATGCATGTTCAAGAAGAAGTTAATAATCTGCAGTCATATTTTTTCACCGCTAAGAACTAGTGAAATGGTATCACGTGTCCAATAAGGACGAGAATGGTAGCATTACAATTTTTCCCCCTTACTCTGTCAACTGTTCATGTTGTTTCTAATTGTCATATTAAGACGAAGATGTTCGAAATGTTTGCATTACTTCTCTTATTTTTCAAAGCTAATAAAACCATATACTTTTGGAATGAGAATGAATAGAAAAAATAAACACAAAAGAAATAAAGAATGTAAGAATAGCACGAAGAAAAGTAAAAACTATCCCCATTACAATCGTAAGTCCGCGTTTATGATCCGAACCTTATTTCGATGAAATGGAGTTTTTCTTTCTGATAATCAGCTTTTCTCCTAAGTGCTCATATTCCCTGATTTCCAGAGTTCCGTTTACCTTTAGGAGATTTTTCGTTTTTCTTCTTTTTTTTTATCGGTCGCTGTAATCAAGAGAGTTGTCGAAGCATAGAACAGACGAAAGAAAGAAATAATAATAATAATACAAAAAAGTGAAGCAAAAAAAAAAAATCGGGGATTAGGAAGTTTCTATTTCTTTCCTCTCTTTTGGATCTCCTATTCTGTATCTCTTCTCTCTCTCTCTCTCTCTCTCTCTCTTCTCTTCTCCGCTCCTCTGCCTCAGCTTTTACAACAGCAGTGATTTTTGGGCCAACCGGCCGTTCATTAAAACTTTCCGTAATCCTTCCGGACTCGAAGGGAAGCAAAACAAACAAACTGAAAAAACGTAAAAATAAATAATAAGGAGCAAAGATTTTACTCTCCATGGAATTCTCTTGGAAAAAATAAAGATAAGTATCGTAAATTTAGAGTTAGACTTATCTCTATAAATATCATGATTCAGAACAACAGCCACTACTACTGCGGTGTGAACTTTGGTTCAAGGAATGATTAAAGAAGAAGCGGTAAACAGTAAATTATTATTTGGGAGGGGGGGGGAGGGGGTTCTCTCATGTATACTGTAATTAAACTACATATTTTCACCTAAAAGAGGGGGGAGGGAATAAGCAGACTTCACAAATTATTTTGATGATGCCTTTTCCTTTTCTTCTAGAAAATGCAAACTGATATAATCAGTAAAGATGATACTGGAATTTAATAGAAACGGAAAACAAAGAGCAGATGAAAGAAAAACAGGAAAACAAGGAAACCACTTCACGTTTTTTTTGTAAACACTAGTCTACGGTCCGTCAAAGGAAACTAGGACCAAAAGGGCTCTGAATTAGAATAAAACTTTGTCTCCCATTTGCCAAAAATTGGTTACATATCAATTAAATGCCAAAAATTATTACTTCAGAACCTTGAGAAAAATTTCACCTTCTAAAATCGTCTATGGTTGATTAAAGAATACTAAGTCTAAAAAAAAAATCCATATTCAAAACCTTTTGACCGTGAGATTGTCATCTTAGATCTCAGATTCCATTACATTATAGCTCTAAATTGTGCTCTTTCGATGGAGGGTCTGTAGTATCAGAAGCTGCGCTCATGGGTATGAGAAATGGTTATAATTCTTCGTCATTAAATTTTGAATTATGTAGAGTATAGTGTTAAGTGCCGAAATTTCTGAAGTAAATAAACACTGCTAAGTTGCTCACCACCGAGGTAACAACAGTGGGACAACCGAGTTTAAAATCTGCCGGTATCTTGGACATTGAATAGTCATCATAACAGCACGTGAACCTTGCTTAAACAAAGCTGCAATCCCATGCGACAGGGGTCCGAAAGTCTGAATTTTTTGGGGGCTTTAGCGCCCACGACGAGTGGTTCTTTGAGCTACAGGAAGTCATCGGCCACGAGTGGTTCTTTGGGCTACAGGAAGTCATCGACCACGAGTGGTTCTTTGGGCTACAGGAAGTCATCGGCCTCGAGTGGTTCTTTGGGCTACAGGAAGTCATCGGCCACGAGTGGTTCTTTGGGCTACAGGAAGTCATCGGCCACGAGTGGTTCTTTGGGCTACAGGAAGTCATCGGCCACCAGTTGAGGATCACTGTTTCCAGGAAAGCAATGTCCATGACTCATCCGGGACCACCTCGGACGATTAGCAGAGACCTTCACTTCTGACCGCTCGGCAACAGTGGCTACTAACGCCTATTACTCAGGTGTGTGTTCTTAGATTATGGAAGCTATTTCGAATTGCTGATCTTGCTCTTTAGACAGATTTAGGGAAGACCGAGACTAGTGGTTACAATTTTTACTTTTGGAATTTTCATACTTTTTCTTGTGATCAGGTATTTGTAACTTGGCGTGCGTAATGCAGCGCTATTCAGCTATTAATAGCGATTAAGAGTTCGACGAAATTGCTCACCAAATATTAACAATAAACAGTTCTTTAAGGGTGCGTGATTTGTAACAAAAAGCTCCTTGGCGCGGCATGTTGATACACTGGCTGGGGCATTTTGTTACAACATTACAATTTTGACAAAAAAAAAATAGTTCAACGAGAAAGATGACACCGAATTTTCGGGTGTAATAAGCACGTCTTTTGAATCCGTTCGGACGCAAATTAAGTTTATCAAAGCTATTCCAAGTCAATGGAACCGGTATGGAAAACAATAGTTTCTGACGGAAGAAAGAAGTTAGTCAATTGGGTTTTTAATCCCTCAGATATTGCTGTAAACGGAATCGTGAGCTTACGCCCTCTGGCTGCAGACTTATACGTTAAGAAAAACATGAATTTATATGAGAAACATTTCGCACCGGAAACGCTCTCCAACATAGAATTAATTTTTCAAATCAGTCTCTTAGAAATAGAGATATCAACAAAAATAAGATGTGCCCTTACGTTCCCCGGTGGAAACAATATGCATTATTTTTCGAAGAAAGTATTCTCAAAAGGTTTTTCAATATCAGCGGTATCGGTCCAAGAAAAAAACAATAGTCGTGTTTTCAGGAGCCCAGATTTTGCTACAAAAACATCAGAAGCAGAAATTAACACTTATGCCCCCTGGTGGCCATACCATTCTTTACCAAGAAATTATATGACAAATATTTTCCATCAGGTGTTGTAAGCGATACAGGAAGAAATTTCCAAATCGGAGTTTCGGAAACAGAAATAACGCAGAAAGCGCAATTTACCTTCGTGCATCCTAGCGAAAAGCCTATGACGTACTTGAAATTTTTAAATTTATAGGGAAAAAATTTCGCATCAGAAACACTATCCAACAAAGAAGGAATTTTTCAAATCGGACTCCCAGAAGTAGAGATATTGACAAAAATAAGATATACATCTACGCCTCCTGGCGTAGAAACCATGCATTATTTCAAGAAGAAAATGTTCCTAAAAGGTTTGTCGACATGAGTAGTATCGGTCAACAAACGACGTTTTTTTTAATCGAGATTTTAGAAGCTCATATATTGCTGCAAATACATCAGAAGTCGAAATTAAGACTTCGGCCACCAGGTGGCCAAACCATTTTTTACATAAATTAGAAATTATGTGCAAAGAATTTCCCAACAGGAGCTGTATCCGGTGCAGAAAGAATTTTTCAAATCAGAGATTTAGAAGTAGAGATAATGGGGTAAATTCCATTCACCTTTACGCCCCCTAGTGGACGGTATATGAGTAATTTGAAAATTGTGAAATTATATGAACAACATGTTACACTGGAAACACTAACTAACAAAGAAGGAATTTTTAAAATTGCACACCTAGAAGCGGAGATATTGACAAAAATAAGATATACATCTACGCCCTCTGGCGTAGAAACCATGCATTATTTTAAGAAGAAAATGTTTCTAAAAGGTTTGTCGACATGAGTTGTATCGGTCTACATTTTGTGGCTGAAAATTATTTGTTTATTTGCCTTAGGCCTCTAGCGTCTATCTGTTTTTCTTCTTGTCTTTCTCTCCTCTCTTCAGTTCTTCTATTCTAATGGATTCTTTTTCTGGTGTGTCAGTCAAAATTGCTGATTTTCTCTTCTTTGCTCGTTTTCTGGTAGTATTTCTCCTGCCCACTTTAGGTAATGGTCTAATATCTTCGGGAGTCACACGCTTCGCAGGCGCTTAGAGTCCGCTAGTTGATGGGAGGCATGGAACTGATAATGTCTGGTATTCACCAGAAACTCGACCATTCTCATTATCGATATTTACAGGTCTATTAATCAGCTACAGTTGAAAAGAGAAAATCTTCAACTCGACATATTTCCGATTTGAAAGGCCAGATTCCTGCAACTCTAAACTCAGACATAATGGTTCTAGGCATCACGGCTAATGGCAGTGCTCCTTTCATAGGACCAGGCAGATCATAAATGTTGATTGCTTTTCTGGGTGACTATTCATCCATCCATCAATTGCTTTATTTAGATATGTTTTGTAAGGTTCAAAAACTGATATGTCCAAAGACTGTAACTTATGAGTAGTGTGTTTAGGAAAAGACAGTAGAATAATATATTTTCCCCTGCAGAAGTCTATAACGAAAACGGACAAGTGAGACGGATGAATATCTAGTAGCAGAAGATACGGGGATTCTTTACTGCATTTTACTTTATTTTCAAAGTGTTTCATAAATTTAAAAATCTGAAACCCGTCACCCAACCACTAGAGTTGGCATCTCCGATGCATCCAGGAGGTCTATTGTGTACAAAGTGTTCTCGGTAATTTATTCTAGGAAATATTAACATGAGAGGAACTGAATTTCTCAAAGCATTTACAGAACAAATTAATGTAATTGAAGTTCCCCGTTCAGCGGAGGTGGCTTTCCCCATCTGCTTGTCGCCTTTCTGTGCCACGATTTTTGATGGCTTTTGTACGCTTGTTGTGCTCGTCATCTCGTCAGTATTCCCTTAGTCTTGACAACTAAAATTGTAACGCTCCATTACGGTTTTTAAATTTCCAAAGAATTGTTTCACATTATGCTGGTTGAAACTTGTACCACGGCATAGGCTGGTTGCCTCGGGGGACCACAAAGATAAATTGGGATGTCCTTTAAAAAAAACTGCAAACCAGTCAGCAGATCCCTTTCCCTTTCTCTCTAGTTTTCTGATATATTCAATTCATTTGATTCTCCATATTAATATGCTAGCTGTTTCACTTCTTTTGGAGTCAAACGATAGAATACTTTTGAACTAAGAATGTATTGTACCCGATGATTTTTTATACATCATTTGATTTTTTTCTTTTCTTCACGAAGCGTCGCATAGCCATTAAATTGGCACTGTGCTTGCGAGCTGCTTTTCTGAAGAATATTTTATTTTGTATAAAGTCTTTCGCTGCGGCTTCATAGACTGCAATTGGTGTTGTTCCCCTTTCTGTTTTACGCTTAAATATTTGCACCATTTCCTACAAAAATGGAAAACCGCCCCGGTGGCGCAGTGGTCTAAGGCAATGGCCTCTGATCATTCGTCCGAAAGGGGTCCGGGTTCGAATCCCGGTGAGGCATGGATGTTGTGTTTTGTCTTACGGCACTTGCTCTCTCCCTTCCCTGGAACCAGTGACCCTAAATTAGGGACGGGTGACTGCTTATAGCACATTGAGTTGCTCACGGTGGTCGTTAAACTTCCAAAAAAAAATGGAAAAAAGAAAAGAATTCATTTCAATAATATCTAAGGGTTAGTTGTTACAGTGCAACAACTTAACCCAGCGCGAGTATATCAAAAGTCCCAAATGCCGCCATTACATTCTGCGGAAACTTCTCAAGGGTTACAGCTGTGTTCACAAACTAGAAACAGTTGAAAATAGATGCTTTACACAACGTTATACCAATAGCTATAAAATATTAAACATACATTATATTGACAAAAGTCACCGGGCACCTTGAAGAGAAACACAACATAGCATTTATTGACATACATTTACGGTGTCGATCCAGCTTTGACCTTAATGCATGCACTGACTCTTCGAGACGATGCTTTCGACAAGGTTTTGGAACACAGCGATAGATGTGCGCTTCCATTCAGTACATAATGTTGCCGCTAACTGTTGCTTAGTAGTAGGCTTTGGTTCCAAATATCTTATGCGGCGCTCTAATTCATCCCATAGGTGCTCTATGGGATTAAGATCAGGGCTCTGTGCAGGCCAATCCCCACACGATTCGGAATTGTTCTCAAACCACGCCGTTACAGTCCTTGCTTTATGGCTCAGTGCATTATCCTGTTGGTACCAACAAGGCTCGGTTCCATAGTATTGCCACATACACGCAGTTTTTTCTGCTCCGTGCATTTCGTCTTGCTAGTGCTCTCTTCGGTGTTCCGAGTATTTATTTTTGTGTGTGTGAATTCCGTGAAGGTTCCACGGTTCTGCTCGTATCCTTACCAAGTCGGTAAGTGATCATTTATTTAAGTTATCTTTGTTTTTATTGTCTTGGCCGAGACGTGAATTCTACTTCGCAATTACAAATGGCGACATCAGGCAAGAGTGACGTCCCAGCTCTTGCTTCTGATAAGGATTCCCCTTCCTCTTCCACCATCCACCAATGGCAGGGCTGCTCCGACAAGCCCCTCCTCTCCTAAGTGTAGTTCAGCTACCCTACTAGCTAATCCTACTTCTACTTCTACGTCACTAAGTAGTGACCAGCAAACTTCCCAGCAGATGACAGAAGAGGCGATGGAAGTTTCACCTCCGTCAGTAGACTCTACGCCATCACATTATCCGGTCGCTCCATATGCAGCCGTCCTTTCGAATAAGTCTTCCCCACCTTCTGCGTCGTCTTCTATAAAAGGCCCTTATCAGATGAAATGTGATGCAAACTCCAACTTCTTCATCGATCTTCCAGTAACTTCGCCAGCTGGTCAACGCTTCCTTAGTAAAGTTGACGTCGGCGTTGCCTTCCCTGCTGTTGCCAATACTAAGCTCACTGCTTACAGCGCATCACTTGGTTTTCTCTTCCCGAAGTGAGCCGTCGCACACGTGAGCCGAAAAGATTGCAAAATGACCGCATATTTCTCTGAAATCAAATATGCACTTCAAGTTATAAATGATGGAATTTCTATTGGTGACCGCCATATTAATGCGGATCCTATCTCCCCCATGCCTACTGTTCTGAATGTTTCCCCAGTTCCGCGAGAAATTTCTGACGAACTTTTGCTGTCCATTGCGCAAAACTTTGGACGTGTAGTTGGCACAATCACCACGTTCTTCTCTTTCCCAGCCCTGCCGGAAGATCGTTATCTTGTTGGCCTACGGCGAAATGTAAGAGTGGTTTTTCGTCTGATGAAGCGAAACTAATTGTTCCACCCAAGCTCAGTATTCGATGTGATACACACATCCGTCCTATCACCATTACTGTCTGCACTATGTGTTCTATCTGCAAAGGTTATGGACACCCTCGTGCCTTAAGTCCACATCGCACTTCTACTGCAACTTCGACAGCCTAAACACCGTCTGCTTCAGCGGTACCCTCAACGTCTTCTGCACAAGTCAAAAGCAAAAGTAGCACTACAGCCGTTAGTCAACGCGGGACTTCAGACAAAATTTCTACAGCCGTTGTTCAACGCGTGACTTCAGACAAAAGTAACACTATAGCTGTTAGTCGACGAATGACTTCCGACAAAAGTAACACTACAGCCATTGGTCGACGCATGATTTCTCCGGGACATGCAGAATACGGACTTATGTATCTTTCACCGTCACATGCTCTATCAGACACAGCTTTGCTCGTTAGTTCAATCCCCCTCACCCCTCACTCGGGGGATACTCAAGTACAATCGTCTAATTCTCCTGTTTGGTCCACTGCGTCTAGCCATTTCAAAGTACCTGACAACCCTGATGCTACCCGCTCTCGGGGCAGAGGAAAGCGTCGAAGGACCCACAATACTCGTGCCAAGAAAACCCGAAAAAGGACTGACCGCTCTGACCGTAGCGATCACTCAGTAGGCTACACTGCAACAGATGCTTCTGTTGATACTGATACCGATACTGGTTCTGCAGACCTAGGTCTCTCACATTAATTTCTTCAATTTATCCTTTCTTGAAGATCCAGAGTTCTGTTCTGCAGGACGGCAACTTCTTCAAAGTTTCCTTCGTGGAATCGCTACTGCCACTTGTGCTGTTACATATTGGCTCACAGTAAAATCTAATCTTCTTCACTTTTTGAAGCGCTATTCTTTCCGTGTTAACACATCACGCGTCACGGTATAACGAAGTGAATTTCTCCGTCATTTTTGGTCTACGCCGGGATTCGAACCCGGGTCCACTCATTCCGGAATAAGTTGCTCTACCAATTAAGCTACGCGGACTTTTATTCTGATTCCTATCTGCCTTTATGTCGTGTGCGTCCTTCTGGCAGGTACGTCCTATCTCCTGGTACGTTACAACGGAAGAAAGCAACCTCCGACAAATCTTAACACACCTCGGCGTTGGTCATCCGTGGTATGTGGCGTATCATGCCGACTTATGTGCTCTACTTAAAAACGAACTCGTCAGGCCATCCTCCGCCTTCGATTACAGCATTTAACACCGGAGGATTGCTCTAACGAATTTCTTTCCTTTCTTGAAGAGAAGCATTGTTCTTCTCATCACCTTCGACTTCTCCGGCTACCTGATGGCCGTGTTTCCTCAGATTCGGACATCCTCTACTCACACGTTCGTCAATATGTTTTTAAGAAATACAGAAAAATCCCTCCTCCTTTCTCAACTATAGCTGCCTCCTTACTTTCTTCTTTACCCCTCAGATTCCTTCTCGTCTTTCTGCCTCTCTTTTAAAACCTCCTACTTCTTCTGAGCTTAGGACCGTCCTTCGTTCTCAGAATTCCCGTGCCGTCCCTGGTCCAGACGGCCTACCTCTTGTCTTTTACATTACTTTCTTCTCTGCCTTACCTCCTTTCCTCCTTGCTGCATTTTCTTTTGCTCTTACCTCTTCCTCTCTTTTGAGGGGTTTCACTGTGGCACATGTCGTACTTTTGCCTAAGAAAGGCGACCCCCTTGACTTGGGGAATTGGCGTTCAATCTTATTTCTCAATCTAGATTACAAACTATATACTAAACTCCTTTCTCGCAGACTCAATCTTGTCCTCCCATTTCTTCCTTCTACCGACCAAACCTACACGGTCCCTGGTCTGTCTATCGCCTCTAACCTACATCTTCTTCGTGACCTCTCTCATCTCGCTCATACTAACTGAGAATCGCTCGCGCTCCTTAATTTAGATCAGCGCGGAACATTCGAAATATCTCTCACTCATATCTTTCGTTGGCTCTTCTTGCTTTTGGCTTCCGCCCTGCTTTTGTTACTACCATCCTTAACCTCTATCAGGACGCGGTTCTCCATATCTGGACGGTCGGATATCTCACGACTCCAATCAGTTTCAATCGTGGAATACGTCAAGGCTCTCCTTTGTCAGGGCAATCGTTTTCCATTGCCTTTGAGCCGTTCCTGCGAAAGAGTTCATAATGCTTTTCTGGCCGTACTTCCTCCTCTGACAGCAAGCAAAAGGCACTTTCAAATCACCTATTCGGCGTATGCGGACGACGCCACATTCTGCATCAGAGACAATGTTCGGTTTGACATCCTATCAGAATGCCATGCACTCTACTCGTCCTGCTCCGGCGCAAGCCTTAACACTACAAAAAGTACAGGTCTCTTGTGCGGAGGCTGGACCGCCCAGTCCGACAACCCTTGGGGAGCCTCTTGGACTGCCACCACTCAAAAGTTCCTAGGAGTACATCTTGGTGTGCCCTTGGCTGCAAGGCATGCCACCTGGAACTCACTCCACGCGCGTCTGAATCACACAGCTGCCTTTTGGAGGAACACACAGTTCTGCACATCTTATGTTACTCGAGCGAGAATTGCTCGTACTTACCTCCTCTCGACATGCCTTTATTCTTGGACAGTCTTCAAACTACCTCTCTTTTACTTTCAGGAGATTACCAGAACTGTATCCAAAGTCATCTGGACACACCATCATTGGGTCCAAATTTCAACACTCTGTCGCCCGATCTCTACAGGAGGGATTTCCCGTACAGATGTTGTGCTCTCTTACAGAGCTCATAGAATGATCTCCTTCCTCCGTATCCTGACAGCCTCATCGAATCCAACTACAGTCACCATGAATGTGATGGTTTCTCGGCTGAATCCAAGTTTTACTTTTATTACACTTGTGATGATGGATCACTTTTCTCTTCTTCGCTCTCGCCTTTCCCCCATCTATACAGCAGCGCTTTCTTTTCTTCACTCCCTGCCTCTTCTTCGTGTCCCTCCTCCCTCTACCACTGAATTCTTAGCTCAACCACTTTTCTATTGTTCCGTCATCTATCCCCCTGACGTCCCTCACTTCACCCACCTCCGATGGCTCCCTGCGGGGGTCGTGACTGTTCGGGAGCTTCTCACCATTGATCTCCTGTGGAAACCTTTCTCTGATATCTCTCCTATGCTTCCTAGTACCCCTGCTTCTCTTTCACTTTACTCTGATATCCGTACAGCCATTGTCACACTTTACCCTGACCTAGCGTCTCCTACTGGCCTATCTCTCGTTCCATCCGCTTTCCTCACCCTCCCCTTCTTTTTGACTTTTCAAGGCTCTGCCTTCCCACTTTCCAGTTTCTCTGTCTCTTCTCTCTATCGCTTCCTTCGTGCTCCATCATCATCTGTACCACTTCCGATTCCAGATGTTCCACCCACAGCCTTACCGTGAGTGTGGTAGACAGTTTCATCTGTGCTATCTACACCGATGGAGAGAAATATCCATTTGTTGTTTCTACACCGTCGCCTGCCGGTACCAGCCACTCTCCATCGTTTGACCCTCATCACTTATCCTATCTGCGTCTTCTGTCACATGCCTGCAGATGTACATCATGTTTATCTCTTCTGTCCGGTGCTTCTACCACACCATCATCTTGCGTTCACCGTGGTGCAACATCTGTGAGCCCTCAACCTTTCGTTTGGAGCTTATAGTAACCTGTATAGCTCGTATCAACCCCCTACGCCGTTACCAGCAGAAAGCGCATATGTGTTCATCCTATCCCGCCATGTTACATATCTTTACCACCAACAGCCATGATATCTTCCAGTAACACCACCATCTTCCAGGCGGGGGATGCAATGTGTTGTATCTTTTGCAAAAGCCTTCTGTCGCGATTGCGCCTCGCATTTGCGTCTGCCATAACTGACTCCCAGAAACGTCGCTTTTTCCGGATTTGGTCACTACATCGATCCTGGTTTACATCTACAACTCCTTCTTTGAGAACTGTTCAAGCATACGACCCTACTGAATGTTATTTTTCTTTTTACGTAGAACACTTTTGATGGCAATTTTACGTCTTTCTGTCGTTTTTTAATACACTGCAATTGCTGTCATCCCTATACAATACATGTATATAGAAATACCCTCTTTACTTTGTTGTTTGTAATTTACTTGTTTCGCTTGCACATTTTAAAGTTTCCTACCTGTAGCATTCGCTATAAAATTTTACTAATGTATTATACTTATTCATCTCTTCACGTTGTCTTTTGCAATTTCTATATGATTTCAATTATTCTATTACCGCACATGTTGTACATATTTTAATCTTACTTTCTCATTTGATATTAGCCTCTCATAGGCACCTACCCAGTACATCACCACATTGCACATAGTATTATAACTATACCTTTATCTTTGTTACACATTTCAACTGGAATTGTTCATATTGATTCTTCACTATGTATCTCTCGTGCATTACTCGTGCACCATTGTTGCTGGTTACTTCTGTAGCTCAATTTATATTTGGGATGACACTCATCTATTAGGTTTTATTGCCATTGTATATACACTGGCATGCAAAAATTAGGGACGAGACGGTTTTTCGAATGTAACGTCGTGCAGAAGTGCTCCACATCGACTTAAATCATACCATAAGATCCCCATGATGTAAAAATATGTGACAAGTGAGCAAAGCCGTCCAAACAAGGAATCCAAAGGATACAAAGGCACTTTATTGAAAAGGTAGCTTCGAGCAAAACTGGCCAGAAGACAGAAACGTCCATGTGACAGGCGGCTGCCAAGAAAAATCCAATCTTTAGTAGGGGATATGATCACCACTGACGGTGTTGCAGGATTTAAAACGTCTGTCCATGCTGAGGACGAGGTTGTGAAGAAGCTGTTGAGGCATCGCGGCTCATTTCTCTTGCAGCGCCAATCGCAGCTGTGCAATAGTTGCTGGCAGCTGGTGACGTGCTGCCAAGCGTCTCACAAGAAGGTCCCACACGTGTTCCATTGAATTTAGGTCCGGGGACCTTGCGGGCCAATCCATGCGTTGAATATCTTTACTCTCCAACAGCTCGGCGACAGCCACTGTACGATGAGGTGTAGCGTTGTCGTCCATGAAGAGGAAATCAGGACCCACATCACCTCTAAACAGACGCACGTGAGGTAGGATAACCTCGGTACAATAGCGGACACCAGTGACCGAACCTCCTTGGAAGATGTGGAGGTCAGTACGGCTATCAAGCATGATATCGCCCCAAACGAGAACTCCGCCACCTCCAAACCGGTCCTTTTCGATGATGTTGGAGGTGTGATTGGGTATTCCCTGCTCTCTCCAGTTGTGTATACGTCCAGAATCGCTTGTCATACTAAATCGGCTCTCATCCGTAAAGAGAACTCGACCTCATTACTGATGTGCCCAGTTCTTGTGTTCCTGGCACCAAAGAAACCACCGTCTCCGATGAGCAGGCGTTAATGGTACACACCGTACCGGTCGTCGTGCAAATAGACCACCTTTGTAGAGCCTCCTGGCCACGGTAAAACGCGATAACGTACGTCCAATTGTCTGTTTCACGTGCCTTGAGCTATCTCCCTCTGTTTGCTGTCTGTCTCTCCTCGTCTGTAGGAAAATATACCGGTCGTCCGCCGCCGTTGTTGCTCGTGAACTACCACTGCTAAACTCTCGGACAGCTGTTCCTGTCGTTTGAAATGCTCTCCAAGCTCGTGAAACGAGCTTCTTCCAACTTCCCAATGACGCGACCTCGGGTAAAATCATCAAGATGTCGTCTACTGGATTGCCCGTTGACCATATCACACGGTGGCAGCAACTCGGCGTCGTTCAAACCGATGTACACCGTGCAATAGCTTTCACCGAATTACTGTGCTTTATACCCTTCGGACACTCCCCCCCCCTCCGTCATGCTGCATATAAGCGCATGCCCTACCGTACCGGACCCTAGTCTATCTCCTGAGTGGTATTTCGGTCCGCTGTGCCTGCTTGTTCCGCTGTTATGCTAATTTCTCCTCTTCGTTCTTAATTTTTGCTCACTAGTGTAATACATCAGCATCTGTACATTTTTCATCTTCACTGTGTGACGTACCTGCCAGCAGGACGCACACGACATAAAGGCAGATAGGATTCAGAATGAACGTCTGCGTAGCTCAGTTGGTAGAGCGACTTGTTCCGGAATAGGCGGACTCGGGTTCGAATCCCGGCGTAGACCAAAAATGACCGAAAAATTTACTTCGTTATAATGGAGCCCGAACATTCCGGATGACCCCACCGTTCAAGATCTCGCAATGGTGTGATGTTATTTCCACACCGCGAGATAGGAAAAATCAGAGAATCCCTTCTCCAGCGCTTCGAAAAATAAAGTTGTGTGGCTTTGCATTCCACACACCAGATTGACTGGGAGTTCTCAAGTGCACGTTCTACAGTGGATGGCTGCCTGCAACGATTCATGGTCATGGCTGACCCGTGGGCCATGCCCCCGGCCCTCTTTCGGGGGTGGGGGAGATGTGACGTACCTGCCAGCAGGACGCACACGACATAAAGGAAGATAGGATTCAGAAAAACGTCTGCGTAGCTCAGTTGGTAGAGCGACTTGTTCCGGAATAAGCGGACTCGGGTTCGAATCCCGGCGTAGACCAAAAATGACGGAGAAATTTACTTCGTTATAACTGTACATATGTCGTCAATTATGTTTCTGTTAGCAATATAAATACAGGCCTTCTGTATCATCCTTCCTGGTTTTCTCAATAAATAATTTTGAAAGCCACAGAGTTAGTAGGGCATAATTGTCCGGAATATCGAGGTAAACGTGCTGGTTAACAGATTTGTCCACGATAACCAATGGGCCGGGACCATACCACGAAAAACACCCACACACGAGCACACTGCCAGCTCCAAACTTCAGAGTTGGAACAGTACTCTGTGGTAAATAGCGTTCCCTCAGCTGCCGTCATACCAACACACGGCCATCAGACTGATGGATCGATCGTGTTTCTGGATTCATCAGTCCATATAGGACCCGTTCCATTGATCTTCGGTCCAGGAGAAATGTTCTTTGCATCATGCTAAACGACGAGTAGCATTCCGAGTGGAGGTGAAAGGCTTACGCACAGCCGCATGACCACGGTAACACATGGAATGAAGTTCTCTGCGAATGGAACGTGTACATACCGAGGTTCCAGCAGTTTTACTCACCTGTACGCTGAGGTCTTGTGCAGTACTCCGTCGATTAGCTGCAACGACTCTCTTAAGGCTTCGACGTCCTCTATCACTGATTTTCTTTAGTCTGCCGGTACGTTCTGCTGCTTCAGGCACGCCATTTTCCACTTATTCAGTACATCCAAAACAGTTGACTTGGGTATGTTTAAATGCCTCTCGGTTTCTCTTATGGGTAACCCACTAATACAACACCCATCAATCTTTCCTTTCTCAAAGTCCGTTCTCTCGCGCCGCGACATTTTCACTCAACCTCACAGTGCGATATGATCGCGGTCAGCTGCAGGCTTGGTTTTATAACGTTTGCAGCTGTACCGCGCATCTTAACAACGCAAGGAATCTGTTCATTCGCTTTTGAATGGGTGTCAGGTGACATTTGTCAATTTGTCAATATAGTGCACCTTGTTCCGTCAAATTCTGAAGAAGAAAGATAAGTAATCTTCGGTTATTTATCTTTGCTATCAAAAAATGACAAATCTTTCACACGACATGTTCACATGAGCACTCACTCCTTCTTACTACGTCTACTGGTTGTTCATGCATGGATGAACATTCCACTTCTTTGTAATGTTCTGCCATCAAGCCGACGGGTTCAGAATCTCAATGTAACAACTTTCCCTGTGTAACAACTTCTCCCGGTCTACCCTACATGACGATAATATGGTTTTAAGAAACACCATGCCTGTATTCCTCATTTAATATGGCATGCCACTTTTTCTCTAAGCCAATCATTCGAAGAAAGCACCACTCCAGTTGATGTTGTCCTAGAATTTTATGGAAGATGAAACAGTACATGATGCTCATGAATCCCAGCTGCTAAGTTTTCGGGAAGTGGTTTGTTTTACAGTGCAATGTCGCAAGGCCATCGTATCCGCTTTTTAATGATGGTTAGCATAGCTGTTGGAATGACGAACCTCATACCAAGTTCCATTTTTGTAACCCAATTACTTATTGATTTGAATCTTTATCGAGCCTCGTAAGCTGAAGGTCTGATCAATGTAATAGTTATCTTAAAATGCCTTGAGTACAGTTGTTCACACGAGCTACATTTTCTGGAATTCTCTATTGTCGGCTTAGCAGATGCATTTTGAGCTAGAATGACTGATATTTCTGCAAATGGAATCTTTTTTGTATCCTCTGTAATGCAAACACCTGTGGATTTTAAATAAAATCAAACTAGTTCGGAGTGCAGAATTTCAGTGTTCACAGAGTGTTTTAATTTGCTTTGGTTTTACTTCAAAAATTTTTCATTTCATTTTTTAACTGCATAGCATCTTTTTAAGATACATGCCCTTCGACATACGTAATAATTATTCTTCCGGAAGTTTTACTAAGTACATATCGCACCCATGTGCAGTAAAGTGCATGGTATCCTTGTATACAAAAATAACTACCTGTATTACGATTCACAGTATATTATTCTAAAGTTTAAAATTAAGATGAGGTGAAATAACTAATTGCGCAGTTACTTGAAACATGGTTGTATCTTAACGTTGGCTGTCTTATACGGAGATATTCACACAGTGAGAAGGCGTTGCTTTCACGTATCTGCAATAGCACCGGCAGAAGAAGTGGAGAAGGTGAGAGAGGTGTAATTCTCTAACCAAATAGTCTTTAACATTTTCGACTTCTGTCTCTGCATAACAAGCAGCAATACCTAAACCCATAAAATCACTTCTAGAAATGAGGCAAAGAAACACGCCAAAGAAGGAGAGGAATTATCAGCTTCATCTACCCAGAGAAATAGGGAGCGTCGTAGTTTTAAGAAACCCTGCGCCTTCTATGGAAACATTTATTGGTCTCTTTTGAGCTTTCTCTTTCACTCGTTGCTTAATCTTCTCTTTGGAAATTCTAAACTCTGAGAAAGAATGCCTCAAAAACATAGTCTTCCGTTCTCTTACGATGTGTTTTGTAAGAAAATTAGCCTCATTTCGTTGCAATGCTTGCAAAAAACATTTCCGACTCTATTATTTGTTTCGAAACAGTGTTGATTGAAAAACTTAAAACTTGCACAGTACACAAAAATTAATAAATTTCTAAACTATACAAAATCGTCGCTCATCTGTCAGTACATATATCCCTGTACAGCATTGTTGTCATTTTAATGGTATCGGGGGCTGCTGCGAATGCAAAAAGATCTTACTCCAAAATGAAATAAATAAGAGATGATTTGAGGAATACCGTTGCTTGAAACCGAACGCTAAGATTTCGTCATGTTCGGTACTGAATACGAAGGAACGGACATTTTAAATATAGGTGAAGTTATAAATTACTCCGGTAGAGGAGTTATTTGGTTCTAATATAAATTCAGAATCGAATCTAATGAAATGAATTAAATTTACCTCCAATTAAACTATGATTACTTGCACTAAAGAAAAGCAGAAGAGAGACTGTGGTTACTAGTGTAAGCTTGATTCTCAGAAGTGAAATGCCACCAGTAGCAAATGTTATTACTGCTGAACCATTAATGAAATTATATTCTCATTATCCTGGTACATAAAGTAACAACGCATATTTTAAGTATAAATACTTGTAGTGAATAAGAAACCGCTGCATGGAATTGTAAGGTAAACTATTAGTTAATTTGCAGGATATTTACCTTAAGCTGTAGAATTAAATTTATGGGAGCATTGGAATGTGGTGAAAATTATTAGGTTCCGTTAAAATATCCTGGTGAGGCCCCATATGCTCTCCATTTCGGCATACGGTAGATAAAAACAAAGAAATGGTGTCGTGCACAATTATATGCGACTCCAAACCCAACGCTACTGAGTTTCTACGCAAATTCTATCAGGAATTTGCGTTGATACCTAAATTACTTATAATTTTTATAGTGATTTTGCATGTCGCAATATTTATAGAAGTCGAATGCTGCGAATATAAGGAGCTTCTGTATCCGAATTTATTGCCTAAACATCATATTCAAAAAGTTCGAAACAAATTCAGTTTCATTGTATTTGCAAGATCAGTCATTTGTGGTGGCAGAATTTATGTGCTATGTTTTAATTCGACGAAATTGCGAATGCCCAAGGATCGTAATAGATTTTTACTGCTCTTTAGTTGCAGCTACGAGGTCGTAAATTTACCAGAAAGAAATAAAAGAAATCAACGATTATTCAACTCCTGCCAAATGTTTTCCCCACATTCATACGAACTATTTCTTGCGCTTGAGGTAAAGAAACGACGACGACTGTCTAAATTTTAGAACATCAGCTGGGCGCAATAAATGCGAGTTCTATTTATTTTATACATGGTCTACATTTTTTTGTTACGAGCGCATACGGAACCGTTTCCTTGCGTTTGCAGCAGATCATTTTCCACAGTTTTAAATTTAAAGTTTCCTGAGTAAGTGCGTCATAAAAACTTTATAGGTGCAAATTTTACGAGCTTTTGCTAAAAAGTATTCTTGAGATGTGTACTTATTTCTCTTATTTATCATTTACGGTAAACAAGAAGTAAAACATAATGCTGTGCAACAGGAAAATAATTTCCTTTCTCTAGTCTAGAACTGTTCAGTTGATTTTAAGTATTATTAGCAAAACGTATTACTCGTGATGCATCAACATGAATTTCGCTGCAATGCATGAGTTTACAATTAGAGTTACAGTGTGCAAGGCAGATGAAAAAGCGTGTCCGTAAGTGCTACCAAAAGCCATGTGTGTGAACGTAATCGATGATCCGTTGTTTTTTACGGACATGCAAAATATCTCCACAGGTGTCATAAGTTGTTTCGAATTGGCAAAATCCCAGCTTTAAAACGCACCTCAGCTTCAAAATCAGAGTAACTGCTTTATAAATACACTCGTTGTAAGCATGCTAAGTATGAACTTAGAGCTTTCAAATGTTTATTGCATCCCCTTAGCAGTCACGATGAATAGCAAACATCCGGAGGAACGCTTATAGCAACATACGGTTACTGCCTCCATAGAACGGAAGTAACCAGAACCGTCAAAATGCAAGCATAATCCACCTTTTACTAGGAATTTAAAGCTAGACCTGTGTAACTTAATTTCCAGTACTGTAGTCAATGACACCATGCCATCTGGGCTTTTGTGCTGATTCTAACACTCTGATTAACCTATTTTGAATTTTCATGTGGAATACATGCTTTCCGTATATACTTTCAAAGGAACTAAAGTTCTGAAAAAATTTGATTATATTTTAATTCCTCTTTCTGCATTTTAAAATAATGAAATATTGTTTTATTCTGTTGACAAAAAATCATAAAATGATAATCACTTCTCTCTCTCAGTGATTATTTTAACATAACTGTTTATGATGGTAGAAATAAAGGATAATATTTTTTCTTCCTGGTAAAGTTATATACACTAAGTAGCCACTTAATTATGACAACCTGACCGTTTTAAATAAATGAACTATGGCTGCATGCTGTTGCCACCAGAGGGCGATAAAAAGGGAAACCTTAGTGCTTGCGACCGTAGTATAAGTGATTTTTGGGTGACGAGATATGGGTAAAAAATGCGATTTGACGGACTTTCAACGTGGGTTGAATGTAGGAGCTCTTAGCCATGGAGCGAGTATCATCGCAACAGCCGCATTTCTGAAATGTTCCAGAGCAGCTGTTGTTAAAGGGTTTAAAGACTGGACTGTCAGCCAAAAAACTGGGTCTCTACGTGCAACGTGTGGTCGTCATCGACTAGTGACTGCTCTGGCGGAACGGAGAGTGTCCAGACTGGTAACACACAACAGAAGGGCAACAGTGCAGCAAATTACAGATCGTCTTAATCAAGGATCCCCTCAAACGATCTATGCACGCACTGTTCGCCGTACACTGCATCGGATGGGATATGGCAGCCGAAGGCCTGTTCAAACACCTTTGCTGTCTGCAGTTAACAAGAGAAAACGTCTCCAGTTCGAACAGGAGCACAAGGATTGGACGGTCGATAATTGGAAACAAATTATGTGGTCCGATGAATCACGTTTTCAGTTGCACCATGCTGATGGCCGAGTGAGAATTTGGCGGAAACAGCACGAAAGCATGGACCCCAAATGCATTGCTACAACCCTTCAAGCTGGTGAAAGCAACGTTATGGTTTGGGGAATGTTTTCCTGGCATGCTTTGGGCCCTTTAATTCGTGTTAATTAACGTCTTACTGGCACATCATATCTAAACATCGTTGCGGACCAAGTGCATCCCGGCATGTGGATGGTTTATCCCAATAGCGATGGCTACTTTCAACAAGATAATGCGTCCTGCCATAGTGTTCGTATTGTACAGGACTGGTTTCAGGAACATGCCGGTGAGTTTCCTTTGCTTATGTGGCCCCCACAATCTCCAGATCTCAACCTCAATTGCAGTTTTGTGGAATGAAGTTGAACGATCCACCAGACAGCTGGATCCACAACATTGCAATCTCACACTCCTGGAAAGTGCTATTCATCAAGCATGGTCTCAGATTCCACAAACCACCTTTCAACATCTCGTGGAGTCCATGCCACGAAGAATCGACGCAGTATTAACGGCAAAACGTGGCTCAACGAAGTACTGAGGGGGTGGTCATAATAAAGTGACCACTCAGTGTATATACAATTTCCATTACTTTAAGAATGATTTCGATGAAATAGGTATTTTAGAAAACTGCTACATCGTTAATGCTCATAAGACTAAAAATGAAACTACTTTTAATAGCTTGTTGTAACACAGATATAAATCATATGCCTCTTCTTGTTTTCGTGGGCAAATACTCTAGTGAAAAAAAGTGTTCTAAAAACAGTGTTCAGATTTTTTAAGATTGGTCTTTAAATTCGTGCAGTTTTGATCCGCTGCCTAAATAGAGAAATGGAACCACTGCTTTAGGTTACTCCGCAAGTATCGCACTGGTGAAGTTTCCCACACACCTTTTAATCCTGCGCTCCTGTGCATATACTCGATGATTGTTTTTTGTATCTTTCAGCTTCCTTTATGTCTCCTTAAAACTTTTCTATACGATTATAGCATATCTCAAAAACAAATCCCCAAAATATTGTAGATTCCGTTCTCTCCGCCACTTCTTTATAACACTGAAAAGGTGTAGCGTATATAAATGCATTAGTGAGGAATTTTCTGTCACTGGAAGACAGAAGCGGCCGTACCTGTAAGAGTGTACTGTCAAATCCGCATATAAAGAACTTGTGCTATACGAAGTTCCGCATAAGCCAAAAGTTTTATACACCCCTTGAACTTCGTAATATTCTCCTTTATTATTTTGACAGCATATTACGGACAACGAATTTTGGAGAAACCTCATACACAATATATTGACCAAAGTCACGGGACACCTAGAAGAGAAACACAACATAGCCTTTATTGACATACATTAGTACCGTGTCAGTCCATCTTTCGCCTTAATGCATGCAGTGACCCTTCGATACAGGCTTTTGAGAAGGTTTTGGAACACAGTGATAGGAATGCGCTTCTATTCAGTACATAATGCTGCCGCTAACTGTGTTTAGTAGTTGGCCTTGGTTCCAAACTTCTTATGCGGCGCTCTAATTCATCTCATAAGTGCCCTATGGGATAACGATCAGGGCTCTGTGCTGACCAGTCCACACACGATGCGGAATTATCGTCAAACCACGCCGTAACAGTCCTTGCTTTGTGGCTCAGTGCATTAACCTTGCTGGTACCAACAAGGCTTGGTTCCGTAGTGTTGCCACAATGTTGATAGCGCATAATCCCCAGAATATCGAGGTAGTCGTCCTGGTTAACAGGTTTGTCCACGATAACGGACCGGGACGATACCACGAAAAACACCCCCACATGAGTACACTTCCAGCTCCAACCTTCACCGTAGAAACAGTACACTAAGGTAAATAGCGTTCCCACGGTTGTCGCCATATCCACACACGGCCATTAGACTGATGGATCGTGTATCTGGATTCATTAGTCCATAGGACCCGTTTCCATTGATCTTCGGTCCAGGAGAAATGTTCTTTACACCATGCGAAATGACGAGTAGCATTCCGAGTGGAGGTGAAAGGCTTACGCACAGCCGCCTGACCACGGCAACTCACGGAATGAAGTTCTCTGCGAATGGAACGTGCACATACAGAGGTTCCAGCAGTTTTACTCACCTGTACACTGAGGTCTTGTGCAGCACTCGGTCGATTAGCTGTAACGACTCTCTTAAGGCTTCGACGTCCTCTATCACTGATTTTCTTTAGTCTGCCGGTACATTTTGCTGCTTCAGGCACGCCATGTGTATTCCACTTATTGAGTGCATCCAAAACAGCTGACTTGGGCATGTTTGAAGGCCTCTCGGTTTCTCTTATGGGTAACCCACTAATACAACACCCAACAATCTTTCCTTTCTCAAAGTCCGTTCTCTCCCGCCCCGATATTTTCACTCAAACCTTACAGTGCGGTATGATCGCGGTCAGCCGCAGGTTTGTTTTTATGCCGTTTGCAGCTGTACCGCGCATCTTAACAACGCAGCGGATCCGTTCATTTGCTTTTGAAGGGGTGTCCGGTGACTTTTGTCAATATAGTGTATATTGAAGTTACAAGTCGCATCTACCAAGTTTGTACCCCTGCCTCTCCCATTGGAAAACTACAGAACACGAGCTATTTACAGTATTCATGGTTCCTCTAAAAGACAGACCAGTTAGCATGAATACTAGAAAGTTTAAATCCTTTCTTTGCTTTGCCCTGTTCCACTGGCAGGCACGCACACACACACACACACTCTAACTTATCTTCATAGTAAACGCGCTGTATTTGATGCCCCCCCTTTCTCCCATCCAATCAGTTTAATCTGTTATCGGGGCGGTTGCCCTATGGGTGGGACACCAGGTAAATGGCGTCAAGGCGGGGGTGATTCCCGACTAAGATTCCTTGTCTCTTTGGGGATTTCACTTCACTCTTTAATGGGTGTTGCTGAAGTTCTTTCACGCCGCCCCGGTGACGCAGTGGTCTAAGCGATGGCTTCTGATCATTCGTCCGTAAGGGGTGCGAGTTCGAATCACGGTAAGGCATGTATGTTGTGTTTGTCTCTCTCCCTTCTCTGGAACCAGTGACCCTAAATTAGGGACGAGCGACTGCTTATAGCACAATGAGTTGCTCGTGGAGGTCGTTAAACCTTCCAAAAAAAAAGAAAGATTATTTCACATACGTAACAAAGAATGATGTTCGTCACGTTTGTTGAATTTAGTCGTACTTCGACTACTCAGCATTATCTCCAGTGTGCTCAGGATATTCTAAAAAAACATGATTTTAAACAATAATAAAATTTGAAAGTTCGTGAAAGAAATGAAAAGAATCTGTTTAAGGAAAAATCGAGGATTTAAAAAACTTGAAGAGTGGAGCACATTCAGGGCAAGAATGACGATAGTCAAGTGATAAAGAAGAAAGTGCTCTAGAAATGAAAACAACTTCAATCAGACTTGGTATTAAATGTTTAAAAATTCTTAGAGCTTATTTTGTATCTCAACCACTAAGTTTGAGGAAGCTGAAGAAAATAAACAGCTGCTTTCATAAAAAGCGCAAAACAAACAACACGTGACTCATAGTTTCGATATAAGTTGTAACAGCGAAACAAATGTTACGGTGAATTTTTTTTTCCAGTTGTCCTAATTTTGCCATTACTAATTGCAGATCTCATTCAAATTTTTATTGCTAGCTGTAATTTTCTTTATTAAGAAGTTATATTTACCTTCGAGCAATGCGGAAAGGGTTTATGATTGACTAGTTTTAGCCTGACACAGTGTAATATGCCAAAAATTACCTTTTTCCACCTGTTCGGTTATAATGAAGTTGACATATATTTAATGTTTCTAATTTTCTTCTAAACTTCGTCATATGTGGGTTCGATTGGATTTTGATTTGAACCGATAGTTTGATTTCTTGAAGAAAAAGTGGGAAAATTACTTTTGAAATATATAAGCGAAACAATATGCCTATATGTTTTTTATAGACTTTCCGGCCTTTTTTTGTGATCCGCTTCTCTACTAGATTTTTACGATTCTTGAAGTAATGATCCTCTGGGTGATAATAGTCATCCCAATGATACTTGAAATGAAACAGCGGTTTTAAGGAAGTGATAACAACATATCGGAGGACGTTTTCTAACGTAGCAATCGTGTTTCGAGTTCAGCATTAATTTTCCCGTTTTTCCAAGAAATTGCATTCTCTTTCAAGACATTTCTTCGGAATATATAAAACGATCTCTTAGTATTCTTTCAGGAACTTCACATTTAAATTCACTTCTTAGTAAACTGAAGTTACTGAAACTAAAATTTATGTAATCCTAACAGCTATGTTTACATCCGCGTTGTATATGTACTGTTTTAAACTATGCTGACGTGATTCGGGTAGCTCGCGTCTTGGCATGCTGGGAAAACGCTTGAGAGGAAGGAATGCATCTGCACTTTGTGAAGATGTTTGCCCAACTCCGAGACACTGGAGCATTCCTTCAGTTTCTAAGACGAGTCGCGAGCTTTAAAGTATTAATTAGAGGAGCTCTACTTATTTTACCGATGTCTTTCACATGGAATTAAGCTGATATATGCTTAGGAAAAGTACGAAGTTTGAAAGATTTAGTGAGCGCAGTGGAGTTTTCGTCGCCAAACCGGTGCATAGTTGATGAAGGCAGTTTTGACTTTCGAGCATCCGGTCCTTTATTCTGCGTATCGTCTCTCGACTGACGTCCGAATTTCTCCTTTCTCCTCCCTCCCTTACTCCTCCACGCTAACTCTCCTGCCTGAAGCACTGTCTTTGATCGGACATGGACGGATGCAAATGATAATGATAATCAGAGCGGAATAACACAAGCCAGAAGCGAAAGGCTCCATCCAGATATGATGCACACGCATACATACGCACACACACACACGCGCGCACACATACCAGACTCAGCACAATTACGATTTGCATTCGATGAATATTAAAGTTACAGAATAACACTCAATTAGCACGTATGCCTACTTGAGAATCAGCGGAGGAAACATTAGTTTACATGTCCACGGATATACGGAAAAGGAAAACTCCGAACGCAAGATTAAATTCAAACCACCTAGAAGGCCAAAATAAACAAACTGTTTACATAAGAAAAATCTTTTCTCACGCAGCACTCAGTCGGTAGTAGATGAAATGCGGGGCAGTACGAGCAGCTCATTTTATTGCGTCTGCGACGAAAGTAAACATATGAGCAGTATCTGAAGAGCTGAGTTAAAAGTTACCACTGGTATAATCCGAACGGAATGGGGGACCAAATGGTGGATAGATGGATTTCTTACACCTGGAAAGACGAAATAAGTAAACTGTTAATATTCAGTCATTTGCAAAAGTTTAAGTCCACCTGTCAATTTATTGAAAATTAAGATCTTCAATGGAACAACTAATTACTACTCAGATATATTTGAGAAAATGACACCACAGATGGATACTTACATTCTTTAGAAAACAAAAAGACCTAAATTCGAACTTTGTTTTTTTTTATAACGGGCAGAATAAGATGTGGTATACTCTCAATGAAGGATTTGCAGTAGTCACTTGAAAAGTTTTTGCACCACACGTACTTTATCGCGTTAATCAAAGTTTGGAAATTTGATGTCTGTGTTTTCTGCTAAATTGTCTTCTAAAATGGTCCACACATTTTTGATGGGGTTAAAGTCGGGAGTATTACCGGGCCGCCAGTCAAGCACAGTTACGTTTTTCCTCTGCAGGGAGTCCTTTACTGTCTTTGATCTGTGGCATGGAGCACCATCATGCATAAAGATTGTGCATCTGTGCACTTGCATATGAGTTAAAAGCTTCTCACATAACATTTCCACAAACAAAAGACCGGTCATGGTGGTAGTGTCTGTCGGCAAAAAGAATAATGAAGCAAAGCCGGATGCTGACATAGCACCCCATATCATCTGATTAGGTGGGCGTCTTACGGTGGTGCTAACGGTGTATTTTTCATTAAAACTTTTGCGTTTTGGTCGACGAAAAGGTGCTTCACGTGATTCAAATTAGCGCCCAGTTGATTCATCGGGAAACAAAACTTAGCTCCAATTTTCAGCAGTCCGCAATTGATGACGCTTCGCAAACTGGAGTCTCTTCTTTTCTTTTTCATGACAGAGGTTTGCTTAGGTTTTTATGCTGGTTTATAAGACTTTAATCCAAAATCTTTGCTAAGACGTCGGCAAAAAGTGCTGATACTAATATCAGACCCTTTTGAATGTAGAAAGGCCTTGATTTTCTTACACGAACTCCTCGGAGAACGCATAACTATTCGCCTTATGATATTGTCATCACGTCGGGTGGTTTTCCTTGGACGTCCACTTCTCTTTCGGTCGCTAAATTCACCTGAATCTTGATATTTCATTATCGCATTATGAATAGCAGTCTTCCTCACGTTCATCTTCCTGCTTATGTCAATTTCGGGGTATTCTTCATGATATAAAGTCACTATTTGTGCTCTTTGAGTAAGACTTAATGACGCTTTTTTGTCCATTTTTCGCTATAAAACGAGATACGTACAAAACCTCTCAGTATGAAAAGCAGAAGAAAATTGACGCTCGCACGCTTCCCCCAAATCTATCAACAGCTGCCGCTGTAGGATGATACAACACCGACAGGAAGTTGAGTAATACAGACAGTAGCTGACGCAATCGGCAGAAATCTCCTAACACCAACCAGAGATGGAAACGGGTCAACAGGTCGGGTAACGGTGTTCTTGACCCGATTTCGACCCAGTTTTATTCCCATTTTATTTTTGAAAGAGGTGGTGCCCATGGAAGGAATAATAATCTGTCATGCGAAAATATGGTCGTCTCTTTCTTAAAGCAACAAAGATTTCCACCGACCGACGTCAGATACACCGACACCATATCATATACTTGCTTTGCGTTTTTTTACGGTGCGCTTGTCCAGAGCAAGGTACAGGGAAACGCCATTCACCTGCTTCACTCTCTCCCTGCGAAGCTCACTGAATGACTAAGAGTTATTTTTCACATCGCATCTTTTACATTGAGCATTCACAGGTTTTCGATTGATGTGCTAACATCCCGTTCCCATGACATGTCATGTCGAAATTAAATCCTTATTTGTTAATATGGGTGGATTCAATATTAAGGAGGTTCAGAAAGGCATCGAGGACAACAAATATGTGCTTGTTCAAACCCACAAGGGGAAGAGTGAATGCTGAAAATTGTTTCGTCTCATTAAGGAACCGGTGAATAATTCTATGTTGTTTAGTCTTGCTTTTTGTTCAAAATGTGGAAAGTATATAATTACAAAGAAACATGTCGACGGTCTAATAAAAGATTATGGAACCAAAAATCTAACGGATCATATGAAAGTATGCGCACCTCTATCAAAGTGTGGAAAGAGTGAACAATCTACTGTGCCGTTCAAACGATCGTCATTTAAAGTACGAGATGCTGATTTAGATCAAATAAGGAAATGTGAAAGTGAACTAGTGGCAGGGACTCACTTAGCTTTTAATGGAGCTCACTCAGCTTTTAATATACAAGAGAACCATCAACTCCTGAGATTCCACATGGAGAACGCAAATTAGAGAATGACCCACTTGCTACTTTCCGACAAAGTAATGTTGAACTAAATGTACAAACTGCGAATCAAACAATCTTCAGAACTGAAGATCTTGATGTGGAACTGAAATGCTACCATACAATTGTAGGACCATTCGTGACTCCACAGTGCAAATGTGGAAAGTGCAAGGATACCCGTGAATTGTCTTTATTCAATCCTCTTAAAAGTGGTGAAGTGAGCAGATTGATGTATCGTATACTAAATACCATTGCGAAAAGAATTTTGGTAATACAAGCATCATCGGCAGAGTCAGAGCGCCACTTTTCCTGTGCTGGCCGGGTTGCTAGAAAGGACCGTGGCAGACTGAAACCTCCAACTTTGGTGGCTCAAGTCCTGATGCCGCCCCGGTGGCGCAGTGGTCTAAGGCGTTGGCCTCTGATCATTCGTCGGAAGGGGTCCGGGTTCGAATCCCGGTGAGGCATGGATGTTGTGTTTGTCTTACGGCACTGGCTCTCTCCCTTCCCTGGAGCCAGTGACTCAAAATTAGGGACGGGCGACTGCTTATAGCCCATTGAGTTGCTCACGGTGGTCGTTAAACCTCCAATCAAAAAAAAAAAAAAGTCCTGATTGCTAAAGGCTTAAAGAAAGGGATTATTAAGTAAGCAGTTTTTCTTTTTTCGGGGGGGGGGGGAGATTTAAAATATACTGCACATATATTGTTCACTTTATAAATTTGAATACTTTGCACATGCATATATATATATATATATATATATTTCTCGTTTATGATGATGTACGATAATCCAGTTTTCAATTTTGTCTGCGCTTCCAATTAAATTTTTTATATTCTTAAAGATAGCTTTGGCTTTGTATATTTGCTTTTAATATTGATTTTTTGCGGACAAAATACATTTGTGTAATCGTAAATAATGATCCCCATTTGTATTATACACCATGGTCACGGTCATAGTCAGCCATTACTTCTGGAATACGCAAAATAGTGGCACTAAAATGGCACTAAAATTTAGCAAGTAACCGAGTTTTATTATAAAAAAAGGATTTCAGTTATTAAGTAACAAGCACTTATTGGGACGAATATATATATACGTATATTACGTTTATATGTATATACATATAAATTGAGTCCGGATTTATAGTTCAAAGCAGATTTGTCCGGGTCATTTACGGGTACGGGTCCGAAATTTTTCCCCCGTTTCCAACTCTGACACAGCAAGTAGTCTTAAACTTGTGCAAATGACTGTATAATAAGTGAAACTTGATCTTATGCATGGATGTCAGAAATTTAGTCCAAATATTTGTAAGATAATTTCAATAGTTTACTTCCTACACCGATCATGATTTCTCCCAAAGAGGTAGTGAGGAGAAAAATTATGACGCCAGTTGAAGTCTGATCGATATAAAAACAAATTAGAATACTATACATTTTAATCAGTAACGGTGAAATGTGTAGGGGAAAACGTGCCATATTGGGATCATCTTCAAAAAATCTTCAAGGAAATTATATACTAACAGCATTGAATGGATAAATAAAAAGCGAAAACATACAAAGATTTCTAAGAAACATTTGGAACAAATAATCTCTTTGTCTCAGAAACAAATGGTCTAGGAAGAAGAAATGTGCAGAATGCAAGATATTGGCGAACCATAAAAGCTAATCTTCACCTCTTAGAACGCATCCAAACGATGGTGCTCGGATCATTTTCTTGTCTGAAGTTGTATCCTGCCTCAAAAAATGTAATGATACAAATATTTGACAGTTTCGAGCAGTTACATAATGTTTTTTTCTTATTTTGATTGAATTTTCAACGACCACCGTGAGCAACTCAATGGGCTATAAGCAGTCTCCCGTCCCTTATTTAGAGCCACTGGATCCAAGGAAGGGAGAGAGCCAGTGCCGTAAGTCAAACACAACATCCATGCCTCGCCGAGATCCGAACCCAGATCCTGTCTTGGACGAATGATCGTAAGCCAGTGCTCAGACCACTGCACTACAGTGGCCGCAAATAATGTTTTAGCAGCAGTTTTTAGTAATAACCCGAAGTATGGCCCGTTTTCGAGTAGCTGTATCTATACTACGGAGTAGAATAGATGTTGTAATGCTCCCACTTATACACCGCTCACTATCAATATCGTATCTAGAGTTCTGTATCATGAAGCATAACAAAGGTCATTACTTCTGAAACGTTTAGATAAGAAATAAAAGGTAAGTCAACAGTGTGAGCCTCAATTGACCAGGTAAAATTTTCCACCGGAATAAATAAGCGTTATAGCGTATCTCAAAACATAAAAAAGAGAGTACGATATAAGATTGTGCTGTTTTTCAGATACATTCAGTTTCTACCATTCCAGAAATAGGAGCAATTCCTATTGCGTTTGTCCTGACGATAAAATTTATTAGGTCGTCTCAAATACAGGAATAAGCATCCAAATAAAAATCCCAATTTGCTGCTTTGATTTAGAGTTGGAAATTTCTATTAGTGCATGATGGAAAACAAAATGTACATTTCTATAGACATTAAGTACATCCGTAGGACGAGAAGGTACAAACATAGCAATCCTGGAAAAAAGAGATAACCGGGTTAATATTAATAATAAACAGCTAGTTATAGAAAAGATTAGTTTCAAGTGGAGAAATGCGAAACAAATTTCGTAGCACGGAAAATTTTGTAACATCAAGCATCAAAATGACAAACATATAAGGCATGACGATAAAAAAAGTTCTAAATTGAAAGATAGCAAGTATACAGCGGAAATCGCAATACTGCTACCACTAGATTTTTGTCCTGTCTTACTGCGGTGATCCTAATGTCTTTCAAACAGAAAGACATCGACTGTTCGATATCCAATTTCTTCTTTGTAAAAGGATTCTTTTCCTTAATAAGTAGAAGAGAAACGGAATGGAGTAAAGCAATGAATATTTCGCTCTATCTCAGTCACTCGTTTTTGCGACTTTTTTATTTTACTCTTCCGAAAAGTCTAGTTGTGGTAAACCATTAAGTTATTTCAACAGAGATAAACAAGAAAGGGTGAAACAACCAAAACCGTACATTGCTAGACAAAAGTAGAAATAAATTAGGCATATTCTCTCTGTTGTGCTCATAGGAAGAGTCATACACAGGCAACACTAATTTTCAAATAATAACTTTCTTTGCTGGTGCAGATAAATGACAAGAGGAGCGAAATTTGCTCAAAAGCTGTGATTCACTCTCCGAATAGCAAAGGTGTGCAGCTCATACAGAAGGGTGAGCTTTCAGATCTTTTCTTTATTCAGCTATTTGCTTGCCATATCTTAGGTAAAGAAACCTATGCACGTATTCTAGGAACACAGAAACTTTTGTTGCTCCAGTGACTGAGTTATCAACCATGAAAGATTCTGGTAAGCCTTCAGAGCCAGTCCGGGCCTGAGTCCTAGATGTAGCATGAGTGGAATGTTTGTCCCATGACGCAGATTCTACAGCTTCCCAGGAATCAAGGACCCAACCTTAGAGATGGTTACCTCCATATAGCCTGTAATGTTCCTCTGGTAGTAAAGCCCCGGAAAAAATATATAAAAAAGGGGAATATTTCTTCTGATCAAAAAATGAAAACTCAAAGTAGTTGTTCTTGTGATTTTAGCGGATTGATCTGGAAAAAATTACTTTGCTTTTTCTTTAAATAAGATAATGGCAATTATTATCTAGGAATATGAGTTATGTCATACGATGCTAAAGATGCATGTTACCCACCAAACTCTGTTCAGGTGAGGGATTATTGGCAATGCTAGTTTGCTGAATACGCTACGGTACCTAACTAACGTGAAAAATAAATAAGAACGATAATTATGAGAACTTACTTGATGTCAGTTCGTTCTTGAATTCAAAGGACACCGTAATAACAGAGAAATAAACGATGCGTATATTTGATTAAAACGATAAAGAGAAAGAGCATGATAGAAAAATATAAAGGAAAATAATATGAGAGAGGGGCTGCCAGAGGAGACCATTAATAATTTTGAAATTGAGAGACCATCACTTCAGTGAGGGACCTAACTCATCATAACCTTCCTACACATTCAATAACTAACTATGAATATACCAAAGATTCGGATGTGTTCGTAATTTTACTACAATTTGTTGCACAGAGGTAATTCGGCAATTATCAATAATGAATGAATTTCGTCAACAAACTGCGCCAGTTCCATACTTAATGGATGAATTTCGTCATCAAACTGCCCCAGTGTTTGAGATAACACCGACAGGTTTGTACAGCAAAGCGAATAGCCAAACACTTGCTTTCTGCAGCTAAATTATGTAGGGCTAAAACCGCACCGTGGACAACAATCGATGCTCCTCTATGTATTTGAAAACACTTAGTATGGTTGGGAAATGCCAGAACAGAGGAGGTGATATGAAATATTTTGTTCAGTTCTTGAAATGAGCCATCCGTTTGTTGCAGTCTAGAGACATTTGTATGCTCTCTCTTCAGACCATATAATGGTTCACATAAGGTTTAACACAGAAGAAAATAGTGCTAATGCCACCAAGTCATGACCAATAATCTAGAAAACTAATCACGAGTTTTAGAATGGAAAAATTATGATATGTCTTTTCTTTGCTGTCATCCGTAATTAAGACTTCGCGGGAAAATGTTGAGCTCATGATAAACAAGCTTTTATCGTTCAAATTTACAATTACTGGGATTTAAGGTGAGCCCAGCAGAACTCGAAAATTTCAGCACGTTTTTTAAAAGTATCTAAGGCAATGATTATAGCATCTAAATGAACATGTTTGTATGCCCCTAATTGTGGGCTCAAGACAGCGTCCATAAAATGCAGAAATGTAGCCGATGCAGCTGCGAGAGAGCCAACAGCTTTCTTGGAGGGAAAGACTACCGTGTGTCTCGCAAATAGCTCACAAACCTTTCTTTCCCGACTGAATCTGGTTGTACGGTCACCTGCCCAAACCAAAAGCTAAGTAAGTACTACAAAGCCACTTAGCGGGTGACGGATTTTGTAGTATTTCACTAAAAATAGGTAATGAATAATTGATAGGTTTAGTGATTTAGGCACCAAAAATATCCGTGCTGCCTAAGAACTCGTGCTTTCCTCTATTACACCATGTTGAAACATTTCTTGAATTTTACATAGTATTTTGTCCTTCATACAGGAGCGAAGGGAAAAGACTTATACTCTGCAGGTGCAGCATTCTCAGTACCCGTGTCGCCGAAGAAGGTCGCATTATGAAGAACTGAGATACTTTGAGCGGGAACATATTGTCGGGATGAAAGAAACTGGATCTTCCTACCGCGAAACTTACACCCGTACAGGACGTAACACCCATACAGTGAAGAGAATGTGACGTCACGAGACAGATCCAGTTCGGACCCAGGAAACTCCCCAAAATAAACAGTAAACTCGAACGACTTCAAGAGAAGGCAGACACCTCTCCCAAATGGCAATGACCGATTGCACATCGACATCCATGATGTTAACACAGCAGTAGACCATTGTCACCGGTAATACATGGCCCTCAAGTACAGTTCGACGACGTCTAATAAACAAAGGACTTGTTGCGAGCAGCCCATTCTTGCTCATTCATTTGAAACTCAACCACAAATCCCTCAGACTGCAATTGGGTCTCGAACAGATATTATGGCCCGCTGGTTGGCAAAAGGTCGTATTTTCTGACTAGTCAGAATATAACTTTTCATTTTATTTTGATTGGAGGTTTAACGACCACCGTGAGCAACTCCATGGGCTATAAGCAGTCGCCCGTCTCTAATTTAGAGCCACTGACTCCAGAGAAGGGAGAGAGCCAGGGCCGTAAGACAAACAGAACACCCATGCCTCACCGGGATTCGAACCCGGATCCATCTCGGACGAATGGTCAGAGGCCATGGCTTAGACCACTGCGCCACCGATTCAACTTGATAAACCATGATGGTCACATACGTATTTGCAGATATCGTAGTAAAGCGTCGTAAACCGTGATGATTGGCGTTGGGCTGTTACAGCGTCGTAACAGCCCAACGCCAATAATCACGGTTTGGGGCGTCGTTATCTTCAATCCACAATCTCCCCTGATTAACTCTCAACAACTGAGAAACCCTCAACAACTAGCGATATATCAGGGATGTTTTCGAGGCAGAGGTGGAACTCTTTCCTTCAGAGTTGTCACCGCGCTATATTGCAACAGGACAATGCTCGGCCACATATGGACCGGAATGTCCAAGACCTCTTCCTGCACGGCAACTACATCTTCTTCCGTGGCTTACACTTTCGCCAGATATGTCCACGATCGAACATGTTTGCGACATGGTAGCTAACGGACTGGCCCGTCAAGCGTCTTCGCCAGCCACCACAAATGAACTGTGGTCTCGCATACAAGCAGCCTGTTACGTTATTCCCCAGGATGCTATCAAAAACCTTTTCCATTCAATGCCACGCAGTGTGGAGGTTGTCGTTGTTAATCGAGGTGGTTTAGCACGACACTGCACTTTAAAGCGAAAAACTCTTGTAGAGCGCTTCGGTGTAAACAATGATCTCCTGTAACATGAGGAATCTGTGATATAAATTTCATTTCAACAGCGCGATTCTTTCTTGATGTTGCAATTTTCACAAACTGTTGTGTATTTTGTCACTTGCGCTGGTGTAAGTTTAGTAATAGTCACCTGAACTCTAAATGCTTAAATTTAGCGCTACACTGCAGTAGCTAAATTTAAAGTCTTAAAACGAACGCAAACTACTAGGAATATAGAAATACACGTGCAATATTAACTTACAGTTCAACTGATAAACCACCACTACTCTCTTCCTTCTGTTGAAGTTCACTCAACTGGTAGAACCACAGTGTATATTTAACACAACGCACGCCCTCTCACATCTCTGAAAATGTTTAACTCTCGTTAGTATATAGAATTCAAAATTTTAACGCACTAAAACTTTTGAACACCAACAGTATATCGAATGGCACTCGAGGCGTAATTCCGTAGAACTTCCCGTAAGACTTATCTCATAGGGTATCGCGTCACCTTTCTTTCGCATCACACAGATTTGAATGCTTCAAGTACTGACCCGCTCCCAGTTGTTACCGCATAATGATACATTTTTGGAAGTATCGATATGACGTTAAGAGCAGAAGTACAGACGAGTGACCAACAAAATTTACATAAGAGAAAGAAACAAAGCGGAATATTAAAATAGCCATATGATGTCATACTTGTTTATCGCTAACAATATCCAAGTTTTTTGCGAAGGTTTCTAGATGAGAATGAGTAAAGTGATTTCGAGTTTCATCCGGCATCTATGAAGTTAATAGCTGTGTAACGGTTCCTCCATCATGAAGAACGTAGTGGAATGTTAAATAAAATGTATAGCCATGGTTCTGATTTCGATAATCCCTCTGGATTAAATGACTAGACGTCTGTTACAGATAAAGCTTGAGGTGATGATTTTTATTTCGACGCTTAGTGCCCTGAGCACGTCGTACGGCGATATCGGATAAAAGGAACGTGCGATAACAGAAAGTCGGATAATCGGAGCTCTATTCTATTCTTTGATGTAATCTCAGTAATCACGTTCCCCTCGAGCAACTTCTATCAACAGCATTTGTAATCGTCAGATATTTCTACTGCATAAAAGCTTTATGCACACTCATGCTTTCTGATTAATACGGTGTTCTACGCATTTAGTGAAAGTGTTTATGCAATTTACTATTTTGCTTTTTATCTGCCGATTTACCAATATTATTTTCATAGATTTTAGGCTACAGGGACAAGCGAATAAACACATTTCGAACATTTATCAGTTCTTCATACATAAATCAAGACGCCCTTAATGAAAAATTTGATTGTAAATTATGGTCAATAACATAGATGTCCACTGTACTTAGAGTACAGTGGACATCTATGTTATTGACCATAATTTACAATATAACTCAGTAAAAATGTTTTTGTAATATAATGAAAAAATTACGTCAGATTTGTGTAAATTTTGTTTTCCGACTTCAAAAAGAACGCAACTCTTTCTTTCTTGCTGCTTTTCATCGAAAATAAAATCACAATCTGAGCATTCACTGAAGAGCCAAAGCATTGTAACCAGCGCGTTTTTATGCAAATCGAAGTAGCTGCAAGTAATCGACAGCGCGTGTGAAGATCATGAAACGGTATAAACAACTCCTAACACCAAGCTCTATCAATCAGCGTCATTCTTGTCGTTGCCGCCCCGGTGGCGCAGTGGCCTAAGCGATGGCTTCTGATCATTCGTCTGAAAGGGGTCCGGGTTCGAATCACGTGAGTTATGTATGTTGTGTTTGTCTTACGGCACTGGCTCTCTCCCTTCCCTAGAACCAGTGGCCCTAAATTAGGTACGGGCGACTCCATATAGCCCATTCAGTTGCTCACGGTGGTCGTTAAACCTCCAATCAAAAAGAAAAAAGAATCCAGTTGTTCTTCAGACGGGATTGGCAGCGGACTAGAGCGAGTTTCACTGAGGCTAAATTGTAATTTCCAGACAAATGAGTTACAGCAATTTCGAGATGGAAAGGATTGCGGGGTACTCACTGCCATCCATGGTTATTACCTTCAAATAATTGTCCGAGGAGAGGAAAACAACGAACCACGACACCAAGGTATGGCCTGACCACTGCTTATCGATTATATAGTTCATCCAAATCCATCCAATATGGTACGATTCAACAGAAGGGATGCAATGGCGCAACTCACATGTAATTTGAATAATGACGACGGGAGTACTGTGCCACAACACCTAATACATCAAGCGATGCTTAAATTAGCCTTGCGTAGAAGCAGGCCACTCCGAGCGTCCTTGATAATCCTGGAACACCATCGAAAGCGTTTACTATGGGCACGCGAGCATCAAAACTAGACTTTGAAGGATTAGAAGAAGCTTGTTTGGTGCCGTGAATTTCGTTCCCTACTGCACCATGTGGGCAGCCTGGTAAGTGTGCATCGTTTCCTTGGGGAGGTGTTGGCACCAGGATGCACCTTAGGGATAAAGCAAGCCAGTGGATGATGTGTAATGTTTTCAGGAATGTTCTGCAGCAAAAACTTGTTCAGTCATTCATGTGCAGGAAACTATGATGTCTACCACCTACCTAAACATAGCAAATCACAGACCAGACAAATTCTTTCATAGCAAAGATAATGCCCTCCGGTACTGCCTTCTTTCACGGAATAATGCGCCATGCCGCCCATCCTGGATTATAAGAGAATGATCCGCAGAACATTAGGAAGACTTCTAGGTATGGCCCTGGCCTCCAAAGTCTCTAGCCATCAATCTAATTGAGCATCTGTGTTTTGTGTTGGAACAGCATATCCGATGTGTGGCGGCTCAAACAGATAACCTACAATGGTTATAAAAAGATTTGCTGGTAACGTGTTGATACCAGAAGACACCTTCAGAAATCAGGTTTGGTTCATTTGCCCGACGTTTACTTCACCGAAGGGTCACTTGACCGAAAATCACTTCACCGAAAAGATTGTTACACCGAAAGATAACTTGATCGAAAAATTCATTTCACCGAAAGGTCGCTTTACCTAAAAGTTCATTTCATCGAAAGGTCATTTCACCGAAGGGTCAGTTTATCGAAAACTTTGGATTTTATTACAGGATCTGTTGAAGCATGGTGCACGTTCGGCAGACAGACCCCGGAAATGTTAGGGAATAGTACTCAAATTGCACTTTTGATTTCTCCGTGTCACAAAGAACGCAAAGACTTAGTTTTAGACAAATCTTTTTATTTTATTTTATTTTAAGACAGTAGGCCTTGTTTTAGGCTTTTTTAGCAAATTTTAACCATGTTCATAAGGTTTAAATAAAAGTCATGTACAGTGCTCATGTTCATAAGGTTTACATAAAAAGTTACTTTACATTTTATGTAAAGCTTATGAATATGAGTAGGGTTAAAATCTGTTAAAACGGCCTGTATGTATGCCTACGGTTAAAAAAATTAATGTTTTATGGTTGAGTAAAAGTGGAACATTATTTTCTTGATTTGCTGTGTAACCCTTATGAATATGAGCTCGGAGGTTTAAACTTTGACAAAAAGGAACAGATGTAGGCCTTTTGATTAATGTTATATTTCAAAAAACCTACTCATTGGTAGGTGTTTCATAGAAATTAAAAGTGTATTTTTTATATTACAATCCGATAATGTTTAAATGGCCAGTTTTACAAAAACCCACACCACACACCAACATATCTCATACAACAAAATTCTAAGTTTTCGATAAACTGACCATTCGGTGAAATGATCTTTCGATATAATGAACTTTTAGGTAAATCAATCCTTCGGTGAAATGAACTTTTGCAGACCCGGTGGCGCAGTGGTCTAAGCGATGGCCTCTGATCGTTTGTCCGAAAGGGGTCTGGGCTCGAATCCCGTGAGGTATGAATGTTGTGTTTTGTCTTACGGCACTGGCTCTCTCCCTTCCCTGGAACCAGTGGCCCAAAATTAGGGACGGACGACTGCTTATAGTCCATTGAGTTGCTCACGGTGGTCGTTAAACCTCCAATAAAAAAAAGAACTTTTCGATCAAATGTCCTTTAGGTGAAGTGACCTTTCGGTGGAATGAACTTTTAGGTGAAGTGACCTTTCGGTGGAATGAACTTTTAGGTGAAGTGACCTCTCTGTGGAATGAACTTTCCGGTCAAGTGACCCTTCGGTGAAATGTAACTTTCGATCAAGTGATTTTCGGCGAAGAGATTTTCGATCAAGTGAACGATACCCTCAAAAATCTTGTAGTGTCAATGCCTGGTCGGGTAAGAGTTATTTTGGTGGCACGGGGAAGACCAACATCATATTAGGCAGGTGATCATAATGTTTTGATTCTTCGGTTTATGCGGCTTAACTTTAAACAAACATGTACGTTGAAAGTATATTTCACGTATGTAGACTGTATAATGTGCATTCCTCACTAATCCTTAACGATAAAGGAAACTTCATTATTATTCGTGAATGTGATAATTGACATTATTATTACTGCTACGTGCAACGGTATAGATGCTATGGCTGATCGGTAAGGTTCTTTTTATTTTTCTGTTGTATTGCCGATAAAAAAATCCTATTACAGATTATAATCTTGTAGACTTATATGATACTCCACTTCGGTTGCATTTAGAAATAAGTCCATTGGTTTAATCATATGTAATACGGTTTTAAAATCAGTCATTTAGTTTAACCATGTTCAGAAGAACAAAAGAAAACGCAATTTGCAAAATCATCGGGACATCGGCCACTCAATGTAATCATATATTCAAATCGAATTTTAAAATAAAATGATGTGTCTAGCACAACTCTCTGTAAGCTCAGGGAAGAACCAAAATTTTGCATTTGTATTGGAATTTCAACAGACTGTCATGTAAGAGACGCGATTTAGGGCAAACGATGGCAGTAGTTGCAATTTAATGGTTGAATTCTGGTTCTTTTTAACCGAATATGTACTTGTAGTGTTCTTCCAATTTGTTCTGTACGTTCTCAGAATGACAGTTATATTAATATATAAAAGGCGTCTCTTAGTTTTCTGTTTATAAATAAAAAACGGGAAGGACTGATGAAAACTTCTATAAAGTATTACAGGAAGTAACTTTTGATTTTGGTTTCGGGGTTTAACGTTTGTCCGTGATAATCTAAGGCAATATGGGGAAACCCGTTCCCAAATTTTGGCACATTGGATCCAGGGATGTTACAGAACCAACGCTGCATCACGGGTCTGGTATGATTCGTCCAACAATAACTGGTCCAATGCCGATTGGTCGAATACCAATTTGTACAACGGACAATTGGTCCAAAGGTATGATTCGTCCAATGGAAATTGGTCTACAGGTAAAAATTCGTCTAATGGTACGACTAGTCCAATGCCGATTCGTCTAATGGTAAGATTAATCAAATGCCGATTCGTCGAATGGTACGATTGGTCCAATGCCTATTCGTCCAATGTTACAACTGTTCCACTTCTGATTGATCCAAAGGTACTAATTAATCCAATATCGATTTGTCCGAAGAACTACTAGTGCGAAGCAACGCTCATCTGGTTTCATGCTGTCGCTGCTGTCATAAGAAAGTATCAGTACCCCAAAGAATGCGAAATACTGTTACATTTCAGGCATTAAATTGTGGTTATAGATATTTTTTCGATTTGGATTCATAAAAAAATTTTGTGGTTATAGTTTTATTCCTACGGATTTCTTTTATTTTATTTTTTTTTTTGCTTTTTTTTTCTTCTCGAGAAAGAAAACGTGATGAAAATGTCCTCGTTGTTGTACGAAAGTTCTGACGTACGAACCATTCAGTCAGCTTTAAAGTTTTATTGGTATTTTGCATTAAATAATTGAAAATACAAGCTTTCTATTTCCGTTTGCAACTGTATGTAGTATATTTCGAACTAATGAAGACGGTTTTGTTTTGTAGCAACTTTTGGACGGGATGATGGAAAGGTGTCTGGTTTCGGCATGCTCATATCTTGAATTCCTTAATTCCGCCAATAAGGAGAAGGAAGGTTCCACATATAAAAAAATTGCTGTCTTCAGTTAGCATGATTCGGAGTAAAATGTGTGCAGAAAATGGGTTTTTTCATTCTCCATGGAAAGCGGGTATTATTTTTTTCGTTCCCCCATTTTCCCAGATTTTGTTGTTGCTATTATAAAGATTTTGCTTTCGATTTTCTCACGAGCTTTACTCAAAATTTATTGCAATAAGAATAGTTTATTATTATGAAAATATCAAACTTTTGAGTGTCCGTTGCAGTGCATGTATGAAAAACGAATAAAGCGCAGAATGATAGAAGAAAACAACAACAAAAAAATCAGTCACACGTAGCATTTACTCATGCTCTACAGAATGTTCTGCTTTCGAAAATATCCGTTGAAAATATTCTACTTTGTTTCATATACAATCAACTACGACGAAAAATTTGCGCATATTTTATACTGTAGCGGAAGTCGTTCTTTATGCCCAGGCTTGATTATTACTAGAATTTGCATCACCACACTTTCTTTGGTTCAAAAGGCGAGCTCATTCTACTCGAAAATTCTATTCCATCATTCTTGTTTATGAGCACTTTTGCCGTTGCCTTGTAAGATGTGTTTATTCAATAGAGCAACCATTTTCGCAGACAACTAGTGAGACAAAAAAAATAAAAAAATAAGGAAAACATATGACTAACAGCAATGATTTCTTGTTTAAAGTGCAAAAATTTGTAATTAGCTTTCATTTTAATTTCCTTTTGTATCATGTACGAGGTACAACCCTTAGAGTTTCACAATATTGTTCAAAAATATGGCAACCGAGCCTCAAGAATACTTCGGGTTACAGTTATTAAACTTACGTTTTCCTCACCTCTCCATATATATTTTTGACATTTGATGCAAAATATCAAATGCATGCGAAAAGATTTACTGAGAGAAACAAATTAAAAATAGTTAATTTCTTTCTCTCAGTAAATCTTTTCCAGTAAATCTACCACGTTACCTACTGGTAAGGAGAACGGGAAAAGCTCTAATGCCAGTGAAATGTTTTTATTTTTATGGTTAAACCATTGTATTATGAAAAACACTTTAAAAGTATCTGAAGTGAATTTTTTTTTTGATTATAGGTTTAACGACCACCGTGAGCAACTCAATGGGCTATAAGCAGTCGCCCGTCCCAAATTTAGGTTCACTGGCTCCAAGGAAGGGAGAGAGCTAGTGCCATAAGATAAACACAACATCCATGCCTCACCGGGATTGGAACCATGACCCTTAACGGACGAATAATCATGAGCCATCACTTAGACCACTGCGCCATTGCGGCGGCGAAAATTTTTGGCAGCCCTGGTAGCACAGTGGTTTGAGCGCTGACTTCTGAACATTCGTCGGAAATGGATCCGGGTTCGAATCCCGGTGAGCCATGAATTTTGTGTTTGTCTTACTGCACTGGCTCTCTCTCAACCCTGAAACCAGTGATCCTAAGTTAGGGACAGGTGATTGCGTAAAGTCCACTGAGGTGCTCAAGGTGGTCGTTAAACTTCAACAAAAAAAGAAAAGACAAATATTATTTTGCTGTTTTTATATAATTTCGCATACAGTGGAAGAGTTTTTTAAATAACCTTTTAATATTTTACGAAATTCATATATTTCAAGCAATAATTTGAACATTTAATTTATTTACTGAATTATAAGGTGTTACACTTCAAACCTTTATTATTTACTAAATTAATTTTTGGGTTCAATAAACCGTAAAGTCTGACTAATTCATCAATTCTAGGGATTGAAATCAGTTCTGGAAACGCTGTAAAGACGAGAGCAACTTAATTTATTATTCATTTCTTCAAACTAGAAAAAAAAGTCGTAGATCAGATGATACTATTGGACGAATAATCCGCTGAACTATGGAAGTCTAATCGAATAATCAGTGCTATGGAAGTATAATAGAATTCTGTAGCATCTCCGCATTGGATGAATCGTCATTGAACGGATCATTGTGAACCGCCGCATCACAGTGTCCCTAGTCGATGATAAGCCAGAACTCGGTTCCTCTGACCACTAACCCAACACAGACGCGAGGAAACAATTAATAATTCTCCTGACTCCCATTTCTATTAAAAAACAAATAGGAAGAAACTTCAAAAAACAAATTTAATATGTTTTATTGTGTGATCTCACAACTTCCAAGTCCCAATAGAATTCTATGCGAAATCGTTACATAAATTAGGCAAGTGGTGTTGGCTGACGTGAGATTAATCAAAGTGTTGGAGATTGAGTGTGAATATCAATACACACCGGGGCTAATTAAACTGTCCTTTTCAGAAAATGGTATCCTGTAACCTCTGGAGCTTTTACCATATTCTATAAACATGCATTTTTTGCATTACTCTCAAGTTTTCTCCGTACTTGTTTTGGTAATATATAAAAGCTTTCGATCCAGAAACTTTCGGGGTTCCGAAACAAAATTTCTTACCAGATCGCAGTGCTATAGAAGTCTTATATGTAGCGTTGGGTCAGTCATGTGCAGGTACTCTATACTGAATGTTAGTGCGACTTAGAACTGTTCCATCTCAAAAATTTTCACTTAAATTTGCATCAGTAACAAGACTCTGTTCTGGTGTATTAACTGCCATTGTCAGCTCTTAAGGCTTGAGGATTTTTCTTGAACTTTTTGTCGCAGTTATAACTGGCGTTTAAATATATTTGAGGCTTCACGTTTGTAAGTAATGAGGTATGTCTACGTAATTCTGGTGCTATAAACTAAATATAATTCAGTAAATAGAAATCTGTAGCATCTCTTTCTCTTGTAATAATGGATGGCTTGGGAACAACGGTATCACTGTGAATTAGTTCTAAAACTTCTGCTTAGAAAAAGGTTTCTGAATCCCTTTACCCTTGATGCAAGTTTCATAGAAAGTGTCTTTCTTCCAGTTTAACAGTTTGATCCCGCATGAGAGATTTTTATTCTCAACCTTATTTTTGACTTGCGTATTTTTACGACACAAACTCTGGTGCCATATTTAATGCAATCATTTTTATCACAGTATTTTAGTGACTTGGCTGCTTCTGCTTATTGCTCATTGTAACTCAAAGTTTGTAATTTCTGTAAATCATTGCCATCTACATTTCAGGCCTATAAAATAATGATTTGACGTTGTTTCATTGTTCAGCAGCTTCCTTTGAATATGACTAGAATATTTTTATCAGCAGTTTGTTTCATTACAAATAAACGTTTTTCAACCAGGCTTACTTCTATTTTTCACGTAGTTGAGACAGACGTAGCCTTGAGACAGACGTAGCCTTCTAGAGATTTCTTGATACACTGGTCACAACAAATTATTGCGGTTCCAAAGGAAGAAAGTGGTTATACCCAAACTTAGCGACTACTGGAAATCGGTTACTAGTGTGCGTAGCTACGTCATATGTAAATTAGCATCATGACAACACAGCACGTGGTGTGCAAGCTGCAATCAAAATACCCTGCGAGATGTAGAAAACGGGTCTTTTCAGGGCTTGGTCTAGAAGTTTGCTGAATGCATTGCCTTTAGTGTGGAATAACCTGAAATTATGACCAGACGAGGTTTAAGAATTGACAACAAAAACAGGGCTGTTTACATAGTACAGGCCGGTGCATCGATATGGCTGCTACTATAGGAGTTTCGCAGCGTAATAGTATATCGGCTACCCACACGACTTCTACGGAATAGAAATGTTGTAGATCGATTCAACCTCCAGAAGACAAGATCGCTACTTAAGAATAATTGCTCGGAGAAGGCCTAGTATTACCAGTAGCCAACTACGGGAATAACTTCGAACTGTTTCTAGTGTCACAGTATGTACTCAGATGGTACAAAACCGTCTTCACGAGTGCGGACTCAGAGTAAGGGGACCGCTGTGATGTATAGCATTAACATCAACTGACCATCGTCAAACATGTACCTATATATACGGAGTGGCACCATGTACTTTTCACATACGAATAGCGTTTAGCACTTTATTATTATACTTGACGATGGCACGGGTGTAGGTAATCCGGCACACGAATGCAACCACAGTACGTTCAGTCCGTCCACTATTCCAGCGGCAGTCGCTTCTAGTCTGAGCAGGAGTGTTCTCTTAAGGCCGTACTTTTTTGTATGTTTGTAAAGGCAATATGAGTGTCTCAGTGTACCGAAACGAGATCATTGCTCCCATTGTGACACTGTTTCACGCTGCTATTGGACATGCATTCCGTCTTCCCGATGGCAATGCAACCAGTCACCTTTCCTGGAGCGTGCTTCAGGAGCTTTTGAATCACGAGATTGAATCGTTATAGATACTACCGAGGTCTCCTGTTCTTTATCGAATGAAGAACATTTGAGAAGCTGTAGAGCGAAGTCTGGATAACCACGTACCTTTAGTACACTTACAGATCTCCGTAACGTGTTACCTATAATATGGGACGAGGTGCCACAGACACTCATTGATAATATCATTGCAAGTATGTCTCCGAGGTGCCAAGACGTTCTTCAACACAGAAGTGGTGATCCTGGGATACTGAAATCTAATCGGTACGAATATTCTCTAAATTTAGCATTTTGTCTATATTGGAGTGCTATTTTGTTCTGTGCAGAAATTGCAGAATAAATTGTTTTTATGTAAACGTACTCTTTATCGTTTGTGTTACGTAGCCTCACTGATGCTGTTTTAATAAATGTTACTTAAGTCAGATACTATACATGCATCTTTCATTTCATGCAGTATCCCTAACTTTATGTGATCAGGGTATTTCAGTCACGTGTCTTCAACTTATGGTTAAGCTTTTTTCATTTGGGCGACAATTTAAGTTGCAGAAAAAGTCCTTATTATATGTCATGTTTGCTGTTGCCACAGGATAATTGTCATGCAAGATATTGATAGATAGGATCTAAATAATAACGCAAAGAACTGTACACCAATTATACATAAGATAGTACAACTATGCCAGTTATCCGAATTTATTGGTGTAGATAAAATCAAGGTTTCCAAGCTTTAGCACGTCAACCAGGTGGCTTTTTCAAGGAAGGCAGACAGCAAACTGCAAACTGGATAGTAAAACGTTTCAACAATTTGAACGCGGTGACTTGACTTGACAATAAACGAAGAGATGCGAACGTAATTATTCAATAGAATGATGTAACTAGTATAGTTGTACTATGTTATATACCGGATGCATAAGAAAGTCCATTTAGCCTGAAATAACTTCCGAACGGAGAGAGGTACAGTTATGTAAGTGAGATAACGGTATAGTACAGCGACTACGCTCGATCGAAAGCAACCAATAGCAGCGCCCCTGGTGGCTAAATGCGGAAATTAGCCATTGCAAATCGAAAACGAAAAGAGATAGAGCACAATTTCCAATTACAAAGTTGTAGAGCATCAATTAATTAGTACAAAACAACATTTGTTTCTCACGGATAAAATAAATTGTCGCCTGAATACCCTAAAATGTCCGAAATCGATGAGCTACGATTCGAATCTGCATATTCACATTTCACAAATGTAGCCGTATGCAAATGCAGATTGTGACGTTGTACCATACCTTCGATATAAAAACCAGTAGCAGGATGTACCCTCATCAGAAGTTTCGGTCTATGTACGCTGTGTGAGAATGGCGAGTTTCACTCACTCCCAATATTGCGAAATGGTATTTATTTACGGGGAATGTTAACGGACAGATATACCTCCAACTATTACAGGATATCATGCCTGACTTTTTATATGACATTCGCCTGTCCGCATTACGTTCCTCGTGGTTCCAACATGACGGTGCCCCTGCACACCAGCCAGCAGCAGTACGACGCTTTCTCACAAATGGTTTTGGGCAACGAATCATCGGGTATGGTGGTGCTGTTGAATGGCCTCCACGATCGCCGGACTTCACTCCCATGGATTTCCTCCTCTTGGGTTACGTAAAAAATCAGGTTCATGCAACAGCGCCTAAAAGTCTGCTGGATCTACCATCGTCGTGTTACAGATGCTTGCAATAGTGTGACACCTTCCATGCTGAGGAATGTGCATTCCGAGTTACTTTCACTAATACAAATGTGTACATCTCAGAAATCTACGCAGAAAGCTTCCTGTTTGCGGAGGTTCGTTAATAATAATTACGTGGTTTTATTGCCAGTTGAAGAATTGACTGTGGGCAATGACGAACTCTTCGAATATACTCGACATTAACTTTTTATCACATTGCGCCAGTTTGCCTTTTTTGTTTTGTTCTTTCTGACGTCATCAAACTGTATTGACATAAGTACGCATTTATGCAGTACATTGTGTGTATTTGCTCATACTTATGCTTGTTCCCTTCAAACGTTCACACAAAAGGTCGCGCATTTATTTCGTACATTTTACGGTATACAGGGGACAATTTATCTTATCCGTGTGAAACAAATATCGTTTTGTACTAATTAATTGATGATCTATAACTTTGTAATTGGAAATTGTGCTCTATCTCTTTTTGTTTTCGATTTGCAATGGCTAACTTCCGCATTTCGCCACCAGGGGCACTGCTATTGGTTGCATTCGATCGGGCGTAGTCGCTTTACTATACCGTTATCTCATTTTCATAACTGTACCTCTCTCCATTTGCGTTAACTCAGGCTAAAGGGACTTTCCTATGCTCCCTGTATAGGTATTGTCATGTAAAATATAATATGCAAGAAAATGATTTATTTGTTAGAATTCACTTCATGTGAAAAATTTCCAGGTCTTTCCAATCTTTTGGACTTAGTATTTCTTTCATCGGATTACCGAATTTGTCTTCTGATTTTGTATTCCGGTGCCTCCAACATTACTTTTATTCTTCATTGGTTTACCTTTATCTTTTGTTAAAACAGGGTTTTTTAACGAATCTCGGCAAACAGGAAGCTTTCAGCGTATATTTCTGAGATGTACGCAAAATTATTAGGAATGTACTTTTTTTACTTTTTGATGTTTTTAAAAACCAGTGTATTACTTTTTATGTGCATACCTTTAAATATGATTTATCGCCAGTTTCGTATCTTTATATCTCGTTGTCTCTCTACTATAGTTGTGGCTAATGGCCCGGAATCGCTATTTTGGTACATGTCAACCCCTGCGATATGTCACCAGTCGCTTCGATTTCGAGTCTTCTTTGAATCACCTTTTCCTCAATTCATGTGTATTATTAATAATTTTATGCAATTCTACTTTGTTGAGTGATTAATATCTCTGGTTATGTTAATATACTATTCGTAAGCGATTATCTTGTGGCATGCTTTGCAAAATGAACTGGGATTCACTTAAAATTATTGCTGATTGGCAGGACATCGTAAAAATAAAAATAAAAAGAAGGCTTTAAAATTAAGGTGAATTAGACGAACTCCATCGTTCAAGATTACGTAGTTTTATTGCAAGTTGAAGAATCGACTCTTTTTGTTAACCGTAAACCGCACTGCGCTATCACTGATTTGTAATGATAGAAGCATGACGGAACAGTGAATCATTATCGAAACATTTCTCGTGAAATGTAATTACCTAGTACGTAAATAAGGATATCCATCCAAATAAAGACAAAATATTAAAATTTCACTAGAAATAGTTACGACTTTGCTTATAACAAGAATTCGTTCCTAAGCCATAAACCTTGTTAGAGAAACCATCGAACAGCATAAGTATGGTCTCAGATCTCCCGTGTTCCACTACAGGACGACAGGAAAATAAACACCTCTGGCGAAACACATTGTCATATTGTTAAGGCACTGATTTTAACTTCCAACTGCCTTGAATCATTTCCTCATAGTTCCTTTACCAAGTATTGTTTCCAGTTGGAAAGCCTCTTTCCAACATATTTTATTAAAATATGTACAAGTTTCCTTCTGCTAACAATTAAAAAAATTCTAGGTTCTCCTCTATTATTCAAGACACATTTTTTTCTTTGTATTCTTCTCCAAGAAACAAATCCTCTTCACGGTTTGATAATAAAAATATTCGAAACGATCAGCTGTCTTGTAATATTTTGCCTCCTGTTTACCGGCTAGATGAAAACGAACTGAATAAATTAAAAAAACATTTTTAATTGCATTTAAATTTATTGAACCTGTAAATCTCAGTTTTATCAGGATGGGAATCATCTCGTACGGAGTGGTACCATTTTGTATGCCCCAATGACAAGGATTCTTTATGATTAACTTTGCTGTACGAGATTACACTGTAAACTAAACACATGCAAAAAAATATATGAACTTGATGTTAAGGCAGCAAAGCAATTCTTCTATCAATAAAGTTGACTATGACATCACAGCAGTTTTACTCTGAAACGTTTTGGCCAAAATACCCAGTATGCACTTAGTTAACGTCTGTTTATGAACAGGAAAGATACAATCTCAGGTTTTCTTATCAGCTTTGCCATCCAAAAATAATTAACTGATTTCTATAATTAAGCTTTTAAGAGCTAAGCTCAGCCGTTTATTTTAGGCACGAAGAGAAAGAAATTTGTATAAAAAACGGGGCACATTAATCGACCGGAATAAGAAACGAGCATCACGATTTGGGGAATGGCGAAAACTCGTGACCGTCCTTAAAATTTGAGATACAGAAACAGGTAACACGCACATCTAACTCTGTCAGTAGATCTTTGAAAAAATTCTTGAATTTGGATTTTTTTTCCCGTGAGGTAAGTGATGTTTTTTTCCCTCTCTCTATATTTTGTTACTTACGAAAGCGTAAACGACCTGGCTGATCTACATGATTAATAGCTAATTTTGAGTTATGGTCATGCACCTTATTTTAGGAAAATAAATTGAAGATGTTAAAAAAAAGCATAATCCACCTTCAGGTGTAAATAACAGCACGTATTGTTGCCTAGAGTAGCCGAATTAATACGAACCACTGACGTTAGCAGCACATGTTTCACAGCTGTATCTGGTCAATAGGCTTTGAAAATTCTAAGCACTTCTGATTTTATTTTTTAAAAAAGTCTGTTTTTTCTTTATATTTTATTCCTTTTGCCTAGAGGTACAGAGTTTTTTCTGTTTCGGTCATAATTCAGTAGTATACCTGTTGACCGATTGTAATGCAGTTAATTCAAGGAACAATTAATGATAAAATGTCGTGCAAGCGCAACAACATGATTTAGTGATCTTCAGTAAAACTTCTAATACGAGATAGCTCACACATAAAACATCATGTGATCTTGGTAAATGTTAACTTTATTGAAGTGGAAACTTCGAATAATGAGTGATGAAAACAATTATTAAAGGAACACTTAGTTAATTAATTTTGAGACAATTTAATAATGTTATAATGGTGCTTCTGCTAAAAATTCAAAATTATTATATTTTTTCAAACAGCACTTTCATGACAAATTAGCGTTGAAAGAATATAGTAAAACTGCTTAAAAATATTAAAAAATCTCCGAGTTTAACAAAAAAAATTTAATAAGTTCTTTAGAAAACTGCTTAAATGTCTGAGATCACTTCCGTTTACCAAATATAAAGTATGGATTACTTGTGTAATTATTCACTATATCAAAAAATCTTGAGATGCATATTTTTCAAGTATAATATTTATTTGTGTTATGACCATATTAACAAAACCAACTGTTTCTTAAAAGAAATTAATGCACATTACGTTCAATTATTAGGTGGCATTATTTCTGTTCTCTAATTTTGCAAAAGGGCAGAAACACCGGCAATTGTATTCTTAATGATATTTATTCAGCATTTTAAGTTATGTCAATTCACATTCATATTCGCGTCACTCTAAAGGGAGGCGGACAATTTACATTTCATTATTTAACAGTTTTAACATTAATAATTTATTATTGGCCAATTTTTGTGTGAAAGTCAATGATCCGTTTAAAAATTAGTGATCTTTCACTTTTCTCTTCTTGTTGTTTGTTTCTTTCTTCTTGACATCCTTATCTCTGTATTTTTGTTATAATTGCATTCACAATGTTACTAAAATATGGAAAATAATGGAAGGAAAGGCCGTCCTACCAGACTCTTTGGAATTACGGTTACACTGCCCGTATTTTTTTTACGATCAGAAGTAACATTTTCTGTCATTCAAGAGCTAAGGTACAAAATCTCTGTGCTACAACAAAAGGAGAATTGTGAGTTCCTCAGCTCGTTTAAGCATGATAACTTTCCAGACAATTATTTTGAAAGTTCATCAGCACAATATAAATTTTGAAGTTGCGAATCAGTTTATTAGTGCAAATATGACATAAATGGTAAGTCAGATAATAACAGAAAACTTGAAAATTTCGTCGTCCTGGAGCGGAAATTGAATCCGCGTTTTCCGGCTAGCGCCCGAGTATGCTACCCACTACAGCACCCAGAACGACCATGTTTCAAGTTTCCGATTAATTTGAAAACAAAAAACATCACAGGATGCGTTTGACGAAGCAACTGGCATTCATATATAGCGAATATGGAGGATTAGAATTTTTTCCCGTATGACTCGGGTTCTATCCGAGACACGGGGATTCGACTTCCTCTCGAGAACAACGAAATTTTCAAATTTTCGGATATTATCTGACTTAACATTCATGTCATGTTTACACCAATAAACGGATTCACAACTTCAAAATTTGTATTGTACAGTGGTATAATCCCGTATTTCATTCATTGTGCTCCATAACTTTTCTCTTTTTAATTTTCAATGTCTTTTTTTAACAGTCCTTAAAGAACCCCGATTTGTTCTATTGCATAATGATAACGCTTCACCAAAAAATAAAGACAAAATGTTATGTTTGATTGAAAGCGTGATTTGATTCCAAATTAGTCGTTTTGATTTGCAATGTAGTTGGACTTTTTAAAGAATCAAAACACTCAAATGTTGTTTTATCATCAGCCAAATTTAGAAAGACTTATTCGCGCATAGATATGATTTGTAAGGTAAGAGGTTCCCTTACATATATTTAGTTTATCAGAACTTTTATATTTCATTTTAGATATGTTTACGCAGAATCTGGTGAAACCGTATTTTTCGTCACATAATGCGTCGACGATCTGTTAAAAAAAGTTATAAATTTAGGTTGTGTGGATTATACACCCATTCTGCTAATTCGCCGCTTTAAAAAAAATAACCACTTTGCGGCTATTTGATTTAAAAAAATCCCGTCGTAATTGTTAGGAGAAGGTTCATTGCATGTTTAGAAATAATCAACGAAAGGAGATATTTTTGCTCTCGCGAATGATTACGTGCTGTGGGAATCTCAGCGTTAAATACATTCGTGCTGCTAAGGTTCTGACCACGGAACCGGATGTTACGGAATCTAACCATGGAACTACTTAAAAACTCTGAAACGTTTGCTCTTTTTTCACTTCAAAATGACAGAAGGGTATTTAAAATCAATAGTTATGTTTTTTCAATAAAAAGTTCTCCCCGCCATTCTACTTCTATGAACTGCTGAGTCATCCCGTTAATCGCGACTTTTAGTACGAAATTAATGTTCGAGATCAACGTTGCGAGGATGGATTATACGCGATTTCCCCATCAGTTTCATGTCCTCCGAATTACACAAAGAAAAATATGGTATTTTATGTTATTCATCATGCGCTGATCAATTGATGCTTGTTCCTAAGCATCAATTGATCAGCGCATGATGAATTGTACAGTGATTTTTTCGATGTCATATCGCTTTCTTTGAACTTATTTATTAACAAGAAAGATGACATCGAATTTTCGGGTGTAAAAAGCACGTCTTTTGAATCCGCTCTGACGCAAATTAAATTTATCAAAGCTATTCAAATTCAATGGAACCGGTATGGAAAACAATAGTATCTGACGGAAGAAAGAAGTTTTCAATCGGGATTTTAATCCCTCAGATATTGCTGTAAACGGAATCGTTAACTTACGCCCTCTGGTTGCAGACTTGTGCATTAAGAAAAACATGAATTTATATGAGAAACATTTCGCACCGGAAACACTCTCCAACACAGAAATATTTTTTTCAAATCGGACTCTTAGGAACAGAGATAGCGACAAAAATAAGATGTGACTTTACGTCCCCTGGTGGAAAAACCATGAATTATTTTAGGAAGAAAGTATTCCAAAAGGTTTTTCGATATGAGCAGTATCGGTCCAAGAAAAATTCTTTTGTCGAGTTTTCAGGAGCCCAGATTTTGCTACAATTACATCAGAAGCAGAAATTAACACTTATGCCTCCTGGTGGCCAAACCATTCTTTACCAAACATTAAAAATTATGTGAAAAATATTTTCCATCAGGTCTTGTATGCGATACAGAAGAATATTTCAAATCGTAGTCTTAGAAGCAGACATAACGCAGAAAACGCAATTTACCTTTGGTGCCCCCTAACGGAAAGTCTATGATTTACTTCAAAATTTTGAATTTATAGGAAAAACATTTCGCATTGGAAACACCATCCAACAAAGAAGGAATTTTTTAAATCGGTATCCTAGAAGTAGAGATATTGACAAAAATAAGATATACATCTACGCGCCCTGGCGTAGAAACCATGCATTATTTCGAGAATAAAATGTTCCTAAAACGTTTGTCAACATGAGTAGTTCCGGTCAACAAACGACTTTTTTTCAATCGAGATTTTGGAAGCTCATATTTTGCTGCAAATACATCAGAAGCGGAAATTAAGGTTTACGCCCCCTGGCGGCCATTATATATTTTTTACAAAAACTAGAAATTATGTGCAAACGATTTCCCATCAGGAGCTGTATCCGGTTCAGAAAGAATTTTAATCGGAGATTTAGAAGCACAGAAATAGGGGGAAACCCAATTTACCTCTACGCCCCTTAGCGGAAAGTCTATGAATTACTTGAAAATTTTGAAATTATATGAAAAACGTGTCACACTAAAAACACTATCCAACAAAGGAGGAATTTTTTTAAATCGAACTCCTAGAAGTAGAGCTATTGACAAAAATAAAATATACATCTACGCCTCCTGGCGGAGAAACTGTGGAATATTTTAAGAAGAAAATATTCCAAAAAGGTTTATTGATGTGAGTGGCATCAGTCCACGAAAGAATTTTCTCAATCGATATTTTAGAAGCTCCGATTTTATGGGAAATACATCAGAAGCAACAATTAACACTTACGCCTCCTGGTGGCTAAAGTATTCTTTACCAAAAATTTTAAATTATATGCAAAAGATTTTTCATCACGAGGTGCATCCGCTGAAGCAAAAAGGTTTGAAATCGGGTTTTTTTTTTTTTATTGCAGGTTTAACGACCACCGTGAGCAACTCAATAGGCTATAAGCAATCGCCAGTCCCTAATTTAGGGTCACTAGTTCCAGGGAAGGGAAAGAGCCAGTGCCGTAAGACAAGCACAACATCAATGCCTCACCGGGATTCGAACCCGGACCCCATACGGACGAATGGTCAGAGGCCACCGCTTAGACCACTGCGCCACCGGGGCGGCAAATCGGAGTTTTAGAAGAAGAGTTATCGGGAAAAATGCAATTTACTTTTACGACCCCTAGCGGAAAATATATACGCAATTTGAAAAAGTAGCTATATCTAAAATACTCTTCGACGTAAATGGAATCGAAAGATCAAATAATTTTTTCAGTCGGATGTTTAGAAGCAAATATGTGGAATAAAACGTATTTTTAATTCGACATCATCTGCATTTACGCCCTCTAGTGGCGAAATTGTACATCGTAAAAAACGAAATAAAGGATCATTATTCGCATATTTCAAGCTTCTCAATGCAAAAATAATTTTTCAAATCGGAGTAATAGTTGCAGAGAAAGCGTGGGTGCAGACGGACGGACGGACGAACGGACAAACCGGTAACATACGCACGATCTTTTTTTACAAAAGACGTGCTGAAAATGACTGTCATATCTGCATGAAATGAATGATTATACTGATTTGAAATATTTTTATGTGTTGTTTAAAAGTTGCGTTACTGTTGAGTTGCGAAAAACGTTTTTTTGCATTTTGGCAATAGGTGTCGTTGGTACCAATCTTCAAAGTTAATTTGCGTTGCAGACACATGATATTTATGTACTCTGACAGGCAAAGATCCTACGCATCTACGTATATAAAAGGAGTTTGGCATGACGAGTTCGGATGTCTTGATCTGGTGTAGCTTTAAAAATGGGAAACAGTGAGATTTATTTTCACCATTTAATGCTGTTTTCCTATCGTAATGTTAAAATCACGACGGAAACGCAAAGCAAAAAAATCAAAGTATACTCGTTGAGATTACTCAATCGCCGCTAAACCACGCTACGGAAGATCCGATGAAGTTGACGACGATAAATTCATGCCGTTAAGTCAAAGCAGTCCCTACAAAACGACCAGAGCAATTGCACAGACGTCTTCATATCTGGAGACCTTACGATTTAACGAGACAAATGTTGTCGACCGTGTATGTGCTTGTAATTCACTACACAAACGGAGAGAAAACTACTCATTTCTTAAATGAATAGTGGCGAACGATGAGAAATGGATTGTATACACTAACGTAGAGAGAAAACGATCGTAGAGCAAGCGAGATGAGCAGCCATTAACCACTCCAGAGACCTGTCTCCATCCCAAGAAGATGTGGTGGGACTGAAAGGGACTCTTGCGTTGCGAGTTCCTGAAAAACACTCAAATAATCAATTCTGACAGATACTGTTCCCAATTAGATTAACAGAAAACTGCACTTCACGGGAAACGTCTAGATATGGGCAACAGGAAGGATACCACCGGATCTCATGTTTCTTTAGTCACCAGGATAAAGTTGCAAAATTTTGGCTGAAATTTCGTGCCTCACGCTGACTTTTCACTCCGCTTTGGCCTGTCACATTTTCATTTATTCCGGTGTCTTCAGAACTCGCTCAAAGAAAAAAGCTTAATTCCTTAGGAGGCTGCTGGCAAAAACCATTTTGGTCATTACTTTGCCCAAGTCCTGCAAAGTTCTGAGATAATGAATGCCTCAAGCCATCCGACAGATGATGAAAGAGGCACAAGAAAATAGCTGGGAGTCTATAACCAATTAAATCGTAATAGTATCTAGAAGTTTTGTCCTTCCCTTTTGTCTATATTTGCATAAAGATTTTTATACTTTTTACAGGTGTGATCCGGAAAATGGTTTGTATCAATCGCTTTGTAAAAGCATTTTTAAAGCTTTATGATCATAATAATCTTAATATATAATTTGCTAGTCCTCCTCCTCCGTGCCACTTTTTGAGTTGTCATAGCAGTAACCGAGAAACAAATGTTTGTAACGTCACGCTTGGGTTTTCGTGCTTCCGTGTAGGTGACGTCATAACATACACGCGCACTCTACGCGTGTATGCCTTTGCTTTGTTGTCATAGCAACAAAGAACACAGCTGCTGCTGTGACGTCATCTAATCCAAATCATTCGCACATGACTTCAGAGATGCGTTACGTCACGCGGTCAACTCTTCGGAGATTCGAAAACTTTACGTCAGGAATTTTGGTTCTATTTCACATAGGGTATATAAATAATAATAAATTCTATTTTTCGCAGCCTACAATGTAACAGCAAACAATAAAATTCATCATTATTATTATTTATATACCCCTAATATGCTTTATTACGCTGTTTACCAGAAAAAGGCGAACATTTATATTCCGATGTTCAAACTGTGTTATCCGTAACCGTTCCTGTTTAACGTTTTGTTTACATCTGTTTTTCTTTCGTTCGAAGTTAGAGTATTTTTTTCGGATGTGTGAGATTCGAAGTCATTTAATTCATATTGTGGTTCACTTGTCTCAAAACATCGACTTTGATTTGCGTGAGTTTTAACATAAACACTGCAAATATGCCTCCTAAACGGAAAAAAATCTGCTGAGGAAGTAGCTTTCCAGAAAGAACCAGCAAAAAGACAAAAGACAGAGCATGAAAGGGCCCGTCGGAAAATTGTGTCTGCTGTGCAAAGAGAATGCGATCGGAATCGTCATCGCGTAGCAAATATAACTCGTCAGCAAATTGAACGAAATCGGGAACGACACCGAATTTTAAACATGACGTCAGAACAAATCGCACAAGGCCGCGAACGTCATCAGATTGCACACGTCACAATCGCAAATATTATGCCAGAGACGTGGTGTTACAATCCGCCGACAAAATCCACGAACTAGAAACCAAGCTGTTCTTGATGCGGTTAACGTTGTACAACCAAAAGTAGACGCTCATAACTGTGGTTCCATGGACAGTATTTGCGAATTTTGTCATGCGAAACATTTTGCTGTAGAACAGCCATCTGACAAACTTTTTACGCAATGCTGTCATAAAGGCAAAGTAAAATGAGATGCTATAAGATCAGCCCATGTTATTCAGCAGTTTACGAAAGAACAGCATCAACAGTGGAAAAATATCATGGACAACATAAGATCAATAAATAGCTCTTTGATGTTTGCGTCCATGGGAGCTAACATTGCTCCGTATCCTGAATACGGTCCCTGTTGTTTCCGAATTAACGGGCAAATTTACCATTGAGTAGGAGCTTTGCACCCAGCAAATGGGGACCAGATAAACTTTGATCAACTGTATATATATATTGGACCCGAAAGAGGCTGGTAATCAAAGAATGAGAATTAGGGAAAACCCCCAGTGCAATCCTAGTCTGATGCAAGAGTTAAGCACTTTCATGTCTCAAAATAATCCTTTTGCTGAAGCATGCAAAATGTTTTATGAAGTTGAACAAGAAGGTATTAATGATGCCGCTCGGCATGGCATTGAGCCGGCAAAAATAGCTCACGGAAAAGAACAGGAGAAACAGATACAGGGTTACGAAAAATGTTGTGTTCCAGGAAGTGGTGACGAAATAGGGACTGAAAGGTATTACAAAACACATAACAGACAACTCGTCGTATCAAATTCCATAACCCACTGCATGGGAAATTTTCAGAAAGCTGTGAGCCAACGTCGTCATCTATTGACGTGGAACTCTAAAACTCTAAATAAATGTCAATAATTTCTGTACCATAAATTTTATTTTCCCCGTCATTATTGACTGGCTTTCATCTAGTCCTAACATAAAAGACGATGTGATTAATGTTCGTTTCTTTCAAACGTCCTTTGAAAATATTTGTTCGATCGAAAAGTACGCGACCACTAGCATCGGCGTAAATTTCGGAAAGATAAAGTGGCAACATAGACGATGCCTGGCCACCTCGGATTCAATTCGTGCCTACAGATCGACTAGTGAAAATTGTAAAAACGTATTTTAACAAAGAAAATTGTAAAAGCGTATTTTTTTTAAGTTTTGTGTCTCATTAGGTATTCAGAGAGAGAGCAGCATATTGTCTTCTGTGGCCGGAAGTAGGTCGAAATTTCCTTAGAAAACGGTGGTGAACAACTGGATAAAAAGATATAAGGAAGGCACGACATCACCCAAAGATTTTTCGGGATGCGGTTGACCGATTTCGACTTCCAGACAAAAAGACAAACGACGCTTCCAAGAGGCTTTACAGCATTCTTTTAGGGTGAGTGCCAGTTACCTTTACGTAAAACTAGGTATCCCTCACACAACGGTTATACCATGCTGGCGGCAGATTTAGGCATAATAAAATTTCAGTAGCCCGTCACCAGTTTAAGTCCACTTGTGCCAGGTAAGGGATGGAGCCAGACAAACACAAAATCCATGTCTCACCTGGATTCGAAGCCGGACCCACCTCGGACGAATGGACAAATCCAGCGATTAGGCCACTGCGCCACTGGCATGGCCACGGTGTCTTTATCTCGCGGAGATTTGATGATAGTAACATCTTACTAGACGTTAGCATGGATGTTCAAGGCGAGGCGTTTGAGATGATGTATGGTGAGAAAATCGCGGTGAATTCTGAGAAGCATGAGTCATTTCTCGAGAAGCACATCCCTGTATAAGCACTACGATATCCTGTATAGCAACCTGTATTCGCACACGGCAAGGCACGGCAGCGCAAAGATAGTGTTGTTTGGCTGCTCATTGAACAGAATATGAACTTCCGGATATGAACTTCCGCGATTTCAACTGTTTTTGGCATTTTAAAAGGGAAATGTCTAATACTCGCTATAACAAGAAATAGGATTTGGGTCTTCAAATAACAGACATTTATTTACCACGGGGTAGTACTTTTAATGGTGTTCACGAACTGCCCACTGTTTGTGAACGTATTACTGATGATCAGGGGAAGTACTAAATTGTGATATTTGCTTTGCTATTACAGAAATTGTGGTAAGTTGAAAGTGAGCACTTCCTTTCCGAACTGATATATAGATTCTAAATACTATATGAGTCAATTGAATATTAGAGACCAAAAAGCGTGGTTCCAGCTGTAATCAATTTAGCTATATTTGTTAAGAAAGGAAAAATGTTCAGAAACAAAGATCAAACAACTTCCTTGATTCCTCGAGGATCTTACTTATTCCCTGAGGAACAGAAGAAAGCTTTGCGGCCATTCTGATCTTTGAATCATTTGTTTGTTTTAAGATTCAAATCCTTCAATATATTATTTTACATTTGCATCCTCATTTCTATAATAAAAATAGTCTTAAAGATTCGTTCTCCCGGTATTTTGTACAGAGGGATTACTACAAAATCCATTGTTATGAGAGTAATTCCTTTTACGTTAATTAACCCAGAAAGCCCACAAGTGTATTCATAATTTGTCAGATCATAAAAAAGGAGGAGAAATCAGAAACCTTTCGCAGCAAAGGAAAGTAAAATTTCATCCGTTTGCCAAAAAAATACGTGGTTTATCAGTAACAATAATAATCATTTAGCATTTATTCCTGTTCTTCCATGAAATATGAGTAAGTTCCTTCATTTTTAAGCCTTAGAATTTTTTCTGTTATTTGAATATCGCCGGATTAGGTTTTTAAGTTCATAGTTTAATTAACGTGCATGGTATATTTCGACTCTCATTTTAAACAAGCAAAAATCTTTTGTTTTTAAGAGACATCCATTCGTTAATGCCACTGAGTTCTTTTCCTTTTATTTTCCTTGAGCACTAATTTGTCTATCGTTATTTAACATCATGCAGCACAGCCTTTTCATTTGTTTCTTACAGTATATTATTAGGGTTTCTAGCCTTAGGATATTTGGGTGTTAATATCTCTAGAAATAACTGGAATTAGCAGGAATAACTAGTTTCAACAGCCAAGAAAGCTGCGCATGAGTAGAGGCAGAAGCAGTAATTTTTATTTGTGACATTAAGAGATTCCTTTCGTTTTACTCTCTTTACTTTGCCTTTTAGCATAAGAAGCATGTAACTATCGGTAAAATAATAAGTATGCAATAATCTGTACTAGTATTTGTGTCTATGCAGGTCTGTGCACAGTACGTTAGCACTTATTAGTAGAATTGCAAACACTTTTTTTCCGTTGAATAGCTTGAGATTTGGAACGATTCTCCTTTATTTATTTTCTGTTGCGCATATTTTTCACAAAGAAATATGTGCACGTGGCTATTCAATCGATGTAATTTATTGCGATGGACGTTTTGCCCTTATTATATGGTTTAGTAATGTATAGTGTACTCTCCACAATGTGTAGATATACACTCATTGCCGAAAAAAACGAAGCACCCCGAAAAAGTCATTCGACTCTGATGATACTCCGCATGCAAGTACCTGAAAGTCTAATATGCAAATGCTAAAAAAATAACGCCCAATGACTAAATAGTGGTCCGCCACAGCGCATGGGAGCCGAGCATCGAGGAAGGTATATCAAGAACAAAGATCGCAAGCAGGGGCAATTGTGACAGCCAATTGCTGTTGCATTAACCTCCACCGACTCTGAGAATGTCTCGACTTCGGATCCGTGCTCAATATGAACAGTTGAACGAGTTTGAAAAAGGAGGTATAATTGGTCTGAGAGAGGACGGTTGGTCAAGTTGCCGTTCTGCCAGACTTTTGGATCGGATCGATGTTGGCACCAATGGGTCGGGGAGGGCACAACCCAGCGGCACGCGGGCAGTGGACGGCCGAGGGCAAAGCCAGAACGCGAGGATCAATCAATTATGAGAGCCGTAAAAAAAAGAACCGAATTCGTTGCTCTTAATCATCCGTGCCCATGTTGCGTCGCCTGCAGGTAAGGGAGATGCCATCCGGACCGTTTCCAGACGACTTGCGGAACGGAGACTACATTCCTGAAGGCCGCACCGCTGACACCCCCGACCAGCTAGCATTGCCGTCATCGGTCGCAGTATTGTCGGGCCCGATCAACAGTTTTGTCCAGTGGTGTCGTATTGTCTATACTGATAAGTAGAGGTTTGCTGTTGGCGCCGATGACCAAGGCATACATGTCTTGGGACGAACCGGCCAGCGCACGGATCCTGGCTTTACCGTAGAACGGACTACGGCTGATACACGAGAAGTGACTGTATGGGTAGCCATTTCCTACGATACGCGGGCAGACTTGGTAGTCCTCCGTATTACCATCACTGCTAAACCGTATGTCAACGACATTGTACAACCTATTGTATTGCCACTTCTGTCGCAGCATCACCGAGCAACTTTTCACCAGGATAATGCCCGGCTACAAACAGCACGGCTCTCCCAGGCATGCCTCCATAATGTCGACACTCTTCTAAGCAATCGAATATGTTTGGGGCATGATGGGACGCCACCTACTCCCATTCCGGAATGTAGGTAAACTGGTCCGCAATTTGGATACCGTCTGGCATGCTATAACTCATGACAGAATTTGTGAAATGTCTGCCTTTATGCTACGCCGGGTAACCGCTTGTATCCAAGCAAGAAGTGGCACTACAAGGTACTGACCTGTTCCATTCGTGTAGCAGTTTCATCCGAATAGGTGGCTGAACTGATCTGGATGCAATCATTTCCTTTCTTGAATATGTACATTGCACATATCGATTTTCATCTCGATCGGATGATTCCTTCTGCGTGCTCCCCCCCCTTTTTTTGCGAAGGGTGTATATTCGCTATCTATGACTATAGGCCAGAGGTAGCCAGCCAGCGACACGCGTGCCACTCGGAGGCTTTCTAAGCGGAGAGCCCGTGTAAAGTCATTTCTTGTAATTTTAATAATTTATTAACCCTTTAACGACCATAACGCCCGAAACGTTTGTCTAGAGTGATTCAGATTTCCTACCTATAATTGTTCTTCAATTTTTTCGACTTAGGAGGGATCAACAGCAGTCCCCCTCAGTCAGTGTTGTTGTTATTAAACAACAACAGGGAGCTTCGGGTTTTATGGTATTTAGAGTGTTACAAGATTTTTGTGTCATGGTCGTTAAAGGGTTAAACGATTCAGCATTTGTGACGGACATCCTGGATCACCTTAAGAACTTAGATCTGCGTTTTCAAGGTAAAAACAAACTTTTCCCAGTGTTATTCAACTCAGTTGAGGTATTTAAAGCAAAACTTGTTCTTCTTGGAATGCATCTTTCTTGGCATGATCACGTACATTTTCCTCGAATGAAACAACTATCACAAGCTGAGTTCGGTGATATTCCAAACTTTTGTAAATATCAGCAACGTCATTTTGATTTGAAAAACTCCTTTGAAGCCAGGTTTTCAGACTTCCGAAACGAAAAACAAAATCTTCTCCTTTTCACAAATCCCTTCTCCCTTTCCATCGAGGACATCATTCACTATCCTACTGATGTGCAGACTCAAATTTTGGGGCTTCAGAATAATACTGCAATTCACAGAAAGTTCAAAGAGTTGCTTGGGAATCTAGCTAGCCAGGAATTTCCCACTTTATGGAAATATCTCTCCCCTCCTCCTCTCAGTTTCCTGCACTACGAGACTTGGGCCTGCGATATTGTTGTAGGTTCGGGTCGACATGAATATGTGAAAATACGTTTTCTATCATGAACTTGGTGAAAAATAAGTACCATTGTGCACTCACTGCTCCGCGTATCAAATATATGCTGGTTCTTGCTACTTCATCTCTGAATCCCAACATTGCAGAACTGGTGAAGAGGAAAAACATCGAAATGCCTAACTAAGAACTAAGCCGGGTTTGTTTTATGTGAATGGAAATGTAATCATACGATGTTAGAATACGTTTCTTTCTTTGCAAGAAATTTGTGTTTTTAATATACAAGTAAACCAGTTCTTGAATGATTATTAGTGTTCTGTTACAACAGGATTGGTTTAACAATATTTTTTCTTCTTCAATACTATTTTATTTGAAGTATACCAAGATACACAATTTTTATATCCTTTCTGGCAACCGTGGAGGGGGAATTAAGTTAAGTTTGAGTGGCACGTGGCCATCCCTGTTATACGCGCTTTTGAAAACCTGATTTTAATTTCTTTGTATGTGTGTAGTGTTGGACAGAGTTCACTGTAATGCGCAGTGCAAGTACATTTTCCAATTTTCCCAAAGAGCTCAGTTATTCCTCTGTGGGATGCAAACTGATACTTCTAAAGACTGCAAAAGCGAATTTCTTGTAAATTGCAAATTTACAAAAACATCATGTATGGCATGATTTAAGTAACTTTCAGCACGTGTTTTGAATAAAAAGGACGTGTTTGTGCTACACTATGCCCGCTCGTCTACCTGTGGACATTATTTTCCGTTCCTGTTAGTCCGATTTGAAATCTTCATTTTGAAACATTACACGTACGATATTTGCTTTTTCACTCTCTTTCTGATGCTAGACTTTACCGCTAGAGGGCGTAAATCTAAATTCTGTCTTAAAAATATATGTTGTTCCATATCATCGATTCAGAATATCCGATTAAAAATTATTAGTTTCTTTTGATACCATTTACGACGAAGACCTCTTTGGATCATTTCGTTTTCAAATAAAGCACTTTTTTTAGCTAGAAGATGTGTATTTAAATTGCATTTTCCGTGATATCTTTTGCTTTTAAATTAAAACCCCAGTTTGAAAATTTTTTCTTGCGTTGTACATAGTTCCAGGAGAGAAATTTTGTTTTCTATGTAGTTTCTCATTCTTCTTAACGAACAGTTTTGCCACAAGATGTAAGTATTTCCGTTTCTACGCATTTAAAAAAAAAATCGGCACTCCTGAAAACTCAGTTAAAAAGCTTTGTTTTCGGTCAAATTCGGCTAGCTCACTATGGAAAATATTTTGTGCATGTTTCCATCTCATAGTGATGCACAGATTTTCCTCCAGTGGCCGTAGATGCATATCCTATTTTCTCGTATCTCTGTTTTCGGACAGCACTTTGCATAACGGATGTTTTATATGCAATTCCTTATTTTTCTTAACGGATCAATTCGCCACTAGATGGAATAAGTTCATATTTCTGTTAACAGCCCAATTGCAGCAATAGCAGAGCGTTGAGACACGTGATTGAAAAATTTACTTTCCGATGTGAAACCGGTAACTACGGAAACTTTCAGTATAAATAAATATCCTTCCCGAAATAATGAGAAATTTACCTGATAGGGGAGCAAAGGTATAATCCATTTTTCTCAAAATATCTGCTTCTAAATAGCTTGATTTGTAAAAAAAAAAAACCCTCTGAATACCTAATACTATTCACTTTCTGAAACATTTTGTATGAACTTTTGGACGTTTATAGTGTTTTGCCCTGATTCTAGATTGTATTAGGGTGCATTTATGTTTGCAGCTATCTCCGCTTTGATAAATACCATTCAAAAATTATTTTTGCACTACATCGCATTCCTATGGTAAAATTTGGAAACATTACCTTTTTTCCAACTAAGGGGCGTAAATGCAAAGAAGTATTTTTTTCTTCCTATCTCTGCTTCCAAAATTCGTATTCGAAAAATACTTTTCCTTCGCATAGCTTTCACTACGAAGACTACTGTACGCATACTTTTCCATTGCTTGCAATTCTGCTGGTAGGATTGTAGAAGGCTCACGTATTTCTATCACAAAGAGTTTCTCGGATTGTAAAAATATGTTGAAAAATTATTTCGTTGATCAGATACTCTTCACTATGAAGAGTATTTTGCTTTTATTTTTTTCTTTAATTAACGCTCACAGGGGCGTATATAGATTTTTTTTTAAGTTTTTGTGATCCACCGGAACAAAATCAAAATTAATCAAAAATAGAAGAAAAAATTAAAGCATTTTTTTTAATGTAAGGTGATGCATTTTTATTAAATTAAGGCATTTTATTCCAATGTGAATCGCATTTTACCCAAAAACCTTAAAAAATGAAATACTTTGGGGGGGGGGGCACCTCTCTAAATACGCCCCTGAAAGCACATAGTTTTGTTACGAGGCGCAAAGTTGTATCTCGTGTTTCTCACTGTTTCTTCTTCTAACTGTTCGATTTGAAAAATTCCTTTTGCTTCGAATTCCATCTTCCATGAGAAAAACATTATACACAGTTAACACAGATTTCAGTCGATAATGGGCGTAAACAGATATTTTTATTATGGATATTTTTGCGATTGCAAAATCTCTGTTGATTTTTTTTATTTTGTTTAACTAGTCCCGTTTATTATGAAAAAAAACACTGCTCATATTGCGTGTTTAAAAGTATGCGCATATTTTGCTTATGAGGAGTAAGTGCATTATAGATTATACACGGTCGAGTCACATTATTGTGACCACCAGCTAATATCCATAGTAACCACCGTGTGCAGCGTGGACAGCAGATAGACAGGCTCGGAGTGACTCAATAAGGTGCTGGAAGGTGTTCGCAGGTATGTGGAGCCATGCTGACTGCAGTGCATCTGACAGCTGCTGGAGGGTGCGTTCTGGAGGATCCATAGAGCGAACATGATTGAGGTAGTCCCACAGATGTTCAATTGAGTTTAAGTCTGGAGAATTAGGAAACCAGAGAAGTACTTAGAAATCTTCATCGTCCTCTTCCAACCACTCTCGTACATTTCTAGCTGTGTGACACGTCGCATTGTCGTTCTGGAAGATCCCATCCACCCCAGGAAAGACAATCAGAATGTATGGGTGTACGTGGTCTGAAAGGATGGATTCATAAAGAATTCAGTCCATAGTGCTTTCCACAAGTACGAGTTGACCCCGGGAATGCCACGAAAATATTTCCCAGACAAAAACGCTGTCCCACAAGCTTGTATTCTTCCAGCAATGGTTGAAGAGTGTTTATTCTCCGAAGTTTCTCGCCTTATTAATCAGTTCGATGAAGCAGAAAATGTGACTCATTGGAGAAGGCAATCCTTTGCCAATCAGCGGCTGTCCAATTCCGATACTGCCGTGCAAATGTAAGCCTTTTCTGTCGATGTACCTTCGTTAGCATGGGTGCAGTGACCATCCGCCTGTATCGGATCCCCGTACGCAACAGGGTTCGCTGAGCTGTCTTTTTGGACACACATCCGGTAGCCCCCTGGTTCATTTGGCCAGTGAGTTGCTCCACTGCAGCGTGTCGATCGGCCCTCACGCACCTTGTCCGCCAACGTTTACCTCTCACATCAATGTCATGTGGTGCTCCGCAGTTTCCACTTCGCTTATTCGCAATGATGCCATTTCTCCAATCACGATACACTTTAACCACAGCAGTACGTTGAAACTGCGCTGTTTCATAAATACAGCCACCCTTGGCCCGAAAGCCGATAATCATCTCTTTCTGTAAATCTGATAAATCGATCCTTTTACCCATGACAGAAACGAGTGATATGCTTTCAGATCAAATGATCATATGTAGATAATTTTAGGAAGGGGGTGTCTGACCCCAGGTCTTAAGCAACCCTTAGAAATAGGAAGCCAGAAGATTTGGGCTAGAGTGCCCTACAGGAATGTGTCACGGAAGCGAAGTAGAAAGGGGGAGGAAGACCCCTTATTTATGACCGAGGGGCCAGTCAGTACCCGGGGTCCGACGGCTTAATGTCCCTATCCGACGCACGGCGGATATTTAGTGGATCGAATCTGAGGACCTTTCCGTGGCAGTCACGAACGTTGCCCACTAGGCTATATACTTTCCCAGCCAGCTCACGACACGTGCGTTATTTCTTTGGCTACGTGCTGTTGCCGTCAAAAGTAGGAGGTGGTCACAATAAAGTTACTCGACTGTGCAGAATTTGGAGTGAGTTCTTCAAGTAAAGTCTTCTTTCTACCAGGGTACAGAGTGCACAACCAACGTGATGCCTCGCGTCTTTAAATGAATATTACGTCGTATCTATTTATTGCCAAGTCAATTCTCCGTGTTCAAATTGTCAAACGTTCGATTATTCAGATTGCAGTTTCTGTCTATCTTCCAAGAAAACCAATGTGGTTGATGTTCGAAAGCATGGGAACGATTGTTCATATATTGCTATGCCAATAAATCGGATTAGTAACACATATGTACTATTTTCTACATAATTTGTGTGTAGTTCTGGTTATTAATTAGCATTATAGATTACATTTGATATTCTGTTTCTCTAAAAATCTCCTTTGAAATAATTTCTCCAAGTCGGGACGGAATCAAAATACGTGCTAATTACACACAAGAGTTTGGCATCATGTTTCTTCTTTATTTTTCATAATGCAAGCTCTGTCTCCATGGGAAGTGTAAACGTGCTTTTTCATTTTTGGCATATGCTCGCTCCTGAAAGCGCGACAGAAGTTTTTTTTTAATTCAGTATATACAGTGTAGCTTCCTTTCTGATTACCTATATTTCCATTTCATTTTCTACTTCCTGTACCATCATTATTGTGAAGCTTAATACACTAGGGAATTGTCGATGTTGCAATGGTCGGGAACACATATGAAATAATTGTGGTGATGCTTAATGGCAAATGAGTCATTACCGCTGTGATCAATTTGTTACGCTTCTTGGCCATTGATTCATCATTGCTTTGAAGCTATAGGACAGCTATGGCATCATCGTATAGCATTTAATGACTACTAATTCATTGTTGGCCATGACCAACGTAGCGCAGCTGTCTAACGCAGGCTGTGTGTAGTGCAGAAGACGGACGTCGTCTGAAAATCCCAGACGACACCGAGTTTTTCTAGTCGAACAGTTTGAAGACATATATTCGTACAGAAAAACATGATATAATTTTAAGCTTCCTGGCCGAAAAGCTTTGTATTACTTATAAAAAAATGGATTTAAAATAATCTTCATAATGAAGAATGTCCTACAAATGAAAAAAAATTCTAAGAAATGTTTAGAATCGAATTATCTCTTTCAAATAGAAATATACGCTGACGCCCCATGGCTGAAGAAGTAGGAAATATGCAAAAACAGTTCTTTATAGTAAGAGCCATGTTAAAAAAACTCAAAGAACTCTCTGGGAATCAGAGATAGCGAGAAAACTTTTATGACATTTACGTGCACAAGCTTGAAAACAGCGCATCATTTAGAGAGAAGAATGTTCTCCATATTTACTGTAGCTAATGACGTACAGTAAATAAAGAAGATTTTATTGGCTTTTTTAGAAACGCAGATACAGTTGCATATATAAATACACACCAACACCATCCAGGTAAAGATCTGTGAACAACAGAACCCTCACAGTTACACGCAAAGTGTTAAAATAATTTTTAATGCGACTTTTAGGAGCAGTGATACCAAGAATGACGGATTAAACATACTGTTGTGCTGCCTAACGAAGAAATTATGCATTATTTTAGGCAGGATATACACATAAAATTTGTTCGCAGTTAATTGCTATCTAACCAAAGAAGGAATTTTAACATTGGGGTTTTAGACACGCAGATATTGATGTAAATTTGCTGTAAACGGAAATGAGATATTATGCCTTCTATTGGGAAACTGGTGAGTTTAGAAAATCAATTATATGCAAAATATTGCGCACTAGAAACGATCCCAGAAAAAGAAATAATTTTTCAAGTCAGACTATTAGAAGCAAAGGTACCGATAAAAATAAAATATAAATTTACACCCACTAGAGGAAATATTATGTAACTTAAAGTTTCAAGCAGAAAGTTAACTTTTGAGTATACTTCCTGCTTGAAGTATCAAGCAGAAAGTATACTCAAAAGATTTTTCATGGTAAGCTGTATCTGAACACAAAACAACTTTTTCAGTCGTTTTTTTAGAAGCTCAGATGTTGCTGAAAATACATCAGGAATAAAAATATACACTTTAGTCCCCTAGCGGCAAAACCTTTCTTTACCAAATTCGAAATTATTTGCGGAACATTTTCCACTAGGAGCTCTCCCTCTCTCACTCTCATGCGAAAATAAGTTTTCTAATAGTACATTTAGAAGGGAAGATGTCGGGAAAAACACAATTAATTTTACCTCTCAAAAGAACTGGGCATTACTTGAAAAAAAGAATCCCCAAAATAATCTTTGTTATAAATGATACCGAAGGGAAAACATAATTTTTCCAATTAGATATTTATTAGAAGCAATTATGTGCAATTAAATGTATTTTGAATTCAATATCATCTACATTTATGCCCTGTAGCGACGAAGTTATATATTAGAAGGAAAAACGAAAAGAAAGTGTCAGCGTTCTCGCATTTCAAGCTTTCCAATCCAAAACAATGGTTTTAAATCGGACCAATAGTTGCAGAAATATGGTGTCCACAAATGGACGGCCGGACCGACTGATGGCTGGACAGGCAAAATGATACTATGATCACGCCATTTATTTTTTATTTTTTTTCAAAAGACGTGCTAAAAACTGGTGGCCAATATCCTACGAAAATTTGAAGCCATCATGAGGGCCAAAGGTTCCAGCACACAATATCAAATTTTCTGAAAATAAATATTAACGCATGGGGGTGGCCGAATATTTTGGAGTGTACTATATACTCCTATTTTAACTTTACTCTTTGTACCTGACTCTTACGTAAATTTTGTTTATCCAGCGTATACACTTCTGACGTCAGAGACGCATCAGAATTACCAATATTTTTATCCCTATATATGCAAAACAGGCAGCAGATCAAAGGTAAACAACTGATATAGAAAGGATAAAAACTGTGAGTGAAATGTGAGAGTTGAGCTACATTGGCATTGTAAATCTAAACTTCACTTGCGTGTTTCATGGTACTATTATGCCATTGGTGAGTACGTTTTAACTGTGTTAAACGTCCAGAATTGTAATAACAGTCCACGTGATCAGAGCTTACGCAAAAGTGCTAATTTTTATGTGAACAAATCATCACTTCTAACAATATGTGATAACTGAAAAAAGGGAAATAAATAAAATGTGTCTTAGATAAACTCATAAGTTCATTTTGATTCTGCTAGTACTTTGAATCTTCGTCGTAGACTGGTGAATTTAGAAGTACTAGACTTATGCATTTACCTGTTCAAGTGAATGCTTTAACACAAACAGTTCATATCTCTGTCACAGCTTGTCTCAATGGAGGCGGTAATGGATCAAAATCAGCACGAAATGCCATTGAAGTAAGTAAGTAAAAGTAATTTTTGTTGCTGTGCTCGTTGACCGATATAAACTGCTACTGTTAACCTTAATGGCGATTGAGCCATCGTTGTTTCGGAGATCGTGGTTATTGTATCATCTTTGTCACGCTTAATAGCTAGTGAGTCTTTGCTGTTGTGATCATCGAGGGCAGCTGAGGCATAATATTTTTTGGTACTTAATATCTATTGAGTTGCCTTTATTGAAATGCCGGTGAGCAGTTTTTTTGAGACATCGTTGTTACAGTGCTGGTAGGCAGTGTTTTTGAGCCTGCGATGTTTGTATCATACACCAGAGAGCCAAAACATTATGACAAGCGAACGCCCTTATGCGAATCGAAGCAACTGCAGGTGAAAGGCGCGCGGGTGAATGCCATGAAATTGTAAAAATAACGCCTGATACTGAGCTCTCTTAATCAGCGTGATTCTTGTTCTTCAGATGGGAAAAGCAGCGGACTTAAGCTAGTTTGACATAAACCAAATCATAATGGCCAAATGACTGGGTCAGAATTCAACAGATATAAATCCAATCGAGCATCTGTGGTTTGTGTCGGAACAGCAAATCCGATCTGCGGCGGCTCGACCTCGTAATGCCCAAGATTTAAAGGATCTGTTGCTAATGGTTTGGTACCAGATACCACAAGACAACTTTAGAAATCTCTTATTTTACATACACCAGGTCGTCAGTACGCAAGAAACGCTTAAATCGTAATAAATGTGTTCATTTTTGTGGTGTAAATTCGTCTAAAGATTCGCCAAGCTTTCACACTCCACTGGGAGGCTTTCTCAAGGCAATGTAGACATAAAATGTCTGCATTGCCTTATCAAGATAAAATGTCTACATTTCCTTATCGACATAAAATGAAATTTTGTCTACAAGGCAATGACATAAAATGTCCACATTTTATGTCATTGCCTTGATATAAAGTGACATAAAATGTCTACATTGCCTTGCAGATATAAAATGTCTACATTGCCTTGAAGACATAAAATGAAATTTTATGTCTACATTGCCTTGGGAAAGCCTCCCAGTGAAGTGTGAAAACTTAGTGAATCTTTATACAAATTTACACCGCGAAAATAAACGGATTTATTACGCTATAAGCGTTCCTTACGTATTAACTTTGGAATTCTTCTCTCGTAATGTTTTGGACTATGTCGCGTCGGGTAAGAGCTGCTTTGGTGACACTTTTAAGACGAACATCATATTAGGCAAGTGATCATAATATTTTGGCTCTTCAGTGTTGTGGCAAATAAGGACTAAATAACATACTGATGCAGGTTACGGTATAAAAAAATCAACAAAAAAATAAAACATTTAATGTAACTGAAAATTTTATCATCTTAAAACTTGAATTAATTCAATGAAAAACTGTACAATACTTATTCTTGTTCAGCCTTATGAAATCGTCTTTTCTTCTCTTGAAAACTTCTTCGGGTGCGTTTTCGCTTGTGAGTGGTTTCCGATGTCTCCCGCAATAGCGTCCAGAAGCAGTCACACATCATATTTACATTTCAACTTCCTTGATATCTATGTTTCATATCTCTAATGTCTTCGTGGAACCTTTCCTCTTGTTCTTCGCTAAAGGCTTCCACGTTTTCAGGGAAATAGTCCACATGGTAATGCAGGAAATGCAGTTTTAAGTTCATCTTGCAACCTTGAGCTTGAATGCCTTCAGCATAATTTCCACAATGTGCTTGTAGTTTGGATCCTTGATACTGCCTAAAAATTTTTCAATCACATCCTTACAGGATAGCTAAGCATCCTTTTCCGTTTCGTTCATGGTCTGATTGAAGTATTTATCGCGCAACAGTTTTCGGATATCCGGACCTATGAAGATTCCTCCTTTCAGTTTAGCATCAGATAAATTTCAGAACTTTGAATATAGGTATTTGAGGCATTAGCCATCTTCAGGGATATATTTAACGGATTGTTTTATGAGCCCTAAATTTATATGCAAGGGCGGTAAAAGAACCTCGTAACTAGGAACCAAACTTTCCGGATAACGTTTTTTCCCCATGCTTGAGAGTGTCTCGAAGTGGCCAGTCTGTTTTATTCCAGTGAGATTGTTTGTCACGGCTATCCAAAAAACAAAGGAAGCAGGGTTATTTTGAGTAAACTGATTGCAGGCCTAACAGAATTGTCAATACTTTGAAATCCCCGCATATTTACCGCTTGTTGTCTTCGTACCGGATTTTCTCAAGAATCAAGGCAAAATTTCCGTACGTTTCCTGCAGGATAAGAGAATGTCCGACAAGCACTGAGGCATAATCATTACCATTGTGTAGCAAGACTGCTTTTAGGCTCCATTTTGATGAATCAATGAACAGTCGCCAATCGGATAAATCGTACGGTATTCCAAATTCTTTCATCAACCCACAAACATCAGTGCAATAGACTAGATTTCCCTCTTTTGAGAAAAATGAACAAACTGTCTGCCACGGTATCTGTACCATTAGAAAGATGTACCAAGTAATAACAAATGCTTTTCTTTGAGTCTGGATCCTAATAACTCAGATGCTTCTTTGGAAAGACCTAGGTCCCTTACTAAGTCATTCAGTTCGTTTTGGGGGAAAAGTTGCGGTTCTGTTTCACTTTCAAACTCTGGACTTGACTCCAGAAGAGAAAGAATTTCAATTTCTTCATCTGATTCCCAAACAATATCATCTAAACAATCTGGAGGCTTCGAGACAGGTAATTCACTATTATGCGAGATTGGCCGTATAGCAGACTCAAGATTTGGATAAGTAATACCTTTCTTATTTCTCCAGTTATACCCCTTCACATCGCATGAACAAAAATATCAGTTACCTCCGTGACTCCTCTGTTCACGCCACATCATTGCACGTCAAAACGGAACGATAGTTTCTTACATTTGAGATACAAGCGAATATCTTCATCACAACATTTGCACACTTTATGCGGAGCCCAAACCTTATCTTGATCTCCCAGCTGTAAACGGAAATAAGCAAAATACACTTCTTTTAACGAATTGAGAAATATTTCTTTGAAATTTCATGATTGTATATGCACCACAGATAGGCCTAAAACAAATCATGTCCGGAGAGGTTTTACAACCTCTAGGGGGCATTTTCCAATTGCACGCGAGAATAGGCACTGTCACGTTGAAAAGAAGAGAACACACTGAAGGACTGAAGGGAGCAGAGATGTGATCTGAACTGCAAGTGAGATAGCATAAACCAGTTTCTACTGGTTTTAACAGGCTTTCGCACGTTGCAGGAGGCGACAAAGGGAAACGAAGCGGTTTCCGCAAAAGATGCTTATAAAGGCATTTCACAAGAAACTCTTTCGATTTTTGATTTTCTGATGAAAATGTACTTAAATTTTATCGAGAAAACAACCTCATACAATCCTATCATACTGATTAACTTGACTTTTCTGAAGAAACCTGAAGTGATAGACCTGTTTCAATTTTTGTAAATTTTATCGAGAAAAAACCTCATACAATACTATCATACTGATAAAATACTTGACTTTTCTAAAGAAACTTGATGTGACAGACCGTTTTCAATATTTTTTCTGAATTCAGAGTGCAGAGATCTATAAAAAACACAAAATAAGCATTAGGTCAGTTTTTCGGTCGCAGACTTGTGTTGTTAGTGGGCACAGTGTTATCTTTATTGTGACGAATGATGGTTGTTGTGTGTATAGAAACATTATGCGGCGTGTGTATAACGGGAAATGTTAAAAGATCTGCAAAATTTGTGTCTTCCTATGCCTTTGCTTCCTGGAAGAAACTATTATTACCGAAACGCTAAATGAAAAATCCTTCCTCTTCTGTTTATGTAATATATTCACTTGAAAATTCTGCATTTTTTCTGCAAGTCGCTTAAAAACTCTCTCAACTGCTAAAGTTCTGCAAAATTTGCTATTACTTCTACGCAAAGGTTAATGAAAGCTGAGTAACTCTATTAAATGAATATTCTATAACAGCAGTAAGTCGATCGTTAATAAAATCTGTGTGATGTAACAAAAATCTTACAAGATTACTACTCAGGTCAAGAATATGAATTTTTTTTCAGTTGAATGAACTTATAGTTTGAACACAAGACTTAACGAACAAACAACACATAAATCATGAAAGAAATACGGGATTACGCCATATGATACAAATTTTGAAGATGACAATCCGATTTTTGGCGTAAATGTGACAAGGATGGTAAGTCAGATAATATTTGAAAACTTGAAAATGGTTAAATTCAAATTGATCGGAAACTTGAAACTTGGTCGTTCTGGGTGGTGTAGTGGTTAGCATACCTAGGCGTTTTCTGGGAGACGCGGGTTCGAGTCCCGCTCCAGGACGATGAAAATTTTCAAGTTTTCAAATATTATCTGACTTACCATCCTTGTCACATTTACGCCAAAAATCGGATTGTCATCTTCAAAATTTGTAAACAACACATAATTTTGTGATTACATAATGTGAAAAGGAAAACAGGAATTTTTTTTCGTTGGGTTTCTTTAAGGGCTTGGGTTTCAATGCTAAATGATGGCAGATGAGCAAGAGAAAAATTATTTTTCAAAACGTTTAAATTGGCACACCCTAAATCCCTTCTGAGTCTCGTAACTTTAAGCATACAAAAAAATTCTGGTAATTCTATGTTTAAGTAATGTTTCGTACATTTTGGACAAACTAATGTTTCCCCCTGTAATCAGTTTCTTCCTATATGAGTTTTGAAACAAAATCGTGGTTTAGAAAAAATGCTTTGCACAAAGCTGCCATTGATTTTATACTTATGTTTTATCATCTTGAACTTTGTTTTTAATGTCACCAAAATGATCATGTGCATTATCAATACCATCTTATTGCAATAAATATAATTACAGTTGTGAAAATTGCCTATATTGCGCACGAATTCGCTAATAAAAGAAATATTTTATATTTGTTCTCATATAGGATAGTACTCCGCTTTTTCATGCATATTTTGTTGCCGTATTTCCGTTTAAACATTGCACCACAGGGCGTCTGCCAGTGTTTGTATGCGTGCATTCATGTTTCTTCCTCTTTTTCTTTTTCTTCAGTCTTCGCTCAGACATTTTTCTCCAAATGATCTCGTTTTCTTTAGTGTCAGTCATGTATCATTTCTCCTTTGCCCTCAGACTGTTTTCATTTCCTAGCTCCTCAAGATTTTTCTTTCTTTCGTCTAACGGCCGTAGGAATTTCCTTTTCTCTTTCGAGTTAGCGTTATCAAAACTAACGCAAAGTTCACTCTATCATTTACCTTATCCCGTACTAACAAATAAACTGCGAAATGTACTATTTTTATTTCAAAACTTCTATAAAAACATTATATTCCACTTTTTGCATTTTAAGACTGTTGAAAATTTTATGCAGAATTCTATTAAATATTTGTTTTCGGAAAGGAAATAATTTTTCAAAGATTTAAGTACTGATTATTTGCATCAAAAAGAAAAATTGGCATTATTGTAATTCAAAATTTTGTTGAAATCCCCTCTTTATTGTACTTTGGCTGAATGATGCCATGATATGCTATTGCTAGTTGAGTTATGCTCCAAATAAAAAGAATGCTAACAAATTGTCCGAGAGATAAAAAACTCCAATTAATAAGAAAATATACAAATCCACATGCGGTACTCTGGTTGGTTAGGGATCTTCTGGCTAATCGTCCGAGTTAGCCGCAGGCTCGTGTCCCTGTTAATTAAAGTTTGAGTTGTATACCTATTTAGTGTACTTACTAGCTCTGCCCGTTTGGGCTAAGGAATTTAACCAATAATTCCAAATTAGCAACATGCAACTTATTATATATTGAGCTGCTCACGAGGCGTAAATTCCCCTTAGAAATGTACTGTGTGCTGTTCGAAACTAGAACTTCGTCAAGACATTCTAACCAGTTCAAAAGGTATCAACCTTTTGGAAATCATAGGCTGATGAATTTCAAACCACACCTGAATTACTAATCTTTCATTAACAAGTCTTTTGAGGGAAAAAATATTTATTTGGACCACTATTCCTTTCCCAAATAACATGCTTAAAGTAATTGGTTTAAAGTACCTCTTTGCCCAATCTGTCTGTACATTCAACTCTATCACCAAAACGGTACACATTTTTTTTAATCCGATATCAAATGACATGTGAATCACGAATCAACGTACAGATTTAGATTTTGGTAATGCGTAGTTTTAAATAAAATGTCATTTCTTTAAATTACCCCTTCAGTAGAAGGCTCAACAGATTTGTCGAAAGACCTGAAGCATTACACTTGAACATATGGCATCATTTTTCTTGTATTATATGTAGAAGAGCATTAATTAAACACATCTGCAATGTCTCACTTCAGTCCAAAATATATGTATTTGTTCTCTTGTTCATATTTTAAGAAACATATGTAGGAATGTTAACTGGTAGACCAACGAAAACATTTTAAAAATTCATTTTTAACTACTTTGTGGACTTGAAATGCTTCTATAAATTCTGTTTTCAGCCCTTCTTGTATAGAGGAGAGAATATCAGTTAAAAAGTGTGAATATTTGTCCTTCGAAATTACCTTACATCAGATAAATCCCCTTTCCATGTCTCTGTTATTCTGATACTAAAGTCTTGATTCTGAAATCAGTACTGCTCGTTGTTCCGCCAAATAAGTTGTTGTTTTATATTTCACATATCGCATACCATCGATAGCTTTAAAACGACTGGCCGTTGCAGATATTGCTGAATCATTCTTTTGAAAGTTAGAAGCTATTTTGTGACTAAAGTAGATAAAAGTATTAAATATTTTTGACTACAATCCTTGTGACGGTTCGATGGATCAAAGAAACAACATATTATTTACAGTTGATATTTCATTTTTATTTTAAGGTCTACTATAGTTTCGCTGAGCGTTTGACTCGGCTGCATCAGGATGAATGTAGCGTAAATATTTAAGTCATTGTAACATCATCAACATTCTGAATGAACACAAGACATGAACACGGGACTGTGTACTGAAGAAGTCGCTTATATAGCTCAACATTATTACAAAAGTAGTCATAAATGTTGGTTGCCGCCCCGGTGGCGCAGTGGTCTAAGCGATGGCCTCTGATCATTCGTCCGAACGAGGTCCGGGTTCGAATCCCGATGAGGCATGGATGTTGTGTTTGTCTTACGGCACTGGCTCTCTCCCTTTCCTGGAACCAGTGACCCTAAATTAGGGACGGGCGACTGCTTATAGCCCATTAAGTTGCTCACGGTGGTCGTTGAATCTCCAATCAAAAAAAAAAAAAAATTAAAAAATAAATAAATGTTGGTTTGGAAACACTAAACATATTGATACACTTGATCGAGCTATCCACCTTGATATTTTGGAAGCTTTCCACATCGCGGAACTTTTAACAACTTGTCATGGACATAGCATCGATTCCATTTCTTTCAAGCATGTGGAAGCAACTCACCAAATTCCGTGACCATCTGAATGCTGATGATGCCACAATGATCTAGATATTTGCGCTTCATTTGTTCTTGTGAAGCCGCACCAAACGCATATCGAAAGTGTAGTATGCCTTAAAATAAAAACAATAACCGTGAATAAACGTTGTTGCTTTGAGCTAGATAAAGCTTGTTTTCCTTAATCTTGAAAAATAATATTCTCAGCATGCTTTGCTTATATACAAACATTAATTCACTCGTTACTGCTTTGAATTTGCAATAGATACAAAATATCACATTTTTAACTAGGTAAAGTATTAAGTCGATCACTCTATAATGTTTATTCTTTCGTGTTACCTGGATATTCTGAAGTCCTGTACTTGAAAATCATATTCAAGCATTATGTCTTCAAAACATTATATGTGACCTGTTTTAATCTCCATCACCAGGAAATAACTTTATGTTTACAAACGCATACACCTTTATATGCGTTATGTTTACATCTATATGTATGTTATGTTTACAAATGCTACATAATGTAAAGCATTACATAACTTTATATCATCATCATCATCATTGTCAACCATTATCTATCCACTGCTGGAAGAAGGTCTCCCCAAATTTCCTCCACAACGGTCTGTTTTGTGCCAGTCTCCTCCATGTCACTCCCGCATACTTTCGAATTTCATCCACCCATCTTCCATGTGGTCTTCTTTTGGGTCTTTTCCTGTCCCTTGGAATCCAATCTAAAATTTCGGCTGTCCATCGATGGTCTGTCCTTCTGGCAGTATGTCCAGCCCATTGACATTTCAGGGATTTAACTCTGATTATGATGTCTTCCACTCTTGTCATTTTTCTGATCCTCGAGTTCCTCTTCTTATCTCTCCTGGTTACACCAAGCATGCACCTCTCCATGCTTCCTTGAGTTGTCTGCAGGCTTTGTATATCTCTTTTAGTTAAGGTCCACGTCTCTGCACCATACGTAAGCACTGGAAGGATGCATTGATCAAACACTTTTCTTTTAAGACATAATGGCATATTGCTCTTGAAAATTATGCTGTTTCTTCCAAAAGCTCTCCAGGCAAGTTTTGTACGCCGTTTAATTTCTTCATCAATGTGACCCTCACTTGATATCTGCTGTCCAAGATAAACGTACGTGTCTGTTATCTCCAGCTTTTCTCCATCAATCAATAAATTTTCATTTCTTGTAAAAGCATTGAACATCACTTTTGTCTTCTGAAAGTTCATTTTTAATCCCACTTCTTTACTCTTGTCGGCAAGTTCCTGGATCATACTCTGCCGCTCTAAGGGGGTAGTTGCAAAAATGACTATGTCATCAGCAAAACGAAGGTGGGTTAGATAATCTCCATTAATCTTTATCCCTTTGTTTTCCCAGTTCAGTGATTGAAAGACATTTTCCAATGTGGCATTAAAGAGCTTCGTAGATATATAGCTTCGGAGATATATAACTTTATATATGCTATGTTTACAAATGTTGATGCTTTATATATGTTATGTTCCTTTATATACGTTATATTTACAAACAAAATCTTTATATTACGTACATTGAAGTGCCAGAAAAACTGGTACACCAGTCTAATACTTGGTAAGTCCCCCACGGGAGCACAGGACTGCAGACATACGACGGGGCATGAACTCCACTAGCTTCTGGAAATATGTTGTAGGCAATGCACAACCTAATTCCTGCAGAACGTTCCACAATTCGGGTGTATTCCGAGGTCTCGGATTTCTGTGTTCGATAGCGCGTTGCATGGCATCCCAAATGTGTTCTATCACGTTCAGTTCTGGGGGCTTGGGTGGGAATGGCAACACCCCAAACTCAGATGAATGCTCCTCTAAAATAAATAATGTGGCGTCCCGACATTTGTGTGGAGGTGCATTGTCCTGTTGGAACATTTCCAACCCAACAGCATGAATGCGGGACATGAACGAGTGTACCTCGTCAGAAAGGATGCCCTCATTGAGTTGGCCGGTCACAGACGTTTGTAGACGTAGCAAGGGTCCCAGTGAAGTCCAGCTAAACACATGCCATGCCATTACGGACCCCCACCAGCCGGTACAGTTATCTGTTGACAGGCGGGATCCATGGCTTCATGGGGTTTGCGCCACACACGAATCCTTCCATCTGCCCGATACATTTGGAAACGCGACTCGTCAGACCAGGGTACTTTTTTCCAGTCATCAAGTGTCCAGTGGCGGTATTGCCGAGCCCAAGCGAGGCACATTGCTCTGTGTCTTGTACCCATCAAGGGGACTCGAGTTGGGCGTCGGATCCCAAAGCCCATATCGTGCAGGATGCGTTGCACAGTCCGGACGCTGATGCTTGTTGAGGCTCCAGCATTGAATGCCGATGATACCTGCGAGAGTGTTGCACGGCTATCGCGTGAAACGATTCTTGACAGCCGACGATGGTCACGTTCACCCAATGTCTTTATACGGCCACACTGGTGTAGTAGGTTGGAGGCTCGGGCTTTGAAAGAGAGAGAGAGAGAGAGAGAGAGATAGAGAGAGAGAGCGTTCCATTCTTTAAATAAAAGTTTGTATGATTTAGCATAGGAGACTTTACTTCCATTTTTTAGTTGATAAAGTGAATTCATAGGCAGGTATGTCTGGGCGGGAAGTGAGGGTTCGGGTGGGCTATTTATTCCAAGTTTCAACATCATATGCTATTAGTAGAGTTCTGCGGAGGAGAGCAAGCTATTCAAGAGCTATAGATACCAGATAATAGATAGCACGCCTACAAAATTTCGACCCCTACCTCAACGCAGCACATACCTGCTTATTCTGTTGAAAAAATATGTAGATTGCAGGGCATTCCAGGAAGAAACGATTGGTCAAACAAAATCGTGCTGCTATGGTGTTGAAACAGATATGCGCTCCTTGCCCATTCCCCAATTCATAAAAGCACTGGTTAATTGTAGAAGGAAAGAGTGAAAGTCAGGAAGAACAGATTCTTTTTATGAATGTCTAAACAGGTTAGTCACAGTTTCCGATTTTGTTTGGACCCCGGCTCTGTCTTGGAATACAAAATTTGAGCTCCGGCTGACATACGTACTTCATGCTCGAATATGCTCAGGCTCTTAAAATTGAGTACGAACTAGGCACCTCTCACTATGTTCTGTGTGAGGTCCCTCTTGGCATCTCACACAGAACATAGTTGTAGCGACGTACCACATCTATATACGCCCTGAATCATAAAGACGTATACAGTTTCAACACACTATAAATCAAGAACAATGTAATATATTTTATGTTACCTGTAACAGAATTGTAGGGGAATGTTTCAAGTTTTTTTCAGAAACAGTCACATATGTTCTGTGGGGTTACCCTTAGTCTCACGACACACATCGAGCAGGTAATCCATTTCCGCCCAAACGCGAGGTAAGGTATCTGAATCAAGTGCAGTGATAGTGGCTGTGTATGGAATCATTTTAAGCTTCTTTCTCAAAATTCTCCAGGCAGTGGGCTGTGAAATCGGAACTTCACGACTCACCCTCTGCGTCGATTTTTCCGGCCTTCATTGAATGGCTGTGCAAACACTATCGACGACTTCTTCCGATACACGCGGTCGTCCAAGACATTTACGTTTGCACAAACAGCCCGTAGTTTCAAATTTGTTGTGCCAATCGTAGATAGATTTTCTGGTTGGAGGTTCTTTTCCGAATCGTGATCGAAAATGCCGTTGCACAATGGTTACAGATTCCGTTTTACTCAATTCAAGAATACAAAACGCCTTCTCTACTGCAGACGCTGCCATTTTCACTGACTAGGCACGTGACACGCGCGCTCTCGCCTACGTCACTTCCATCAGTAGCGGGACACTAACTTTATGAGTACACCTACCTAACGTTTTGCAATTGTGTTCCGTGTCTTCTACTGTTACTGTTTCGCAGCATCTGGAAATTATATACTTTTTTATGAATCAGGTTGTATATAGACTTGACAAAAAGTTCGTGTCAGTTTGCCATTAGAAAGCCTGTGTAAACCTGAAAGAGAAGGACTTGTCGAATTTAGAGCAGAAAACAATTAGTTATCGGCGCAAGGAAAGTGGTAACCACCGTTCCAGCAACTGCAGCTACAATTGGTTCGGTGCTGAAGGTGTGGCAGATGGCCTTATACAGACCCAGAAAGTCAGATCATGTGTCCATTTTGACAGATCGTTCCATTTTGACAGACCGTTCCATTTTGACAGCCCGTTCCATTTTGACAGCCCGTTTCATTTTGACAGACCGTTAACAGCATTGCCGCCTGCAGTGGGCATGAGAATGTCATCACTGGGCATTTGGCGACTGGAAAATAATCCCTGGTTCTGTGAGTGTATGTTATGTTTCCAACACGAAAATCTTTGGGTCCACATTGGACGACGCTAGGATGAACAGCTGGAATTAGACTGCATGGTTGAACGGACACTAGATTGCGGCAAAGTAACATGCTAAGGAAATTGTTCTTACGAACATCACTGGCTCTAACCATCTTGTATGAGCTCACCCTCTTCACCATAACCTTCTTAGCTGTTGTTTCGAACCAACTATCAGCCTACATAGCGACTGTTTTCGAGAGGCACTCAACGTTTTCAAAAAGCATACGCTGCGTGTCACAAATCACAAGATGTGCAGGAATGTTTCGAGGATCATGACCAAAGTTTTTGTGTAATTCGCGGACCAGGAAATTCTCTTGAATTGAACCCCATCGAACATTTGTAGGATGCAGTGGAAAGCGATATTCGTAGCTTAAGGCGAATGCCTCCCTCCGTCACGGAACTCTGGGACGGCATTCTATGCAGCTGGTATACAGAATACTGGAGGACACCTTCCGAGGTCTAGTGGAGTCCATGCCACTCCGGGTAGAAGGGCTTTTTGCAATAATTGCTGCCCAATACACTATTAACTAGCTGGTCTATTGTTATAGGTGACAATCATACTTTGTTTTATTAATTATCTTTGTAAATAATCTATTTTTTCATTGTGGGTGAGCTATTTGTTGTAGAACTGCATGTGATGCAAAATAATCATCTATCAGTCCTTGAACTGAAACGTTACGCTAGCTGCAGTTTAAAGTTACGTTTCTGGCAATCGCTTAGAATATAAATGGTAATTTTATCATCCTACCCGTGGAGGTCGACTAGGCTTCCATCAGATGGTTTTGCCCAAAAGGAAATGCGGCAATCATCGATGATACACTGTATTTGTTTTCCGTATGCCAAAATGAGATATTCAATCAAAAGGCCGTCATTTAAAAATGGAAAGTGTACCATAGTGTTTGAGGAAGCACGAAACTAAAAGATGATGATACAAAAGATGTCATAAAACGCTGGAAAACTGTGCTATCTGTAACAGCGAATGGCAGTCATTACAAAGTAGTTCAAATGTTACATGGTTGTTCTCTCGATCACTTCCACTGCCCTGTCGCATGGGTTGGTAAGGAGGCCTTCTTCCGTAAGGAAATTTAGCACTTCCCGGGTTTCAGCTATATTCTTCTTTGATGATGAAATAAATGAATTACATGTTAAATGAGAACTAGCTCTGCTCTTTATTCAATGCAGTATATTGGGATAGCCACAGAGATGGAAGCGGGTCATGGGGCACCAGGTCACCAGATCGACAATTTTTTGCGGGTCAAACGGGTCGAGTCAAGGTGTTCCTGACCCGATTTCGACCCGGTTTTATTTTAATTATATTTTTGAATAGAATAAAAATATTTCAAAGAACCCTTCAGAGGTCTTTGAAATAATACTTCTGAGCTGCAGAGTATGACCGAGGAACTTGCTGAGAAGGGCAAAGAAATGGGGAAAAAGAGAAGTGTTTTATCAATTCATCATTCCAGTGCTTACGTACGGAGCAGAGTCGCGGACCTTAACTAAAACAGACATACAGGGGCTGCAAAAGGATCATGGAGACATGCATGCTTGGAGTAATTAAGAAAGGTAAAAGGAGGAACTCGTGGTAAGGTAAATAACAAGAATGGAAGACATCACGATCAGATTAAAATCCCTGAAATGGCAATGGGCTGGACGTATTCCCAGAAAAACGGAACACCGATGCAGAACAGTAATTTTAGACTAGATTCCAAGGGACAGGAAAAGACCAAGAAGAAGACCACGTGGAAGATGGGTGGATGAAGGAGACTGGCCCAAGACAGTATGTTGTCGAACTTGGGGAGGCCTTCATCCAGAAGTGGATTGAATGAGATTGACAATGGTGATGATAATATATTCGATTTTATAGCTGAAAGCAGATTTGTCCGGTTCGATTCTGGGTCCAAATTTTTGACCCGTTTCCAACTCTGGATAGTCACGAATTTGCTGGTTCTGATTTCTGCATTACTCTTTTTATTGTTTACACATTGGTCGGTTCCTACGTATTATATCAGGGATATTTTTTATTGTTACCTCTTTGTCAAGTTCCCGTTTTTAACTTGATTTGTCCCTCGGTGTTTTCCTTTTTGAGCATCAGAAAAATCTTCGTCTTTTTGTTTGAGTAGCTAAAGCTATTCCTGTTGCACTAAGGAACACCAAACCCATTTCTATCTCCCTTCAGCCCTAAATCAAGACTGATCTTTTCTTCCCTTCCTTTCCTGAGAAAACTGCAGGTTTGTTCCCTAGTCCCCTTTGTCAGCCCCCCACTGCTACCGTCATGCAAGCTCCATGTCATTTTTTTACACTTCTCCCACTCCGTAATCATCACTTTATTTTGCGCATGTGGATTGCGACCACTGGGTCTCCCTCTTACGTGTGAGCCAGGTTCGCTCCAGAACTTCCTAAAAAAAGGGAATGTATCCCTAAGAAGTGCAAACAATGCTATAAAAAAGGATTTCCAGAGTACAACGAAAAGCGAAATAACTTTAACTTATGACCGATTTCGCCTATCTTCTTGATGATTATTTTTGCTGACTTTCGATAAAATTAATGATTTCGGTGTAACAGACCATCGCAATACGTCCCCAAGTACACAATCGAAAAGCGAAATTATTTTAACTGATGGCGTGGTATTAAAGATGGTTGTTAATACTAACTTTCGTCCAGGGTAACACTAAGTGGTGTAAAGAGCAACTACAATGCAGTGGTGATTCATATTCTTTTTTTTTTTTCTTTTTTTTTTCTTGAGGATGGAGGCCACGGTGAGCAAATCAGTGGGCTATAATAACCAGGACTATTGGTTCCATAGAAGAATGCCAGTACCTTAACATAAACACAACATGCATGCTTCACCGCGATTCGAACCAGGACCCATCTCGGACGAAACCTCACAAGCTAGCGCTTAGACCACTGCGCCACCGGGGCGGCGATCGAATCTATGCCAACGACGGTTCCACAGCTCATCTAAAATATTTAGAATATTGGAACGCTTTCATGCTGATTTTATTAATAAGCTCAAACTATAACTAATCCCGGTGATAAAATAATCTAAAAATCGACACTTTACGGAAATTACTTATACTGTGTTATTAAAATAATATCCTTTAAGTAGATTTTATAAATTCCGAATTGTTCTCTGATTGTCTGCGTTGTTTCAAAATCAACTTGTCTTTGCATATGCAATTTGTCTGTTTACTGAAAATCTTTACCAGAGTGAAGAGCGCTGTTACACAATCAATATACAGGGTGATTCCTAAAGACCTAAGTCACCTCAATAACTTGGGAACAAAGACAGCTAGAGCTATGGAAGTAAGGTATGGTATAGTAAAACAACCATGCGCTATCGGAGGAGAGTGACTGTAGCGCCCCTATGGCAAAATGTGGAATTTAGCACTCCTGTCTAGGAACCCATGAGAGATAAGGGAAAGATCAATTAGAAACTTGTAGAGCGTCAACGAATTAGTAGGAAATGACATATGGTAGAAACGGCTGAAGTGCGTAGAAGGCTGGAAACGTGAGGGAAACACAAGGTTTATTATACTCAAGCATGAATGCAAATGGAGTACATTGGTCGTATTTAATGCAACAGCGGTACTTACATAACGTGGCGTTTAACGTAAATAGGGTTCAATATGGCCACCATCTGCCACAATACACATTTGCATGCGAGACAGAACTTCCCGTTGTACGTTCGCCAGCATAACAGGTGCCACGCTCTCGCACGCAGCGACGATACGCAGTCGGAGATCGTGGAGACTCGTCGGTTCCACCCTTTACACGTCATCCTTTAGGCAACGCCAGAGGAAGAAATCAACGGGAGTTAGATCCGGTGATCGTGGAGGCCACGCTACGGGACCACCATAACCGATGATCTGTTCCCCGAAAGTGTCGGACAGGAAGTACTGTATCGATGTTGGTTGATGTGCCGGAGCGCCGTCATGCTGAATCCATAATGAGCGTACATCTTGCAGAGACAGATCATTTAACTACTCAGGTAATGTGCTTTGTAACAGCTGCAGGTATTTTGTCCATTTAATGCGCCCTCATAAAACACAGGCCCAACAAGTCGATCCTTCCAGATGCCACACCAGACATTCATCGACCAGCGCACCTGATGCCTCATTTCCCGTGTAAAAAATGGATTCTGAACTGCCCAGTAATGGGTGTTTTGTTTGTACCGCACCCCAGCGCGTGTGAACTGCGCCTCGTCAGTCCAAAGGATGTTTGATAGAAAGTCCGCATTTTCTTCTACGGTGTTCATTACAAAATTGCACCAATGTAGACGTCGTTGGTTATCCTCTGGCATCAGTGCGTGCAGCGGTACTGTACGGTACGGGTGGGCACCATGCTGATGCAAAATGTTCCACACACGTGATTGTTATAAGCCACATGCCGTAACGACTTCCCTCGTACTGGTGTGTGGTTTGGCCAAAACGTATGCCAGAACATCGACTGGTTGCACATTCCTACCCATTCCGGTGGGTCGGCCTGAACGAGGACGCGCTGCAATACTGCCTGTCTCTCGTAGCCGCGAGACTGATGGTCCACGCTGTCGGCGATGGATGAGTCGGAAATCGTAAGCCATACTGGCGTGACGCTTCCCTCGCTTTGAGTCTGAATTCTCCATATAGCAGCACCATCTCGCAAAACTGTTTATTCGAATATCCTGCCATGCTTGTTCTTTACCCGATACTCACGTTACGAATGAATAGCTCCTGACCTACGATCCTTTATACATTGCCACGCCGCGCCTGATACGGCGGGTGAGGCGTTATGTCACACCAGAATTTGCATACGGCACTCACAGGCTTGCGATCGCATACGTCATACATTTCCCTCTTCTAGACCGTTACCCCGAAAACGACACGAACCGGCTTCGCACAAGTTCGCATTTACAGCCTACTACTTACCCCAGCCGTTTCTACCATATGTCGTTTCCTACTAATTCGTTGATGCTCTACAAGTTTCTAATTAATGTCTTTCCCGTATCTCTCATGGTTTCCGAGATAGTAGTTCCAACTTCCACATTTTGCCACTAGGGGCGCTGCAGTCACTCTCATCCAATAGCGCATGGTTGCTTTACTATACCATACCTTACTTCCATAGCTCTCTATCTGTCTTTGTTCTAACGCTATTGCGGTGACTTAGAACTTTAGGAATCACTCTGTATATTATGTAAAGGTCTGCATGTGTCGTAAGAACATTTGCCACTAGGGACGCTGCAGTCACTCTCATCCGATAGCGCATGGTTGCTTTATTATACCATACCTTACTTCCATAGCTCTATATGTCTTTGTTCTAACGTTATTGAGGTGACTCAGGACTTTCGGAATCACCCTGTGTATTATGTAAAGGTCTGCATGAGTTGTAGGAATTCCTGCTTCCTTGCACGAACACAGTTAAAAAAACATTTAGATATTCAGCAGTAGTTTTGGATGGAACAGATAATGGATATCTTATTTCCAAAAACCTGTACGTAGCGAAAACAGTATGTAGTTATACATTATATTGATAAAAATCACCGGACACCTAGAAGAGAAACACGACATAGCATTTATTGGCATACATTAGAACGGTGTCGGTCCACCTTAGGCCTTAATGCATGCACTGACCCTTCGAGACATGCTTTCCACAAGGTTTTGGAACACAGCGATTGGTATGCGCTTCCATTCAGTACATAATGCTGCCGCCAACTGTTGCTTAGTAGTAGGCCTTGGTTCCAAACTTCTTATGCGGGGCTCTAATTCCTCCCATAGCTACTCTATGGGATAAAGAGCAGGGCTCTGGGCTGGCCAGTCCACACACGATAAGGAACGATCGTTAAACCACGCCGTAACAGTCTTTGCTTTATGGATCGGTGCATTATCCTTCTGGTACCAACAAGGCTCGGTTCCATAGTATTGCCACAGAGTTGGTAGAGCGTAATTGTCCAGAATAACGAGACAGACGTGATGGTTAACAGGTTTATCCACGGTAACCAATAGCCCGGGTCCATACTACGAAAAACACCCCAACACGAGTACACTGCCATCTCCAAACTTGACCGTAGGAACAGTACACTCTTGTAAATTGTGTTCCTCCCCGGCTTCAACCTTTTTTTTTTTTTTTCTGATTGGAGGTTCAACGACCACCGTGAGCAACTCAATGGGCTATAAGCAGTCCTTAGACCACTGCGCCACCGGGGCGGCCGGCTCCCACCATACCCACGCACGGCCGTCAGACTGATGAATAAACAAATACATCGCTCTTTCCTCATTTAAGCAACACACAGCAACCAAAAAATTGTTATTCGGTCACCGCTGGGGAATTGACACCTGGACCTCTCGATATCTAGCCGAGCGCGATAGCTTTATAAATGTTATTCGATGATCGAATAACAGCTTTTCGGTTGCCGTGTGTTGCTTAAACGTGGAAAGAGTGATGTGTTTGTTTATTCACTGATGTGTTTGTTTATTCTGGAGGATTTTCACATCAGACTGATGGATCGTGTATATGGATTCATCAGCCCATAGGACCTGTTTCCATTGATCTACGGTCCACGCTAAATGTTCTTTACACCATCCTAAAATACGAGTAGCATTCCGAGTGGAGATGAAAGGCTTATGAGCAGCCGCACGACGACGGTAATCCATGGAATGAAGCTCTCTGAGAATGTTACGTGTACATATGAAGATTCCAGCATTTTTACTCACCTGTACACTGAGGTCTTGTGCAGTACTCCCCGATTAGCTGTAACGACTCTCCGGAGGCTTCGACGTTCTCTATCACTGACTGTCTTCGGTCTGCCGGTACGTTTTGCTGCTTCAGCCACGCCATGTACCTTCCACTTATTCAGTACATCCAAAACAGTTGAATTGGGTAAGTTCAAACGCCTCTCGGTTTATCTTATGGACAACTCACTAATATGTATAACACCCAATAATCTTTTTTTTCTGAAAGTCAGTTCTCTCCCGCCGCGACATTTTCACTCAACCTCACAGTGCGATATGATCGCGTTCAGCTGCAGGCTTGTTTTCATATGTGCCATTTGCAGCTGTACCACAGCGGATCCGTTTCGTTCATAATGCAGCGGATCCGTTCACTTACTTTTGAAGTGTTGTCCTGTGATTTTTGTCAATTTAGTGTATATAGTATACATATAATCAGTATATAGAGACAGAATGTGGTTCTTCTATATTTGAATGTGTTTCGATACGTTTACACAGGTAAAAGAATGGCGATGCTTTTGCAACCGAATGATACGTGTATAATAGTTTTTAAAAGTTAAATAAATATTACAACTGTTGTTTTATAATATCAATGCTAAAATGTGTAAAACGCTTTTCCAACTTATTAAAAGCTTGAAATAAATGATATAAATTACAAATGTAAAGGCTCAAAGTCAAAGTTTATGAAATTATAGTAAAACTCCCAAAATTTAGTTGAAATTATCACGAAAGATTTTTCCGCTCTTTTTTGAATAAAATAGAAATGTAGTCTTCAGTTTTATCGTGTAATAATAAAAATCAAAATAACCAGTCTTATGACCCATTTTCCTGGTGAAATATTCACATGACGTGGTGTTGTAATCATTGCTAAGATTGGCATTTCCAACACAAAGCTAAAGACACTAAAGAAAAGAAAGAAAGAGGAAAAAAATGTGTTTCTCAAAAGTCGAAAGACTTAGGAAGATCTGTTGGCACGCGAACGTCAGAGATTCCGAGAACTGGCTCCTCTTTACTTCACTGATGAGCATGCAACACCTATTTGATGTTACTCAGACGTCTGCGTGAAAGCAGCAGTTTGTAAGACACACTGAAGCAAGGTTATGTTATTCCGCACGCGATCACTCGGAGTTATAAAATCCTTCAAAGCACTTGTGTCGAGAACAAAGAAAGAGTCAAGAAAACAGGTGCAGAGAAAAAGATGGAAACAAAGTGGGAGTTACGATGAAATAAAATCCGCCACTTGTGAGAAAAAGCTCTACTTCGAGACGGTGATCTGATGACTACGACCGTGGCATAAAGAAAAAATCGTCCAGCTCCTTTGAGTATTGCTAATAAAACAAGAAGTACCTTCGCATTCACGTTTAGTAAGCCATGACTAACGTAAACAAAATTTTTAGCGCTTGACTGTTCTCTTGAAGAGAATTGATTTTTATATGGATTTTGTTTTCGTTTCCATTATTAATAGTTCCTAGATCCTCTGTTATCAAAAAATAGATGCTCCGCATATTTTCTGAAGAAAAAGTACGAAAATCAAAATGCTGACAACCCATAAATTAGAAATCGGAAAATGTTCAACATGCTTAAAATATTCTTGTTTGGAATCGTGGAGATGAATTCGACCAACAACAGGATAAATTTGGAAAATAGGAATTGAAGCCTGTGTATTTACATCAGTGACCACTAACGAATTTATGTAATTCTTTGAAAAGGTATGAGTCCTCGCTCTGCAAGAAATTACTTTCTTAAGTGTTTAAAAGAGTTGGTAATGTGGTTTTGGATGACTTGTTCCCGTGATCCAGGGTATTTTCTGTAACTTGTGTTTATTGATGTAAGACCCATTTCGGAAAAAATACAGCGTTTTTAACTACATGCAAAAGATGTGGAACGCAGTGGGAAAAAAGCACAAATCTGGGTAATTTTGACACTAAAATTTCATCACATAAAAGAACGTGAGAGACAATAAAGCGTTATTTCACGTTATTATGCCCGATTACTTATCAGGAATCGAAAAAAGCGTACATGCCTGGTATTAAAGTCACCTACAACACAATATCCTAAATATAAAAGACAATTAAGTTACTCCTTAACATTGGCAAGACGTTGTCAAACCAAAACGAAGTTGACACACAATCAGTGACTTTGATTTCACGATTAATGAATGTCATTACTATCAACGATGTTAATGCATTATATTGTCTTTCTTGAAAGGAACAGAAAAATGTTATTCGCTAATGGAAATAGTGGATAAATCTTGGAGCTTAGCTCATATTGGAGTAAAACTGTTTTCTATTACCATACTAAAGGAATCAACTTAAAAAGTGGCATTTAAAGATTCTCCACACCAGGATTCTCTTCAAAAGTCTGAAATTGAAATTGGAATGGGACAAAACGTTATGCATCATTATCCTCTGCAGAACATACAGTATTTTAGAACAGAAATTACTTAAATATTTACAGCCTACGGTAAATTAAGAAATTGAAGAGAGGAAATTTATTTATAAGAGATATATCATCATCATCATCATTGTCAACCATTATCAATCCACTGCTGTACGAAGGTCTCTCCAAGCCTTTTCCACAACGGTCTGTCTTGTGCCAGTCTCCTCCATGTTACTCCCGCAAACTTTCGAATTTCATCCACCCATCTTTCATGTGGTCTTCATCTGGGTGTTTTCCTGTCCCTTGGAATCCTATCTAAAATTTCGACTGTCCATCGATGGTCTGTCCTTCTGGCAGTATGTACAGCCCATTGCCATTTCAGGGATTTTACTCTGATCATGATGTCTTCCACTCTTGTCATTTTTCTGATCCACGAGTTCCTCTTCTTATATCTCCTGGTTACACCAAGCATGCGCCTCTCCATGCTTCTTTGAGTTGTTTGCAGCTTTTTATGTCTCTTTTAGTTAAGGTCCACGTATCTGCACCATACGTAATCACTGGAAAGATGCATTGATCAAACACTTTTCTTTTAAGACATAATAGCATATTGCTCTTAAAAATTATGCTGTTTCTTCCAACAGCTCCAGGCAAGTTTTGTACGCCGATTAATTTCTTCATCAATGTGATTCTCACTTGATATCTGCTGTCCAAGATAAACGTACGCATGTGTTATCTCCAGCTTTTCTCCATCAATCGATAATTCTTCATTTCTTGTAAACGCAATGTAAATCACTTTTGTCTTCTCAAAGTTTATTTTTAAGCCCACTTCTTTACTCTTGTCAGCAAGTTCCTGGATCATACTCTGCAGCTCTGATGGGGTAGTTGCAAAAATGACTATGTCATCAGCAAAACGAAGGTGAGTTAGATAATCTCACATTCGTTTGCTGATGACATAGTCAGAAACATATAGCTGTCGTTAAATTTGTTATTAAATGCAATTGATTGACAACTACAACGACATAATTTTAGATATGTAACATTTTTCTTCCGTCGTATTATCAGCTTTCCTTTGAAACTGCACTGACGGAAAAAAATCCCAACACCACGAAAAAATAGTTGTAGAAGAATGAAATGGCGGCAATACATTTGTATAGGTAACATATTTAATCGATTAAGGTTTCAAGATCACAGCTTATTGTAAGCGCGAGAAGAGCCATTTTAAATGTGAAATTCTGGTACATTAATAACCGGTATAACCGCCAGAATGTTGAATGCAAGCACGCAAGCGTTCATGCATTGTGTCGTACAGGTGCTGGATGTCAGTTTGTGGGATGGAGTTCCATGCCTGCTGCACTTGGTCGGTCAATACAGGGACGGTTAATGCTGGTTGTGGGTGACGCTGGAGTTGTCGTCCAATGATGTCCCATACGTGCTCGATTGGTGAAAGATCTGGTGATCTAGCAGGCCACGGCAACGTGTCGACAATCTGTAGAGCATGTTGGGTTACAACAGCGGTATGCGAACGAGCGTTATCCTGTTGAAAAACACCCCCTGGAATGCTGTTCATTAATGGCAGCACAACAGGTTGAATCACCAGACCGACGTACAACTTTGCCGTCAGGGTGCGTGGGATAACCACGAGAGTGCTCCTGCTGTCATAGGAAATTGCTCCTCAGACCATAACTAAAGGTGTGAGTCCAGTGTGTCTCGGCCGCAGACAGGTTGCTTGCAGGCGCTCACCTGGCCTCCTTCTAACCACCACATGGCCATCACTGCCACCCAGGCAGAACCGGTGTTCATCAGAAAACACAACAGATCTCCACTCCGTCCTCCAATGAGCTCTAGCTTGACACCACTGACGTCGCAAACGGCAGTGGTTTGGAGTAAGTGGAATGCACGCTACAGGGCTTCTGGCTCGGAGCTGTCCTTCAAGTAACCGATTTGTAACAGTTCGTTGTGTCACTGTGGTGGCAACTGCAGCTCGAATTGCTGCCGCAGACGCGGTACGATGAGCCACGGCCATACGCCGTACACGGTGGTCTTCCCTCTCAGTAGTGCCACGTGGCCGGCCGGAACCCGGTCTTCTTGAGGCAGTACCTTCCCTTGACCACCGCTGCCAACAATCATGCACAGTGGCTATATTCCTGCCAAGTCGTTCTGCAATATTGCGGAACGAAAATTCACCTTCTCGTAGCCCTATTACACGACCTAGTTCAAACTCCGTGAGCTGTTGACAATGGCATCTTCGTCTTCTTAGAGGCATTCTTGACTAACATCAACACCCTACATCGAATCTCAACGATAACTAACGCTCACGAACGTTACAGCGCGTATTTACAGCAAACCTGCTTTGCATGTTCCGAGGGGCGCTACTAGCGCCACACGTATGCGCCGAGCGCGAAATTTGCATAGACGTCATCTTACAGATGTACTTTCACCGCCTACCAACTGTCGTTTATCTAACACAACCCCTTCTTGGTGTTGGGTTTTTTTTCCGTCAGTGTAAGTGGAACACATTATCTATTGATTCCGCTACCAGACATATGTAATGTGAAAAAAAGTCCTGGTTTTGGAGTGTTTATATGAAAAAAAAAACCACTGCAGGAGTACCATAATATTACACCTGTGCAAAAATAAAAAAAATAAAAGAAAGAAGCACTCCGAAAAAAGTCGTTCGATCCTGATGAAATTCCCCACGCAAGTACCTCAGGGCCGCATATGCAAATGATTAAATAATAACGACCAATGACTAAGTAGAGTCCCGACACAGCGCATGGGAACAGCGCATCGTCAAGAACAAAAATCGTACGGCGGGAGAATTGTGACTGATAATTGGTGTTGAATTAACTTCCACGGTCTGTGAGGATGCCCCCACGTCGGATCCATTCGCAGGAAGAGCGGTTGAGCAAGTTTCAGAGAGGAATGGTAATTGAGCTGAGAGAGGCCTGTTGGTCAAGTCGCCATATCGCAAGGCATTTGAGTCGTAGCGGGTTGTGCCCTCCTCCACCCATTTAAGTCCAATGGGCACAACCCAGAGTGTAAGCCAGTGGCTCGCGGGCAGTGGACGGCCGAGTGCAATGACAGAACACGTGGATCGGCGATTGTGAGACCTCCAGGAACAGAACCTAATTCGTCGCTCTCAACCATCCGCGACCATGTTGCGTTGTCTTCAGGTGCGGTAGGAGCCATCCGGACCTTTGCTAGACGACATGCGGTACGGGCACTACATTCGAGGAGACCACTCAGCCGCCTTCCACTGAGCAGCGAGCTCGCTATCAGTGATGTAGGGCACAATCAAAGTGGGATTGTGTCCTACGGCGTCGTGTTGCCTTCAGTGATAAGTAACGGTTTGCAGGGTTTTTCCTTTAAAGTTTAACAACCACCTTGAGCAACGCAATGAGCTATAAGCAGTCGCCCGTTCCTAATTTAAGGTCACTGGTTCCATGGAAGGCAGATAACCAATGCCGAAGGACAAACTCAACATCCATGCCTCACCAGGATTCGAATCCCGACCTTGTTCGGACGAATAGACCATAAGCCAGCGCTTAGACCATTGCGCCACCGGAGCGACCGGTTTGCAGGTGACGCCTATGTCAAACGCACACGTGTCGGGAGACAATGCAGGATCCGGGTAGCCCGCGGTTCTTGCCTTTACCATGGAACGGCAAAAGGCTCGCACACCGGGAGTTACTATCCCGGGGGCCATTTCTTACGATAGTTGGTAATCCTTGGTATTCCTCCGTACCACCCTCAGGGTTCAACGGCTCGTTGACGACATTCTACAATCTGTTGTGTTGTCATTCCTGTCTCAGCATGACTGAGCAATTTTTCAATCAGATAATAATCCCCGGCTACACACGGTACAGCTGTCCCAGGTATGACTCCGTAATGTCGAAAGCCTTACATTGCCAGCCAGATCCCCCAGCCTCTCACCTTTGCGAACATGTTTCATACGTCATGGGACGCGATTTACGCCCATCCCAGAATGTCAGTGAACTGGCCCACACGCTCTGGCATGGTATACCTGAGGTATACCTGTGACTGCTTATAGCCCATTGCGTTGCTCAAGGTGGTTGTTAAAGCTTAAAGAAAAAACCCTGCAAGCCGTTACTTATCACTGAAGACAACACGACGCCGCAGAACAATATCCCACTTTGATTGTGCCTTATCCGTGGTCTGTGCCATGCCGGGTAACCTCTTGTATCCGAGCCAGAGGTGGTGGTACAACTTCCTGACTTGTTTCCCTCGTGTAGCTGTTTTATTCAAATAAATGACCCAATGGCTCTGGGATTGCAATCATTTCCTTTCCTATACGTGCACATTGCAGCACATATTGATTTTCATCTCGATTGGTAAATGGTAAATTCCATTTGGGTGCTTCGCTGTTTTTTTTTTGTTTTTTTTTGAGAAGAGTGGATTTTCAATGGGCTAAGAGACTTATGCCCACATATTGTGTCTTTTATCTTTTAACTTTTTAAGATATTGTTAAAACGCAATTTACGTACTTGATCATCATCATCATCATTGTCAACCATTATCAATCCACTGCTGGACGAAGGTCTCCCCAAGTTTCCTCTACAACGGTCTGTCTTATGCCACTCTCCTCCATGTCACTCCTGCATACTTTCGAATTTCATCCACCCATCTCCCATGTGGTCTTCTTCTGGGTCTTTTCCTGTCCCTTGGAATCAAATCAAAATTTCGGCTGTCCATCGATGATCTGTCCTTCTGGCAGTATGTCCAGCCTATTGCCTTTTCAGGTATTTAACTCTGATCATGATGTCTTCCACTCTTGTCATTTTTTGGATCCACGAGTTCCTCTTCTTATCTCTCCTGGTTACACCAAGCATGCACCTCTCCATGCTACTTTGAGTTGTCTGCAGCCTTTGTATATCTCTTTTAGTTAAGGTCCACGTCTATGCACCATACGTAAGCACTGGAAGGATGCATGGTTCAAACACTTTTCTTTTAAGACATAATGGCATATTGCTCTTGAAAATTATGCTGTTTCTTCCAAAAGCTCTACAGGAAAGTTTTGTACGCCGATTAATTTCTTCATTAATGTGACCCTCACTTGATATCTGCTGTCCAAGATAAAGGTACGTGCCTGTTATCTCCAGCTTTTCTCCATCAATCGATAAATCTTTATTTCTTGTAAAAGCATTGAACATCACTTTTGTCTTCTGAAAGTTCATTTTTAATCCCACTTCTTTACTCTTGTCAGCAAGTTCCTGGATCATACTCTGCAGCTTTGATGGCGTAGTTGCAAAAATGACTACGTCATCAGCAAAACGAAGGTGGGTTAGATAATCTCCATTAATCTTTATCCCCTTCTTTTCCCAGCTCAGCGACTGAAAGACACCCTCCAATGTAGCATTAAAGAGATTTGGAGACATAGTGCCACCTTGTCTCACTCCCATTCCAATGTTTATGTGTGTTGTATTTTCAAACAGCCGAATCTTTGCACTTGCATTTTCATAGATGTTATTAATATTATTAATGTATGCATCTTCAATACCGCAGAATTTCAGAGCCATTGTAATTGCTGATGGTTTCACCGAATCAAAGGCTTTTTCATAATCGATAAAAGCCATGCACAGTGGAAGTTCATATTCCCTCGCTCTTTCAATCAGTTCTCTCAGTACGTGGATATGATCTATTGTGCTGTAGCCACTCCTGAATCCAGCTTGTTCTCTCGGTTGAGCCATGTCCAGTGTTACCTTCAAGCGGTGTGAAATAACTTTAGTGAAGATATTTATAAACCACTGATAGGAGGCTGATAGGTCTGTAGTTCCCGAGATCCTCAATGTCACCTTTTTTATGTAGCATGATCATTGTAGCTGTGTTCCAATCCTCAGGAATCTTCCCTTCATTAAGGCATCGAGTGAAAATTTGGGCGAGTACTGTTTAGATTTCTCCACTTGCTTCTTGTATGATGTCTACAATAATTCCATCATCTTCTGGGTCTTTTCCCCGCTTCATGTTCTTGATTGCATGTGCAACTTCTGCTGGGAGGACTGGAGGAACACTGGTACTGGTACCTTTCATGATGTCTGGAGTACATGTATCATCCCTTTCATATAATTTGGAGTAGAAATGTTTCACTCTTGTCAAAATTTCCCCTCTATTTCTTGTTACAGAACCATCTTCTTTTCTCAGTGCCATAATCTGCGTTCTTTCCTTACTGAGATGTCCCTTTGCTATTTTTAGGCTTTGGTTGTTTTCAATTGCTTTCCATCGCTAGTTCACAGTTTAATTTCCTTACGTCTTCAGTGATACTTTTTCGTCTTGCATAGCTCTATATATTCCACTTTGGAAGTCACATCTTCTTTAGTTGTCCTCATCTCTCTTCTTTTTTGCATCAACATTTTGGTTTTTCCTGATAATTTGTTCACATGCAACTTGTTCTTAGACCCAGCTAATTTTGTTGCTATTTTCATAAGAGCTTTGGTTACTTTTCTGTTAACTTCAGAAATATCCACTTTTTCCGATGTTTGGCCTTCTAAAGCAGAGAATCTGTTCTTCAGTTCCAACTTGAAGGTATTATGGTGTTTTTTAAGGTTGGTTATGTCAATAGATTTTGTTTGTCTTATGAGCGTGATACGTTCAGGTTTAGTGTTGAGGTGCATCTTACATCTCACCAATCTATGTTCACTACCTGTGTTGAACTTGTTTAGCACACTGCAGTCTTCTATGACGAATTTTTTGTTACACATAATAAAATCAATTTCACTTGTCGTCCCATTTGGATGTCTCCATGTCCATTTCCTGTGTGGCTTTTTCTTGAAAAAGGAGTTCAAGATGGAAAACCCTTCTGCCTCTTCAAACTCAACGAGAGTATTTCCACGCTGGTTTCTGTTGCCGTGACCGAATTTACCTACTGAAATTTCATTCTGTTGCCGTTGCCCTATTTTTGCATTGAAATCTCCCATAATTATCTTCAAGTGCTGCTTAACTTTATGATTTAGATGACGAATTTCCTCATGAAATTCTTAAATTTCTTTTTCAGGATGACTTGCGGTGTTGTGCATAAGTTTGAATAATCTGAGCTTGGTATCTTCTCGAGAGTTGGATAACGAGTCGTGCAGCTCTGTCAGAGGAACTTTCAACTTCTACAACTTTATCCTTCAGTTTCTTGTTTATTATGAATCCAACACCACTAGTTCTGCCAGTATCTGTCCCACGATAGTAGAAGAGATGTCCACTTTTCAGTTTAATGAGATCTTCTCCTTTTCTCCTTACCTCACTTAGCCCGACGATGTTCCACTTGATCCTTTGTAAGTTCCTCTTCTAATTCAAGAAGCCTTGAATCAGAAGATAGGGAGCGTCTATTATACGTAGCCAAGGTCAGTATCAGATGGCAGCCTAGTCCGGTCCTCCGGGGATTCTTAGCGCCCTCTGCCTTCATGTCGCACTGGCCGCTGTATTGGCCAGTTACATTCCAGCTGCCGCCGGAGACTGAGAGCCAAGATTTAAGTTGTGGAGTCATTTTGGAGGGGTTTGGCCATAACTCACCACGCTGGCCAAGCGGGTTGGTGAGTGTGGGATAGCATTCCCTCTAATCCTGATGGTATAGTTATACCGCTATTGGCGGTCGTCAGAGCCACTTTAGTGGGAACAGAATGCACCACGAGAACGCGCGGTTTACATTTGTCAAAGAGGGGCTGTGATGTTACGCATCACCTGACCTTACGTCCCACGTACTTGATAGTATTCTTTATTTAATTGGTAAATCTTGGATTAAGACAGCTGATCTATCTTCTTTGAAAAACTTATAATCATTAAATCTAATGTTTTCCTTTATTTTCAAAGCTTTAATTTTAATTCAGCTTTGAGCACACAGAGTTAAATGGTATCTTGTTTTTGCTGGATGTGCGATGAGAGAAAAACTAATCAGCAAATGTGAAAAGGCTATTTTACCTAAAAAACACATTTCTTTTTATCCCCCTATCGTACTATCTCGAGTTATCTTGGGCTTGATTGGTTTGCTGGAAATTACCATCACGAGTTAACTCGGCTTCAGAGTTTATGCTCCTTGCCGACTATCCAGTGTATATTAGTCAAAGTGCCTGCTGAGGCCACCAGGTTACGTTTGCTGTACCTTCAAATCCCATCACGTGGTTCTTAGAATATGTGATTGTTTGTGACAAGTACAGTCGTGCTTCTGTAGCACGTGGTTCTTAGAATATGCCAGTGTTCGTGACAAGTACAGTCGTGTTTCTGTAGCACGTGGTTCTTAGAATATGTGATTGTTCATGACAAGTACAGTCGTGTTTCTGTAGCACGTGGAAGCGGTACGCTCGTATTTTTCCCGCGCTGAGTTCGCAGTGCCTAAAGATGTACAGTGAAGAAGATTCTGGTTGCAGATGTATTGTTCTCGGCAGGCAAGCATCGCAACTCCATTTATGAACCAAGTCATATCTTACAAAAGGTTCTTCCAAATCAAAAAAAATATTTACACTTTTCTGATAATGAGAAGTATGGTCTCCCAAACCACCCAAATCCTAAGTTGAATAAATTTCGGTCAGCGTACCAGCACTTACAGAATAAATTTCAAACTTCTTGGGTACCAGAACAAGATATTGTCGTGGCCGAAGGTCTTCTTCACAAGGGCCGTCTTGTTTGAGCTTACCATGTTCAGTTGAAAACAGCGAGATTTGGAATAACGTTTCAGATGTTGCGCGAATCAATTAGGGAGTTCATGTTCAGCAAGAACATTGCAATGTTTACAAGAAACAATACCTTTAAGTGAACGTTTTCGTATTTTAATACTGCGTTGAGTCAACTCGGGGTATTGATACAGCACGTTCCTGTTGCAGCTGTTTCTTTACATACTAAAAAAAATGAAATTCGCTATTGGCCAGAGTACCATTTTTAACATAGATCTAAAAATCGTTGTAAAGCAAATAGGTTAATTTTGAAAAGATATGTGAAAGGATAAGTACGGTAGGAGGTTAATATGTGCAAATTAGAACGACTAGATTTAACACTTAAAATTTATAAATATAACATGAATTTCACGCGTTGAGGATTGAAATTCGGTGGTCAATCTTGGAGGACCAGTGAAACGTTTCGGCACTGGAAACTCGATTAAAGCTGGAGAGAAAGATAGAAACTAAAATATAAACAATGAAATTCTTCTTTCCATGGCAGGAATGTTCTCCTGGGGATGGTAATAGAACATAAGAAGGTTAACGTAACTATACGTAGCCTCTAAAGCTTCTAAATATTACTTGCCTTGGAAAAGAATAAGCTGTACGACACAATATAGTTTGCGATGCCAATTTCCTCTTCTTTAACATATCATTTCTAGCATCGTGTAAATAACTACATGTTGCTTTAATATAAAGGCATGTTCCTGGTATTTGTAGGGTTTGTCCCAATATTTTCAAGGTAAAACCAAACTAACAAAAAATTAACGTTCACAAAACCCTTGTAAACCGCCTGAACTTAGGACCAGTTGCTTAACACAAAACACGATTTCCTATAAACAGCGATTTCAATAAAAGTCTTTCCGTATTCGATAAACAGCGCACAGTTCCAGTGTCATTTGAAGAAAGTACCTCGGTTGCTGTAGAATTTTCGAAGTTTCATATAGTTTCATATATAGAGTACTGCGAAAGGTGCTAAATTTGAATGCTTTTGTCAAAATACTTCTTGATTGTGTTTGAGTATTTTTAACATCCTTCTTGAATTATAGTCCCAGGCTATACACATAGCATAAATCTTTACAGTGGATTTCAATATGAAGCATATACATAAATAATAAATTTTAAAATATGTATGTCATCTAATATTTTGTCTGATGCCAAGAAACGACCAAATCTCTTTTTTACGCTTTCCAACCGTATGTTGAAGAAGCGTATATGCTCCAGATTTGTTTGTCTGTCCGTCCACCAGCCCGTCTGTCCAACACCATAACTCGCGTAAAAATGTTTCGATTTCGATGAAATTTTAGTATGTGGTAGGGGACTACCTGGGGACGAACCTTATTGAAAATGGCTGAAGTGGAGTCAGAGGTTAGGACATACGAGCGGGATGCATTCCATTGCCCTTATGCATCATAGCTTGCATAATAATGGTTCGATTTAGATGAAATTGTAGTATATGATAGGGGACCACCTCGGGATCAATCATGTTGAAAATGAACGAAATGGGGTCAAAGTTCAGAACAGAGGATTGGGATCCATTCCATCGCCCTTATGCGTTATAACTTACGTAAAAATGCTTTGATTGAGACAAAACTTTATCATGTTGTTCCGGACGTATGCTTTACGGGTTCTGTTGAATATCATCGAAATGGGGTCAAAGGTCAGGTCATAGAATCGAGATTTATTCTACAGCCATTACCCTCATAATTTGAGTAATAATTTGAGTAATGATTTCTGGTATGTTGGAAAGCGTATCATTATTTACAAATTTGGTAACAAGTTAGTAAAATCATAATTGCGTGATTTTATTAGCTTGTTACCAAATTTGTTGTGGCTACGGTCAAACATAAGTGTTTATCTTTCTATACTTCGAATGAAATGGAAGGAATAAAATTAACTGATGAGCTACGCAACCATCTATTCAGATGGATGGTTAAAGGAACTAATGCAAATAATTACGATGAGCATCGGCGCAGAATATTTAACTAACATATATTTAATATTCGCATAAATGTCTGAAAGGTGAAATGATCTGATGATTCATGTTTTACCTCAAACTAATGTCAATTAACTATAACTAGTCTGTAGGATGCGACTTATTTTTTACTGGTTAGAAGATAACTGCATGAAGATTGTCGTGCAATTTAGCAGATTTCCATTAGACTTCATCTTAAATGTACCAATACTTTGGAAAAGCAAGTTTCCTGCTGAAGAAATAAAGACACACAAGAATTCACGTTCTCGCTTTTATTTCTTAAAGAAGGAAAGAAGAAGAGAACGGTGACAGATTTCGCTTACATTTGCGGAAATTTCTTATTCCTGAAGCCTCTCCGATAATGAGAAAAGAAAATGTCCCTTTTGAATGTACTTTCCGAGAATTTTGAGCTGAACAATCTGGTCTGATAATGAAAAATGTCGACTTTGGAAGATCATCGAGCAAAAAACACAATTACGATCTTCATGAAGTGCATTAAAAATTCATATGAAAAGGGCTGCATTTTAATGAGACATACTGAAATAAAGAAGAATCATTTTTTTCAATAAAATAGGCCTGCTTTTTTCATTTCATTTTATGGATGAATGTCTTCATTACATAAATATACGGTCATTATCCGTTTTCTTTGGTTCGCAAATGGTTCTTCAACTGTGAAAATTGAAAAATTCATACCGAATAATGACAGATGTCGTTTGGTTTTTTTAATTATCTCTAACCATAATGTAATTCAAAAGAACGTGGAATTAATAGTGGCTTCAGGTCTCTCTTTTTAATTTTTGTTATTTTTTGATATTGAAATATGCCAACTTTTTATTTACATCTTTTCAGATATAATCATTAAGATATTGTGCGTTGGCTTCTCTCATCTTGAATCAAATAAAAAAATGCAGCTTTCATTAAACTTAAACATTTAAAAAATCACAAAAATAGTGAAGATGGAGTGTGTTTTGCCTTGTTAAGTAAGTTAAGCCTTAATAGACAACTGTATTTTTATTATAATTTTTTGTTGATGAACCCGATCGATTCAAATGTTAATAACACGAGTAATTTAGAATTGCTTACAATAACGAAGCAAGAAAGATTTTTGAAAACTATTATATAATGAAATGATCTTTTACAAACGGTGTAGAAGCAGCGCTTTTTATGTCAATTTATTATACGCCCGAGTAAAATGTTTTTGTTTTCTCAAAAAATAAAATTTGCGACAAAAATGCTTCACTTTTCCTTTAAAGTAAAATTTGTGATAAAAATAGGCGACACGTATTCCTGTAAACAGAAATTATTTGCAAAGGTAGGTGATTACTTAGAATTACGAACTGATTTTTAATTTTGATTTCCAGTTCTTTTGTAAAGTGTTCATTTGCTGTGCTTTTTTATTTTGCTAGTGAAATCTCAATTTGATAATGTGCTGAAATAAAATTCTATTTTTTATTCTTATTTCAAAATGATCTTCAAGCGTAGAATGGATACATTGAGCACGATATTCCATTCTTACAGTAAATAGCCTGCATCAGGTGCGTGCTTAAATTTGTGAATCGTTTTTTCAATGTATCAGTATATGAATCCTCAGGACCACCTAGATTGTCTGGGCTGATGCATGGATTGTGTATTTGTTCTATTTCTGTCTTCCTCCTTGAAACCATTGTTCTTAAAATACGGACTAACGGCTGAGTTGTGGTTTGTTCGTTTACCCGGAAGAAAAGGGAAAAATGTCCCCAATTGATTTGAGGGGAAGACTTGTTTTTAAGAAATACAGTCGCTTTGAAACTTTGGCGAAGTAAGTGAGATCTGAAAAACAATTTTTATAGAAGGGATGCAATCTGGGACGAATTTGTGGCCCATGTATTCAGAAAACAAAACGGAACATCACAAAAATTCGAAACAGAACACAATGAATTATGTGCTTCGTCAACGTACGACGGTACATTACAATGGGAAAAGTATTTAGTTCATGAAAAGGCAAAATTTATCTCATGTAAACGAATGTTTATAATGAAAGTCGCAGGCCAAGGATTATAATATTATATTTGTGGTAGATTTACGATATTCCTACCAATTGTATAATTGTAAAAGCCGGTCACTCGTTTTTTTTTTGTTTTTTTTTTTGTGATTAGAGGTTTAACGACCACCGTGAGCAACTCAATGGGCTATAAGCAGTCGCCCGTCCCTAATTTAGGGTCACTGGTTCCAGGGAAGGGAGAGAGCCAGTGCCGTAAGACAAACACAACATCCATGCCTCACCGGGATTCGAAGCCGGACCCCGTTCGGACGAATGATCAGAGGCCATCGCTTAGACGACTGCGCCACCGGGGCGGCGGTCACTCGTTTGTCCAATGCATGTGCAATCTATTCTTCTCCATGATTTATAGAAAAATGTTATTATCAAATGAGTTTTCAAAATGCTTTATTTTCACTTCAAGCATTTTTATAAGCAGTCGCTCGTCTTTAATTTCGGGCGACTGGTTACGGGGAGAGGGGAGAATCGGAACCATTCGGGATACACACCATTAAGGCCTCACACGGGATTCGAACCCGTACTCATCTAGAAAGAACGTTTAGAAGCCAACATTTCGTACCATTAGAACACCAGAGGCGGCCATCAAGCTCTAAAGCTCCACTGACGGAAAGTGTTTATCCGTATAGCTGGAATCTGTATGAAACTTCTGTAGATAATTTTAAAAAAATGAAACTTTTTTTTTTTGCAGATGTTGGCACTTTATCATGTTTCTTTTTACGTTTATATGTACTTCAATAAGTTTGAATTTCACTATTTAAAGTTTCATAAAAGTGCACGATTTGCAGATGGTAAAACGCTCTCCCTGTGGCCGATTGGTCAGAATCAGGAGCTTCTAGCTAGTCTCCCGAGATCGTGCTCTACTTTCCGCTACTAATCCAGGCTCGAGCCCGAGACGTGTGGTGTGTTTATCTTATGTAGCAGGTTCTCTCATCTCACTGGAACAAGTGGCCCCAGATTAGGAACGAACGTTTGCTTATAGCTCTTAGAGTTGTACATGGTGGACTTTAAACCCTCAACCCTACTTTTCCGAAAAAAATCGTGAAACTTATTTTATGCTCTCATTAAAATATTATGCCTTTGCATGCCATACAAATGTTTCGTAAATTTAGAAAGAAACTGTCTCTCAAGTTTCCTCTATTTTCTTCACAACGTTTGCCATTATAACGTTCTTCGTATTCTATTATAGCCAAAAATTTCGTCTATTAATGGAATTTAAAAGTCAAATTTTCAAAAGGCAATTTACGGAATACGCATCATCACATTGCCGGAACGATAAAAGCTGGGAACATTTTTCCAATATTCTAAAAACATATTTATATGCAGAAGTTGATAAAAGAAAGTAAAATTTGATTATAATCTAAACACGCACATTTTTCCAACGACTATTGTCAGTATTGTTTCATGCTTTGATCATGTCAAAAGACGAGACAGCTATTGGGTAAGAGTTGCTGGAATTCAGGAAGTTGATTCGTTTTGTGACACACTAGTTGTACGGAAAAATTATAAATCCAAGGCACTGGGCGGTTGCTGGACATCTAACAAAAGAACAAATGCAGAAGAGCTGCTGGAAGCTATTGAGGCGAGATAAGGCTATGACATGAATTTTATAATAAGAGACACTAATACAGTTAGTACAAAGATATGGTAGTTTTACTGAAGACATGAAGACTGCATCGAAACTAATGGAAGAGTGTTACCGGAATGCAAGCTGTAGGTATGTAAGAATTAGTATTTATTGAATGATCCCGTACAAATACACTCATCATAAAAAAATAAAAATAGTTTCACCCAGAAGGAAGCAACCGACAGGAATGAATCTTGGCTGGTAGGTTTGACATCGTGAGACATGCAAATTATTTAAGTATCACGCTCGGCCGCGAATGTGATAAAAGCAAAGAGAGGTCGTAGCGCTGCGCCAGACCAGTTGCATAAAGTCGTACCGTTGCGCGCGCTTGCCATTTCGATTCGTATTGGTTGCATCCTTTTCAAAGGAATTATACCATGGAGAAATGTTCTGAAGCAATTCGAGTATTTGGAGGAGTTGGAGAGAGGACGCGTCGTCGGGCCCCGGGAAAGGGTATGGTCTTATCGACGTATTGCGCGCCATACCTGTCGTGCGGATATCATCATAATCCGCTGTTCGCGGCAGTGTATAGTACAAGGCAGGGTCTTTTTTTTTTTTTTTTTTTTTTTTTTTTTTTTTGATTGGAGGTTTAACGACCACCGTGAGCAACTCAATGGGCTATAAGCAGTCGCCCGTCCCTAATTTAGGGTCACTGGTTCCAGGGAAGGGAGAGAGCCAGTGCCATAAGACAAACACAACATCCATGCCTGACCGGGATTCGAACCCGGACCCCTTCGGACGAATGATCAGAGGCCAACGCCTTAGACCACTGCGCCACCGGGGCGGCAAGGCAGGGTCTGGAAGACCTAGACGAAACACGGAGAGAGAGCACCTACGTGTTTTCCGACATACGCGGAGTGACCCACCAGCTACGATTGCTAATATTCAGCGAGCAGTGGTGCCCTCCATGTATCGTACGATTAGTGCCAGCACCATTGGCAGAGGGATCCACGACGCAGAACTACATGCACGCAGACCGTTACGACGATTTTCCGTAACACCCCTGCATCGTCGCCAAAAACTGCAATGGTGTCGTGCCAAACGTTCATTGAGCCACTCAGAATGCCAGCGGGTAATCTTCATTGACAAGTCCCGCTTTTGTCTTGGAGAAGACGACCAACGAATCCGTGTGTGGAGGCACGTGATCAGCACCAAAATGAAAGGTTTGTTGTTGAGCGTCGTCACACGTCCAAAAGGCCTGGTCACATGGTGTGGGGTGCAACTGCCTACGATGCTAGATCACCTTTGGTATTCATTACATGCACTTTGACAGCCCAACGTTACGCTAATGAGGTCCTGAAACCAATGGCCCTACCTTTTCTGAACGCTCACTCCGGTGCCATTATCCAACAGGACAACGCTAGTCCGTATACTGTTGCTGTCTCGAGAGCTTGCCTTCAAGGTACTGACACTCTGCCATGACCAGCCGCATCGCCAGACCCATCGCCGATTGAAAATGTGTGGGATGCTATTAGACGCGCTATCCACACTCCACCCCTACTGTACGATCTGCAGGAACTCGTGAGATTTAAGCTGCATGGGATGACTTATCGCAGGACACCATTAGGAACCTGTACAACTCCATGCCGAGACGTCTGGAATGCTGTGTGAGCAAACATGGCGCCCCGACGCCATACTATGAGACATTACTTATTGGCGTGTAGCTCAATAAATATTGCCCATATCAGTCTCAATGTTTAATCATTTATTGCTCCTGCTAACCTTTACCTTATTGCAATTCGACACGTCCTTCTGGTGCCACTATGTTTTTGACGATGAGTGTATAAAAATTAGTTGAAGTTTATTTCTTCGGAACCCGTTCCCTTTCATGCATGCGATTATTTTTATTCATCCCAGTAGGTGAAAATGTGCTGTTTTTAAGCTTACTCATATTTATCCAATGAAATTCCCATTCAACAGAAACATTTTCTCTAATCGGTTTGATCCAGAAATCATTTTCAAGAGGCAAAATGGATTTGTCCTTATTTATTCCATTTGCATAGTTCAACATATACTTGAATATTATGTTTCACGCAAGAAAACCGACTCTTCCACAAGGACATATACCATAAATGTAAAAAAAAAAGGGAGGAATGCGGAAAGTAAGTGCATTTAACTCCATGAACACTAGCTTATGTTCATTGCATGATAAACGTGCCATATTTTCCAATTGTTCAATGACTTGCCATTCTCATTTCTTTCTGTCATAAAGAGGTAATGGGAAGTTGCATTTACTAAAAACTCCTCAAGGGATTGCGCTGCCGCATCCTCTTCTTCGCGAGATTAGTCTAGTCCATAAAACTAAGATTTCCGACGATAATTCATTTGCCGGTAGAGTTAATTATGGGTGGAGCTTAATTTGCGAACTTTCTCCGTGCAGTAAATTTAAAACGGACGCATTCGGATTATCTAGGGCAGCTAATAATGACTGTTAATTTTATCAGAACAAACATCTATACTTTAGCATCCCATTACTTTTATATCAACGAAGGACTTTGTTAGTTTAACAACCTGCGGCGTGATGAGTAAGAATATAATTCAGCTCCTAATAACGTTACATTGTTTCTGAGTGTAAATTTACGCATTTTCTTGTAAAATAATACACGCAATCGAAAAAAGTTACTTCTTTATATGGTTGTAACTTCGTTGTGAAGAGTCGAAGTTACCCCTCTGAAGCACGTCTCATTTAACACGCCTTTTCACGTACACTTGTAGAACAAAGAATAAAATCCAGACATCGTGGAATCTTTCTGTCAAGCCCTAAATTTATATTAAAGTTATCTTCATACCTACTTTTTATTGTTTATTTTTGTGCTCGATGGATGTAAGTGCGAATAATATTTTCTGATCATTCTCAGTTCATTTCTTATAGAGATATGTTTCAGTTTCATGGCGTAAATGTGCTTTTTTAGATATAAAATTGTCTGTGCTGCTTTTAGAAAGACACTGGACATTTTTTTTGTTGGATTCAGCTTTGCATGTATATTCAAATATTTTTTGCCCTTTCTTTCTGTTTTGTTTGTTTGTTTTTTCATAGCATCGTTTTAGAGATTACAATAAACTGATTATCACTGTCTTACTGATTAACAAATAAATTCTCCAGTCGGATTCAGGGAAGAATTTAGAAAGCTTATTCACTTATTCCTTGGCAACGGATATGCTGCGAATTTTTTAGTACGCTCATCGACTATAGACCTAAATTCATAGTGCTGATGGCTGCAAGCTGTTATGTGCTGACCGGGTGATCGAGAAATATGAGATTCTGTCTTCTAACCATTCGTCCGAGGTGGGGGTGGGTTCGATTCCCGGATGATGCGTCAATGCTGTTCTTGTGCTACGGAAGTGACTCACCCTTATCTGGAACCAGCTACTCTAAATTAGGGACGGACGACTACTTCTCGTTCTAAGAGTTCAGCGTTATGCTCCGAAACAAACAAAAGTGTCGTTATGCAGTGTTCAGAAAAGCAGGGTAACAAGAAGAAATGTTGTCCACTAATTTTGATGACATATTCGAGCTAGTTCGCAATGCTCCTTTGGGTGTAAAGAAATAAAAGGAGGGAGAGAGAGAAGAGGTTGAGCATAGTTATGCCTGTCGTTGATGACTGAACACACTGGGGAGCCAAATCGCAAGGTCTCAGAGTTGCAAAAGTGGTCTGCTTGCAGACAAAAGAAAGTGAACACGACACCCTCTCGAAAGTAGAACATTTTAGACATTCAGACGATGTAAACATACTGTATGGCCAATGTGAAGATTATTACATGTTCACTGTGTGAAAACACGTATTTGTCCGCGACGGCCATTATAACCGTGTCCTCTCACTCCGGAGTAACTCACTCTCCCAATTGAGCTACGCGGACAGAATGTTTGGTTGTAGATTTGTCGTCTTGACACATGTTTTCTCCTCTGTAGTACGTCTTATCATCTTCCTCTAATTTTCTTTTTTCTTTTTTTGGAAGCTGAGTAGGAATTTTTTATTAATTCCAAACAATGTGTGAAACAAACATCACACACTTTTCGAAGAACCCAACGGCCAGTAGATACATTTTCCACAATCAGGCGCCAATGTTAAAACACGTATTTGTCTGCGACGGCCATCGAATACGTGTCCCCTCACTCCGGAGTAAGTCGGTCTCTCAACTGAGATACGCGGACAGAATTGTCGTCTTGACACGTTTTCACCTCTGTAGTACGTCACAGCTGGATGAAGAATACAAATGCCAATAACGAAATCTCATTAGCTGTCCTTAGGATATCCTTGGGATCTTTCAAGAATAGTATGCTACACTTGACTAAAAGAAATTATTTAAGTATTTTCTTGAAATACCGTGCCACAAGGATATCATTAGAATATGAGTTCGAAACATATTATTAATTTGATTTCATAGGAAGTATTGCGCCTTTCCTCTTTCTGGGTTCAACTTTCACACGAATCCAGTATGTACAGTATCATTCAGTTTTCCTTGAAATTGGACTTTCTGCCTCAAATCCATGTTCTTTGCTATCGGACATCTTAGCCCAAATCTCGTTATTTTCTAATTTGAAGGTTTGTTTAAGACTTGGCGTCAGACTTTCCGCTCCTAAAATCCACTACAACATCAAGTGACAATTACCCTTGAAAATTTCCGGTAGAAGAAAAATGGAATTTTTTGAAATCCTTTAACGACAATCGTGAAACCACACTCCTCAGCGGACAGGTTCCACGGCACATACACTATAACATTAAAAGTATTCGGACACCAGAATGTTTTAGGACAAATGGCTTTATTATCGCCATTAGTACTTAGTTGTTCAACGTTTTGCTTGTATGGCAGCGGCAACACGTCGAAGCATACTCTCAACCAATTTCCGGTAAGTCTCAACAGGGATAGCAGGATGTTCGTCCTGCACATGTGCTGCAAGAGAGGAGAGTGAAGACGGTCGTTGTGCTTGATTTCGTATCCGTCGTTCCAGTTCATCCCAGAAGTTCATCTGAGAATCAAACGTTGTTCAACTCGCACAACTTTAAAATTTAGAAGGTAATCTTAACTTATTAAATATTTGCACATGTTCTAGTTATCAGAGATATGGGTTTCTGGCAGCGTGTTCAAGCTGGGGTCTGGCCCGAGTTCTGGATGAAGTTCTGACGCTGAATCTCTCCCTTTCCTAGAACAAGTGATCCCAAATTAGGAGAGGGTGACTCCATAGCATTAGATGCTAATATGGGTAGTTTGAATATCGAAACGAAAAAGGTTTCACTTTTAGTTGTCATTTTATAAAATTGTTTACGCTTTCCAACAGTAGATTAAAGAAGCGTATATGCTCCAGCTTTGTCCGTCCGCACGATAACTGGCGTAAAAATGGTTGGATTTCGATGAAATTTTAGTATGTGATAGGGGACCACTTGGGGACGAACCCTATTGAAAATGGGACAAATGGGGTCAAAGGTCATGACGTAGGAGTGGGATCCTTCCATTGCCCTTATGCGTCATAACTTGCGTAAATATGGTTCGATTTCAATGAAAGTTTACTTTGTGGTAGGGGACCACCTGGGTACGAAACCTATTGAAAATGGGACAAATGGGGTCAAAGGTCATGACGTAGGAACGGGATCCTTCCATTGCCCTTATGCGTCATAACTTGCGTAAATATGGTTCGATTTCGATGAAATTTCAGTATGTGGTAGGGGACCACCTGGGGACGAACTCTATTGAATGTGGACGAAATGGGGTCAAAGGTCAGGAAATAGGATTGCGATCCATTCCATCGCTCTTATCCCATATTATTAAGGTGGAGGTCAAGTAATTTTGCTTCCTATTCTTCCAATGGAAAAACTTTTGTACACATTTCCTTGACAATTAATGTGTTCCCAAGAATGAAAATTTGAACATAGATTAAAATAACTTTATTATAACTTGGAATACTTAATATTTTCTAAAACATAACCATAATTATATTAAAAATCAATAACTTTTCCTTTGGTGGTGTTGAAACCAGAAAAAGGATGGCGCGACCTGTACTTTGATGACGTCAGTAGACAAACAAATGTTGGATTGCATAATTATGGTTATGTTTTAGAAAATATTAAGTATTATAAGTGTGGTGTCATGGCGTCACCCCATTAGATGTTGGCGCGCGGTCATGCCATCTATCTCATTACGTCACGCGTTGTTTGTTGATACTATTAAAGTTTTATGACGTCACACCTTGCTAGCAGATGGTCGCGATTCCCATGTGCCTCATTACGTCACGCGGTGTGTGCGTATGTTTGTCCGCACGATAACTCGCGTAAAAATCGTTCGATTTCAATGAAATTTTAATATGTGGTAGGGGAACACCTGGGAAGGAACCCTATTGAAAGTGAACGAAATGGGGTCAAAGGTCAGGACATAAGAGCAGGATCTATTTCCACTGATCTCATGCGTCATAACTAACGTAAAACAGGTTCGATTTCGATTAAATTTTAGTATGTGGTAGGAGACCACCTGGGGGCAAACCCTATTAAAATTGGCGAAATGGGGGTCAAAGGTCAGGACATAGGAACGGAATCACTTCCATCGCCATTATGAGTCATAACTTACGTAAAAATGTTTTGATTTGAATGAAATGTTGGTATGCTGTAGGGACCTGTCTGGGGACGAATCCTATTGAAAATGGGCGAAATGGGGTAAAGGTTAGAACACAGGAGCGGGATGTATTCCATAGCGCTTATGCATCATAACTTCCGTAAAATTGTTTCGATTGCGACAAAACTTTATCATGTTATTTCGGAGATATACTGAATCAGTTCTGTTGAATATCATCGAAATGGATCAAAGGTCAGGGCACAGGGTTGAGATTTATTCCACAGCCATTTTCCTCATGACTTGAGTAATAGCTTGAGTAATGATTTCTAGTATATTGGAAAGCGTTACATAATCAATGCATTGCATGATTTTACTAACTTGTTTAATTTGTAAATATTCATCGCTATATTCAGACACAGTTACATAGCATAATTTGTCCAATCATCAGTTGCTGAGCACTCCTGGATTTTACGAATGTGATCTCCTTCATCACAAAATACTGTGTCCACAACGTTGTCACTAAATGGTTACACACGCAGGAAACGCTGAAAAATGTATGTTAAATCTAACACGAGAAAATCAATGAAATTTAATAAGTCATTGTTTTACTTTCGGTAAAATCAGGATGCTTTGAAAATTGCACGGAGAAGATTATAATACCCTAATGAATTTTCTACATGCTGAGTCTGCTAAAGAACATTAAAAAAAGCCTGATGACAGAATCTTTTTTTTTTCTGATTTTTGTTTCATTTCCAAAATACGCATTCTATTATAAATCATTTGTTTCGCTGCACGACAAAGCTTTCCGAATGTATTAATTCGATTTACATTTCTAATGGATTTCGAAACATCCACTTTTTACGAGCAAATAATAAACTCTGCTCTTTTTTGGTGTACATGGTTTTTTAGATTTTTTCATAATCTTTGAAGATATTAACCTCAACAGTGTTATTTTCTCGTTTGGGTGAAGTACATAACGATTCCGACTTAAATCTTTTTATATTTATTAAAAATCATTACATCCTTCATAGTCGTTCTCATTTATATTTACATATCGAATTTTGAAGCCTTTAATGTTAGCACTGTACTAGCGATAATAAACCTTGTTTCAGAGCACAGCTACAAATTCCTGCACGCATGAGAGCGAGATAGTGCCAAAATAGTGTTTAGGCTAATTTTGAAGATGACAATCCGAAAGAAATACGGGATGGCGTAATCCCGTATTTCTTTCATGATAGTGTTTAAGCTGTTGATTAATTAAAAGAATCAAAATATTCTTTAGGCATACCCTTTGTTTTTTAATTACCATTTCCGGGAGAATGAAAATCAAATACAATCGTAATTATTCTTACATAGGTTCCTAATATACGTTAATGTTTAAGTTGTTTTAATCTGTTTGTACGCAATGGTTCATTTCTTCACTTTTAGTCTTTAGTCAGTCTTACTGCAAAATGCGTTTCAAGCTGCCTCTCTACCGCATTTTTTTTTTTTTTTGGCGTTTCTTGATTTCCAGCACTTCCTTTGCTCTAAGATTTGAGCTTCGGTTCAAAGTGTTGTATCGTCTGTTTTCCTTTGTTTTTAAACGTTGATTCTGCTACTAGTCACTAGTTTGTCTTTGCCACCTGATTTAACTTTTAGCTTGATATAGTTTTGTTACATACCACGACATTTTGCTTGAAAATCAAAATTCAGTGCAAAAGTAAAAGTATGTTCCTAAAGTTACTCACATCTTGAAAAATGCGTGTAAACGCTACACCATCAGTTTTGGCATTAAGGCACATAACATTATGACCCTAATCAGAAACCACCGAGTAGTTATAGTGAAAATATCCAACAAATTTGGGATCTACAATATAACATTAAAAGCTGTCGACTCCGAAAAATCTGACCAAGTTTATATTGGATCTACCTCTCGCTCCTTAGCAATAAGTGTTAAAGAACACGTGTATAATGTTCGTGTTGGAGCCATGTCAACCGCACTCTCTCGATTGACAAACACTGGATCTTATTAACCTGTATGGAAAGAAGCTACCATCCTCACAACTCCAGGTAAGAAATTACATTTGACTTTCACCGAGAGTTTATTTATTGTTTGGAAAGGACAATCATGTTATAATGATTACTTACCTCACGTTGTTCCTCAAACGAGGACGTTTATGTTTAATAATTGTATTCGAAATGTTCCAAATGTTTCCGATAACGATACTTGGTATTGTCATCGCAATGTACTCTCACGTCACCTCTTGCCCTGGAGCATTGACTCGACTCATGGATTTCGTCATGTGCAACCTTAGTCACATGTATGTTTCACGTTTCACCTGGGTTTTTTTTTCACATCTGAGGATGGACCCTAGCGGGTTCGAACTATTTTAACTAGTGATAATACACCTTGACTTGAGGTGCTTTGACCGGCTCAAGTTTTTATCGTGTAAAAACGGTGTTTTTACTTCAACCAAAATTCAGTGCGACAAAATTGCGATTGAAAAATTGCGTGAGGCTCATGACTTTGTCTTTTACTGGGTCGCCCATTGTAAGCATCAATTTCTAACACACTTTGGAAGTTCTACGTCATCAGCAGTGGATAGTCTGCGTCTCTTTCCGTGGAAAGTGTTTCTTAATACTGTGGTTGTGTAACAATGTATTAATTACAGTATAGGTGAAAAAAAATGAAAGATCTATAAAAGGGAGTAAGAGAAAACATGGAATTTATAAAAAATAAATGAGTGACTATGGAGCCATAACTCAGGCGAAACGTATGATACACATTTTAGTATATATCCCACTGTTTTTTATTTTTGTCCAAGTAAGAGTGACCAGTTTCAAGTCAAAATTATAGAAAGAGCCTTTCTAGAAGGAAAAATCTTTACTATGCTGTTTCTACGGGAAACGCAAAGTAAAGACATATGGGAAAGTTTATGGTGCCTGAAAGCCGCCGACGTGCATGTGCTGGAAATGGTGAAAATGTGCAACAAGGACAAGTAAAAACTGTATGTTACTTTTTTGATGTACTGCTTCGCTACTCGTCTTTTAAGCATTTTAATGAGTTGGGTAAATTGGTTTATCAAGTGTTCACAAAAGCTTACAGAGGGTACTAATTTTCTCTTTACTTTCACAGCTGTAAATGCAATTTTAACTTAAAATGAATCGTTTTTTGTTTTACAGTTTAACGATCTCCATGAGTAACTCGTAGATCCACAAGCTATCGCCTATAACTAATGTTTGGTCACTAGTTCCAGCGAAGAGCCAGAGCCAGAGCCTTTAGAAAAACATATTTCTTATTAAGTCTCATACGGGAATATGACCTCGGGGCATCATCTCTAATGAATGGTCAGAATTCAACGCCACAGGACACTGATCTACTAGGCAGTAAACTCAATTCATTACGATAGAGCTAAGACTAATTTTTATTGAATTACTTCTGTAAACCTCAATATGTCAACTAAGACTGCCCTAGAAAGACACTCGAAGTTATGACAACGGCTGTAGCTATGTAAGCCGCTCTGATGTTGCTGTTGTGACGTACTACAGAGGTAAAGTACATGTCACGACAGAAAAGTTGCAGCGACAAATTTCGCCAGCGTAGCTAAAATGGTAAAGCATTCGGCTCTGGATCAGAAGGATGTGGGTTTGATCTTCGTCATCGACAAATTTGTGTTTTTACACAGTGGTTAATGTGATGGTTTCTGACGAGTAGCCAGGTCCTGGCCCTAGAGAAGACATGGATGGCGCTTGTGGCTAAACAGCACTGGCACATTTTTCTTCCCTGGAACTAGTCATTCTCAGTTAGGGACGGCCAACTACTTAGCCCTTCGAGATTCTCACAATGATCGTAACCCCCTTCCCATAAAAAAAAAAAAAAAAACCCTATGGAAACAGAAGAAGCAAAATCTCAGAAAATAAAGCATTTTTCCCTACAAGAAAAACGATTAAAATAGTACATACAGATATCACAAACATATGACTGAGGTCACAAGGCATTACGAATTTATAACATATTCATGTACTCCAAAAATATCATTATTGCCCTTGTAAGATGATATGAACACATAAAGAGCCTAGCAAATGAAAATTGTTCGTGGGTAGGGGTTTATAGTTCTTTTTCACAACATGATCATTCACTGAATTCAAAATCATACTACGCAAATTGAATCTTAAGAGTTATACCCCGGTAGCAGTTGGTACAATTCAGCTGGTAGGAAATTATAAGTTATATTGTTTTTAAAGATAGGAAGAAATCATTAAGATATATTCATATTTATCTCATACATATCTGAGGGCGTTTATATATCACTTAAAATTCCACTTGGTCTTTTGCGAAAAATCCAGGTCCAATTAGAGGTTGTAAAGAAGCTGTAATGAAAGCATAATTTTGGAAACGTTTCCTTATGTTTCCAAAATCTCAAGAAACAAGAAGTCTCAAGAAACCCCCCAAAATCTTAGAAGTCATTTCCAGGAATTATACGAAGTTGCATCCTTTAGGTCTACGAAAGCAATGCCCTTGGTGCAGTGATTTTTACAAACTGAAAATTCTACTGAAATGAATAATCCATCCTGACAAACGATGTTAAGTATCAGGTTTTCTTTTGTCATTATTATTCAGTTATTGCGTGAGGGTTATGAAAATAATGTTGCGTTTGGCCAAGCAGTAGTGTTGGGGAAAAAAATATTCGAAATGTTCAGTGGTTGATTCACTTATTTCTCTGGTAAATTTCGACTACTGTCCTCATCTGAAAGCACGGCTGAGATCACTCGAAATTTCTGAAACATGCCGCAGTCTTACGTTGGTCATAACTTGGCTTGGTAACTATACCCATAATTCTTCTATGGCCCTACTAAGAAATGTACATTCAGTTGCATGGGTCTGGAACGATTCTGAACTTAACATACACAACATTATTCGAGTGCTTACTTACTCCGTGCTTTTATGCACGCTATCATTCAATCCTCCCTCATGACAACGTGACTTAAGGGAAGATCTCATAAATATTTATATTCCTTCGCAAACAGCAGCCCTGACTTACGTTACACACGAAGTGTTTTTACTTTATCTTAACCACTCAGTGGGAGAAAGTTCATTTAGATCTGAAAAGGAGCGCTTCGGAAAATTTCGAGCGTAATCTGGCAGCAAATCTCTTACGACTGTTTGGTCGTTACTTTCTTTATTTTGATCACTTTCCGGAGAAATATCGGCTTCTAACATTTACTTCTTTGTGCAGGTGTTCCGAAATTAATGCAACGAATGCACTTGTGCTAGCATAAAATCATTACTAGCGTAATGTATGTAATGAAAAATAATAAACTTCATGAAGAGGCATCTTAAAAGCTCAGAAATACTCAGTCTAGTAAAAATTAATGTAGATTTCCTAAAACTAAATGCGCCCAGCATTTATTGGAATTGGAGAAAAACAGATAATTTAAGATCGTATTGCATAATTTTAGAGATCGAGATTAATAAGGTAACTTTGCAGAATTCACATACCCTGAAATTCACTGCAAATTGAATTATCAAGAAATTTACCTAATACATCGAGTTTTCGCTGAAACTTGAACCAAAAATGCTTTTAAACATTGCCAACCAGAATAAATCAGCGTAGAGCTTCGGTAACTAAAGAAAAATTTCGCTGTGTCCGTGTTTCCAAATTAAGACGAGCCAACGTAAAGGCACGAAACGTGTTTCTCATACCAAAGGCACATTATAATTGTTCAGTGAAATTTCAGAACCCTTTTTAGTAGGGAAAACTGATCATCATTTAAGCCAATTCTTTGCTTAGCACCCTCAGTTTTCAGTTCTGTATTACGTGACCTGTTAAAACCGTATTCGATTAGTGTTCGGCATAGCGTTCACCTGAAAACTTAACACGTTAACAGTCGCCCACAACCATGCACGCGGCATGCGGCTTAAAATACCAAAGTGGAACACAATTACGCTAAACTCTCATTTGTGTTCTTATGAATTTCGAACACAGACTTGAGAAAATCGACATTTACCTTGTAACATTTTTTTTTGTAAAATTTAACAGCATTTTAGTATGGAATTGTTTAATACCTGTAGTGTATGATCCTATGGTTTCATTAATTTTACAATGCAGTAAGGAATTAATTAGGATTTTCTGAGGAAAATCCTTACTATGGTGAAACAGCCATAAACAAATGATTTATCATCTATTTAAACTTTTGAGCTTTTGATGTGAACTAGGACTACCATAAAACTTGCTGGTTATTATTTGAAACGCTAATCTTATTTGCGAGAAATTAGAATCTACTGATAATACAAAATGGTACCATTACAGAAGTTCATGCAGTACACGGAGTTATTGTAATTACAGACCATAAAGCAGACGACGATGTACAAATTTCAATATTACTGTCAAATTTTCCTTTACACTTTATTATAATTCAGTCTCACGTTCGGGTAACTTTTGCGATGAAGAAAAAAAAAGCTTTTAAATAAATGTCCGATAAGTATTTTTAGCACGTCTATTGTAGAAAAAGATCGTGCAAGATCGTGTTACCGATTTGTTCGTCCGTCCGCCTGTAGACACCATATCTCTGCAACTATTAGTTCCCTTTCAAAAATCAGACATTATTTTTGCTTTGGGATGCTTGAAACTTGCGAATGATGTCATTTATTTCCTTCTTTTTACAATGTACAATTTCGCCGCTAGAAGGTGTAAATGCAGATGATATCGAATTTAAAATACATTTAATTCCATATACACTGAAGAGCAATTGAATTAGAGACAGCTGACGTTATGCAAATGTGGCGCTGTGGGCGGCCCTGTAAACGGCGACGGCACGCGGTCTCGGACGATTCGTCCAACAACGATTGGTCCAATGCCGATTCATCCAAAGGGGCAATTGGTCTAATGCCGATTGGTCCAATGTCCGATTCGTCCAATGGTACGATTGGTCCAATGCCGATTCGTCCAATGGTACGATTGGTCCAATGCCGATTCGTCCAATGGTACGATTGGTCCAATGCCGATTCGTCCAATGGTATCATCTTACCAACGGTAAACTGTTTCATTTTCCAGAAAGGAATAAGGATTTAAATTATTCTGCTCAATATATCCTTTTGAAAGATAATTTCCGTATATTTGGTAAGTGTAAACATTTTACATAAACCTGGTAAAAGGCACTCAATGGAGCATTTCTCAGCTGTTTGCAAAGCACCTTGGCGCGGGCCTTTTATGAAGATTTTGAGTTACAACCTAGATATTTGGTATTTGCAAACCATTTATAAAACCTTACAAAAGGCACTCATCGTATCATTTAAAGGCACCTAGGCCGCAGGCCTTTTCAGAAGATTTTAAGTTGCAACCTAGTTATTTGGTATTTGTAAAAATTTTATAAAACCCAATAACAGGCACTGAAGAGCAATTGAATTAGAGACAGGCCACTATGTCACGGGTCCACCGTGAGTACATCAAATCCGGTAAAACCATCTCTACAAGGGCCAACTGCCGTGGACAACAGCGTGTGAATGAGCGGGGTCATCGTCTGCTAGCTCGCATTGTAACAGCGGATAGACGGGCCACAGTGCAAGAAATCACTCGGCAATTTAACGCTGGTGCACAAAAACGTGTAAGCAGCCACACCATCCAGAACCATCTCCTCGCTATGGAGTACAGAAACCATCGTCCCAGGAGGGTACCGCTGCTGACCGCACATCACGGGGTGCAAAGATTAGCATGGGCGCGGGAACATTGCCACTGGACCCTAGACATGTGGAAAATGTTGCCTGGACTGATGAGTCGAGATTCACGTTGGTTCATGCGGATGGCCGGATACGAGTACGGCGCAAACCACATGAAGCGATGGATCCTTCTTGCCATCAGGGTACTCTTCAAGCTGGTGGGGTTGGCATTCTCGTCTGGGGACTGTTTACGTGGACTGAAATGGGACCCCTGGTATGTGTGACATCGTGCCTCACGTCAACGTTACCGGGATATCCTGGAAGACCATTTGATCCCGTTTGTGCGTCTTCAGGCGTCTTCTACATCGAGAGAGATGTTCGAGGCTCTGACCCCCTCGTCAAATCTTCGTAAACTGTGGGAGCTTGTTCAGGGGTCGTGCATCGCATGGCTTCCCAACTCTTCCGGTGTCTTGTCGAGTCCATGCCGGGACGAAGCACCGCCTTCATCAGGGCGAAAGGTGGTGCTGCACTTTACTAGACAGGTATCTCTAATTCAATTGCTCTTCAGTGTATTGGGTGTGCAACTTAATTATCGGCCCCTAACTGCAAGCAATCATAGAACATCGGCAAATGCAAATAGCTCTGTAAGATAATGGCTGACTGCAGCGCCATCCAACAGCTTTCCAGGCAACCGTAACCGCTCACCGCTGTAGTGACAGAACGCACGAAAGTTGACGGTGAAAACAATGTCGTTCGAGAAGCAGCATTTGAGGCATTGCCTCCTGTTCGTGTTTCAGCTGAAGAAAAGTGCCGCGGAAGCACAGCGAATGTTCTGTGCTGCTGTGGGTGAGGCTGCTGTGTCCTACAGTACGTGTAAGAAGTGGTTCCAGCGGTTTAAGCAGGGTAATTTCGATTTCCGTGATGCAGAATGTCCGGGACAGCCACATAAAGTTGACGATAAGGAACTGGAACAATTGCTGGATGCGGATCCCTGCCGCACACAGTCAGAGCTCACCCAGGAACTCGGAGTAACACGGCAAGCCATTGCAAAGCGCCTGCACAAGCTCTCACAGCTGCGAACAAGTGTAGGTGCTACATTGTTGCTGTGTCCTTGCTCTCCAGATTCAAGAAGAAGAATTTCCTACGCAAGATGTTGACCTTTGATGAGAAGTGGATCCTCTACGATAATCCTAAGCGGCGCAAATCGTTGGTTTATCCAGGTCAGCCTACCACCAGTACCGCCAAACCGAATATACATGCCAGGAAGTTGTTGCTGTGCACATGGTGGGATCAGCGCGGTGTCGTACACTATGAGTTGCTCAAACCTGGTGAAACGTTCAATGTTGAGCGTTATTGTTAGCAGCTCATTCGTGTGAGTGACGCAATGGAGCCGAAAAGGCCGTGCACTGGCAAGGGCAGAAGGTAGGTCCTGTTGCTTCAGGATAACGTGCGTCCTCACACCGCGAAAACGACTTTAAACACGTTCTCCCACCTGGGATGGGAGACTTTGTCCCACCTGGCGTATTCTCCAGACTTCGCTCCGTCGGATTATCACTTATTTCACTCCTGCAACATCACCTGAGTGATACGCTCTTCACTTGTGTCGAGAGGTCCACACAAGTATTGATGACTTTATCATCTCGAAACAGCCCTCTTTTTTCCGCAGCGGCATTCGGCAGCTCCCTGAACGATGACTCAAATGTATCCAACACGACGGAGATGATTAGGTACGTATTCGATTTGCTATGATTTGCTGTCAACGTGTCGTGCCTGTGGCCGAGAATTAAGTTGCACACCTAATATTTGCTTCTAAACATCCGATTGGAAAAATTCTTTTGCCTTTCGATTTTACTTATGTGAAAGGCAATTTAAGGTATAGCATTTTTTTCAGGTTACGCTTAGATTTTCTGCTAGGAGGGGTGAGAGTAAATAGCGTTTTCCCCGATATCTCTGCTTCTAAAACTCCGATCTGAAAACTTTTGTCTTCAGAGGATATAGGCCCTGATGAGAAATCTTGTGCATATAATTTCTAATTTTTGGTCGAGAATGGTTTGGCCACCAGGGAGCGTAAGTGTCAATTTCGGCTTCTGATGTATTTGTCCCAAAATCTGAGCTTCTTAAATCACGATTTAAAAAAACCCGTCCGTCGACCGATGCCAATCATATCGCTAAATCTTTCGGAATATTTTCTTCTTAAAAGATTGCAGGCTTTCTTCGTCAGGGAGCCTAGATGTGTATCTTATTTTTGTCAATATCCCTATTTCTAATGGTCCGATTTGAAAAATTGCTTCTTTATTGGATAGAGTGTGCGGTTGGATAGAATATATGTTTTTCATATAATTTCAAAATTTTCAAGTAATGCATAGACATTCCGGTAGGGGGCGTAAAGGTAAATTGCGTTTCCCTCGATCTCTGCTTCTAAAGCTCGAATTTGAAAAATTCTTCCTACATCGCATACAGCTTCCGTTAGGAAATGTGTTTCAAATAACTTCTAATATTCTGTAAGGAATAGTTTGGCCACCAGGGTGTATAAGCGTTATTTTCTGCTTCTGATGTAATTCCAGCAAAATCTGAGCTCCTGAAAACTCCACAAAAATTTGTTTTCCTGGACCGATACTGCTGACATCGAAAAACCTTTTGAAAATACTTTCTTCCTAAAATAATGCATGATTTTTCCGCCAGGAGGCGTAGATATATATCTTATACATCTCCTTCTAAGAGTCCGATTTGAAAAATTATTTCTTTTTTCGAAAACGTTTCAGCTGCGAAATGTTTCCCATATAATTTCAAATTTTTCTTACCGCACAAGTTTGCAAGCACAGGTCGTAAGTTCACAATTCCGTTTACAGCGATATTTGCGGGAATAAAAACCCCATTAAATAACTTCATTCTTCAGTCAAATAGTATTGTTTTCCATACTGGTTACATTGACTTTAAATAGCTTTGATAAATTTAATTAACGACAAAACGGATTCGAAAAACGTGCTCATTACACCTGAAACTTCTATGCCATCTTTCTTGTTGAATTTTGTAACATGATGTGGAGCATTGTCTTGTTAAAATATGTCCCAGGAGACGTCCTGCAGGTATGGATGGTCGACCGGCGGTAGAATGCCATTGACGTAACGTGCACTAGTTCTGGTGGTACGGGTTCTCACGACAGGTATAGCAGCAACCCAGGCCATAATGTCCCATAATGGTGCGTTACACGTGGTGCGAATACACTCTACCCGACGCCTCTCACCATGTCATATGCAGACACAAATGTGGCCATTATTTTCGCCTAAGCAGAAGCACCTTTTCTTCCGCGAACACGATATTTTACCATTCGTCGCACCCCTCCCTTCGTTTGTGCATCATTGTAACTTGCCAGTCCGTTTTTTAACCGCAACCTATCTGGCTTTGGTACGAAACTGTTTTTGTCGTCATAGCTTTCTGTTATCTTCACTTTGTATCATTCGTATTCCAACTGCGACTTAGAGAGCACTGATATTGGGCATTTGGTGATTCCGGCTCTTATTGTCATCAGAAAAGTCGCTTTTATTATGGTCGGTGCTTTCCTGAAGAAGACGGTCCAAGTTTTCCATTTTTTGTTTTCGTGATCACCTGTTTTGCTCTCTAATGCTACGTTTTAAAATGGACTTTGACGGTCCATGCTTCTTGTTCTTTGTTTATGGACATGGAGACATCCAAATGGGACGACAAGTGAAATTGATTTTATTATGTGTAACAAAAAATTCGTCATAGAAGACTGCAGTGTGCTAAACAAGTTCAACACAGGTAGTGACCATAGATTGGTGAGATGTAAGATGCACCTCAACACTAAACTTGAACGTGGCAAGCTCATAAGACAAACAAAATCTATTGACATAACCAACCTTAAAAAACACCATAATACCTTCAAGTTAGAACTGAAGAACAGGTTCTCTGCTTTAGAAGGCCTAACATCGGAAGAAGTGGACATCTCTGAAGTTAACAGAAAAGTAACCAAAGCTCTTATGGAAACAGCAACAAAATTAGCTGGGTCTAAGAACAAGTTGCATGTGAACAAATTATCAGGAAAAACCAAAATGTTGATGCAAAAAAGAAGAGAGATGAGGACAACTAAAGAAGATGTGACTTCCAAAGTGGAATATATAGAGCTATGCAAGACAGTAAGAAAAAGTATCACTGAAGACGTAAGGAAATTCAACTGTGAACTAGTGAGGAAAGCAATTGAAAACAACCAAAGCCTAAAGATAGCAAAGGGACATCTCAGTAAGGGAAGAAAACAGATCATGGCACTGAGAAAAGAAGATGGTTCTGTAACAAGAAATAGAGGCGAAATTTTGACAAGAGTGAAAGATTTCTACTCCAAATTATATGAAAGAGATGATATATGCACTCCAGACATCATGAAAGATACCAGTACCAGAGTTCCTCCAGTCCTTCCAGCAGAAGTTGCACATGCAATCAAGAACATGAAGCGAGGAAAAGCTCCAGGAGAAGATGGAATTACTGTAGACATCATACAAGAAGCAAGTGGAGAAATCGAAACAGTACTCGCCCAAATTTTCACTCGATGCCTTAATGAAGGAAAGATTCCTGAGGATTGGAACACCGCTACAATGATCCTGCTACATAAGAATGGTGACATTGAGGATCTCGGAAACTACAGACCTATCAGCCTCCTATCAGTAGTTTATAAAATCTTCACTAAAGTTCTTTCACACCGCTTGAAGGTAACACTGGACATGGCTCAACCGAGAGAACAAGCTGGATTCAGGAGTGGCTACAGCACAATAGATCATATCCACGTGCTGAGAGAACTAATTGAAAGAGCGAGGGAATATGAACTTCCATTGTGCATGGCTTTATCGATTATGAAAAAGCCTTTGATTCGGTGAAACCATCAGCAGTTACAATGGCTCTGAAAACCTGCGGTATTGAAGATGCATACATTAATATTATTAATAACATCTATGAAAATGCAAGTGCAAAGATTAGGCTGTTTGAAAATACAACACACGTAAAAATTGGAAAGGGAGTGAGACAAGGTGACACCATATCTCCGAAGCTCTTTAATGCCACATTGGAGGGTGTTTTTCAGTCGCTGAGCTGGGAAAACAAGGGGATAAAGATTAATGGAGATTATCTAACCCACCTTCGTTTTGCTGATGACGTAGTCATTTTTGCAACTACCCCATCAGAGCTGCAGAGTATGATCCAGGAACTTGCTGACAAGAGTAAAGAAGTGGGATTAAAAATGAACTTTCAGAAGACAAAAGTGATGTTCAATGCTTTTACAAGAAATGAAGATTTATCGATTGATGGAGAAAAGCTGGAGATAACAGACACGTACGTTTATCTTGGACAGCAGATATCAAGTGAGGGTCACATTGATGAAGAAATTAATCGGCGTACAAAACTTGCCTGGAGAGCTTTTGGAAGAAACAGCATAATTTTCAAAAGCAATATGCCATTATGTCTTAAAAGAAAAGTGTTTGATCAATGCATCCTTCTAGTGCTTACGTATGGTGCAGAGACGTGGACCTTAACTAAAAGAGACATACAAAGGCTGCAGACAACTCAAAGCAGCATGGAGAGGTGCATGCTTGGTGTAACCAGGAGAGATAAGAAGAGGAACTCGTGGATCCGAAAAATGACAAGAGTGGAAGACATCATGATCAGAGTTAAATCCCTGAAATGGCAATGGGCTGGACATACTGCCAGAAGGACAGATCATCGATGGACAGCCGAAATTTTAGATTGGATTCCAAGGGACAGGAAAAGACCCAGAAGAAGACCACATGGGAGATGGGTGGATGAAATTCGAAAGTATGCAGGGGTGACATGGAGGAGACTGGCACAAGACAGACCATTGTGGAGGAAACTTGGGGAGACCTTCGTCCAGCAGTGGATTGATAATGGTTGACAATGATGATGATGATGATATATATATATATATATATAGGGATGTAAGGTCAAGTGATGCGTAACATCACAGCCTCTCCTTGACAAATGTCAACCCCGCCTTCTCGTGGTGCATCCTGTTCCCACTAAAGGGGCTCTGACGACCGCCCATAGCGGTATAACTATACCATCGGGATTAGAGGAAATTCTATCCCACACTCACCAACCCGCTTGGCCAGCGTGGTGAGTTATGGCCAAACCCCTCCAAAATGATTCCACAACTTAAATCTTGGCCCTCAGTCTCCGGCAGCTGGAATGTACCTGGCCAAGGCAGCGGCCAGTGCGACATGAAGGCAGAGGGTGCTAAGAATCCCCGGAGGACCGGACTAGGCTGCCATCTGATGCTGACCTTGGCTACTTACAATGGACGCTCCCTATCTTCTGATTCAAGGCTTCTTGAATTGGAAGAGGAATTACAAAGGATCAAGTGGGACATCGTGGGGCTAAGTGAGGTAAGAAGAAAAGGAGAAGATCTCATCGAACTGAAAAGTGGACATCTCTTCTACTATCGTGGGACAGATACTGGCAGAACTAGTGGTGTTGGATTTATAATAAACAAGAAACTGAAGGATAAAGTTGTAGAAGTTGAAAGTTCCTCTGACAGAGCTGCACGACTTGTTATCCAACTCTCGAAAAGATACCAGGCTCAGATTATTCAAACTTATGCACCCACCACAAGTCATCCTGAAGAAAAAATTGAAGAATTTTATGAGGAAATTTGTCATCTAAATAATAAAGGTAAGCAGCACTTGAAAATAATTATGGGAGATTTCAATGCAAAAATAGGGCAACGGCAACAGAATGAAACTTCAGTAGGTAAATTCGGTCACGGCAACAGAAACCAGCGTGGAAATACTCTCGTTGAGTTTGCAGAGGCAGAAGGGTTTTTCATCTTGAACTCCTTCTTCAAGAAAAAGCCACACAGGAAATGGACATGGAGACATCCAAATGGGACGACAAATGAAATTGATTTTATTATGTGTAACAAAAAATTCGTCATAGAAGACTGCAGTGTGCTAAACAAGTTCAACACAGGCAGTGACCATAGATTGGTGAGATGTAAGATGCACCTCAACACTAAACTTGAACGTGGCAAGCTCATAAGACAAACAAAATCTATTGACATAACCAACCTCAAAAAACACCATAATACCTTCAAGTTAGAACTGAAGAACAGGTTCTCTGCTTTAGAAGGCCTAACATCGGAAGAAGTGGACATCTCTGAAGTTAACAGAAAAGTAACCAAAGCTCTTATGGAAACAGCAACAAAATTAGCTGGGTCTAAGAACAAGTTGCATGTGAACAAATTATCAGGAAAAACCAAAATGTTGATGCAAAAAAGAAGAGAGATGAGGACAACTAAAGAAGATGTGACTTCCAAAGTGGAATATATAGAGCTATGCAAGACAGTAAGAAAAAGTATCACTGAAGACGTAAGGAAATTCAACTGTGAACTAGTGAGGAAAGCAATTGAAAACAACCAAAGCCTAAAGATAGCAAAGGGACATCTCAGTAAGGGAAGAAAACAGATTATGGCGCTGAGAAAAGAAGATGGTTCTGTAACAAGAAATAGAGGCGAAATTTTGACAAGAGTGAAAGATTTCTACTCCAAATTATATGAAAGGGATGATATATGCACTCCAGACATCATGAAAGATACCAGTACCAGAGTTCCTCCAGTCCTTCCAGCAGAAGTTGCACATGCAATCAAGAACATGAAGCGAGGAAAAGCTCCAGGAGAAGATGGAATTACTATAGACATCATACAAGAAGCAAGTGGAGAAATTGAAACAGTACTCGCCCAAATTTTCACTCGATGCCTTAATGAAGGAAAGATTCCTGAGGATTGGAACACCGCTACAATGATCCTGCTACATAAGAAAGGTGACATTGAGGATCTCGGAAACTACAGACCTATCAGCCTCCTATCAGTAGTTTATAAAATCTTCACTAAAGTTCTTTCACACCGCTTGAAGGTAACACTGGACATGACTCAACCGAGAGAACAAGCTGGATTCAGGAGTGGCTACAGCACAATAGATCATATCCACGTGCTGAGAGAACTAATTGAAAGAGCGAGGGAATATGAACTTCCATTGTGCATGGCTTTTATCGATTATGAAAAAGCCTTTCATTCGGTGAAACCATCAGCAGTTACAATGGCTCTGAAAACCTGCGGTATTGAAGATGCATACATTAATATTATTAATAACATCTATGAAAATGCAAGTGCAAATATTAGGCTGTTTGAAAATACAACACACGTAAAAATTGGAAAGGGAGTGAGACAAGGTGACACCATATCTCCGAAGCTCTTTAATGCCACATTGGAGGGTGTTTTTCAGTCGCTGAGCTGGGAAAACAAGGGGATAAAGATTAATGGAGATTATCTAACCCACCTTCGTTTTGCTGATGACGTAGTCATTTTTGCAACTACCCCATCAGAGCTGCAGAGTATGATCCAGGAACTTGCTGACAAGAGTAAAGAAGTGGGATTAAAAATGAACTTTCAGAAGACAAAAGTGATGTTCAATTTGTAACGTATACTCTATATTCACTTTCCTTTTGATTTTACTATCTCTGGTTATTTTATTTTACTATGTAAATTATCTTCCTACTGAACGGAATATTATTTCACCCCGCTGAATGAGATCTGGCAATGAGTGTAAGTCATGACGTGGTGGTAGCTCGTATATAGGCGCGTTCATCGAGAAGTGGGGGTGGTGTTGTTGCGTTGTGTTGTGGCGTTGTAGTTGTGTTGTTGCGTCGGAGTTGAGGGTGGTTGGTGTTGTTGGTTGTGTTGTTGCGTTGCAGTGTGTTGTTATGTAGTAGTGATATATGAGTGCCTTAGTTGACCAGGAGTCATCATAATAAACAAGTTGTTCTGTAAGTTCAGTCTTTTTCAATTCTTAGTTTTGTCAGACCTCTGTCTGGCTGTTAGGTTTATGACTTTGATTACTTAATATAAATAACCAGCGTTGAGACTTTGTTTAAGTTCATAATTAACGAGTAACAACACCCTTTTGGGAATTCATTATTTTGAAGCGTAGAGCATTATTCATTCATAATAATTAGCTTAGCAAAAAGATAAACAAAGCTAATTCATTATAAATTCTTTTACAAGAAATGAAGATTTATCGATTGATGGAGAAAAGCTGGAGATAACAGACACGTACGTTTATCTTGGACAGCAGATATCAAGTGTGGGTCACATTGATGAAGAAATTAATCGGCGTACAAAACTTGCCTGGAGAGCTTTTGGAAGAAACAGCATAATTTTCAAGAGCAATATTCCATTATGTCTTAAAAGAAAAGTGTTTGATCAATGCATCCTTCCAGTGCTTACGTATGGTGCAGAGACGTGGACCTTAACTAAAAGAGACATACAAAGGCTGCAGACAACTCAAAGCAGCATGGAGAGGTGCATGCTTGGTGTAACCAGGAGAGATAAGAAGAGGAACTCGTGGATCCGAAAAATGACTAGAGTGGAAGACATCATGATCAGAGTTAAATCCCTGAAATGGCAATGGGCTGGACATACTGCCAGAAGGACAGATTATCGATGGACAGCCGAAATGTTAGATTGGATTCCAAGGGACAGGAAAAGACCCAGAAGAAGACCACATGGGAGATGGGTGGATGAAATTCGAAAGTATGCAGGGGTGACATGGAGGAGACTGGCACAAGACAGACCGTTGTGGAGGAAACTTGGGGAGACCTTCGTCCAGCAGTGGATTGATAATAGTTGACAATGATGATGATGATGATATATATATATATATATATATATATATATATATAACACCTTCATTCCACAGCTGGTTGAGAATGAATGATGATGATAAGTAAATGCAAGCACAAGTGTATTCGTTACAGTTCAATATATCTTCGTAAAAACACATATTAACAAGAAAAATGACACCGAATTTTCGGGTTAATAAGCACATCTTTTGAATCCGTTCTGACGCAAATTAAATTTATCAAAGCTATTCAAAGCCAATGGAACGGTATGGAAAACAATAGCTCTGACGAAAGAAAGAAGATTTTCAATCGGGTTTTTAATCCCTCAGATATTGCTGTAAACGGAATCGTGAGCTTACGAACTCTTAGAAACAGAGATATCGAGAAAAATAAGATGTGACTTTGCGTCCCCTGTTGGGAAAACAATGCAATATTTTAGGAAGAAAGTATTCTCAAAAGGTTTATCCATATAAGCGGTATCGGTCCAAGAAAAAAATTAAGTTATACATCTACGCCCCATGGCGTAGAAACCATGCAGTGCTTTAAGAAGAAAATGTTTCTAAAAGGTTTGTCGACATGAGTAGTATCGGTCAACAAACGGCGTTTTTCTCAATTGAGAATTTAGAAGCTCATATTTTGCTGCAAATACAACTGAAGTGGAAATTAAGATTTACGCCCCCTGTTGGCCAAACTATTTTTTTACAAAAACTAGAAACTACGTGCAAACGATTTCCCATCAGGAGCTGTATCCGGTGCAGAAAGAATTTTTCAAATCAGAGATTTAGAAGCAGAGATATTGGGGGAAACGCATTTTACCGCTACGCCGCCTAGCGGAAAGTCTATGAATTACTTGAAAATTTTGAAATTATATGAAAAACATGTCACAGGGAAAACACTATCCAACAAAGAAGGGATTTTTCAAATCGGACTCCTAGAAGTAGAGATATTGACAAAAATAAGATGTACATCTGCGCCTCCTGGCAGAGAAACTGTGGAATATTTTGAGAAGAAAATATTCCAAAACGGTTAATCGATGTGAGTGGCATCAGTGCACGAAGGAATTTTTTCAATCGATAATTTAGAAGCTCCGATTTTATGGCAAATACCTCAGAAGCAAAAATCAACACTTACGCCCCCTGGTAGCCAAAGTACTCTTTACCAAAATTTTGAAATTATATGCAAAAGATTTTCCATCAAGAGATGTATCCGCTGAAGAAACAAATTTTCAAATCGGTGTTTTAGAAGAAGAGTTATCGGGAAAAATGTAATTTACTTTTACGCCCCTTAGCGGAAAATCTGTGCGTAATTTGAAAAAGTAACTATATCTAAAATGCTCTTCGACATAAATGGAATCGAAAGATAAAAAAAAAATTAGTCGGATCTTTAGAAGCAAATATGTGGAATAAAACGTATTTTTGAATTCGACATCATCTGTATTTACGCCCTCTACCGGCGAAATTGTACATCGTAAAAAAAACGAAATAAAGGATCATCATTTGCATATTTCAAGCTTCCCAATGCAAAAAGAATTTTTCAAATCGGACCAATAGTTGCAGATATATCGTGGGTACTGACGGACGGACGGACAAACCGATAACAAGCACGATCTTTTTTTATAAAAGACGTGCTAAAAAAGCGAAATCCCAATTCGTTTTCAATAATGGCACATTTTAGACAAAGAATGAGCTATACAATATCTTTTCTTTAACGTTATTTTAAATACGCCAGATCAAGAATATTCAAGAAACGCCTACAGCTTAGAAAATCCGTGTATTTTCGTGGTGTAATATGTATAAAGATACGCCAAATTTCGCTCTCCTCTGGGAAAATAAACGGATTTACTACGCTATCGACGTTGCTCGAGTATTCACGATCTGGTGCAATTAAAATAACCTTATTCATGTTTTGTCTGGGCATGGAATCCTCGAGATTTAAACTTTTTAGGAAAGCCTGACTAGTGTCTGCAAGGGAGACCGCAAACCTGGAGTTCCTGGTGTCCTACAAAGAGAACAACATTATCCCGAAGTTTCTGTAATTTAAATCAGTATTGAATGATAACTGGTTTCAATGACGTAGGAAATCACTACTGGAAATATTACTGTCGCACTTAGTGAGGGAAAGAAAAAAATCAGGTACTGAAATTGCATTCCAGAACTTTCAGACTCAACCGGGCGTTAGGAATAATAGTTCCACCCGTTTTATTTCATATACTTCTCCGAAAAGTCAGTGTTCTAAAACACAGTCGAGTCACATGACCACCTCCTACTTTTGATATCAACAGCGCGTAGCCAATGAAAAAAGGCACGTGTTATGAGCTGGCTTGGAGTGCATATAAGTCATCATCATCATCAACATTGCCAACCATTATCAATCCACTGCTGGACGAAGGTCTCTCCAAGCCTCTTCCACAACGGTCTGTCTTGTGCCAGTCTCCTCCACGTTACTCCCGCATACTTTCGAATTTCATCCACCCATCTTCCACGTGATCTTCTTCTGGGTCTTTTCCTGTCCCTTGGAATCCAATCTAAAATTTCGACTGTCCATCGATGGTCTGTCCTTCTAGCAGAAGGAAAAGCCCATTGCCATTTGATTGATTTTACTCTGATTATGATGTCTTCCACTCTTGTGATTTTCCTGATCCACGAGTTCCTCTTCTTATCTCTCCTGGTTACACCAAACATGCACCTCTCCATGCTCTTTGAGTTGTCTGCAGCTTTTGTATGTCTCTTTTAGTTAAGGTCCACATCTTCGCACCATACGTAAGCACTGGAAGGATGTATTGATCAAATACTTTTCTTTTAAGACATAATGACATATTGCTCTTCAAAATTAGGCTGTTTCTTCCAACAGCTCCAGGCAAGTTTTGTACGCCGATTAATTTCTTCATCAATGTGACCCTCACTTGATATCTGCTGTCCAAGATAAACGTACGTGTCTGTTATCTCCAGCTTTTCTCCATCAATCGATAAATCTTCATTTCTTGTAAAAGTAATGAACACTATTTTTGTCTTCTGAAAGTTCATTTTTAATCCCACTTCTTTATCTTGTCAGCAAGTTCCTGGATCATAGCTCTGATGGGGTAGTTGCAAAAATTACTACGTCAGTAGCAAAACTAAGGTGAGTTAGATAATCTCCATTAATCACTGTAGGCAATTTGAAGACATATCACTCGATGCTGTCATGGATAAAAGAGAGAGCAATTAACCAGATTTGCAAAAATTGATTATTATCGGCTTTCGGGCCAAGTGTGGCAGTATTTCTGAAACAGTGCAGTTTGTGAACTGATCGCGTGCTGCTGTGATTAAAGTTTATCGTGATTGGAGGAATGGCACGATTGCGAATAAGCGACGAGGAAACTGCGGAGCACTACGGGCCATTGATGTGAGAGGTGAACGTCGGCTTCGAAGGTGCGTGAGGGCCGATTGACATGATACAGTGGAACAACTCACTAGCCGATTGAACCAGGGGGATATCGGAAGTGTGTCTAAAACGACAGTTCAGCGAACCTTGCGGCGTATGGGGCTCCGATGCAGACGGATGGTCACTGTACCTATGATGACGAAGGTGCATCGGCAGAAAAGGCTTACATCTGTGCGGCAGTATCGGAATTGGATCTCCGCTATTGGCAAAGGATTACCTTCTCCGATGAGTCATGTTTTCTGCTTCATCCATTGGATGGATGTTGGCTTATAAGGCGAGAAACATCGAAGAACAAACACTCTTCAACCATTGCTGGAAGAACAAAAGCTGATGGGGGCAGTGTTATGGTCTGGGGAATGTTTTCGTGGCATTCTCTGGGTCCAGTCATAACTGAGAAAGGCACTATGGGCATAATTCGTTATGAATTTATCCTGGCAGAACACGTACACGTGGGGCGGATGGGATCTTCCAGCAAGACAATGCGATGTGTCACACAGCTAGAGAAGTCCGACAGTTGTTGGAAGAGCACGATGATGACTTCAGGGTACTTACCTGAATCCCTAATTTCCCAGATTTAAACCCAATTGTGTATCTGTAGGACCACCATAAATGAATCGGCAGTACTAATGACGGAGAACAAGTTAAAGTTTTGTAGCGCTGACTAAAATATTGACTCTCCCCCTTTTCATGGAATCCTAGAATTAAACAGTTATTGTCTAAGGTAGAAAGTATAATTTCCCACGTCCCATCAGAAGATCGAGATATGACCAGATGTTTAGCAATATGCGAATTAAACAAAGTAAAATCATGCAATGCATTGATTATAATATGCTTTCCAACATTACAGAAATCATAACTCAAGTTATCACTCAAGTTATGGGAATTATGGCTGCGGAATAAATCTCGGTCCTGTGCCCTGACCTTTGATCCCATTTCGATGATATTCAACAGAACCGGCTTGGTATACCTTCGAAATAACATGATAAAATTTTGTCGAAATCGAAGTATTTTTACGTAAGTTATGATGCATAAGGGCTATGGAATAGATCCCGCTCCTGTGTTCTAACCTTTGACCCCATGTCGCCTTTTTTCAATAAGGTTTGTCGCCAGGTGGTCCCCTACCACATACTAAACTTTCATCGAAATCAAACTTTTTTTACGTTAGTTATGGCGCATAACAGCAGTGGAATGGATCCCTCTCCTATGTACTGACCATTGACCCCATTTAGTTCACTTTAAACAGGGTTCCTTCCCAGGTGATTCCCTACCAGATATTAAAATTTCATCGAAATCGAACAATTGTTTCGCGAGTTATCGTGCTGACGGACATAAGCACACAACGCGTGACGTAATGAGACAGATGGGAATCGCGATCATCTGCCCGCCGCAAGAATGTGACGTCATAAATCTTTTTTTTTTTTTTGATTGGAGGTTTAACGACCACCGTGAGCAACTCAATGGGCTATAAGCAGTCGCCCGTCCCTAATTTAGGGTCACTGGTTCCAGGGAAGGGAGAGAGCCAGTGCCGTAAGACAAACACAACATCCATGCCTCACCGGGATTCGAACCCGGACCCCAGACGGACGAATGATCAGAGGCCAGCGCCTTAGACCACTGCGCCACTGGGGCGGCCATAAATTTTTAATAGGATCCACACATAACGCGTGACGTAATGACACAGATGGCGTGACCGCGCGCCAACATTCTTAAACGCGAGTTGTGACGTCATAAGATTTCTAAGCATTGGTAACATTAATGGAACAACGCCATCACTAAAAACGTTATAATTCGGGGTGGTTATTTAACCCACTAAACGAATTCTTCTAAAGTCGAGATCAAGCTCAATCGATTTCTAGTACCAGAAAACGGTAGGTTAACGACTTTCATCAAAATTCTTAGAGCCGTTTTCAAAATAAAATGTACGTACATACATACAAGAATTGCTACTTTAAGGTGGACGTCAAGTAACTTTGCTTCCTATACTTCCAATGGAAAAACGTTTGCACACATTTTTTTCAAAATTAATGCGTTCCCAAGGATGAAAATTTGAACATCGATTAAAATATCTTCATTTTATAACTTGCAATACTTAATATTTTCTAAAACATAACCATAATTATGCAATTCAACATTTGTTTGTCTATTGACGTCATGAAAATATAGGTCGCGCTATTATTTTTCTGGACAATTAATGCGCTCAAATGGATGAAAATGTAAACATCGGTTAAAATAGCTTCATTTCATAACTTGGAATACTTAATAGTTTCTAAACCATAACCGTAATTATGCAATCGAACATTTTTTTGTCTACTGACGTCATCAAAGTACAGGTCGCGCCATCTTTTCTCTGGTTTCAACACCACCAAAGGAAAAGTTATTGATTTTTAATATAATTATGGTTATGCTTTAGAAAATATTAAGTTTTCCAAGTTATAATATGAAGTTATTTTAATCGATGTTTAAATTTTCATCCTTGGGAACACATTAATTGTGAAGGAAATGCTTACAAAAGTTTTTCCATTGGAAGTATAGGAAGCAAAATTACTTGACGTCCACCTTAATAATATGGGATAAGGGCAATGGAATGGATCGCAATCCTATGTCCTGACCCTTGATCACATTTCGTCCATTTTTAATAGGGTTCGTCCCAGGATGGTCCTCTACTATACAGGAAGTTTTAAGAATTATCATAACTTTTAGAATATAATCCACTGACCCAACATATTTGCATTGCTTGAGTTCTTTTGTCAATGTAGAAAAATGTGGAAAAAAGAAAAAAAAAAAAAGAACCCTTTCTTCTAAATTGACCTATGAACTCAAGCAACGCAAATATGTTGGTCCAGTGGATTATATTATACATACTGAAATTTCATCGAAATCGAACCATTTTTACGCACGTTATGACGCATAAGGGCAATGGAATGCATCCCAATCTTATGTCCTGACCTTTGACCCACCTTCACCCATTTTGAATAGGGTTCGTTCCCAGGCGGTCTCCTACCACATAGTAAACTTTCATTGAAATCGAACCATATTTACGTAAGTTATGACGCATAAGGGCAATGGAACGATTCCGCTCCTATACGGCGTTACCTTTGACCCCATTTGTCCCATTTTCAATGGGTTCGTCCCCGGGTGGTCCCCTACCACATACTAAAATTTCATCGAAATTGACCCATTTTTACGCCAGTTATCGTGCGGACGGACGGACAGACGGACGGACAAAGCCGGAGCATATACGCTTCTTCAACCTACGGTTGGAAAGCGTAAAAAACAGTCTAGTGAATTTTAAAAGGAGGAATTTTGAAAAGAATAACGTTAAGAAAAGTGAAAATCAGATTAAGAAAATTTTAGAGAACCTTCGTAATGATTCTAGAATATCGATAACTTTAACCGACAATTTGAATCAGATTGCTATTATGAACAGGTCTGATAATACGAGTATTAGAAAACTTAAAGAATTTGCCGATTAATTGGACTCAATTCTGTAATCGGCGACTCGTTTGAAACTGTTTATACGGAAAGTTCAAGCTCTAGCCAGTTACAAAGATCTGCCGGAAACTTTTAGAATGTCAGCGAAGCGTCCTCCTGGCACTATAATTCCACCACTCTCTGGACGATTAAAAAATTACAAACGTGGATCTGCCCTGAGACGCATAGTACCAGAATAAAAAAATCTCCTACGTACCTACTAGAAAAATCCCTTCGCTAAATTTTCCTCTCAACGTTTAAAAAACTCCGATTTCCTAATCAAGTCAGCAAAATAAATTGTAGAGCGCACAAGAAAACTGACAATAATTGATACGAATATAATAGGAAGTTTCGACATAGCGTTTTTATATCCGTCTATACAAATACCAGAGGCTGTTGGAAACCTTAAAGAAATAATCGTCAGTCTACGTGAATTAGCAGCGACTCAAACTGAGAAAATAATCGGCGTCTTAAATCTAGTTACTAACCTCAACTATTTCAAGTTGGATGGAGGCATCTACAAACAAACAAAAGGAGCACAGATGGGTTCAATTCAATCTTCAGTCCTTGCAGAATCAGTATTTAGAGCGCTAGAAGGTCTCATATTTCTAAATTGTACCAAAAAGCACCCTCTGTGGATCCTCTATGCTGAAGATTTATTCTTCAAACGGGAACATGGAGTAGATGAAATAATTGATTTCATGCAAAAGATAAACAACCTACGCAATACTATACAGTTCACTGTCGAGCTTGAAGTGAATAGGACGCTGAATTATCTTGACGTCGCCGATTTTGACGTTTATTATAAACCAACTGCAGTACCGATCCTTGTCCCTGTTGATTCACATTGCCCAAAAGAGTACAAACCTTCTGAGTTTAGAGCATGGTTCTATAGAGCGTATAATGTATGGAAATCCCACTACTTAAATAATAAAGAAATTATTAATAGTTATAGCAAGGATCTAATGGCTGGATATGAGAAGGATGACGTAGATAGAATACCTACGACTGTGAGAAATCGTATAATGTCTGCAATAACAAAACCAACTAGTGAGGCAATGAGATACGCAGGATCTATCACATATGTCCCAGGCTTTGCATACTGGTTGAGTAATTTATTGTGTAAGTACATCTCAATAACAATAGAATCACCGTCCCCGTTATCACATATAATGTCATGCTGCAAGGAGAGACAGCATGAGAAAGAAAAGTCGGGTGTGTTCGCTACACCGTTGGTGAATCTTGACTAAACGGAAAAAATATATGTACACTGCTGGACAATTGTTAAGGACGGATGACAATAGCAACGATAGCAACCACAAAATGGAAGGCAGGAAAATGTGGAAATTAGCATAACTGCGGGATACAGTAAGACGTGTTGTGCGTATGCAAATTTTGGATTGCCGAACTTGTTCGTGACGTCATAGCGCTGATAAGAGATATAAAGGATTTGACGCGTATTGACCGTTGTTGTTCAAACGCAAAGTTGAAAGGGAAAGAATCAATTGACGAACTTGCAATTTTCAGTATGTCTTCCCGACATCACCTAGATGATTTTACGCGTGGCCGTATTATTGGCAAGATTGAAGAAGGGCGAAAAATAACAGATGTTGCCAGGGAGTTCGACGTCAGCCACAGTGTTGTTTCAAGGCTTTGGAAATCATTTCAAACAAATGGAGAGTGTAGCAAACGTCACGAGGGAGGTAGTGTTCGCATTACGACACCTGCAGAAGATCGGTACATAGTGCTATCAACAAAAAGACACCGACGCAGCACAGCTAGTGAGGTAGCAAATCAGTTTATGGCTGCTAATGGCAAGCGGATCTCCCGAAAAACTGTTGCCAGACGTTTGCATGAAGGATGACTATACGCCCGCCGTCCTGTTGTGTGCATCCCATTGTCCAGACGTCACCGTACCGCCCGTTTGTAATGGTGCCATCAATATCGCAATTGGACTGATAACGACTGGTCTGCTGTCCTCTTCTCAGATGAGAGTAGATACAGTCTATCGTCTGTTTGTCGACGACAACTGATCTGGCGTGATAGTGGTACTGCATATTGTCCAGCAAACATAAAGGAAAGGGACCGATATCCGACATGTAGTGTCATGGTATGGGCTGGCATCATGATCAATGGCCGTACGTCCCTCTATGTGCTTCCAACTGGGACTATGACTGGCCAACGATACATTAATGATGTTCTGCTACCTCATGTTCGCATGTTCCGTGGTGCTGTCGGTGATAGATTCATTTTCATGGACGACAACGCAACATGTCATCGAACAGTCGCTGTCCTAGAGAGCCAGGATATTCAACGCCTCGTATGGCCAGCACGTTCTCCAGATCTGAATCTCATTGAAAATGTGTGGGATGCTTTGGGGAGGAGTTTTGCTGGTCGCCAATGCCCTCCAATAAACAAGGACGCCCTCATCCGTGCACTGACAGAGGAATGGGATAAATCACCCCAACAGCTGCTTGATAATGTTGTGCAAAGCATGACACGACGTGTGGAATCTTGCATCGCCCTCCATGGTGGCCATATCCCATATTGACATCTTACGCCGGAACGCCTGCGGACGGTAATTGCATTTTTTTCACGTTTACGTATTCTGCACAAAATGGCCTGTTTGTCCCTTGAACACGTTCCAAAGCCTTCTGGATTTCAGAGCACAATAAATTGTCTTTCTTGTAATGTCCTGGCATTCTGACATTATTTTATTTCACTTGGCATCCAACCACACTTACTTTTTTATGCGCTATATAGCCGTTTATGATCCGTCCTTAGCAATTGTCCAGCAGTGTATATCTGAATGACAAAGCGGTCCTCAGGAACTAGATGTAAAGAACACGTGCGGATTGTCAACCAGGATAGGCAGATTACAGCCCTTGCCAGAGAAGTATTACATTGCACGGCCGCTCCTATATGGAATAGTAATAGAAGGACTGCACCTTACACGAACTTTAAAGAGACTGCCATCAGATAAACAGCCATAAACCTTTCCAGAAAACTAGCATGCAATGACATGGTCTCTATCAAACTACAAATGACTTAGCATGTGTTATAAAAAGATGGAAACCCATCGCGGCACACCGTATAATTGCGTGACAAAAAACTCACGTAATACTTCTCGTGATGTAACTTATGTTATTTTCAAAAAATCATCTTTGTTTCTTACGTGCTTTAAGTCTCTACATGTAATGTCTACCATTGCTTTGAAAAAGCCTTCAGTGGAGATCGAAAGCTTGGTGAATCTTTATGCAAATATAACACCAGGAAAATAAATGTATTTACTAGACTATAGGTGTTCCTAGAGTGCATCTTTTTTTTTTGTCTAAAGCTTGGTACTAATCAGTGGCGGCAAGTTCTTTATTGTAGCCCGGACGTAAAACCAATAATTTCCGAAAGGGGTCTAGTTTGAATCCTGTGTTTCTCTTGTATTCAGCCCTGCTGAATACAAGAGAAAGCAGTTTGAAAACAGATTTGATGGCTGGAAACACAAGCAACTGCATGGGCAATTTCTAAAGAATATTGATGGAAAAAGTGACAACAAAATGACTTGGGCATGGCTGAATTTGGATTCCATCAAGAAAGAAACAGAAGGTCTGATTTTTGGAGCACAAGAACAGGCATTGCAAACAAATGTTATGAAGGCTAAAATCCAGAAATTCAGTCATAATCCAGAGTGTCGACTTTGTCAAGAAAAAGCATAAACTGTGTTTCATCTTATTTGTGAATGTAGCAAAATTGCACAGACATATTACAAAGCTAGACATGACAGGATTGCAAAATTGATTCACTGGTCATTATGCAGAAAACACAATCTGCCAGCATCGAAAACCTCATGGGAACATCAGGCTGAGAAAGTAATAGAAAATTATCAAGTGAAGAACTTCTAGAATTTTCGAATTCAAACCAATTGGCACGTAGAACATAATACACCAGACAAAACATTCGTAGATAATCGAAAAGTCTGGGTAATTTCTACAGAGATTCCTGGAGATGCTATAGTCGATGAAAAAGAACTAGAAAAATGTCTAAATATAGAGACCTGGCCATAGAAGTTATCTTATTATGGACTAAACCCACAACGGTAGTTCCCACTGTCATCGGGGCACTTGGAACAATGTCAAAAATTTTTATGAATTGTTTCAAAAAATTGCAGCTTTCTGATAGATAAATTTCTGATAAATTGCAGCTTTCTGATAGATAAATTTCTGATAAATTGCAGCTTTGCAGCTTTCCACCTAGGGAACTGCAGAAGACAGCTTTACTTGGGATATCATATATTTTACGCCGATTCTTGATTAATACCTAGGTGTGCGGTGTGAAACTCGTATCAACACCAGTCAATGATAATTTTGCCGTGTATGTTTGATTGTCATAGGCTGTGCTTGGTATATTTCGAATAAAGAAGATAATAATAATAATAATAATAATCAGAACATCGAGATTCGAACGAAGGATCCAAAAGAAGAAGCTTGGGGCAAGAAAGTCCTACACGAAGAAACTACAACGATCTGCAATTGGACCATGTGGATAAGACTGCATCCAATGCATGGCTAACAAACGGATCACTCTTCCCCGAGACCGAAGGGTTCCTGATGGCTATACAAGATCAAGTTGTAAACAACAGAAATTACCGGAAGCATATCCTGAAGTACACGTCAGTGGAAAGCGCCAAATGTCGGCAATGCCCTCAAGCTCCAGAGATCATCCAACATATCACACCAGGGTGGAGAATCCTCACACAAACAGAGTGCACGAACAGGCACAAACAAGTCACCAAGATTGTCCATCAGAAATTGACAGAAAAGCACCACCTCATTACAGTTCAGCCTGTCCCCTACTACAAGTATAAGCTAACAACCCTTCTAGAGAATAACACCCAGAAATTGTACTGGAACAGATCGATAACAACAGATAAGACCATCCGCCAAAATCGGCCAGACATCGTCTTGGTCGACAAGCAGAAGATGTAAATATACCTCATTGACATAGCCGTGCCCAACATGTGCAACATCCAGAAGACGCACGGAGAGAAGCTGTCAAAGTATAACGACCTACGATACGAAGTCAAGGAAATGTGGCATATGGAGAACGTCACCACCGTCCCCATAATAATATTAGCCACAGGAGCTGTACCTAATACCATTCATAGCTCTATACAGACACTAGACCCTTCCCCTAACACCTACATGGAACTACAGAAGTCAGCTATCCTGAACACTTGCAGGATAGTAAGGAAGTTCCTGGACAACTGACAGAAGGAAATACCACTTCGCAGACTTGGTACGTCGTACCCGTCCCGGAAGGAAGAGAATAAAAACCACAGTAAGAGGTGGAATCTCTAATGATAACACGGAAACGACATTTTCAAAGTCGACTGTTATTGTATTCAAAATACGTTAAACTTTTTTGCTGTCTGGTGGAATTTGCTATTAAAGACATGCATTGAAAAGAGTATTCAAAGATTTTTTTCACAAATAGCACCTTTACGTGAAATTGCCTTCAGGTTTAAATGTGGGAACGATAATTTAAAGGAATCATGTCTTAGCTTTGTGACGTACACTGTAATATAACGTTCCTTTTTGTTCCGGTACCTATTGTAAATTTTCCTTCGTTCCGCTTAAACGGTTTGTAAACTTTACATTTCTCTCTCAAGTGAATGTCTTATGGCAATCTGAATTTAGGACAGAAGAAAGCGGAGATAAAGATAATGTTTACAATGTATGTTGGCTGGATTTCAAGCTGAGTGGCGTTCTAGCTGACTTTGGCCAAATGCTTTCTAGTTGATTTTCGTCAAAGTGCTGTTTCTCGGATATCTTTTGAGTTAGATGTTTTGAGGATCGAGTTAGTTAGAAGTTGATTGTTGCATTGCTTTGAAGTTACAGCATTAACCTGTTACCAAGTTTTCTAAACTTGAAGAGCTTTACACTTTGCGAGTTATATGGTGACTTGTGCTAATCCTTAAGATCACCACTTTTGGATGAAACAAAGGAGTTAAAGTTTCAGTAAGTACATATGTTATTTACTGACCTTTCAAGCCAATCAATGTCTAATTAAAAATATCTGTGTGGGATATTTAGCTATCCGGAGCATTGCACAAAAGTTACGGAACGTTTAAATCAAAGCAGTATTCTACCTCACATAATATAATATTCTAATAAAAGGACTTTTCTTTACACATAATTAACTAAGAACATTACAGCTTGAACACGTGTTTTCAAAATGAATTAGAGAAATTCAGCTGAAATGTTAAGCATGATAAGACGGTATTTTCTCTGAGTTATCTTTAATTCGATTCAAGTTAGATTTACAATGAATAAATTTCTGTATTTTTATATTTTCCTCCCATATGCTGCACAGAAACGCACATTCTGTAAGGTTTTAACCCTCATAAACATTCAATGATTCATTAATTTTTCGTTTATTATTGTCACTACTTCTTTACGTTCGATTTGGATTTACTTCTCGCAAACATCTGCCACACTGTTAGCAGATTGTTTAGCGAAAATATCTTTCAGATGTAACAACATCTACACGCTTTTAATTAATTCATTTCTGAATTTCAGCGTGTATTAGAAAGACATAGAATGATATCAATCGAATGCCTACCTTTACGTTACTTTGGAAACTTTTGACTAGGCATTTTTGACTTTCACTTACTTCCTTTCCTGGACGCAATTACCATGCATGCTCTGTTGGTTTTAAATAAATTAAAAAATATGCGTTCGTTAAAAACTATCCTCAGGTTTTCTCTGTTTATCTCCCCTAATTAGAAGCCAGTTTCAATTATTCTTCAGTGATCACTTGTGCATACATAATCCTTTAACCCAAGGGGATATAAACAGAACTTTTTGGTTTTGATGCATTCTTCAATTAGCAGCGGAAACAAATCTTCCTCTCAAAGAGTAACAGATATATCTGAATAAAAAATGCATGAATCCGGATCTAACAAAGTCCGATTCTAAAAAAAAAAAAAAAAAACGGAAAAGGAAAAGAAATCTAGTAGGGTCTTTACGATTTCAACTGGTAGAATTTCGTTTACTTCTTTTGGATTTCACTAAAATATTGCAGAGATCACTTGGAATACGAAAAGTAAAAAACAGGGAATTTGGTCTATGACACACCACCTCATTCCGAAACCTGAAAACAAAAAGAGCATAGACATAAATAAAATAGAAAACGTACGAAAAGGAAGTGGCAATAACAGAATTAAGTAAAAAATATCTTTCACCGATTTAATGTTAAACGGATATGTATTAATATAAATATGCTCCATTAATTTTTACTGGCTGTTAAATCATTTATCAAATAATTCGTTATCGCACTTCAATTGTTATACCATACCAATTATGTGAAATTCCCCGGGTGGTGCAAAGAATGAAAAAAAAAAAAAACCTTAAGAGCAGAAGTAATATACAGTTAAGAAATCTAAAACAATATATTTTATTTCCTTTGTCTGAACCTCTGAACGTTTGTACCAGTCCACGCGTGTACGACTTTGCTTTGCTGTCATATCAACAAAGACCGATTTTTCACAGCTGCTGGTGTGGCCTCATCTCATCCAAACCATCCTGACATTATGTCAGACATGCGTTACGTCACACGATTTACGCCCCATGATCAACTCTTTAAAAACAGGAAAACGTTACGTCAGGAATTTCGGTTCTACTCTGTCGTTTATAAACGACATGCAGAATTTTTCACTTAGGATCCCATCGTATGAAATTTACTTTAAAGATTCCTCTTGGGAATCTAAAATAATTATTTTAGATTGTCAAATAATAATTGGGAACCTAAAATAATTATTTTAGATTGTCAAATAATAATTGGGAACCTAAAATAATTATTTTAGATTGTCAAATAATAATTGGGAACCTAAAATAATTATTTTAGATTGTCAAATAATAATTGGGAACCTAAAATAATTATTTTAGATGCTTCTCATTTAAATCAAAATTTGATAGTTCCAATACAGTAAGTAAGTAACAGATGTTGTTATAATTTCATGCTTATGCTGAACACATATGATTTGGGAACTTTTTTCTTCCTTAAACCACGAAATTCTCAGAATAGAACAAAAAATTTTTCGAAGAATATAACCAGGTATTCTTTTATTTATATTTGTAGAAGAAAGGAAAAAGGAAAAAATACTGTTGGTGCTCCTGCGCATGAACTACTATAACATTTTAACATTTGAAACTGCACAATTCTAGTCTCTGAAAATGCTTTTACTATTTTAACACTTTTCTGTATCTGGCAACAGCAGGAACAAGTTAACGTAATTGCTTGTCACCTGAGTTTCTTTTTTCTTTTTTTTTCCAGTATGTGAAACAATGCGCGATTTAGGACCGCTATGCATTTTCTGAGGGGTTTTAAAGGACGGGAACCACTGACAAGACTTGCAGTCCAAAAGTTTCAATAAAACAATATCCGAAATAGTGCCATTGGCTGCTGTTATTTGTTTTCGATATATCACCTGCCTATAGAAAAACCTAATGTGCGGCAAACGAATACTGAGAAAATGCGAGGGCTTGCCTATTTTAATTGTCGAATCCTTGCGTCAACCAATATACAGTCATTTGCAAAAGTTTCAGATCACCTGTCAATTTATTGAAAATAAAGATTTTCCAAGAAAAAACTAATTACTAGTCAGAGATATTTAAAAAATAACATTACAGATTAATACTTTCATTCTTTAGAATATAAAAGGATCAAAATCAGTACTTTGTGTAGCTAACTTTGTTTTTTATAACGGAGAGAATACGATGTGGCATACTCTCAATGAGGGATTTGCAGTAGTCACTTGAAAAGAAATATGATTTGCAGTAGTCACTTGAAAAGAAATGGCATTTGCAGTAGTCACTTGAAAAGAAATGGGATTTGCAGTAGCACCACACGTACTTTATCGTGTCAATCAAAGCTTGGGGATTTGATGGCTGTTTTTCTGCTACCTTGTCTTTTAAAATGGTCCACAACTTTTTGATGGAGTTAAGGTCTGGACTATTTCTGGGCCAGTCAAGCACCGTTATATTTTCCCTCTGCAGATAGGCCTTAATTATCTTTGATCTGTGGCATGGAGCACCATCATGCATAAAGATTGCCCATCTGTTCACTTGCATATGAGTTCTCCCTCGTACTTTCTCACGTAACAATTCCACATTAAAAGACCGGTTATGGTAGTGCCTCTCGGCAAAAAGGAAAATGAAGCAGTATCGGAAGCTGACACAGCACCCCATATCATCGGACTAGTCCGATTTCGCACGTGCTAACGGTATATTTTTCATCAAACCTTTTGCCTTTCGGTCGTCAAACATGTGTCACATGTTTCAAATTGACGCACAGTTGATTCATCGGAAAAAAGAATTTGGCTCCAATTTTCAGCAGTCCACGATTGATGACATACGATTGATGACTATTCTGTTTCATGCCAAAGGTTAGTCTAGATTTATGTGCAGGTTTATAAGACTTTAATACAAAACCTTTGCTAAGACGTAAGGAGACAGTGCTGATACTAATATCGGACCCCTTTTGAATGAATAAAGGCCTTGATTTCCTTGCACGGACTCCTCGGAGAACGCATAGCTATTCGCCTTATGGTATTTTCATCACGTGGAGTTGTTTTTCTTGGACGTCCACTTCTCTTTGGGTCGCTAAATGCACCTGTATCTCGATATTTAATGATCGTATTACGAATAGCAGTTTTGCTCACATTCACCTTTCTGCTTATGTCACGTTCGGAGTACCTACCCTTCATGATACAAAGGCACTACTTGTGCCCTGTGAGTAACACTTAATGGCGTTTTTTTTTTTCGTTTTTTACTATACAGAAAATACGCACAAAACTTCTCAGCATAAAAACCAGAAGCAAACTCGCTCGCAACGTTACCTCAACTTTATCAACAGCTGCCACTTCAGGATGATGAATCATCGACAGGAAGTTGAGTAATACAGACAGTAGCTGACGCAATTGGCAGAAATCTCCTAATACCAACGGTGGTCTTAAACGTTTGCAAATGACTGTCCTGTTTTTTATTGTTATAATATTCATTGTGGTAATGTTCATGAAATATACTTTCAATTTTGGGCATCACAGACAAAAATAATACTTGGTTATTAAACAATAACTCATCTTATTTTCCTCATTATTGACGGGCTTTCACTTAGTTTAATATTAAAGGAATAGAGGAAAGAAACAAGGGTAAAAGTCTAATTAGTACCAAGGGCTGTGGAATGGGAATGCAAAGAATGCAATACACCGTGGTATCGCTGCTAAGATTAGGGGCTTGGAATTTTGTTTCAAGTTTTTGTTACCTAAACCATCTACAGTTATGAAAAAATGTTAATGAAAAATGAAGGAGAAGCAGAGCTGGATTGGCCAAAACTGTAAACATTTACTTGTTGCGAGTTAAACCTAAACAAAAACTAATCGTAACGCTGAATTCTTTGTTAAACTGCCATTTTAAGTTATGATCTCCTATAAATACAATAGTTGCTCAGTTAGACAACAGCTTGCATTTGTTTAAATCAGAGCACAGTTGATACGCATTTCTTACCAAAATGAGCTTGTGCTTATACTGAAACTACATTATATTGACAAAAGTCACCTAATACCTAGAAGAGAAACACAACACGGCATTTATTGGCATACATTAGTACGGTGTCGGTCCACCTTTGGCCTTAATGCATGCACGGACACTTCAAGACATGCTTTCGACAAGGTTTTGGAACACAGAGATAGGTATGCGCTTCCATTCAGTACATAATGCTGCCGCTAACTGTTGCTTAGTAGTAGGCCTTAGTTCCAAACTTCTTATGCGGCGCTCTAATTCATCCCATAGGTGCTTTATGTGATTCAGATCAGGGCTGTGTGTTGGCCAGTCCACACACGATACGGAATTATCGTCAAACCACGCCGTAACACTCCTTGCTTTATTGCTCTGTTTCATAGTATTGTTACTGAGTTGGTAGGGCATATTTGTCCAGAATATCGAGGTAGATGTGCTGGTTAACAGGTTTGTCCTCGATAACCAATGGGCCGGGACCATACCATGAAAATCATCCCTAGACGAGTACACCGACAGCTCCAAACTTGACCGTAGGAAGAGTACACTGTGGTCAATAGCGTTCTTCCGGCCGCCGCCAAAACCCACACAAGGCCATTAGACTAATGGGTCGTGTATCTGGATTCATCCGTCCATAGGACCCGTTTCCATTGACCCTTAGTTTACCATGGTGTAAAGAACATTGATCGGTCCACGATCAATGTTCTTTACACCATGCTAAACTATGAGTAGCATTCCGAGTGGAGATGAAAGGCTTATGAGGAGCCGCACGATAACGACAATCCATGGAATTAAGTTCTTTGCTAATGGTACATATACATACCGAGATTTCAGCATTTTTACTCACCTGTACACTGAGGTTCTCTGCAGTACTCCGTCGATTAGCTGTAACGACTCTCCTGAGGATTCGATGTTCTTTATCGCTGATTTTCTTTGGTCTGCCGGTACATTTTTTTGCTTCAGGCACGCCATGTCTCTTCCACTTATTCAGTACATCCAAAACAGTTGACTTGGGTATGTTTAAACGCCTCTCGGTTTTTATTATGGTCAATTCACTAATATAACACCCAACTATCTTACCTTTCTCAAAGTCAGTTCTCTCCCGTCGGGACATTTTTACTCAACCACACAATGCCATAATGATCGCGGTCAGCTGCAGGCTTGTTTTTGTACCGTTTGCAGCTGTACCACGCATCTTAACAACGCAGCGGATCTGTTCATTTGCTTTTAAATGGGTGTCCCGTGAATTTTGTAAATGTAGTGTATACAAACATCAGCTAGAGAATTCATTAAATTTAATGCCAACGTATCAAAGGATCTTTTAGGTGAGTTACAAATAAAAAAAAATCTTCTGACGGACAACAACAAAAATTAACGACTCTTTTAAAGAACTCTTTCAGCATATAGCTGATTGCCACAGAAATATTTTCTTAAACTTGATAATCGCTTTACGACTGTTTTCGACTATGCCAGTAACTGTCCCAAATTCCGAAACATCATTTACCCAGTAAAAATGACTAAAGCATATTTAAAGTCAACCATGACCCACGATCGTTTGCATTCTTTAGATACGTTATCGTAGCTAGCTATACTAGTGATCCGAATTTCTTGGCGTAGAATAGAAATCAAAGTGTCCAAGCTTTTGCACATGAACCAGATGACTTTGTCAAGAAAAGTAGACAGCGAACTGAATAATAGAACACCTCAACAATTTGAACGCGGTGACTTTACTAAACAATAAATGAATAGATGCGAATGTAATTATTCATTCAAAGAAATGAGGCGTCGTGTCGGCTGGACATCAGTACCGTTGGCGAAAACGTAGCATTATTTGATGAACTGGTTCCAAACTCGTGGCAGTTCTAGACAGACGCTATCATTGCAAGCCTCACTGTTGGTAATTATCTCTAAGGTTTCGTGAATGGCGGTAGATTTAGGCGCGGAATAGGAATCTGATTTCTTTATATCTTCTCACATAGGTTAGCGAACATGAAACTGGATTTCTTTGGACAGGGCTGTGGTTACTTTTTCGTCTCTTGTGTCTCTTTTATGTTCGTTGAGTCTGATTCTAAACGAACTATTCGTCATTTCCATGTAGTACCGTTTGGAGCCGTCCGGATATTGTAGTGAGATGGCATAAGCACGTGTCTCGTTGAGAAGAGGGGGCTTGTCAATATTAATCTTAAGTTATATAAAGATGCCAGGAAACCTTATACCGACACCGAAATTCATCCTCTTGTACGTGCTCTTGAGTTGATAGGAAACATTTTGTGCGTAGGGAATAGAACCCAGGTAGCTTAGTTGCGCCACAGAGGGGTTAAAACGTCTGAATCTAGATTTTTCGATAAAATTTTGCATCTGATTCGAGGTGTATCCTGCCTCAGTGGCCAATTCGTTTCGCATTGTCCAGAGTGAATATCGGAAGAGAACAATTCGAGAACGGAAGAAAGCTATCTTGTAAAAATCAGGGCAGAATGAACTGCTGAGCAACGGAGGTGGGTTTATAATAGAATTCTGTGTAGAGTCGGTTGTCACAGGTGATTTGTTCTTCAGGACGTGCAGATAAGGCAAGGTGCCATTGTGTTCAAGCTCCGTAGTGAAATTGATGGTAGGGTGTATATAATTGACTTTATCAAGGAAAAGCTGGAGAGTCTCCTTTGCTTGAAGCCATATGAAAAAATACGTCGTCCGCATATCGTAGCCAGGTGGTAGGCCATGGGATTATGTTGGGGAATATAAGTTATGTATATTGCTCGCCTGGGTGAAGAATTGCTTCCGCGTGGACGGCAGTACTTTAGGATTAGACTCAACTAATATAAAAGAGACACAAGGGATGAAAATGTAACCACTTTCCTGTCCAAAGAAGTCAAGTTCATGTCCGATGATCCAATATAGGATGATATTTAGAAATTAACTTTCTACGCCATGCATAAATCTCTACCATTCACGAAACCTTAGAGATTATTAACAACAGTGAGTCTTAGAATGAGAGCGTCTATCTAGAATTTCCACCAGTTTGGAGCCAGTACATCAAATAATGCTGCGTTTTCGCCCACGGAACTGCTGTCCAACCAACATGACGCCTTGTTTCTTTGAATGAATAATTACATTCGTATCTATTCATTTATTTTCTAATCAAGTCGCCATTTTCAAATTGTTGAGGTGTTCTATGATTCAGTTTGCAGTTTGCTGACTACGTTTCTTGACAAAACCATCTGACTGATGTGCGAATGCTAGGAAACTTTAATTTCTATTCTACGCTAAGAAATTCGAATCACTAGTATAGTTATGCTATTTTGAGTATAGTGGTTGTACTGTTCGTAAATCTAAATTCGAGAAATTCGACAGGATCCTTTAAAATCACACTACGGAAAAAACAAATGTTTGCGACCAGGTATACATATCTGCGTCACACGGATAGTGTGAGCCAATGAAAAGGTGTCGCCAGAGTTCAATTAATATGGTTGATTTCAAATACAGTCATGACCACACATATAAACGAGTATGTTGCTAACCAAATTATGTTATCTCATGTTAAAAAGTATGGTGCTCACCAGATTTACTTTAAAAGATGGTGCGTTATGGTTTCCTACATTTGTTCGCTAGTCAATAAAAACTACCTTTGCTCCTACAAATCATCTTGGATAACATCTTCTTTAGGTCAGCAAGAACCAAGCATTTCTCATTTTCCACCTAACTGTGATCGGCACATATTTATATTTGCTAGGATATTCCCGTTTTCAGAAGAAGCGAAGGACTTTCTTTGGATACGTCTAAGATGGTGGAATTTTTTCCACAATTTTTGCTGTTTTACATCCACCAGGTTTTCCTTACGTTATGTAAATGTAAACCCGCATTTCTTACAATATGTTTTGTTTTACTAAAACATGATTTGGGAAAGTTATTTTTGTATCTGGCTTTATAAGTATTTCCTGAGTATCACCCATGTTAAGTACACCTGCTTGTCCATCCTTCACTTATAACATCACACACTCATTCCTTTTTATACAAAGCAAACTAGTGCGCATCAAGGGATATACTGTATTGTACTGTATGTGGGTGTCTGTAACCAGTTCACTACGAGTTTCGACAACACATAAGATTTTGACGTCTATGACGTAGAAATCTTTTTTTACTTCTACGTTAATTTAAAACATCAACATACTAAGAAATAGTTCCTAAATGAAAGAAACCTTAACGGCCAGACGAAAAATGTAAACAAAAAAAGTCACACTTACGGAAAAAGATACTCTATTCAGGATGTAGCAAACACATCGTAGCATAGCATATTGCACTAAACTCTTCACACACAACACAACTGTTTAACACAACGCTGTTTTCACAACGCTCCTTTCAATAATCAGTTTACAACCCAATGCTCTCAAGCAATAGATTAGTCGTCGCTTTTATCTCTTGTTTTTATCAATATCAGGCATACGTCATGTGCATTCAACCTCAATTGTGTTGCCAAACGTATTCGTTTGAGAGAAAGATATCACGTTAAGAGTGAAGAATAACAGAATAAACTCAAGATTTACATAGGGAAAGAAACTAAAAAGGAAAGTTAATTTAGAATATACGTCACACGTCTTTCAAGAAGAAATGGTTGTTTCACTTAACTGCGCTTACATGAGTAATTTTAAACTACAAGTTATATTTATGCATGGCATTGTGTTGGATATGCAAAGGTTCACATAACATGAAAAAACATATAGCTAATAAAAGACCTTTTTCGGAAACACATTTTAGATCAAAGAAACCAGGGGATTCTGGTACGACTTCTGAAGACTAACAAAAGGGCTACAGATGGTAAAACTATACATTGCTTGGTACAGTTATAGTGGACAAAAGAGGAAATTGAGAACGCGGAACTTGTGATACGAGCAAGAAGGAAAGCTACGATGGTTTGGTTAAGAAATCTGACACGTGACTGGAAAAAGGAAGATTTGGGAAATTCCTCGTGGTCAAATAAAGCAACGTTGCTGCTATTTTTACAGATATTGAGGAACCAAAAAATGGCAAAAAAATCTAATAAAGACCATTGGATTCGTCCTGCAGCTGGAGCCGCCGGTTACGGTATGTCACTGTTGTGGAGGAATGGGTAAGGATTATAATAAATGTTAAGTCTCTTGATGCCAAAGTAGCAGTGTTCGAATTCCATGCAATGTTTAAAAATCGCACTGTGCCGGGTGTAGCTCTCTTATACATCACCGTGTATGTAAGCCAACATGTTATTTTTACAACCATTTCTGGTCGCATCTGCTCTCAGTCCATATCAAAAGATACGGTTCTTACAGGAAAGGTTGCATCCACAACTTTGATCTCAGGTTGCCGAAGTGGTCTCTCCGGTCACCAGCTCCCAATTTAATTCAGTGTCAGTGGGCTAAGAATTATCTAGCTATCAAATGGGAGTACAGATCTACAAGTAGCGAATCCACAAAATCTATGGACAGCAACGGATTTGGGTGGTTGGCTGGTTATTCGAGTTCTGTAGCGTAGTGGGTAAAACATCACCTACTGCCATTGTTACTCACATAGGTTATAACGAAGTGGAGTTCTCCGTCATTTTATCCGCGCCGGGGTTCGAACCCGGGTCCACTCATTCCAGAATAAGTTGCTCTACCAATTAAGCTACGCGGACATGTATTCTGATTCCTATCTGCCTTTATGTCGTGTGCGTCCTTCTGGCAGGCACGTCACATCATCTCCCCCTTATTTTTCTTTTTTTTTTTTTTTTTTTTTTTTTCTTTCTTCTTTCGAAGTGCTGCTCATATTTTTCCTATCTCGCGGTGTGGAAATAACATCACACCATTGCGAGATTTTGAACGGTCGGGTCATCCGGATAGTTCGGGCGCCATTATAACGAAGTAAATTTCTCCGTCATTTTTATCCGCGCCGGGGTTCGAACCCGGATCCCCTCATTCCGGAATAAGTCACTCTACCAGTTGAGCTACGCGGACATGTATTCTGATTCCTATCTGCCTTTATGTCGTGTGCATCCTTCTGGCAGGCACGTCACAAGGTGAGTATTCTTATTGTATGCTGTCGATACTACAAAAGTAAATGCTGTTTCAGCAGGAAAGAGAGGAGCTACTTTCTATTACTCATGTGGTTGTGTACCAAAAATAGGTGATCATTCGGTGTGTGCCCTTGTGTGCGTACGTGCGAGTGGATGCATGGTTCCACGTCAGCTTTACAGATAATTAATTTTACCACTATGCGGTGCAAATGTATATTAGTATCTGATAAATTATTTCTGTTTGTGGATATAGAACTAAGAATATTTTATTTATGTCATTCAGGATTTATGACTAAAATGTCTAAGTTTTTAAAACAGAATTTTCCTTCTATTTAAGGTATTGTGAAGAATTGTTGAAAAAATGAATGCGATACTATTATTCTTCGTGTGTGTGGACACCGTATATTTCGTATCCCAGGATTTCATAGATGTTACTAGTTGGTTCTGTAGCTTTGTGAAACATTATACATTGAAATCCTTTTGGAAAAGTGGCACATAATTTTTTGCGCTGGGTAAGAAAAAGAAATGTTTCTCGTTCTCTTGTTTCATAAATTTTCTAAATGATTCTTTCGTTCGCCAAAAATGAAAAAAAAATACAATTTTCTTGACACTGATGAGAACAGAATTTATATGCGCATTTCGTTCTACTACAAGCAATTACTAATTTAGAATAAGTCAGAAGTAGCACTAAAATGGGTGAAATGTTTCAAAAATGTCCTTTTTCGTTGTATTTTAATATCTGGCTACACAAAATTATCAACTTAGGATGATAAATTTAAATGAAATTCAGTATTTGAAGAAAGTGTTGGAAAGTGAGAGCTACTTTTTTTAGAAGAGAAAGAGGCACTTAGGGTAGGTTTAGGATTATAAACGAGTTTTTCAGGCTTAGAATGATTTAGTACCAAGACCAAGAAACTCTTCCTGGTTTTATCTTTGATTATCGTTATACTTCGCGGATAAATAAGTTAATCATAATCTTCCGTTCTTGCCAAACCATTCATGCGATTGCAACGATGATGACTGCATTCTTATTCTCCCGGTAGCTAAAGAGTTGTATTTATTATACTTTTATTTGTACAGGTAGCAATTATTTCCAATACATTACTTCCTTCCCCTACATTTTATTTTCTTATTATGAATGTTTTTATTTTTGCTCCTCACCTGAGGTAGATTTGTGCTAGGTGAGCAATTCCTCTTCGTTGAAGAAAACGAACATGACACTTACCAGTGCATACAACCGCCGTCTGAGAAAGAGCTCTTAGACTTTATTAGGAGCAAAGACAAATGATAAAGACTAAACAAAAAAAGGAGTCGATCGTATTTGGAATTGGTAATGATGGGCTTGGGCACATAAAGCTCAGACGACACTTTAACATCCTTGCTGTCCGCATGATAAACACAATTAATCGAAGCACTTGAAGACCATGCTCAAGGAAACCCAACGTACTCCAACATATGAAAATGCTTTCGAAATCTAATTAGCTAGCTTTCTAAAGCTGCCGGGAAGACTAAGTAGGAAAACGATTACTATTCTCGAAGAAGTCTTGCGGCAGTGTCTGTCTCCCAGTCTTATTTCCACAGCTTGCGCTCGAGTTTTACTCGTTGAGGTACCGCAATTAAGTGCTGTAGAGAAAACTTCCTGGGCGCTAATTTGCAGTGTCTACTCAATATACGGCCCAGTTTTTATGTAGTGAAATAATTAAACTGCTTAGATTCCCATATTTCTCAGTGTTTGAAATATGTGATTTCGCTTGAACAATCAATACCTATGAGGTGGAAGCGTTATCTTTATGTAAACAAAGGTTTATAACACACATTTTTGCTGAGGTAGTACTGTGGACAGCCTGTAGAATTCCGAGAATTTGCCGGACACATCTAATAATTCATTGTTAGTTACAATTTTCTGGTGCTACAAAACAGATAACACATTATTTCTCTCCCAAGCCTTAATTTCCTAACATTTGTAGAAAACCATGGTCATACAAAAAGTAAATATTTTTTTTAGTCAGAAAATGATTTTATACTTTATCACGTCAAGCGCAAAAACGAAGTTTAACGCATAGTCGTCTCTGAGACGTAACGATTTTAAAATTATTCACTAAGCAGAATGCAATTAAGAATGTATGTCCTATTTATTAAAATCATACAGAATTTAGTTGCGACTAGGAACATAAAATACATTATGAGACCCTTAGCTTTTAACCCTTTAAGCGGCCAATGTACCTGAATCAAAGGTGCCCAAAATTTACCGAGCTTGAAAAACAGAAATGCCCACACAGTGACCGGGTTTGGCGAAAGCTACGACAAAACAGATCCTTTGCCTTTCTCATTTCAGTAGTACCGACCATATACGGGTCACTAGTGGTAAGATCTCTCTTCCAGTCCTCTATTCTAGAGCTCTCTTCTAGTCTGCTTTATGACCTAAGGAATGATGGGGAAAGGACTTGCCTCCTTCCTGTATCCGGGTAGCAGTGTCTAGTCCCCCTCCCCCTGACACTGACATCATGCCGCTACGCAGAGAAACAAGTTACTCAAATATCTTTTCTCTCCTTCCTTTGGTTCCTCGCTACTGATATTGCCAATTTAGCAGATAATCTTCATAAAGAAATAGCGTCAATTATTCCCTTAAATGATCACTTTGAATAACAAAGTTAAGGGAAAGCAACGCTTTCTTATTCTCAGGTTTACTCTTTCCAGTTGAATACTACCCACTTCTTAGACAGCAAAATTATTTCTTAGAGATGTTTCAGCTCATTACTCTACCCCGAGTTAATTCCTTCCAGCCGGAAGGGTTATATCTGTATAATAACATTTTTAGCCGTACATTAACTTCTCCAAAGGTATGAAAGGAATATTTCGCACTGTGGTTTCTGCGCTTTTCAACAACCTCAGTTCAATGTTGATATTTCAATACAAAACTTTAAACTTTATCGTCTGCTCTTTCGTTTTACACAACTCTTTAAATTCTACGTTAACTTTCATTTTCAAGTGTTTGTGCAAGTAAAATCATTTTTCATTCAAATTGCTTTCATTATTGTTAAGGTTATTAACTGCAGATATAGGTTTAACTTCTTTTACTAATCATTATCTTCATTACCACCACGTTATATTCACACTAACATGTTGTTCAGCTGTGTTATTGGTACATAATACTTAAATATAATTCACTGTGATTTCAAATTTACGAATTGCTTTCAAGCCATTTCGAAATTTCCTTCCTTCAGCACATTTCTTTCTGTACCAGCACTGATGTCTGATCTTATCTTATACTAATTTTAGTCTAAGTCTGCAATGTACCTGAAGCAGTTGAACGAAGGAGGAGAGAAAATTTATCATTAGATGCTTTCTTTATGGGACACCGTTTGACAAATTATCTGGAATAAATAAGAAGGTTGGAGTTTTAAACCGAAGGGTATCTCATCGCTTGATGTGTGACAAAGTAAATTTCTCCATCGTTTCTATGACATATGACGAAGTAAATTTCTCCATCATTTCTATGACATATGATGAAGTAAATATCTTCATCATTTCTATGACATATGACGAAGTAAATATCTCCACCATTTCTATGACATATGACGAAGTAAATTTCTCCATAATTTCTATGACATATGACGAAGTAAATTTCTCCATAATTTCTATGACATATGACGAAGTAAATTTCTCCATCATTTCTATGACATATGACGAAATAAATTTCTCCATCATTTCTATGACATATGACGAAGTAAATTTCTCCGTCATTTTTATGACATATGATGAAGTAAATTTCTCCATCATTTCTAAGACATATGACGAAGTAAATTTCTCCATCATTTCTATGCCAGGGGCAAGATTCGAACCCACAGCTCTCGGCTCCGGAGCTCCAAGTGCTATCCACTATACTGCACTGACATGTGCGCGCACTGCTATCTGCCTTTATCTCATGTGCGTCCTGCGGGGCAGGCACGTCCCATCTCCTCTCTGCTCCGGAGCTCTGAGTGCTATCCACTATATTACACAGGCATGTGCACTCGCTGCTATCTGCCTTTACCTCATGTGCGCTCAGCGGGGCAGGGAATAGGACATCCCGACTGCTGACCTATCATTCTGCAAGATGGCCTCTCTAAACTCAAGAAGGAAGGCCCTCCAACTTTAGTTTACGTTATGTAAATCTAAGCGAACGCTTAGATTTATATGTATTTGTAAATGGTGCAGTGGTCTAAGCTATGGCCCCTGATCATTCGTCCGTAGGGGATTCGGGTTCGGATCCCGGTGAGGCATGGATGTCGTGTTTGCCTTACGGCACTGGCTCTTTCCCTTCCCTGGAACCAGTGACCCTAAATTAGGGACGGGCGACTGCTCATTGAGTTGCTCACGATGGTCATGAAACCTCCAATAAAAAAAAAAAAAATAAGCGAACGCTTCTTACCACTCCGCCACCGTGGCTGGCGGTTTCTTCTCTCTTGGTCTCTCTGAAATTTAAAAACAGCAACTTTTTTTCCTGTACTTAACGCAAAGAGGCTAAGGTCTGCTTAAAATTTTTTAGAAGCTATTTTAGTGACCAATAATTGAGGGTAATTCAAATGCTATCAGCCAATGGATTGAAGTCCTGTTAATTAATCATCTGAAGTATTTTTCTTTCTGTGAGCATAGGTGCTTCAGAGTCGTTTAGATGGACATGGTAATTCCCCGCAAAGAAATAAAAGTCAGAGGCAACACATTTGCACTTTTAGAAAGAAAAATAATAAAATGAAAGCAAACTGCATCTAATCGAAGCAGATTTAAAAAGCTAAGCAGCGTCAAATATTGCGTTTTCTTTTCTTAATCTGTCTGCCTTGGGAGCTATTTAACCGCAACCGTTTTTCATGGTACATATTCTCCCTCTTTTAAGTTCCCAGTGGCTTTTCAGGAGGTTTAATGACTACTCCAGGACACACACACACACACACACACACACATACACATACACAGATCCGCTTCTTTTCACTCACTAAAGTCCAAAATTAGTTCGAGCCGAATCACCTAAGCGTCAAATGCACCTGCACGTTTTTTGTTGTAGTTTTCTTCAGTGTGTAATCTATTATTTCCTCCAGTATCACATCCTCTTTTCTCTTTACCGAGTGAAAAGTTCAAGAACTCCCAGAATAGATAAAAAAAATTGAAGGGTGAAAAAAAGAGGAAAAGAAAGCTAAAAAAAATATGTTAGCAAGTAGCGAACAAAATTAGTTTGCAGTAGAGGGGACAGCGGCTGGAGAAAAAGCCGTATACCAATTACTTGATGATTAATTCAGATCTTAGTGACAGCCACTTCGCAGAACTATTTTCAATGTTTTTCTGGAGTTTCCACAATGAAATGTGCCCTGATGAACTCCATGCAATTGGCGTTTGTTTCAAACTTCAAACTTGTCTTTAATCACCCATTGTAAGGTTGTGCATTTTTAATCAGGGTTTTTTAATGCACTTCATGTATGTAAATTTGCATGATGTTTATCCTATATTAACATGTTTCGTTTATGTAAAAAATCTATGTTTTCGAGTAAACACTACCAGTGAAATCATGGTCCCCATAATACAGTTCAGCGAAATTTCATGAAAACTGTGACGTTGCCCTAATTCATTATTCATGAGACACAACATATGGTGCCAGTCTCTGGGCGTAGGAAAGTCAGGGAATAGTAAATAATATTGATACCACCCAATTTTCAGGTGGAATCGGTGAAACCTCGGCCTAAAACGAACTATGATAACGCACACTGTAGTTTTGTTAAAAAATGCGTTTGTGTATTAATTTCTGTAAGTTTAGCTTAATTAACAACAATAGAGGGACAGATCCTATGCAGAACTTGTTCTTCCTTTAAACGCTTTGAAGCGAAGATACTGTATATTTGCAAATTAAAACATAAATTTACTCCGTCTATCGGAAAACTGAGCATTTTTGGAAGAAGATGGTTGGTTGGTTGGTTATTAGATTTTAATGGCGCAAGGGCCATGGTTGGCCAAAGAGCGCCAGACACAAGACAAACAAAAACAGGGCATAAATCGCAAAATCTGGCTGACCAAGTAAAACCGAACCATGAGTACAAAGGAAGGGCCAAAAAAGACAATGAAACAAACAGTGTGAAAAACATGGTACAATGGTGAGAAACAAGCCGATTAAGTAAAACTGAGGAATGAGAATGATAAAACACATTACGAAATCGAACACAACTACACAAAGGATGAGTCACTCTCCTCCCCCACACACTCCAAGATAATGCTGGCGGAGGGCGAGGACGAACTGTCACTATCCTCCCCTCATGTTCCTCTGCAATGTTAGGTGAGGCTGTGGACGAACTGTCACTCTCCTCCCCCCGATGTTCCTCTATAATGTTGGGTGAGGGTGGGGACCTCGCTGAGTCCGAGACAGTTGCAATGTTGGTCAGGTGGACCGCGGCAGGTGGATGGACACGGCACACCTTTGCGGATTGAGGGCCGGGTCTTCCGCACGTGCAGGCTGTCTGCTGGGAACCGGAAGAGTCGGTCGTTTTCAAAAGAGAAGGCGCAGACTCAGATGGTCGAATAAGCTGGAGCTCGGTGAAATCCACCTGTGTCGCTTTTTCAACTGTAGATCGCTTGGCAAGTGCGGCGAGAGCTACAGGGCGCGGAACAAAGGACTGCACAGGTTGCGGCAGAGACTGAACCACTGCGGCAAAAGTACGCTGTCGGTTGTTGGGAATACCCAACTTGGCCTTGGCATCAGGGTACGAGAGGCCCTCCAGGGTCTTGAGGCGCTGGATCGCCTTCTCGTCGTTCCACTTCGAACAGGACCGGGCATAAGTAGCGTGGGAGTCACCACAGTTTACACAGCAGGGCTCTGAAGTGCATCCAGTCCCTTCGTGGTCTCGGGATCCACAATTGGCGCACCTCGCAGCACTGTTACAGGACCGCTGGGAATGTCCATACCTCTGGCACTTGAAACAGCGTAGAGGATTTGGTATATAAGGACGAACTGCACATAACAAGTAACCAGCCTTTATTTCAGGAGGTACCTTCGGGCTGTTAAAAGTCAAAATAACATTTCGTGATTTGATCAGCGCGCCATCGCGCCTGAAAGTCATGCGTCTGGCAGCTATGACACCCTGATCAGCAAGTTCACACACAAGTTCATCTTCATCGCAGACCAACAAGTCGGGCTCAGAAATGACTCCCTTGGAGGTGTTGAGATACGGATGTGCCGTCACTTGAACTGGAATATCCTGAAGTCTGGTCAACTGCAGAAGAGATTTGCTCTGAGAGAGAGTGCAAGTTTCCACAAGCAGGTCTCCAGAGCGTAGCTTCTTCACTGACTTCAAAGAGCCAGCAACACCCGCAAGTGCCTTCGAGATGAAAAAAGGAGACTTTGAGGAAAGTTTCAACATCTGGTCAGTAGAAGAAATGACGAGAAAAGTAGCTTGAGGTATCGAATCTGCAAGTGTAATGCGACGTTTCTGAGCTGACGGCTCAACACCTGGATCTAAAGATACGTCGCGGTGATGTCGTTTTTCAACGAAAGTTCTCTTCAGTGTGTTATGTGTGGGAGGTGGTTGAGGCAAATTTAGCGCCTGATCAACCACCAAATCCTGTTGTTTTTTAAATTTTGAGGAGGGTTTATGTTTCCCCATGGGAGTAAGAAAGAATTCATCTGCAACGTACTCCGCCCACAATCGAGCCCAACAGGGGAGAACTGGAGGTCCGCAAGCCAAACACATGACGCAAGACACAGTTCTAGAGCTTAGTTGCAAATATAGTCCGTTGGCTGTGATCACACGCACTCGGCGGACACTTCGGCCTCCGGGTACCGTCATGCCAACGCCTTTGGCATGATCCCACAGCCCCCGGGCTCACCCTGCCGTGCAATACGACAAAAAGCCGCAAAAGCCCTGCACACAACTTGGTACAAGACTTCTGACTAGAGGTGGGTTAGGCTCTAGCCTTCCGTTTACAGCGAAGCCGGGGTCGAAGAGGAGTGTTGGTACACAGGAGGCACTTAACCGGTCTCCTGCGACCTCAGCCGCCAGACATCCCATTTCCGCCTCACGGGTCTCCGCACGCGGCAAACATGCAGGTAGGTCTAGCACCCAAACCAGCTAAAAGGAAAAAAAAAGAAATCCAAAGAAGACAAATCCTGGCAGGGAACCTAAACGGAATCTCAGCAACCTACGAACTGAGCGGTTAATATAAATCAGTTAGTGTTGGAGGGTAACAAAACCACAAGACCGGGGTGTTAGTACATAACGTGGTAGAGATTAGGTAGAGAACACAACACGGGCAACTAGCCAGTGGAGAAAATAAATAAAAACGAAAAAGCGAGACACAAGACCAGCTAGGGATCGTGGGGCCGCAACTCCCCAACAGCTGGATGAACAGCCGTCCCTGCAAACACCAACAGCACCGAAACAAAAAACAAGCGGTGGCATGACATCAGATGTTGACCAGTCACAAGGTCAGCTCGGGCCGTGGGGGCGCCGATCCCCAAATAACTGGAAAACCAGTTATCCCCGTGCGGGGTTTGGAAGAAGAAAGACAGCTCCAAATCTTCATCATATTGAACGGAAATTTGTGTAAAAGCAATTTTTGTAAGCCGCATTTTAAAAGTGGTTAAATGGAATAAAATCATTGTGGATAGAGTCATGTGCATTGCGCCTTGACGCCCCGGTGGCGTAGTGGGCTAAGCGATGGCCTCTGATTATTCGTCCAGAAGAGGTTCGGGTTCGAATCCCGGTGAGGCATGGATGTTGTGTTTGTCTTACGGCACTGGCTCTCTCCCTTACCTGGAACCAGTGATCCTAAATTAGGGACGGGGACTGCTTATAGCGCACTGAGTTGCTCACGGTGGTCGTTAAACCTCCAATAAAAAAAAATGGCGCCTTCTGCAGGAGATAATGTGCTTTAGCAAAAGAACAACTGTTTTCATGAATCAGGCTACTCAACGGCAAAACAAGGTTTATAATTCACCTAAGTTCGTTGATTCTGTACCTACAGTATGCTGGACATAGTGATCCTGATAACACTAATTTTAATATATTTCGTTGCCGCCCCAATGGACGAGTGGTCAAAGGCGTAGGTTTCTGACTTGCAGCTAGTGGGCCTGGGTGGAACGACTGCGCAAGGCCCTTACGCTCGTCTTACCTGGAACCAGAGGACACAAATAAAAGAAATACGTCTTCTTGCAGTTTTTGAAGGCGGTAGTTAACCGCGAAACGAAAAAAAGCACATGTTTTTCGAAAGGTATATTAAAATTGAGAGATAACTAGAAACAGGTGACATGAAAAGCGAAAAGAATGGAACAGCGCTTCCACAGGTCAGTGGTGTTCTTTGATTTTTTGCATATGAAATGCGTAAATTTGTCATATATGTGATACAAATCCGCTGGTAGAAACGAAATCTAAATAGATTTCAATGAACATTTTCTGAATATTGTGTGCTCTTCCGTATTGGATATTACTTGAAAAATGTGCTGTACAAATGATTCAGTAGAAATAAGTCAAACTACGAGCAAAGTGCATCAAAGGGAGAAGAAAGCGAAAGTATCCGTTATACGTATATAAAATACTGGGCATACGTGCACGTATAACTGTTTATACATATAAGAGGACGCTAAAGCTAGAACACAGTAACAGATTTAGCGAAATTAATGTGTATAAATTTATGTCACGTTCCACGTTCTGGTTGAAGTGAAATATATTTCATACTCCTAAAAAGTTACGTAAGTAATGCTGATGTAACTAATATACTCTAAAACGTAAACTGGTACATTTAATACGGGCATTAGGTTTAATGTTCAAAATAATTTATTTGCTTTAGGAGTTGTTTTTACAAAAAGGAATTTGTTCCTCAGGAGCTGCTTTCAAACGACTTCAACTGTTTTCCTTATATATCCCGTTGTAAATGGAAAAGTAGCCAAAGAAGTAAAAATTATTTTTAGTGCCTTATATGTTGAAATTCAGTTTCAACTTTAATCCAAAAAATCTTAAAGGGAAGAATTGTTTTTAAATAATTTCAAAAACTTTCTCTACAGCTATCATCAAAGAATTTTTCTAGCTGCGAGTTTTCTCAGAGAACGAATGCGTCCAACCCGGTATGCACTGCAATACTTTATGAAATCTATCCCAAACCGCAAACGTGCTGTAACTCGGCCTGTAGGATGTCCTATCCGGTATGCACTCGAATATTTTATTGAATCTATGCCAAACCGCATACGTTCTGTAATTCGGGCTGTAAGATGTCAAACCCGGTATGCACTCCAATACTTTGTGGAATCTATGCCAAACCGCATACGTTCTGTAATTCGGACTGTAGGATGTCCAACCCGGTATGCACTGCAATACTTTATGGAATCTATGCCAAACCGCATACATGTTGTAGTCGGGCTGTAGGATGTCCAACCCGGTATGCACTCGAATACTTTATGGAATCTATACCAAACCGCATACGTTCTGTAATTCGGGCTGCAGGATGTCCAGCCCGGTATGCACACCAATACTTTGTGGAATCTATCCCAAACCGCAAACGTGCTGTAATTCGGCCTGTAGGATGTCCTATCCGGTATGCACTCGAATATTTTATGGAATCTATGCCAAACCGCATACGTTCTGTAATTCGGGCTGTAAGATGTCAAACCCGGTATGCACTCCAATACTTAGTGGAATCTATGCCAAACCGCACACGTTCTGTAATTCGGGCTGTAGAAGGTCCAACCCGGTATTGAATAAACATTTCTAATTATGTGGTCAACATGTGTATGTGCCCGGAAATAAACTCACATTTAATAAAAAGGTGTTGAGGCTGATAAAACAGGTACTTCTGAATAGCATTTTTATCTTTGTTTGTTTTATAAATAGGCCATTTCGCTTCTTAGCCTAGTGATTAAAAAAACATAATAATAACTAGCGAAAGGCAAAGAAATAATCTTACTAATATCTGACACTACAGTTTCTTGCTTCGTAAGAATGGAACTCCGTAAGACCGCGCCTTGAAAAAATTTGTACAAGTCATTGCTCGATAGGGCCCATATGAAGCCCACTTCTGTGCCTTGGGATTGGGATTTTAATTTCACGTTTGGCTAACTTACAATATACAGTCTAAAAAGGAATATGCTTTAACGTTCATTATATTCTCCAAGTAAATCAAAAACTTTTTTTCAGAAATATATTAATTGCTGCATTAAATATTAAATGCAATCGATGGCCATTAGCAACTGAGGATAACAATACTGCGACTGCATCACTTACCTTTTAGGCGAAATGTCAGAAGCAAAAGAATGATTCTACGTCACATACATTTTATGAAATAATTAGGAACGTGCAAAATAAATTAATTTCTTGACACTTATATATTAATACAAAGACGTGCAATTCTCATTTTCGACTTATTTAAATGGGCAAATTTCAAACAAATCGCTGAATATTTATTCTAGACTACGACAGGTGAGATGCGTCTAGACCTTTCCGTCTTTTATAATTCAGTAACAAATGTTACATTTGTGGGTTTGGGGTACAAATATGAGGAAAAGAAATGAGAATCGTATGAACTGCGAATGCGTTTATATTCAAAAGAAAACTGACAACAAAGAATTCAAATCCAATAGAAAAAGATGAGAAACGTTTTTTTTTACAAATAAAGTTCGTTAATGCGTCAAACATTAATAAGTACAAAATTTAATTAAACGTACATTTTCTCCTACGAAATCAATCGGCATTTTTTGAAGAATTCTGAAAATTTTAGTTCGTGAAGATCCTTTGGTGTTTCCGTTCTAGATCTTCATCATTTCTCTTAAGAGAGTTAAAACATTTTTCGATTCCTCATAAGGATTGGCAAATTTAATAAGATTATCAAGACAGCTTTCTGGCTTCGCATAATTTAATCTTTTTTTTCTCTTTACTTTCATGTTCTTCAATTCCCGCTTCCTCCTCAGATTTTCCTCCTGGACTGCTGATACCTTTTCTTCTGGCGCCGTATAACGTCCAACTCATCGTCTTCATTTCTAACTACGTTCTTACATCTTTCGAATTATTTTCACCATTATAATTCAACACGTTTTGCACGTTGTTTTTCTTCGATTCCTTCTAAATTAATAATATATTTTTACTAGTTCTTTGTGTGCACTTATTAATTTATTTCATTTCTCTTCATTACAATTTGCATGATAACCATAAATAAGACACTTCGTTAAAAAAATCGATTGCCTTTTCAACTATTGAGTACTCTTCATTACAAAAGTTAAGAGTGCAGGCCTAAATTGTTACTTGACAGATCTCAAGGAGCAGCACCAATATTTACAAACTCGTGAATGGTAGTGACAGAGAGAACTCACAGCATTTTCGTTATCTTTCTGAAACTTCCTACACAATATTTTTCTATATGTTCCACATGATGGTGACAGCTAAATGCAGGTACATTCTTTTATGCGTTTCAAAAATGGCTGTCCGTGGCAGGGTTCTGCTTGTGACCTCCAAATTGTTTCCATTGGCGATAACATCCATGCCGGACAAAACTGTCCGCTTTGACAGGTGCGAATGGAGTACGTGTGACCGCCAACACAGGTTTTACTGTATTAGGAAAACTATGTGGATTTAGAATAATGTGCTTTTGAAAAATAAATTGAAAATAAAAATACATTTTACTCTCTCCTTTAGGACTAGAGAAAGGGTTCCCGCATAAAGTTTTCGTATTCCAAGAAAAAGTTGGCCAAGAGGTTTTCCTAAATGTTTAAAGGTATTTATTGCATTAATATTAAATATCAATCAGAGGCATAATAATATAGTCTTTGTTCACACAGTTTCAGAAAGCACAGTAAGAATGCCCTCCTGGTTTGCTAGAAGACATGCGCTTAAAATGAAGTAAAAGAGAAAGAAAAAATCATACAAACTTACAAAACATCTTACAAAATAGAAAGAAAAAATCGTATCAACATTAGTGAAGCTTCATTTGCATTGTATTTTGAACTTAATAATATTGAACAGTTATTTAATTTTGCAAGATAAACTCCTTTCTCTCATTTTTATTCCGCATTAAGAACTTACACTGTTTCTTGATTTTTTGCGAGTGTGATTAAATATTCTACATGTGTTATAAATTTGATACTCATATTCTTTTCTTGCACTGAATCTTTTGTTTCCTGTTACACAGTCAACGTTACAGATACATCTTTTGTGTGGTGAGATAAAGAAAAAGTTACTCACTTTCCGTCGCTTATGATGTTTGCTCATGACGATAAATCTTAAGTGAAAACGATCCTTTTTTACACTGTGTTTTCCCCGTAAGCTGAGAAACGATTTAATTGAATTCAAATGCTTCAACTGATCGCAAAATGTAGAAATTTGAAAAAAGTGCTTTCAGATATAATAATTTTTTGTACGCACAAGAACACTACGACACATTTTCATGAGGCTCAACAATTTTATTGTGTATTTTAGTTTTAAAATGACATTTTTTTATTTCTTTGTAAATATTTTATGGTCATTTTTATTTTGCCAGATGTACAAGACACAATCATTCGATTTTCATGCAACGCTGAACACGAGGACTATTTTTTTCCTGTGCGACCTAAATGAATGCTTGATCGCAAAATATGGATCGCAAGAGTTTTTTGTTATTGTTTGTTTCGGTGTTAAATTTAAATTACCACCATGAGCAATTCGTAGATCCATAAGTCGTCGTCCTTACATAATTTGAAGCTTTTGGTTTCGGGTAGTGGACATGGAAAACACTGTAAGACAAGCTCACAAGCAATGACTGACTTGGCGCTCGAACCCTGACCCAGGTCCAACTAATATCCAGAAGCCTACTCCTCTGACTACTCGGTCAGCTTTAGGGCTCTGAAGGGCTGCTTTTGTTGAAAAGGAAATCATATTTGTTTGTGAAATAAGGGCATGAGCAGTATGTTCAATTTAAACAATGAAAAGACTATTGGGAATCTATATATTTCTTACATTTCAACATTTTCCCACGAGTTTCTAAATTTGAAATGGTCGTTTTTCTGGGCAAATTGTTCCAGTAATGAGAGATCGCTCGGACAGTAAAACCGATATAACGTCTCTGTCGTGTAAATGATTTGAAATGAGGCTCCTACAAACGAATAGCCCGAAGCTCCTACCTCTGAACCACTAAGCGACATTTCTCGGATGACCTCTCAAAACCCCAACTGATTTGTAAATGATGTTTGTCGTACAATAAATTTAGAATGTTATATATACATTTATGCACGTTAAATGCAAGCACTTGTGCAAGTAAAAACAAAGGGATGTCTCATAGCATCAGCAAATTTTGCTTGATGACATGAGACGTAACATCATTAAAATGTATTGAAGAGATTAAACTAGTACCGCAAATTCTAAATTTTGATAATTTCAATCGTTTGTGTAGCGAGTCAAATGTTCGTCTTTTTTTGCCGCTAGAAGATTAATGATGCAAGAAAGTCATACGCACTCATTTCATTTAACACAGTACAGGTATGTTTCTTCCATAGTTCTTTGCACACGTTCCACCAATGCCACGACGCCACGGCGGAACCACTCTGCGGGTTTCGAGGACAGAAACTCTCTGATGCCAGATTCCACCCCCCCCCCCCCAAAAAAAAGCAAAGTGCTGTTCTTGTAGGAAATGGGCAATAGAGCGAAATAAATGATAGTCTAATGGTACAAGTTCCTGGCTGTATGGAGTATGGGGTAGAATCTAAACCCTTTCCGTTTCCTGTTGTTTTCTGCGGATTATTCTAAAAATTTGACTTGTTGGATTATCCACGTGCAACAACGTCCTCATCCTATTGATGAGCACTGGGTAGCTTTGGCGTAGAACATTATGGGCCCGCTACAGTTGTTCTGCACGGAGTTTCCCGTCCACAGCCTGGTAATCAGACATGAGTCATTTCCACCAAATCACAACGTGAATTTAACATTTCCACTAAATTTACATTATGGCTTTTCTCTCCAGCGGCTCTCTATGCACCAGTGGCTATGCTTTCTAGCGTGGCTTCAGCTTTAGTAGAAGAACGTAAAAATACCCACTTTTGACCACCGATGACGATACAACGCCAAAACCTATCGTCTTGTGTATTTGACAGCAATCTTTGACGAAAAACGACTCGTTGTAAGGTGTGTCTAGTTGTCAATTCGTGGAACCTGGAGGAATCGATGACGCCTGGACGGAAACCCAAGCTGGTGTAGGTGGCGAAGGATGGTGAATTGGGAAGACCGCACCTCAACTTCCAATTGTCATGTACTTGCACCCTAATTAACGTCACAGCTTCGACCAGGGTTTCAGTGGTCGTGGTCGTTAGACGTCCTAGCTTGTTTTCCTGGACTACTACTCAGCAATAAAACGCCGGAGCCATTTTCATGCAGTGCTGTTTTCAAATGTTCCATCGCCTTCAACTGCAAAGATTCCACGTAGCACAATCTTGCACTTTAACGTAGGCCTAGCACTGAGCCACTGTCTTTTATACCTAAAAGACCGTGGCTCAGTGTTGGGTCTACATTAAAACACAAGGCTGTACTACTTGGGATTCCTCTCGCTTATGCGACCTTTAACCCTTTTTCCCATTATGGCGTCAGATAACCCGAACAGATTGTTTATCGACCTCAATCATCCGCTCAACTGGTAACGCACGTCACTGTGTTTCCCAGTCGACGTTGGCGTACCTTTCTACGGGAATGGAAGCCGAACATTATGCGCAGCTCAAAACAGGACGAATGTTTGGCTCACCATGGTGCATATCTTATTTCAATACGTCTTTGGATATGACATTAAGTGTTCGTTTACTTTCACAAGTGCTGGGTGTCAGTGTACCTGGACTACTATTACATTTTGACGGATCATCCTTCTACACTTATTATGGCTTTCTATTAAGAAAATAATAATACGATAGGACCTATGTAGTAGAGTAAAGAACAAATTTATATGAATATATTTTCAGTGATACTACATCAGTTTCTGACGAGGTCTTGGGTGCAACGTGATGCTGAATAATGATTATGTATAGTTCATAGAAGAGACTATGTTTGGTTATGTTGAACAGTTTTGAGCGTTGTTCTAAACAAATGCTGGGTTAGGCGTAATTTACATCGTATAGCTGACAGGTTGTGTATACACCGTGTAAATTGAACAGATCTTCGCTTTTAATGCGTTAATGATGACGATGTCATAATACATCCGTGATTTAGCATAGTTTTATATATAATTGTTAATTAAACCTGTATATCATTAAGTTCATACCTGACTAAGTAAGAACGTCCTTTTAAATCAGCCGCAATGCTCGTTGGTCATCTACACGTTTCAGTTGTGCAAATTTTTATGACTGATGGTGGTAATATGGTATGTAGAGACTCCACGGTATTCGTTTTCATAAACAAACGGTTTCGTTTTAGCAGCATGTGAAACTGGACACTAGTTATTTGCAACTGCCGTGATCTTTAAACACCCAAACCGAAAAAACTGTCCAACCACAGATGGAAAATATATCTTAGAGTCAAAAAAGGCGTAACTTTAATGATATATAATAAAAAAAAAAGAAAAAAAGGTCCCTTGGAGAAATCAGTTGAGTTCCATTGTGAAGCAACGTGCGATGTGAGATATTGTATAATAAATGTAAAATAGACCGCCAAATCTTTTCAGCTGTGAATTTCAGAAAATACCAATTACAATGGGAGATACGCGTATTTTCTTGTCACTGCAATTGGATTTGTTTGTTTATTTACAATCTTTCCGTGAAGCGATCTATTTTCACAAGTGCTTCCCTCCAAGATAGTTCTGAATATTTTTTTCCTAATCGCGGTGTTAAAAATGCTCGTGATTGTTCATAGATTTCAAGTTTATACATTTGTTTTGTAAAAACAGAGAAGATGAAATGCTGTTTTGGCCGTAACGAACAGCGCCAACTATTCTTCTTGTGAAAGCACCTTTTATCGACAGAACTGTGCCCAGGCAGTTAATCAAAAATCTTAAGTCCGCCATGCCGATTGCAGACATTGCGTCACTACTGGTTTGTAACATCATTGAATGCTTGCATTATTGGATAATAGTTGATATTTATTGTGTCCTAAATAAGTCCCTGTAAATTCTGATCCTGCAAAATTCTACACAGAGGGAAATTAAAACTTCAACACTTTCCCTTATTTTCACAAACCGTCTAAAACGGCAAGACTTATTTATTCGCGAGCAAAGGAATTCTAAGAAGATATTTTAAGAACAGGTTTCCTCAGTTTGTTCAAATTCTTTAAATTTTTTTGTTTGTGTGCTTTTGTCTGATATGAATGAAGCTTGCGTAAGAATAAAGAAATTCAAAAGATCTGTTAAAGAAACCTTCATGCATGTGTTACCAGTGCGATCTTTCTAACACGTTACAGACTGAAGACAATGAAAATGTTGCATAAATACCTTGCTTGAAGTGAATGAAACGTACTAGAGAACTCTGTGATAATCATTTAATAGTGAGGAGATTTCCGGCTTAGACAAGAGCTATTAATTTTCATAAAGAGACAACGGAATTTAATAGATGAATTTCGCCTTTGTTAAACGGGAAACGAAATTTACGCAAATCACTAATAATTTTCATAACGTTACGGAAAGAATTACGTAAGTAATGTATCTTTTCGGAAAGTAATAATGGGATTTGGCTGATGAATGAACATTTTCGTAAAATAATGAAGCAAAGTATGCACCTTTTAGTAAAGGTGGCAGTGGTTTATGCGCTGGATTATAGCCGTTAGTCAAAGAGGGTCCGAGTTCGAATACCAGTGAGGCATATATGTTGTGTTTGTCTTAAGACAGTGGCTCTAAATTAGGGACGGGTGTAGGCGATTGAGTTGCTCATGGTTGAGGACTGCTTATAGCCCATTGCGTTGCTCACGGTTGTCGTTAAACCCTCAATAAAGAAATAAAAGGTGATCTTTCCTGCCACGTTTCATGCTCACAAATTTAAACTGAAATTTGAGCAGGGGAAGGAATAGCCTCAAAATTTATTGGTAACTCTTCTTATTTATTTCACATGTACAGTAAGAAAACCTTTAATGGCAAAATCATGTATTCTTCTTCGTCCATAATTGTTTAAAGACATTTTCACAATTTAGTTTTAAGTGAAATATTTTTCGCTGATAGGGAGAGAATTCCAATTTACACAATGTAGCAAGTATTATCAAAATTCGGAAAAAGTACAAGAGAAAACAAAACTTCGGAATGTTGGAGATTACTATCTCGAAGCGCGTAAAAGTTACCAGACAAATGTTATTTTGTTCAATTTTTTCATTAGTAGGAGCTATACGAAATTAAAATTTTTTAGACAATTATTACTACGCCATGAGAACCTATAAGAGAACTGAGGGTACCAAAACACTATTTCTTCGAGAACATTTAAACGAACTTAGAACATGCAGAACAATTTTTATTTAGTCGAAAGGAGACGTAAGAATTCGAAGGATGCAGCATTAAGAAACATTTCCTCACCTAAAATTATACGAACTTAATGAAAGACGTATTACTTCATTACAAAAGAAGCTATCGAAAACTGAAAGTTTCATCAGTTCTTCTCAAAGAGCTTATCCGTGTGTGCATAAAGAACATCCTGTACTTGTGTAAGGGTAATGAAACCATAGTTCATAACGTTCATAAATGTTTAGCAAAACGTTTGAAAATGTTCAAAACTAACTGTTGAAAATCTTTATCTGAAATTTCAAAAATCACTCACAAGCTTTTCAGATAAAGTTATAAGGATATATAGAAAATAAATATTTAATAAAAATATTATTTTCAGTTAGAGTGAAAACAACCAGTTTCCTTTCACTAAACACACAGAGATGATACAGTTGAGTAAAGAATATGTTGTTCTTAAAAAATTGCGAATAAGGCTGTATTTGCACTCAGCAAACTACGAGTATATAGAATTAAGATTTCCACCCAAAAAATTATTTTCCTTTCAATTTCAGGAAAATTCAAATCTTCGTTATGCGTTTACTCTGATTAGTCTCACAGCATACCTAAGAGAAGAATGTACTGCGTTCTTCTTTCCTAATTAAATTACGCTTTATAAATCGCAGGACCTGAAACACAAATCCTTAATATAAATATCATCTCAAAATTAGGTGATGTATAGATGTGCGTTCGAATAGATATTACATTAGGGAATTCTCAATTTTTGACACAAGCATAATAAACATACCTCAGGTACAGAGCATTTTTACCTTTGCTAATCAAACCAAAATGAAAAGAAAATAATTTGGTAGAGTTTCTCGATATACGAACTAAAAGTTACTGCTTTAAAACCCAAAGCAAAGAACACGAGGTACATGTTTGAAATAAATCAACTTTGTAGATTTTAAGCGTCTTTTTTAAAAGGCAATGGCTTTAGTTTTTCCATCTTTCCTTCCGACCGACTGGAGAGATACGTACAAAGTAGCATTCCGCACGGACAGGATTCCGAATCATTGCCATTTCTCCGAAAACTCCGACTGAGTTTTCCGTTTTTATCCATCTCATCAAGTAAACTTCATTGAGCAAATCCCAAGCATCTTTCCCCGCTTTCCCTTCAAAACCTCGCTGTAACAGATGCACAGAGCCATTTGTGATTGTGTGTTCGCGTGGGAATGAAAATAAAAAAAGCAACCTCTCCTAGCCTTTTATCCTCCTCCTCTTCATCCTAACATGTGTGCTGCCATCGACATCTGATCCGCCTTTTACCTGTTTCGGAAAATAAATGACTTTCAATATTCACTGAATTATAGAAACGGATTGTCCGAGTGTTTGAAGAGAGAGGGATCTGAATTCTTTCCGTCTGGGAGACGATCTGGTCTTTTCTCTTCATGCTTTTCTTTTTTTACCGGTGGAGAAGACGCTTGGATATTTCGAATGTTTCGTCTATTGTCTCACTTCCTCACAACTTCACGCTTCAGACAAACATTTTGTGTTACGAGGGTCAGAAATCTGTAAAACGCCTTAAACAGGAAGTGCGAGGAAACCAAAAAAAAAACCCCTAAGGTGGTACACTTTGTAATTATCTTTTACTTTACGATTCAATTACACTCTGATACACTAATTCAGTAAAGTCTCTTCAGTGATGTTGATGGTACTAAGCGGAAATCAAGGAGGCAGAGTAACAGAAACACGACCGGCAAAATAATTAATGAATGGCATTCGGATGATTACGAGTCTACGGTTTCAAAATGCCGAGAAGTAGACATGTTGTGTCACACGTTTTAATATGCAGGCAGTAACGTTTTTCTAAAAAACCGCACTAGACTTAGCAAGTGCTAAAGTATCTCATCTTTTCTTTAGTGTATTGATCGACTCTCGATAGTTCTTACGACACCTAAGGCTGCCATATTATTTCCCATCCTACTGCAATACATCTCTAAACGGAAAATTTCAAGCCGTTGTACTGTGATCTCCCTACATGAGCGCTCCGCATTCAGTGGTTCGCGAGCCCCCAGGAGGTCTGCGAAGTTGTTTCAAGGGGTTCGCGGAAAAAAAGTTTGTAATGGTCTTCATAAAATTACAATAAAGGTATTTTTTTTAAACTGCACGTAAGTTTAAATGCATTAACAGTTTGATTATTTTTTGTAGATGTTTAGGATACGCGTTCTTCATGAGAGCGTGATCGGTGCTGTATTACATTTCAAAACCATCCGTGTGCGGCGGCCACCCCAGCGAGGAAAAGACTATTCCGTAACATCATAAGAACACGGAATAGTTCGTTCTATCTGACTCTGGCATAGAATGAAACCGGTTAGTTTTCAGCTTGTGGGATGCTTTGCAGAGATCGCATGTGTTGCTGTTGTTCACCGGGACCCTCAGAGTATCAAAATGCCATGCATAGTTAAGGTAGCATTGGAGTTGTAGGAGTTTGTGAAAACTTTGAACTTCAAAGCGGAAATACCTGCAATTAGTAAGGTTTTACTGCGAAATCATGGATCACTGGTTGAAGACTGGAACTATGATAAAACGTGCTAATGAAGAGTTAAAACAGTGAAATTCTTTGTTCAAATGAGCGCAAGATGATCTCCTGAAACATCTCCAGTTCCTGTTAAAGCATTGGACATCAATTTTGTTTTTGACAAATTCATCTTTAATCCCACTTCTTCGCTCTTGTCAGCAGGTTCCAAGATAACACTCCATATAGTGGGGCAGATAAGTGATAAAATCGTTCACATGTGGATACAAGCACTAAATTTGGTGTGGTTGTCAGTCATGGTCCAACAATTTGAGAAATCACATTAGCCACTTGAATTTCCAAGATGGCCGACATATTCCAACTCGGCTGGTATTCCCAGTATTTCTGCCACAGAATAAAACCCATTGGACATGTTTCAACTACTTTATTGTCTCTTACGTTTTTTACATAAATCGGGAAGTTAAAAGTACAACTCCGTATGAAACATCTTAAGCTTTTTTGTTAAATATTTAGCAATACACTAATTTTAGTAATGAACAAACTAATATAATTGCAATGAGAAGAAGAAGTTTTGTCGTGCTATTGAGATTTACTAGTTTACGATCGTTTTGTTGTCTTAAGCACGAAAAACAAGACGTAATCAATTTCAACACAAAGTAACCAAGCCAAATTATCGCAAGCTGTGAATCACTTTTACTTACAAAAATAAAACTTGTTTAAAAGGTTAAAAATGATTAAAACCAATGTGCGAGATCTTTCGGGTCTGTCTCCACAAACCCATCCTCAGGAACAACGATAACTCACACGGGCACGCTGGCTTATATACACACTTATATGCATCGACGAGAAACAGCGCATGCGCCACACTGAAACATTAAAAATGAAATAATGTACAAACTTCTTTACGTTATTTTTAATGTTACTTTCAGTGTAAAGCATACTTAACCATTCAGTGTGGCGCATGCGCTGTTTCTCTTCGATGCATATAAGTGTGTATATAAGCCAACGTACCCGTGTGAGTTCTCGTTGTTCCTGAGGATGGTATAATGAATACAAGCTTCTTCTAATGCTTCTTCTAATGGTTGTTGTTTTGTTAATTATAACATGAATAAACTTTCCTGCTAGTAGTGTAGTAATAATAATGAACAAGCTTTTTAACTGCTAGTAATGTTGTAGTAGTACTTAAGATGAATAAAGTCTTAATGCTGGTTGTTAATAATAACAACCAATGAAATTAACCTAACAGCCAGTCAGAGATCTGACAAAACTATGAACTGAGAAAAACGTACTTACTAGAACAACTTTTTATTAGTGAAACTCTTGATATGATCCAACATACACTTCACCGGACACACAGCTACTCAATAATACGTAGCTCCTTGCACATGAACGAAGCTCTACTCACATAAACGAAGCTCTCCTTACGCATATAACCAAAGCTCTCGCTACGCACATCAACAAAAAGCTCTTTCGCACATAAACAACAGCTCTCCTAGGTATCGTTGAACGCGCCTATTTATACTGGCTACCACCACGTCATGACTTACACTCATTGCCAGATCTCATTCAGCGGGAGAAATAACATCTCGTTCAGTAAGAAGATAATTTACATAGTAAAATAAAATAACCGGAGATAGTAAAAATCAAAAGGAAAGTGAATCTAGAGTATACGTTACAATGGGTCTGTGGAAACGGACCCGAAAGATCTCGCACATTGGTTTAAATCATTTATAACCTTTAAAACAAATTTTATTTTCGTAAGTAAAGGTGATTCACAGATTCCGATCCTTTGGTTTGGTTACTTTGTGTTGAAATTGGTTACCTCTTGTTTTTTTTGTGCTTAAAACAGCAAAAACGATCGTAAACTAGTAAATTAATATAATTACACCAAGCATAATGAAACGAAATATGATTGGATAAGTCTAACGCAAATCTAGTCACATTTAAAGTTATATTGTATGTAGCACCTAGTTCTCGCAGTAGCAGCTGCATAGGGATGTGCACGTAATGCCAAATCGGAAGCATTTGCATCTAAAACTATTCAAACTTGCATCTGCACTTAGTAAGCTGCTGATAACTTTTTGCCATCAAGCTCATTCCACATGATCTGCCAGAAATCACCATTTTTGGTCCATTCCCATTCAGCAAGACCCTGTATATCTGGATGACGTAATGCTACATTATAGAAGCTATAGTAGGAAGAATAGATTGATATGGTCTCTGTTTCCTTGCAAACATGTCCAATCTTGCATTATTAACCCGTTGAAATGCACTTGAACTATTATACATCAAGGCCACAAAGTCTCCAAGATCCTCATGTCATCATCATCAACTGTTTTTTGGTATAGCTCAGTCATGAAGACATCAGATGCCTCATTATGTACGTCTGTTTGCCAAGCTGTTTTCTTCCCTTTACCACGAAATGCTGAAACAACATCACAGCCGGTGAAGGCATGGAAGAAGAGAACCCCTCTGTTCTTCTCCAGTCCAATAGGAAGATAAAGGTAGTGTACTGCGATCCACCTCAGGTTCCATTCTTGGCCGAAAGCAATACACAGCTCCTCACACGAATCTTAGAAGCTTAGTTTTTCTTCAGTGTTGCCAACAGTTTCATTACAGTTGCCAGAGTAGGATTCCTTCAAAGCTTTGTACAAAGCGCATGCTGTTACTTGGTGCATCAGCTGTGTTCTAGTTACACTGGAGGAAATGACTCTTCAGTACCGGGAGATGCTATGCCTGTTTAAACAAAAGCACCAGTCCAACCACTGCTCTGGCCGCCCCGGTGGCGCAGTGGTCTAAGGCGTTGGCCTCTGATCATTCGTCCGTAAGGGGTCCGGGTTCGAATCCCGGTCAGGCATGGATGTTGTGTTTGTCTTACGGCACTGGCTCTTTCTCTTCCCTGGAACCAGTGACCCTAAATTAGGGACGGGCGACTGCTTATAGCCCATTGAGTTGCTCACGGTGGTCGTTAAACCTCCAATCAAAAAAAAAAAAAAAAAAAAAAAACCACTGCTCTTCAGTATAGTATCGAGTGACTTCGATGCAGCCATCTCTTTATGTAGGTTTCCAAACATTATGACAAATTTGTCTTCCCCATAGTTCTCAGGCCAAGTCGCTGAATTTGTTTGGCTACTGCATAGATGGGTTGGTCAGCTGCAATAACATGTACCTGGCGTGGATTCAAGAATGAAACTGTGTCCTTGATCTTGTCCATGACATGTCTGACTGTAGCAACTGAGTGGGCCTGATCTCAAAGCAGAGGTAAAAGTGAGGTAATGTTGACCTCAAATGCAGGGCTTCTCTTTTTTTGATGCGTGGTGGGCTCACCAAGTAACATCCACTGGGCCATCAGTCACACTTACCTTCTCCAGCCACTATTATTCCAATGCCAGTTGTGAACTCAACAGACATGTTCCAGTATCTGTCGCAGTCTTGTATATCTCTGTAGTATCTGGGAAATTTATCTTTGGAGGTGAAATATCCTTCTTGGTGAAGAAGGCAGGCCAGATATTTGTGAAAGAGTCAGGGAGTTCAGGAACTTTCCTCAATTTTTTTCGCTGAACCTGAGCTTCCCACGATGTTCATCTTTGCTGTTTTCGGTTATGTGCTTAAAAATAGAGATACTGGTACCATGGAAAAAGGTAGTTGCTGCTATTGCAGTAGAGTTATGGTCGATGTTGTCCATAGCTGCTGTGCTGAATAACTATCTTCCCAAAATTGTTGGATATACCAGCCCATCTTCCACATATCTGCTAAATGCTGCATCACTTAGCCATGCTGATGTTTCTAAAACTCTGCCATAGGAAATGCTGAGACTATGCTCATGAAGCTGAGCCACCAACGATCTCTTCCTTATCTTTGCATCCCCATGTAAACAGGGAATGGTGTTTCATGGTTTATCGAGTGTCTATGAGTAGATGCCTCTTCCTGTATCCTTGTCTAGCAGTTATACTGCAACAGCTGGGCTAATGCCAGGTCGCTTTTCATGGAACCAAATGTAAGTTGGGATTTGATATTAGCTGCATGTTTAACCATGCCAACAAACTGAGGAGAGGAATAGCCTCATCAACAAAACCATCATGGAATGTCCCACAAAATGTAGACTTGAAGTGAAGCATGTGCCTTCGCAAAATATTTGCAGCCTTACCCAAGATGATGGCTTCTCTGTAGTTTGAGACTTGTGATAAAGCGAAATCATCGTCTTCTGTAAAAGCCAGAAGGACATCTCTTCCCTGCTTGTAATCTTCCAGATCAGGCATTGCTTCCAGCAACTTCTCCTTCAGTCTAGTGAAGTTTACATGAAGTGCCTTGACACCAAGCTGCTCTAGTTGCTGCTGGTAAAGATGAACCATGTCTGCAAGACGGAAGACTGCAGGACCCCTAGTTTTGGATTCTGTCTCCACTATGTAGATCATTAGTTCAGAAAATACAAGTGGGTAAACTTCATGTTCTCGTGTCTTGTCCTTTTCCTGTCTTCTGATGTTTATGAGGTGTGTTCTCTCTCTGTTGTACAAGTCAGACAAACATGCCATGTGGTACTTCAGCTCATGGGCAATGGCATCTTCACCGATCACTTTTGAGATAAATTTCCATCATTAAGACTGTGGGCATTTTCTTTCAGTCTTTGATTAAGATGCATTGTCATGGCTTGTCTCATTTCGGATGTTGGAGCTCCTTTTTCACATACGAAGCACTGAGATTCTTGTCGGTCATGGCTACGTCTTTGGGAGCTTGCTGCTCCCTCCTTTATCCTTAGTACTGCTCCCTGCGTGTATTTTTTGCTTTCTTCCTCGATCATGTTTGGTGTCGTTGAACAGAAGACGGCCTCTGGTGGTACTGGGCTTCGTTCCTTTTCTGTGTTTCTTCTATACCACCACCTTCATCCAGTCTTTCAGGGTCCAGAACAATGGGTAAACCATGTATGGCATGAAAGAGAGGAACATTGGTCGCAATCATGCTGTATTTATCATTTTCACAGTTATAACGTGTTAGTGGTGATTTCAGTTGTTCGTTCTTGTCCTTTTAGCACAAACAGCACTTGGTCCAGTCAGTTCGCCATATTGGAGGTAATGGTGAAGAATTTGCCATGTTCTTGAATTGTACGTCTTTCACTGTCTAGGACTTATTCTTTCACTACCTGAAACAGAAGATCGTACTCGTAATTGCAGTTTCTAACATTATAAACAGAAAAATAATGAAACACATTTAATGTAATGTTACAACATTGAACATAGAATACTATCCTCGTAAACGTTTCGGTCATATTGGAAAAGGTCGCCATCTTGAATTTTTGATTGTCTAATGGTCTACATGAAAAGTGTGATTTTCAACGATAAAGTTTATTACTTGCATAAATATTGGAACGATTTCTTTGAAATATTTGATTATCATGTGTCGGCCATTTTGAATTTTCGAGTGGCTAACGTTTTATATGAAAAGTGCGATTTTCAATGAGTATCTGTGCCAATTCTGGTACTTGTATCCACATCTGAACAATTCGTCTGAAAATATGCACTTATCTGCTGTACTAGTAGCTAAGGAGGTACTTGAAAATAATACTGTGTCGTTAAGAAATCTAAGCTTGGTTAAACTGTTAACCTCAATCACTATCCCCTTGTCTTTCCAGTTCAATGATGGGAAAATATTCTTCCATACGCCATTGAAGAGCTTAAAAGATATGGTATCACTCTGTTGCAAACGCGTTAAGATTTTGTACTTGCTGTTTTGTAAAACATTTGAACCTTTGAACTTGCATTTTGATAGAAATAAAAAGGTTCGACAGTTGGTGGACGCAATACGCATGAAATATTAAAAGGGTGTCAGGCAGGCTGACATCATATCTCTCAGGATCATCGAATATATACACTCATCGTCAAAAAAATAGTTGCACCCAGCAGAATGTGTCGGATTGCAATGCTATTCGGAAGGAAGGTAAAGGTTAAAGGAACAATAAATTATTGAACAATGAGACTGACTGATATGGACAATATTTATTGAGCTACACGTCAATGAGTAGTGGCTCTCAGCATGGCGTCGGGCCGCCATGTTTGCTCACACAGCATGCCAGACATCTCGGCATGGAGATCTCCAGGTTCCTAATGGTGTCCTGCGATAAGCCGTCCCATGCAGCTTGAATCTTCTCACGCAGTTCCGGAAGATTGTGCGATAGGGGTGAAGAGTGGATAGCGCGTCCAACTGCACCCCACACATTTCCAGTCAGAGATTGGTCTGGCGATGCTGTTGGCCATGACAGAGTGTCAATGCCTTGAAAGCAAGCTCTAGAGACAGCAGCAGTATGCAGACGAGCATAGTCCTGTTGGAAAATCGCACCGGATCAAAAGTGCAGAAAAGGTGGGTCCACTGGTAACAGGACCTCATTAACGTTACGTTAGACTGTCAAAGTGCCTGTTTTGAACACCAAAGGTGATCTTGTATCGTAGGCAATTGCACCGCACACCATGACACCAGGCCTTCCAGACGTGTGACGCTCAGTAAAAAACCGTTCTTCTTGGCGCTGACCACGGTGCCTCTACACACAGATTCGGTGGTCGTTTCCTCCAAGACAAAAGTGAGACACGCCACTAAAAATCACCCCTGCCATTCTGCGTGGATCGATGAGAGTTTGGCACGACATCATTGCAGTCTTTGATGACGATACAATGGTGTTAAGGGCAGTCGTCGTAACGGTCTGCGTGCATGTGCTCCTACGCGTGTTGCCGTCTGCCAGTTGTGCTGGTCCTAATCGGACGATTAATGAAGGCACCACTGCTAGCTGAATATCCGCAAACATGGCTGTTGGGTCACTCCACGCATGTCGGACGACCCGTCGGTTCTCTCTCTCGTGGTTCGTCTAGGTCTTTAAAACCCTTCCTGTCGCTGCTGCGAGCCTTGTTCAATCCATTGCCGCCAACAACGTGCTACGGTGATATCCGCACAACCGGTATGGCACGACCAGCCTGCTTCACGAAGCACGCCGACGAGCTCCCCCCCCCCTTGAACTCCTACAACTATTCTAATTGCTTCCGAACTTTTCTCCGAGGCATACGGCACTTGCAAAGGATGCAACTGACTCAACAGCACGAGTTAAAATGGCAAGCACGCGCCACGACACGAATTGACCCCTACTTCCTTCGCGCTAAGACCTCTCCTTGCTTGCATCACTTGCGCGGCCGAGCGTGATACTTGAATCATTTGCATGTCTCACGATGTAAAATCTACCCACCAAGTTTCATTCCTGTCGGTAGCTTCCTTCTGGGTGCAACTATTTTTTTGGCGATCAGTGTATATTGAAAAACGATTTTCAGTTATTTAAATGGAGATACAAGGAAGTATTGGTTAACGGAAATAGTTAAACCTATCTTCGTACACACACACACACACACACACATGCGCGCGCGCTGTACAGGAAAACTGGAGCATTTCGTACATTCATATAGACAGGCTTAGAACGGAAAGAGTTTGTATATACACTGAAGTGCCAGAAGGACTGGTACAGACGAGCTTATGCAAAATATATAGCAACGCCACCTATGCACGTACTCGGTTGCGTCCGCCAGTGCGTATATAAAGCGATAGACATCCTTGCCAGCTGTCAGAGCTGTTTTCGGCATGAGAATGACAAGTAATAACGATTTAAGCGATTTTCAACGCTGTGTTATAGTTGGCGCTCGTGAGATGGGCCATAGTCTTTCGGAGGTAGAAACAAATTTCGGATTTTCACGGACGATCATTGCAAAAGTGTACCGTGACTACAAGAATTCCGGCAAAACCTATAACCTACGATAGTAGGTTGGAGGTTTTGTGGCAGTAAAAAGACATTTGGTGAACGTGACCATCGTTGGCTGTCAAGAATGGTTTCACGCGATAGGCGTGCAACACTCTCGCAGGTATCATCGGAATTCAATGCTGGAGCCTCAACAAGCATCAACTCCGGACTGTACAACTTACCCTGCAAGATATGGGCTTAGGGACCCGACGCCCAACTCAAGTCCATTTGATGGGTGCACGACACAGAGCTATGCGCCTCGCTTGGGCAGGGAAACACCGCCACTGGACACTTGATGACTGGAAACAAGTAGCCTGGTCTGACGAGTCGCGTTTCCAAATGTATCGGGTAGATGGAAGGATTCGTGTGTGGCGCAAACCCCATAAAGCCATGGATTCCGCCTGTCTGCAGGGAACTGCACCGGCTGTTGGGGGTCCGTAATGGTTTGGAGTGTGTTTAGCTGGACTTCACTGGAAATCATGGTGCGTCTACAAACGTCTGTGACCGGCCAACACTATGTGCGCATCCTTTCTGACGAGGTACACCCGTTCATGTCCTGCATTCATGCTAATGGATTGGGCCTGTTCCAACAGGACAATACATCTCCACACAAGTGTCGGGTCGCCACATTATGGTTAGAGGAGCATTCATCTGTGTTTGGGGTGTTGCCAATCCCACCCAAGTCCCCAGATCTGAACGTGATAGAACACATTTGGGATGCCATGCAAAGCGCTATCGAGCACAGGAATCCGAGACCTCGGATTACACCAGAATTGTGGAACGCTCTGCAGGAAGTCTGGTGTGAATTGTCTACATCATATTTCCAGAAGCTAGTGGAGTCTATGCGGCGTCGTATTTCTGCAGTCCTACGCTCCCGAGGGGGACCTAAAAGTATTATACTGGTGTACTAGTTTTTCCGGCATTTCATTGTACACGAACACATAAAAAACCCAGTAGATGTAACCTTTAGCAGAACACAAGCAAAAATAATATGTGATATTTTAGCATGCCTTTGGCATAAAACGTGAAAACACCAATTCTTCTGTGACAGAGATCGAAATCGCGCCCCTTCACTTCGGTGTAAGTTGTTCTCCCAACTAAGTTACACGGACGAAATGTAAGGCTGCAGATTTGTCGTATTGATATGTGCTTTACCTCCGTAGTACGTCACAAGGAATAAATATGAAACATGAAATTTGTCGTTGAATTGTTTTATGTACAAAGCATGTCTTCCGATACGAGAACATGTTAAGCAGAAATACGTCTCAAGTGTAGTGTGTTAAAAGTATGCAATGAGTTGTATCAGAAATTGAAATTTTAAAATTTGTCTTGCTTTAACATAAGATTTTTCATAGGTACGGCAGTAAGTTGAATATACATGCATGTTAACCGACTAAAAACATACTGCGTGATAAGAAAAACTGGGGAAATGAATGGAGAAAGAAATCTTAAGATGCTTACGGTTGTGCAATTAAAAGTTATTTTTTTTCTTCCATCGCTTGAAACACATACTGCGTGATAAGAAAAACTGGGGAAATAAATGGAGAAGTCTTATGACGCTTACGGTTGTGCAATTAAAAGTATCTTTTTTCTTCCATCGCTTGAAACACCGACGAACCGAATTAGTAATAAGGAATACTTTCCAGGACAACTTGAATCTTAGATATGGAGATAAATGAAGATATAAAGTCATGGAGATGGTGATGAAATACCGGAACTGGGAAAATGTGGAAAACAGTGGAAATAATACGAACGGTATCAACTGTAAGACGAATATCAAATGTGCATATAAATGAATGAATCAAACGCTTGTATTGGAAAATGTATGCATAAAATAGAGAACATATTATGGTATGCGTGGCACAAAATCCCCTTAAAAATGGCATGAGACTTGACGATTAATTTGTCCTATTTAATATATTATCAGTTTCTCATATCGAGATATTAGATAGCGGGAAGACGGAAAAGAAACAAAAATTTGTTTACTGAATGAGTTAATGTAAAAATTTGCGTTTTGCAGAAATATATATATATTATGAACAGTTATTTCATATGTTAGATATATTTGGCGAGCACTTAAAATTACATGTTACATTCGGAAATGTTTCACGTGCACACGCGACATGTACACGCTTCTAAGTGAAAGAACATGAAACATTTTACATTGCACTCAGTTGTTCGAGTATTGATATTATCCGAAAACAAGTGGAGAAATCGAAACAGTACTCGCCCAAATTTTCACTCGATGCCTTAATGAAGGAATAATTCCTGAGGATTGGAACACCGCTACAATGATCCTGCTACATAAGAAAGGTGACATTGAGGATCTCGGAAACTACAGACCTATCAGCCTCCTATCAGTAGTTTATTAAATCTTCACTAAAGTTCTTTCACACCGCTTGAAGGTAACACTGGACATGGCTCAACCGAGAGAACAAGCTGGATTCAGGAGTGGCTACAGCACAATAGATCATATCCATGTGCTGAGAGAACTAATTGAAAGAGCGAGGGAATATGAACTTCCATTGTGCATGGCTTTTATCGATTATGAAAAAGCCTTTGATTCGGTGAAACCATCAGCAGTTACAATGGCTCTGAAAACCTGTGGTATTGAAGATGCATACATTAATATTATTAATAACATCTATGAAAATGCAAGTGCAAAGATTAGGCTGTTTGAAAATACAACACACATAAAAATTGGAAAGGGAGTGAGACAAGGTGACACCATATCTCCGAAACTCTTTAATGCCACATTGGAGGGTGTTTTTTAGTCACTGAGCTGGGAAAACAAGGGGATAAAGATTAATGGAGATTATCTAACCCACCTTCGTTTTGCTGATGACGTAGTCATTTTTGCAACTAGCCCATCAGAGCTGCAGAGTATGATCCAGGAACTTGCTGACAAGAGTAAAGAAGTGGGATTAAAAATGAACTTTCAGAAGACAAAAGTGATGTTCAATGCTTTTACAAGAAATGAAGATTTATCGATTGATGGAGAAAAGCTGGAGATAACAGACACGTACCTTTATCTTGGACAGCAGATATCAAGTGAGGGTCACATTGATGAAGAAATTAATCGGCGTACAAAACTTGCCTGGAGAGCTTTTGGAAGAAACAGCATAATTTTCAAGAGCAATATGCCATTATGTCTTAAAAGAAAAGTGTTTGATCAATGCATCCTTCCAGTGCTTACGTATGGTGCAGAGACGTGGACCTTAACTAAAAGAGACATACAAAGGCTGCAGACAACTCAAAGCAGCATGGAGAGGTGCATACTTGGTGTAACCAGGAGAGATAAGAAGAGGAACTTGTGGATCCGAAAAATGACAATAGTGGAAGACATCATGATCAGAGTTAAATCCCTGAAATGGCAATGGGCTGGACTTACTGCCAGAAGGACAGATCATCGATGGGCAGCCGAAATTTTAGATTGGATTCCAAGGGACAGGAAAAGACCCAGAAGAAGACCACATGGGAGATGGGTGGATGAAATTCGAAAGTATGCAGGGGTGACATGGAGGAGACTGGCACAAGACAGACCGTTGTGGAGGAAACTTGGGGAGACCTTCGTCCAGCAGTGGATTGATAATGGTTGACAATGATGATGATGATGATGATATATACACTGCTGGACAAATGCTAAGGACGGATCATAAACGGCTATATAGCGCATAAAAAGGTAAGTGTCGTTGGATGCCAAGTGAAATAAAATAATGTCAAAATGCCAGGACATTACAAGAAAGACAATTTATTGTGCTCTGAAATCCAGAAGGCTTTGGAACGTGTTCAAGGGACAAACAGGCCATTTTGTGCATTTTGTGCAGAATACGTAGACGTGAAAAATGCAATTACCGTCTGCAGGCGTTCCGGCGTAAGATGTCAATACGGGATATGGCCACCATGGAGGGCGATGCAAGATTCCACACGTCGTGTCATGCTTTGCACAACATTATCAAGCAGCTGTTGGGGTAATTTATCCCATTCCTCTGTCAGTGCATGGATAAGGGTGTCCTTGTTTATTGGAGGGCAATGGCGACCAGCAAGACTCCTCCCCAAAGCATCCCACACATTTTCAATGGGATTCCGATCTGGAGAACGTGCTGGCCATACGAGGCGTTGAATATCCTCGCTCTCAAGACACTCCTGGACAGGGACTGTTCGATGACATGTTGCGTTGTCGTCCATGAAAATGAATCTAGCACTGACAGCACCACGGAACATGCGAACATGAGGTAGCAGAACATCATTAATGTATCGTTGGCCAGTCATAGTCCCAGTTGGAAGCACATAGAGGGACTTACGGCCATTGATCATGATGCCAGCCCATACCATGACACTACATGTTGGAGATCGGTCCCTTTGCTGTATGTTTGCTGGACAATATGCAGTACTACTATCACGCCAGATCAGTTGTCGTCGACAATCAGAAGATAGACTATCTACTCTCAACTGAGAAGAGGACAGCAGATCAGTCGTTATCAGTCCAATAGCGATGTTGATGGCACCATTGCAAATGGGTGGTACGGTGAGGTCTGGACAATGGGATGCACACAACAGGACGGCGGGCGTATAGTCCTGCTTTATGGAAACGTCTGGCGACAGTTTTTCGGGAGATCCGCTTGCCAGTAGCAGCCATAAACTGATTTTCTACCTCACTAGCTGTGCTGCGCCGGTGTCTTTTTGTTGATAGCACTATGTACCGATCTTATGCAGGTGTCGTACTGCAAACACGACCTCCTACGTGACGTTTGCTACACTCTCCATTTGTTTGAAATGATTTCCAAAGCCATGAAACAACATTGTGGCTGACGTCAAACTCCCTGGCAACATCTGTTATTTTTTGCCCTTCTTCAATCTTGCCAATAATACGGCCACGCGTAAAATCATCTAGGTGATGTCGGGAAGACATACTAAAAATTGCAAGTTAGTCAATTGATCCTTTCCCTTTCAACTTTGCGTTTGAACAACAACGGTCAATACGCGTCATATCCTTTATATCTCTTATCAGCGCTATGACGTTACGAACAAGTTCGGCAATCCAAAATTTGCATACGCACAACACGTCTTATTGTATCCCGCACTTATGCTAATTTCCTCCCTTCCATTTTATGGTTGCTATCGTTGCTATTGTCATCCGTCCTTAGCAATTGTCCGGCAGTGCATATATACATTAATTTATGCATCTTCAATTCCGCAGGATTTCAGAGCCATTGTAACTGCTGATGGTTTCACCGAATCAAAGGCTTTTTTATAATCGATAAAAGCCATGCACAATGGAAGTTCATATTCCCTCGCTCTTTTAATTAGTTCTCTCAGTACGTGGATATGATCTATTGTGCTGTAGCCACTCCTGAATCCAGCTTGTTCTCTCGGTTGAGCCATGTCCAGTGTTACTTTCAAACGGTGTGAAAGAACTTTAGTGAATATATTATAAACCACTGATAGGAGGCTGATAGATCTGTAGTTCCTGAGATCCTCAATGGCACCTTTTTTATGTAGCAGGATCATTATAGCGTTGTTCCAATCTTCAGGAATCTTCCCTTCATTAAGGCATCGAGTGAAAATTTGGGCGAGTACTGTTTAGATTTCTCCACTTGTTTCTTGTACGATGTCAACAGTAATTCCATCTTCTCCTGGAGCTTTTCCCTGCTTTATGTTCTTGATTGTATGTGCAACTTCTGCTGGGAGGACAGGAAGAACTCTGGTACTGGTACCTTCCATGATGTCTGGAGTACATGCATCATCCCTTTCATATCACTTGGAGTAGAAATCTTTCACTCTTGTCAAAATTTCACTTCTATTTCTTGTTACAGAACCATCTTCTTTTCTCAGAGCCATAATCTGTTTTCTTTCCTTACTGAGATGTCCCTTTGCTATCCTTAGGCTTTGGTTGTTTTCAATTGCTTTCCTCACTAGTTCACAGTTGAATTTCCTTACGTCTTCAGTGATACTTTTTCGTACTGTCTTGCATAGCTCTAGGTATTCCACTTTGGAAGTCACATGTTCTTTAGTTGTCCTCATCTCTTCTTTTTTGCATCAACATTTTTGTTTTTCCTGATAACTTGTTCACATGCAACTTGATCTTAGGCCCAGCTAATTTTGTTGCTGTTTTCATAAGAGCTTTGGTTACTTTTCTGTTAACTTCAGAAACATCCACTTTTCCCGGTGTTAGGCATTCTAAAGCAGAAAATCTGTTCTTCAGTTCTAACTTGAAGGTATTATGGTGTTTTTTAAGGTTGGTTATGTCAATACATTTTGTTTGTCTTATGAGCTTGCCACGTTCGAGTTTAGTATTGAATTGCATCTTACATCTAATGAAAATGCAAGTGCAAAGATTCTGCTGTTTAAAAATACAACACACATAAAAATTGGAAAGGGAGTGAGACAAGGTGACACCATATCTCCGAAGCTCTTCAATGCTACATTGGAAAATGTCTTTCAATCACTGAACTGGGAAAACAAAGGGATAAAGATTAATGGAGATTATCTAACCCACCTTCGTTTTGCTGATGACATAGTAATTTTTGCAACTACCCCATGAGAGCTGCAGAGTATGATCCAAGAACTTGCTGACAAGAGTAAAGAGGTGGGATTAAAAATGAACTTTCAGAAGACAAAAGTGACGTTCAATGCTTTTACACGAAATGAAGATTTATCGATTGATGGAGAAAAGCTGGAGATAACAGACACGTTCATTTATCTTGGACAGCAGATATCAAGTAAGGGTCACACTAATGAAGAAATTAATCGGCGTACAAAACTTGCCTGGAGAGCTTTTGGAAGAAACAGCATAATTTTCAAGAGCAATATGCCATAATGTCTTAAAAGAAAAGTGTTTCAGCAATGCATTTTTCTAGTGCTTACGTATGGTGCAGAGACGTAGACCTTAACTAAAAGAAACATACAAAGGCTGCAGATAACTCAAAAACGCATGGAGAGGTGCATGCTTGGTGTAACCAGGAGAGATAAGAAAAAGAACTCGTGGATCTGAAAAATGGCAAGAGTGAAAGACATCATGATCAGAGTTAAATCCCTGAAATGGCAATGGGCTGGGCATACTGCCAGAAGGACAGACCATCGATGGACAGCCGAAATTTTAGATTGGATTCCAAGGGACAGAGAAAGACCCAGAAGAAGACCACATGGGAGAAGAGTGGATGAAATTCAAAGGAATGCGGGAGTGACATGGAGGAGACTGGCACAAGACAGACCGTTGTGGAAGAAACTTGGGGAGACCTTTGTCCAGCAGTGGATTGATAATGGTTGACAATGATGATGATGATGATGATGATATATATATACATATAGTTTATATAGAAATGGAACACACAAGGAGGAATTTAGACATACTAGTTGTAAATCGATTCCCACTATGAAATGTGAAAAACGAATGAAATTAAAAATTAATTAAATAGATCAGGATGATTAACAATATAATTTTGTATAGACAAAGAAAGATCCCTGATATTCTCCAGAGATCTAATGGTCTCGAAGATTCTTCCACAATTTAAAAGCTTTATGCATCATACCGTTTAACCCATAATTAAATCTTGCAGATTGCAAACACAGTTTCTTATTAGCATTAGGTCTAGTAAAAACAGCATAATCTAATAGTTAATACCAGATTGAAAAATAGGCGATTTAAAATACATTATTTTAAAAAACATAATACCTAATTTCAAGACAAGTATTTCATGAATCTTCAGAACATTTAATTTCGAAAACAATGGAACTGAATGTACCATATAATCTGTATTCAACATATAGCGCACATATTTCCTCTGCAATTTAAACAAACACAACTTACTATTTAAACTTATATTTGAATACCAAGATTCCAGACAATAAGAAAGACAAATATTAATGAAAACATAATAAAACGTTTTTAGAACATGAACAGAAAAAAAATGCTTAATTTTGCTAAGAAGTCCACCCTGAAAAAATACGTTTTACATAATTTGTTTTTTTAATTTTTAAGAGATAAATTGTTAGAGTTTAACCAATCAGATAAATTTCATAAATCATTATTGACCATTTTCTCTAACGCATTCAAATCATGACCTTTTTGAAAAATGACAGTATAATTAGCAAATAACGTAACATCAGTTGACTGCAAACACAGAGGTAAATCATTAATAAATAACAGAAACAATAACGAACCCAACATGGAACCCAGAAGCGTTCTACAAGAAACATAAAGTAAATCAGATTTTATATTATTTCCAGAAACATACTGCTTACGATTTGAAAGACAAATCTTTAAAAGGGAATATATTTTACCATGAATTCCATATTTAGCTAATTTATATAACAAAATATCATGATTTACCGTATCGAAAGCTTTTTTGAAAATCAATAAAATCACCTGTAGTGTAACAGCTCTCATCTAATGCTCCGAATAAAGTTTTACAACTTAGGAACAGCAATTTCAGTAGATCTTTTCCTCTGGAAGCCAAATTGATCCAAAGAAAGCCAACTATGTTTGTACAAAAAATCAACTATTGCACTGTAAATTGCTATTTCAATAATTGTATTCAAAATAGACAATAAAGATATCTGGACAAACTTTCGGTAGCATTTATTGTCATGCTATCAAATTATCGTAGGCAGAGGAACCGAATTTTTAAATAGCACTGCGATGGAAAATCTATACTTTAAAAAGCCTAAGCAATTTAGCAGTTCTACTTCATTAGCGTTATAAAACGCATTTCAATATTTTCGAAATCCAACCACAAAGGCTGGAATATTATATCTCCCTGAAGAACGAAAAGGTTTTTAACCGAGACAGTTATATTCCACAAGATTGTCGTCACATATTTAATACCTGAAATTGGATGTTGATTCGGATAATACAAATAATAATTATTGAATGTTATTATCTATTTAATTAAAGTCACGTAAAATCAGTAATACTGAGAACTCATGTAACACTGCTGATGTAGCAGTAAGATAGTTTACTCTGAAATTAACTGAACTGGAAAATTCCATGGAACGCTGCACCCGATGTCTGGAATTAGCGAGCTGCTTTATATGTAAGTTTTGCAAAAAAATCTTTGAATTGGAAGACTAGTATTTGAAACAGTTTGGTTGTGCTAGATATCTCAATATCAGAAAGTGGAATCGTCATTCGTCGAATGAAACGAGTTGTATACAAAAGAGCACAGCAATTTAGTAACTCGTGTTTTAGAAGTAGGCAAAAACAGCATCAACATTCGACGACACGTATCGAGGTGATTTATAAATATTGATAAGGCAATATTTGAGGTTCTACCATTAGATTCGTTAATGAGCAGGGGCTTATATGTGACTCACTGTTTAAAAATATTCCGCGAAGTGAGATATCAAATGTTGTTTATTAAAGAATTAATTTAGAGAGCTGAGTGTGTCGTAAGACTGATTCACTCTATCAAATGTCAGATGCTTTTTATAAATTGTTTCTCTTAAAGGATCTTAAAATATCTTCGCAAATACTTCCCAGGATCTTCACAGACTGTCTTTTATTCTATTATATTAAGATGCATGAATGCAGGCTATCCAGCCGTAAGTTGCAACATCATCGGAGATTTTGAAGATGTCTTTCATAAAAATTTTTAAAAATGTCCAACTGTACATGGTATTCAACAAAGAGTAACAAATACATAACGTTAGCGTATTGATCTCCATTTCGCTGTATTTCTTTAATCATACGGATCCTTTAGCGTACATGACTTCACAAATGATGAAGCTATGAATTTTTTTAACATATTAGTAAAAATATATACAAGGGCACTCATTTTAAGTGAATAATACTTCAAAAGTATCTAATACTTTAAGGTGACTAAAAGAAGGCACGCTTACCAAAAACGTCCACGATATATTCGTATTCCTGGAAAAGAAAATGCAGATAACATTTTCGCCGGTCCAGCACAGGTGAGCTATCAGTATCCGAGTTTCATTTTTTTCTAAAGTTAGAAACAATCTAGGGAAATACTTGCTGCCATGAATTTGACCAGATTCAGTACGTATGCCACTGGAAACGCATAAATGTTCCCTGAAAGCACACTGAGAAGAACATCATGAAGAAGCTTTACGACATTTCAGTACAAATTTTAGCAACAAATGTAATACGAGAATATCTTAACCACCTGTGCTTACAATAGTAATTTTATCCGAGAAAATGCAGATAACACTTTCGCCGGTCCAGCACAGATGAGCTATCAGTATCCGAGTTTCATTTTTTTCTAAAGTTAGAAACAATCTAGGGAAATACTTGCTGCCATGAATTTGACCAGATTCAGTACGTATGCCACTGGAAACGCATAAATATTCCCTGAAAGTACACTGAAAAGAACATCATGAAGAAGCTTTACGACATTTCAGTACAAATTTTAGCAACAAATGTAATAAGAGAATATCTTAACCACCTGTGCTTACAATAGTAATTTTATCCGAGAAATTGCTATGTACTAATTTGGCAACCAGCCCCTGTAAAATGTGTTTTAATCTCTCTACGTTGTACAACAAGAGAGTACAATATGTTCTTACATGTTTACTAAGAACATCGCAAAGTCCTGTAACAGTTCTGCAACCAAAGCGTATTTCCTTACCAAAAATTTATCATGATATAAAATAACGAGTCTTGCAGTTCTTTTTGTGCTTCAAAACGCTTGTATTAAAATATCATAGCACATGCTGTAATATCATTGCAAAAATACTTTATGCGCGTTTGCAAATATCACAGGAAACCTATTATAGTTATCTTGGCTGAAGCTGATAATTGTGCTATAAGGAAAATATGTCACTGCATTAGGTACACATCAATCGCTGTACAACAAAGAGAGAACAGTAGTCCGCTGCGCGTGCGTGCGTTCTACGCTTTAGATTTTTTAAACTATATATGTCATCTGATTTTTTAAAATATATATTTGATCCACTTCGTCTTCTTTTTCATGGGCTCTTGTGGTGGTTTGGTTTGAAAGCTGAGCGTCCACGGTGAGTAACTCAATGAGCTGTAATAAGTTGCCCGTCCTAATTTAGGGCCACTAGTTTCAGCGAAGGAAGAGAGTCGGTAGGGTAGCACAAGCACACCATCCCTCTCTCACTCGGGGTTCGAACCCAAATACGTTTCCTCCGAATGATTAGAAGCCAGCTTTTCGTAACACTAGTCTTCCGGGACGACTCATGGAATTTTGTATGGCTGTTTAAAAAATTAATGGTTACAATTCAGTGTATGTTCATGTACTTTCCAGGAGGTACAGCCCAAAACGTTACTTTAACTTTTAATGTTGATTGCTATCAATCAATCTCTTTCTTTGCTAAATGTGAGTACATTGATTGAAAAGATTGAACAGGCTTTTTGCAACCAGCAAGAATTAGCAACTCTATAGAAGGATTTTGCGACTTAATTAAGAATGTTGAGGGTAATACTCTTATTTTTCCTTTTTATGTTTCTGAGCATGTTTGAGCAAACGGAGAAACTACAGAATGATTCTTTACGCAATATAATCTAGAATTAGGAATTCCGTGTCTATTCTGTACTCGATTCTTATGTAAATGAAACGTTCCTTGACACTTTGTTCCTGGAGAAAGTTTTTCCCCTTGTGTGTCGAGAACACTGACGGTAGAATGCCCCAGCCGTTCACGTGAAAGGCAAAAAGATTCACATCACACGGTTGGGTTGATCTTTCAAGCCTCAGTTTCCACAAGATAAATGGACACCTCCTTTAATGCTTATTGATGTGAGCTTCATTGCGAGACCTTTCTCAGTTAGGATTAATGTGCTTTATATCCCATCGAACTGAAACAACGATTTAATATTTTACTGCACAGAGCTAGAAACCTCTTGCATTTCCACTAGGAAGTTAACTCGATTATCTAATTCAGTTCTCCTTTTAGAATTCCGTAGATATACTGATTCTCTGCCATGCTTGTTCGGCGTATTTAGTTCTTCTTAAAGGTCAACTAAATTTGAAATCATTAGTTCATGTTTTAGAAGTTATCCGTATTGCACATGGAATTTAAATTTTTGGATGCCATGCTAATGTTACAGAATATGGTTATAGTAAAAAAAGTAGTGAAAAGATTTCGTATTTGGCGATTAAACACGTCCAGTACCATTGACACTGATAGGGTACTAGGTATTAGTTATAATTGCTCAAATCTGGCACATCAGAATTCAGTGAAAACTTTGAGGGTTTGCATTCACTTAGTGTCAATGTAAAGCTTGCAAATCTGTGTACTATACAGTAATAGGAATTGTAATGTTAGTTCTTTCTTCACGTACGAATCGATTTTTATTTCATGATTACCCTGAAAATATATAAGGTATTAAATGAAATTCGTTTGACTGCCCCCATGGGCTAGTGATCTAAGGGCTGGCTTCTGACCATACGTCATGGATGGGTCGGGGTTCGAATCTCAGTGAGAAAAAATGTTGTGTTTGTCTTACGGCACTGTTTCTCTTCTCTTCCTGGACACAGTGGCCCTAATTTAGAGGCGCGTGGCTACTTATATCCCACTGAGTTGCTAACTCTGGTCTTTAAACCCCCAAATAAAATAATTCACTTGGTTTGAAACTGTATTTTGAAACTAAACATCTTCGGAGGTCTTTGTTAACTTTTGCGTAATTAATACCCAGTAATGTGCAATTAAACAAAAATTGTTAGAAGTGTTAAGAAGTTTTGAAGATTCATGATTTGTCAGTTCCCTCACCCCATCTCTCTTCAAGCCACCATCTGCCGACTTTCGGACAAAGATGTCCCCGGTTTTTAGCTTTGTTCGTACAGTTATTTCAAAAGTGTTTTCCATTTCCTAGTATTCTTAGTCTAACCCTTTTTATTGTACCCCCTACTTTGCATATTGCTATTCTGTATGTCCCTTTTTTGTCGATGTTTCAACATTCGTGTTAGTCTATACTCATTGCTGCCGGCAATATCTTCATTTTGTCTTGCTGTATACTCTTCTACTACAAGCTACAAAAAAGGAGAAAAGGGTGATTTGTTTATTACTTTCTTTTACGTTTATGTGAAGTGATAATGGAACACGAAAGAGAGGATTCTCAGATTTTCTTCAGGTAGAAAATCGCCCCTGGAGGTCAGAGATTAAAAGCCATAAGTACCAAGAGACCTGAGATCAACACAAGGGAATCGAGATGCAGTTTTTCCAACACCTGAGCGCAGCGAATGCAAAGTAGTTAAAGAGCAAAACATTTGGATTTGGCCGAGTTCATCGTCGACGAAGATTTCACAAAAAAATTGAGCTTAATTTTCGGAAAGTGGCTTTGGCTGGAGTCTACTTACGTTTCCTGATTGCCAAAGGGTTGATTGATTTATCTCTCATACGTTCTTTAATAGTCATTATGGTTATTTTTTGTTTACCTTATCAAGGTACTCTTCTTTTCACATTTCTGTCATTCATTTTTAACTCTTATGATCTAGAACAAAACAGTAGCACTTTTATTATTAAAAAAATAAATTATTAAAGCCTATAAATTTTGTTATTTACTGTTTCTACGCAAGGCAAGCGACCTTATCTTCAATTTGTTAAACTTCTTAGGTGATTAATTGTCACAAAAAATAATTTTTATGTTCCACAACCTTTTATTTGCATTTTTCTCGGTAGCTCAGAACTTCCTGAAACTTTGTTTCCAATCATATCTACATATTGCGTTTTTCGCATTTGTTTAGAAAGGCCGTTATCAATGTTTTTACAGAATGGATAATAATGAAATATTTCCGCCGAAATGAAGAAAGCAGATTCAATCAGTTTCCAGATATCTTGCATTTTGTTTTCTCATTGGTTAATGCAAAAATGGTAATATACCCCGCACATGAAGATCCGTAGACAATTCCAGTTCCGTCCAATCATTTTTAAAATAAAATTTTCAGCTGTTCTATATTTCATTTCGGAAATTTCATTCTGCGCTTCTTGCATGGACACAAACACTGTTTAGTTAGGTGGAATGCTTTATGAAGGCATCTGCGTTCCCATGAATATCTTGGGCAGAGCAGAGGGTTTCCGACTTAACCCAGAATACGCTCTCACATCATAACGTCGCCACATCACTCACTACTTATGAGGGTAACCCTGATTAAATCTGGACGAGGCCCTATAGATAAATACACTCAAAAAATACACTCTTTGCCAAGAAAAAAAAAAAAAAAAAAAAGCCGAAGCGCCCCGAGAAAGTATTTCGATCCTGGTGAAACTCCGCATGCCAGTACCTCACACCCGAATATGCAAATGATTAAAAAATAACGACCGATAACGAAATAGTGGCCCACCACAGCGGATGGGAATGCTCATTGAGGAGGGTATAGCGAGAGCAAAGCTCGTACGCAGGGATAGCAGATTGCTGTAGCATCATCCTCCACGGATTGCGGGAATGCCTCGATGTCGGATCCGTGCACAATACCAGCAGTTGAGCGAGTTTGAGAGAGGTCATCTAATTGGTCTGAGAGAGGCCGGTTGGTCAAGTCGCCGTATCGCCAGGCATTTGCGTTGGGGCGACGATGTTGGTTGCAAAGGGTCGAACCCAGCTGCACGCCGGCGGTGAAAGGCCGAGCACAACGACAGAATACGAGAATCAAACGATTGTGAGAGCCGCACGAACAGAACCGAATTTTTGCTCTCAGACATTCGTATCCATGTTGCGTCGTCTACAGGTACGGAAGTGGACATCACGACCGTTGCCAGACGACTTGTGGCACGAGAACTACATTCGAAGAGGCCACTCCGCCGCCTACCTCTGACCAGATAGCATCGGCTGCACCAATTGCAGTGCTGTAGGGCCCGATCAACGTTGGATAGTGCCCAGTGAGCTCGTGTTGTCTTCAGTGATGAGTCATGGTTTGTACGTTGCGCTGATGACCAGCGTATACATGTCTGGAGACGAGCTGGCCAGCGCAGGGATCCTGAATTTATCGTAGAACGGCATACGTCTCACACAGTAGGAGTGACTGTCTGGGGAGGAATTTCCTACGATAGCCTAACACCCTTGGTAGTCCTCCATAACACCCTCATGGCTCAACGGAATGCCGAAGACATTCTACGACCTGTTTTGTTTCCATTACTATCGACATTCTACGACCTGTTTTATTCATTACCACCGAACAATTTTTCAGCAAGATAACAGGATAATGCCCGGCTACACATACGGCACAGCTGCCCCAGGCCTACCTCCGTAATGTGGACATCCTTCCATGGCTAGCCCGATCACCAGACCTCTCACAGACTGAACATGTTTCGGACGTAATAGGACACCATCTACGTCCATCCCGGAATGGAAGCGCACTGGCCCGCAATTTGGACACCATTTGGCATGCTACACCTCCAGACAGTGCCTTCAACTGTGACCGCTTGTATCCGAGCCATAAGTAGAGTTATAACGTACTGATTTGTTTCACTCGTGTAGCGGTTTTGTCTGAATAAATGGCACAACTGCTCTGGGAGATTTCCCTTCCCATACATTTGCACCGCACATACTAATTTTCATCTCGATTGGATGATTCGTTCTTGGTTCTACGTGTTCTTTTTTTCTTTTTTTTTTCTTTTTTTGCAAATACTGCAGTTCACAATGTCTTAAATACACCGAAACGATGAAGTCGAAAATTTCTCTGCATGACTAGGTTGTAAATTACAGTTTCACAGAATTCATGAGGTTGTGCTAAAAGTTATTATGTGAAAACCTCTCGCACATGTTCTTTGGTTTTAAATTTTCTCACTTTCGGTAACATCTGGAGAGGCCCGGAAATGCGATAGTACCAAGATGACAGATCCGGTCTGTGTACTGGACGGGTAAATGCATCTAACCGAAACTTTTAAAATATATTCCAAAGGTGTCTTGAGGTAACAGTTGTTAATTTACCTGCACCGTTGTTATATTGCTTTGTGATTTTTGGTTTTAATATAACAGCTAAATAAACTGAATTGAAAAGCTAAAACATTATGACCACCTGCCTAATGTGATGTTGGGTCCCCGCGTATCGTCGAATCAGCTCTTACCCAGAAAAAGACGAAAACTACAAGATTTCTAAAGGTGTTTTGAGGTATCTGGTACCATCTTACCAGCAAATCTTTTAACTCTTGGAAGTTACGTGACTGAGCCGACGCAGATCGGATTTGCTGCTCCAACACAAACCACAAATGCTCAATTGGATTGATGTCTGGGGAATTTGGAAGCCACAGCGATTCCTGGAAGTCTTTCTCATGTTCGGCGAAGCATTGTCGGACAATCCGGGGAGTCCCGCATCGCGCATTGTCCTTCTGAAAGAAGACACTATTAGAGGGAGCTACCTTTGCCATGAAAGGATGTACCTGATCTGCAGTGATGTTTGGGTAGGTAATATACGTCATAATGTCTTTTACATGAATGTCTGAACTCAGGATTTCTCAGAAAAACATTGCTCAAAGTGAAACAATTCTCCATCGGTTTGTTTTCCTCCTACGGGGCATCCCGGTTCCAATACTTCTTTATGTAAACGCCCCACACGTACTCGGCCGTCCACACTGCGCAAGAGGGAACGAGTTTCGTCGGACCAGACGACATTCTTCTAATCATTAAAGGTCCAGTTTTGATGCTCGCGTGTTCATTGTGCTAACTTTGAAGGGAGAACCGAGGTTAGCATGGGCACTCGGAGCTGCCTGTTGCTACGCAACCCCATTTTCAGCAGGATTCGATGTACTTTGTGTTGTGACACATTACTCCCGTCATCAGCATTCAAATTACCGCTGAATTGTCCCACAGTATCCCTTCTGTTGGCTTGCTCCATATGTGATAGCCATCGCTCACATATAGCTTAGATGAGCCGTGATCGGTTCACACCCAACCTGTGTTATCGTGGTTTTTCCTCCTCGGATCACTTTTTGAAGGCACTAATTTCGCCTGACCGTGAGCACCCCATAAGCCTTTCCATCTCTGTCTGGGCTTTATAATTCGGCCTTTTCAAACTCGCTTTAAGCCCACTGCCTTTTCCATCTGAAGCACAAGAATATTACTAATTAACAGAGCTCAGTGTCAGGAGTTATTTATACCGTTTCGTGACCTCGAATCGCCGTCGCTAACCTCGATTTGCATAAAGACGGGCTGGTCAGAATGGTTTGCTCTTCGAGTATCTGTAGATGATTACGATGTACAGAGTTCAGCATTATAAACAGAATATTGTATACTAGATGAAAGCCCGTCAATAATGACGATGAAAAATAAAATTTATGATACAGATACTATTGACATTTATTTATTGAATTTTTGAGTTCCACGTCAATAGATGCGACGTTGGCTCACAGCTTTCTGAAAATTTCCCGAGCAGTCGGTTATGGAATTTGATACGACGGGCTCTCCAGTTGTTATGTGTTTTGTAAAAAATTGTTTATTTACTGACGCGTATTTGGAGTATTTTTACATTTTCGTTTTGTAAAACCTTTAGTCCCTATTTCGTCAACTCTTCTTTGTACAGAACATTTTTCGTTTACACTGACTGTGGACCCTGTATCAATTTCCCCTGCTCTTCTCCGTGAACTATTTTTATCTTGACTTCTTCAGATCGCCGTACTCTTGACGTTGCCACATACAGATTGCTAAACACTGGTTCAGGTAGTGAACAAAAATTCCTGATGTAAAGTTTTTCGTAGCCGTCCCTGTGGTGCAGTGTTCTAAGCGATGGCCGCTGATCATTCGTCCGAAAGAGGTCCGGGTTAGAATCCCGGTGAGGCATGGATGTTGTGTTTGTCTTACGGCACTGGTTCTCTCCCTTCCCTGGAACCAGTGACCCTAAATTAGGGACGGGCGACTGCTTATAGCCCATTGAGTTGCTCACGGTGGTCGTTAAAATTCCAATAAAAAAAAAAAACCCTCACGGTGATCGTTAAACCTCCAATCAAAAAGAAAAAAGGTTTCGTATCACCAGTTACGTATCTATGACTTCATGTGAGAATGATTTGGATTAGATGGCGTCCCACCAGCAGCTGTGTTCTTTGTTGCTATGACAAAAAAAAAGTGATATACGCGTGGACTGTGCGCGTGTAGGTGATGGCCTCACTTACACGAATAGCTAAGCTTGACGTCACAAACATTTGTCTCTCGGTTGTTGCTATGACGACTGTAAAAGTGGCACGGAGGAGAAGTAGGAGGAGGGCTCTAGCAGATTATACACTGCTGGCCACCCAAAATGCAACACTTACTGGACACATAACAACAGATACAAAGATGAAAAAATTCAGCTTACAGGCATGTGCGACTTGCGAAACACGCAGGCATCAATAGTTCGTTTGGCCCCCATGGCCGGCAATAACGACCGCTGCACTCCGCGGCATCGAACGAAAGAGGCTTTAGATGTAGGCTTGGGGTATGTCGGTCCAGGCTGCTTCCACACGTTGCCACAGTTCATCAGGCGTAGCCGCGGGTGGTGATTGTCGGGCCACTCGGTTGCCGATCAGGGACCAGACGTGTTCGATGGGCGACATATCGGGAGAACAGGCTGGCCACGGCAGCAGTGACACCTGGTGGTCCGTGAAGAATTGTGGCACGATACGTGCCACGTGCGGTCGCGCATTCTTCTGTTGAACGTAGCCGGTGGCAGGTCCTACAAGTAAGGGAAGACTACAGGCTCCAAAACGTCGGAGATGTAGTGGTGGCTGCTGCGTGTACCTGCGATGTGTACCAGAGAAGTGCGGGTGTCATATCCAATTGCGCCCCAAACCATAACGCCAGGCGACGGACTGGTATGACGATGCATAATGCAGGTGCCATACAGTCTCTCGCCGCGGTGCCGCAACACGCGGATGTGACCATCGTGCTGTTGCATGCAGAAGCGCGATTCGTCGGAGAAGACAATGTCGTATCATTCCGTACTACGGGTGCGGAGTTTAACTGTCCACTGCCGCCACATTCGCCGGTGGTGTAACGCCAATGGTAATCGGAGCAATAGGCGCCGTGCGACAAGTCCCCGCTACTTCAGACGACGTCGAACGGTATGTTCTGACGCAGGTTGTTGCGCAACACACCCTAAGTCCTGCGCTAACGTTCGTGATGTGACTGTGCGAGTCGTCCATGCCTGCCTCACAACATGCCAGTCCTCTCGTTTGGTGGTGTGCCGTAGCTGCGGCAATCACTCGCGTCGGTCCGTACTCCCCTCACTGTGGCTGAATGTCGTCCCACACGGGCGCCGATGTCTGGGTACGAGAAACCGCTGTCGCGATAAGCCACTATTCGTCCTCTATCGAACTCCGAAACGTGCTGGAATGACTGCCGTATTCTGCGACGAGGCATCAGGAAGCTTCCCACGCACAGGTCCGGCAGCACAACACACTTTCACTACTTACACCCCGCCTTCTGTGCACCCTTCTTATAGTTCTTCGAGGTGGTGTGCCGGGCGCACATGATTTGCATATGCCCTGCAATGCTAATCGTTTGCATGTCTTCTCGCGGGCTGCGCATGCTGCGAATTTCTGGCCAATCGGATTCTTCCTTCTTGGTGTTGCATTTTGGGTGGCCAGCAGTGTATATTAGGATGCCCTTCTTGCCAACGGACTTGACCGTGAAGCATATTTTCATTGCATGCTTGATCGTTTCGTTTCATAGTCGTAATGATAATTTCGTGATTAACCAGCAGCGACATTCCGTGTAAGAAATGTATTCTCTACACGAAAGTATCTGTGCGAATTCTTCAAACGATCACCTATAACAGATGTCTTTTGCACATTACTCATAGTGCAAAAATCTTGTGGTACCGCAAACAGCCATGATATATTGTATGCATTTTTTCATGGCTTGTGCTAAGCAACCGCGTTATTTTGCCTCCAAAATAACATGCAAGTTTGTTCGGCTTTACAGCATCGTTCCTTGTGACAGAGATGCTTACCTGTCATGAACGCGCACCATCTCTGAGGGGCTTAAGTCCGTCCCAAAAACGCTTACTCCATTCTTTCACTATTTCCTTGCACAAACAATGTTCATCATGTTCTACTACCTACGCGAATAAATAATAATTGGTAAAACTTCTTCAGCAATCAGAAAACGCATCACAGCAGGATATTACACTGGCGGAAAGTGAAAAAAGAACACCAAGAAGGAGAGGTCTGATACCAACGAAATTTATACAGCAAAATAATGGAATACAGAGGATAACGTGATCAAAACATTATGGCAAAATACAGCTCTGTTTGCTGGTAAACTGAAAAAACACATTTCCATGTAACATGGTTAGTACGAGGTTGAACCGCCATGAACTGCGTCACACTGTGCAATTCTGGCATGGAGTCTGTCGTACAGATGTTGGATGTAAGTTTGGGGTATTGAGTTCCAAGCATCCTCAACTTGGACGCGTAAATCGGGGATGGTCGTGGCTGGTCGTAGAGACCGGATAAGTCGTTTTCCCATAAAATCCCACACGTGCCCAATGGGGGACAAATCCGGTGAATGTGCAGGCCATGGAAGTTGTCTCACACCCTGAAGTGCATGTTGCGTTGCACGTGCCGTGTGTGGGCGTGCGTTATCTTGCTGGAAAACACCGCGATGGACCGACCTTATAAATGGCACAACAACGGTCTGAATGATATTGTTGATGTAGGAGGTGCTGTTTAACGTACCCGGTACAAACATTACTTGTGTACGGGAGTGATAGATGATCGATCTCTACACCAGGAGTCCAGGTTTAGGCCTGGCGGATGCAAGAAGGGTGGAGACGCTCCCCTGTGCGTCTGCGGACACGCATACGGCCATCGGAGGCTCCCAAGCAGAATTTGCTTTCATCGCTGAACAACACAGATCGCCATTGCGTTCTCCAGTGCAGACGTTGGCGACACCACTGCAGCCGTTCCTGACGGTGGGCTGGTGACAGGGGTACACATGCCAGAGGTACACGTGCACGTGGTCTTGCATCCAGTAGACGGTTGCGGATTGTTCGCACAGTCACCTCAGTTGCAACGGCAGCTCGGATTGCGTCGCAGTGGATGTTCTGCTTGACAACGCCGCTCTTCTTATGCGTCGATCAGTCCGCTCATCAGTCCGTCTGTGAATCCCGGTTCCACGTCTTCTCGTGTGGGAATGTTCCTCGGACCATCTACGCCACCATCGTACCACCACTGATACTTCTCGTCCAATTCACTCCGCAATACGACGATACGACCACCCGGCCTCGCGGAGTCCAACAACATGACCTCGCTCAAAGTCTGATAACTGCTGAAATCGTACACATCTTCCATGCCCGGGCATTGCAGCTTCTTCAGGGTCTTCGCACGTGTCCGTACGCCGCCGACTGATTACATTCACTGCGCCGTAGTCGTTAAATACCACCGACGATAAATTGCATATTATGCCGTGCTGTGGCGTAAGCGCTCACCGGTTGGTCCCGAAATTAGCATCACACCTACGTAAACTTGACCCCATGAACATATGTAAATTTCATGATCTTCCGCCAATTCCTTCTTGGTGTTCTGTTTTCACTTTCCGCCAGAGTATTTTTAGGATGCGTCCATGCTAACACAGCTGGTGTTACTAACGGTTATCACTGCGTTGGCCGTCGAGGATGGTGAGTGGTCAGAGGTATGACTTTTTCAGTAATGGTCCAAGCATTCCCAGATGAGACCTGGCTGGTATTTTTACCTTACGTCTGTGGACCTATTCCTCTGAGAACGATTGGCCAGAAATTAGTGAGGGACGCCAGCTTTAGCTGGCAAGGCTTAATTTGAGTGACCCTCATATTCATAATACCAGAGAATGGATCATGAAATTATAAGGTATTTTTCATATCATCACAAAAAATTGGTGGTCGTTAAACGCTTGAAAAGAGAAAAATAATACCGTTCTCTTGAACAGCAAATGACAAAATACCGGTATTTCTGATTCAACATGTGGTATTGTCTCGGTACTGAAAGACAACCCTGCCTGCTTAGAAAACAGTCTCTATGCAGGATATGCTGTCTCTGTTTCATTAGACTAGACCCTATAATGCGAAAGGATGTTAAAGGAATTTCAAAAGTATTTTCGGTATCATCACTTAAAATCCAGGTGGAACACTGTGGAATGAAGCTCATCCGTCTGATTTTATCAGTTCCTTTGCTTTCACCAGGTCCCAAGCAACAAAGTAACACCAATTCGTTCCTCCGTGCTGAGCAACATGGTTTACCTGTCAAAGAAAAAATACAAATGTGAGAAACTCCTATGGGTCCGGACTTACGGGGCACCATGAATAGTAGTTACAATGTATGGGAAGTTAAGTCATCCTCTAATCAGCATTCTGAATTTTTTGCGAGATGTGGCGGAATTATACAGGTTACTGAAATATGCCTATAAGAAAACGATTCATAATAGAGCGACAGAACTCAGCTCATAATCAATTTTTGAGTACTGTCTCCTACTGGTGCAGACATTTCTGCAATTTTTAGTGCAATGGAAATATCTTGGATAACATAGTATTGCGGAACGTTCTGTGACATATTTACTAATTACTAATCGCAGAAACCAGTTCAGAATTATTCGACAGGTGTATTGTTAATACGTTCTGTACCCACTATGTAGAATAATGAAAACACTTAACGTTCTTACGGAATTAGCTCTCCGAAAGACAGCCATTTTGCAATAACTGTCCCAAAACCAAGATACAACGTATTTAGATGAATGTGAACTATTAGATGAAAGTATTTCAAACTTTTGTTTGATGTGCAAAGCAGATATATATATATATATATATATATATATATTTTCAACATAGCAGGGACAAGAGGGCCAAGTTTTAAAACTCTGCAAGAGGAGTTATGTACTTAAATTTAGCAACGCACTATGTAAGCTCACACATTTTCTGATGCTTATCATTGATTGAATACTAGTTATCTTTGGTTGAGGGATTATGTTCGTTCAAACTGTGATCGCTGTCAGTAACATTATGTCACTGACCCCACTAATTCTAAAATATATGCACTTTTACATTACATTATGTATATAGCCCATCTCAGCGTCACTAGTTCAGAACTGCTATTTTACTTTCAATGCCTGCGATACGGAAGTAACACGTCACCTATTTGAATACTAATGTTCCTAGAATGGCAGCAGAAAGTCACTAACATTTGTACCTTTTTGAAATTGCAAGACGTGCGCTCATTTATTGTTCTGCAACTTTTCTTGTTTACCGAGATCTGACCAGCTAGTTTCGGAGTGATACTGACTGCTTATAAGAAAGATGAAAAGCCCACGCAATTTTCTGACTTTGGAACCCAACACTGAACGTTAAGAGCAAAGAGTATTTGCACATTTACCGTTCCTTGGCTGCGTGGCACCTTTTTCGTACTTACTTGACGTGTGCTCCAATATGTCGCTGAGCTGTCTCGACAATCGTCCACGCTCCGGTGAACGGTAATTACTCTTGCTGCTCCTCTGGAACTGCAGAGATGATAAGTCTCCGTTGTAACATTCATGCCTGCTTTAATGGCAAAAAGAAGATAAAAAAGGGGACGAGAGAGAGAGAGAGAGAGAGAGTCGAATAAACTTACAAGGATAGTTTTTGCAACGACCAGTGAAAAAGGAAAGAATGCTAGCAAGCAGTGATTTAGAAATGAAAATGAGGAAGGCAGAAATAAATCAGATGTAGGGCATTAAGATCGATTCCTTTGTTTATTTTTCACTGAATGTGCTTAATTGACTTTTTTGTGAAGTGGCAGGAGGGTTTGGAATCAGTGATACAGATGCAAAGAAAAGGAAGGAGGAGAAAGAGGATCAGTTCTAGCTATTAAGGCACGAGGCTGGGCTTGTTAATTAAATATGACTGCACATTTAAGGATTCGATAACGAAGCTAAATGCTTAATCTAAGAAATTTCACGGTCTTGAACAGACATTATTTAAACAATTCAAATGGTCGGTATCTATTCTTTCGCTTCAAGATTCATCCTAGGGATTTCTTTAATAAAATAAGATGATTTTTCCAGCATTTTGAAACAAAGAAAATTCGCCAAAGAAGATTAAGGCTTTTATCCTGTTTCGTTTTAATCAACGGCGAGTTTGCTCTTTTTTTAAGGAGCTTTTCAATTTTCTAAGAAAAACTTCTGTTCCACTTGTTTCGTAAGACAAAAGCACAGCGCAGAATTTGATGTATACATTTCACTGGCAAAATCACTGAGACTTCGTCATTAATGATTCAAGGAAAGCTTTGCAATGTCAGTCAGTTTTCTGTTTTCGATTATTCTTTGATTTAATTATTTATAAACAGTTAAATCTTTTGTCAATTCATCGCCCTTTTGATACCTTGTTTTCTGAATTCATCTGAAGAAAATTTGATAGTAACTCAATTTCTGGCCGACAGATGGTGCAGGCCGCAGTTTAAGAAAAATGATCTGAACAATTAAGCGATTTTTCGAAAGGTAGACATCAGCTCGCAATATAAAAATATCACGTCAGTTTGACTTACAATACTAAGGACTATAAGTAATAATCTGTCCCTAATTTGGGATTTCTGGTTCCATGGAGGGCAAAGAACAAGCGTTGTACAACAAGCGCCACACGCATTTCATCCGGGACTTGAATCAGGGCCCATCTCGGGCGAATGCCAGCAATTTGACCACCACACTACTCGGACGGTTGCTATCATTTCCTTACTAACAGCATGAAGATTCCGGAAGAAACGTTTTCATTTAACATGACCATATTTTGTTTTATTTTCGGTAACTTAATTAAAAAATACCTTTCATAATCTAAGTGGTATGTACTTTTTTTAATCCTTTAACAATCATAACGCCCAGAACGCATGTCTAGAGTAAGTAAGATTTCCTACCCTTACCTGTTCTTTAAATTTGCACGACCTGTGAGGGATCAGCTGGAGTCACCGTCAGTCACCATTGTTGCTACTAAACAAAGGTGCAAAACAACTGACAGTTTCAGACGTAATGGTATTTAGAGTGGTAGCAGATTTTAGAGTCATTGTCGTCAAAAGTCTAAAACGTACATGTGGATGCGATTTCCCATATTGAAAATGTGAATAAAACCGTTCAAACTCTTCACAGTGGTTTCTAGCAGAGCTGAGACGGGCTGAGCTCGAGCCCGTTAGCCTGAAGCAGAGCCCGAGCCCGATTCGGGCTCGGGCTGTAGAATATTTACTGCCGTTCGGGCTCGGGAGGGCGCGGGCTCTTAGAGAGAGGGAGAGCAAGATAATTTTTTTCTACATAAATGTGATTTTATATGATTTAGCAAATGAGACACTTTATACTTGGTAAAGGCAATTCTACGGCAACTGGTTCTGGTTGGGGAGCAGGCATTCCATACGGCTATTTATTCCAGGCTTGGGTAAGAAATGCTATAGGTCACGCATTAGTGTGTTTCGGCAGAGAAGAAAAAGCTTTTTCAAGAACTATAGATATTGGATAATTTATCCCCTATCTCCACGCAGTAGCTTCCTGCTAATTCTTTTCAGCACCGTACATATTGCAGCGCATTATGGCGCGATAATATCAGCATTATTTGAGCAACATAGAATTGCAGCACCGCCCGATCATATTCGATGTCCGGCCACTCGAAGCACTTCAGGTGGAAACGAACGGTCAAAGAAAATCGTACAGTTACACTATAAAAATACATAGAAGTCCCTTTCTCACTCCTATTTGAGGAATACATTGATTATTTGCAGGAGGAAGAGAGAGTGGAAGTGTGGAAAAGGAGATGTTTCTTATTAATGGTTGAACAGGTTAGCCAGTCTTCGAGCTCGTTCGGGCCCGGGCTATATCTTAAAATATAAAATTCGGGCTCGGCTGTGCTCGGGCTGATATACCACGGGCTCGGACGGGCTCCAAAAATTGAGCCCAAACTCAGCTCTAGTTTCTAGATCTCCCCATTGTTTACTATCATATTTTTGACAAAACTCCATACAGTACATGAAGCTAAAGTCCCTGGTTTAGCGTTGAGGCCGTTAACAATTCACACGTTTTATTGCAAATAATAAGTTATCTCGCTTGTTTTGGAAGCCCAATTATGTCAAATTTTATTACACGAGCGTCACGTTATAAACACGAGGGTCTGTAAACAGTCTTGATTTTAGGCGAAGAACGTGAGCCGCCAAACTTTGCCATCCTAGTTTTGCATTTACTTGGTGATTTAACAAACGCCGTGAGCAACTCCAGGGGCTATACACTGATGTGCCATTACATTATGATCACCCCCAGCCAAGAGAAATGAGCGCGCCTGGAGACCGAACGGTGGCACATGTGAAGATCACAAAGCAGTATATATTCAACTCAAGGACTGGCTTTTGGTTAGTAGTATTCGGAGTTAGAATGGAAAAAGCTGCCGATTTATTGGAATTAGATAAAGAAAAAATTGTGATGGTGCAGCGCCTCGGAACTACGATCTCGGAAACGGCTCGGCTTGTGGGTTGCTCACGTGCCGTTCCAGTGAAGTACGTATCAAAAGTGGTGCACATAAGGCCAAACGACGAACCGTTATCCATCCGTGTGTTGTCCTCAGCTCAATGACCCTAGAGGGAGGGAGACGGTCGCACATTTTTCACAGCGACCGCAGGGCCACACTGCGAGAAATCACTCGCAGCTACAACAGTGGGGATGAGGAAAATGTGTCACAACACACAGTTCATCGCAGCCTTCTGCGCATGGACCTGCGTAGCCGAAGACGCAGCCGTGTCCCCTTGCCCAAACCACGTCATTGACGACAACGCATCAACTGCCCACCAACGATCATCGAGATTGGACTGTGGATGATTGAAAGAAAGTGTCTTGGTCTGACGAATCAAGATTCCTGGTGCATCACGTAGACGGCTGAGCACGGATGCGCTGATTAGCAAGGGAGGCTATGACACCTGCGTGCACTGTTGGGATGAAACAGGCCGGCCGCGGCGGTGATATGCTAACGGCGAAGTTTTCTTAGGACACTTTAGGCACCATTATCCCAATAGTGTAATCCCTGACAGCTGTCACGCATATGAACATCGTTGCCGACCAAGTTCACCCGTTTATGGCAACTGTGTTCCTTGCTGGTGACGACCGTTACCAACAGGATAATGCGCCTTACCACACTGCCGGAATCGTCAAGGAGTGGTTTCAGGAACATTGTGCTGACTTTCTGTTAATGCCCTGGCCTCAAAATTCATCTGACATGAAATCAATTGAACATTTGTGATTCGACATGAAAAGCGGGTTCCTGCTAAATCATCACACACCCTTTAATGTACGGGAACTGGAAGGCATGCTATTGTCATTATGGTACCAAATACTCCGGGATACTTATTGCCATCTCATCGAATAAATACCTCGCCGAGTGACAGCTGTTTTGAGGGCTAAAGTAGGCCCTACAGCTTATTATGTAGGTGGTCATAATGTAAAGGCTCGTCGGTGTATTTAGTCGCCCGTCCTTAATTTGCAGCCACTGGTTGCAGAAAAAGAAGAAGGCTACGTCTGCAAAAAAGCATCCATCCACGCCTCATCTAGGATCCAAGTCTGAAGCCATTTCGGACGAATGATTAAAAGCCACTCTCTTGTACAACCTAGCCACTGTGTCAGCTTTCCGAATAATGAGAGATTGAGCGAATTTTGATTTCTTCGTCTCAGGCTCCGAAAGACATCAAAGAGCTAAAAATAAAGTAACTGTTTTGTTATGTACAAAGGTGGGGTGATAATTATCATGGAGTATTTCTAATGTTTTTCCTGTTGGATGTACTGCTTCATGATTGCGCTCATGTAGATATGCTGTCAATGTTGTCACTATGGCGAGGGTTTGACTTTGATCAATAAGCTCGTGTGTAACTGGGCTGTCTAAAATGGCCGTTCCGCTTTCCGCATGCATCAAACATGAACAGGGATTAGTGATGCGTTTTCTTTTCATCTTCTTTTTTTTCAGTGCTGAAATTCATGAAAAGTTTTCATCACATTATAGGAACTGGGTTTTTCCACATTGGAGCGTGTACAAATGGATTTACAAAGAGCGAGACGCATGCTTGGGACAACACTGAACATGTTCATGTCATTATTCTACTCGTAGAAAATGGAAGATTGAATAATTACGAAGTGACGTATCGTTTGCAAAATGGTCATGACTTTCAATATGAAAGCATCCGCAACAGACGTAACCTTCCGAAAAGCTGTGTAAGATAGATCCCGAAACAATCACCAAAATACCGCTATGGTAACAAAAATGACACCTTCTTGAAAAGAATAATCAATGGAAACGAAACATGAATTCAAAATTACGAGCCGGAGGCTAAACTTCAGTTTCGTTCCCTTGTATTCTCAGTTCCGCGATTGCAAGTTATCCTGCAAGGCGGCACTGAAGAGTTGGGGAATATGGTGTCACTGTATTTCCGATGTTTATACATACTTTTTCCATGAGCAGTCCATCCTTTGTACTTGCACTTCTGTAAATGTTGTCAATAGTATCATTTTAAATATCGCAGGAGTTTCATAATGGGGGACACTTTCACTGAACTATAGGGTGTTTGATCATATGTAGATGATTTTGGGAAGGGAGTGTCTGACCACAGGTCTTAAACAACCCTTAGAAATAGGAAGCTAGGAGATTTGGGCTAGGGTTCCCGATAGGAAAGTCACACGGAAGCGAGCTAGAAAACGCCCTTATTTACTACCGGCGGGGGGGGGGGGCAGTATCCAGAGTCCGACGGCTTAACGTGCCCATCCGACGCACGGCGGATATTTAGTGGATCGAGCGTTCGTACCTGCCTGGGATCAAACATGAGGTCCTTTCCGTGGCAGTCACGAACGTTGCCCACTAGGCCACCCGCGGCTCTTATACGGTGTTTATATTCGGTAAATCTGTTTATAGTAGGAGCATATATTGATTCCCTCTTTCAATTAATTCTCTGGGTATGCGGCCATCCTGGTAGAGTATTTTTCTAAACGATGGTTTTTGACCATTCGTCGGGGTGGGCCAGAGTTCGAGCCTCGGTGAGGCGTGGGTGATGCACTTGTCTTTTTTTTTTTTTTTTTTTTTTTTTTTTTTTTTTTTTGATTGGGGGTTTAACGACCATCGTGAGAAACTCAAGGGATTATAAGCAGTCGCCTGTCCCAAATTTAAGGCCAATTGTTCCCGGAAAAGGAGAGAGCCAGTGCCGTAAGAAAAACACAACTTCCATGCCTCACCGTAATTCGAATCCCGACCCATCTCGCGTGACTGCTCAGAAGCCAGCGCGTAGACTACGCCAGTGGGGAGGCACTATCCCCTCCCAGGAACCAGTGACCCGAAATTAGAGATGGACGAGTGCTTGTAGCAGTTAGATTTGCTCGCGGTGGTCGTTAAACCCAGGAAAATTATGATCTATAAAGCTGTAGGTAATCCTGAATACAAATTGTTCTCTTGGTTCTGGCATGTTTAGCGTTTCCTTCAAACGGTGTGGCAGTATCTTCGTGAAGACTTTAGGAACAACTGACATGACCTGGTGAGTCTGTAGTTACTGATATTCTCAGGGTTTCGTATTTTATGTAACTATGTCACTCCAGGAATCAGAAATATTCCCTTCACTGCGGAATCTGGTGAACGTTTAGGTGAATGTAGTTTCTATTTCTTTCTGCCGCTGGAGCTCTCACCCATTTCATCTCTTAATTGCATCAGCAACTTTTGCCGGGATAACAGAAGAAACTGTGGTGTCCACATGTTTTGTTATGTCTATTATGGATGTATCACCTTTATCATACAGTTTAGTGTATATATTTTTAACTATCCTCACAATTTCACATCTATTTTTTGTTAATTATTGTCTTTTTTTTCTGATTATTGTAATCTTTTTTTTTCTTCCTTTACTGAGATGACCCTTGGAATTTTCAAGATATGTTGGTGCTCAGTTACTTTCTCATGCATTCAATGATATTTTCTCATCCCCTTGCGTAGTTCACTATATCTCACTGTGGAAGTTAAATTTTAATTGTTTATCTTGATTTTACGTCTTTTTTGCGTCAGATCTTTTGTTCAATTTTTTTCCATGTGGTTTTTGTTTTTACTGCCACCTCCTTTTGGCGATGTTTTCACCAGGGTCTTGGTGATGTTTCAGTTTAATTCAGAGATGTATATTTTTACTATTAGACCTTCCAACGTTGAGAATTAGGTTCTCAATTCCGATTTGAAAGTTACACGGTGATTTCTGATATTCATTATGTCAGTATGTTTTGTTTTCTTGATGGCTTTGCCTAGTTCAAGTTTTGTGATAAGAAGCATTTTTCATCTTATCATTTTGTGGTCACTTACTCTGATGGAACTGATAAACACACTGAATTTTTCGATGATAAATTTCTTGTTAAATTCAATTTCACTCGTCACTCAATTTTGGTGTATGTTTGCATTGATGCATTCGATGATGATCATCAAGTGTCGCTCACTCTTTTCATTTAGAAGTCGAATGTCCTCATACATTCTTTTATTTCTTCATCAGGATGACTTGTGATGGGCGTATTATCTCGTATGATCTGAATCTGGTTTCCTTTTTATGAGTTGGATAAAGAATCGTGTAGCTCTATCTGAGGTGCTTTATGTCTCTAAATCTAGAGCACTGTACAAACACTACTCGACATAAAAACAGCTAAACCAGGAACTAGTTTTTGGAACGCCAAGCGTAATGGTGGGTATACAACTACTGTTGGGTTATACTCATATAAATGATAGAAATTGCGAACAAATGACAATATAAATGAAGAGGATAAAAGAGCAAAAAGGCTGGACGTAATTGCCACGTTGGATCGTCAAGAAATGAGTGAGAATGGCAAAACAAGACCCACGGTTACCTACCGTCACAAAGACACTTTTATCAGAAGCTTCATCATAGGGCAACGTACAGGTGGTTCGTACCTGCGTCGCATCTTGGCGAAAATGCATCGGGATGCAACTACTGTCGGTGAAATGCGGTGATAGTTTTTGGAGGAAGGTAATGTGTGTCACTGTTGTGGTACTGGAGGATGTAGGCGAACGTCCAAAGGTCTTGATCTCTGCATTCGACAGCAAGATGTACCATCACTTCATTGCGCAGCAAACGACATTCTTCGAGTTGTCTAGACAGTTCTAGATATACTCTTACCGACACGGACAGTGAATAGCAGATTGGATAAATCAGATTTCTTCTGTGGGCAGGTTTCAGCTCTCGGAAGACGACGGGTGACACACACCGCAGCACATCGTCTCATAAGATAGCATAAGATCTCATAAGATGCCGTACCTCATATGTGTGGCTGGACAAATGCAACCATGTTCTATTTAGCGACGAGTCATGTTCTATTCCGCATTCGAACTATGTTCTGTTCAGCATCAGCAGACAGTCCCTACGAGGTGTTCACATGCTGTCTTGGCCAACGCGATTTCCTGACCTCTGCCTAATAGAGAACTTGTGGGCCGTCATTGGCAGATGCATAACCAGCACAATCTCCTCGCAATAGGAATGAATTGTGGGCACAAGTCAACGATACATTGTGAGCGATACCTCAGGATACCATCCGGATGCTTTTCTTCTGGATTTCTCGCCGTGTTTTTCAATGTGCCGCTCATCATGTCGGTCACATGACCTACAGTCTCAGACGTCATCATACTGTCCCATTTGCCCTTTGCATTCATGTAATTCCTTAGAACTTACAGCACTTCATTTTCATTTACTTGCCTACATGTATGGAAATTTTCTTTTTCATTCTCTTTTTGCATGTGGAAGATAGCATGCAGAAAGAATGAAGCCCAAACTTCCCATAAACATGAAAGATATACGGGATTACGCCATATAATACAAATTTTTGAAGATGACAATCCGATTTTTGGCGTAAATGTGACAAGGATGGTAAGTCAGATATTATTTGAAAACTTGAAAATTTTCATCGTCCTGGAGCGGGACTCGAACCCGCGTCTCCCAGAAAACGCCTAGGTATGCTAACCACTACACCACCCAGAACGACCAAGTTTCAAGTTTCCGATCAATTTGAATTTAACCATCACAGGATTCGCTAGTCGAAGCAACCGGCATTCATGTTTAGCGAATCTGGAGGTTAATAATCCTATCCCGTGATTGCCCGGAGAAGCAGATAAATCATGAAAGATATACGGGATTACGCCATATAATACAAATTTTTGAAGATGACAATCCGATTTTTGGCGTAAATGTGACAAGGATGGTAAGTCAGATATTATTTGAAAACTTGAAAATTTTCATCGTCCTGGAGCGGGACTCGAACCCGCGTCTCCCAGAAAACGCCTAGGTATGCTAACCACTACACCACCCAGAACGACCAAGTTTCAAGTTTCCGATCAATTTGAATTTAACCATCACAGGATTCGCTAGTCGAAGCAACCGGCATTCATGTTTAGCGAATCTGGAGGTTAATAATCCTATCCCGTGATTGCCCGGAGAAGCAGATAAATCATGAAAGATATACGGGATTACGCCATATAATACAAATTTTTGAAGATGACAATCCGATTTTTGGCGTAAATGTGACAAGGATGGTAAGTCAGATATTATTTGAAAACTTGAAAATTTTCATCGTCCTGGAGCGGGACTCGAACCCGCGTCTCCCAGAAAACGCCTAGGTATGCTAACCACTACACCACCCAGAACGACCAAGTTTCAAGTTTCCGATCAATTTGAATTTAACCATCACAGGATTCGCTAGTCGAAGCAACCGGCATTCATGTTTAGCGAATCTGGAGGTTAATAATCCTATCCCGTGATTGCCCGGAGAAGCAGATAAATCATGAAAGATATACGGGATTACGCCATATAATACAAATTTTTGAAGATGACAATCCGATTTTTGGCGTAAATGTGACAAGGATGGTAAGTCAGATATTATTTGAAAACTTGAAAATTTTCATCGTCCTGGAGCGGGACTCGAACCCGCGTCTCCCAGAAAACGCCTAGGTATGCTAACCTAGGCGTTTTCTTAAATTCAAATTGATCGGAAACTTGAAACTTGGTCGTTCTGGGTGGTGTAGTGGTTAGCATACCTAGGCGTTTTCTGGGAGACGCGGGTTCGAGTCCCGCTCCAGGACGATGAAAATTTTCAAGTTTTCAAATAATATCTGACTTACCATCCTTGTCACATTTACGCCAAAAATCGGATTGTCATCTTCAAAAATTTGTATTCCCATAAACAGTTATGAGATCTTCCTTTTGAAAGATCTCATAGAGCAGGAGAATGAAGCAAGTCCATAGTGCGTGTACCTTTTTCCAGTGTGTTGATTAAATGTTCCCCTCGAGGAGTGGTTTGAGCTTTAAACTCAGTCTGCTGTCAGTTGCTTTGAAAACTGCTGACCTGAGGTTTGTAATATTAGCATACCGGAACGGAAATCGGTAGATGCTTGTTCGATTCCCGCTACAAAAGGAATCAATTTTAATGTAATCTGAAGGAATGATGACATGGGGAAACAACGGTGTAGTGCTACAAATGAGAATAACCCATTCTGTTTCATTAACATGTGTACAGCATATGCAATGCATATTAAATTCAGTTGATAATGATCTTAAAGAAAAGACCAAAATTCGAGCCCAATATTTTTTCAAAACAGTTTATTTGAAAAATATTCTGGAAATATCATAAACACATCCAAAACATTTCGCTGAAATTGGTTTAGTAGAAAAACAAGTTACCTGTATGGCTATTTAATTCTTGAGAGGGATGCTGGTGTGAACTTATTCTTCGTAAACGGGGCTGAGTTCATAAACGGCTTCTAAGGACTCAGACACCACGTAGGCTTGAGTGGAAAATTATAACTTTATTTAAACAAAATAAGATATCTTAAGTACATTTTATTGTCTCCAGAATGCAGAATAACTTTCCCTCTTTTTCTTGCAAATTCTTTTATCAGTACGTGACACCAGTAATGCAGTTCTAAGAAAAGAAGTGCCTTAGCGGTGAACGGGTTTGGTGAAAAAAACCCAGAAAGGACTTAAACGTTTCTAAAGCAATTTAGAATTTGATTTGTTGTTTTCATCAGTTTGTATTTTTATTAGTAATTATAAGTAATTATGTTTATCAACTTTTATTAAAATCGTTTAATTGGAGCAATTTCAAATAAAATGCAAAATGGTTACACGGGAGTCAGATTCTAAGAATGTTATATATATATATACATAAGGAAGCATCGGATGGAACTGAAATTTTACGAACGCAATGATAAAGATGAATAATACACATGATGGCAAAAACAGAGCTGCAGGATAATTACAGAGGTATTTGTGGCACGCAGTCCGGTCAACTTCAATAGCTCGTCGCACCGCCTCGGGCGGCGATACATGCTGCAATACGGTTCGACATGGAGGCCAACAAACGCCTGTTGTTGTCCAGCGGCAGACTGGCCCACACGTGTTGAACGGTGTGCTCCAAATCCCTGATAGTGCGGCACCGCGGCAGCTGGCGTTTTAACTCTGGCGTTTCAACTGGTCCCACAGATGCTTGATAGGGTACATGTCCGGGAAATGGGCAGGCCATGGAATTGTCTGGATATGACGTAGGCAGTCGTGGGCAACCCGATCCGTGTGCGAGTGGTCATTATCCTGCTTGCATAGCGCACCTGGAATCCCGGCCAATAATGGGAGCACATGGGTCCGTGGAATCTCATCCCCACATACCGCTCGCCCTTCAATGATCCATGTACCACTACTAGAGCCGATCGGCTATGGTAAGATGTGGCTCTCCAGACCATAATGCCTGTAGTGGCGCTCGATAGCGAGGCTGGAATTGTGCCGTTGACCCGGGGACGTCCACATACGGACACGATTACCATCTGTCCCTAAAACGAAGCGGCACTCATTGTTAAACACCACACGTCGCCAGTCTGTGGCGTTCCACGTCGCTCTAACCTGGCACCACTGAACACGGAGCCACCGATTTTCCGGTGTTAATGGCAGCATACGTAAGGAACGCTGGGATCGCAGATTCGCTTCGTGAGCATACAGGAACCGCTACATCTTCCTGTATAGTGGGCCGGGTCCTCGTGGGATACGTGCGTGCTTGGCCCACGATTCGTCGATCCTCTCTACCGGTGGTCCTCTTGGTCCGTCCGGAGCCTCTCCGCCGTGCGGTAGTGCCGTCACGTGTCAACTGCTCCCAACACAGTGGGACGGTGTGGTCAGAACAATCTATGTGACCGGCTATACGGCGCGCCGACTACCCTGCGGTGTTCATTCCGATGATCAGGCTTTTCACAAAGTCCGAAAGTTGTGTAAATCGGCGTTTCTGGCATCTACCCGGCATCCTTGTCCCTCTGTACCCTTGTTTGCGTCGGCCGGTGCTTTTCGCTTTCATGGAGCATCGACTACACGCCGGTGTATAAGGCTACCGGCTCGTGCTTGCAGCACCACCACAGGGTGTGCCATCATGCGCAATCACACTAAACGTGGATCATTTGCATAGCTTCACGCACTCTAGCTGTTTTCAAAGTTTCGCGGTTGTGGCATGTTTTCTTGTAGGTGCGCAAATTTCATTGTCCGTGAGTGTATATAAGTTTCCCTTTAGATACTGTTATGTCATTCTGTGCTATTGCAAGTATCCGATGTGAATATGTGTCAGTTATACTAATACATGTAACTTATATGCCACTCTTGTTAAGATTATGGGGTCAGAGTGGAGGATATCTCTCGTGTTACTTTTTGTTTATTTTCGTGTTTATAATGACCACTGCGATCATCTAGAACATGGATGGCAAATCGTTTCCGACTAGTGTGACCCTTAAAGTTTGTTTTACTGCTTTCAAGTATCTAGTGTGCCATTTCTCATTTGCGTATATTTTTAATTACCATTTCACCGTAACTTTTTTGCGGATACCATAAAAACGGCATTAACAAAATAGGTAAGTAGGTGAGTTTTGATACTAAGACAATTTCAATTTGAAACTGATTTAATTTGTAAGAAGATAATTGAAAAATCATACTTAGCCAAGGCATCTATGTTCGGTTCATTAACCTGTGTCTTCAACATCACGCTAGACGCACTTATGTCTGAACCAAGATGATTTGTGATCGCTGAATTTACAAAGTTCATTGCAGAAAACTGCTGCTCCCAGCTGTACAATGATCCGAACAAAGTAAGTAGCGCTGTAGCAAGTCTCTTTATAACTGAACATTTCTGTGGGAGGTTGTATCAGGTCCCCTGGCTTCTGGGTAAAATACTCAAAATCAACAACACACACGATTTCCTCCAGTGCTTTTCCAAGTATCACGAATTTGTTCTTTCAGGTGTAGCTCTCTTGAAATTCTGTCAACACCATTTACAAATTGTTAATATCCAATCACTCGAAAAAAATCAAATTAAGTTCTCATTTTAGCAATATGACGCATTGTGATAAACTGCAATGTTTTCTCCAAATCTCGAAACTGAGAAAACAGGGCCGAGATTATTTGTTTTGCATTTTCTAAAACATGTTAATACATCTTAAGGATGTTCTCTGTGTTTTTCGGAGCGAGTTTATCGAAACATGACAGTATTTCAAGTTGCGCTTTGAGTGAAGAAAAGTACTTAAACTTTTTTGTTTCAACAGCTCTGAATAATACTTCAAATTAGCGCTTAAATGGCTTCATTATCTCAAACAACAATCTAGTGTGTCCCATTCCTTGAAGTTTCTCAATCAAATCATTTTGTAGTGCTGCAGAATCCCTGAAAGACATTAAATAATCGCATAGCCAAATCGGATCCCTGAGTTCTGGAAATTCTTGTTGCTTTTATTTTAATAAGAAGCGAATTTCATCCAAAGGCACGACAGACCTGTGGAGTATAATTTTCCACGACTCAGCCAGTAAATATTATTGTACATAAGAAGTCCGTCATATTGTGATTCCACCTCATCTTATATTTTAGAGAACTGGCGATTATTTAGATTAAGTGCATACATGAAGTTCACAATTTTAGTTATCACCGAAGGTACACTTTCAAAGGACTTCAGATTTGCTTTCGCAGACAGTGCTTCCTGTTGAAAAATGCAATGGAACTGCACAATAGGGTGCCGAACGTCTTCGCCAAGAAATATTATAAACCCATTTAGTTCATCCACCATATTTGAGACGTCATCAGTAGTCACAGATACCATCTTATTTAAGTCCCCATTTTTACTACAAATTTTTACTTCACTTCACACATATATCTTTCTTCGTGATCGTAGTTGGCAAACTCAGCAATTTAATTAATTCCTCCCTCATTGCATGTACACAAGGAAATCCAACAAAATCAGCTAGCCTCGCTTGTGATGCCACATCGGTGCTTTCATCAAGACATTGAAAACACATCGGCGTTGTCCAAATCAGATTTAATTTGGTCTGAAGCATCACTCTTTCTTCTTATTCCATCTTTGACAGTGTTCTGCTGGCTGGCATTTCCTTAATTCTATTCACAGTTTGTTGCATATTGGGAAAAGCTTCATATAATGTGTTGGACGATGCTAAGAAAGACACTTTAAAAAAATTATCGTCACAAAAGTTACACCCATATGCTGTGCTATACAGCGAGATATATGAAAACTAGCCGCAGCGATATCATTCCTTGGTTTGAAAGAAGATGCGAAACAATTTTATTGTTTTTCACATTGTTTCCCTTTTTGTGAAGCGTGCTCTCTTCTCTCTTCATTTGACAATGGAACAAACATTTTTATCATTCCTTTCAAAATGACGCTCTACATTGAATGTGGGGGACACTACTGTTTCCGTATACAGTCAACAGAAAGCTTTATTATTTTTTAGTCAGTCTGAACTTCGACGGCCGCCCCGGGGCTCAGTGGTCTAAGGCGCTGGCCTCTGACCATTCGTCCGTAAGGGGTCCGGGTTCGAATCCCGGTCAGGCATGGATGTTGTGTTTGTCTTACGGCACTGGCTCTCTCCCTTCCCTGGACCAGTGACCTTAAATTAGGGACGGGCGACTGCTTATAGCCCATTGAGTTGCTCACGGTGGTCGTTAAACCTCCAATAAAAAAAAAAAAGAAAAAAAGAACTTCGATGTCCACTGTTCTTGAAGTACTCGGCTACTAGCTTTGAAAAGTTTCTGTTTTTTCGGCACCGAATTCATGTTTGCATGGTCTGGATACGAAAACACCAGCAAAGAGACAATTCCAACAGAAAAGAAGAATAAGCAGCAGCTACAAACAAATCAGCTTTCACTCACAAACTGAAACTCTGGACTGGCTGTGCAGTGTTGCCAAGTTATAAATCTGAAATCTCTGCTTTCATTGTTCAAGGTTATTTTCAGTTCTCACGGGAACTCGCCGTTGCCGCCCCGGTGGCGCCGTGGTCTAAGGCGCTGGCCTCCGATCATTCGTCCGTAAGGGGTCTGGGTTCGAATCCCGTCAGGCATGGATGTTGTGTTTGTCTTACGGCACTGGCTCTCTCCCTTCCCTGGAACCAGTGACCCTAAATTAGGGACGGGCGACTGCTTATAGCCCATTGAGTTGCTCACGGTGGTCGTTAAAACAACCTCCAATCAAAAAAAAAAAAAAAAAAAAAAGAACTCGCCGTCTCCTGCACATATTCCTGTCTGATTGGTTTTCCCTCTCTCCCACAAAGATGGAAGAGGGAGGATCCAGAAAGAAGAAAACTGCAGCGGAAGTAGGAGCGGATGTCTCGTGGTGGAAGTCCATAGGAGCGGAATGATAACAAGAAAATAATAATTGTGCGCGCGTGACGATTGTCTTTTGGGAATTTATACATAAGGCGATTAAATAAAGTTAGGTTGATTTATTACCACTTTGGAGAACACTTCTTGGATAGATTAATTTCTTGTCAGAGCTCGTTGTTTTTGCATGAACACAACAGAGACGTGAAGTTGACAATTATTGTTTTCAAAAAACTAAATTTTTATTTAATATTAACGTTTTCATAGCGGCGTGCCACCCAAATCACGTTTGTTTGCCACCTAGTGACAAGCATGTCATAGATTCGCCATCCCTGATTTAGAGCCATTGGTTCTGTGCCAGCGCCGTGAGGCGGGTGCAACGGCCATACCTAGTCCGGAGCTCCAGCGATTATCCAGAAGCCAGTGCCACTGACCATTCCGACCACCAGAGCGTCCTTTGTGTTGCTCATAAAGAATCGCAGAATGGACTCAGGGAATTACTTTTGTCGGAGCCGTTGAGGTTTAGCTGAAATGCCCTTCCCAACCATAAAACACTTGTCATCTGGGGAATGGGGGTTTAACGACTACTATGAGGAACTCTAAGACATACAAGCAGCAGTTCATTCCTAATTTAGGGTCACTGGCTTCAGGGAAAGGGAAAAAAGCAGTATTGTGAGGCAAGCACATAACCTATGCCACGAATCAACGTCCACCTAGACGAAATGCGAGTAGCATCCCCCACCGTAGCTGCCAACTGTCGCTTTTTCTAAATGGATGATCACGCCTTACTGAACGATCCGACAGTTTAGTATCGTCCTTGCAGTACGAACGTTGTGTTAAGGTACGAGTATGCTTTCATATAAATCAGTGTTCTTTTTATTAATACATGACCAGCTAAAAACATTATTTGCCCTGTTTTTCCCCAACTAATAACGACAAGAGCCTTAGCTTCGATAAGCCGCGCTAAGGCTCTTTTTTTGATTGGAGGTTTAACGTCCACCGTGAGCAACTCAATGGGCTATAAGCAGTCGCCCGTCCCTAATTTAGGGCTACTGGTTCCAGGGAAGGGAGAGAGCCAGTGCCGTAAGACAAACACAACATCCATGCCTCACCGGGATTCGAACCCGCACCCCGTTCGGACGAATGATCAAAGGCCATCGCTTAGACCACTACGCCAACGGGGCGGCTAAAGCTCTTCTACACCACTGTGTGGCATCTTCAACAATATCTCGAAGAACCTCTGAACGAAAGTTGTATACAGAAGGAGGTAAAATTATTCTGCAACAGATTCACGGCAGCGTATTCGCTTTATAGGCACTTCTGGTGTATTACAGCTCCGTTGGTCAAGCTAATGCTTTGCAGCATATATTTACAGCAGTGAGAAAAAAAAAGAGAAAGGCACCTTGTGTTCATATTGGTAACCCAATTGGAATACCTCTGACTATCCTGAAAAACTGCTCTTATTACAGCAAACCAAACTCCCAATGTATCCAGCAAATAGGTTCTTCTAAAGCGATATCAAAGTCTCAGGAAACAGATATTATATAATATTGTCGTGCAGCTGGTGTACTTTCCGATGAATTAATAAGTTTCAAACTGAAGGCAACGGTGCCGGCACGGTGGAGCAATGGTGATAGTGCTGGCTTATGACCATTCGTCCAAGAAGGGTACGAGTTCGACCACCAGTGAGGCATAGATGTAGCATTTGTCTTACGTCACTGGCTCTCTACCACGGTCACGCAATTTCGAGCTCCTGGAAAAATGGAAGTTATGTTCTTGTTTACAGAGTTGTGTTTGTGTTTCGACTAACCTGGTTTGAGTTTGAAGAGTTCAACTAACCTCCGGTGTCGTCCTTTCCTGTTGGTAAGCACTAATTTTGTTATTATACTCATTTAATCACTTCGCAAAGCGTTTGTTTACGTTTTGCACGAATGCAAATGGCGGCTTCCGGCTACAACAGCCCAGCTGCTTCAAAACAGGAAGTACCTCTTCTTCAAGTTACGTCATTAACAGCAGGCGGAACGGCATCGTCTCCACTTCGACCGAAGCATGGCAAAACAGCTGAAGATCCCTTTCTTGAAGAAAATTTCAATCAGGCCTTTCCAGCAATGGATTGCCAATCCCCTAAGATGCTGGCCACGAGAAAATCCCCTATTGCACTCACAAATAAAAAGGCAGCTGATATAAGAAAACCTTCAGGTCAACAAAATGTAGAAGAAATGCCACAAATCCAATCTCCGTCGAGAGCTATCCGTAGTTTTGCGCAAGCAGTAAATCCGTCAGCTGCATCGTCACGCTCAGTATTTTACTCTGAGTCAGTGGTAAAAGTAAATGAGAAAGGAGTATCAATTGTCATTATGTCTGATCCGTCTGTGGGAAGACAACATACGAGCTTATAAAATCGTACTGTGCTTTTTGAAACGTTTCCTCAAACTCCCATCCCAAAGTACCGAGAAGCATTGGAGCAATTATTTCCAAAGGAGACGATGGAGGGAGTAACGCGATGCCCTCGAGGTATCTCAGTGCTCTTTAAACAAGCATCGTCAGTTCAAAATGTTATACAGCGTGGGATCACAATCAAATCCCGTACACTTTATCCCAGTACCCTGACAAATCACCCAGTGTGGATCACGTTTTACCCGGTACCGCTTGAGGTATCAGATTTGGCATTACTACTTACAACCAATAAATGGTGCGAAGTCCTTGGTGCCGCCTCGGTGGCGCAGTGGTCTAAGGCGTTGGCCTCTGATCATTCGTCCGTAAGGGGTCCGGGTTCGAATCCCGGTCAGGCATGGATGTTGTGTTTGTCTTACGGCACTGGCTCTCTCCCTTCCCTGGAACCAGTGACCCTAAATTAGGGACGGGCGACTGCTTATAGCCCATTGAGTTGCTCACGGTGGTCGTTAAACCTCCAATCAAAAAAAAAAAAAAAAAAAAAGAAGTCCTTGGCACAGTCCACCGAGTGATCGACGTCCCAAGAGACTCGCCGTACAAGCATGTTACAGGATTCAAAAGACAGGTCAAAGTGGTCTTCGCCTCTGAGGATACCAGGACGGAGGAACGAGATCTTACATGTTCCAAATTTACTCGAATAAATACTGCAATTATTGCCGTGGGGTTGGACACATGAGGCAACAATGACCAAACTATCAAACAACAACTGAGGTCGTTCTTTCAACAGCTCCACAGAGAACGACAACTAAGCCACCGTTAGCTTCAACGACCACAGCTATGACACCACATCAGTCAGCGGACAACGCTGGTGGAAATCAGGCTGTACAAAACTCCAAATCTACTAAGGTTATTGACGATCAGCCCTTGAAGCCTTCAACACTATCTGAAATTCCAGGCGATATCGTCAAAGAACAACCACCTGTTACTGATAGTGAAGGTGGACTTTCCATGGACATTTGAATTCCTATCATAGAAGAATCCACAGACATCGGTACTGGAGGAGCCACTCGTAATGAAACACAGTCTTTGACATACAATCTCAGTATGTCAAAGCGTTGTGGCTCATCGCCTGATATAACTGAGCATAAGCGTTCAAAATTAGACAACCGCTCATTCCACTGAATCAGTGGATTGCGGAGTGAGAGGAGGACCATCCACTTCAGCAGCTGACTCAAAGCGAGTTATCACCGGACTAAAACGTAAAGCAAGTGCGGCATCAATGCCAATTCCAGCGTATTGTAATATGAATGATTTAGTGGATATGTGTTCACACCCGGCGGAGCCGTACTCAAAAGACATCTTGAAAAGTATTTTTACAGAGAAAGAAGGGCGAAGGTATTTCACCAAACAATTTCATCAAGAGCATCCGGTGGACTTTGAAGCCGGATATAAACAATTACAAGCATATTATGAGTTTTTTACTGATGTCACTCCACAGAAACATCGCCTTCGTTCATATTTGCCACGTTACCAAGCTAAAATTTTATATTATTTATCAAACGCCGAGACGCAGCTGTGTGACTCGGTGAATGTCCAAATAACTTAACCTCGCCTCCTTCAATTACAGACGGTTCCCAAATTCTTTTGAAAACTCTCTTGCTTTTGAGGATCTCTCCCGAACCCTGAGAAACCAATTGTACTCCTGTCACGCCGATGCACCGTTGGAGGGTGTGGCCATACAAATTCTTTCACTGTTATGTGATTTGACCCGAATCAGTGATCGCCATCGCAGTGCATAATAAACTCTCGTATACATTTGCTAGCATCAGGGATATCGTACGTTTTGAAGGCATCTTCTTGGCGCTCAGTGTCATTTTTGCAGGTTTAACTTTTCATCTTTTTAATATTCATATGCCAAATTCAAATACAGACGCACTTTCGCTCATCGAAACACTAACAGCGCTTTTCGAAACGATCCCATCCAACGATGTCATTGTTTTGGGAGGCGATTTCAATTGTACCCTGCAGCCAGATCTAAATCGAAACCACTCGACTGAGTATAGGATGGCCTTAGTGTCAGCTCTAATAACATCAGTCAACTATGCTACGTTAAGCGATGTGTATCGTGAATACCACCCATCCACTAGTGTTTACGTGGGGGCCACCGGTAGCCACATCGCAGGCGGAGGTTTGCCTTGAAAGATTCTACGTTTCGGAACATTTCTGTACAGCGGTCCAAAAGAGGGAATATCGCGCCACAATTTCCTCAGATCACTCCATATGTACAATCTCCTTTTACCAACCACAAATATCTGGAAATATCACATCTGGTCTCTTCCGGATTACCTATTACAAGATGTGGAGTTCAACAATACTGTCACTCAGAAAATTCAAACAGCAAAACATAACTTGAATACTACTGACGACCCGGTAGCTCACTGGATCACAACAAAAACTCAGATTATATCTTTTGCTCGACGTTTTTAGGGAGTTATAATTTTAATCATTCCATGAAAATTGCACATTTGCGAGCAACCCTTGATCGCCTGGAAGTAAATACTGCCACCTACAGTTCAACAAGAGCAGCGTTAAGAAAGCTTTTGGAACAGGATACAAGCCAAACACTGCGAAGACTGAAGTTCCAAGAACTCACTGATGAGGTTCAGGATGTGTGCGCACTCGCGGGGGTTGAGCAGTGTCTCCTTTCGAGGGCCTTTTTCACCCATCTTACTCTCCAAAACGGAACTGTTACTAACGATCCTACCATCCTGGGTCCCGTGATCCACGATTATTTCCGTGAACGTTTTAACCCATCCTTATCTACCTACACTGGCGGAAACAGAAAAAAGAACACTAAGAAGGAATTGGTGGACGATCATAAAACTTACATATGTTAATGGGGTCAAGTTTACGTAGGTGTGATGTTAATTATGGGACCAACCGGTGAGCGCCTACGCCACAGCAAGGCATAATATGCAAGCTATTGTCGGTGGTATACAAGGAGTACGGCGAAGTGAATGTAATCAGTCGTTGGCGTACGGATACGTGCGAAGACCCTAAAGAAACTGCAGTGCCTGGACATGGAAGACGTGTATGATTTCAGCAGTTATCGGACTTTGAGCGAGGTCGTCTAGTGGGACTCCGTGAGGCCGGGTGGTCGTATCGTCTTATTGTGGAGCGAATTGGACAGGAAGTATCGGTGGTGGTACGATGGTGGCGTAGATGGTCCAAGGAATATTCCCACACGAGAAGAAGTGGAACCGGGAGTCACAGACGGACTGATGAGCAGACCGATCGACGCATAAGAAGAGCTGCGTTGTCAAGCAGAACATCCACTGCGACGCAGATCCGAGCAGCCGTTGCACCTGAGGTGACTGTGAGAACAATCCGCAACCGTTTACTGGATGCAGGACTACGTTCACGTGTGCCTCTGGTATGTGTACCTTTGACTCCACCCCATCCCCACCGTCAGGAACGGCTGCAGTGGTGTCGCCAACGTCTGCACTGGAGAACGCAATGGCGATCTGTCGTATTTAGCGATGAAAGCAGATTCTGCTTGGGAGCCTCCGATGGCCGTATGCGTGTTCGCAGACGCACAGGGGAGCGTCTCCACCCTTCTTGCATCCGCCAGCGACACACAGGGCCTACACCTGGTCTCCTGGTGTGGGGAGCGATCAGCTATCACTCCCGTACACAACTAGTGTTTGTACTGGGTACGTTAAACAGCACCTCCTACATCAACAACATCATTCAGCCCGTTGTTGTGCCATTTCTAAGGTAGGTCCATCGTGGTGCTTTCCAGCAATATAACGCACGCCCACACACGGCTCGTGCAACGCAACATGCACTTCAGGGTGTGAGACAACTTCCATAGCCTGCACGTTCACCGGATTTGTTCCCCATTGAGCACGTGTGGGATTTTATGGGACGACGACTTATCCGGTCTCCACGGCCAGCCACGACCATCCCCGATTTACGCGTGCAGGTTGAGGATGCTTGGAACTCAATACCCCTAACTTACATCCAACATCTGTACGACAGACTCCATGCCGGAATTGCACAGTGTCACGCAGTTCATGGTGGTTCAACCTCGTACTAACCATGTAACATGGAAATGTTATTTTTCAGTTTACCAGCAAATACAGCTGTATTTTGCCATAATGTTTTGATTACGTTATTCTCCGTATTCCGTTATTATGCTGTATAAATTTCGTTGGTATCAGACGTCTCCTTCTTGGTGTTCTTTTTCTCACTTTCCGCCAGTGTATAATTCATTCTCCCTCCCACCTCCCCCTGTTCGCCAACCTTCCCAAGGTTCCTCTCATTTTTTATCCCCTCATTTCCTCAATTTCTGACGTTGAGATTAAAAACGCTTTATCCCTTCTCAATCAACATTCAGCTCCTGGCCTCGGCGGTCTCTCTACCTCTTTCTATCGCGCTTTTGCTCCGTTACTTCTGCCACTTCTACAAGTTTGTTTTAATGCTCTTCTTACTGGTCACCCTATTCCGTCAATTTTCACCGTTGCATACATCCGCCTTCTGCCAAAGAAAGGGGACTTGCTCAACCTGAACAACTGGCGACCTATTAGTATCCTAAACTCCGACTATAAACTGTACACGAAAATTCTGGCACTCAGACTCAACTCAGTTTTACCACACGTTATACATGAAGAAAGACCAAGCGCATTCAATTCCATCAACATCTATCCATGATTCAATTCATTTAATTCAGAATATGGTCGTTCTGGCAGCGCAGCGTGGTCGAACCCCTAGCGGTGTTTTCACTTGATCTGCGCCAGATGTTTGATCGCGTTGCGCATTCTTACCCCTTTCAATTCTTACAGTCTTTTGGATTTCCAGACAGTTTTTGTTCAATTATCGTAAATCTCTACACAGATTCCTGTTGTCCACGTTCGTACTGCAGCGCTGCTGTCTGGGGATATACTGTTTTTTGCTGGTATTCGGCAAGGATGCCCCCTTTCAAGACAGCTGTTTTCGCTAGACTTTGAACCTTTTTTAGTCCTACTCCGTAATCGATTTACACCATCCGTACTCTCATTAACACCCGTGAGTCGTTATCATGCGGCGGTGCTTACGGCGTATGCTGATGATCTCACGGTCTTTATCCGCTCTGAATCTTCCGTTTCACAGTTATCTTCCTGTTATGCCGATTATGCGGAGGCGTCCGGGGCAGCACTGAACGCAGCCAAGTGCTCTGGATTGTGGTGCGGTGCGGGGCGTGGAGCTCCCTTACTGATCGGCCCTGGGGCGCAAATTGGTTAAATATTGCTCAGCGCTTCTTGTGGGTCTCGGTTGGCCTGTCTTCGCTCCCCACTAACAACACTAATATATATCTCTACTTTCCACTTTTCAGCGTTTACTGGCGCGATGGAAACGCGTCCGAAACTGCATGTCAGTGCGAGGACGGGCGCGAGTCGTCGCGACTTACTTTATCCCCCTTTTTCTATATACTTGAACGACACAGGTTATTCCCGCTGCGTTTCTTTCCACAATCTCTTCAGCAATCTCCTCTTTCACATGGCACAGGAAACACTGGGCAGCGCTGAGAGTCCTGTCGCTGCCGGTGCCATGGAGTGGATTTAATCTAACAGATATGGCACTGCGGTACAGGGCGTCTCGCCTAGCATTTCTTTTTCGACAATACTCGTATCCACTCTCATCGGCTGTGCTCACCCTGAATGCAATTCTTGCTCCGCACAATATATATCTAACATTCAAAGTGTTATAAATAAATAAATACATCGCTGTTTCCACGTTCCAGAAACACACAGCATCCGAAAAATTGTTTTTCAGCCAACCGCTGTGGAATTGAACCAACAGAACTCTCGATATCGCGCCGAGTGCGCTACATTTACGCCACGGTGGCCAACAATCTACGGTGCTATGTGTATTTAAGTCAGCTTCTGACATCATAAATCCGTAAGATGGGCTCAGCTACTGAGACGTCTCCATCTGGTGGGCATAAACGACACTAGCTATATATATTATAGCAGTTAAATCCAACGGGCGAGATCCAGGTGAAAATACTCCAAATACGTGGCGACAGTTAATAAATAAATAAATACATCGCTCTTTCCACGTTCCAGAAATACACAGCATCCGAAACGTGATAAAATAAATAAATAAATACATCGCTCTTTCCACGTTCCGTTTCTGGAACGTGGAAAGAGCGATGTGTTTATTTATTTATTAACTGTCGCCACGTATTTGGAGTATTTTCATTCAAAGTGCTATTAAAGATGGATCGACTCACTCTTCTTCCTCGACGCCTATCTGCAGTTTCAAAAGAAGCCATCAAATTCTGGAAGGAGTTGGCATTACAAAGGTTTCCACCCACCTGTCTCCAAGAACTACTCGAATAGCCTTTGTTATACTCCACGACAGTTTATCAACAATCAGGTGATCCCTTTGTGTACCCAGAATGGATTAAGGCTGGAATACTGACAGTTGCACAGCTGCTGGGACCTGATCTCCAATCGCTCTCACTTTCGATTGTTTCCGCACAACTTCCAAATTCTTCAACGAATGGGGACAAGTTGGCCTGTTTACACTCTGCTTTGAAACGTTTGTTTCCTTTTTTTGTTTCTTCATCGGGTCTCATTCTACAAGCGTCAGTTCCTTTATCCCACCCGTCTGGGCCAGTGTTACTTCACAACCTCTGGTCTAGTTTCATTTATAAACACTTGTTGTTGAGTTCGACTTCTCCAATTTCCATCCCAATGGGCGATGTGGAGTGCTCCGCATCGCACCGTCTGCCTCCCGAAAGAGCGTGACATATAGTGGAGATTTTTGATGGACAGACTTCCAACACCGGAAAGGCTGGCCAGATGGGGTCTCAGAAATTCCTCGGACTGCCCCTTCTGCTGTGTTTTTGGGGACACTTTCCAAATTTACAACTCACGATGTGTATTAGAACCGTTATTTCAACTTCTAAACATCCTTGTAGGCAAAGTTTGTCCTCACATGCACTTTCGTCATGAGTTCAATTATTCGGTTACTCGTGACAGGGTCACACAGCATCGACCGAACATCTGTTCGTATTTTTTTCTGTTAGCAAAATTTTCAATTCATGGATTTTGGGAATCGTTAAGACACATTTCTTCTACCCCCTCCATTGTTGAAGCGGGTAACCTTTTGCAACTTCGTTTTCAAAATGCGTTAGCTACACGTCTGTCATTGGAATATGCAATCCACTCTTGTAACTCTAGTCAAGGGATTATTCATACTGAATGGTCTTCGGGATCAACTTAATATGAAGTACGTAATGTGCTAAACAAGTTCAACACAGGTAGTGATCATAGATTGGTGAGACGTAAGATGCACCTAAACACTAAACTCGAACGTGGCAAGCTCATAAGACAAACAAAATGTATTGACATAACCAACCTTGAAAAAACACCATAATACCCTCCAGTTGGAACTGAAGAACAGATTCTCTGCTTTAGAAGACCTAACATCGGAAAAAGAGGATATTTCTGAAGTTAACAGAAAAGTAACCAAAGCTCTTGTGGAAACAGCAACAAACTTAGCTGGGTCTAAGAACAAGTTGCATGTGAACAAATTATCAGGAAAAACCAAAAAGTTGATGCAAAAAAGAAGAGAGATGAGTACAACTAAAGTTGATGTGACTTCCAAAGTGGAATATATACTATGCAAGACAGTACGAAAAAGTATCACTGAAGACGTAGGGAAATTCAACTGTGAACTAGCGAGGAAAGCAATTGAAAACAACCAAAGCCTAAAGATAGCAAAGGGACATCTCAGTAAGGGAAGAAAACAGATTATGGCACTGAGAAAAGAAGATGGTTCTGTAACAAGAAATAGAGGCGAATTTTTGACAAGAGTGAAATAATTTTACTTCAAATTATATGAAAAGGATGATACATGTACTCCAGACATCATAAAAGGTACCAGTACCAGAGTTCTTCCAGTCCTCCCAGCAGACGTTGCATATGCAATCAAAAACATGAAGCGGCGAAAAGCTCCAGCAGAAGATGGAATTACTGTAGACATCATACAAGAAGCAAGTGGAGAAATCTAAACAGTACTCGCCCAACTTTTCACTCGATGCCTCAATGAAGGGAAGATTCCCAAGGATTGGAACAACGCTACAATGATCCTGCTACATAAAAATGTGACATTGAGGATCTCAGGAACTACAGACCTATCAGCCTCCTATCAGTGGTTTATAAAATCTTCAGTAAAGTTCTTTCACACCACTTGAAGGTAACACTGGACATGGCTCAACCGAGAGAACAAGCTGGATTCAGGAGTGGCTACAGCACAATAGATCATATCCACGTACTGAGAGATCTAACTGAAAGAGCGAGGGAATATGAACTTCCATTGTGCGTGACTTTTATCAATTATGAAAAAAGCCTTTGATTCGGTGAAACCATCAGCAGTTGCAATGGCTCTGAAATCCTGCGGTATTGAAGATGCATACATTAATATTATTAATAACATCTATGAAAATGCAAGTGCAAAGATTCGGATGTTTGAAAATACAACACACATAAAAATTGGAAAAGGAGTGAGACAAGGTGACACCATATCTCCGAAGCTCCTTAATGCCACATTGGAAAATGCTTTTCAATCACTGAACTGGGAAAACAAATGGATAAAGATTAATGGAGATTATCTAACCCACCTTCGTTTTGCTGATGATGTATTCATTTCTGCAACTACCCCATCAGAGCTGCAGAGTATGACCCAGGAACTTGTTGACAAGAGTAAGGAAGTGGGATTAAAAATGAACTTTCGGAAGACGAAAGTGGCGTTCAATGCTTTTACAAGAAATAAAGATTTATCGATTGATGGAGAAAAGCTGGAGATAACAGACACGACGTTACATTCGAAAAACCGTCTCGTCCTTAATTTTTGCACGCCAGTGTATGTAAGTTGTGCTTTCCATCATTATGAATGCCATTTTTGCTAAGCACTTACAATTTGTTGCATACAGTCAGTTTACCTGGATTTCGTTCATACAGTAAGTGTGTAATGTGCCCTTTGTCCTAAAATTGAAGATCATCTTTTGTCCCTAACAAACGCAATTTCAGTTAGGCAACAATTTAACTACGCAGTTGGTTGGAATGACGTAGAAGTTTTTGCTCGTAAAAACGCAGGTGTTTACTAATTTAACCATTATCATTAGCCAAATAATACTACTTGTCATTGAGTTTTGAAGGAGAGCCACAAAGGAGGTGGCTTTGCCTGCGGCTATAACACCGAGGCACTCTTTTAGCCCTGATTGTTGATAATCATAAAGTAAAATATTTGCAATAGTGCACTTCTAGAGAAATATCAATTGTGTCATTTTCGCTACTTTACTTCATGTTAGACTTCATATCGTGTGGGTTTCTTTTCTCATAACTTAACAAAATGCATGTCCTTGCACATGTGATTAAAGTGTTGAAATGGCTTCAATAACATTAGACTACAACAAATGTAATAGGCCTGACATTAATGCGCTATTCCTGTAAATGTACTGACATTTACAGGAATAGCGCATTAATGTCACTTAACGCATACGTTTGCACTTCATCAAAAGTATGCGTTAAGTCAGCTTAACGCATACGTTTGATGAAGTGCTTTGTTAGTCGAGTGAATTGGAAGAGACTCCCCCCCCCCTGGGTGTATTTTCAAGTGACGATATTGGTTACAGATATGCAACGAGTCACTTGATGTCTGGTAAATTATAAATTGTAAATAAGGCAACTAGCAGTGTTTTGTGTTATTCTATCTTTAACTGAAATATGGTGTGAAACAATAACAGCCAGTTCTCCCTTAAGGTGTGGATTTACACTTCCGTGTAGATGTTGTTTCCTGGTGCCCGATTGTTTAGTGATTATGCGAACGAACGTTTGGTGTGTCCATATGTCGAGGAGTCGGCATACAGCGAATGTTAAACGAGATGCTTTGTCAACTGAGTGTATATATCTATACATATGAAACTTAAATTTCTATTGTGTAAGATCATGTTTTGAATACGTACATTAGCATTGTATCATTGAATGGCGATCAATCATGTATGAATGTTCCTCACCTAATTACAGCAGTTAGTGGGAACGCAAATAAACTGGCTCACGAGAAATGTTTTAACGTGAGGTTTTGTGAACTGTCTGTATTTATCTATACACATAAACCTTAAATTCGAATTGTTCAAAACTGTGTTTTGAATTCGTATATTTGCATTATATTTTTAGTGGTGATCATGTTTAGTTATAACGTAACTCAACTAATTAGTTCAAGGCAAATGGACAATTCTGTACATATCTGTCTGTACAGAATTGTCCGTTATAACAGTTGCGTTTCGTAATACTTTTCTACAAATGTAGATATACTGTTTAGTAATCTTATTGTCAAAATTCCGTACAGAAGGTTCAGTGTCAATCATTTTCATTTAACATATGACACAGGTGAAATGTAATTTGTAACTTTATCATAGTTTAACTTTGTAACTTGTATAAAATATATATTGTTCACAGTATAAGTCACAGGTGAGACGATAACCGTCACATTTCCAACGTTTAAATTTTGTTACTTATCACTGTGCGGGCATGTGTTTTTGCAGGGTTATTCTTGTATGTATTTTTAATTAATTAAGGCCGCCTGGTCTCACACTTTTTACTTTTAAATAAGCTAAGTATGGTGAGCCATACTTACAGCTCTTATCTCTCTCCCTTCCCTGGAAACACTGACCATAAATTAGGGGAAGGCGTCTGCTTATAGCCTTTTGAGTTGCAGCCCCGGTGGCGCAGTGGTCTAAGCGCTGGCTTATGACCATTCGTCCGATAAGGCTCCCGGTTCGAATTCCGATGAGGCATAAATATTGTGTTTGTCTTACGGCACTGGCTCCCAACTTGTCACACTCCCTTCACTGGAACCAGTGACCTTAATTTAGGGACGTTAAGTTGCTTTCGGTGGTCATCAAAGTTTCACTCAAAAACGAAGGCAACGATAAGGTCGCGGAAATGCAGTGCTAACTGGCGCTATGCACTGACATGAACCGTGATTAGATCATAATCTCATGTCAAACCTGTTGCTCATTTTTTCTCGAACCTTATGTTTAATATATTTATTTGAAAGACCTAACTGGGTCAGCGTATGTCCCAAGCTGTAGGTGGATGCCCATAGTTCTGAAATATGTGAATACAAAATTGTCTGTTGCCTGTGCCTAACCAAGTTATATTCATTCAACTTTCATTTTTCATTCACTACATGTTTCAACATTACTGAAAGAGCAAAAGACTACTATTCGTCGAATTTAAATGAACTCCTTAATATACTCAGATAAAAAGGAACATAAATGAAATTTATGCTTTGGTTTTCATCTGGTATTAGCACTTGCCACATTTGCTTGCTTTGTTTTGCGTGTGGTGTCCAACAAAGGAATAACATTTCTTTCTGGAAATGAGGAAAGGTCGGCAGCTTGCTGTTTTCCTGAACGAGAAATACTTTACCTTGAACGTAGATTACTTCGAGGTAATATTAACCTATAATTTCTTAATGATAAGGAAGTTACTTCTACCTGTAGGAACTCAACAGGCAGGTGTCGTTGCATCACGGAAAGAAAGGCAACGACGGAAGGAAAAGAAGAAAGTTTATAACTGAAAAACGTATCCGAGCAGACTTGCTGAACTGGTTGGCATTGACATGCTATATGTCAAACACAACGTTTACTTTACAATATCGAGTCTCAGAATTCGCAGTGTGATGTTAATCTTTCATTTGGCAGCTGCTTTGCTGTTATTCTAGAGTTCAATAATTCAGAAATGGAATGTGAACAGCTGTGTCAACTAATTAAAGAGGACCGGTTTGCTCATGATAAAATTCCACTTCTGAAGAGTGAAATGCAAATTCTCTCTTTTGGCCCATTTTTTGGTATTGATACGGTAGTTTATGACACTATTCAACGCATATTATTTTATTTAGCAACGAGCTCTACAACTTTGTGTGTGTTATGATTCACGAAAGACTTTTAGGACTTCTGAAGCGATTCTTATCAAGAAATCAACGCTCTAACATTACATACTAAAGTAGAATGTTGTTCAATTTGAGGAATACGATCGATTACATTGAAACATGAACAAATTAGTTACAATCATTATGTAAACTTTGACCCAGGTGCACATATTTCACCCTCCAAAGTCTCTACGCTTCAACTTGTTTACAAAACACTCGTGTCTTTTGAAATTTATTAAATATTCTTGTATCATACCAATGAGGCGGCAGATTTAGATAATGGCAGTTAGCAAAATTTCATGGAAATTCCGTGCTTAAGACGATGCATTTAAGGTGCCTTAGTTATTAAAATAACTTGAAAATGAAATTTTAAACACAAGAGATTCAATGTCTGCAGGGGATATAATTTTTGTAATAAATGTAAACAGTGCTGGATTAATCATTATTCCAGTTCGCCTGAACACTTTTTAACTTTCTGCACGCTATTAATAGATATCTTTTTCTCACGCTAATCAGATTTACAGATCTGATCTGTAAGATGGTAAACAGCTTAGGTAACTTTCGCAAGACTTCACACCTTTGCAGTGTGCCAACTCACGCTAAGTTCATCATATTTAGATTCCTTTTTTTTTTTCATCGGAGGTTTAACGAGCAGTGTGAGCAACTCAATGGGCTATATAAGCAGTCGTCCGTCCCTAATTTAGGGTAACTGGTTCCAGGGAAGGGAGGGGGCTAGTGCCGTAAGACAAATACATCATCCATGCCTCACGGGATTCGAACCAGGACCTCTTTCGGATGAATGATCATACGCAATCGCTTAGACCACTGCGCCACCGGGGTGGCTAGATTGCTTTTGGCAAAATACTTTCGTTAAACATATTTCAAAAGGTATTGAGATTTGAAAGCGCTTAACATGAGAATTGCTGAGATTTTGAAAACAGCGGCATATTAGTCGACTTGGAAAGGCGTGACTTGAACACATGAAATGTTTGGAATTTAATTGTAATTTATTTCATTTTGAACTACAACTTGAATACATTCTTGGGAAAGATCTAAAACGGTTCGCCTTTTCTTCAGTTTCTGTTATGAAGTGTCATAAACATTTTTAAACACATTTTATGATTAAATTTTAACTAATCAGTTCCTGATTTTGGCTTAAAATCTACAACTTACAATTTATTTAACGCATTCAAAGATTGAATTGTAAACATTAACTACTCTTTGTGTGTTCAGAGTATCCCGATTCCGGATGAATGTTTTTTTCATCTTATACAAGCAAAAAAGTAATGATGCACCTTCTGAAACATTTTGGAAGAGTGGAAGTGAAAAATGGTTCCATCTATGGATTGCATTATTAAAAATATACTAACTATGCTCTAGAAGAATTTTTTTGTCTTCGTCATAATCACAAAAACACGCTTCATTATTATCTTCGAAGAAAAGAAGTGTTTCTTCTCGCATTTCAAATACCTTTGTTGAAACTTTCGCTGTTGAAAGATATCTAACTTTAATATGTAGAAGAACGATCACGTGTTTCTTTTTTTTTCTTTTGCGTATTTCCAAACCACTTAACGATTATGAGTGACTTACCAGGGCGCTGATTTACAAATTTCAACATGCTCTTAGTTACGTTAAAGACTTCTTTTAAATCATTTTCAATAATTTTTGAAACAAGTCTTTCTGGTGAAGGAAGCAGTGGGTCATTATCACATTAGATGTTTTTCCCTTTGGTATGTATGATAATGCATTTTATTGTGTTCATAAATCAGACAGTCTCATTAGTGCAAATTCATCACATCGACTCCTGTGGTGGAAACCAGAAAACAAGAGAATTTCGTATAGAAGACTAGAATTTGAAAATTTCCCGTCCGTTGGTCGTTTCGAACTGGCTTTTAACACCACAAAAATTTCCCCTTATTTCACTTGTGACGTATACCTTAATTTGACCTTTTTGCAGTTGCTGTCTTCTTATGTATATTTTGGTTTATTTCCTTTAAGCATTTTTTAGCCTGAACACTACGTTCCCGGTCTCGGCGAATTTGTGTTTGGCAACCTGACGACAGGTCAAAGTACAGTGACATATCCGAAAACTGATAATACGATTTGCTGTTTTTAAACCTGGCTATTGATTTGATTTGAATGAGACACTCAATCTGAAGTATTCACAAATTCAAGCTGACATGAGTAGTCACTCACTTAATGTTTAAACTTCCTTGTTCTAAAGTTTGATTTGTTTGTCGAACGTTCGTAATATTTCACTATTATACTGTTTCAGAGCACGCCGTTGTAAATTGTTGTAGACTGCTAAAGTGTCAATAATGCCTAGAATTGTGTGTTGCTGAAAGAGAGACAGGATTGTGTCTTGCTGCGTATGTTCTGTGACCAAACTATAGTGAAACCTGCGTATGATATTCTAGGGACCGGGAAAAAGTATTGTTAAAATACAGTTTATCGTTATAGACAAAGTTGAACCTCATGCAAGTTATTTAATATGGGTTTAACATTATATTTACTAATGTCATGTTAAACTTAAATTATTAAATACTACACTGCTGTCCACCCAAACTGCAACACCAAGAAGGAAGCATCCGATTGGCCTGAAATTTGCGGCATGCGTTGCCCGCGAGGGGACATGCAAACGATTAGCATTGCAGGACATATGCAAATCATGTGCGCCCGGCACGCTACCGAGAAGCAATATAAGAAGGGTGCTCAGAATGCGGGGTGTAAGTAGTGGAAGTGTGCTGTGTGACCGGACCTGTGCGTGGGAAGCTTCCTGATGCCTCGTCGCAGAATATGGCAGTCATTCCAGCTCGTTTCGGAGTTTGACAGAAGAAGAATAGTGGCTTCTTGCGACAGCGGTTTATCGTACCGAGACATCTGCGCCTGTGTGGGACGACATCTAGCTACAGTGCGGCGAGTATGGATTCGGTGTGTGCAGGAGGGACGGACGGACCGACGTGAGCGATTGCCGCAGCCGCGGCACACCACCAAACTAGATGACCGGCATGTTGTGCGGCGGGCATTGACAGTTCCCACCGCCACATCACGAACGTTAGCGCAGGAATTTGGGTGTATTGCGCAACAACCTGTGTCAGCACGTACCGTTCGACGTCGTCTGCAGGAGCGGGGACTTGTCGCACGGCGCGTATTGCTCCGATTACCAATAACGTTATACCATCGGCGAGTGCAGCGGCAGTGAACCGTTGAACGCCGCGCCTGGACTACGGAATGTCACGACATTGTCTTATCCGACGAATCCCGCTTCTGCTTGCAACACCACGATGGTCGGATCCGCGTGTGGCGGCACCGCGGCGAGAGACTGTATGACGCCTGCATTATGCATCGCCATACCGCTCCGTCGCCTGGCATTATGGTATGGAGCGCAATTGGATATGACGCCCGCATCCCTCTGGTACGCATCGCCGGTACACTCAACATCCACCGCACCATCTCCGACGTTTTGGAGCCTGAAGTCATCTCTTACCTGCGGGACCTGCCAGCGGCCACGTTTCAACAGGACAATGCGCGCCCGCACGTGGCACGCATCGTGCAACAATTTTTCACTGCCCACCCGGTGTCACTGCTGCCGTGGCCCGCCTGTTCTCCCGATATGTCGCCCATCGAACACGTCTGGTCGCTGATCGGCAACCGAGCTGCCCGACAAGCACCACCCGCGGCTGCGCCTGATGGACTGTGGCAACGTGTGGAAGCAGCCTGGACCAACATACCCCAAGCCCACATCCAAAGCCTCTTTCGTTCGATGCCGCGGCGTGTAGCGGCCGTTATTGCCAGTCATAGGGGCCATACGAACTATTGATGTCTGCGTGTTCCGCAAGTCGCACGGGCCTGTAAGCTCAATCGTTTCATCTTTGTATCTGTTGTTATGTGTTCAGTAAATCTGGCTTTGCTATCTCGTGTCCTATTGGTGTTGCATTTTGGGTGGCCAGCAGTGTATTAAAGATTAGGAACGTAGGTGCATATAAGTCACAAGGATCTATAATTCCTGTTTAAAAATGTAACACGTGTATTTTAACTACATTTCTATTAATCTAAAATGCATATGTATAATAATAAGTATAAAATTGGGAATTATGTTTTTAATTCAAAAATAAAACATGCACAATACATAAAAGCAAGGTACTTACTGTATAGTCAAGTTATATGTACGTAAACCATTGAATATGAACTAAGAACAATTTAGCCTTTAATTAACAAGAAAAGTAGTCGGATATTGCGGTTTGCTTGGCTTTTGCTGAGAATACAGCAGACATACCCACATTTGTAAACCATCTAGCGAATTCAGATACAGGTCTGGGATATTCGGTAGTTAAGGAATACAATTCTGTATTGTTTCAATTAAGTTAACAGCATTTAAAGCTATTAAGTTCGGTGATGATTATGTCGAACACTCCTCCTCTTCTTTTACGCTGTCATTATCATATTTTTTCAGTTCCGCTCTTATATCCTCATCTCTGCTCCTATTAAACACTAATAACTCTTCAACAAAATTCAAATAATCCGCTGTATTTATAGAAGAGTGCATCTTCGTAGAAGCTTCCTATGCAATAAGAGAATTACTTAGGTGCACCATACATGCTTCTTCTTCAGAAAGATTCGGTTGAGAAATATTCTCGTCGTTGTCAGGCTCTTCTTCATCACCCCTGGTGCTGAAATTAAAGCCTGCCTTCCGCCAGCAATTTTGTATGGTAGTTGGCTGCACAGAACTCCAACTGCCGGGATCTTTCCACATGCCTGTTAAACATTTAAGTCAAAGGGCTTGGCCATTTTTTTTCAATTTCAAAATGACGTTTGCGATCTGAATATTTTTGTAGTAATCTTTCACACATTTAATGATACCCAAATCCAGTGGTTGCAGAACTGATGTGCAATCGTGTGGGAAGTAGTGGAGTTTAACATTTTTCATTTTTGGCGTATTAATGTGAGAAGTACAGTTATACAAGATTGCAGCAGTCTTCTTCTTTTTCTTCTTGATAGCGTTGTCAGCATTCCGTAGGCATCCATTGAATATCTCTTCCGTCATCCAATCTCGTTTTTTTGCTATACATGTATAATCAGCTAAAATTTGTATAAAGGAAATGTTATCAATTGGCAAATGAAAAATATTAAAAGGAAAGAGCAAATATACTACTTCAGTTTTAAAATCATAAGTGTTAATTAAAATTTTTAATAGAGATTGTATTGTAATTTTAAATTTTATTTAAAAATGAATTGAAGGTCATACATTTAAGTTAGTGTTTTAAACTTTAAGATGGTCAATCTTAAAGTACAGAACTTTCCTTTTGACATTTAGGATTTCCAATTTACTACACAAAAATAAAATTGAGAGTAAACTAAAGGTTTTTTTTTCACATGGTCAGCTTCTTATATTTTTAAAAGTTTTGGTTTCGCAGATTTTCCTATCGCTATGGGTTTTAACTTGTCCGTTCCGGTACTATTGGGACACAACAACACCGCCAGTCTCCTTTTGAATTCTTCCCTCTTTTGCGTCTTTCTCCTTTATAAGCCAACGCCTTCTCTGGCATGAATTGAAAAAAACAAACAAAAAAACAGTCCTGTTTCGTCTGCATTACAAACTTTGTGAGAATAATATTTTTCCTCAGTTTTTCTCAATTCACCCTACTTTCACGGTTCGACATCATCCTTAGGCACAGACTTCTCTTCGCCATTAATTACTTGAAACGATATTTCGTGACAGTCACGAAATGAATACAGTCATCCGTTGTTAGCTTTAAAACCTTCGTTTCCAAGCATGGTTGCAAAGTTTTTTGCATATCAGAGGTCCATTTATTGGGACATTTTGTGCTCGGAATTTCTGGAACCACCTAATGGCTGCTGCGTCGACATCTTCATTCAGAGAAACTTTCAATCGTTCGTTTGCGTTTCAAGTCTGTTTTTGCATTTTATTTAACTTCTTCAATATCCATCCGTATTTTCAAGAACGTCGCAATCGTTGACTGAGAGATGCCGTGTTTTTTCATAAACTTCTACCTTTTTTAACCCATTGTCAAGATCTCTGATTACTTTTAGTTTCTGCTGAAACGAAATTGTTTTCCGTGGGGCCATTTGCAACACTACAGAGTTTTAACACAACAACCAGTCTCGTCGTCGCGAAGAAGTTCATCGAGCCAAGAACTTGGATTGATTTTTTTGGTTTGCAAGGGAAATGTGTAGAAATGGTGAGCAACAGGAGGATAAGTTGCGCCACTAGCGTCAGTTACCAGAAAAAGGGGACGAAAGCCTCTTTTGTTCTGAAGGTAGAAAAATTATTCTCTCTATTCTAGGACCAGATGCCTTTGTGTACGATATTCTTCAACATTAATGGGCTGTCAAAGGCTCTATGCTTTGAAAAGTCTTAGACATAACACATGGCCAAGTTTGAAAAGCCCAAAATTATCGTTACGTGCAGGTTGACTGAAAAAAAATATCGTTATAGATAAGTTTGAAATACACAGCTGGCCACCCAAAATGCAACACCAAGAAGGAAGCATCCGACTGGCCGGAAATTCGCAGCATGCGTCGCCCGCGAGAGTACATGCAAACGATTAGCATTGCAGGGCATAAGCAAATCATGTGCACCCGGCACGCCACCGAAAAGCACTATAAAAGGATGCACAGAAGGCGAGGTGTAAGTAGTGGAAGTGTGTTGTGCTGTCGGACCTGTGCGTGGGATCCTCCCTGATGCATCGTCGCAGAATACGGCAGTCATTCCAGCTCGTTTCGGAGTTTGACAGAAGAAGAATAGTGGCTTATCGCGACAGCGGTTTATCGTACCGAGACATCGGCGCCCGTGTGGGACGACATTCAGCCACAGTGAGGCGAGTATGTATTTGGTGGGTGCAGGAGGGACGGACATACCAACGTGAGAGATTGCCGCAGCCGCGGCACACCACCGATCGGGAGGTACAGCATCTTGTGCAGCGGGCATTGACGGTTCGCACCGCCACATCACGAACGTTATCGTAGGAATTAGGGTGTGATGTGCAACAACCTGTGTCAGCACGTACCGTTCGACGTCGTCTGCAACAGCGGACACTTGTCGCACGGCGTCCATTGCACCGACTACCATTGACGTTACACCACCGGCCAGTGCGGTGGCAGTGGGCCGTTGAACGCCGCACCTGGACTACGGAATGGCACGACATTGTCTTTGACGAATCCCGTTTCTGCTTGCAACACCACGATGGTCGGATTCACGTGTAGCGGCACCGTGGCGAGAGACTGTATGACGCCTGCATTATGTATCGCCATACCGGTCCGTCACCTGGCGTTATGGTTTGGGGCGCAATTAGTTATGACACCGGCACCCCTCTGGTACGCATCGCCGGTATATTCAACAGCCACCGCTACATCTCCGACGTTTTGGAGCCTGTAATCCTCCCTTACCTGCAGGACCTTCCAACGCCCACATTTTAACAGGCCAATGCGCGCCCGCACGTGTCACGCCTCGTGCAACAATTCTTTACGGCCCACCGGGTGTCACTGCTGCCGTGGCCTGCCTGTTCTCTTGATATGTCGCCCATTGGACACGTCTGATCGCTGGTCGGCAACCGAGTAGCCAGACACGCAACACTCGCGGCTACGCCTGATGAAATGTGGCAACGTGTGGAAGCAGCATGGACCAACATTCCCGAAGCGCACATCCAAAGCCTCTTTCGTTCGATGCCGCGGCGTGTAGCGGCCGTTATTGCCAACCATTGAGGCCACACAAACTATTGATATCTGCGTGTTCCGCAAGTCGCACGGGCCTGTAATCGCAATCGTTTCATCTTTGTATCTGCTGTTATGTATCCAGTAAATCTGGATTTGCCATCTTGTGTCCTTCTTGGTGTTGCATTTTGAGTGGCCAGCAGTGTATATTAATAATATAGGAAATGTGCTGGGACCGCGGAAAATCTCGTTACAGCCAGGTTTCACTGAATTTGCTTTCGTATAGTGTTTCTGGACAAAGAAAGAGATTGAATCTACTAAGTAAGATTTATTTGACATTTTCCTAGCCGTTTGGGTTTATAGTGTTTAATTTGTTGATTCTTGTTACTTAATTACCAACTGCGGCAAAGTCATGCTATTTGGGATTCAACTAAAGCTTTATGGTAGCACCATTTATACATGAAATAAGTCAAGCAATTCTTTACCATAAAGCTTCAGTCAAATCCTGAATAGCTTTAAGTAAAGCGATCCGGGATTCAACTAACGCTTCATGGTAAAGAGTTGTTTTCTGATTGAGGAGAAACTGAGAAGTATTGATGTTGAGTGGAGTAAAACCTTCGTCAGCTGCAGCCACCACTATAGTGATGACACCCCCCCCCCTAAGAAGTAATGTTAGAATTGCTTCTCTTGTGTTCTGCAAAGATCTGATATATTGATTAGCCCCATTGCTCCTTTTCTTTTCTTTACAGAAAGTCTTTCAACACACGAGTTTGGATGGTGGCATCTGCATTTGGTTAAAGGCCTTCTAGTTCGCCCGGTGGCGCAGTGGTCTAAGCGATGGCCTCTGATTATTCCGCCGAATGTAATCCGGGTTCGAATCCCGGTGAGGCATGGATGTTGTGTTTGTCTTACGGCGCTGGCTCTCTCTCTTGTCCCTGGAACCAGTGACCCTAAATTAGGGACGGGCGACTGCTTATATGCCATTTAGTTGCTTACGGTGGTCGTTAAACCTCCAATAAAAAAAAGGCCTTCTAGGGTGTATGGTCAGTTCCTGCAGACCATGATTGTGCCATTTAAAGATCCCAAAAAAGTAGGTTAATACAGGAATTCCCTAGAAGTTGATATCAATAATCTTGTTCTTTAGATATGACTTAGTGTTTCGACTTTTTTTTAAGGAGCTTGCTGTATTTTGTTGTAAATTCCTTTATAAGTGCGCTGTGCTTTTAGCTTTCTATTTTTTTCTATTCCTAGATACTTATAAGTTTCATCATTTTTAAAGTTGTCAATCAATTGATTTTCTGAGGATTGATTTTAAGCGATTTTTGCTCTCTTGATATTCAGTACCGCGCATTTGTTGAGGTCAAATTCCACACCCAAGTCATCACTGAAAATATTTTTGTTGTGTTCATCAGACTGTCAAGTTGCTTTTTCCTTTTGGCGTATAGCTTTATATCGTCGATGTACATTATAACAGATGGTAACTTTGCTTTGATGCGTTTTACTATTAATATGGTATGCCATGTCAGTTTTTATTCAGCAAAACGGAAAGAAGGTTCACAGGAAGGCAAACCACAGTGGGCTTTCTTTTTTTATTTTGTTCAGGGTTTAACGAATACCGTGAGAAACTCAATGGGCTATAAGCAATCGATAAACCCTATTTAGAGCCACTGGCACCAGGGAAGGAAGAGAGCCAGTGCCGTAAGACAAACACGACATCCATGCCTCACCGGAATTCGAACCCAGACCCAGCTCAGACGCATGCTCAGAAGCCATCGCTTAGACCAATGCACTACCGGGGTGCAGAGTGGCCTTTTTTTTTTTTAATTTCAGGTTTAACGACCACCGTGAGCAACTCAATGGGCTATAAGCAGTTGCCCGTCCCTAATTTAGGGTCACTGGTTCCAGGGAAGGGTGAGAGCCAGTGCCGTAAGACAAACACAACATCCATGCCTGACCGGGATTCGAACCCGGACCCCTTACGGAGGAATGATCAGAGGCCAGCGCCTTAGACCACTGCGCCACCTGGGCGGCGCAGAGTGACCTTAGTGAGTCTCCTTCAGAAAATACCTCATCTGACGGCAATGTATTATTATTATTATTATTATTATTATTATTATTATTATTATTATTATTATTATTATTATTATTATTATTCGGGTTCACGTCTAACTGCAATAATCAAGAATCATATAAACCACAAATTCATTCCATCATGTTAAATCAACCTACAGATAGTACTAATAAAACTCAGAATTTTATATGTTTTCATAGAGCAGAGTAATGAATTGCAACTACAGTTCAATGTGCCAGATCGCCATCAGGATGTGTTGAGTCCAATGTTGAACATGTTAAAACATGATCCATGGTCTGTTCCTCAACATTATCATTAACCGAAGAGCCAAAACATTATGATTAGCGCGTATTTATGCAAATCGAAGCAACTGCAGAAAAAACACGACTCGCGTGAAGGCCATGAAACGCTATAAATAGCACCTGTCACTCAACACTGATAATAAGTGTTATTCCTGTTCCGGAGACTGACGATTGGGAGCGGACTTAAGCGAGTATGACAAAGGACAAATTGTAATGGCCATACGGCTGAGTCACAGCAATACCGAGATGGTAAGGCTTATGGAGTACTCACAGTCAGACGTGATTAGTACCTTCAAAAAATGACAAGAGGGAAAAAGCATGAACCACTGGCAAAGTGTAGGCCGACCACAGGTTATCGATGACAGAGATAAGCGAAGGCTATTCCATGTGGTAAGAGCCAACACAAGGGATACTGGGGCACAGCTTTCCGGTAATTTGAATGCTGATGACGGAAGTAATGTTTCCCAACACACAGTACACCGAACCCAGCTGCAAATGGAATTGCGTAGGCTCAGACAGCTCCAAGCGCCCATACTAGCCTCTGTTCACCGTCGAAGGTGCCTACATTGGGGACGCCGAGCATCAAAACTGGACCTTGAATGATTGGAAGAAGGTCTCTGGTCCGATGAATCGCGTTTCCTGTTGCATCATGTGGACGGCCATGTAGGTGTTCGTTGTTTACTAGAGAAATTGTTGGGAACAAGACGCGCCGTGGGACGAAAACAAGCCGATGGATGAAGTGTAATGCTTTGGGAAATGTTCTGCTGGGAAACCTTGGGTATATTCATTCATGTGCCGAAAACTATGAGATCTACTACCTACTTAAATATCATTTCAGACCAGATAAATCATTTCATGTCAACGGTATTTTTCTCTAGTAATACCTTCTTTTAGAAAGATAATGCGCCATGCCACATTGTCCAGATTGTTCGTGAATGGTTCTATCCTGGCCTCCAAATTCCCCAGACATCGACAAAATCAAGCTCGTGTGGTTCGGTTTGAAACAGGAAGTCCGATCTTCAACGACTCAGTTACGTTACTTACAAGAGTTGAAAGATGTACTCGTAACGTGTTGATACTAGATACCGCAAGACACCTTTCAGAAATCTTGTAGCATCCATGCCTCTCCGGGTACGTGCTCTTTTGGGCGCACGCAAGGACCAACATCATATTAGGACACTTAACCATGCATTTCCTGCTTCTGCTAGTTCTAGTGCGTAGGTGGGTAACAGACTTTCATATCGGCCTTGATACCCTGGTGGTACAGTTATACCTCCGTTCTTATGGTACTGTCACAGAATTTAGAGATCTCTCTCCACATGTTGACTCTTACCTATTCTGCTGATAGTTTTATTTGTAGGGTTGCGCTGAAAGAGTTCCTTCGCGATGACAAGCATCTAGGTGAGAGCATATGTCCACATGGAGGATCAAGGATCAGTAAAGTAAGTCACTTTCTTATCTCTAACGTGCTGGATACCTTCTTTCTTACTGAAGGTGAGCAATGTCATGGAGCATCTAAAGACTTCCGATACGAGTTGGTTTCAGACTTCTAGTTACTGTATTTGTATGCAACGTTTATTGTGAGTTGAACCCAGCATCTGTGCGTAAAAGTTCGACTTGCAGTTGAGCTCTTGTTTGTGAACGGACGTTGATGCCTGTGATGGGAGGACCATGGCGGTTAATGATCCACAGACGAATTACAAACCCTATGTGATCCCCTTTTAAGAAGTAGGCGTCTTCAATTAAATTTTTACGGATTACAGTAGTCTGAAATTTTTATGAATCAAAAGCTATGTTATCCGGTTGATAATTTCCTTTGGTTGCAAATACACAGTCGAGTTACATTATTGTGACCAACTCCTACTTTTGACGTCAATAACGCGTAGCCAATAAATGAAGGCACGCGTCGTGATCTGGCTTGAAGGTATATAAGGTGTGCTGTAGGCATTCTGAAAACATATCACTCGTTCCTGCCATGGATAAAAGGAGCGATTTATCATAATTATGCAAAAAGGGATGATTATTGGCTTTCGGGCCAAGGGTGGCAGTATTTCTGAAACAGCGCAATTTCTGAACTGTTCGCGTGCTGCTGTGCTTAAAGTGTATCGTGATTGTGGAAATGGCACCACTGCGAATAAGTGAAGTGGAAGCTGCAGAGCATCACCTGTGAGAGGTGAACATAGGCTTCGAAGGTGCGTTAGGGCCTATCGACACGCTACAGTGGAGCAACTCACTGGCCGAATGAACCAGGGAGCTGCCGGAAGTGTGTCTAAAAGGACAGTTCAGCGAACCCTGCTGAGTATGGGGATCCAATGCAGTTGGATGGGCACTGCACCTATGCTAACGAAGGTGCATTGGCAGAAAAAGGCTTAAATTTGCACGACAGTATCGGAATTGGAACTCCACTGATTGTCAAAGGATTGCCTTCTTTACGTTTTCTGCTTCATTAAACGGATGGACGTTGGCGTATAAGGCGAGAAACATCGGAGAACAAACGCTCTTCAACCATAGCTGGAAGAACACAAGCTAGTGGGGGCAGCGTTATAGTCTAAGGGGAATGTTTTCGTGGCATTTTCTGGGTCCACGCATGCCTGTGGAAGGCACTATTGACCGAATTCGTTATGAATCCATCCTTGCAGCCCACGTACACCCATTCATGCTGATTTTATTCCCTGGGGTGGATGGGATCTTCCAGCAAAATAATGCGACGTGTCACACAGCTAGAAATATCCGAGAGTAGTTGGAAGAACACGATGAATACTTCAAAGTACTTCACTGGCCCCTAATTCCCCAGACTTAAACCCGATTAAGCACCTGTGGGACCACCTCGATCGCGTTGCTCGCTCTATGGATCCTCCACCACGCACCCTTTAGTAGCTGTCAGATGCACTGCTGTCAACATGGCTCCACATACCTGTGAACACCTTCCAGCACCTTACTGAGTCACTTTCCAGCCCTTCTAGCTGCTGTCCGCGCTGCACACGGTGGTTATTCTGGATACCAGCTGACGGTCATAATAATGTGACTCAACCGTGTATATTAAGAGAACAAAGTAGCCAACCAGATTTCTTGATCTTAACCCAACAGAAAGTGCTGATGCATTTTACGGATAAGAATTGCATATCGTAACTTATTTCTAAGAACTCTCAATCTAGTTTACATTCTTCTTCTATAGAATAAATTTTATTTACCACAGAGTTCCTGGAGAACTTTGTACGTAGCGTTAGGGATAGTTGTGAACGTCGTAGAAATATGAAATGTGATATGATTTCTGAGCGTATTATTTTCTTATGGTGAATAAAACCAGTTACAAAAGGAATTTCTTCAAAATAATTCGTCAAATCACTAAAACCTTTGGAGGTAGAAATAAGTGCTCGTTTCCTTTAGTAGCAGAAATATGCGTCATCAAAAATTGCAAATTATATGCAAATGTTCGTTATAGCGAAATATATCCAAAGTAAAATATGTTTGTCTGATCAAACAATTACATACATATCTATGGAGAAGAGAAAGAAATATAAATATTCCCCACACACAGAACAGCGGGAAAATTGAATCTTATTTCATGACGATTGATAGGTTCCACTGATTGATAGTTGTTCTTAAAACACCACAGGATTATTTTTTTAAAATTCGCAGATGTATCAAAGTCTTTTACCCACCTAGTTATGAATATCTTCATTTAGTGTATGGTGATGTGTGGCTAGCGCTGATTTCATTCTGTATTCGAAATCATATGCCATTTGAAAGATCGCAATTCTTCCAATATGCAGATTCTCCGATATGAAGTACAACTTGAATCATTTCATTTGTTATGTTAATTAAACTCTATCAAACTCTTTTGCCTTTGATTTCGTGATATTATATAAACATATTGTGTTAACGCTTCACATATAGTATTTAAAAAATATTAGTTCCTTTTTAACGGAAAAATAAATACTACACGAACTTGCTTATAGTTAAAATTGCTTTTCTAAATTCTACACTGCTGGCCACCCAAAATGCATCACCAAGAAGGAAGCATCCAATTGGCCCGAAATTCGCAGCATGCGTCGCCCGCGAGAGGACATGCAAACGATTAGCATTGCAGGGCATATGCAAATCATGTGCGTCCGGCACGCCACAGAAAAGCACTATAAGAAGAATGCTCAGAAGGCGGGGTGTAAGTAGTGGAAGTGTGTTGTGCTACCGGAACTGGGCGTGGGAAGCTTCCTCTGGGCGTGGGAAGCTTTCTCTGGGCGTGGGAAGCTTCCTGATGCTTCGTCGCAGAATGTGACAGTCATTCCAGGACGTTTCGGAGTTCGACATAGGACGAAAAGTGGCTTATCACGACAGCGGTTTATCGTACCGAGACATCGGCGCCCATGTGGGACGACATCCAGCCACAGTGAGGCGAATATGGATTCGGTGGGTGCAGGAGGGACGGAAGGACGGACGTCAGTGATTGCCGCAGCCGCGGCACACCGCCGAACGAGAGGACCGGCATGTTGTTTGGCGGCAATTGACGGCTCACACCGCCACATCACGAACGTTAGCGCATTAATTAGGGTGTGTTGCGCAACAACCTGTGTCAGCACGTACCGTTCGACGTCGCCTGCAGGAATGAGCATTTGTCGCACGGCGCCCATTGCTCCGATCACCATTGACGTTACACCACCGGCGAGTGCGACGGCAATGGGCCGTTAAACGCCGCACCTGGACTACGAAATGGCACAACATTGTCTTCTCCGACGAATCCCGCTTCTGCCTACGACATAACGATAGTCGGATCCGCGCGTGGCGGCACCGCGGCGAGAGACTGTGTGACGCCGGCATTATGCATCGCCATACCGGTCCGTCGCCTGGCGTTATGGTTTAAAGCTCAATTGGATATGACACCCGCGCCGCTCTGGCACGCATCGCCGGTACACTCAACAGGCACAGCTACATCTCCGACGTTTTGGAGCCTGTAGTCCTCTCTTACCTGATGGACCTGCCAGCGGCCACGTTTCAACAGGACAATGCGCGCCCGCACGTGGCACGCATCGTGCAACAATTCTTCACAGCCCACCAGGTGTAACTGCTGCAGTGGCCCTCTTGTTCTCTCGATATGTCGCCCATCAAACACGTTTGGTCGCTGATCGGCAACCGAGTGGCCTGGCAAGCACCACCCGTGGCTACGCCTGATTAAATGTGGCAGCGTGTGGAATCAGCCTGGACCGACATACCCCAAGCCGACATCCAAAGCCGTTTTGTTCGATGTCGCGGCGTGTAGCGGCCGTTATTTTCAGCCCTTGGGGCCATACGAACTATAGATCTCTGCATGTTCCGCAAGTCGCACGGGCCTGTAAGCTCAATAGTTTCATCTTTGTATCTGTTGTTATGTGTCCAGTAAATCTGGCTTTGCTATCTCGTGTCCTTTTTGGTATTGCCTTTTGGGTGGCTAGCAGTGTATAATGATTCATAAATCGGTTTATTTACTTCTATCGATGGCTAAATTAATGCGCGCTGTCTTATATAAATCGAATCCCCCCCCCTCTCTTACCTCGGAGTAGAAGTGTATTACGCTGCTGGCTGATGAACATTCGTCCAAGATGAGTCCGGACTCGAGTCCTAGTGTGTCATGGTCGGTGAGCCAGCCGTTTCGGGACTTTGTAGAAGTGGGTAGCTCTGTCCCTGGATGGTACAAGTGGCCCAAAATTAGGGATGTGCGACCTCTTATGGGGATTGCTTATTGCCAATTGAGTTTCTCACCGTGGTCGTCGACATCCCGTCCCCCTTTCCTAAACACACACACACACGCACACACGATCTCTTATAGCCCTTGGAGGTTATAAAACCCCAAAACTTAAAAAAACATAAAAAAAATCCGACATTGTCTCAGAATTGTTTGTAATACGTTTATATTATTTTGTGTATGCGAACATCAACTGCTCATTTTTTTTAAAATCATGTAATACATTATAACTTGTGATTTATGCTATTCAGGCATACTGCATTAAACAAGAGGATTTGTATGCTAAGAAATTCATTTTCTTCCTTTTTTGACGAATGACTTTTATTTGAGTATGGATCTCAAGAACTTGTGTTCAAGTAAGTGGAAATTTATTTCCAACACTAATAATACTGTATTTTCCCATTTTTACCTTTTGATAAAAAAATCCGTTTCATTTTCTTTGATTCAGTTTTTCATGTTATACTGGTGTCTCTCAACCTTTTCATTTGTTTTCGCATTAGGTTTGGTTATTTTCTTTATTTTAACACAGGTTTAACTGGCAAATATAAATAAAACTAAAACGGCTCGCAGATGTGACGTTCCTGAAGCAAAACGGATTTTTGTGTTAATGGCATATTGATCTCTGACTCCTTCATTATGACACCCTGAGCAAAACAAATTAAATTCACATCTACTTTTATAAAGTAGGTGCCGCACATTGATGTCTCTTTGCAAAGTATATTGCCTTCCTACCTCAGCATTTTTGGTGATTAAGAAGCTGACAAAAAATCCCCTCTATTTTTCGGATAAGTTTTGATTTTGGATTTTCCTTTACCAAGGAGTTGTCTTTCTGATTTCAGTGTTTAAAAGTAGTTGGTGATTAAGGAACTGTCAGAAAAAAATCCGTTCTACTTTTCAGAAAAGTTTTGATATTTTAATGAAAGATTAATTGATATCTGGATCGCTTTGCGTGACATTCCTTTCGTAGCTTATTATTGATCAATGTCTATTATTTGGAATACTACACGGAGAACTGTTTTAGGGTTACTGTTTATTTAGGAGCTTCCATTACCTTCTTAAAGCAAATGGTTTTTCCTCTCTAACGTGAGAGCAGAAGATGCCGGCCTTCAGTGTATCAATTATTCACGTAACTTAAGGCACTGGGCAAAATGCATCCGTCTGGAACGAAAGGCCATGGATGGGTAAGTCGTGAGGTCTAGTACTAGCACACTTCTCTCAAAGAGAAAAATATTCGTTTATTAAAAAATTCCTTTCTTAGCTCAAAAAATATTGTTCCTAAGGCAGTACCCATTAGTCCACCTTCATAGGAAAGAATATGTGCAGTAAATTCTTCATATTATTTAAAATAAAGGAGGGATTGAAAAAAACTGATATAGTTGAAGTTACGGAACTCAACCGAAAATATGTATAGCAGTTATTTCCAATCAGTGGTTCGCCATTACAGATCAAGTGTTACATAATCTTCTTGGATGGCACAACAAAAAATCAAATAATTGGAAATTTTATGGTAAATAAACAGGGTAATTTTAATCAATGTAATGCCTATCATATGAAGTGAAAGATGAACTGAATAATATACACTATATTGCCAAAAGTCACTGTACACCTAGAAGAGAAACACAACATAGCATTTATTCACATACACGATACGGAATCATCGTCAAACCACGTCGTAACAGTCCTTGCCTTATGGCTCTGTGCATTATCCTGCTGGTACCAACAAGGCTCAGTTTCATAGTATTACCACAGAGATGGTAGGGCATAATTGTCCAGAATATCTAGGTAGACGTGCTGGTTAACAGGTTTGTCTAAGATAACCAATACGCCAGGACCATACCATGAAAAACACCCCCACACGAGTACACATCCAGCTCTAAACTTGACCGTAGGAACAGTGCACTGTGGTAAATACACTGCTGACCACCCAAAATGGAACACCAAGAAGTAAGCATCCGATTGGCGTCAAATTCGCAGCATGCGTCGCCCGCGGAAGGACATGCAAACGATTAGCATTGCAGGGCATATGCAAATCATGTGCACCCGGCACGTCACCGAGAAGCACTATAAGAAGGGTGCACAGAAGGCGAGGTGTAAGTAGTGGAAGTGGGTTGTGCTGCCGGACCTGTGCGTGGAAAACTTCCTGATGCCTCGTCGCAGAACACGGCAGCCATTCCAGCTCGTTTTGGAGTTCAACAGAGGACGAATAGTGGTTTATCGCGACAGCGGTTTATCATACCGATACATCGGCGCCCGTGTGGGACGACTTCCAGCCACAGTGAGGCGAGTATGGATTCAGTGGGTGCACGAGGGACGGACGGACCAACGTGAGTGATTGCCGCAACCGCGGCACACAACCTAACGAGAGGACCGGCATGTTGTGCGGCGGGCATTGACGGCTCGCACCGCCACATCCCGAGCGTTATCGCAGGAATTAGGGTGTGTTGCGCAACAACCTGTGTCAGCACGGACCGTTCGACGTCGTCTGCCTGAGCGGGGGCTTATCGCACGGCGCCCATTTCTCCGATTACTATTGACGTTACACCACCGGCGAGTACTGTGGCAGTGAGCCTTTGAACGCCGCACCTGGACTAGGGAATGGCACGACATTGTCTTTACCGACGAATCCCGATTCTGCCTGCAACACCACGATGGCTGGATATACGTGTGGTGGCACCGCGGCGAGAGACTGTATGACGCCTGCATTATGCATTGCCATACCGGTCCGTCGCCTGGCGTTATGGTTTAGGGCGAAATTGCATGTGACGCCCGCACCGCTCTGGTACCTGTAGTCGTCCCTTACTTGCAGGACCTGCCAGTGGCCATGTTTCAACAGGACAATGCGCGCCCGCACGAGGAACTTATCGTCCAAACAATTCTTCACGGCCCACCAGGTGTCACTGCTGACGTGGCCCGCCTGTTCTCCCAATATGTCGCCCATCGAACACGTCTGGTCGCTGATCGGCAACCGAGTGGCCCGACAATCACCACCCGCGGCTCCGCCTGATGAACTGTGGCAACGTGTGGAAGCAGCCTGGACCAACATACCCCAAGCCCACATCGAAAGCCTCTTTCGTTCGATGCCACGGCGTGTAGCGGCCGTTATTGCCAGCCATGGGGGCCACACGAACTTTTGATGGCTGCGTGTTCCGCAAGTCGCACGGGCCTGTAAGCTCAATCGTTTCATCTTTGTATCTGTTGTTATGTGTCCAGTAAATCTGACTTTGCCATCCCGTGTCCTTCTTGGTGTTGCATTTTGGGTGGCCAATAGTGTAGCGTTACCATGGCTGATGCCACACTCACATACGGCCATCAGACTGATGAATCGTGTATCTGGATTCATCAGACCATCGGACCCTTTTCCATTGAACTACAGTCCACGATAAATGTTCTTTACACCATGCTAAACGAGAAGTAGCATTCCGAGTAGAGATGAAAGTCTTATGAGCAGCTGCACGATCACGGTAACCCATGGAATGAAGTTCTCTTCGAATGGTACGTGCACATACCAAGGTTCCAGCATTTTTACTCACCTGTACACTGAGATCTTGTGCAGTACTCCGTCGATTAGCTGTAACGACTCTCTTGAGGCTTCAACGTCCTCTATGACGGATTTTCTTTGGTCTGCCGGTACGTTTCGCTGTTTCAGGCATGCCATGTGTCATTTACGTATTCAGTACATCCAAAACAGTTGACTTGGGTATGTTTAAACGCCTCTTGTTTTCTCTTATGTACAACCTACTAATATAACACCCAACAATCTTTCCTTTCTCAAATTCTACCTCACAGTGCGATATGATCGCGGCAGACTATGTTACAAGGTATTTGTGGAACATCATTGTCTACTTCAAAAGTGAAAGGTTCAGTGCATGTATTTATATCATCCAACTTTGCTTAAACCTCTGTGTCTTTCCGTAATTTCTCATCCATTTTCCTGATCATCCCTTTTTTGAGACGCATTCATAATTTGAAACGTGTATCGTATGGTATGTTGGATTTGTGGGTTGAGTTCTTTTCCGTAACTTACGGATGTGAAAAGCTATACGCAAAACTGAGTACAGGATAAACACAGCGAATGATGTCGCACGTTTATTGTCTATACCTAACCTGACTATTTGCATCTAGTATAGTGCTTCCAACCTTTTCTTAATGATGTAGCTCTTCTTATGTTCTTATTATCCAAAGTACCACCAATACCTAAAAATTCAAAGATTCTCTGAGGAAAATAATTTTTTAAAGACTGAATCGTATTTTGAAAAATAATATATTCATGCTTAATGATTAAGTGAGTTATACATATTGTATTTTGGAATGCATAAATGAATTGAAAGTGACAAAACTATTATTAATACGATACTTGAGCTGTAATAATTGAAAGCAATTTATTGATATCAGGCTGAGTTCCGGTCAATTTGATCCTCAGGTCGGTGTCCATATGCAGTCACTTCCGGTATTTGTTTTTGATGAATACAACCACAGAACATCCTTGCTCATACAAATATGTTATTAAAAAGGGCATCATGAACTTGATGGCCCTCTGAGCGAGCTTGAGTTAGACACATCGTGCTTAAATCCAAAAATCAGAAAGAGAAAGTCTTGAAAGGCAGTTATTCAGTCCAGTATCACATGAAAGTTCAATGAACTGTAATTTTTCTCCGTTTGAAAACACTGCTAGCAAAGTATCTCGATCAGAAAATGCATCCCTGATTGAGTCGCGAGAGTCCAGATTTTCCGAGAAGTAAGTAGTGAAACCTTGAACCAAGTTTGGGCATTGGTTTCTTATATACCCCAGCATATCATGATCAAGTTAGAACTAATTCGCTTGAACGATACCTTGAAGGAACGAGGAAAAAAGCACGTCACTGTTTTTCAGTTTCTCTATCCACAAACTGAAGCTTGCCTTTCATGGGGTTGACTTCGTCTTGAACAAGAAAGAGAGTAATGTTGTTTCCTTGCATGCTTTTGTTGAAGTTATTCAGTAAGCTGAAAATACCGTAAATATGCGACTGTACACAACCACAACTCATCACAAATATATCCCCACGTCTACACTTGTCTTTGAAATAAGAAAGAAAAATCTGCACTTCAGCCGCAGTTAAAAAATCCTTATCAACACGTTTCCTCTCGAACGCCATCGTACTTCTGTTTGGAAGAGCTCATCAGTATTTATAAAACCATCAATTATCAAGATGTCTACAGAAGTTGTATGAAAAGCCAATGGTTTACGAACAGTCTCTCCATCTTCAAATCTAACAAAACATATAACTGGGCAAAGTTTGCTACATCAATCGACTCATCAAACTGGAGAGCAAAATACTTACTACGCTTCAATTTTTCAATCACTTTCTCCTTAAGATTGTCTGTCATGGAATTTATTCTTCGTGACATAGTATGATCAAACAGGGATATTACATCAAGCTGTTTGGCAGCTGATTCTCCCTGACGAACCATGTCCTTTTCCAGCTGACAAAACTAAGTTTTCCCAATGGTGTGCGATTTTTCTGCCTGTGCTGTTGCATTTAGGCTGGCTTTAAATGACGCTTCAACTACCTTCTCATTTACAGCCAAGAAATACGATATTTCCCCCTTTTGACCAGTAATTCACGTTCTTTCCGCCGAAAAATTAAACACTCTTTATTTGTAAACTGTCATGTATTGTTTTGAAGTAACACTGGAGGCGAGATGGTTTCATGTAGGCATTGGACAATGTTTCAAAACAAATTACGCACAGGGAAGTTGGCTCATTTTTCTCACCGTATAAGTAAATCCAAATGATAAATATGCGGCGTTATACTTCCGCTTGACGACCTTACTCTGTTTACTTTTCGTAACAGTGCTGATAAACGTAAGTAAGCACTGCTACACCGCAAATGTCGTTCTATACGTATGATATCAAAAATCATATTTTGATTCGTATCGAATACTGTCACCTGAGCTTCCTTGCTTATCCACTAACATATTCCAACTCGCTGGCTAGCTTGTCCGATTGATTGGTTGCTGCTGTATATGAAAGTAAGAAAGAGTTGTTTGTGCTATTTCATATTTGTTGTACTAAAATAATATTTATTTCGAGACAATCTGCAAAGCATTGCAATTACTTTATTCAGATTTCAGTTCCTAAAATTTCACAAGAAATACATGTTGAATAACTGAAAAATCATGGGACGGAAAGTAGTCATGGAATTCAATATTAATGTTTTATTCCTAAGTTTTTTACATATCGAAATGCTCCGTTTTTCTGATAACCTTGGTTTTATTTGATTTTAGTAATTGAAGTAACTTAGATTTTGTTCTTTCTTAGAAAAACACGAAAACATCCCTTGTTTTAGCGCTTATTAAAGTTTGAATAAAAACAAACTGATATTGCAAAATATTTGGCACCTTTTTCTCTTCGAATCATGCTGTGGCCTCATCTTCACAATTACTAGAAATTTGACTAACGTTAGTGGACATTTTACTAACTTAACTGGAAACAAACGGTCAAATATAATGCTTCTTCCACCAGATTCAAACTTTAGATGACAAAGCGTTTAGCTTTAGGTTAAGAATATTCTCTTACAGCAAGTACTTCAATGAAATTCGCAATTTACATCTGATAATTTTGATTACAGGAAAATATAATTCTTATAACGAATCGTCACCATATGAATAAAAGATAGTAAATAACCTGGGTTATGTTATACACTCTGGAAACAATAAGAATAGATGAAATGAAATAAAGATTGTGCTCGTTCTTCATAAAGCAAATTAGATAATTCATAATTTTGATATTAAGAATTGTTTTGTGACCAGACTAAATTTACAGATCAAGCTATTATGTCCGTTTTCGCTTCATTAATCTGAAGTACCGTAATTGAATATTTGTGATGCATTAGCTTTTTTATATTACGTAGACTGAAAAAAGCTTGAATCGTTCTGCGTACTAGAACTTACAAATATGTTCTTCATTTTGAAGTTTTACATGTAAAAAAATGATACTTTAAAATGTAAGTAAGATTCAAATTATCACAGATTTTCGAAATGAAATCCAAAGAGTAAAATCTAAGGAGTTTGTAACAACACAGACTCTAAGTAATCCACATTTCACTCATGGGTTTACAAAGAAATAGCAAAAATAAATTCCATTTCATAAGTGTTATACTTATTTTTTACTGCTTCTGTAAAACCATTCACACAAAATCTTTGCCTTTCATTATGTGTTCGGATATAAGTTTTTTTACTTCGGTATATAAAAAAGAGAAATAAAATCCGATTTTTTTTATTTTGAAAAACAGCTCTGTAATAGCATGAATCCCTAAATCTAGACTCACAGTTGGGATTCTTCGTATAATAATTCACTGCACCGTCTTAATCTAGAAGGAAGTTTCAGCTTTTTCAACACCGCTTTTCGCTCTTTTATCATTTTCTTTTACATTTTTTTATATTTTTTCAGTTTACTGTTATCTTCTCTTAGCGTTCTCATGGATGGCATCAAGCTCATGGAAATCCCACTCTGAAGGTTTCATTCTCTGGGGTCCACGAAATAGGATGTCAAAAAGTAAATCCAGTATTATTAGTCTTGGGTGCGGGAATCTTATCAGTGCTCTTGATCCCGGTCCTTTCCTCATCCTTGCCATTCTCCGAGGCATCCGCGAATCTCTTTTGAGCGCTTGCCTCGAGAGAAGGAATCTTCGGGATGCGAGTTATCCGGAGGAATGGCATCAGATGTGTCAGACCATTATCCCCATTGTGTGGACTGCTGTGAGATTTGTGAAATAAAACCGAAAACTGGCAGAATAGAAATCTGAAACAAACATCTCAGAAACTAAGTAAGGTAAACATGTATTGCTGTTCATCGTGAGCACTGATTCTTTTGCAAAACACGTAGCGGTTATGTGCAAATCGAATATTATGAACAGTGTTTTAATTTTTCATACTATGCATCTTTTCCGATAGCAGTAAAGTAAACCCGAAGTAAACATTTTGATGTAACGAAAAGGGGTAACGGAAGTAGTTGAAACCATTGTTGAAATCTGATGCTGCCGCATACTGTACCACGAAGAAAGGAAACAATGGTTAATTTCATTGTTACTCAAAATATATTTTACTAAATTAGCGCCAAACATTATTCATCAAGTTTTGCATTAACTATTTTATTGCAATCTGCGTAAATTAGGAGAACTTGATAATACATGTGATAAAACTAATTACAAAAATATATGCATTTTTGATGTTATCAAAATGTTGCATTGTAGCAAAATTTGGCTTACATTCGACCCCTGCTCCTCCAAGGAAGTGTTTCCTGCTACTGATGAGAGCTTTAAAATAATATATAAGGCGATGGGGTGTAGCCTGGAGATATCCTAGACCAAAATTACCAATCCTCCTCACTTGAGATTCAGCTTCTCTTTCTACCTTAGGGTCAGATTTTAGTTTGCGCATGCGCAGATGTACTTTCGTAGCTGCATCACCATTCAACAGTGTCAGGGTCATTTCTTACGTTTGTATAAATCTGAATAATTTAAAATAATAATAATAAAATAAATATTGTTTTTGAAAAACAAAACAATCGAAATACTTTCTATTTCCGCCACCCTAGTTTAGTAAATATTATATATACTTTTATGACTAACATATCTTCTTTCTTTGGTTTTGCAACAATCACATTCATTAATCCACTTACCTAAGTACCTCTGAATGTCAGGAATTAGTAAACCTTGTTGTTTGTTGTTATGATTTAATTCCACTTAGTAGGTATCGGATTGTGACTCGGTGTGGTCATGAGAGACGCAGATAAATGCAATGTGTTATACTTAAATAAATGCATACTCTCGAATGCCTCGTTTTATTTCATGCCCACAAAGATCTTGACATGCGAACATTTCATAGCTTAAATTATCTACAGAGAATACCAGGGTACTCTCTCGATTTGTTTTTACATTATAATGACATATATAAATTCAAGATGTGGTTTAATTCTCATTCAGAAGGATAATTCAAATTATCATTTAAATAAATTAACGCTGCTATTCAGAGGACAAGTGTATGCACATGTTTTAGAATGTCTATTTGGTAAATAATAATAGCATACACAAAAGCCAGAATAATGTCATTATGATTTTAATTCTTTTAAAATATATGCTTTAAAAATTCTTCTACGCGCACCTAGACTTCTCTTGCGTTTTCCTGATTTCTATAACAAGATCTTTGTGTCAGATTCAAACTAGAGAACTACAGAGAGAACAGAAACACTAAGCAAATGGATTTAAGATGAATCTAATTTACATTAATGGGAAATCCTTTCTCATGCGATGTTTTACTAAAACCATTTGGAAAGCGGCCCGTGAAACGAAGTGTAATAATACTTTTTGTGGTGCACGCTCTTCCTAAGACATTATTTCTCCTGCGGAAAAAGTTCTATACTCGCAAATATTTGAATATCGCATGGTGTTGTTTTATTAGTTTCATATCGGCAAAGTTTTCGGAAACAATAATATTTCCACGTACCCATCCTCCGAAAATGTTCATATTTCATTTGTTTGCTCACGTCCAAGCACATCAAACCCTGAAAATAGAATTTATTGGTCCTTCTCATACACAGTAGTCGAAAACATTTTGATCACATACGTTTTATTTCTAATTAATCACTCATAATGGTCTGGCACGAGTGAAAAATAAATTCCTATTTCACAACTCGGAGCCCTGATACCTACATTTCTGTTAGCATGTTCTAAATAAAGCATATAAACTATCAGAACGTCCTTTCTTCTTTTTTAAGGACAGGTTTACGCTCACTTGTTTGCAAGGACTTTTGCACTTCCTTTACAGTTCAAATGAGACGCGTAAAACGTTCGAGCGTCGTGGTAATTTTTCTGCATGATAGGTCTTCAGTATTCCACAGTGACACTCAAACGTGCCACAGCATTTGGCGAAACTGTGCTTCATTTGTCCTTCGATAACCATACCTCCCAAGATACCCAATAATGCAGAGCACCAAAGACACCACCCCCTTATCGGATTAATAGAAGACCCTATTCACACCTTTGTGCAGCTTTAATTAGTATTTCCTGGGTAAAAATGTGAGGGCATCTGCTTGGGAACATCACGACCCAACTTTTTCTTGATGTGACGCTACAATATGCAACTGTAAATCTGAAAAACAAAAATCGAATTGTAGCTACATAGAAAAGTGTAGGCTTTACCATTGCAATCCTACATTAGATATTAGAAACATGGATGCCAACTGAGAAGCGGGATGACGCGCATTACGCAGCGCAGCACTCAATTTTTCGTACGACCTTGATGGGTACTGTTTAAAACATTTGGCAAATGGTTTTCATTCAGAAAGAATGGATGTTCAAATACAAGTTAGTAAAATCATGCAATGCATTGATTGATTATAATACGCTTTCAATACGTTCATTATAATACATTTTCCAACATACCAGAAATCATTACTCAAGTTATGAGGATAATGACTGTGGAATAAATTTCACTCCTGTGCCCTGACCTTTAACCCCATTTCGATTATATTAAACAGAATTGGTTCAGTATACCTCTGGAACACCACTCTACAGTTTGGTCGTTCAAACCGTTTATTTAGAGCAAGAATGTACAGGCCACAGGAGGCACAGAGCATATAGTACATATAAAAGATCGAACATGCACAGGCATTACAAAAGTGAAATGGTAAACTAAGGCATGCACAGGAGACATGGTATTACAAGGTGCAATACAATCTGAAAATACAACCCTGTACTCCGAGCACATGACACAGAAGATACAAGGAATTAAGTGAGACACAAGTGCGGATCAATAACGATACGTACGATAAATTCAGAGCTGCAGGAAATACACAAGGAACATCATAATGGTAAGTCATGACAAATAATCACACTATAGTATAGTAAGGAAGACTCACGGTGGTCCATAGGAGGACAGATCGGAACGAAGGATCTGACGAAGCTACGAAGCACCATGCAGGCAGAGGCAGATACAGAACGATGAAAGTCTGGAGCAGACAGGAGAGAAGAGACCGAAGCAGAAGTGCACACAAAGGCTGTCCAGTCTATCAACAAGAATCACAGGAGGAAGCGAATGTTGTCAGGGGGAACGGTAAACCAAGGCCGTTGTGGTGACCTGACGCGTAGAAATTCGGGAATTCCATGAGCGGCAGAGACAGTTGAATAGGCGAGATGAAGCCGGGAGAGGAGACTGCCACGGAAGATCCGGCAAAGCACATTCCCTGCCTGGTAAAGGGATGGTGAAGTTGTGGCGAAGCGGAGCTGCTGATGATATGAGTATATCACATTTTTGACGAGGATAAACACATATGTGCTGGCTGCAGATAATGGTACGGGTGGTGGCAAAGATCTGTGCAAAGTACTCTATGCCTGAAATGCAGATCAGGCACACTCAGATCTGGATCACTGAAATGGCAAGATGGAGGACAAGGAGTTGAACCGCGCTGTAAAGGTAGATGTGCGGGACATCTGCAGCCTCCGGACAGAATGCACAGACTGGTGACGAGACGAGCATCATACGGAAGAGGGTTGTAGGCACCGGCAAGGGACGATGCAGGAATTTCCATTGGATATTACGTTCCGTAGGTGTAGGTAGAGGCAACGCCCCTGCTGATCAAACACAGGGCAGGGTTGCAGATGGGGCGTCAGGAATCGGAAGAATCGTGGAAAAAGGTAGACCACGTAAAAAGTGGTAGAGAGAAAAGACACTGAAGCAGGAGAAGTGGAGAGCGGAGCCCCGAACCATGAGAAAGAACGGAAGGGGAGGGAGGCAGAGGTGACGAAAATAAGTCTTGTTGGATTTTTTTTTATAATTGAAGGTTTAACGACCACCGTGAGCGACTCAATGGGTTATAAGCAGTCGCCCGTCCCTAATGTAGGGTCACTGGTTCCAGGGAAAGGAGAAAGCCAGTGCCGTAAGACAAACACAACATCCATGCCTCACCGGGATTCGAACCCGTACCCCTTTCGGACGAATGATCAGAGGCCATCGCTTAGACCACTGCGCCACCGGGGCGGCCTTGTTGAAGTTGCAAGAGCATGATAGAATGGGTGATAGAGGAGCGGAGAGCAGCCTACAGAGAGCGGGAAGCGGAGGTGTGTAGAAGTAGGGGGATAGCTCTGGAAAAGGTTTCCAAGCAAGGTCTGTGGAGAGGTGGTCTCGAACTGTCACGACCCCAGCGGGGAACCATGATATTTCAGAGAAGTAGGGAGCATCATGAGGATGGGTCGCTTCGGTGGCGCAGTGGTCTAAGCGATGGCCTCTGATTATTCGTCCGTAATGGGTCCGGGTTCGAATCCCGGTGAGGCATGGATGTTGTGTTTGTCTTACGGCACTGGCTCTCTCCCTTTTCTGGAACCAGTGACCCAAAGTTAGGGACGGGCGACTGCTTATAGCCCATTGAGTTGCTCACGGTGGTCGTTAAACCTCCCATAAAAAAATCATCATGAGGATGGATAGCTGAGCAGTGCAACAGTGGCTGAGCAAGAAGTTCATAAGTGGAAGCGGGAGGGGCACGGAGAAAAGAGAGCGCTTCAGAACAGAGACAGGAAAGGCAGGGGCGTAGAAAGGGTAAATGATCCATCAGGAGAAATGTAGTAAAAGATAATCTTGGATTACATGGAGAAATAATGACGTCTAAGGTGAGATGGATTGGAGCCGGCGATGCACTAAGGATCCGTAGCAGGGAAACCATACGGTGTGCTCGATAATAGAGCACCGCATCAATTAACGCGATATCTCCTGCAGGTACCGGGTGATGGAGTATAGAGATTCGGATCCAGTGATGATGTGACCTGATCATCTTGGTCGCCAACTGGGGTGATCTCCTGAAGGTTGTAGACTGGGAGCTTAATTACAGTCCAAAAATGAAGGCATAGTGAAAGGATGTAGGTCCGGGCAATTTTAGCCCGTATGAAGTAAGATGTGCAGAACTGCACAGTCCGCCGAAAATTCGCGGAGAGAGTAAGACGTGGCAAAAGTGCAGACCAAGTGGCGTTTTGTGCAGCTGATGGTAGGCCAAGTAATTTTTGCATGGTAGCGGGCCAGGTGGCCCCCACGGTGCGTCCGACCGGGTAGTCCACGAACCACACCACAGTCCAGAGCTTTTAGTGGTGTTAACTGCAACACCGGAGCACGACGAGTAGAGCTGGAGTGCGCCAAAGTCGAATTGCTGGTTGTTTCCAACACAGAAAGGTAGCATCGTCTGCGTATGCCGAATAGGTGGTGTTGAAATGACGAGTACTAGCTATTAATGGAGGAAGTGCAGCGAGCAGAGCACTATGAGTAGATCTGAGAAATGGCTCAAACGCCACGGCAAACAATTGTCCGCTGAAACCGGATGGGAGCAGTAAGAAAGGTGATATTCTTCACTTGGAATACCGCGTCCTGATAAGAGTAGAGACAAAAGAAGGAGGAAAGACAAAAGCAGTGAGAATGAGAGAAAGATAGGAGTGGGAAATGTTATCCAATGCCCCGCGCTGGTCTAAGTTAAGGAATGCGAGCGATTCTTTGTTAGTAGAAGCAAGATGGAAAAGATTACGAAGGAGGTGGAGGTTTGAGGAGATGGACCGACCAGGGATCCTGTAGATCTGGACGGGAGAAAGAAAAAACGGAAGGACAGAATTGAGTCCGCGGGAGAGAAGTTTAGTATAGAGTTTATAATCAATATTTAATAGAGAGATGGGTCACCAATTTCCCAAGTCAATGAGATGGCCCTTCTCCGGAAAGAGCGCGACATGGGCAACGGTAAAACACCTCGGAAGAGAAGAGGAAGTGAAAGCAGCAGTAAAAGCAGCAAGGAGAAACGGAAGAAGAGCAGAAAAAAGGCAAGATAGTAGGAGAAGGAAAGGCCGTCAGGTTTAGGGACGGCTCGGGAATTTAGAGAACGGAAAATGTGCCGGAGCCCTGAAGAGGTGAGAGGTTGAGAAAGAGAGTCTGAAAGGTGAGGAGGGACTTGAGGGAGAGATGAAAGGAGAGAGGCAACAGCGGAGGAAGACGGAGGAGGAGTTTCACCTAATTTGGAGATAAAATAGCTGCGAACTCGTGAACAGAGGACGTCAGCAGCTGAGACAACCTGACCATCTGGCTGGCGAAGAAGTCGGAGATGGTGTGAGGAGCGTCGTTGAGATTCAAACGAGGAAAGGAAGTCAAAGGCGCAGTCCTCCGAAGCAAGATGCTGCAGACGGATGCGAAGAATGGCTTGCTGGGTACGTGGTTCTAATAGTGCTTGTAGATCGGCCAGGTAGGTAGGGTAGAGCGGATGGACTCCAAGATGCGTGAGAATGTGTCTAATGTTCTGTTCCTCCATTTGTCGTTGAGTGTTGATGCGAAAGGAGAAACGTTTTAGGAGATCTAAGATGTACGACCTTACTACCAACCAATACGTCAACGCAACAGACGCGGTGGAGAGAGCAGAACGGAAGTGTTGTAGAAGCTCTCAATCTTGAGAGCACAGAGCTGGGTCAATTAGAAGAGACGAGTCGAACGTCCTGGAGTGGTACCCGGAACGCTGATACGACGAGATACCAAAGGCAGCCTGGACCGCACAATGGTCAGAGAAAGCCGTAGGTAAGTGCAGGCAAGTCGTCGCAACTGGCAGAGGTGTAGAAGTGACATACAGGCGATCCAATCGTGCAGAAGAGAGAGTGGACGCAGCCGCTTTTCACCACGTATAGGATAATGTCGTCGGATGGAGGTAACGATAAACATCATGAAGACAAAAATCCGCCACAAGGATACGGAGCAGATTCACAAGCCGGTGGCGATATTTTTTAGTAGCAGGCGTGAGATCAAGGGCGGGATGCAGTGTGAAATTGAAGTCTCTCTCAATCAGGACATTGTCGGAAGGCAACGCTGACTGAACGCAGCGCCAGGAATATAGAGGTGAGATGCGTGGAAGCTCAGGGAACGTAGATATTGACATATTGAGTACTAAGTATATTTGGCCTTCACAAGTGAAGGTGAGGCGCGGTAGGTAGTCTTGGCAGAGGTTGTGGACCCGGACCGCAGAAATAGCCTGGCGGAACCGAAAACGAATCCCGATCGCCAAGCCTCCGGACTGAGAGAGCTTGAAAGCATGATGGAACTGGTAATCCTAATGTCGCCAACGGTTGAAAGGTGTAAATGAAAGCCAGTTGGTTTCCTGCAAGAGTAGAATATCAGCGCCCATTGGGGCTAGAACTTCGTGGGCCAGCTCATTCGCCAGCGGGGAGTTAAAGTTCCGACAGTTCAAGGTCACTACTATGAAGGGAACAATCCGAAGGTGGTTGAAGGAGTTTATCTGCTGCATCTTTAAGCTTGTAAAGGTGACTGGCGAATTTTCTGGTCCACTCAGGGCTGCCCAGCGTTGAAGGAGGCAGTACCAGCAGACGCGCGCGGATGGCCTGTGTTTGCGTTACGATCTCAGAAAGTTGTTTAGGGTAAGAGCTTAAAAAGCTGCAAGACATCCGGCTGAAGCTGGTACTGGTAAGGAAGGCATGCAATGCCTCTCGTATGGCTGGCGTTTGTGGAAGAGAGGAATCATCCAGGAGGCGTAGAAAATCAGCAAGAGAAATCGGATCGAAAGCGCTGACATCAACATCCGAAGCAATAGAGCCTTCTTAGGTACAGTCACTCGCAGAACGGTCACATTCACCTGAGTTAGTGGGCGATGTTCGAGTTTTTTTTCACGAGAACAAGTCTACCGTCGGCGCTTTGTGCGCCCTCGGACGAGCGAGAAGGCTGAAAGAGAAGGATCTGGTACCTTGAAAAGGCCGGAAACGGTGGCCTTACTAACAACTTCGGTAGGATGAGAATCAGCAGTGGCCACATTATCAACCGCAGAAGGTAGAGATGGAGCTGTATCTGAAGGCGTAGGAAGAGGTTGGTTAGAATGATTTGTAGAACGAGCTGCGGGCGAAGGTGGTAGCTGATTGGAAGCAACGCCGGTGGTCGAACTCTGCGACGAAGGCACGCGTTGACCAACGACTTTAGTAATACTTTCGTCATAAGTCGGCTGTCGCTGGTCAGAGGTTGGATATGACAACGCCGGTGGCCGTGAGAAAGAATGATGGGGCTGTGCTGTCGAGTTGGGGCCGGTGGAAGCAAGTAGCCGACAGAGAGCTCGGAGGTGTACTCGACCGTTGCATACTGGACAGGCAGTGCCTACAATGATGGTAATTTGACAAGTGTGTGGCCCGCATCGCACCCGGAGTTGTGGTGGAACTCGTTGCATATCGTCATCAGCTGGAAACACCACCCTCATCTGGCGCCGAAGGCTACGCAGGTAACGATCCTCTGGGTCATCTGAGAAAGAAGAGTATGTAGTCATGGAGCCAACAGGACTGCTAAATCAATGGATGGCTGAAAGCAGAACATTATCAGATACCTCCGGTTGTACTGAAAAAGCTGACTGAGACTGGCAGTTGGGTGAGGGGATCCGCCGAGAGATGCTGATCCCCAATGGATAGACCTTCCATTTGCCCACGAATGGCATACTCTGCTCTAGAAAAGTAGGCGATCGCCTGTCTGGGCCGGCGTGCAACGTGAGTGATTGCTTGTGGTGGAAACATCTGACGTAGAGCAGCACTATAGGCCATAAGTTTAGTATTGGGAAGGCTCCGGAATACAACTCCACATGCGACAGTCTCCATGAAGCGCTGACCGTATGACGAGCTAGGCGGAAAATCAACAGAGATGGTGTCAGCATCATACGTCATCTTGAGCTGACGTACATTGGAAGGAGAGGGCGAATGAGAAGATCCGGTGTTAGGAGAAGTGACTGCCGCATAGGATAATGCAGCCGGTCGTTGCAGCAAAGGTTGAGCATCAACGTACTTTGAGAGATCCATTGCATCCTCTACCGGCCTGGGGGAAGACACTCCATCACCTCCAGAAGTAGCAGAAGAGGAAGCTACTAGAGCAGGCAGCGCAGCGATAGAACGCTGTGATGAGGAGGGGCTAGACGAACGAGATACGTCATTAACGACTGCACCAATAGGAGAAGTGCTTGCTGGATCAGCAATTCCGGAAGCGAGAGCATGATCTACGCTATCTCCGGAAGCCGCCATTTTCAATGGCGATAAGAAATCTTGTCTTGGCCATCTTGGCCAAGACAGTAAAATGAGGATTACAAAGCAAAGAAGTCACTTACCAGCTCGGCAGTGTATAGAAACGAAGACGATTCCTTTAGGGACACCGTACACACAAAATATAAGGCAGAAAACTCGAAATATAGCTCACACAGAGCAATAATCGCGAGTACAAAAAAAAAAAAAAAAAAACACGCCCACGAAAGTTTTGTCGCAACAGAAGTATTTTTGGTCCAGTTATGAAGATAATGGTTATGGAATAAATATCGCTCCTGTGCTTCGACATTTGACCCCATTTCGATGATATTAAACAGAATGGATTCCGCATACCTCCGAAACCACACACTAAAGTTTTGTTGCAATCGAAGCATTTTTACGTAAGTTATGGCGCATAAGGGTAATGGAATGAAAACGGCTACTGTGTCCTAACCTTTGACCCCATGTGGTCCATTTTCAATACGGTTCGTCACCATGTTGTCTCTTACCACATACTAAAATTTCGTTGAACTGGGACCATTTTTACGCGATTTATCGTGCGGGCAGATAGACAGACAGACGGACAAAGCTGGAGTATATACGCTTCTTCAACCTGTGGTTGGAAAGCGTAAGAAAGAAAACATGCAGTTAATTGCTGTTCTATTCGATGACTTTTGATCTTTCGATTACATAGGATGTGCCAAAAGTTCTTAGTTGCAGTGAAACGTGAGATCCTGGAACCTTAAAACACGACCCAGGTTAATGAGAAGAAAGATTGTAGTAAAAGAAAATAGCGCTGCATTTCTGTGTGAAATAGGTTTTTGGTCTGCTGTGGGTGAAAAAGAAACAGTGTTAGTCTGACCTTCATCCGCCAAGTGATTTTCATGCTATGAACAGGTTTGCATGCGGGTAGGGTTTCAAATCGCTGTCAAGTACTTTGGGAAACACCTCTTCTTGACAAGCGACTGTCGAAAATTAGTTTTAGAATTGGCAGGGAATGAAATTCACTGGGAAACGAGCCTTAATCTGGGCAACTCTATATCGCTGAAACGCCTGAAAATGTTGATGCTATAAGGAAACTAATAAAAAAGAAGCTTATACCCTGAGTGGCCACTTAATTATAACCACTTGACAGTTTTAGGCAAATGAGCTATGGCTGCACGCTATTACCGCCAGAGGGCGAGGCTAGTATAAAAAGAGAAAGCTTAGTGCTTGCGACAGTAGTAGAAGTGATTTTTGGGTCACGAGATGGGTAAAAAATGCGATTTGGCGGACTTTCAACGTGGGATGATTGTAGGAGCTCGGAGCCATGGAGCGAGTATCACCGAAACCACCACATTCGTGAAATGTTCCAGAGCAACTGTTGTTAAAATGTTTAAAGACTGGACTGTTAGCCAAAAAACGGGACACTTCGTGCACCGTGTGGTCGTCATCGACTAGTTACTGCTCGGGCGGAACGGAGAGTGTCCAGACTGGTAACAGGCAACAGCAGGGCAAGAGTATAGAAAATTACAGACCATCTTAATCTAGGATCCTCTCAAATGATCTCTGCACGCACTGTTCACCGTACACTGAATCGGATGGGATATGGCAGCCGAAGGCCTGTTCGAACATTTTTGCTGTCTTCAGTTAACAAGAGAAAACGTCTCCAGTTCGTACAGGAGCACAAGGATTGGACAATCGATTACTGGAAACAAATTATGTGTTTCGATGAATCACGTTTTAAGTTGCACCATGCCGATGGCAGAGTGAGAATTTGGCGGAAACAGCACTAAAGCATGGACCCCAAATGTATTGCTACAACCCTTCAAGCTGGTGGAGGCAACGTTATGGTTTGGGGAATGTTTTCCTGTCATGCTTTGGGCCCTTTAATTCGTGTTGATCAACGTCTGACTGGCACATCATATCTTAACATCGTTTTGGACCAAGTGCAACCTGTTATGTATGTTGCTTATCCCAATACTGATGGCTACTTTCAACAAGATAATGCGTCCTGCCATAGTGCTAGTATTGTACAGGATTGGTTTCAGGAACATGCCGGTGAGTGAGTTTATTTTGCTTAGGTGGCCCCCACAATCTCCAGACGTCAACCCCATTGAGACTTTGTGGGATGAAGCTAAACGAGCCATCAGACAGCTGGATCCATAACTCTGCAATCTCACACTCCTGGAAAGTGCTATTCGTCAAGCATGGTCTCAGATGCTGCTAACCACCTATCAACATATCGTGGAGTCCATGCCACGAAGAATCGACGCAGTATTAAAGGCAAAAGTTGGCCCAACGAAGTACTGAGGGTGTGTTCGTAATAAAGTGGCCACTCAGTGTATCATAATTTCCGAAATGGAGACATCCTTTAACATTGGATCAACAGCAGCGTTAGAGATCGTGCATGATTATTTGTTTCTCAGCAAAAGATGCGCTCAATGGATGCCACTTTCACTGCCCAGCCAACAAAAGTCGAATGATGTTCAATGGTGTCATTTCATGATCGTCAGTTTTGGTGACTGGCAAAGCAGGTGGACATACAACATCTTGACTGGTATCGAATCATGGATGTACCACTATGACGCTGAAGCGAAACAGGAATTGAGGGTACGGCTTTTCCTAAGTGATCAATCGACAAGGAAAGCCGAAAGAAACCGTAGGGCATGTAATCAAATGGTTGTGTCTCTCTTGTCTCAAACAGGGCATATGGCGGCAGTGAAAATCCTCCAAATACGTGGCGTCAGTGAATAAACAAAGACGTAGCTCTTTCCACGTTTAGCATAACACAGCAACCGAAAAATTGTTATTCGGTCACTGCTGGAGAACCGAATTCCAGATCTCTCGATATCCAGCAGAGCGCGTTAGCCTTACACCACGGTGGCCAACAATCCACGGCGCTACATTTATCATCATGAAGCTGCAGTGTTTCTGTGTTGAATATGAATATACTAGCCATTTCATAATTATCGGTACCAATACCTTAAATTTAGACACATCTGCCCATTCCATCACTAGACAAAACCAAAATCTTCGGTACTTAATTGGACTAGTGCGTTATTGAGAATGCCTCACTAGAATGTCAAAAGTGCTAAATCAATACTTCGCTATAAATGTCAGATATAAATGTCGCAGAAGACGAAATCGTATAGTGTCTTTAATGCAATCCCAGCAAGAACACAAGTGTTGGTAAACTGCTGGCCACCAGCTGGAAGCAATGGGTTACTACTGGCTGAAATCCGCCGCTCACGGTACGGTAACGATCGGTTGGAGGCAGCACCATCAGGTGGCAGCCATTGTAGGCATTTCAGCATCGCTGTGAGTTACGTGCCTTCAAGCAAGTGCCACTAGTGGCCCGTAGCTGGCAACTGCAGCAACCCCAACACGAGGTGAAAGTAGCAGGGCTGTCCATGCTCAAAAGCAACACGTGCACAGTCTCTCGTTGTACCAATTAATTGAAGACGACGCCATCGCTACCGTATTTACTTTAGTGGATGTTAAGAAAATCCATTTGTAGAGAGACGAATTTATTTCTTAGTGAAGATTACCGTCGGAGGAAAATTATGTAAATAAATAATGAACACTAAGAAACATTCAGTCGCTCTCATGTATTTATAGAAACTCATTTCGTGGCAAAATTCTTGCACTAACACACGAAGAATCCAGAATACAAACAACCATAAAACATACCTACTTCATTCACATGGATAACAAGAAATTATTTCTGTATAATCTCTCGTTAACATACACAAAACCGCTTCAAACAAAAGTCGCGAAAAGATATTAAAAAATCCTTATGCTGGATAAAAATTAAGAATTATACTCGTACAAAATGGGTATTTTTATTACAAAATAATAAAGTATTTGAAAAATTAATAAATAAGCAACGCTATTGGAATATAATGCACTCATCCATGGGTTGAGTACACAAGATTGGAGGAATTCGCTGCTAGAAATCACCGGAAGCAAATGAAAATATATTTCCTATTTAGAACAAATGTAGCTTCGAACCGTGAGAAAACAGACACAGCGTTATAAATGTAACAGGATGTGACTTGAACGGGTAAATATAATAAATATAGAATCGCCTTTCAAGACCACAAGGACAGCAAAAAATTTGGTAAACGTCTTTAAATTGGTACAATCGCTGAAAGTGAGTGAAGTTCCCTTAAGGTAAATAAAAAAATCGTTTCGCTGAAAAAAATAAATTTATAAATTATATGAAACGGACATTTATGAAAACTGACTCGCAATAGTGTACAATTATAAAGAGAAATCTTCGTTTCAAATAACGCAGGAAAGAGGTTCACCTTCGAGCAACGCTCGCACGTGGTAAACTAGTGTCCTGGCTAAAGCGACCGCGTCGGAAACAAGATGTTGTGGTTTCAATGCTACCACGATCCACCGAGTCTTTTCCCGGACCTGTTGAAGAAATTTCCCCAGCGCCCTGCGGTCATGCTGAAGTTTCGTTGGGACAGAATCGGCAAGCCATCAGTTACGTCATGTGATTGCCGGCTGCCACTTCCCGGAAACTGGCGGACCACATAAGGCTAGCCATAATTTATGGCACGTGTTTGCAGGACAGCTTAAGGGCCGCTTGCGGCAGCCAGTGCCTGTTATGGATAACTGATAGCCCTGTTTTGGCATATGACAACTGATGGGGATGCCAACTGTTGGCCAGCTGCTGGAATGAACTGCTGGCCCATGTGGTAACCACCGAGACATTTTATAGACGTTTGGGCATCAGCAACACAGTGCTGGGCAACTGCGGCCACTGCTTGCTGCCAGTGCTTGCTTAAGTGCTGGCCCAGCAAGACTGTTTTTGCTGGGATAGCGTACTGATCCTCCAGCAATGGTTTGCCAATAGTAACTCAGCATTCGTGAATACGAGACCGTATACGGAGTCATTAGTCACTGGAGGTAGGAATGACATCTGATAAAAATACCGGTTGGTTTTAAAATAAGTATCCCTGTTTTGGGTGGTGTCTAGAGCAGCGAGAAATGGATATATCGCGAAGAAACTGGGTAGGCAGCTTATTGAGGCATGGGTAAAACGATTTAGCGGACACAATTTAGTTCAAAATTGCATCACTAAGGGAAAAATGGCCCTGCAGATGCAAGAAAAGAACATAAACGTGCCCAAATTTACTGTTATTGATAGCACGTAAGTTTCAGAACAAAATGTGTTGAATACGCTTATCATCACAAGTGATATGCTGCAAACGAAGAACGTCATGGGACACGTGTGCTCACTTCATCTCGGGGCCGATGTTGGCCACTTCACGTCTGTCACTGGTTTTCATATCTGAGAGAGAGCGCATGCAACCTCGATAAATTCTGTCTTTTAGGTACCCACAAAGACAGAAATCTCAAGGACTAAGATCCGGAGATCGGTCTGCCCAGGTCGGCAGAAACCCTCGAGGAATTGGACATGTTCACTGAACAATGTTAAACTGAGCAATTCCTCTGAAACTGCTGTGTGAGAGTGCGTTCCGGTTTGCACTTGCAACTACAACTTCGTCCACAATAGTTTCGAAAACTATGAGACGACATCTTCCCGACGTTATACCCAATTCTGCAGTATTTTTGTACTTCCGTATCATCCATCTCAACGTCACGGGTGTAAGGGGATCTCTCTCTAATCCTTTGATTCGTCGAAGCTTGCGAAATACGCTATTAGTATTGCTCTGAATCAAAAAAAATATTACTAGTACCGTAAATTTCTTCTTTGCAAGAGCCATAATGACTACCGGTAGCCTGATCACTGCCTCTTTTATCTTTCCAGACACAGCATGCCAAATTTGCTTGTGGACATTTGCATACGAAACTTTCCTTGTGAACAACCTACAGTTTCGCAGATTTCTACAGCGATGCTTCTGATATGCATCACGGGTAATTTCTTGTGATGGTGAGCATATTGACAAGATTTTGTCCTGAAACGTTTGTGCTGTCAATAAACACTAAACCCAGGCACGTGTCTCTTCATTTTTGGTTTTGCAGCTCCATTGTTCCCCTCGCGGCCAATTTTGAACTAATTACTTTTTCTCACTAAATCGTTTTCCCATGCCCTCAGTAAGCTGCCTACTAAGTGTCGTAGCGATATCGCCCATTCTCGAGACCCAAGAACAGGAATACTAATTTTATAATCACCTGGTACTGTGTGACTACCAATAGTGAAATTTGGAGAGAAATCGCATTTTAACTTGGCATCGGTTTGAAATTCCCGAAGCTGAGTGGTGTATTTTCATAAATGGTTATTTACTTTATAAAGGCTTCGCAACCGAATTTCGAAACTTCAAAAATAGAGAAAGAACAAAAATTCAGTTTATTAGTTCCATCACTGCTAACTTGGAAAAACACAACTACGAGCGATTCAGTAGACGAAAGTAGAAAGCGTATAATTTAATGAAAAGAGAACTAAAACAGAACATGTTTAATTACTATCTCATAACTCATGTATCTTCCATTTTACGTGATATTTGTTTTACTTTTGTACTATAGAATTGTAGTAATTTCTATTTTTTGAATCACTCTGGTGGCCCAAGGATTTCTGGAAAATATCAACGTATATTATGTGTTCTTGACTGATTCTTAACAATTCAGGTTTTTATCTTGTATATATATATATATAAAGAAGGTCAGGTGATGCGTAACATCACAGCCTCTCCTTGACAAATGTCAACCCCGCCTTCTCGTGGTGCATCCTGTTCCCACTAAAGGGGCTCTGACGACCGACAATAGCGGTATAACTATACCATCGGGATTAGAGGAAATGCTATCCCACACTCACCAACCCGCTTGGCCAGCGTGGTGAGTTATGGCCAAACCCCTCCAAAATGATTCCACAACTTAAATCTTGGCCCTCAGTCTCCGGCAGCTGGAATGTACCTGGCCAAGGCAGCGGCCAGTGCGACATGAAGGCAGAGGGTGCTAAGAATCCCCGGAGGACCGGACTAGGCTGCCATCTGATGCTGACCTTGGCTACGTACAATGGACGCTCCCTATCTTCTGATTCAAGGCTTCTTGAATTGGAAGAGGAACTACAAAGGATCAAGTGGGACATCGTGGGGCTAAGTGAGGTAAGGAGAAAAGGAGAAGATCTCATTGAACTGAAAAGTGGACATCTCTTCTACTATCGTGGGGCAGATACTGGCGGAACTAGTGGTGTTGGATTTATAATAAACAAGAAACCGAAGGATAAAGTTGTAGAAGTTGAAAATTCCTCTGACAGAGCTGCACGACTTGTTATCCAACTCTCGAAAAGATACCAGGCTCAGATTATTCAAACTTATGCACCCACCACAAGTCATCCTGAAGAAGAAATTGAAGAATTTTATGAGGAAATTTGTCATCTAAATAATAAAGGTAAGCAGCACTTGAAAATAATTATGGGAGATTTCAATGCAAAAATAGGGCAACGGCAACAGAATGAAACTTCAGTAGGTAAATTCGGTCAGGGCAACAGAAACCAGCGTGGAAATACTCTCGTTGAGTTTGCAGAGGCAGAAGGGTTTTTCATCTTGAACTCCTTCTTCAAGAAAAAGCCACACAGGAAATGGACATGGAGACATCCAAATGGGACGACAAGTGAAATTGATTTTATTATGTGTAACAAAAAATTCGTCATAGAAGACTGCAGTGTGCTAAACAAGTTCAACACAGGTAGTGACCATAGATTGGTGAGATGTAAGATGCACCTCAACACTAAACTTGAACGTGGCAAGCTCATAAGACAAACAAAATGTTTTGACATAACCAACCTTAAAAAACACCATAATACCTTCAAGTTGGAACTGAAGAACAGATTCTCTGCTTTAGAAGGCCTAACATCGGAAGAAGTGGACATCTCTGAAGTTAACAGAAAAGTAACCAAAGCTCTTATGGAAACAGCAACAAAATTAGCTGGGTCTAAGAACAAGTTGCATGTAAATAAATTATCAGGAAAAACGAAAATGTTGATGCAAAAAAGAAGAGAGATGAGGACAACTAAAGAAGATGTAACTTCCAAAGTGGAATATATAGAGCTATGCAAGACAGTAAGGAAAAGTATCACTGAAGACGTAAGAAAATTCAACTGTGAACTAGTGAGGAAAGCAATTGAAAACAACCAAAGCCTAAAGATAGCAAAGGGACATCTCAGTAAAGGAAGAAAACAGATTATGGCACTGAGAAAAGAAGATGGTTCTGTAACAAGAAATAGAGGCGAAATTTTGACAAGAGTGAAAGATTTCTACTCCAAATTATATGAAAGGGATGATACATGCACTCCAGACATCATGAAAGATACCAGTACCAGAGTTCCTCCAGTCCTTCCAGCAGAAGTTGCACATGCAATCAAGAACATGAAGCGGGGAAAAGCTCCAGGAGAAGATGGAATTACTGTAGACATCATACAAGAAGCAAGTGGAGAAATCGAAACAGTACTCGCCCAAAATTTCACTCGATGCCTTAATGAAGGAAAGATTCCTGAGGATTGGAACACCGCTACAATGATCCTGCTACATAAGAATGGTGACATTGAGGATCTTGGAAACTACAGACCTATCAGCCTCCTATCAGTAGTTTATAAAATCTTCACTAAAGTTCTTTCACACCGCTTGAAGGTAACACTGGACATGGCTCAACCGAGAGAACAAGCTGGATTCAGGAGTAGCTACAGCACAATAGATCATATCCATGTGCTGAGAGAACTAATTGAAAGAGCGAGGGAATATGAACTTCCATTGTGCATGGCTTTTATCGATTATGAAAAAGCCTTTGATTCAGTGAAACCATCAGCAGTTACAATGGCTCTGAAAACCTGCGGTATTGAAGATGCATACATTAATATTATTAATAACATCTATGAAAATGCAAGTGCAAAGATTAGGCTGTTTGAAAATACAACACAAGTAAAAATTGGAAAGGGAGTGAGACAAGGTGACACCATATCTCCGAAGCTCTTTAATGCCACATTGGAGGGTGTTTTTCAGTCGCTGAGCTGGGAAAACAAGGGGATAAAGATTAATGGAGATTATCTAACCCACCTTCGTTTTGCTGATGACGTAGTCATTTTTGCAACTACCCCATCAGAGCTGCAGAGTATGATCCAGGAACTTGCTGACAAGAGTAAAGAAGTGGGATTAAAAATGAACTTTCAGAAGACAAAAGTGATGTTCAATGCTTTTACAAGAAATGAAGACTTATCGATTGATGGAGAAAAGCTGGAGATAACAGACACGTACGTTTATCTTGGACAGCAGATATCTAGTGAGGGTCACATTGATGAAGAAATTAATCGGCGTACAAAACTTGCCTGGAGAGCTTTTGGAAGAAACAGCATAATTTTCAAGAGCAATATGCCATTATGTCTTAAAAGAAAAGTTTTTGATCAATGCATCCTTCCAGTGCTTACGTATGGTGCAGAGACGTGGACCTTAACTAAAAGAGACATACAAAGGCTGCAGACAACTCAAAGAAGCATGGAGAGGTGCATACTTGGTGTAACCAGGAGAGATAAGAAGAATAACTCGTGGATCCGAAAAATGACAAGAGTGGAAGACATCATGATCAGAGTTAAATCCCTGAAATGGCAATGGGCTGGACATACTGCCAGAAGGACAGATCATCGATGGACAGCCGAAATTTTAGATTGGATTCCAAGGGACAGGAAAAGACCCAGAAGAAGACCACATGGGAGATGGGTGGATGAAATTCGAAAGTATGCAGGGGTGACATGGAGGAGACTGGCACAAGACAGACCGTTGTGGAGGAAACTTGGGGAGACCTTCGTCCAGCAGTGGATTGATAATGGTTGACAATGATGATGATGATGATATATATATATATATATATATATATATATATATATATATATATATATATATATATATATAAGAAAGATCCCATTCATGTGTGTGTGTGTGTGTGTGTGTGTGTGTGTGTGCTTTCAAGAAAACAAACTAATTCTGCGAATTGTGATATCGGAAGAAATAGGAAAAGGCATAGTGAAATCCGGAAATATTTACAGCAGAGGAGGAAACGGAATAACGGTGTGGTAAAAAGATGGAGACGTAAAAAAGGGCGTGAGGATAAGAATCCCATGATCGATTGTCTTGAACTCGTAAAGAGAAATTCCTGAGCATGGGGGATAGAGAAGAAGCCCGAGAGGATGGATTTCAGAATGATAGCCCCATGCCAAGAATAGACATCTTCCAGTGGTCACGTATAACTAAGAATCTCGGCCAACTATTTTTATCCGGATCCTTCTCTTTCCTTTCTGTTCGTTTTTATTTTCCCCATTGCGTGAGCAAGATTATCTGTTTCGCCTTTCTTTGTGTGTGGAAGGTGTGAAAGACGTTGATTTGCTCTGCTAATTCAGTTAAGAAAAAAGTGGTGGAAAGAAAGATCCCATTCATCAATCCTTGTTACAGGAAATGTAAAGAAAAAAATGTCAACTTAAGATATAGTTCAATGATTAAAAACATTATTTATTTTTTAATAAGAAAATCTGACGCACTTCTTTAATACATTATCAGTGTAATACACTGCAATTAAATTTTTCTCTATTTTTAGCTTTAAAAGGATATGATGACATATTTCGTACTTTATCTACCAACGAACTGCATAATTCGAAAAGAATTAAGCAATAAAACCACATTTAATTTCAGAAGACGCTGCAAACCATATTGATATATTTGGGAACTAGAGATTTTAAATATTAATAAATTGAAACTGTAATTAAACCATGTATGAAATAGAGCTGTTGAAGTTTAAACATCTTTATGAACCTTTTAAGCTGCCGATGTACAGACCTCAAAAAAAAAAAAAAAAAAAAGAAGAAACACGAACCACTCCCCTTAACTTTGAAACCGTTTGCTGCATGTCAACAAGTAAGGTACCGTTGGAAACAATGGAAGGGAACTATTATGTGTTGCAAAGAAAAATGCTAATTAAACTAATTAACACGCTAATTAGCTCTCTATCGCCGAATTTTTCCATACAAGAGGGGTGTTATTTTACACGCGTTCTATTCAGCCCTTAAATTCCAAATTTCATAAAATTCCATTTTTAAAACCCTTAAATGAAAAAATTTAAAACCCTTAAATTCCAAATTTCATACGAATCGACCGCTAAATTAAGCAATAAAACCACGAATCGAACCGATTACACGATAAATACGTGTACAGTGAGCTACGGAAAAAAGATGCAGCTAATGTTAAATTCCGAAAGTTGATTTTGATTTGTATCATTTAATCGAGAACAAATATAATGATTTGGTGCTGTAACAGTAAAACACAAAGATACCCAGGTAATATGAGACGTTATATACAGCACATCAATGTTTTCCCAGTGGAAGGCATTGACCCTTACACCACCTAGCGAGAAAATGTGTTCCACTGGGGAAACATTGAAGTGCTGTATATATATAAACATTGATGTGCTGTATATATATAAACATTGATGTGCTGTATATGCCCTATTTCGAGAATTTCTTTTCTAACCATTCGAAATGCCATGAATGGCTAGAAAAGAAATTCTCGAAATAGGGCATGGCTCAAGCATCTACATTCTTTTAACTGTGCTAATGCCCTAATTTATTTAAATAGTGGGTTTTGGGTAAGTGGAACTTGATTTCAAGCATGTCATGCGTCTTTTGGTGAACATAGATATTAATCTGTATCCATTCAATATGTTAACAGAAGCGCCAGTCCTCATATATTCCATGGTATATACAGGGTGATCCATTTAAACCAGTACCATGTGATTTACTTATAACTTTTTTATAAAAAACAACAAAATCATACAGTAAGTTGAGCATTATACATGTGGTATTGGAGAATCATTTTTTCAAAGCAAATGTTGAAATTGTCCTCCAATTTCTTGTAAACACAGTTGAACACGCCGCATCATATTCAGTGATGTCTCAGGTAGAATACGAGCAGCAACATTGCCAATTTCAATCGTGATTGTTTCACGCAATGCATCCAATGTTTTTGGATGGGTCTTGTAAACTCTATCCTTTAAGTAGCCCCATAAAAAGTCAGAGGAAGTTAAGTCCGGAGATCGGGGAGGCCATATGTTTTTTGATATTAATCTGTCATCAAAGAAGCTGGTTATGAGTTCCATTGAGACTTTCGATGTGTGACACGTAGCGCCATCCTGCTGAAAGTAGCCCTCTGTCAATTTAATGTCATCAAGTTATTCCACACATTCATTGAATATGCGGCAATAAACGTTAGTGTTGACAGTCTCAGAGAAAAACATGGGGCCAATAATTTTCGTAGACGAAATCGCACACCATACACCAACCTTTTATGAGTGCATCGGTGTTTCACACGTAACGTGTGGGTTTTCGGCAGCCCAGTATCTGCTGTTTTGCGAATTGACGTAGCCTGACAGATGAAACCAGGCTTCATCCGTAAACCATGTGATGGAGAGAATATCAGATCGCAAATTAAGAAAATTTTGAAACCATTTGCAGTAACTTACTCTCTTTCCCTTGTCTGGTTCCTGCAGCTGATGGATTACGTGTACTTTAAATGGTCAAATATTCGCTTTTTTTGCTGCCCTGTGCCAAGTTCCATATGAATATCCTGTCTGTTGGCTTAATCTGCGCAACGATTTCGTCGGAGATTGAAGTAAACGTTGCCGAACATCGTCCACACGCGTTTGGGGCATTGGAGGGTGATATCTACCACTACCGCTGAGAAGAGAACCAGTTTGTTCCAGTTTTTTTGCCATCGACAGAATTGTTGACTTGCTTGGCACTTTTCGAACTCCAAACTCTCTTCGAAATGCTCGTTGCGTTTTGATGACAGAATTGGTTACCCAATACGATTTCACTAAAAATACACGCTCTGGAACAGAGTACTGCATGTTACCGAATGCACGCAAGTGAATGACAACGCAACAACAGACAAATCATGAGCTGAGTTACAGTTACGGTTAACAATCTTCTTCACGGTGGCGGTTTTCATTCTCCAGGAATTGCTGCTTCTATTGAAAAAAAGAAGAAGTTTCTTGCGCAGTCCCTTGCAAAAATGTAAGGCTTTTTTGGGTACTGGTTTAAATGGATCGCCCTGTATATAAAAGAGTTGACTTTAATCATTGTGACAAAGAACCTTTTCACGATTCGGTATGTCAAAGTAGAGGATAAACTATATTTGCGGGTTTATTTTATTAGGTCGAACCATTCCCTGCCCTAATTTGTACTATTTGGACTCCGTATTCATATGCGGCAGTGCCCGGCTCGAATGTGGACTTTTCAGCTGGTTCTCGTAATACGTGACAAATGACAAGCAACATAGAGCTGTATACGTATTTCCAGTTATATTTGATATTTACATTCTCGGTTTCTATATTTGTGCCTTCCAAATATTTGAAATAAAAAGAATGATGACACCCAATTTTCTGTTGTAATGAACGCATCTTTTGAACTGTTTCTGACGCGAATTAAATTTTTCAAAGTTATTCAAAGTCAATGCAACCAATTAGGAAATACCAACCGGATGTTTATAATCAATAAAACATCCAGAAATAGAAACAGCTATATTTCTTCTAACACCCTCTAAAACGTATGTTACAAAAATTAACAAGTAGAGCTAAAAAAAATGTCTGATAGCAGAAGGATATCGCAGACAAACAGAAGGATATCGAGAACAAATATAAAAAGAAACATGATATAACTCTACGCATTCTAGCTAAAGAATCTTGCATAAAGGAAAGTTGAAAGTAGGCTTAAAATATTCTTCATGGAAAAAGTTATGCTAAAGAAAAATTAACTTTTCAAATTTTCAAATACGTTTCCCGCAAGCAGATGCAGCGATAAAAAAAGGCATTGACCCTTACACCACCTAGCGAGAAATCTGTGCATTATTTAAAGACGATAATGTTCCACATCTCTATTGTCGTGAATGACATACAGTAAAAAAAGAAATTTCTCAGTAGGCTTTTTAGAAGCGGAGATACAGCAGCAAACAGAAGTGCACAAGCACCACCTAGACACAGCTGTGAACTATAAAACTCCTCAAATATTAACCTAAAGTGTTCCACAAGGTAAACGGCATCCGATGTTGAACGAATTTTAAATTGCACATTTAAAAGCGGATATATTAAGAAAAAGATGTAAGGTCAGGTGATGCGTAACATCACAGCCTCTCCTTGACAAATGTCAACCCCGCCTTCTCGTGGTGCATCCTGTTCCCACTAAAGGGGCTCTGACGACCGCAAATAGCGGTATAACTATACCATCGGGATCAGAGGAAATGCTATCCCACACTCACCAACCCGCTTGGCCAGCGTGGTGAGTTATGGCCAAACACCTCCAAAATGACTCTACAACTTAAATCTTGGCCCTCAGTCTCCGGCGGCTGGAATGTACCTGGCCAAGGCAGCGGCCAGTGCGACATGAAGGCAGAGGGTGCTAAGAATCCCCGGAGGACCGGACTAGGCTGCCATTTGATGCTGACCTTGGCTACCTACAACGGACGCTCCCTATCTTCTGATTCAAGGCTTCTTGAATTGGAAGAGGAACTACAAAGGATCAAGTGGGACATCGTCGGGCTAAGTGAGGTAAGGAGAAAAGGAGAAGATCTCATTGAACTGAAAAGTGGACATCTCTTCTATTATCGTGGGACAGATACTGGCAGAACTAGTGGTGTTGGATTTATAATAAACAAGAAACTGAAGGATAAAGTGGTAGAAGTTGAAAGTTCCTCTGACAGAGCTGCACGACTCGTTATCCAACTATCGAGAAGATACCAGGCTCAGATTATTCAAACTTATGCACCCACCACAAGTCATCCTGAAGAAGAAATTGAAGAATTTTATGAGGAAATTCGTCATCTAAATAATAAAGGTAAGCAGCACTTGAAGATAATTATGGGAGATTTCAATGCAAAAATAGGGCACCGGCAACAGAATGAAACTTCAGTAGGTAAATTCGGTCACGGCAACAGAAACCAGCGTGGAAATACTCTCGTTGAGTTTGCAGAGGCAGAAGGATTTTTCATCTTGAACTCCTTCTTCAAGAAAAAGCCACACAGGAAATGGACATGGAGACATCCAATTGGGACGACAAGTGAAATTGATTTTATTATGTGTAACAAAAAATTCGTCATCGAAGACTGCAGTGTGCTGAACAAGTTCAACACAGGTAGTGACCATAGATTGGTGAGATGTAAGATGCACCTCAACACTAAACTGGAACGTGGCAAGCTCATAAGACAAACAGAATGTATTGACATAACCAACCTTAAAAAACACCATAATACTTTCAAGTTGGAACTGAAGAACAGATTCTCTGCTTTAGAAGGCCTAACATCGGAAGAAGTGGATATTTCGGAAGTTAACAGAAAAGTAACCAAAGCTCTTATGGAAACAGCAACAAAACTAGCTGGGTCTAAGAACAAGTTGCATGTAAACAAATTATCAGGAAAAACCAAAATGTTGATGCAAAAAAGAAGAGAGATGAGGACAACTAAAGAAGATGTGACTTCCAAAGTGGAATATATAGAGCTATGCAAGACAGCACGAAAAAGTATCACTGAAGACGTAAGGAAATTCAACTGTGAGCTAGTGAGGAAAGCAATTGAAAACAACCAAAGCCTAAAGATAGCAAAGGGACATCTCAGTAAGGGAAGAAAACAGATTATGGCTCTGAGAAAAGAAGATGGTTCTATAACAAGAAATAGAGGCGAAATTTTGACAAGAGTGAAAGATTTCTACTCCAAATTATATGAAAGGGATGATACATGTACTCCAGACATCATGAAAGGTACCAGAGTTCTTCCAGTCCTCCCAGCAGAAGTTGCTCATGCAATCAAGAACATGAAGCGGGGGAAAGCTCCAGGAGAAGATGGAATTACTATAGACATCATACAAGAAGCAAGTGGAGAAATTGAAACAGTACTCGCCCAAATTTTCACTCGATGCCTTAATGAAGGGAAGATTCCTGAGGATTGGAACAATGCTACAATGATCCTGCTACATAAAAAAGGTGACATTGAGGATCTCAGGAACTACAGACCTATCAGCCTCCTATCAGTGGTTTATAAAATCTTCACTAAAGTTCTTTCACACCGCTTGAAGGTAACACTGGACATGGCTCAACCGAGAGAACAAGCTGGATTCAGGAGTGGCTACAGCACAATAGATCATATCCACGTACTGAGAGAACTAATTGAGAGAGCGAGGGAATATGAACTTCCATTGTGCATGGCTTTTATCGATTATGAAAAAGCCTTTGATTCGGTGAAACCATCAGCAGTTACCACAGCTCTGAAATCCTGCGGTATTGAAGATGCATACATTAATATTATTAATAACATCTATGAAAATGCAAGTGCAAAGATTCGGCTGTTTGAAAATACAACACACATAAAAATTGGAAAGGGAGTGAGACAAGGTGACACCATATCTCCGAAGCTCTTTAATGCCTCATTGGAAAATGTCTTTCAATCACTGAACTGGGAAAACAAAGGGATAAAGATTAATGGAGATTATCTAACCCACCTTCGTTTTGCTGATGACGTAGTCATTTTTGCAACTACCCCATCAGAGCTGCAGAGTATGATCCAGGAACTTGCTGACAAGAGTAAAGAAGTGGGATTAAAAATGAACTTTCAGAAGACAAAAGTGATGTTCAATGCTTTTACAAGAAATGAAGATTTATCGATTGATGGAGAACAACTGGAGATAACAGATACGTATGTTTATCTTGGACAGCAGATATCAAGTGAGGGTCACATTGATGAAGAAATTAATCGGCGTACAAAACTTGCCTGGAGAGCTTTTGGAAGAAACAGCATAATTTTCAAGAGCAATATGCCATTATGTCTTAAAAGAAAAGTGTTTGATCAATGCATCCTTCCAGTGCTTACGTATGGTGCAGAGACGTGGACCTTAACTAAAAGAGACATACAAAGGCTGCAGGCAACTCAAAGAAGCATGGAGAGGTGCATGCTTGGTATAACCAGGAGAGATAAGAAGAGGAACTCGTGGATCCGAAAAATGTCGAGAGTAGAAGACATCATGATCAGAGTTAAATCCCTGAAATGGCAATGGGCTGGACATACTGCCAGAAGGACAGACCATAGATGGACAGCCGAAATTTTAGATTGGATTCCAAGGGACAGGAAAAGACCCAGAAAAAGACCACATGGGAGATGGGTGGATGAAATTCGTAAATATGCGGGAGTGACATGGAGGAGACTGGCACAAGACAGACCGTTTTGGAGGAAACTTGGGAGACCTTCGTCCAGCAGTGGATTGATAATGGTTGACAATGATGATGATGATGATATTAAGAAAAATATTGGCACCGTCTAGCGGCGAAATTTTGCATTATTTTGGTAAAAAATACCCTCACAGAGTTTGCACATTTAGTAGCATTTGACCGAAGAAATATTTTTTTCAATCGGGGTTTTGTCCTTCAGATATTGCTGTAAACGAAAATGTGAACTTATGTCCTCTCGTGGCAGACGTCTACGTTAAGATATATGTGAAATTACCTGAGAAACCTTTCGCAGCTATATGCTCTCGAATAAAGAAAGAATTTTTAAAATCGGACGCTTAGGAGCAGAGATATCTTATTTGGGTCCTAAAAAGATTTATTTCTATATAATCGGTACAAGAAAGATTTTTTTCAATCCAGTTTTGAGGAGCTCAGGTTTAGCTGCAAATACATCAGCAGCAGAAATAAATACTTATATCCCCTGATGGCCAATCTGTTATTTGCCAAATTTAAGAAATTATATGCAAAACATATCAGTAGCTATGTGTGATACAGGAAGAATTTTCCAAATCGGAGTTTTAGAAGCAGATATATCTGGGAAAACGCAGTTTACCTTTATGCCCCATAGAAGAAACTCTATGATTTACTTGAAAATTTTGGAATTATATGAAAAACATTTCGCATCAGAAATGGTATGCAAGAAAAAAGGAATTTTTCAATTCGGACTCTTAAAAGCAGAGTTATTAACAAAAGTATGATATACATCTACACTCCCTGGCGGAGAAATCATGCATTATTTTAAGAAGAAAAATTTCCGAAAACATTTATCGACGTGAATGGTATCGGTCTGCGAACGAACTTTTTCAAACCAGATTTTAAGAGCTCAGATTTTGCTGCAAATACATCAAAAGCAGAAATTAACTCTTACACCCCGTAGTGTCTAAACCGTTCTTTACCAAAAATTAGAAATATATGCAAAATATTCCCCATCAGGAGCTATATCCACTGAAAAAAGAATTTCTCAAATCGCAGTTTTAGAAGTACAGATATCTGGGAAAACGTAATTTACTTTTACATCCCCTAGCGTAAAATCTATGCGTAACTTCACAACGTAATTATACCTAAAATGCTTTTCGATATAAATGGAATCGAAAGGTAAAATATTTTTTTCAATCGGATGTGTAGAAGCAAATATATGTAATAAAATTTGTTTTGAATTCGATATAATCTGCGTTTACGCCCTTCCCTGTAGCGGCCAAATTGCACATCGTAAATTAAAAAAAAACAGAAAAAAAAAAAACGAAATGAAAGGATCATCATTTGCACATTTCCAGCTTCCCAGTGCAAAAAGAATTTTTCAAATCGGACTAATAGTTACGAAGATATGGTGTCCACAGGCGGACGTACAGACAAACTGTTAACAGAAATACGATCTTTTTTTACAAAAGACGTTCTAAAAAATCCGACTTCGTGGTTCTGCTTCAATTTTCTATTATGTAACAAAATTTTAGTGATACGCGAATACTCAGTGCCTCGAGAAAGTGTTATGATCGGAAACACGAATACTCAAAACAAATTTCAGTTTGCACAGGTTCGGGTTTTCCATTATTAGAAAAATACACACTGTTTATTCTGTCACATATTTAAGTCATTAGCACGAATAAATGAAGTTGTTATAAAGGAAACGGCAAGAGTAAATGAACTCCATTTCTGGATGACCTAGGTTATCGTACTAACCACTATCAGATATGTACACTTCTGGATGACCTGTACTCTGCATTCAGTTTGTCAGAGGTTCGGGCAAGAAGCAGGCTTTCCAGCAGTATCACTCTTCTTGCAGGGAAGGAGACATTCCAGTGAAGTTACCCACATGTAGATATATGGATGCCCCCTCTAACTTTATTTGTAAGTATCTTCGCTATTAATCATCTGATTTGGACAATATTTATGATTTAGGGGTTTTTCCATGTGCTTAACAGAATGCACATAAAATGGCTTACCCTTAAATGAAAAAATTAGGAGATAGCGATCTAATAAATTAGCATGCTAATTAGCGCAATTAGTATTTTTCTTAGCATCACGTGATAGTTCACTTCGAGTGTTTTCCAGCTGTGCCTGCTTGTTTATCTGCGGCAAATGATTCCAAAGATAAGGATGGCTTCTTTTTTTTTTTTTTTTTTTTTTTTTTTTTTTTAATTTTCTTTCTTTCAGGTCGGTACCTAAACCATACGATGCCCTAAATTTTCTGCTCTTCAAAAACAGATATGTTCACATGTCGACAGGGTTTTACGAAAGCTACGGCAAAATAGTATTTTTTCCCTCTGATGCCTACCAACGGAAAATCTATCACTAGCGAAAAGCTTTTCTTTCAAGCCTATTTCCTACTTCTTGACCCCAAGGCATGATGTGAAAGTGCTAGTCCGCTTGAAACGGGCATCATGTCATTATGTAAATACAAGTGGCACAGACATCTTATAGGTCCGTCGCTATTGTTAAGCGCTTTGGCAGGAAATCAGTCAGAAACGATTAGTGCCAATCATTCTTTAAATGAGTACTTTGAATAACAAAGCTGAGGGGAAATTAAGGCTTTATGCAACTCAGGTTCACTTGCTCCAGCCACGTAGGCCCTCTTCTTAGACAGCGAAATTCGATCGAGCTGATTTCAGCCCATTTTGTTAACCCGCAGCTAATTCGTCTCAGAAGGTTAAAGGGTTAACAACATTTATTTTGCTTCTTTAGTGCTAAGTAGGTGAAAAACATTCTTTCCCTACTCACTTTTCAGCGTCGCTTGAATGGAATGTCCACATTGATATCATATAGATTCGCTTTTTGTTCGGTTTTTTCTTTGGCTTTGTGATTTAGCCATCACTATGAGAAAAAAGGGGTGTAAGAAGTCGTCAGTCCCAAATTTAAGGTGGTTCTACAGCAATTTTAATTTTTGAATTTTACAGGTTTTACAGATGCTCGTGACACGTGTGTCTACCCAATTGCTGGAAAATGGCTCCGGGTCGCCCTGACAGGAAATGCAGCATATGGGGCCACAGGATCTCCTGTATGTAGCGCTGGACTGTCAGCGTCCCTCGGATAATTACCAGGGGAAGTCCGGAATACGCGATGGCACCCCAGACCATCACGCCTGCAGTTAGGAACGAATGGCGCTGTACAGTGAGGTTCAGATTGCAGCGCTCACCTGCAGTCCTCCACACTCTGACACAGTGGTCGCCCGTTCCCCCCATACAGAAGCTGGATTCGTCGTTGAACACTATGCATCGCCAGTCTATGGTATTCCACGTTGCTTGCTGCTGACAACACTGCAATCGACGCCGACGATGGTCAGATGATAATAGCAGAAAACGTAAGGACAATCGAGAGTGCAGATTCGCCTCTGCCAGGTGCCTGGAAATAGTTCTGGTGGACACAGGAGTCCCTCATACAGCCGCCACGTGTTTCTGGATAATGGACAAGCACACCGTTACCTCTGTGCGTGCCGCTCTCACGATCCCACGGTCCTCTCTGCTGGTGGGGTGTCTGGGTCGTGCAGAGCCAGTCCGCCGTGTCTGGGTGCCTTCCCGTTTACATTGCCCCCCAACACGATCGCACCGTACTATCTGACCAGCCCAAATGGCGGTCGATCCGGTCCGCCGACCGCAATGCCTCTCTCATCCCGACGATACGGCCTCGTTCAAACTCCGTCAGTTTCCCGTAAGTGCATCGGCTGCGGCGCCTCGGCATGTCTATCGCTCAGGGATCTCACCCGACTCTTACTGTGTCCTTCGGCACGAATGTGGAGTGCCCTGCGCGGCGCCTTATAAACTCCAAGGATTGCGATTGTAGCGCCGGTGTTGAACGCACGGCCATGCGAAATCACAAGAAACTTTAATCATTTGCATCTCTGTCCTCATCGTAGCTGTTCCCCGAGTTTCGCATTAATCGCACGATTTTTTTTGTTGCGCGGATTTTTATGACAATGAGTCTACGGGCTTTCTTTGTGTGCGTTTTACGTTAGCGAGAGTTAACATGAAATTCTCATGTTTATCCTACGTGTACTGCCATCAATACCACCCATCTTCGGCTTTACTTCTTTTTACGCGTTGTTAAACTGAATTGACTGAGTGCCGTTTCTGGGTGTTAGGAGAGAGGAAAGTATGGAAGCCAAATTATTGTACCAAGTGCATCCCATAAAAACTGAGAGTAATTTTTTTAAGTTTGCAACAGTGCGAAGGGGAAAAATAGACACGCAGACGACTAACTGAATTAAGGAAGTATCTATGGCAACAGCTATTAGTCGTGGCAGACGATTCTGGTTTGTTATTGCGCAGTTGTTTAAGGTGCGTCTGCATTTTGCTATACAGCTATGGAGGTGAGTGCTACAAAGTTGAGAAGTGAAATGCGTTGTGAGATGAGATTTTGCTATCGTTTGGGTAAAACAGTTCCAGAAACAGGTGATTTAATAAAAAAAACTTACAAAGATAAATGTTTAGGTGAGTTAACGAATTTTAGATTGCACCATGGTTTCAAAAAAGGGCGTTACTCCGCAGAACTCGCTCCTAGCCTGGTCGAACTGAAAGTGCTGTTGCAGAGTGTATTGGTCACTCGGTTTGGGCAATCCTGCAAGAAGATCGACGAATAACGTGTGAAGGCATAGCAGCGTCAACTAATATTTTAAAAACGTCGGCATTCCGCATTCGACGCGACAAATTACTACTGCATGATATGTTTTCCAGATAGGTCACCAAACGAGAGAACAATTACCAAACGAGAGAACAATTGTTACCAAAGTTCAGGTGTGTCATGAGTGAAAACAAATGATTGCAAAGGATCCAAATTTTCTGAACAGAGTAATAACTGCCGATGAAAGATGGGTCCACTATTTCGACCCCCCTCACGAAACGAGCAACCTGTGTCTGGAAACACACAAGTGAGCATCCTCCGAAAAATGTGTGCCAAACCAAATTAGTTGGGAAGGTGATGTTGATAATTTTCTTTGATCATAAAGGTGTAGTCTACCAGTATGACGTTGTTTCAAAAATTACTGCCAATGCTGAGTATTAATTACATTTTAGTCTTGCAGCATCTGCGACGACATATATCTATTGGATTGTCGGAAAAGTCATGACGTATTATAGCCATGTTTTGCAAAGATCATTTATTGAAAGAAAGAACAAAGATCGTTCAAAGATATGATGCCCGTTTTGTTCGATGACCCTTTGCCATCTTTCAATGAGATGCAGAATGTCTCGTTTATAGAAGGACCTGTCTTTCGTGGCGAAAAACTGTGCAAGGTGCTGATTTACAGCCTCATCTGAATCGAACGTTATACCATGCAAGGACTGTTGAAGAGAGCGAAACAAGTAGAAGTCTAACGGCGCAAGGTCAGGCGAGTATGCTGGGTGTGGCAACACATCCCACCCAAGCTCCAGTAATTTTTTGCGGGTGATCAAACTTGTGTGTGGTCTCGCGTTGTAGTGATGGAACACAACACCTTTACGATGAACGATCTCTGGACGCTTCTGGATGAAGGATTCGTTCAAACTGTCCAATTTCCGACAGTACGCATTCGAATTGATTGTTTGGTTCCGTGGTAGGAGCTCGAAAAACACGACACCTTTAAAATCCCACCACACTGAGATCAGAACCTTCTGCTGATGAATGTCTGCTTTGGATGTCGTTTGAGGCGAAGCAGCACGTCGGGACCAAGACCGATTGCGCAGCACATTGCTATACACAATCCACCTTTTGTCAGCAGTTATCAGTCGCTTCAAAAAAGGATCGTTTTACTCACGTTTAATGAGCATATCGCAGATGTTTATACGCGCCGTCAATTGAGCTTCTTTGAGTTCATGAGGAACCCACACATCGAGCTTACTTACGTATCCCAGCTTCTTTAGGTGGTCGTGAACGCTTGAATGATGGATGTGCAATGTGTCTGCAATCTCTCGTGTCGTGGAACGTGGGTTTGACTCGATCAATGCCTTGATTCGGTCGTCATCAGCCTCAGTGGACCTCCTGGACCGAGGAGCATCGTTGAGGTCAAAATCACCAGCACGGAATTTTGCGAACCACCGCTGGCACTGACGTTCTTGTAGAGCATTTTCCCCGTACACTTTACGCAACATTTCACAAGTTTGTGGCGCGTTTTTACCTTTACAGAAGTAAAATAGCAAAATATGACGAAAATGCACAGTTTGGTCTTCCATCTTCAACTTGATGTCAAATATCCGCAAATCAACCAAATCGCTCACTATTCCTTTTGGACTGCAGCTAGAACTGGCAACTGTCGAATGCCATAGCATAAAAGAGCTGCCATGCCTCTAGTACTTTCAAAACCGCCCAACCTTCATCTGTTGCCAAAATACGTCATGACTTTTCCGACAATCCAATATTAAGCAACCGGAGCTAGTGGGCAAGTGGACACTACACCATGATAACGCCAACTCACATGTGGCTGCTTGTGTTTAACAGTTTCTTACTAAATACAGTATTGAAATCATGGCACAGCCTGCCTACAGTCCTGACATCGCACCGTGCGATTTCTGGTTGTTTCCAGCAATGAAGGAAAAGTTCCGTGGTGCAACATTCAACACAGATGCTGACGTTATTCAAACTGTACAGGGATCGGATCGATAAAGCAGCTTCCACAAAATGCCTTCACAACATGCTTTGAAAAGTGGACTGAACGATGAGACCGTTGCATATCATCCGAGGGAAGATACTGTGAGAAAGAATAACATCTATTTTGTTGTATCTATATTTCTGCATTTTGTGTGATTTCACTCTCAGTTTTTATGTAACGGCAGTTGTACATATTCATTCTATATTTATATCACACCACCAAACTGAAATTTACCCGCCACCACGGTGCCGACAACTTTAAATTTTTTAAGCAGTTGCTTAGGGAAAAAACTCTTGAAAGTTATCAAGAATACCCTAAATTGTTGGGAAATTATTAGACGTCGGGGTCGTAAATCATTTATGAGATACACAGCCGAGTCACATTACTATGACCACCTCCTACTTTTGACGTCAACAGAGCGTAGCCAATGGATGAAGGCACGTGTCGTGAGCTGGCTTGGAGAGCATATAAGGTGTGATGTAGGCATTCTGAAAACATACCACTCGTTGCTGTCGTGAATAAAAGAAGCGATTTATCAGATTTGCAAAAAGGGATGATAATTCCTTTCGGGCCAAGGGTGGCAGTATTTCTGAAACAGCGCAGTTTGTGAACTGTTCGCGCGCTAATGTGGTTAAAGTGTATCGTGATTGGAGAAATGGCACCATTGTGAATAAGCGACTTGGAAACTGCGGAGCACCACGTGCCATTGATGTGAGAGGTAAAGGTCGAATGCGAAGGTGCGTGAGGGTCGATCGACATGCTACAGTGGAGCAACTCAGTGGCCGAATGAGCCAGGAGGATCCCGGAAGTGTGTCTAAAACGACATTTCAGCGAACCCTGCTGAATATGGGGTTCCCATGCAGACGGATGGTCACTCCATCTATGCTAACAAAGGTGCATCAGCAGAAAAGGCTTACATTTGCAAGGCAGTATCAGAATTGAATCTCCGCTGCTTGTCAAAGGATTGCCTTCTCCGATGAGTCACGTTTTCTGCTTCATCGAGCGGATGGACGTTGGCGTATAAGGAGAGAAACATCGGAGAACAAACACTCTGCAACCATTGCTGGAAGAACACAAGCTGGTGGGGGCAGCGCTATAGTCTGGGTAATGTTTTCATGGCATTCGCTGGGTCCACTCATACCTGTGGAAGGCACTATGAACCGAAGTCCTTACGAATTGATCCTTGCAGACCACGTATACCCATACATGCTGATTGTCTTCCCTGGAGCGAATGGGATCTTCCAACACGACAATGCGACGTGTCACACAGATAGAAATGTCCGAAAGTGGTTGGAAGTGCACGATGAAAACTTCAAAGTACTTCCCTCGCCCCTTAAATCCCCATACGTAAACCCGATTGAGCATCTGTGGGGCCACCTCGATCGTGTTGTTCGCTCTATGGATCCTCCACATTGCAGCCTCCAGTAGTTGTCAGATGCACTTTAGTCTGCATGGCTCCACATACCTGTAAACACCTTCCAGCACCTTATTAAGTCATTCCCAGCCCGACTAGCTACTGACCGCGCTGCACAGGGCGGTTACTTTGGATATTAGCTGGTGGTCACAATGATGTGACTCAACCGTATATATTGCCGATATGCGCGTTTTGGCTTGGAGCGAAAGCTGGTGTTTCTGCATTATCATCGTATTCTTGCTATGTGCCGTGAAGCACTTTAAAAAATGCACAAAACGTACCATCCGTTTTACTCCATGGAATAAACTTCACTGTTCGAAAAATACGGGCATTTAAATTTATTTATTCTCTTCGTAGCATCATGTATTTCAGGTTAAAGCTCGAAAGAATCGTGAGAAGACCACGAGTAACAAGAACTGCGTACAAACATTGTGTCAAAGTTATCTCTTCCAGACAATTGGGCAAATAACCCACAGGCCAATGTTGTAATACTATCGTATTCATTTTTTCATTTCAGCTCCAGAAAAAACTGGGAAAAAATTTTGCGATTGATCATTTGATGATTGTCGTCATGTTTAGCTTTCCGTAGGAAGTAGTTTTGATTATTATAATTGCTGCGTTCATAATATAATTGCTTTCATGTCGCCGACAAAAAATGTCGATATAAGGGGATCGCCCTTTTCTGCAACTCAAATGGAATATTAGGTTGTCTTTGTTTAAAATGCGGCCGTTTTGTTCTCATCGGACATCATTAATTTCTGCATCTTTTTCGACACACTAAAGTTTTAAACGCAGAGAAAAGAAATACACATAGATCTGCCTTTTTTTAGAGCAGCACTTAGACAAAATTTTTCTTGTATCCTTTAAGAGAAATACTCGGAGAAATTTAGAAAAGACAGCCCGCCGAGCTGGTCCAAATAATTTCAATCCTACGCTATCTCCTATTCGGGATTACAGCTCTTCGACGGAGAGCCAGAAGTTAATTAATTGATTATTTAATAAAATTCGGAAAAATGGAAGTCGCTGTAGAGTAGGCAAATTTTCGAAATAATTTATTTTGGTAAGGTGAAAATAAAAAGTGATGTTTATGGGAAGACATTTCTGAAGGTTTTCGTGTTTCTCCTAGATTTGCTTCGCAAAGCAGTTTTAACGACTGTTCTGCTTTTGAAGAAACAATCTTATGATATTCTGAGGTTAGCTGAAACTTATTTAAAATAATTTTTTTTCACAAGTAAGTCCTACAGAGGAATCTTTAAAACGTATCTAAGTAATTTCTTTGTGAATAAATTCCAGGTTACATTAAAAAAGGCATTGACAAATAAAGAAAATTAACTTTTCTGTACGTCTTTTCGACAAATACGTAAAACAATATTTTAGAGCAAACATAATTATTTGGGGAAATATTCTAGAAAATAAATTTTGTAGCGGTGGCTTATGAGCTGCGAAACGAACGTTTAGCATCGCGTGTTTATTAAGAAAGTAAATTTGTGCTGAATTGTCTGCATTGTTTTACTGTAAGTAAATGACTTTCATAAAAATTACAAGTATGTATTATCTATTGTTAACTAAACATCCGAGGATTATTCTTGGCCAGATGCATATTCCAACAATCACTAAATAAATTGAAAATAACAAAATATGCAAAGAAGTTGTAATTCATTGGTATAAATTTTGAATTCAGAAGAAAAATTTTCACAGCTGTAGGGAAATGACCACAAAATACTTTTCAGGTTAGTGTTTCCTTATGATGACGTACATTTTCTCTCAATTGGTTTCAAAGAACTGATCGCCGATTAAATTTCAAAAATTCGGTATAGCATTCCTAATAAAACTACAATAAAACAATAGTTGCCATATTAAAAATGTTGTGATTCCCAGCTGAAAACACTAATATACCTTAGGCGATTTTTTTTTTCGTTTTTAAATCCACATTTGCGTTCAGATAGAGTAAAAGCTCATACTTCCCAAACGAAAGGAGAAAATGAAAGCAAATGCAATTTCTTTAAGAACTTTCATCTGATAGTCGCCAAAGGATAGTATTTCTAGAAAATGATACAACAAAAAATGGAGTAGCAAGATCTGACAAAGCTTTTGTTACTGCTGCTAGAATGTGCCATAATAGCCTCAACATTAAATCTGCCTTCGACAAAAAAAAAAAAATGCAACTTTTCGAGTTTTGGCTTTCATTATTTATGCTAGCACGTTAGACGAGGCTATAGTTCAGACTGTTAACAGTTTGATTTTGCAAGAACGTAAAGTGATAAATAACAAATGTACTTTCACTTGTTTTCTTTAATTCCATTTGCGGAAATCAACAAGGCTGAAATTTCACAGAAAACTAATTTTTGTAGTCGGTTTGCTAGACTTTTTCCGTCTGAGATCTATGCTAGTTGGCCGTTACAATAGTCAGCTAGTTGATATATATATATATACATATATATCCACCGACATTTTAGACTGGATTTCAGGGGACAGAAAAAGACCCAGAAGAAGACCACACGGGTTTATGATGGATGAAATTCGAAGGCATGCCGAAGTAACATGAAGGAGAGTGGTTCAAGACAGAGCAGTTGTGGAAGATACTTGGGGAAACTTTTATCCAGTAGTGGATTGATAATGGTTGTGAATGATGATGGTGATGATATTTTTATATTCCTCCCAATCGTTCATAAAATCTTCACGAAGGTTCATAAGTGGTTACAGCACTATACATCATATCCATGTACTGAGAGAACTAATTGAAAGAACGAGGGCATATGGCCTCCCATTATGTATGGCTATTATTGATTACGAAAGGGTCCTTGATTCCGTGAAACCATCAACAGTTACAATGGTTTTGAAATCATGCGGTATTGAAGATGCATACATTAACATTATTAATAACATCCGTAAAAATGCAAGTGGGACGGTTCGCTAATTTGGGTATACATCACCAATAAAAATTGGAAAAAGAGTGCTACAAGGTGACAGCATATATTCCAAACTCTTTAATATCACACTGCAAAATGTCTTTCAATCATTGAACTCGGAAAACAAAGAGATGAACGCTAATGGAGATTATTTAACTCATCTTGGTTTTGCTGATGACGTAGTCATTTTTGTAACTACCACTTTAAAGCTTCAGAGAATGATCCAGAAACTTTCTGACAAGAGTAAAGAAGTGAAGTCAAAATGATGGAATTTGCTAACAAGAGTAAATAAGTGTGACCAAAAATGAAATTTCAAAAGACAAAATTGATGTACAATGCTTTTACAAGAAATGAAGATGTATCGATTGATCGGGACAAGCTGGAGATAACCGATAGCTATTCTACCTTGTGCAGCAAATATCAAACGAGATGAAGAAATTAATCGACGTATGAAACTTGGTTGAAGAGCTTTTGGAAGAAACAGTAGAATCTTTAAGAGCAATATGAAACGTGGAGTATTAAATGTGGAGTATTCAATATTAAACATGGGGTATTAAACGTGGAGTATTTTTATAATACTGTCAACAAGGGACTGCGATTTAACGATCTCAGCGGTTTTACGTACATGTTTTATGATCCGGACGAAACCACATTGAAATTAATGCTTGGTGTTTCCCGATTTAACGAACACATTTCCTCAATTTAGCGAACAGTTTAAATTTTTTTAAACCGCCAAACTATGTTAACCAGCAGTTTCAGTGTAAACGTAGATAGAAAGAGGGTTTCGCGTAACATGAAAATTTTACAAATGCAGTTAACCAGCGTTTCAAAGAACACCTTCTGCGACGCAGCTTGACGGAATCATAAATCAGTTCGTCTTTGCTGTGACTATCAAGCGTAAACTTTGTACAGGAAGAAGCAAATGACCAGAAAGTTCCAAAGGAGTGCAAAGTTTTCTTCCATGGGTGGGAAGCAGGAAAAAGGAAGGCGGTGGGGGAGAGGAAATCTAGGGTGCACTGGGAGTTCTTGTTTTCAGCTACAGACAGAACAATAGCATTCTGTGAATTCAGGGGACACATATGGTACGTACCCATTCCAGAACCTCTGGAATTCTTCGCCAAATAGAGCTTCTTTTCCTTTTGTTCTCAGTATTAAATCTGCAGGGCAAATTAAACAACACAGTTCGTTTAGGGACAACGTTTTGATGAACATAGATAGCACTAGAAAAGTTAGAAGTGAAATTCACTGATCACTGTACTGTAGTTTGCGTAAGTGCATTTTGTGAGAGCATTTAATAAAATTGATTGACCGCAGCAAAAATAAAAAAAAAAAATAAAAAGGAAAAAAGCGGAAAAGATTTTCAATCAATAAAAAAATGGACCTATTTGTTACAGTTTGATGCGAACCCAGGATCACAGACTGTTGTAGCAGAGGAACTCGAAATTTCCAAGTCAATGTTGTGTACCACAGCAAAACATAGAAAAGAAATCGAAGCTGTGCATCGAAGTGTCGGCAATTTTGGAGTAAGAGGAAATTTGTGAAAGCATCACCCCGGAATGAGTTGGCAAATGCTCTTGTCACTTGGTTCCAACACACACGGGCTAGTAATTTGCCTTCTAGTGGATCACATCTGAAAGAAAAAGCAGTTCATCTTGCTCAGCGACTTCAAATAAAGGAATTCACAGCATCAAAGGGATGGATTGATCGCTTTAAGCAGTGCCATAACATGGCGTATAGCGCTTTATCCAGCGAAAGTAGAACTGTTGATCCCGTGACGGCACAAACGTGGAAAAATGTACAGATGCTACAAATTGTTGAAGGGTACATCTGTCTGACATTTTTAATGCTGATGAAGATGAAACTGGACTGTTTTATAACCTGAAGCCAGATGAAACACTGTTTTTGAATGCCACTTGCCATGGAGGAAAGAAATCGGAAACCCGAATCATTGTTCTTCTAGGTGCCAATGCGTCTGGGTCACAAAATTGCAGCCATTAGTTATAGGCAAATCTGCTAAACCAAGTTGCTCCAAAAAAATGTTAAATCTTTGCCCACCAAATATGAAGAAAATAAAAAGTCGTGGGTTACCACAGCTTTAGTAAAAAATTATGTAGAAGCCGTGGATATTCAGATGCAGGCAAAAAAGAGAAAAGTCTTGTTTTTCGTTGATCACAGTGTTGCGCATAGTCAGGTAAATAATCTGAAAAAATGTTCGCTTTTCCAACAACAAATTGTGTTAGTGAATTGCAACCGCTGGATCTGGGTGTCATTAGGTCTTATAAAGCCCATTATCAAAATTTTCTCATGCGAAAAGTACTTTATGTTATCGACGCAAAGTGCAAAGGAATGGTGAATCTAAAGTTGAAGCTAACATTCTCGATGCAACGCATTTCGTGCGACAGTCGTGAAATGCAGTTATGACAGATACCGTTAAAAACTGCTTTAACAAAGCTGGCTTCTCTTGTTGTGAACAAGAGGAAAGTGGGTCCACTACCTAAAATCCTACTGGTAATTTTGCGGATGACGATCTTGCAAAATGGAACGAGAGATGCCTCATCAGACACTATGTTTTCCTACTGTATTGATTGAGGCGCAAATGTGCATACCTGCAAAATGCAATATCTTGATGATGTTTTGGATGAACAGATCGAACTGAATTAATCAGATTCTGATGAAGAAAATGAAGCAGAACTCACTGTTAGCTGCTTTAGTGATGATACTAACGGTATAGGATGTGCTAAAACTACCTGATGCGCTTTGATATTCATTATGATTGTTTTCATGCACTTCATAAAATTGAAGCTGCAATTTATAAAGCTAAACGTTTACAACAAAAATAAGCAATCTTTTCTGAAGCATGCCTTTTCTACAGTGTAAAAAGGTAATTAACAAATAATCTGTTTTTACAAGTTAATCAGGACTAATTGAGGTTCGATTTCATGCAGTTCATAATACTGAAACCGTTATTTAAGAAGCTACATGCTCGGAAAAAAATCACCTATCCTAATTTTCTCGCAATTTTAAAGTGCGCTTGAAATTTGTTGCTACATATTGAAGTATAATATCTACGAATTATGTTTTAAATATGCAAAGTAAATTTGTACGTATTATAATATTTTTGATAATAAATTTCGTAATTAAAAGTACTGTACATAATTTAAATGTCACTAAAAGAGAACATAGCTCCTTACGATTCTATTACGAACAGTAGCGTAATTTGAATGTTTCATTCGGAAAGCTTCCTCGATTTAGCTAATTCCGCAATTTTACGTACAAGACTCGGTACCTTGAAGTTCGTTAAATCAAGCTTTGACTGTATCTATTATGTCTTAAAAGAAAGGTGTTTAACCAATTCATCCTTCCATTGCTTACATACGGGCACAGACTTGGACTTTAACAAAAAAGATACGCTAAGACTGCAGACAACTGAAAGAAGCCGGGAGAGATCCATGCTTGGTATAACGAAGAAAGGTAAAAAGAAACTCATGGATCAGGAAAATGACAAGAGTGGAAAACATCATGATCTGAGTAAAATCCCTGAAACAGCAATGGACTGGATATATTTCCAGAAGAACAGGCCACCGATGGACAACCGGAAGTTTGGACTCTATTCTAAGAGGCAGGAAAAGACCCAGAAGAAGACAACGTGGAAGATAAGTGGATATTTTTTTCTGATTGGAAGTTTAACGACCATTATGAGCAACTAAATGGGCTATAAAAGCGGCCACCCGTCCCTAATTTAGGGTCAGTGGTTCCAGGGAAAGGAGAGAGCCAGTGCCGTAAGACAAACACAACATCCATGCCTCACCGGGATTCCAACCTGGACCCCGTTCGGACCAATGATCAGAGGCCGTCGCTTAGACCACTGCGCCACCGGGTCGGCGGATAAAATTCGAAAGCATGCGAAAGTGGCATAGAGAAGACTGGCTCAAGACATACCGTTGTGGAAGAAATTTAGGGAAACCTTCATTAATCAATGGATTGATAATGGCCAACAATAGTGATGGGAGAGGGGGGAGAGGGAATGAAGAGAGAAGTGAAACTTTTCGGCAGCTTTTTGTGAAGTTTATTGGTTGGCACTCACTGCAGGGTATATTTCTCCTCAGTCATTTCCAACTTCCACCATTTAGTACCTCTAAATTTCTGAAAGTCATCGCTCCGTCTTGATCTCTAGCGCCAATTTTGTCTTTTTGCATCTCTTGGTTGCCATTCTGTTATTAATCGTGTCCATCTTTCATCGTTCAGTGTTCCAACAAGTCCAGCCCATTTCCACTTTGAATCTTTTATTGATTTTATAATATCTATTATGACTGTTCTTTCTTTTATAAGTACATTTCTAGCTCTGTCTCTTCTTGTTATTCCCACCATTCTTCTCTCTAACTTTCTTACCGATACTCTCATTTATTCACATTGTCGTTCTGTGATACTCAACGTTTCTCTTCCATAAGTAAATACGGGGTTAATATATGCATTGAAGATTTTTCTTTTTAAACACAATGGAAGTTCGCTGGTTAAATAGTATTTAAGGCTCCAAAAGACTATTACCTTGGATATTTCTTCTATTAATTTCCCTTTCTTCCCTTTCTTTAAAACTGATTACTTGACTTAAATAAATGTACGCATATACTTTTTCGATTTCTTTCTTTCCTTATTTTTATACTGTTATGGTAGTTTAATTGATCCCCACATTGATGCTGGAACAGAACGAGGGAATTTCATCTTCATTTTTACTTTGAAGCCAAACATACCATTTCCGTTTCCTCTTTTTATTTGATAGATTTGCTTGATAAATTAAAAAAGAATCTTATTATTTAAGGTAATTTACCTAGACACAAAGTATCAAAGAAACGACGTGATGTGCATTTGAGCTGCAGGACACCGTTATTTGCTCGTACCTTTAAATAATAGCGCTCGATTTCGAGCATGTTACTCCTGAATTGTGTGCATCGCTATTGTTGAACAACCTCTGAACTACGAATATTCCGCATAAAGTTACTCATTTAGCAGACAAATACTTTGGCTCAAAGTCTCGTACCTAAATTGCCAAGACGAAGAATCTCTTTCACAGAGATTCTTCAAATGCTATAATGCTATTCAATAATCACCTCGCGAATAAAGAAAAAACTCTTTTGCATCACGTGAACTTAATTCAATTATCAAGACACTGCTGCATTTTTTAATAATAATGGAGCTTTCTTTGCGGCACAGAAATAGTTCTCGCCCTAAGTACGAAAACGTCGCTTTCCTAAATTGATTTATTGTTCGTATCACTAAATACTGAATTAATAGAATTCTATTGATTCACTCTTGTGCTTTGAAGATCCTTCTTTAAACGATGAGAAGCTTTTTCAGTAGTAGGGTTTGGGTGCCAACAAAGCCAGAAATCGTGCTTCTTTGGTTGCGTACACCTGTAATTATACGCTATGCGTAGATTCCTTCTAGTTTCACATTCCTCATCTGCTGACTTAGAAAGTGCTCACACGCACTATCCTTCGGGCACTGCTTATTGTTTCGAATAATGACGCTTGAAATCACTAGATACGATTTCCGCAGGGCACACCAGGAACTACCTACCACTCATTGATTTCGAGAAAACTGTTCTTCAAGCATAAGAACGTCTAAAGCGTATTCTAAAACTTTGATCACTGGCCAAGACGGTGGAAACCACTCATCAATGTGATTGATGTAATAATGTTTTCAAAGTGTTGTGGCCTTTTATGAGCACATTTACTTTTTCTTTATAAGGATCAAGCAGTTCGAAAAAACAATGAGAGTAGAAAGAAAACAAAAGTATAACAATAACTTTCTAATTTTGTTGAGCGGATCACTTCTAAAGGTAATAACTTATTTGACCGTTAATTGCTTATAAATAAAACATAGTGTGCTGTCCTACTCTTTTGAACCAAGCACAGGTCACACCTGATATTCTGTCCAATTCTATGTGAATATTCGGTGAAGTGCTATAAAAACAGACTCCTAACCGGATATAATTTTCATTAGACGAATAAGTCCAAAAGAAAAGGTAAAAAGCATAGTAGCCTTATAGATAGATGAAATGCTGATATGCTCTCTTCCAATCAGTGGGTAAAGCAGCTCTTCCAGTGCGAGTCCAGAAAAGGAACCCCAGAATGATAAGGTTGGATTTATTCTGGTTATTTTCAAAATATTGTTGTTTTCATTTGCCAAAACACACGGAAAACGAAAAACCGGGACAGCCATCAATGAACACAAATCTATTTTCTCATACCTAAGGAAAGCCAGAGAAATACGGAGAATATAATATCAAGAAGATAACTGTAATATCCGATACCGTCTTTTAGAAGAAATATCGGTTTTATGTTTACGAGAGAGTCGTCAGAAAACTGAAAACTTTAGACAGAAGAGAAGAATGTAATTCTAGATATATTTATCTCGTTGATGGTTGGATTGTTGCACATTTTTGCCACTTACTCGTATTCTGGCTTTGGTCAGATGAGTAAAAATACTGATTTTGCCTACCCCCAAACAATCCAACGAATTCCAAAACACCGCAACAGAGAACACTGTAAAAAAAATTTTTGTAGATTTTACGGTTTTAAACCGTTTTCCAGGGTGCCAACATAAAACAGTAAAATCTACAGTTTTATGCCGTGTTGGAGCAAAGCTATAGCTTTGCTCCAACACCGCATTTAATGAAGAAAACAGCACAGAATTTGGGTTGAGCGAGTCACAGTCCAAATAATCACGGAAACACACAAAAATTTGGCTGGAATGAATGTGTTGATTGTGTTGGAGCAAAGCTGTAGCTTTGCTCCAACACGGCATAAAACTGTAGATTTTACGGTTTTGGGTTGGCACCCTGGAAAACGGTTTAAAACCGTAAAATCTACAGAAATTTTTTTACAGTGTAGCCATTATCTGGCTTCCTGTTCAAGATGTAATTAACATCAGAAAACTTGAAATCGGATCACCCGATTTCCGTACGAGCATGCTATCCGTAACACCACCCAGGACAGTGAAGTTCTCAGGAGCTGATGATTGAAAATCTGAACAACTTCAGATTTTTCGCAGTTAAAGCAATCAGATGCTTTCTCATAGCGTTATTATTAAATCACCGTTATTTCAAACATGGAGATTGGAGAAGTAATAGTCTTCACAAATGCATAAAACAACTATAGTATTTTTAAGGAGGCAAACTAAATAGCTATTGCGGTGAGGAATGTAAATTTCAAACTTTCTGATGTTAAGTTACATGTTGAAAAATAAACGGCTATTCTGTTTGGCACATTTAAAATCCTGTGAACAATGCAGAGAAACAAACGAAATGTTTACATATCTAAAATTTTAAATTTCTACTGTAACTTGACTTATAATAGGAACTATCAGTTTCTTTCAGTTCCGCGTGTCGTGGAGCGTGAATGTACAACAGGGGCTTACACCAATCTGTGTCTTATTAGCACGTCTTTTGTAAAAAAGGATATTGCTTAGATTACCGGTTTGTCCGTCCGTCCGTCCGTCTGTACCCACGATATCTCTGCAACTATTAGTCCGATTTGAAAAATTATTTTTGCATTGGGAAACTTGAAATATGAGAATGATAATCCTTTATTTTGTTTCTTTTTACGATGTACAATTTCGCAGCTAGAGGGCGTAAATGCAGATGATGTCGAATTCGAAAATACGTTTTGTTCCACATATTTGCTTCTAAACATCCGATTGAAAAAACTATTTTATCTTTCGATTCAATTTATGTCGAAGAGTATTTTAGATATAGTTACTTTTTCAAATTACGTATAGATTTTCCGCTACTTTGAATAGCTTAGTACAAGTAAAATACATTTTTCCCGATAATTCTTCTTCAAAAACTCCGATTTGAAATTTTTTCCTTCAGCGGATACACATTCTGATTGAAAATCTTTTGCATATAATTTCAAATTTTTCGTAAAGAATATTTTGGCCACCATGGAGGCGTAACGGTTAATTTTTGCATTTGCTGTAATTGCCATAAAATCTGAGCTTCTAAAATATCGATTGAAAAAAATATTTCGTGGACTGATGCTACTCATATCAATAAACCTTTATGAAATATTTTTTTCCTAAAAAATTTAACAGTTTCTCCGCTAGGGGGCGTAGATGTACATCTTATTTTTGTCAATATCTCTACTTCTACGAGTCCGATTTGAAAAATTCTTACTTTGTTGGTTAGTGTTTTCCGTATGACATGTTTTTCATGTAATTTCAAAATTTTCAAGTAATTCATAGACTTTCCGTTAGAGGGCGTAGCGGTAAATTGCGTTTCCTATTTTATCTCTGCTTCTAAATCTCCGATTTGAATTTTTTTTTTTTTTGATTGGAGGTTTAACGACCACCGTGAGCAACTCAATGGGCTAAAAGCAGTCGCCCGTCGCTAATTCACGGTCACTGGTTCCAGGGAAGGGAGAGAGCCAGTGCCGTAAGACAAACACAACATCCATGCCTCACCGGGTTCGAACACGGGCCCCTTTCGGACAAATGATCAGAGGCCATCGCCTCTGATCATTTGTCCGAATAATTTCGCCACCGGGGCGGCAAAATTATTTCTGCACCGCATGTAGCTCCTGATGGAAAATCGTTTGCACATAATTAAAAATTTTTGTAAAAAATGGTTTGGTCACCAGGTGGCGCAAGTCCTAATTTCCGCTTCTGACGTATTTGCAGCAAAAGATGAGCTTCTAAAATCTCGATTGACAAAAACGTCGTTTGTCGACCGATGTTACTCATGTCGACAAACCTTTTAGGAAAAATTTCTTCTTGAAATAATGCATGGTTTCTACGCCAGGGGGCGTAGATGTATATCTTATTTTTGTCAATATCTGTACTTCTAAGGGTACGATTTTAAAAATTCCTTCTTTGTTGGATAGTGTTTCCGATGCGAAACGTTTTTCCTATAAATTCAAAATTGACAAGTAAATCATAGACTTTCCGCTAGGGAGCACAAAGGCAAATTGCGTTTTCTGCGTTATTTCTGCTTCTAAAGCTCCGATTTGAAAAATTCTTCCTGTATCGCATACAAGACATAAGTGAAAATATTTTTCACGTAATTTCTAATGTTTGGTAAAGAATAGTTTGGGCACCAGGGGTAATAAATGTTAATTTCTGCTTCTGATGTGTTTGCAGCAAAATCTGGGCTCCTGAAAACTCGACTATTTCTTTTTTTTCTCGCACCGATACCGCTTATATGGATAAACCTTTTGAGAATACTTACTTCCTAAAATAATGCATGGTTTTCCAACCAGGGAACGTAAAGCCACATCTTATTTTTGTCGATATCTCTGTTTCTAAGAGTTCGTAAGCTCACGATTCCGTTTACTGCAATATCTGAGGGATTAAAACCTCGATTGAAAATCTTCTTTCGATTGTCAGATCTAGTTGTTTTCCATATTGGTTCCATCTACTCTGAATAGCTTTGATGAATTTAATTTGCATCAGAACGAATTCAAAAGGCGTGCTTATTACACCCGAAAATCAGGTGTCATTTTTCTTGTTGGATAGTGTTTTCAGTGTGAAATATTTTTCACATAATTTCAAAATTTTCAAGTAATTCATAGACTTTCCGCTCGGGGGCGTAGAGGTAAATTGCGTTTTACCCCCTATATCTCTGTATCTAAATCCCCGATTTGAAAAATTCCTTCTGCACCGTATACAGCTCCTGATGGGAAATCGTTTGCACGAAATTACTAGGTTTTGTAAAAAAAAAAAAACGGTTTGGCCACTAGGGGCGTAAATCTCAATTTCCGCTTCTGATGAGGATTTGCAGCAAAATACGAGCTTCTAAATTCTCGATTGTAAAAAACGTCGTTTGTATACCGATACTACTCATGTCGCCAAACCTTTTAGAAACATTTTGTTCTTAAAACAATGCATGGTTTTTACGCCAGGGGACGTAGATGTATATCTTATTTTTGTTAATATCTCTACTTTTAGGAGTCCGACTGCTAAAATTCTTTCTTTGTTGGATAGTGTTTCTAGTGTGACATGTTTTTCATATAATTTCAAAATTTCCAAGTAATTCGTAGACTTTCCGTTAAGGGGCGTATAGGTAAACTGCTTTCCCCCTTATATCTCTGCTTCTGAATCTCCGATTTGAAAAATTCCTTCTCAACCGGATGCAGCTCCATATGGGAAATCTTTTTCACATAATTTCTAATTTTTGTAAAAAATGGTTTGGACACCAAGTGGCGTAAGTCTTAATTTCCGCTTCTGATGTATTTGCAGCAAAATATGAGCTTCTAAAATCTCGATTGCAAAAAAGTCGTTTGTTGACCGATACTCCTCATGTCGGCAAACGTTGTAGGAACATTTTCTTCTTGAAATATTGCATGGTTTCTACGTCAGGGGGCGTAGATGTATATCTTATTTTTGTCAATATCTCTACTTCTAGGAGTCCGATTTGAAAAATTCCTTCTTTGCTGGATAGTGTTTCCGATGCGAAATGTGTTTCTATAAATTCAAATATTTCAAGTAAGTCATAGACTTTCCGCTAGGGGGCACAAAGGTAAATCGCGTTTTCTGCTTTATTTCTACTTTTGCAGCTTTTATGAAAGCTTTTATGAAAATTCTTCCTGTATCGTATACAAGACCTGACGGAAAATATTTTTCACATAATTTCTAATGTTTGGTAAAGAATGGTTTGGCCAATAGTGGGCATAAGTGTTAATTTCTGCTTCTGATGTATCTGTAGCAAAATCTGGGCTCCTGAAAACTCGACAATTTTTTTTTCTTGGGCCTTTACCGCTCATATGGAAAAACCTTTTGATAATACTTCCTTCCTAAAATAATGAATGGTTTTCCCACCTGGAGGCGTAAAGTCACATCTCATTTTTGTTTATATCTGTGTTTCTAAGAGTCCGATTTGAAAAATTCTTTCTGTGTTGGAGAGCGTTTCCGGAGCGAAATGCTTCTCATATAAATCCATATTTTTCTTAACGCACAAGTTTGCAACCAGAGGGAGTAAGCTCACGATTTCGTTTACAACAATATCTGAGGGATTAAAAACCCGATTGAAAATCTTCTTTCTTCCGTCAGATACTATTATTTTCCATACCAGTTCGATTGACTTTGAATAACTTTGATAAATATAAATTGCGTCAGAACGGGTTCAAAGGACGTGCTTAATACACCCGAAAATTCGGTGTCTTCTTTCTTCTTTTTTACTGTTACTCCAAACTAATAGCAGTTCTCTTGTTACATATTCGTTACATTCCCTTAGATTCGTCAAAATTTCTATTGCATCTCTAACGAATGTCTCCTTATACACTGCTGGCCACCTAAAATGCAACACCAAGCATCCGATTGGCCTGAAATTCGCAGCACGTATCGCCCGCGATAGGTCATGCAAGCGATTAGCATTGCAGAGCATATGTAAATCATGTGCGTCCGGCACGCCACCGAGAAGCACTATAAGAAGGGTGCTCAGAAGGCGGGTTGAAAATAGTGGAAGTGTGTTGTGCTGCCGGACCTGTGCGTGGGAAACTTCCTGATGCCTCGTCGCAGAATATGGCAGTCATACCAGCACGTTTCGGAGTTCGACACAGGACAAATAGTGGCTCATCGCGACAGAGGTTTACCGTACCGAGACATCGGCGCCAGTGTGGGACGACATCCAGCCACAGTGAGGCGAGTATGGATTTGGTGGGTGCAGGAGGAACGGACTGACCGGCGTGAGTGATTGCCACAGCCGCGGCACACCACCGAACGACAGGACCGGCATGTTGTGCCGCGGTTATTGACGACTCGCACCGCCACATCATGAAATTAGCGCAGGAATTAGGGTGTGTTGCGCAACAACCTGTGTTAGCTCGTACCGTTCGACGTCGCCTGCAAGAGCGGGGACTTGTCGCACGGCGCCCATTGCTCCGGTTACCCTTGACGTTACACCACCGGAGAATGCGGCGGCAGTGGGCCGTTGAACGCCGCACCTGGAATAAGGAATGGCACGATATTGTCTTCTCCGACGAGTCCCTCTTCTGCCTGCAGCACCACGATCGTCGGATCCGCGTGTAGCGCCACCACGGCGAGATACTGTATGACGCTTGCATTATGCATCGCCATACCGGTCCGTCGCCTGGCGTTATGGTTTGGGGCGCAATTGGATATAACACCCGCCCTCTTCTGGTACGCTTAGCCGGTACACTCAACAGCCACCGCTACATCTCTGACGTTTTGCAGCCTGTAGTCCTCCCTTACCTGCAGGACCTGCCAGTGGCCACGTTTCAACAGGACAGTGCGCCCCCGTACGTGGCACGCATCGTGCAACAATACATCACGGCCTATTAGGTGTCAGTGCTGCCGTGGCCCGCCGGTATTCCCAATATTTCGCCCATTCAACACGTCTGGTTGCTGATCGGCAACCGAATGGACCGGCGAGCACCATCCGCAGTTTCGCCTGATGAACTGTGGCAACGTGTGGAAGCATCCTGGACCGTCATTTCCCAAACCCACATCCGATGCTTCTTTCGTTCGATGCCGCCGCGTGTAGTTTCCGTTATTGACAGCCATGGAGGCCACACGAGCTATTGATGTCTGCGTGTTCCGCAAGTCGCACGGGCCTGTGAGCTCAATCATTTCATCTTTGTATCTGTTGTTATGTGTCTAGTAAATCTGGCTTTGCTATCTGGTGTCCTTCTTGGTGTTGCATTTTCGGTGGCCAACAGTGCATATAGGTGTCGTATGGGGCTTTGCATTCTGTGCTGCTTCACTTAGGGGTGGATGCATTGAATATGACCTATCTAACACTCTAACAGGTGTACCGATTTGAGTATCCGCCAAACAGCCATTCGCCTGTGTTTTTCTTGCAAAGCGGTAGCAAGGGTTTAATCGTGAATTGCGCAACACGCGAAAAACTTCCAGAAATTGGGATCCTATAGAAAAAAGCAGCTGGTCGTCGGCTGTTGTGGCACAATCAGGACACAGACTCATATGAGGTGATGTTCAGAGACTACCTTTGGGACACCATTATTGAATTCTGCAGTGATTAGCCGGGTGGCCTGTCTGTTGAGTAGTACGATTATGCCCAGAATACATTGGCATTTCTGATAAAACAACTTTTTTGCCTACAAGATCACCGATTGCGGAATTTCCATTGAAATGTTGCAAAGGTTGTGTTTACCGCCCTGGTGGCGCAGTGGTCTAAGTGATAGCCTCTTATCATTTGTCCGAAAGAGATCAGAGTTTGAATCCCAGTGAGGCATGGATGTTGCGTTTCTCTTACGGAACTGGCTTTCTCCCTTCCTTTGGACCAGTGACCCTAAATTTGGGACGGGCGACTGCCTTTAGCCCATTGAGTTGCCCACGGTGGTCGTTAAACCTCCAATTAAATAAAAAGGTTGTGTTTGAAAGGCACAGGAGCACAGCCGTTTACGAGATGCTCGAACGCATAGCGTCGTTCTAACTCTCATGCCTGGTGCAAAGTCACTCAGATTCCTCATTTTACCCATTCCGACACTCAATCAGACACTAATGATGCTGGACGAGCTGGATTGGTGGATTAATATCTCACACTACCGTTACTGGACGACTTACGCTTTTAAGTGAGCCAATTATGTGACGAGGGCAGCTGTACCGAAAGAACGGGTATTTCAGTGTATAATAAATATATAATCATGAGGAACATGGTCGGTATTCTCTGTGCCATCGCAGCAACAGGATAATAGATGTTTTTCTCTTCTGCGATGAATCTGGGGACACTATGCCTACAGGCTTTGTGTGACGCCCGTCACATGTTAATCACAGACGTACTCGTTTAAACTAGTATTACGGTTATATGCCAAATGTGTTGTATTAGTGTGATATGAAGAAACGTGATGTTTATATTTCTACACTTGCCTTGCTTACATTTATAGCGGTAAGTCCCAATGGGCGCACTTGATATTTCGGAAATTATTGTATGCAGATAAAAATGCTTCACTTCATATAAAATGTTACACAATGCGTGAAGTTGAAGATGACGAAACACTTATGAATATAATTTTATTGATACAGGTAGCACAACACACGGAGCAGAAAATAAATGGAATTTCGAAAGTATAACACTTAAAAATAAACATGGAGTATCAGAGTACAGACGTAATACATCGCGATACATCAAGGATGACCATCAGAACAAAAGAATCGACACATAGTGGGTGAAGATTATGGGTCCTCCTTTCTCACCAGGTATTTTTCTAGAAGTGATTACGTGACACTTCTTTTTAACTTAACGCCGGGTTGTTAGAAATAATAAACAACTTTTTCTTCACGCATGGAAACAATGTTTGGCGACTGCTATAAGATGTACATAAGACTTCATTTTCCAATAGAATGACTCTTAGAACAGTTGTGTAAAGTCTTCTTGACATGCTGAAACCCTCTGTACTTCACAAAATATCATCGAACGAATTGCTGTTCGAAGTAAGGGTGTAACTGTGCAGGTTAGTTTCTCACTGTACCCATTTCCACACATCTACTTAAAGTTTTGTGACTTTTATAAAAGTTACGTAACGAGATTTCCGTATCCATTTCCACGACCGTACCCATTTCCACGCTTCTACGTATGGTTTTGTGACTTTCATAAAAGCTGCATAACGAGATTTTCGAATCCTATATTCAACCGTATCATGCTGCTGCTGATATAAAATTCATCCTCATAGATGACAATACCCGTTCACACATATCTGTCATCTGCGACGCATATTCTGAAGAACAATTTATAAAACGAGGTTAATGGCCTACATATTCTACAAAGCCATGTCCTCTTGAATGCCTGTGATATGGCCAAAGGAAGGTTATTGCTGACCTACAAGTCCCTGTCCGAACCTTCTGAGACCTCAAAATAGCTCGCTTCCGCCAGTATCAGTTACTGACTTCCCACTAGCAGGGTCATCTTATTGAAGGCATGAGTCTTCGGTACCCTGTATGCGTTACTTCTATAGGACGTCACATTTTATACTGAACCGTGCTAATGGCCGAGTGGTTTGGAGAGCTGTCTTCTGACCATTCGTGTAAGATAAATCGAGGCACTGAGTCCGGGACGGCGTGGGAAATACCCACGTCCGCTTCCCTTTCCTGGACATAGTGTGCCCAAAATAGCTATTGTCGACTACTCATTGATATTCTAGTGGGTCATAGCGATATTCTAGTGGGTCATAGCGATATTCTAGTGGGTCATAGCGATATTCTAGTGGGTCATAGCGATATTCTAGTGGGTCATAGCGATATTCTAGTGGGTCATAGCGATCTTTAAACCCCGAATCAACAACGAAAGAAAAAATATTCCACATTGGCTTATCGTTTAGCATATCATACTTACCCTATTTTTGTGTTCTTTCTTTGAGGCATATATTTCTCTGTATGTATGTATTGGCATTGTTTCCTAAACAGTAAGAACTTACAGCCTGCACGTCACTGAACTATGCTACGAAAATTGATATAAATTGGTTAAGTGTTTTCCGAATTACGCCAATCCTAACCCCTCCTATTTTTGATAGTTTGTTTGGTGCTTAACATTTACGGACAGTGCATAGATGGATGTATAGATTTAAGGTCAGTCTACATTATGAACTTACTCAGTACCTCAAAAATGTTTGATGCAATGATCTAACGTTAGGTATTAACTTGGACCAACACAATTCATATTCTTTGATCTATGTTAGTAGGAGCTAACATAGTATCGTTATTGAGCAGCATATGTTTAAATCTTTCTGCTCACTTGTTTAAGTTTAAATTTTTAAATCGAGTGTATTTTTCATTTATTCTACACGAAAAAGTTTCCTTTATTAAATATTCAAATACATCAAAACGGAGGATCCCCTATATCTTTACAGAATTTATGATAATATATAGCATCCTACCACGAGTGTGTTTGCGTTTCCTAATCCCATGACCAACCACAGATTCTCGCACATTTTAATTTTGAGCAAACTGTAAAGAAGGACTTTTTAGAGGAATAATGTCCATCGTCTAGCATGGTAGAGTAATACTCATTGGAGCAGAATACCACACATGCGCCCCATTATTAACCACAAAACGTGTCAAAACGTTTTTCTTTGGTTTACATGCTCAATAATTGAAATCTAATGTAATTACAAGACGTTTCAGAAACCAGTAACGGTGTTGAGACACTTGTATATACGTATAATAGTGGTCCGGTGAAGCTCCAAGACTAACGCGATGCTCATATTTAAATCGCAATAAACTGCGTTTTGTACAAAGATAATGCAAAAATTCTTAAGCTCAGGGACATCGGTTTGTTATGAGGGTAGACCAAAAAATCTCTTGCTGTGAAACACGATTAACAGACTAACAATTTCATTTTAGTACGGTATATAGGGAAACCGTTGTGCTTTTGATGATAGAAGCATACATTTTGGCACACTTTTAGACCACACCCTAATGAACCTTTTTATCTATCAGGCCACCCCAAATTTTTCCTGTAACAAAATTGGTAGCCCTCTTTAAAAATGGCGACTCGTTGTCATTCAGGTTTCTCAGTATTTTCTGTTGCTGTTGTTGAAGGTTTAACGACCATCCTAAGCAACTCAATGTGCTATAAGCAGTCGCTAGTCCCTTACTTATAGCCACTAGTTCCAGGGAAGTGAGAGAACCAGCGCCGTTAGACAAACACATATGGGGTCACCCTTATCCCCTATCCTTGCGGAGATAATACTGCAGTATTTAGAGGACATAGTCATAAAAAGCTTCCCTATTAAACCAATGTTATATGTCCGCTACGTGGAGGATGTTTCGTTATTCTGGCCTTTGACGAAGGAAGATCTGTATTTATTTGCTACAGCCTTGTCTTCCAAATTTCTAACCTTTAAATTTACAACAGAACTCAAACATGAATAGGCATTACCGTTACTGGATATCCAACTGTTCAGAAATCTATTTACTCAAGTTATTACCACTTCAGTGTACCTAAAACCATCATCTACCCCCACTATGATACCTATGACTTAGGTACATCCCCTTCAATATAAACTGGCCTCCATTCGTTTCATGATTCGAAGGGTATTCACGCATTCATCCTCCTTCAACACACCCCACAAGGAGATTACAGTGTTTTATGACATTGCTCGAGCTTTTGGCTTACCTAATTCCACAGTACAAAGAATATTAAGGCACGAAGAATGGTTAGCACTCTCAACTTTGCAACGAGAGAGCAGGCCAACCAAATATGTGGAATCAATGGATTTTGTACCAGAACCTATTAATATCTTAAAAAATGTCTGTCACAAAAATAAATTGGATTTTGGAGTCCGAACTTCTAATATATTATCTTTGGTGAAGAATGACCGTGATCGGGTAGAAGTAGAGAAAAAATGTGGGGTGTACGCTATCATTCTAAAAACCAGTGAATGCATCTAACACTGCTTTAGTATGCATTGGCTTTTACTACACGCACATTGAATGCGAGACTAAAGAAACCCCGATATAATGTTAAGTTGCATTCACATACTACTGCTTTGTCATGACCTTCCAACCTAGGAACTTACCCAAGTCCTTTTTGGACTGATTCGTACATACTAGCTTCACCTCGTACTAAATTTGAGACATTATTTACGCAAAGTTTATTTATATACAGCTTTGCAAACTTCTGCTGTAATCATGAATCACCGCTTAATATTCCACATCTATGGAAACAAATACTAAAAAGAACTGAAAATGGTGAACATGAGTGACGGTTCATATATTGATTATCACGATGTTTTTGATTTTTGCCCTTTAGGTACTTGTTAAAAAAAGGCTACTCACTGTTTTTTTTTTTTTTGATGTACTTAATAACGAGACACTGTGTTATATCTTGATACCTGTGATTATATAACATCACGAACTCATGCAGTTCGCTGTCATTATGACGTATAGCGTAAAAGTATTTTCTACTTCTACGTTGTTTTAACACATCAATATACTAAGAAATAGTTCATAAATGAAAGAAACCTTAACTGCCAGACGAAACATGTAAATAACAGAAGTCAACTTACAGAAAAATATGCTTTATTCAGGATGTAGCACACACATGGTAGCATAGCATATTGTAGTGAACGTTCCACACACCACACATTATCACAACACTCCTATCAATAATCAGTTTACAACCCAACGCTCTCTCTTACAACGCTCTCAAGCAATAGATCAGTCGCCGTTTTTATTTCTTGTTCTTATCAAAAACTCAGGCATACGTCACGTGCATTCAGCCTCAATTGTGTTGCCAAACGTATTCGTTTAAGAGAAAGATATCACGTTAATAGTGAAGAATAACAGAATAAACTCAACATTTACATAGGGAAAGAAACTAAAAAGGAAAGTTAATTTAGAATATACGTCACAGACGTCTTTCACTATCGCTATATACACTGGAGGAAAGTGAAAAAAGAACACCAAGAAGGAATTGGCGGACGATCATGAAATTTACATATGTTAATGGGGTCGAGTTTACGTAGGTGGGATATTAATTTCGGGACCAACCGGTGAGCGCTTACGCCACAGCACGATATAATATGCAAATTATTGTCGGTGTTATTTAAGGAGTACGGCGAAGTGAATGTAATCAGTCGTCGGCGTACGGACGCGAGCGAAGATCATGAAGAAGCTGCAAATGCCTGTACATGGAAGACGTGTACGATTTCAGCAGTTATCGGATTTTGAGCGAGGTCGTCTAGTCAGACTCCGCGAGGCCGGGTGGTCGTATCGTCGTATTGCGGAGCGAATTGGACGGGAAGTATCGGTGGTGGTACGATGGTGGCGTAGATGGTCCGAGGAACATTGCCACACGAGAAGACGTGGAACCGGAATTCACAGCCGGACTAATGAGCGGATCGATCGACGCATACGAAGAGCGGCGTTGTCAAGCAGAACATCCACTGCGACGCAAATACGAGCTGCCGTTGAAACTGAGGTGATTGTGCAAACAATCGGCAAACGTCTACTGGATGCAGGACTACTTTCACGTGTGCCTCTGGCATGTGTACCTCTGACTCCAGCCTACCGTCAGGAACGGCTGCAGTGGTGTCGCCTACGTTTGCACTGGAGAACGCAATGGCGATCTGTCGTGTTCAGCGATGAAAGCAGTTTCTGCTTGGGAGCCTCCGATGGCCGTATGCGTGTTCGCAGACGCACAGGGGAGCATCTCCACCCTTCTCGCATCCGCCAGGAACACACAGAGCCTACACATGGTCTCCTGGTGTGGGGAGCGATCAGCTATCACTCCCGTACACAACTAGTGTTTGTACCGGGTACGTTAAACAGCACCTCCTACATCAACAACATCATTCAACCCATTGTTGTGCCATTTGCCAGGTCGGTCCATCGTGGTGTTTTCCAGCTCGATACCGCACGCCCACACACGGCACGTGCAACGCAACATGCACTTCAGGGTGAGACAAATTCCACTGCCGGCACGTTCACCGGATTTGTCCCCCATTGAGCACGTGTGGGATTTTATGGGAGAACGACTTATCCGGTCTCCACGGCCAGCCACGACCATCCCCGATTTACGCGTCCAGGTTGAGGATGCTTGGAACTCAATACCCTAAACTTGCATCCAACATCTGTACGACAGACTCCATGCCAGAATTGCACAGTGTGACGCAGTTCAAGGCTGTTCAACCTCGTACTAACCATGTTACATGGAAATGTTATTTTTCAGTTTACCAGCAAATACAGCTGTATTTTGCCATAATGTTTTGATCACGTTATCCCCTATATTCCGTTATTATGCTGTATAAATTTCGTTGGTATCAGACGTATCCTTCTTGGTGTTCTTTTTTCACTTTCCCGCCAGTAGATATGGAAAGGTAACCCGGGAGCTCTTTCCATTGTGATCGCGTCTGAGGATGGTCCTAGTCAGCTCCAAAGATCTCACGTGTTTTATTGTAAACTATATTTTAACTATGCTAAGTCCGTAATTAAAGGTTTTTAATCGATCTTAGTTTTAGTGATTTTACGACTTTTTAGTATCGTGTATCGATGGTCTTCTAATCTACTTCTTCAAGATTTATATTTGCACGAAAATTGGACGATTTGATGGCAAACACAACATACATGCCTCACCGGGATTCAAACCAGGACCCTTCTTTGACGAATTGTCACAAGCCAGCGCTTAGAACAGTGCGCCACCGGGGCGGCCTCAATATTTGCAGATATTCATGTCCAATCAATTACCTGTGGTCATAGGATGACTTGTACATTTTAGAAGTAAAACTGAAGCATGATAGTAGATAATAGTAATGGGATTTTTTCTTAATTTACAGGAATATATATAATTTTATTGATTTATTCAAGGGAAGAAAAACAAAACCATGGACAATTATTGCTTGATGCTTGTTTAATTAAAATACAGTGTCTTATATTACTGATGTTTATTTTATCGTCCATTACAGATTTAATATTGATACTATCCCTGTAATGCATGATCGATAATGCCCCCTCCCCCACCACTTTCTTTCAGTCAGCACAAAAGGCGGTAAACTGTAGGACAGCCTTCCTATACTTGTACTGTTGTATGCAGCCTTTCTTCCAATCACATATTATAAGTTTCCTGCAAGTTTACGTAGCCCCTGGTAGGATTGTCCAAGATATTTCCCATCCACCTTCATCTCTCTCCTTCCACCCCCAGTCACTTGGCAATGGAAGGTATGGTGTTGGGTTCCGACCATCATTTGGGTCCCGAAGTAACCAACCTGGTACAGAGTTCCTTTTTGTATGCTTAATGAGCGTATCTTGCCTCATTCAGATGCATGATTTCGGGCCACTGGTTCCAGGGAAGGGAAATAGCCTGTACCGTAAGACGAAGACAATATGCATTCCACACCGGGATTCAAACCCGGACCTTTCTCGAAAGAATGGAAGTCATCCAGCGCTTAGATCACTGCCCTCCCCCTCAGGCGTTGAAAATCTCCTTCTCGTATCACACTAACAAAGTCATCAAAAGTAGTTCCAATTTTAGAATGAAGTACTAGAATATAAATTGGGTACATACATCACTTCTTCCTTTACACCAGTCTTCAGGTGACTTAGTAAATAGGGACTACTGGCTGTGATTTGATGAGCCGGGCAGGTACGAGTCACAAGGGAACCTCTTGTGAATGTATCCGCTTTCCCAGCTGTGGTAATATCAGCCTTAACAAGTTCCCCAGTCAACCCACTATCTTTCAAGAGATTTCCACGAACCTTGAAAACTGCCATCTCAATATGCAGTCCACCAAACGTTACAATGACATTAATCTACGCCATAAGTTGTTGGCAGTTCCACTGGATTTGTTTTGCCAATGCGTAAAGTGTCTGGTCAAATGTAGTGATTGGAATCTGCGCAGGATTAAAGACTTCAAATGCAGTCTTCACAATATCCATTGAATGGCGAATCATGGCCACCGACATTGCATGGTCTGGAAATAGAGGAAGCAAGGATGAAAGTGTTAATTCACAATCGTTTCGAGTTTCTGCTTGTTGACTTGCGTCGTACATTGCCCAGGCAGTTCTTTGATTCCCTTGTAGGTTGTCACTAGACAGAACCTGTTTTACATGTTTAAGCCAGTTGCTTTCTTTTACCATAACTTGCGGCTCAATTTGGTAGTCTACTAAATATTCTTCTACTGTTAGCAGACGAAAATCAGTTGGCATAGGTGGAACAGGGAGAACGCTGGTGCAGCACGGAGGAAGATGTTTAGTCACTTTCTCGGCACTAGGATTTTCAGTGAATGTCCAATCCATCCCCGTAAAATTATGGTCTGGATGTTGAAATAGGGATATTGCTGTACCGTGAAAAGAGTCAATGATTGTGATCTATAGTAGAGCTTGGATTGTGATCTATAGTTTCGACTGCATTAGTCGTGAAGAGCCCAAAAACTGTAAAGGAAGGGGCACGACAATATTTTTCGTGTAATAGTGATGGCATGCTTTATTTTTTCAAAACTAACTGAAGAGGAATGACAGCATCTTCTGTGTAATAGGGATGACATGCTTAATTCCCTAGTTCTGATGAGATTTCTGGCACACGGTGTTAGGATATGCTTAACCCTAGCTTGTGCAGGGTCTCAACAAGTTCACGCTTGTGAGTGCTTGTATGGATTAAAATACCTAATTAGATAGTCAAAGGTGTTTCTTCCTTCTCGCCTGTGCCCGAAGGTGCTTTCGTACTGATACTCCTGACGTCTCGGCAAAGTATTGTACATTAATAACTATGCAACACTATGGATCGGTTGTGGCATTGCTGAAGAACTTGACTGCGCTTTAATGTTTGTTCTGTTCGTAACCATAGCAACCAATGCTAACAGAGATGCTGGCACAGAGTCTTCCAAAAATGTTTTCCTAAATGATCTACTGATTGGATTTTTCATTTTAAAGATGTCTCTTCTCACTATATTTGCTGCTTTAGCAAAATAAATAGCGTCACTATCTGCATCATATTCACATGCTTTGCTCAGTTCAGAACCAATATCATTATTATACACTGACGGAAAAAAATCCCAACACCACGAAAAAATAGTTGTAGAGGAATGAAATGGCGGCAATACATTTGTATAGGTAACATATTTAATCGATTAAGGTTTCAAGATCACAGCTTATTGTAAGCGCAAGAAGAGCCAATTTAAATGTGAAATGCTATTACATTAATAACCGGTGTAACCGCCAGAATGTTTGAATGGAAGCACGCAAACTTTCATGCATTGTGTCGTACAGGTGCTGGATGTCAGTTTGTGGGATGGAGTTCCGTGCCTGTTGCACTTGGTCGGTCAATACAGGGACGGTTAATGCTGTTTGGGGGTGACGCTGGAGTTGTTGTCCAATGATGTCCGATACGTACTCGATTGGTGAAAGATCTGGTGATCTAGCAGTCCACGGCAACGTATCGACACTCTGTAGAGCATGTTGGGTTACAACAGCGGTATGCGGGCGAGCGTTATCCTGTTGGAAAACATCCCCTGGAATGCTGTTCATGAATGGCAGCACAACAGGTTGAATCACCTGACCGACGTAGAACTCTGCCGTCAAGGTGCGTGGGATAACCACGAGAGTGCACCTGCTGTCATAGGAAATTGCTCCCCAGACCATAACTCCAGGTGTAGTTCCAGTGTGTCTCGGCCGCAGACAGGTTGGTTGCAGGCGCTCACCTGGCCTCCTTCTAACCAACACACGGCCATCACTGGCACCCAGGCAGACCCGGATTTCATCAGAAAACACAACAGATCTCCACTCCGTCCTCCAATGAGCTCTAGCTTGACACCACTGACGTCGCAAACGGCAGTGGTTTGGAGTAAGTGGAATGCACGCTACAGGACGTCTGGCCTGGAGCTGTCCTTCAAGTAAGCGATTTGTAACAGTTTGTTGCGTCACTGTGGTGGCAACTGCCGCTCGAATCGCTGCCACAGACGCGGTACGATGCGCCACGGCCATACGCTGTACACGGCGGTCTTCCCTCTCAGTAGTGCCACGTGGCCGGCCGGAACCCGGTCTTCTTGAGGCAGTACCTTCCCTTGACCACCGCTGCCAACAATCATGCACAGTGGCTACATTCCTGCCAAGTCGTTCCGCAATATTGCGGAAAGAAATTCCACCTTCTCGTAGCATTATTACACGACCTCGTTCAAACTCCGTGAGCTGTTGATCATGGTTTCTTCGTCTTCTTAAAGGCATTCTTGACTAACATCAACACCCTACGTCGAATCTCAACGATAACTAACGCTCACGAACGTTTCGGTGCGTATTTACAGCAAACCTGCTTTGCATGTTCCGAGGGGCGCTACTAGCGCCACACGTATGCGCCGAGCGCGAAATTTGCATAGACGTCATCTTACAGATGTACTTTCACCGCCTACCAACTGTCGTTTATCTAACACAACCTCTTCTTGGTGTTGGGATTTTTTTCCGTCAGTGTATATAAACATCATAACTCGGCCTTGCTTAGATGCTACCATGTCGAGAAAGTAAGCAAGTATTTCGTTTTTCAGTTTTATGGAATGTATGCGTCCTGAAAGATCATTTCTTAGTTGTTTTGTTCTCATGCTGCACAGACTGCATAGGTCAACAAGTTTAAATACGGGTGCAATTTCATTGTCAGTTCGAAAATCTTCGATGTATGATATCAGTTCTTCAAATGCAATACCATAGTTCATTTGGTTCATCTCAGTTTCTCGTGTGTTCTTGTTTTTCTTTTGTCACTTGCTCTATTATAAATAATGCGAGGCAGTGAATATGGTACATGGCATCTTGCGCAATAAGATCGCCTGCATTCATTTTAGCAAGAAGGAGTTTGTCTTCTAGTTTAAGGACACACGAGTATCAACGCCGAATGTAGATGCTGTACACAATGATCTTCCAACTGGAGCATGCATGTCGCAAAGAAAGCGAATTGGTTTTGTATTCGTGGAATTTTTTCTTTCAACACTTTGACGGATGAATTTCGTAGAACTGTCAGCATTAATTGCTGGTGATACCTTCCCTTTTTCCCCTCTTCCAAGTTTTGTTTTATTGAACTGAAATATATATGATTCGTGAAACCGAGCTTTACGTCGAACCAATGTTGCCTCTACACCTCCACTTTTATCCAGACGCGACAGATTAATTGTTCTTGGTAAACACTACTGTTACTAAACCTCACAAGCAGATCGAAAACTGTCTTGTAACCAGCTGTCTTTGTATCACCTTTAGTTTCTCCTTGAAGACGAAAAAACCCTCCGAATTGTTGAGAGATAAAACACTTGTTCCACTCTCTGTCTGTGATTTGTCCGAACATATCTGAATTCAATAGATTCATGAGTTTATATATTTTTTCCATATTTTTATTTTCTTGGTCTGCTTTTCAAATTGTCATACGGATTCCTCCGTCTGTGAAAAAAATATACATTAATATTACAATACCCTTTTACGCACGTTTGTGCATTTTTACGATGTAATGAATGTTTTGTACATCATTTATCACTATAGATTTGTACACATATTGGATTTGCACACATATTTGTAACATAACATCGTGCAAATTCAGATTTAATATGGTAGTTACATTTTCAAGTAACATACGGTACAACAGATTAACAATTTCCCGCGGCTGCCAATTTGAATAACCGCGATCACTGTTAGGGGGAAAATCTGCAATGGCCTCTTAGGAAAATTTAAAGCTTTCTGTATGTAGTACATGTATGTGCCTCAAGTGTCATGTTGCTATCATCAATAGCACAATTCTACCAAATAGTTTACCTATCTGCCGTACTACTTTTGTTTCGTCGTGAAATAACCATCATGATCAACTCTTAGGATTATAAGCAGTCATCCTTCTGAAATTTGAGGCCACTGGTTCCAGAGAAGGAATAGAGCCTTCACTGGAACCAGTGGCCTCAAATTTCCCTTCGAGAAACACTCCACCCATGCCTCATTCGGGTGTCAAACTACAGCCTATTAATGAAGAGTGAGGAGAAGCAGTGCCTCATATGACTCGGCCAGCGTCACGGTTGAGCAAATCAGAAAATCGTGCGATCTGACTTACGGCTAGAACGAGGGAAAATATCTCTTTACGTTTTGAGATACTTGAAATACAGCAAAAAATAAAAGTCCTTTGTCCGTATCTTTTATTTTATCAGATATATCGTGCTTAAATATTTTAAATCTGTTTCCGGGTCAGTGACACTTTTACTATTCTTGTTATAGTATTCTAAACGTTGCGCCTCGCTTTTTTAAAGAACACGGCAATAAACAAAAAGAAAAAAATACGGTTTTCATGATTTTCATTTATTTTCTTTTGCGTTCATCGTTATTTTTCCCTGCTTGAGTTGTTGGATTCTGAACAGCAAGTCCAGGGTTGTTACAAACTGGGAAAATATTAAATTATTAAAAACAATATTAAATCAACAGTCACCCACTTGATTAAAAATGAATTTAAGGAGAATAGAAGCATTACAATTACAGGCGGAGATAAAAGTCAAGAATTTTGGTATAGAAACTTGCTGCAGCACTGGGTAAGAACCGGGTCTTCGTTCCATTTAAGAAATCAGTATCACAGTTTCTTAAATGTCTTCCTTTATTTCTATACACTCGTACATATATTTTATTCTGCATTTCTGCTCCTAAAATTTCCCCACTTGTTCAGGAACGATTCGGCGAGCACGACAGGTTATCTTTTTTTTAACTCTGTTCACTGATAAGCATCTGCTATTTCTTTTTTTGAACTAATTGGACCAAAATATCCAATTTATTTATGAATTGGAACAAGTGTGGTTCTCTATATTTTCTTGACGGTGCGAAAATTAATTCATTACCACTGTTAATCGGAATCTATTTTCTGTTAGTTTGCGCCTCACGCAAAATCAAATAATTTCATCTAACATAATATCAGTGCATTTTATACATACCTTTACCGAGCCTTAAATGTCTGTTCTACAAAGAAGGTCCTCGAGAAAGAATTAAGTTACATCAGACATATTGTTATCAACATAGGCTTCAAACATTCATTAGCGGACTCAGTTATCAAATAATTTCTTAAACCTCAGTATAAATTCTCCTTGACCGGATCTCTCTAAATTCTCAACGGAACTTGGTGGTTCTTCCATTCGTCCCTAATATGTGTTTCCAAGTTTCAAAAATCTTTAAGTCATCAAATATCAACGTTATCTTCACTCCTGTATCTAAGATGATTTACTCCCCAAAAATGGACCTAACTCCTGCCATAAACTCTTGGGAAATCTATCGCATCCAGTGACAGTGTGGCCTGTCATACATAGGTCAGACACGCAGATCGCTTAAATTCAGATTAAAAGAACACTAATCATATATTAAAAAGTGTAAAATCAAAAAATCTTCCGTTGCCCTGCACTGTTGAGAGAATAACCGCCAATTTCTGTTTAATGACGCCAAACTGTTAGATAGACCTAAATCAATATTTGACCTAGACGTTTTAGAATCCTTCCATATATTTCAAAACCGTAATTACCTGGTAAATGTTTTACCTTCATCTACATACCTATGAAGCGCATGGAAAGACTTAGCAATATGCAATGGCCGCACGAGGCGTTTGACACGTGAAACTGGTAACATTGTCAGAAGCAAGAAATGAAAACGCGTAGTCCTGACGAAGCTGAACCATAACTTTCAGCGAAACTATAGTAGACTTTAAATTCTAAAAATTGCATTCACGAGAGTTACTTTCTGAATTAAATGAAATACAATTATGCAATGCCTGTAGTTCAACTATTTCAATCTGCCGTTGTTGTTCAAGAAGCTAAGCAGAAAGGTATATGGCTTTGCTTTGTTAAGGTTTAACTACCTACAACGTAGGCACAAGGTCTAGGTACGTCTGCTCTACTTTTAGTGTCTGTCAGAAAAATCTTTCTGCTTTTCCACAGACAGACAGCAAGTGATGTCGCTCTTCTACTCTCGCATGCGCCCCAGCCAATTTCCTTTCTTTTTGCTGGAGTGGATAACACTGAACAACATAAATAAACTTTTTATATGTCACAAAGACTGCATATGCCGAATCATACAGTATTTCTCATGCTGATAACAAATCTGCTTGTTAATTTGTGCTATCGGGCATAGTTCTCGAGTAACCTGTTGTTTCAGTGAATAAGCATTCATTCTGCCATGTATATTTCGCTACAAGCAATTAATTACATTTACCTTACAAAGTAGTTATTTTCAATTTTCTTCTGTACTATGGTTGTACTACATTCCTTTTTAGAGTCCAACAGTAATCAGCTAGTATTTTAGGGCACCTTTGTTCTTTATAGCGATTTTCTATGGTACATATGTCCTTATCAAAGCGCTATCCGTGCTCATCGCTTACAGCTCTTAAGTTATGTGGAAAAAGTCGAGATACGAGTGAACGAAATGTATTTTAAGGAACACGTTGCATCCCATGGCTCTGCAGTATTCCAGAAGCTCAGTAACAAGTTCTTTATAAATTTCTGCCTGCCGGTTACCTAAACTGTTCAGTACCACATCTTTAAAGGACTTCCATGCAGCAGCTTCAGTCTCGTTCAAAGTGCCTTCAAATGCAAGATCACGCATAAGTTCCCTTATTTGTGGACCAATACAAATGCCTTGTTCAAAGTTGGCTTCAGATATTTTGGGGAACATGTTCTTTACAAAACGAAAGGCTTCTCCATCTTTATACAATGCCTTTACAAATTGTTTTCATCAAACCCAGTATGAAGTGAAGCGGTGGCAAGTACACGTTGTGAGGCTCAGCAACAACATTTTTATTACCTGGAATTAAGGCAAGGTCCTTTTAACGTAATTAGAATTTCTTTCCCTACTGTTCTATTCACAGAGGAAGCAGCAGCATTTTGTGTATTCAAGTTGTAGACCAATGAGTAAAGCTATCACTTTAAGATCGCTACAAATATTCCATGAGTGTTTTTGTATACTATACTTTGAAGCAACAGTTTCATATTAGCATATTTTTCCCTCATGTATGCAGCATATGTAACAGGCATTGACGGACACATATTTCCGTTATGAAGAAGGACAGCTTTTAAGCTAATTTTTGAGGAATCTATAAAAAGTCTCCATTCTTCAGGTTTATGTTGTTGTACTAAGGCTTCAAACAATAAGTCTATATCATTGCAATATACAAGATCCCCACTCTTCGAAAAGAAGTGTTCAAACTCTTGCTGTCGTCGACGAAAGCTACATAATTTTGTACTTGGTTGTAAAAGATTCCATCCCTTCAATCTTGAAGCCAATATTTCGGCCTGATTTTTTGCTAAATGAAGGTCGCGAACCAGATCATTTAATTCTCTCTTCGAGATATCAGCGTCTTGTTGTAATTCAATATTTTCTTCGCTGTGAGGATTTATTTTATCAGTATCACTATCATCTAAACTCCATGACTGTGGAGGTACAGGAACAAGAAGATCTGGACCATGAGGAACAGGTCTTATGACCGAAGGATACTGAGATACTGAATTGTGTCCTTGGTCTTAGCTGTAATTCCAGATATCTTAGTGATGCAGAAGTAACAGCCTGTTGAATGGTTTTTCGGTTCTCTCCAAACCATTGGTACCGCAAATAGCATTTGACGCGATCCCTTCAATCAGCCAGTGACCAAAGTTACACATGAATTACAACAAATGTGAGACGCCCAAGATTTATCTTCATCACCCATTTTGCACTGGAAATAAAGTTCATACGATTTTCTAATCAACGGTGTGAAATGTCACCTTTGAGGCTTTGAAGTAAATTGTCCACAAATGTAGCAGAAACTGTTTGGATAGTTCACACAAGTAGGCGTCGTTATTTAACGTACACTTTGCACAATCCACACTACTTTTTAAAACAACGATAAAATGCACGTCCTTCAATACCGATTAAAATCATTCGAATGACAACAATTCTGCATTGTTTTCCCTTTTCAAATGGAAATGCACAACAGGAAGTAATGGCACCAGTATGTCTACTTTCACAGACACAGCTATTCTGACTGCAGACAGACGTCTCTGCTTGGAAACATAGGGAAATTTCTTTAAGTAACACAAAATTCACCCCAATAGAATGTTCAATTACAAGAAATTGGAGCCCAGTGGAGCAATTGTGACTTCATATTTGATTTCAGCGCCCGTAAATACATACAAAATCGTTAAAAGTTTCTTTGTAACAAAATCATTGCTGTTCAGTGTAATCAGACTGTCTTGCCTTGGATCCACCCTGCTCCTATTTCTCCTTTTACTTGATTAATTTTTCATAGGAAAATTGTGAAAATTTAATACTCATACGATTTACTCAAGAAAGCTATTATTTGAGGAGTGCGGGAAAAGTGTTTTCATTGTGCCCTTTTCACGGTACATTATACGAGCATTTTTGTTTGTGCTAAACCAATATAATTGGAATAAAGTTGTTTTCAGTATAAGCGAAAAAAATGTCTATTCATACGGCATCTTTTTATAACTGATATTATATTTCATAACTTTGATTAACGCATCACAAATACATCTCACATTATCATATTCACTCAGAAATTTGAAAACGTAAGTTGATTTAATTCCCAAAAAACGACAGAACGAATTTCTGTGATGGAAGGATTGCTACTTTCGTCCTAAGAGTTCCAATGAAAACGTTTATGTAAAATAATTGCACTTTCATGCCTAGTATCCAATATTACCGGTCTCCTATGAAAACTTGTTTTCTATGGACAGCTTTCGGTAGTCAACGGAATAAATGTTGGAAGAATTTTCAGAAATTCTGCGTATACAGAGGATAGTTACCATGCAGTTAATTTAAATTACATCGAGAATGCTTTAAAAATCACTGGTAGTAATGCCGAGGCAATTTCGAGAGTTACATATTAAGTAAATTGCATGAAGCACATAGAATTATCATACGCATTAAATTAGACTTAGATCTTTAGGGGAAGAGACCTGTTCTCGTAAGAATTATGGATCCTTGGTGTATTCCAAAAGGGCTGTGATGCGGCCAAATTTTACAAGCTGCTTCCTGTTTCATTGAGGGGATTTAACACTTACTGAAAACCGAATATAGGACAAAGGCAACAAAAACTGTGTTAAACATTATTGAACACACATAAAGTGCCTGACTTGTCATTCCGCCTAAAATATTTGGCTAATTTTCTTGTATTTTTGGCTTTGTCCGTGGCGAAGTCCGTTAAAACTAATTAGTTGCAGCGTAGATTCTCTCTGTTACAAAAGGTCAGTGTTAATTTTAATCAGGAGGAAAGCCATTACCAGATAAGATATATATCATCGAAGTTGTTTTACGATGATTAGAGTGGTTCTTCCTCTACACGATCTGATTAGAATCCGAGCACATTCCACCCCGAAGAGTGTTTCCCATGCAGATGCATCTGTGATGCAGAATGCATTGCACACGAAGCTATTTTTGCGATTTTAGGATTATGCGATCCCCAGAGAAGATATTTTTTATTGTTTTTCTTCTTTTTCCATTGATGAAAACCTTTTGCAACTATCTTTCACTGTGATTACGCTGGTGTAATTCCTATCTTTTACGAAATGAAGATATTTTAATGGAGATAATTTGTGTGTGTTCACTGAGAGAATAGCATGTTACACTAATAGCTAATCGTAAGTAATTTTTTCACGGCCTTTTTCGCACATTGTTTGTTTCTGATGTGACAAAGATAATAAATACTCCAAAACTATTTAGTATAATATTTGAAAAGCAACTACTTCAAACAGTGAAATGACTTCAAAAGAACCTTTCTTCAAATAACTGAAAACTTTTTTTTTTTTTCAAAATGCCTGAACTCATGCTAGAAGCAGTGTTCTTCCAATGTAGTGCTATATAAGCTAAGCCGGTTTTTTCCAGAATGGTTTAGCTGAAAAGAAAAGCAGCTTTCTTTGAATGATTGATTCGAAATCCGAAATAAATTCCTTCAGAGTGATGGAATCAATGTCAGATGAAGTTTCTTGTGATGACGGAAATTAGTTTTTGTGTAATTTCCTATAAAAAACGTAAGCTGCTTTCTGATATGTTTTCTTCAATAAAAAGCCCGAAGAAATGTTTTCAAAATGTTTTCATTATTATGTAGAGCTATTTACTTCAAATGAATGAACATCAAAACAATTTCTTTAAATAATCAATATTGCAAGTTTTTCTTTAAAGGATTCAGCCGACTTTTAGCATAGCTATTTGAAGATGACTAAACTAATGTTTTGAACTTTTTTCTGTAAATAAAACTACAAAATTTTAATTCATTTTTCTTAATGAAGCTGAGTCGATTACCGGAATAAATCTCTTGAGGCTTAATACAAGTGAAAAAAGTAATTGCATGCTCAACTCAAAGTTTTGGCAGTTTTGATATCCAGTGCCTTAGTCATTCGGAATGACTGTAATGAAAGAAAACACATTGAAGCATATGTACTTATACAGTATTAATGATATGAAATATTACGTACCGAACCATACGCAACCCTTTAAATCTAAAGGTAAAGGTATTGCGGTAAAAGAAATGGTGACTGCAAGAAAAACAGATCTTTTCCTGAGTGTATTTTTTCAAGATGGTTCGATAAATTAACATATTTTATATAATAAAATTCATTTCTCTTATACATTTTGTATTTTTCCTATAAATTTCATATAATACAATTTAGGAGGGAAAACATGGACCTTTAAGAAAGCTGCTTTTATTATAGTAGCACCTCATTAGTTTCGAGAAATCTATAATCTGAACCGCACTTTTGCCTCGCGTCAAATTATATCCTGTTTAATTTTTACCCAAATTGAAGCAGTACTGAACTAGAAGGCACATGACTTGTGGTATTTAATTACCAAGAAAACAAAATATTCAAATGTACATGAAAGACACGTATGTTACATTGAATAACAAAACGTAATGCATCCTCCAACGCGTGTTTGTATGAGTGCGAATACAAATTTATTTGGCAGTCTATGCTTTTCTTCAATTCAGACTGCCATACATCTCCGACGATCTCTATAATTTTGAGGACTGTGATAGGAAGCATAAGGGTTTGAGGAATTCTAGTGCTCATATTGCCAAAGAATTAGTGTGGGTATCATTAAACCACAACTATTTATCTCAGGTATTCCTAGGTATTTCGACTTTCGAAAGAATTTCGTAATTTGCTCGGCTCACTGTTTTTAAATTTAAGTATTTTGCAGTACATTTTTGTGGAAATTATTCACACACACACACACACACACACACACACACACAAACTTGCAGTAATCTTTCTGGAACTGTTTTGGTTAAATGCTAGAAACAGCTGTTTAAAATATGCACCTCGTTTGGGCTCAAACAAGGCGAAGCAAATATTATGTTCTGTGTTCCATCCAACAAACGCAACAGGGTAAATGGTTCAGTTTGATCGACGTGAGATAATCGGCTATTTTTATATCAGCTCACCGTTTTAAGAATTTTATTGACTTAAAACTTTTTAATGTTAATTTATGTATTTTAAACTATAATTTTTCCTGTCAAGATGCCAGGTATAGTAGAATTGCTGGTGTTTAGGAAATCTGTTGCCGTTTTAAGAATATTTGTTGTTTCTTATGTAAGAAATTTTGGTTGCTATAACGGAAAGGTCAGATGCAGCAATATTATCCCACACATACTTTGGCTAGGAAGTCGACCGGAAACTGAAAAGTAGATATTAATGTACACTCTAAACATGTGCAAAACAGGGCATGTAGCTTTCATGTCTGACACTGAAATGAACTCGTTGTTCTCGTCCTGTGCGTAAGAGTCTACGAACAAGATCTGTTTTTCTTTGATAAATAAGCATTGGAAGCAGATTTATCCCCTACTATAGAGACAAAAGTGGAGTATTTTGTGTGTGCGTGTTATGGTTTCAAAACAAAGGTACATTACTCGGCATAAAAAATGCCACGCCAGGATATGTTTGTCTGAAAGACATACAAATTGATGGGTACGTATGTGTCGACATTTGCATTATGCACATGATTGCAGTTGCAAACCGACGGCGTGAAATGTGAGGAAGATGGCAGGGTAAGATGGCTCGTTATACCTAAATTTCGTTGTCCTCACCTTTAGCAAATGGACCCCTAAATAGAAGTAACGTGGGCGAAAGCATGTGTAAGGAGCGAGATTATTCGGGTGACGCCAGTGAAAATCCTACCATTGTACGGGCACCTTTACCAAAGGATTCGTCGTAGAACTACATACGGCTGGTTGGTCCCTGCGTCGCATCCGGTTGCAACAAATGTCAGTCGAATGTGGAAACAGTGATTTAAAGAAGGTAATGTGCGTTGTCGTAGTGGGACTGATGAAGATAGGCATACGTCATAAGGCCTTGAATTCCTCATTGAACGATTAGCCGTAGCATTCCCATAATCCAGAGCGATAGACATTCGACGAAGTGTTCAGGAAGCTATGGACATCCCCATATCGACAGGGACTGTGAATCAAAGATTATCTTCGGTAGGCTTGTGTTTCCGTGGCTGGCGCTAACGATAGCACATCGTCGCGCACGGTTTCAGCGATTCCGCAGCAGACATGCGTGGCGGAACAAATAGAGCCATATCGTATACAGCGACGGGTCTAACTTCTGTCTTAGCGCCGACGATTGATATTTCACAGCTTGGAATCGTAGGAGCCGTATGAAGGTCACAGATGATCTTACTTCCATCCGTGACCTTCATACGGCTCCTCAGTATGGGTTTATGGTTTGAGGCGCTACCAGTTTCAATTCCTCTTCACCCCTGGTAGGAATAATTTGTTCAATGACATCACGACGATGTATCGATGAAGTGTGGTGCAGCCCGTTTCGTTGCAGTAGCTCTGTGGGATCCCTGATGTCGAATTACAGCAAGGTAACCGTCGCCCGCAGACTATCCGAATCAGCACACAGTGTCTAAAAAACTGTTAAGGTGCTGTCTTGGCCAGCGCGAAGCCCGAACTTCTCCCCAATACAGAACGTGTGAGTGGTCATTAGAAGACAACGTAACGCTTCTGTATGACACCTTTGCAATGTCTGCGGATTGGGGACAAAAGCCAAAGACGCATGGTCAACGAGACCTCAGCACAGCGTCCTGTGATATTTTCAGAAACTGCTACGCCGTGTTGCCGTATTTATATCTCAACATCACTATCATACGAACTACTTACTCAGGCCACATTGTACTGTGTGTCTTCTCCCATTGCATACATGTAATCCTCCAGAAATTAACCCTTTAATGATCATAACGCCCAAAACGCCCGTACACACAAACTGCCATAGCCCCCAAAACGCCTGTATAGAGTGAGTCAGATTTACTATCCTTACCTGTTCTTCAAATTTTCTCGACCAATGAGGTATCAGCAGGAGTCACCCTTAGTCATTATTGTTGTTATTAAAAAAAGAAGTGAACCAACAGAGAGTTTAGGTGAGGTATCAGCAGGAGTCACCCTTAGTCATTATTGTTGTTATTAAAAAAAGAAGTGAACCAACAGACAGTTTAGGTGAGGTATCAACAGGAGTCACCCACAGTCACTATTGTTCTCATTAAACAAAGAATTGAACCAACAGACAGTTTCGGTGAGGGATCAGCAGGTGTCACACTCAGTCACTATTGTTGTTATTTACCAAAGAAATGAACCAACAGACAGTTTCGTGAGGTATCAGCAGGTGTCACCCTCAGTCACTATTGTTGTTATTAAACAAAGAAGTGAACCAACAGACAGTTTGGGTAAGGTATCAGCAGGAGTCACCCTCAGTCACTATTGTTGTTATTAAACAAAGAAGTTAACCGACAGACAGTTTCAGTGAGGTATCAGCAGGTGTCACCCTCAGTCACTATTGTTGTTATTAAACAAAGAAGTGAACCAACAGACAGTTTAGGTGAGGTATCAGCAGGAGTTACCCTCAGTCACTATTGTTGTTATTAAACAAAGAAGTGAACCAACAGACAGTTTCGTGAGGTATCAGCAGGTGTCACCCTCAGTCACTATTGTTGTTATTAAACAAAGAAGTGAACCAACAGACAGCTTCGGTGAGGTATCAGCAGGAGTCACCCTCAGTCACTATTGTTGTTATTAAACAAAGAAGTGAACCAACAGACAGTTTAGGTGAGGTATCAGCAGGAGTTACCCTCAGTCACTATTGTTGTTATTAAACAAAGAAGTGAACCAACAGACAGTTTCGGTGAGGTGTCAGCAGGTGTCTCCCTTAGTCACTATTGTTGTTATTAAACAAAGAAGTGAACCTACAGACAGTTTCGGTGAGGTATCAGCAGGAGTCACCCTCAGTCACTATTGTTGTTATTAAACAAAGAAGTGAACCAACAGACAGTTTTGGTGAGGTATCAGCAGGTGTCACCCTTAGTCACTATTGTTGTTATTAAGCAAAGAAGTGAACCAACAGACAGTTTCGTGAGGTATCAGCAGGTGTCACCCTCAGTCACTATTGTTGTTATTAAACAAAGAAGTAAACTAACAGACAGTTTCGGTGAGGTATCAGCAGGAGTCACCCTCAATCACTATTGTTGTTATTAAACAAAGAAGTGAACCAACAGACAGTTTAGGTGAGGTATCAGCAGGAGTCACCCTCAGTCACTATTGTTGTTATTAAACAAAGAAGTGAACCAACAGACAGTTTCGGTAAGGTATCAGCAGGAGTCACCCTCAGTCACTATTGTTGTTATTAAACAAAGAAGTGAACCAACAGACAGTTTCAGTGAGGTATCAGCAGGTGTCACCCTCAGTCACTATTGTTGTTATTAAACAAAGAAGTGAACCAACAGACAGCTTCGGTGAGGTATCAGCAGGAGTCACCCTCAGTCACTATTGTTGTTATTAAACAAAGAAGTGAACCAACAGACAGTTTAGGTGAGGTATCAGCAGGAGTCACCCTCAGTCACTATTGTTGTTATTAAACAAAGAAGTGAACAAACAGACAGTTTCGGTGAGGTGTCAGCAGGTGTCTCCCTTAGTCACTATTGTTGTTATTAAACAAAGAAGTGAACCAACAGACAGTTTCGGTGAGGTATCAGCAGGAGTCACCCTCAGTCACTATTGTTGTTATTAAACAAAGAAGTGAACCAACAGACAGTTTTGGTGAGGTATCAGCAGGTGTCACCCTTAGTCACTATTGTTGTTATTAAGCAAAGAAGTGAACCAACAGACAGTTTCGTGAGGTATCAGCAGGTGTCACCCTCAGTCACTATTGTTGTTATTAAACAAAGAAGTAAACTAACAGACAGTTTCGGTGAGGTATCAGCAGGAGTCACCCTCAATCACTATTGTTGTTATTAAACAAAGAAGTGAACCAACAGACAGTTTAGGTGAGGTATCAGCAGGAGTCACCCTCAGTCACTATTGTTGTTATTAAACAAAGAAGTGAACCAACAGACAGTTTCGGTAAGGTATCAGCAGGAGTCACCCTCAGTCACTATTGTTGTTATTAAACAAAGAAGTGAACCAACAGACAGTTTCAGTGAGGTATCAGCAGGTGTCACCCTCAGTCACTATTGTTGTTATTAAACAAAGAAGTGAACCAACAGACAGCTTCGGTGAGGTATCAGCAGGAGTCACCCTCAGTCACTATTGTTGTTATTAAACAAAGAAGTGAACCAACAGACAGTTTAGGTGAGGTATCAGCAGGAGTCACCCTCAGTCACTATTGTTGTTATTAAACAAAGAAGTGAACAAACAGACAGTTTCGGTGAGGTATCAGCAGGAGTCACCCTCAGTCACTATTGTTGTTATTAAACAAAGAAGTGAACCAACAGACAGTTTCGGTGAGGTATCAGCAGGTGTCACCCTCAGTCACTATTGTTGTTATTAAACAAAGAAGTGAACCAACAGACAGTTTCGGTGAGGTATCAGCAGGAGTCACCCTCAGTCACTATTGTTGTTATTAAACAAAGAAGTGAACCAACAGAATGTTTCGGTGAGTTATCAGCAGGAGTCACCCTCAGCCACTATTGTTGTTATTAAACAAAGAAGTGAACCAACAGACAGTTTCGGTGAGGTATCAGCAGGAGTCACCCTCAGTCACTATTGTTGTTATTAAACAAAGAAGTGAACCAACAGAATGTTTCGGTGAGTTATCAGCAGGAGTCACACTCAGTCACTATTGTTGTTATTAAACAAAGAAGTGAACCAACAGACAGTTTCGGTGAGGTATCAGCAGGAGTCACCCTCAGTCACTATTGTTGTTATTAAACAAAGAAATGAACCAACAGACAGTTTCGGTGAGTTATCAGCAGGAGTCACACTCAGTCACTATTGTTGTTATTAAACAAAGATGTGAACCAACAGACAGTTTCGGTTAGGTATCAGCAGGAGTCACCCTCAGTCACTATTGTTGTTATTAAACCAAGAAGTGAACCAACAGACAGTTTCGGTGAGGTATCAGCAGGAGTCACCCTCAGTCACTATTGTTGTTATGAAACAAAGAAGTGAACCAACATACAGTTTCGGTGAGGTATCAGCAGGAGTCACCCTCAGTCACTATTGTTGTTATTAAACAAAGAAGTGAACCAACAGACAGTTTCGGTGAGGTATCAGCAGGAGTCACCCTCAGTCACTATTGTTGTTATTAAACAAAGAAGTGAACCAACAGACAGTTTCGGTGAGGTATCAGCAAGTGTCACCCTCAGTCACTATTGTTGTTATTAAACAAAGAAGTGAACCAACAGACAGTTTCGGTGAGGTATCAGCAAGAGTCACCCTCAGTCACTATTGTTGTTATTAAACAAAGAAGTGAACCAACAGACAGTTTCGGTGAGGTATCAGCAGGAGTCACCCTCAGTCACTATTGTTGTTATTAAACAAAGAAGTGAACCAACAGACAGTTTCGGGCGTTATATTATTCAGAGTGATAAATGATTTTTGGGTCATGGTCGTTAAAGGGTTAAATCACTTCTTTACTTGCCCAATAAATATGAGAGCCGTTTTGTCTCATTTCGTGTCTTCTTTCGTGATGTCACATTTCTATGATGAGTAGCACATATTTTCTATTAAAACAAAGATTTATTTTCTTTGAGTCAAAAGCCGTGCTTGCAATTGAGATCATGAAGTATTTTCTGCGAAATAAACAAGCTGTAGAACGCTTTCAGATTTTACTCCGTTTCCTTTGCAAAATCAAACATGACTACATAACAGGAACAGGAATTTCTCTGGATTTGCCTATTCACCTTCATGCGAAGAGCTTGAACATATCTATCGCTAGCTCGTACCTTCTCCTCGACTTCGCACAACAGATAATTAAAATTTGGTTTCAACGATCTCTTACGACTCCAGCTGCAACATGATTTGGTTTCAGTATCATCCAACATATTCCATGGAAGATAATTATTTGTTTACTGATGTCCAAGGGCTTCACGATCCTAATAAATATGAATAACAAGGATTTAAGGAACCAGTGAAGTTCAGCGAAAAATAATGGCTAAACTGCGAGGTCTAATAAGAAAGAGTGAAGGGTTATCCTCAAAGTATAGAAAGGATGTGAGTTTCCTGGAAGAATCCCAGTCAAGTACCAGAGACAGAAACGAACTCTGAAGAATTTGCAACAAACTAAAATGATTAAATTTTCAAAATTTTGGCGAAATTAAGTGCAGAGCTACAACTCCCTTCCAAGGAACCCATATTGGTCAGTGCAAATCCGTAAATTCCTGTGGTTCTGACTCAACAAATCAGAGATGAATCATTAAATTCTAGGATTCCGTTCCAGCCCATTAAACAGGAACAAAATGGTTCCAGGGACTTCGTCTTATTACAAACTTCGAGTATTTATTCCGTATTTAATGGTGTAACAATTTATAAAAACACACAAAGTCTAATTGCCGAGCTTTCACACTCCAAACGGGAGGCTTTCTCAAGGTCAGTGAACACAAGAATGTCTTCGGGAACTACGATAACTTGAAATCTTGGAGCGCGTATCTACTGTGCGTCCAGGTAATATTGCGTCCCGCGGTAGGTGGTGTCTCGCTGCCTACATTTCAAACATTCTCTCTCTTTTTCCCCTAATAACCTATGTCAGCAGGATCTTCCACGCAACCGAGAGTTCGAGGGAAGGGCTCTCGTTGCAAGGGTTGGGGTGCATGAATATTTCGACACTTTCTCTAGTCAGTGTTCCTTTGTAGTAACTGTATTGAGCGATCCTCTTCATGTTTTTCCACACCGGTACGGCGTCATATTGGGCTACTTCTTTGCGTAGCGCTGTTTCAGTGTTTCTTGCTTTAATGTCCCTTATGTGTTCTATCCTCTAATTGTAAGGGATCTCTTAGTCATTCCGTAATACACTGAAGAGCAATTGAAGTAGAGATACCTGTCTAGTAACGTGTAGCACCACCTTTCGCCCTGATAACGGAGGCGATTCGTATCGGCGTGGACTCGACAAGGCACCGGAAGCGTTGGGAAGCCATACGGATCCACGAAACCTGAAATGGCTCCCACAGTTCACGAAGATTTGATGGAGGAAGGTCAGACCCTCGAACATCTCTCTCGATGGCATCCCAGATGTTCTCGATGGGATTGAGATCAGGTGACCTAGCTGGCCAAGGAAGAGAGATCACGTCGGTTGAGTATTCATCCAACCATTCGGATACAATTCGGAAGCGATGGCACGGTGCTTTGTCTTGTTGCAGGAGGAGGTTTCCAGTGGGAAGTTGAAAACGCACAAACGGGAGCAAATGGTCATCCAGGATATCCAAGTAACGTTGACCTGGGAGGTACGATGTTGCACGTACCAGGGGTACCATTTCAGTCCACGTAAACAGTCTCCAGTAGAGAATGCCACCCCCACCAGCTTGAAGAGTACCCTGCTGGCAAAAAGGATCCATCGCTTCATATGGTTTACGCCGTACTCGTATCCTGCCATCCGCATGTACCAACGTTAATCTCGACTCATCAGTCCTGGCAACATTTTTCCACATGTCTAGGGTCCAGTGGCGATATTTCCGCGCCCATGCTAATCTTTGCAAGCTGTAATGTGCGGTCAGCAGCGGTACCCTCGTGGGACGATGGCTTCTGTACCCAAAAGCGAGGAGATGTTTCTCGATTGTGTGGTTGCTTACACGGTTTTTGTGCACCAGCGTTAAATTGCTGAGTGATTTCTTCCAATGTGGCCCTTTTATCCGCTGTTACAATGCGAGCTAGCCGACGATGACCCCGCTCACCCACACGCTGTTGTCCACTGTAGTTGGCCCTTGCAGGTATGGTTTTCCCCGATTCGATGTACTCACAGTGCACCCGTGACACAGTGGCTCGTGAAAATCCCAGTGCTTGCACGACTTCCGAGATGGAGTGACCCATTCGTTCAGCCCCGACAATTTGCCCACGATCAAATGCGGTTAGATCCTTCGTCTTACCCATACTGCGTCGGACTCTTACTGATTCCCGTCGCATCACTCCTTATATTGTAGGATCGCTGCATACGTCATGTCGTTTCCGTTTACAGGGCCGCCCACAGCACCACATTTGCATAACGCCAGGTGCCTCTAATTTAATTGCTCTTCAGTGTATGATCAAGACAAGCCATCTGGGTATTCGAACGGTATCTAATACATCCCAGCTCCAGAATTCATGTCGTGATTCTTATGAATATTTGTTGTCGCTGTGGCAATGGACATTGGCGATTTGATTCTAATGAGTAATCCACGGCGGTGAACACAAATGAAAATTTCAGGGTTGTATGAGATAGATCCAGGAAACTGTAAGTTGTCGACTCTTGGGAGTGGTGTCTCGTGGTTTCTGGTTATCATCTTGTGTGAAATGGATCTCAGAGTGCGTTCCGAGAATCCAGCAGTGACTCATCTGTTGATAATATTTGTTATCTCTCTTCCCCTCGGTTTTTTTTTTTTTTGGTGGAGCAAATCGTGATTGCTCTACTGTAGTGAGTACGGAATGCTGCCATTTTATATTGGCTAGGAGATGCTGACTTAGGAGTGATGAAATTCGTCACTGTTGTTGGTTTGTAATATGCGGTGGAGCATAAGCGTCAATCTTGGGATCTGCTTATTTCAGCGTCAAGAAACGGTAGCTTCCCGTCGTTTTCCATTTCACAAGTGAATTTAATAGAGGGGTGGATGGTGTTGATTCGCTGTCGGAACTCCTCGAGGTCTCTGTCATCATGTTGACAAATTAAGAATACATCGTCCACGTATCTTAGCCATAATTTCGGTTTCTTACCGCTGCTTGAGAAGATATTCTCCTCTAGTAGGCGTAGGATAGCTTACGCGATCACTCATAATATTGGAGACCCCATGGCGGCACCTTTTTTCTGCTTGTAGTGTGTTCCTAGGAACTGGAAGTAGTTATTGTTTACAACCAGGTCCAACACCCTCCGTATGTCTTGCACTGCCTTCGGAGGTTGTTCACCATCCCTTGTTAGAAAGCTCTCCAATTTGTCACACGCTTCTTTGACCGGGATTGACCGGTATAATGATGTAACATCGAAACTAACCATAACCTCCTTTGTATCCAAACTTATGTCTTTTATTCTGCTTATAAAGTCTGTTGTCGAGCGTAGGATGTGTTGGGAGGTAGGTAGGTTTTCAGGAGGCTAGCCAGCTCTTTCTCTACGTAATACATTGGCGCTCTTATTTTGGAAACAATGGGTCTGAGTTTAAGCCAGGTTTATGGTGCTTCAGTCTGACATAAAGGGGAGGAATGAATGGCCCATGTGGGATAATGGCCGCTCTTTTGATGTTATCAGGTAAGTGCTTCCATTTGGTTAGGCCTTTCACTTTACTAACAAGAGCGTTGGTAGAGTTTGCTTTGGTTTCTAGAGAAGATGTGTCCGCTATGAAACTCTTTAGTTCAGTGACGTAGTCTGTTTTGTTCATGAGGGCTATCTGGCCGGACTTGTCAGTGAGCGTAAGCTCGGCCCTTAGTCGTTGTGTGTTTTTATAAATTGTTGCACCATTAAATACGGAATAAAATACTTCAAGTTGTATAATACTAAGGTGTAAGTTCCATTATTGTAATAAGTACAAATGTTTAAGGATTTAATCTGTTCCAGAAAACTAGCATGATTAGGTTCACTAGCAACTGTGAACGTCACTGCCGTTGAACTAAGATTCTGACTCAAGCACATCTTGCCATGCTAAGGCATTCCGTTGTATTCTCCAATTAAATATTGATGTTGTAAAATTGCTCTGAAAGAGTGAACACCAAATTTGTCGAATGCTGCTTAATTTTCACTTTGGTATGTCTAGTGATCAGCGAAATAAAGGGAAAAAGGAAAGCAGAAAAAGGATTAGGAAAGTTGATTTGATAATGTTGCTCACGAAGAGTCACGGTGAAACCTAGTTTGTGTCAACAGCACTGAGTAAAAAATATTTTTTTATGTCTGAGCCGTTGGAATTCTGACTTCTGCTACAGTACGTCAGTTCAGATTCCGTGTAGCGGATATGTCATTCTGGTTTTTGGGTTTTGATTCTTTCTCTTTTCTTGGAGTCACCAGATCTGTATTAGAATTCAGAATCTTCTGTCTATCTATGCGTAAAAAGGTTGTTGTAAAAAAATAAAATAAATAAATGAGGGACAGAATAAGATAATAAACTTTTTTGCATAATTTCTTTCCATAGGAATAATGTGTAACAACCAACAATTCTACTAAAATTTGATGAATTGCACCAGCTTACTGAGCTTTTGCAGGTTTCATTGAAATCTTTTACATCGCACTGCTGAATTGTAAAGAGTGATTAAGAAATCTGAATAAAACTGAGCGCTATTACCCAGCGGCAAAAAAGTTTGAACAAATAAACGGGTAAAATCCAGTTTGTTTTCGCCTTGGGGAATGTAGTTTTAAACCAATAATGGGCAGAAATATTTCACGCTGCGACAAAAGTCCAAGGGAAATGTCTGATTTCCGAGATTTATCTAAATTCAACTCATGATGAATTCACCCCCAAAAAATGTCACGCAGTAAAAGTAAAAAAAAAGAATACAATAGCTCTTTGTCAAATAGGAATATCGCTTTTTTCCCTCGGCGGCCTTCTCTGTGTAAAGAGACTACGCCTCGCGAAATCCAGAAAGCCGTATCTTACGAAGAATCTACATCTTTTATCACATTTGTAAATAATCTAATCTTTGAAATAACCGTGTGCAATAAGGAAGTGGAAGCTGCGCCTGGGGTACAAAAACGCTTTGCCATCCAAACAATCTGTAATGAGACAAAGAAATCTTCTGTCATTGGGTGAGCCACCTCGTAGCCCCACGCATTTAGTCGTGTAAACAAAAACCTTATGATTGATGAAACTGATAAACGCGAATGAGGAAGCTCGTTTAGAATTAAAATGTTCTGGGACGATACGGTTTTCCAATTTTCTGCAAGCTGCAGTGAAAATGAAAATGTTTTCAACTATTTAACGAAACTCCCAGTTGTAAGCATATTAGAGGATATCAGTCGAAACGCAGGTTTCTCTTATTAAATCTGCTAGGAGATATAGGAATACATTTTTTGGTAGCAATATTTATGATGATGGTGATCTAGAATGCGAATAACACGTTCCATTTCTAGAGAACGAGAAAAGGATGGGGTGAGTGAGTGTGCATGTCACTCATATTTCTTAATGAGTGAGAGACACTTGTACTGCGTTGAAGAGCATATACGCATTTAAATGATAAAGCAGCGGTATGCCAACGAACACTCATGGGTGTGTTAAGAAAATTATTTTTACCCAACGAGTGTGGAAACATTATCGGTAGTAATGATCCAACATTTGTTGTTTTGTAAAATCTTATAATTAACGGTAATAACGCAGTGTTCGTCATAAAGAACTGAGACTGATGCAATACTAGTTTTTGAATTGCTATTTTTGCTTCGGAGATTTAAACACTAACTGAAATATTCATTATATTTATCGAAAAAGGAATTATACAATATCGGAGGCAAACAATACACACGAAATGCTCGTGATAAGCATGTAGAAAATGCGTTTCGTCATTTTTTCCTAACGGTAGGGAAATAACAATGCCGAAAGAGAAAAGTCAATGCGCCGGAAAAGAACAAAAGGTAGTTCAAGATATCTAACAGAAAAATGATATGCTTTGTGTAAGAAAAATCAGACAACATTTTTGTAAGTTATACGTTATAACAAACACCTTAATCGTTTACCAAAACGATTACTAAGTATCGACAATCTCATATTCTTATCCCGTTGAATCATAGAATTTTTTTCTACGCATATTTCCCACAAGGGAATAAAACCGAACTCCTCTTACAAGATTATCACGAGCTAAGCAGAATAGTCCGTAAAAAACACAATGGAACGGGAAGAACTGGTGTTAAGAGGCCCTGCACAGGCCATGCCTCTAATGCCCTAGCCCCACGAAACCCCATCGGAAAAGTGAAATATTTCTGGGTATGGCAGAGGTCTGTATTAGAAGGTTTCGCACTTCGATCCTGGATTAAAAAAACCTCACAAAGGAAGCGTGAGTTGTTAAATAATCACACTTGGCGAATATCACTGCGAGATGGGCCGCTAATGGCCTAGCGGTCAACGTTGGTCATTGCCACGTATAAACCTCAGGTTCGATCCCAGGCAGTTACGAACACTCGAACCACTAAATATCCTCCATGCGTCGGATAGTCACGTTAAGCCATCGGACCCCTGGTATTGACCCCGGTAATAAATAAGGACGTCTTCTTCCCCCTTTCTATCTCGCTTCCGTGTCACTTTCCTACCGGGCTGTCTAGCCCAAATCTCCTAGCTTCCTATTTCTAAGGGTTGTTTAAAACATGGGGTCAGAGATTCCCTTCCTAAAATCCTCTACATATGATCTTATCAGTGAGTAAACCGAAAGACATTGAAGTGCATCCGCCACCGGATGCGTTGATTACTTAAAGATGAAATCGAAAAACAGGGTTGTAAGATGAGGGTCTGAAAGCGGCTGGTTTATTTCTTTCCAGGTTAAAATCAAATTGCTCTTTCACTTCGTTCGCTTTAGCAACTAAAGCGCGTGGCTTTGTTGTTCTGAGTAATGTTTACATAAACAGGGTTTTCCACTACACGAAACCAGATAACCGAGGTTAATGTACGATAAGCTGCTACGTCCGAAATGAGGAATTCTGAAGTATTTGTTTCCATATTTCGGAACATATGATATCTTGTTTATACTTCGGTGTGGAGGAGGAAATGAGTTTACATTTGTAACAGAAGTATGTAGTCAGGTATAAATTTCATCTGTGGAGGGATTTTCTACGAGAAACGGCACAACTCTCTGCGTTGCATTTCGTTCACCACTGAGATGTTCAACTCAGTATAGCAGCCTCGTTTCTGTACAGGAAGCCCTGCGTTATTTGCAATATGTAGCGGAGAACGCGTGATGATAGTCTGAGACGGGCCAGGCCTTAAACTGGAAAGTCTGAACCTGACATGCCAAGTCAGCACGTGCAGACCTCTACTGGCGTCACTATGTACCCAGTTTGTAACAAAGATGATGACCCGTTATCTTGATGCAAAGGCTTCTTACTGGGAAGTAACTGAAAAACGGGTAATGAGGAAGCACTTTTTTAACGGAATCATTAAGTTCAATCCATTTGCACTCAGCTTTATTTCATATATTATTAAGCGCAGGATCTTCTCCAAATGATGCTATATGATTTGCCAAGTATCTGTCCTGGTCGCCTATCATGGAGTATAGTGATGTTTTTCTGCCGAAAAATGAGTCATTAGTCACATGTGTGAATTATCCTCTCCAGATACAATCTCCTTCATGTTTCATTACTGGAATAAGGAAATACTGTGAAAGGATCCTGCATTTATAAATATTTGTTTGGTCACGCACATACACTATGCAAACAAAACTGTTGGACACTGTGAGTAAATAAAAAAAAACAGTATTGTATTTACCTTAGTAACGGATATGTCCTCCATTTGAAGATATTACAGTAGCCACCGGTTGAGGTAGACTGTTCAGAAGCGGGATTTTCCTCCATTCCTGACTTAAGTGCATCGACCAACTCTGTCAATCAAGAAGGTCGTGTTGGTCTAGACCTCACCCGTAGTTCAAGTTCATATTATAGGTGTTCGATGAAACTGAGGTCCGGGTTCTGAGCAGACCAGTTCATCCACGAGCCCTGATTTTCCTCATACCACTGCATTGTAGCCCTGGAAGAAACAATCGTCATCGTGTCCGTAGAACTACTACAACGTTGGTAGCATTGAGTTATTCAGGATATCTCTGTACAGCACAGAGTTCATGTTGCCACGAAAAACAACTAGTGGACCCACACCGTACTAGCGGAGATAACCCCATACCATAACTCCACTGCCTCCGTGTTTCACCGTCGTCACTGTACACTCCGGAAGCAGATGTTCTCCGAGTAAACGCCAAAACCAGACATGTCCATGCTTTCGGAATAGTGTGAAACGGGCCTCGTCGCTCCATAACACCTGCCGCTATTGCCCCCATGTCCAAGTTTTGTGCTGTTGACATCATCGTAGCCACGTGGCTTTATTGGTCTTTGTAATGAGAGTTTATGGGCGGCTGCTCGGACATGGTACCCGAGTGCACGAGTCTCTCTTCGAAGTGTCATGATGGAGACCAAAACATGTGTGTCCATTTGGAACTCATGTGCTATGGCGCGCATTGATCGGGACCTGGTTTTCCAAACCTTCCTTTGCAGCATCCCTCGGTCCCTGGGTTGCAGTTCCTTGGGTTTTCCATGGCGTATTCCTCCGATGTCCCGTCTTCTTCCACGTGTTGCTGACATACGCCACAGTCGATTTAATGACCTGTCAGACGTCAGCAATGCTTCTTATGGTCCTACCTCTAAATTGAGCAGCCTATTATAACCCCCTCTTTAAACTCGGACAGCTCTCTCCTGCTAGTCATTTTATCAGCGATTGGTCTGAGCGTAACCCCGTTGCTGTTTTTCTTTCTTATCGACCACGTGTCTGCTGTAGGAGCACGCCATTGCGCCTGCGTAGGGGTGCCCTATCACGTTTGTCCACATAATGTACGTACCCTAGAGGAATTGGTTACTATCTTAAAACGATTACACAAATCATATAAAGTAATCAACCCGAATCTCAAAAATTTAACGTCGGTTACGTAAGAAGCCGCAAATAATGTAGAAACGCAATGTTCTAAGAATATCAGCCGACAGGAAAGACTAACACATATTTATTAACAAGAAAAATGACACTGAATTCTCGAAGATAATGATAATGACTTTTCAATCCTTTTCGCCACAAAAATATTTTTTTCCAGAAAGAGAACGGGCATTTGCTCACCATAGCCCAAAATCTGTGTCATATTATAAGCCATACTGTGCACAGTGATTTTGAGTGAAGGAAATCAAATACGAAAAAAGTTTTCTAATTCTTTTTCTAGAATCTTTACAAAAGGAAGAATAGGCACTTACTCCCTTCCTCGAAAGACATATGCTTTGCATAAAGTCATTAGTTACACTCAAAATTTTCTTCTGAAAATGGAAACAGGGATATGATAAATTTTCCCTCATTTTTTACGCTTTCCAACCGTAGGTTGAAGAAGCGTATATGCTCCAACTTTGTCCGTCCGGCCGTCTGTCCGCACGATAACTGGCGTAAAAATGGTTCGATTTCGATGAAATTTTAGTATGTGGTAGGGGACGACCTGGGGACGAACCCTATTGAAAATGGGACAAATGGGGTCAAAGGTCACGACGTAGGAGCGGAATCATTCCATTGCCCATTATGCGTCATAACTTGAGTAAATATGGTTCGATTTCAATGAAAGTTTACTATGTGGTAGGGGACCACCTAGGGACGAACCCTATTGAAAATGGGACAAATAGGGTCAAAGGTCGCGACGTAGAAGCGGGAATCATTCCATTGCCCTTCATGCGACATAACTTGCGTAAATATGGTTCAATTTCAATGAAAGTTTACTATGTGGTAGGAGACCACCTTGGGGACGAACCCTATTCAAAATAGGTGAAGTGGGGTCAAAGGTCAGGACATAAGATCGGGATGCATTCCATTGCCCTTATGCGTCATAACGTGTGTAAAAATGGTTCGATTTCGATGAAATTTCAGTATGTAGTAGGGGACCACCTGGGGACGAACCCTATTGAAAATGGATGAAATGTGGTCAAAGGTCAGGACATAGGATTGCGATCCATTCCATTGCCGTTATCCCATATTATTAAGGTGGAGGTCAAGTAATTTTGCTTCCTATACTTCCAATGGAAAAACTTTTGTAAACATTTCTTTCACAATTAATGTGTTCCCAAGAATGAAAATTTGAACACCGATTAAAATAACTTCATATTATAACTTGGAAAACTTAATATTTTCTAAAACATAACCATAATTATATTAAAAATCAATACATTTTCCTTCGGTGGTGTTGAAACCCGAGTGAAAAGATGGCGCGACTTGCACTTTGATGACGTCAGTGGACAAAAAAATATTGGATTGCATAATTACGGTTATGGTTTAGAAAATATTAAGTATTCCAAGTTATGAAATGAAGCTATTTTAACCGATGTTCAAATTTTCATCCTTGTGAACGCATTATTTGTCTAGAAAAAAGATGGCGCGACCTGTATTTTCATGACATCAGCAGACAAACAAATGTTGAATTGCATAATTATGGTTATGTTTAAGAAAATATTAAGTATTGCAAGTTATAAAATGAATATATTTTAATCGATGTTCAAATTTTCATCCTTCGGAACGCATTAATTGTGAAGAAAATGTGTTCAGAAGTTTTTCCATTGGAAGTATAGGAAGCAAAATTACTTGACGTCCACCTTAAAGTAGCAATTCTTGTATGTATGTATGTACATTTTATTTTGAAAACGGCTCTAAGAAATTTTGATGAAAGTCGTTAACCTACCGTTTTCTGGTACTAGAAATCGATTTAGCTTGATCTCGACTTTAAGAGAATTCGTTTAGTGGGTTAAATAACCACCCCGAATTATAACGTTATTAGTGATGGAATTGTTCCATTAATGTTACCAATGCTTAAGAAATCTTATGACGTCACAATTCGCGTTTGAGAATGTTGGCGCGCGGTCACGCCATGTTTCTCATTACGTCACGCGTTGTTAGTGGATCCTATTAAAGTTTTATGACGTCACACTTTTGCGGCAAGCAGATGGTCGGGATTCCCATCTGCCTCATTACGTCACGCGTTGTGTGCGTATGTCCGTTTGCACGATAACTTGCGTAACAATCGCTCGATTTTGATGAAATTTTAGTATCTGGTAGGGGATCACCTGGGAAGGAACCCTATTTAAAGTGAACGAAATAGGGTCAAAGGTCAGTACATAGGAACGGGATCCATTCCACTGCTGTTATGCGTTATAACTAACATAAAAGAGGTTCGATTTCGATGAAATTTTAGTATGTGGGAGGGGACAACCTGGCGACAAACCTTGTTGAAAATGGGCGAAATGGGGTCAAAGGTCAGGACATAGAAGCGGAATCACTCCATCGCCATTATGCGTCATAACTTATGTAAAAATGCTTCGATTTGGATGAAATGTTAGTATGTTGTAGGGCCTTGCCTGGGGACAAATTCTATTGAAAATGGGCAAAATGGGGTCAAAGGTTAGGACACAGGAGCGGGATCTATTTCCATAGCCCTTATGCATCATACGTTCCAAATGCTTCGATTGCGACAAAATTTTATCATGTTATTTCGGAGGTATACCGAACCGGTTCTGTTGAATATCATCGACATGGGATCAAAGGTCAGGGCACAGGACCGAGATTTATTCCACAGCCATTATTCTCATAATTTGAGTAATAACTTGAGTAATGATTTCTGGTATGTTGGAAAGCGTATTATAATCAATGCATTGCATGATTTTACTAACTTGTTAAAATAGCGTGAGATCGATCAATTAGAAGCCGGGACATGGATGAAAAAACTAATATTTTGCGCCTGTAGCCTGAAAATACCAGCCCCTTGTGAAACAAAATGGCAGCAAAGTTTTATATTTACTGGTATCCGACCGAGAATATATTTTTAAATATAACGTAAAATCGGAGATGCTCCAGAAAATAAAATTCTATGCTGACGTCTCTATTAGAAAATCTGTGAAATATCAAAAATCAGAAACATGCACAAGATATTTTTCATAGAGGGCGTTAACGCGATGGGAAAAGAGCTTTTGAAATACTATTTGAGAAGAAGGGATATAACGAAATAATCTTATACGAAAAAAAGCTGAAGCAGGAGATTTGGCCATTATTTAAATTAGATAATATTCGAAAACTCACCCATAGTCTAAGAAGAATGTTCTCTTCAATCGGATGTTTGGAGGCTATGAAACAGCAGGAAAAAGAAATACGCGCTTGCGCAAAAAAACCCACGAAAGATACAAAAATATATGTACAAAATGTGCTAGACTAAAATGATATATCCTACGTAAAAGGATTTTCCAAATCATGCTCTTAGCTGAACAGATGCGAGGAAAAAGAACATTTGCAACCTTAACTGTAAAAGACACTGAGGCTACAGGCAACTCAAAAAAGCATGGCGATCAATACAAAAAGAAAGGAAAATGAACTTATGGATCAGGAAAGTGACAAGAGTTGATAACATCATGATAAAAGTAAAAACATTCGAGTGGCAATGAGCTCAGTATGTCGATAGAAGACCTGACTACTGTTGGATAACTGGAATACTGGGCTTGAAAACAAGCCAGAGAAGCCGCCTAGGTAGCGGGTTGGTTAAGCTGTGGCTTATGATTGTTGGTCCGAGCTAGGTCCGAATTCGAATTCCAGTGAGAAATGGATGTTGTGCTTGTTTTGCGGCATGGACTGTCCCTGGAAACAGTGTCTCCAAATTAGGAGCGCGTGATTGTTATAACCCTAAGGGTTGCTTACGGTGCACGCTAAATCCCTAAACAAAAAAAAAGCGGCAGAATAGCAAAAGGCAACGGGGGATAGTATTGTAAAAAAATTGAAAGAACATACACTGATGAGCCACTACATTAAGCCCATCTACCTAATAAGCTCTAGCCCCCCCCTTTAGAGCGCAAAACAGCAGCCACTGAATGAGGTATCGATTAGATGAGGTGGCGATATGTATACTGGGGTACTTGGTACCTCAATGTCAAATGCAGGTCCTCCAGCTCCCGTATATTTCGAGGTGGGGGTGATTTAGGACCGCGTTTCCAAGTCGAACAACAAAGATTCCATTGGATTCATGTCAGGTAAACCTGGAGGCCAGGGCATTCCCAGAAAGTCACCAACATGTTCCTCGAACCACTCTTTGAAGATTCTGACAGTGTGGCATGGCGCATTATCCTGTTGCTAATGGTCATAACCAGCAGAGAACACAGTTGCCGTGAATGGGTGAACATGGTCCGCAACGATGCTCAGACACCTGACAGCTGTTAGGGATTGTGCTATTGTGATAATGGGGCCTAACAAATCCCAAAAAAAACATTGCCCGTAGGATAAGACCGCCTCCGCTGGCCTGTTTCCGCCTAACAGTGCATCCAGACACCGTAGCCTTCCGTTGGTAATCAGCGTATCCGCGCTCGGCCGTCTGCGTGATGCGCCAGGAATCTTGATTCTTCAGACCAGGCCAGTTTCTTTCTATCATCCACGGTCCAATCTCGATGCTCTTGGGCTCATTTTCATGCGTTGTTGGCGATGACGTGTAGTGAGCATGGAGACTCGGTTGGGTCTTCCGCTACGTAGGCCCATGCGAGAATGCTACGATGAACTGTGTGCTGTGACACATTGCCCTGATCTCCACTTTTGTAGCTGCGTGGGATTTGTAGCACTGTGGCCCTGCGATCGCTGTGAACAATGCGCGACAGTCCCCGCTCCCCTCTGGCATCAGGAACTGAGGACGACAGATGGATGGAAGACGGTTCATCGTTTGGCCATCTGTGCACCACTTTTGATACGTATTCACTACAGCGGCACGTGAACAACCCGCAAGCAGCGCCTTTTCTGAGAACGTAGTTCCGAGGTGCCGTGTCATCACAATTTGTCTTTCATCAAACTCTGATAAATCGGCAGCTTTTCCCATTCTGACTCCGAACACTCTACTTACCGAAAGCTGGTCCTCGGGTTGTATACACTGCTCTGTGAACTTCACCTGCGCCACCGTTTGGTCTCCAGACGCGCTCATTTCTCTAGGCTGGGGTGGTCATAATGCAATGACTCATCGGTGTGTATTACATAGTAAGAGCGTTATGGATTGGTAGAACATTTCTTGACTTGGCGGAAATTGCATGCGAGCTGAAAATGTAATTTCTCAATTTTGTTTCGTTTCTGATCTCATTTAACACAAATAATATTTTAGAGACTCGAAGCAAAAAATGTAAATAGCTATTCGATTTATGGAAATGAGTATTTCGGTTTACGTGGCCTGTGAACATGGATTCCAAGTAAGGTTATGTAAAGTTGGTACTTAGAAGCCCCAGAGATAACTTTGATATATAAATTTGTGATTGCCCGATTTTCCTTATTTTTCATTGGTACATGGTGAAGAAATCATACCAAATATTTCTATGTGTGCTCTTGGGTATAATACACTGTCGCTATGTGCGCAAAATGCTATAATACATGGACAAGTTTGATTCGCTTCTTCGAAAGTTAACCTTAATTCCACATGACATGAAAAAGTTTGTCACCCATTGGCTCAGAATGGAAACGGACGAAAACCAAATTGATCACCATAATTTAAATAGGACGTGGTACATAAAATATTCTCTTCGAAGAATCATGGAACATTACACATAAAATATTTTGACGGATTTCAAAGAATTTTGAGAAGCTGCACCTACGTAATATTTGGCCTCAGGTGTTTACGTGTTGAGTCACCAGACAGTAAGTTTCTGGAGCGGCCATTGCTTCTAGCTGTCACTGTGTCTTCTATGAAGTTGCTGCTGTTCCGGAAATATCCGCAATCAAAGGATAAGCGACGCTGTGCAAACATATCCTTTTTTGTAGGACATCAGAGTTTTTTCATAGTAACAAACACTAATTCCAATGATGAATAGCAACGCGTGGGAAGAAATTTCAGAAAACTTGAATGAATCGGCTAAGTAAAATTTATTAAGATGTTTTCATTCCTTTCACTTTAAAAGAACCCCATTTCCTCCTCAAAATTACATAAACAAGAAAGAAAAATTCTTGATCAAGAATTTTCTTTCTTGTTTATGGATGAAAAATCCATAAACAAGAAAGAAAAATCTATATCCATTAGAGTAACAAACACCTGCGTGATGTTTGTTTTCCTGTCTCTATATCTGACTAGATCATTGTCAGCATTCACTAAATGTTTCATAGCTCATCAAAAAATATTGAAAAATATCTTTTGTACCATTCTTTGGTTGCCCGAATTAAGTACGTTACTGTTCCAATAATCTGTAGTTGCATTTACACTCATCGTTAAAAACATAGTTGCAACCAGAAGGGCGTGTCGCATTGCAATGCTATTCGGGAGTAGCATTGCAATCCGACACAAGAACAATAAATGATTAATAATAAACAACTTTATTCGCTTACACTACGTATTTAGAGGATATTAAATGAATGATTAAACATTGAGACTGATATGGGCAATATTTATTGAGCTACGCGCCAATAAATAGTGTCCCTCAGTATGGCGGGTGTCGGGCCGCCATGTTTGCTCACACAGTATGCCAGATATCTCGGCATGGAGTTGTACAGGTTCCTAATGGTGTCCTGCGATAAGCAATCCGATGCAGCTTGAATCTTCTCACGCAGGTCCTGCAGATTGTGCGATAGGGGTGGAGTGTGGATAGCGCTTCCAATAGCATCCCACACATTTCCAGGCAAGCTCTCGAGAGAGCATCAATATGCGAAGGAGCGTTGTACTGTTGGAAAATCGCACTGAAGATCACCCGCTTCCATTCTGAGTGGCTCCATGGCAGTCTGGCACGACACCATTGCAGTCCTTGGCGACGATGCAATGGTATTCAGGATAGTCGTCGTAAAGGTCTGTGTGCGTGTAGTCCTACGTCGTGCAGCCGTCAGCCAATGAGGCTGGCAAATATACGGACGATGCATGAAGGGCACCATTGCTCGCTGAATATCCGCAATCGTGGCTGTTACGTCACTCCGCTCATGTCGATGCAGCTTGAATCTTCTCACGCAGGTCCTGCAGATTGTGCGATAGGGGTGGAGTGTGGATAGCGCTTCCAATAGCATCCCACACATTTCCAGGCAAGCTCTCGAGAGAGCATCAATATGCGAAGGAGCGTTGTACTGTTGGAAAATCGCACTGAAGATCACCCGCTTCCATTCTGAGTGGCTCCATGGCAGTCTGGCACGACACCATTGCAGTCCTTGGCGACGATGCAATGGTATTCAGGATAGTCGTCGTAAAGGTCTGTGTGCGTGTAGTCCTACGTCGTGCAGCCGTCAGCCAATGAGGCTGGCAAATATACGGACGATGCATGAAGGGCACCATTGCTCGCTGAATATCCGCAATCGTGGCTGTTACGTCACTCCGCTCATGTCGATGCAGCTTGAATCTTCTCACGCAGGTCCTGCAGATTGTGCGATAGGGGTGGAGTGTGGATAGCGCTTCCAATAGCATCCCACACATTTCCAGGCAAGCTCTCGAGAGAGCATCAATATGCGAAGGAGCGTTGTACTGTTGGAAAATCGTCACTGAAGATCACCCGCTTCCATTCTGAGTGGCTCCATGGCAGTCTGGCACGACACCATTGCAGTCCTTGGCGACGATGCAATGGTATTCAGGATAGTCGTCGTAAAGGTCTGTGTGCGTGTAGTCCTACGTCGTGCAGCCGTCAGCCAATGAAGCTGGCAAATATACGGACGATGCATGAAGGGCACCATTGCTCGCTGAATATCCGCAATCGTGGCTGTTACGTCACTCCGCTCATGTCGGACAACCCTTCGGTCCTCTCTCTCTCCGTGGTTTGTCTAGGTTTCTCAGAACATTCCGGTCGCTGCTGCGTGCCTTGTTCTATCCATTGCCACTAACAGCGTGCTATGTTGGTATCCACACAACCGATATGGTACGCAATATGGCGATAAGACCATCCCGCTTCCCGGAGCAGGACAATGCGGTCCCTCTTGAACTCCTCCAACTGCTCGAATTGCTTTTGATCTTTTCTCCGAGTCATACTTCACTTACAAAGGATGCAACCAACACAACATCAAGGGTCAGAATGGAAAGCAAGCGCCACTGGACGACCTTATGTAGCCGGTCAGGCACACCGCTACAAACCCTCCTTTCTTGCGTCACATGTACGGCCGAACATGATTCATGAATCATTTGCATGTCTAATGATGTCTAACCTACCTACCAAATTTCATTCTTGTTGGTTGCTTCCTTCTGGGTACAAATATATTTTTCACACTGGGTGTATGTTGTAAACGTACAGTCTTTTGCAAGAAGCTCGATCTTACTCCTTAGCCGTGACAAATGCCAAAGCTACCACCATTATTACTTCATCCTGACTGCTTCCGTCACTCATTCTGAAACAACCAAATTATTTAAGTTATAAAGACAATACTTCGCATTATTGTTTTCATGCAGTACGTACTATTTCCAGTTCGGTCGACTTCTGCCAAGTGAATGATTCCTATTCCGTCCATGTAGTTCCCATGTATTTGAGGCAAAACTATTTTCCGTTCCGTTGTATTCGGATTAGAGGCATTTGATTCGGTTCCGTTGTATTCGGATTAGAGGCGTTGGATTCCGTTCCGTTGTATTCGGATTAGAGGCGTTGGATTCCGTTCCGTTGTATTCGGATTAGAGGCGTTGGATTCCGTTCCGTTGTATTCGGATTAGAGGCGTTGGATTCCGTTCCGTTGTATTCGGATGATTAGAGGCGTTGGATTCCGTTCCAGGCTAACCTGCAGAAACCTTAAAAAGTAACAGCCTACATGTCGTAGCCATAAATCTGTAGTTCCGAAATTCCTCCCCGGAAAAGATCCCAAATCATGAGCAATAGATTAGTTAACCGGGAGTCGACAGGTTTTTTAAAGATGTTCCAAAGAGATTACTGAACACACGAAATAAACAACAACATTGCCACTTCAGCGGATAAAATATCCATGTCACCTGCTTGAATCATTTTAGCTGTTAACATGAGATGTAAGTTTGTTGTCGAGCTGTAGCTTTAGTTCAGAATTTTATTCCTCATCGTGCAGGCAGATTAAAGGACAGATCTAGCTCATAGCTTGCAATGGTGAAAGTCGATTCTTCCGTAAAGTATGAAGTATCCCAAGGGCGTAGACTAACCATTTCGCTAAAGAACAGCAATTTAAATAAAAAAAAGAGGAATAATGTCGAAGTTCTTTTTCTTTAGAAGATTTTGTGTGTATGCGTAATGTTCTACTCCTTTACTTTGGTTCCACATATACAAGGGGCATCCTCAAAGTGATGCCTTCTCCTTAATAACTTTTGGTATTTCGAAGTGATTTTAATGAAACTGTACTGACATGTACTATGTAACGTTACCAATGCGGGAACAATTTCTTTTTCAGAATCGGAAATAACGGTCATGAATGAGAGAAAAAAGCAGCGAGCTGTAATTGAATTCTTGGAAAAAGAGGGATGTGAGGCTCCAGAAATCCACAGAAGATTCCTGGCGGTGTATGGAGCTGTCACAACCGATATCAGTAATTTCCGAAAATGGATGAAGAGGTTTCGACAGGGAGAAAGTTCAGTGTCGGTTAAACAACGGAGTGGAAGACCCGCAACGGCAGTGACAGATGCCAATAGGCAAGGAGTGAAAGACCTCTTCACAGCTGATCGTCGTGTCACCATCCGGTAGTTGCAACCAATAAACAGTGCTCACTATGTGCAGACATTGAAGAAGTTAAAGGAAGATATCAGAAGGAAAAGACGTGGCATTCCACTTCATAGTGTTGTTTTACACCATAACGCACGTCCCCACACCTCAATGGACACTCACAGGCTATTGCCGAAATGGAGGCGGACGATGGTTGCTCAATATCCCCTATAGTGTTAATTTGGCTCTCTCTGACTATTTCCCGTTTGCTCCTTTGAAAAACACATTGGAAAACTTAAAAAATATTTTCTCTCGCCCGTAATCACTTCATGATCGTAGGATTTTGCAGTGTCAATTAAATAACTACTTCTGGCTGACGGCATACTTCCTTATAAAGTTTTTTGATAGGGTTATTCAAATAATGTAGTATGTCCAGTGTTCGTTGTGGAATAAAAGAAACCAAGTTTGTCTTGAGAAAGATATTTCTCAAGACAAACTTGGTATTTCTTAAAAAGCAATAATATCTGTCTTGAGAAAGCAGTGATACTTCTTAAAAGCAAAATGTCTGTCTTGAGAAAGCACTGATACTTCTTAAAATGCAATAATATCTGTCTTGAGAAAGCAGTGATACTTCTTAAAAGCAAAATGTCTGTCTTGAGAAAGCAGCGATACTTCTTTGTTACATGTGTATTTAAACGACAAGAAAATGACATTTGGCGTATGAGGATTTAAGCAAAATTAACAGCATAAAACATTTTTCTAAAGAAACATTTCGTTATCCCTGATAACAATATAGGAATTAAATTGAATTTCAAATTGTTTAATCTATGTAATGTCAAGCACACGTATATGTGCTTCAGCCAAATGGACGAAATACACATAGCAACAAACATTTCAAAAAATCCTGAATAATATCTGAATTCTGGATATAATCACAACTAAAAATGTCGGCATTTAAAAAAAGACTACTTATCATGCTACGTTGTTTTTTTTTTGTGTGTGTGTCCTTTTGTTATCTGAATCGAACATCTACTGAGAAAAGCATCGACGTCACTAACATTAATTTTTAAATAAATAGCTTTATTTATTTCAAATGTTTAGAAACTAAGGCGGTATAACAAGAATGTTATTAATCCAAGTAAAATCCCTTTTTAAATAAATCCTTACCAGCGATTCTACATTTTGTTTGTTTTTTTAATCCCTTACTCCGTTTTAGATTTTTTCAGAACATAATACTTATTTGCTGCGTAAATAAGCTGAACATATCGTATGGAATGCGTGAAGAGTATTAGATAAAAATAATTCCGATATCATTATTTTATAATTCGGTGAAAAAAGATACTACATGATATTGAGATGATAACGGTGGAACGTTTTCAACTTCATTAAGTACGAATTCAATGCCAGCTGTATTTGCTCCCTTTCTGCGAAGATCTACAGCGCAGAGTTTACGAAATGCTGAGTAAATATTGTAAAGCTTTCCTCGGAAAAAGTGTTCGCAGTCTCCCTGATTCGTTTCACCTTAGGGCTTTAAGGCAGACATAATTCGTATAAAATCGACTTCCGGTTAAGCGAGATATTTAATTAATAAAGAAATTTGGAACAAGAATACTGGTTTCCCCAATTCAGGTGGCTGTTCGAAATTAAGACGATATTTTGAAGCATGCATATTACACTGTCGGAGAAGCAGCAAATATTTGCCTGGAACCCATTAGCAATGCGAAATGATGGTAAAAATACAGCAATCCTTAATGGCGGATAAAATGGGTAGACACTTAACACAGAATCTCACTTTTCGACTGAAGTCACGTACACACCTTGTATCTGTGTGTCTTGCATACATTTCGTATTTAAGAAAATTCTTCTCTGCTGATAAAAGCAGATGTACTAATCCACAGTTTTAAATCGTTTTTTTTTAAAACTAATTGCGCAAAAAAAGTAATTGCTTTTCTGTGAATAAAGCGATTTAATTTGCTCAAGCATTTATACCAACAAATATAAACAAATCATATTCTACAAGAACCCAATTTAAGAAATAAAAATGACTTAATTTTTTTAGGCTAGATCAATTGTTCTCTCTTTTTTTCATTAGAATATCAGAGCGGACATTTATTTTGTGCTACATAGAACAAGCAAGTAACAGTCAAATGTCCTTAACATAACAAATAGAAAAATATTCTGATTCGAGCAGAGGAACTTCCCGTAATTCACGCATTGAAAATGTACAAATTTTGCATAAACAAAGTTAGAATCATTCACACGAATATATACACTGAAGTGCCAGAAAAACTGGTACAGACAAGCAGCTTATGCAAAAAACATAGCAACGTCACCTATTCGCGTACTCGGTTGCGTCCGCCAGTGTGTTTGTAAAGCGATAGACATCCTTGCTGGCAGTTAGAGCTGTTTGCGGCATGAGCATGAAAAGTAATAACGATTTAAGCGATTTTCAACGCGGTGTCATAGTTGACGCTCGTGAGATGGGTCATAGTCTTTCGGACATAGAAACGAAGTTCGGATTTTCACGTACTGTCATTGCAAATGTGTACCGTGACTACAAGAATTCCGGCAAAACCTCCAACCTACGATACCAGTGTGGCCGTAAAAAGACATTGGGTGAGCGTGACCATCGTTGGCTGTCAAGAATCATTTCACGCGATAGGCGTGCAACACTTTCGCAGGTATCATCGGATTTTAATGCTGGAGCTAAACAAACCTCAGCGTCCGGACTGTGCAGCGTACCCTGCACGATATGAGCTTTGCGAGCCGACGCTCAACTTGAGTCCCCTTGATGGAAGCACAACACAGAGTATGCGCCTCGCTTGCGCACGGTAACACCGCTACTGGTCACTTGATGACTGGAAACAAGTAACCTGGTCTGACTAGTCGCGTTTCCAACTGTATCGGGCAGATGAAAGGATTCGTGTGTGGCGCAAACCCCAAAAAGCCATAGATCCCGCCTATCAACAGGGAATTGTACCGGTTGGTTGGGGGTCCGTAATGGTATGGGGTGTGTTTAGCTGGACTTCACTGGGACCTCTGGTACGTCTACAAACGTCTGTGACCCACCAACGCTATGTGCGCATCCTTTCTGACGAGGTTCACCCGTTCATGTCCTGCATTCGTGCTGATGCGTTGGGCCTGTTCCGAAAGGACAATGCACCTCCACGCAAGTGTCGGGACACCACACTATGGTTAGAGGAGCATTCATCTGAGTTTGGGGTGTTGCCATTTTCACTCAAGTGCCCAGATCTGAACGTGATAGAACACATTTGGGATGCCATGCAACGCGCTATCGAACACAGGGATCCGAGACTTCGGAATACACCCGAATTGTGGAACGATCTGCAGGTAGTATGGTGTGCATTGCGTACAGCATATTTCCGAAAGCTAGTGGAGTTCACGCACCTTCGTAGTTCTGCTGTCCTGCGCTCCCGAGGGGGACCTACCAAGTATTAGACTAGTGTACCAGTTTTTCTGGCACTTCAGTGTACACTGAAGTGCCAGAAAAACTGAAGGGTTTCCGGAGGTAATGCCAGTCATGCCTTTTGCAGCATTGCATACAACTTCGTCAGAGTAGTCGGTCCTGGATCCTAGGATCTGGTGTTCCATTCCACGACATCACACAGAGATTTCACAGGGCTTGAATCCGGGGACATTGGGTCTCACTGGATAGTTTCAAACTCAGATGAGTGTTCCTCTAGCCATGCCTGGGTAGTTGAGGCCCCGTGAGAAGGCGCATTGTCCTCCTGAAAAGGACCATCATTCGCAGGATAGTTGATAAGCTCGAACATCCTTGTATCGCCGAGGAGTTAAGGACATCTCCAGACATACTAAGATGCCTAATGTGCCCCATGAGAAGGCTGCCCAAACCATTATAGAGCTACTACCGCCTTAAAAAAGAGCCGACATGGCACGACGGGACCATTGCTTCATGCTGTGGACGCCACACCCGCACTCTCCCGGTTCTCGGTACAGCTGAAAACGGGATTCATCTGACCGCACGACGCCGCGCCACTCTTGTAAGGTCTCGTTTTGGTGTCCTCGGACCAGGTGAAGCGTAATATCCGATCACTAACAATCAACAGTGGCACACGAGTAGAGCATTTTCTTCCATAGCCCACGGTATGCAACGTGCTCTGCACGGTTCCCTCGGTGAAGCCGCTTGGACCTGCGACGTTTAACCCTTTAATGACCATGACTCCAAAATCTTGTATAATACCATAACGTCCGAAACTGTCTGTTGGTTCACTTCTTTGTGTAATAACAACAATAGCAACTGAGGGTGACCCTTGCTGATCCCTCCTAGGTTGCGAAAATTTGAACAGGTAAGAGTAGAACATCTGACTCACTCCAGAGAGGCGTTTTGGGCGTTTATGTTCGTTTGTATGTTGGGCGTTTTGGGCGTTATGGTCATTAAAAGGTAAATCTAGATGTGATTTGCGCAGCCGTAGGCAAACGGTCGGTCTGTACGAGCCTGGATAGTTAACGTCAACCCCGGTTACGATTATAAATGGCGTGTGATCGGCCTCCGCTTGCTCTCTGGATGCATGCGACGTCGTCGATGGTATACGCATGGTGCACACTTGATAAGGTTGCTCACGGAAACCCTATGGTTCCTGCCACTCGGGCGATAGAATAACCCATCTCTCTTAAGCCAACAATGAGTCCATGATCAATGTCGTTCAGATTGCCACGTTTACCAATATTCGTCAATTGCGATTTACTGTTGAGGAGAGGAAGTTTCAGTTCCCCTCAGTGCGAGAAATGCCCATGTCAACACCCCACCTCGCCTGTTTCTAATGGTTTGTCTACTGAGTGTATATACACAGCCGTATCAGAATAATATGACCCCCTACTTAACAGTGGAAATAACCACCCTTCGTCCGGATGACAGCGGCGAGACTGCGTGGCATGCATTTAACGAGGCCCTTGAAGATTGCCCGAGTCACATGTGACCCTTCGGTATGCAACAGACCATTGAGGTTCCGGAGATGAGGTGGTTGTAGGCTGGAACGTGCGACCTGTCGATCCAAATAGTTCCACAAGTGCTCTATGGGACTGTGGTCGGGAGATTTCGCAAGACAAGAGGGAACGGAGACATCGCTTTTGTGTTCCTGGAACCAGACATGCACCTCTGTTGCCCTTCTGTTGTCTGTTGCCAGTCTGGCGACGTGTCACGGCACATTGTCTTGTTGTCAGACACCATCACCATCAGGGTAAACATCCAACATGGAAGGATGCATGTAGCCAGCGAGCATGGGCAGATAACCATTGGCGTTCAGGGACCCGTCCATTGGTACCAGCGGTCCCAGTTGATACCAAGAAAACATCAACCAGACATGCTACTGCCACCGCCGTACTTGACTGACAAGCGTCTCCGGTTGTTGATTCTCGTGTGTCTGACGCTGTATCATTCACCGCCCGTCATTTATGCGGAGCCGAAACCTCGATTCTTTAATGACCGCAGCCTTTTCCCACTTTTGCACTTTTCATTAATGGCAGTCCCATGCTGACTGCAGGTGTCGTTGCCGATGGACCTGGGATAACATGGGCTCCTTGACGCTGGGTGCACTCCGGAGACCCACGCGTAACAGGGCTCGGTTTTTTGTTATCAGGGACACGTACCTGTGTGCCCTGCGTTCATTTGAGTGGTCAGTTGCAGCACGGTTTCACGTCGATTGCCCTTTTTACCAGTCGATGGAAGCGACGTTATATATATATATATATATATATATATACATATATATATCATCATCATCATTGTCAACCATTATCAATCCACTGCTGGACGAAGGTCTCCCCAAGTTTCTTCCACAACGGTCTGTCTTGTGCCATATATATATATATATATATATATATATATATATATATATATATATATATATATATATATATATCATCATCATCATTGTCAACCATTATCAATCCACTGCTGGACGAAGGTCTCCCCAAGTTTCCTCTACAACGGTCTGTCTTGTGCCAGTCTCCTCCATGTCACTCCCGCATACTTTCGAATTTCATCCACCCATCTTCCATGTGGTCTTCTTCTGGGTCTTTTCCTGTCCCGTGGAATCCAATCTAAAATTTCGGGTGTCCATCGATGGTCTGTTCTTCTGGCAGTATGTCCAGCCCATTGCCATTTCAGGGATTTAACTCTGATCATGATGTCTTCCACTCTTGTCATTTTTCGGATCCACGTGTTCCTCTTCTTATCTCTCCTGGTTACACCAAGCATGCACCTCTCCATGCTACTTTGAGTTGTCTGCAGCCTTTGTATGTCTCTTTTAGCTAAGGTCCACGTCTCTGCACCATACGTAAGCACTGGAAGGATGCATTGATCAAACACTTTTCTTTTAAGACATAATGGCATATTGCTCTTGAAAATTATGCTGTTTCTTCCAAAAGCTCTCCAGGCAAGTTTTGTACGCCGATTAATTTCTTCACCAATGTGACCCTCTTGATATCTGCTGTCCAAGATAAACATACGTGTCTGTTATCTCCAGCTTTTCTCCATCAATCGATAAATCTTCATTTCTTGTAAAAGCATTGTACATCACTTTTGTCTTCTGAAAGTTCATTTTTAATCCCACTTCTTTACTCTTGTCAGCAAGTTCCTGGATCATACTCTGTAGCTCTGATGGGGTAGTTGCAAAAATGACTATGTCATCAGCAAAACGAAGGTGGGTTAGATAATCTCCATTAATCTTTATTCCTTTGTTTTCCCAGTTCAGTGATTGAAAGACATTTTCCAATGTGGCATTAAAGAGCTTCGGAGATATGGTGTCACCTTGTCTCACTCCTTTTCCAATTTTTATGTGTGTTGTATTTTCAAACAGCCGAATCTTTGCACTTGCATTTTCATAGATATTATTAATAACATTAATGTATGCATCTTCAATACCGCAGGATTTCAGAGCCATTGCAACTGCTGATGGTTTCACCGAATCAAAGGCTTTTTCATAATCGATAAAAGCCATGCACAATGGAAGCTCATATTCCTTCGCTCTTTCAATTAGTTCTCTCAGTACGTGGATATGATCTATTGTGCTGTAGCCACTCCTGAATCCAGCTTGTTCTCTCGGTTGAGCCATGTCCAGTGTCACCTTCAAGCGGTGTGAAAGTACTTTAGTGAAGATTTTGTAAACCACTGATAGGAGGCTGATAGGTCTGTAGTTCCTGAGATCCTCAATGTCACCTTTTTTATGTAGCAAGATCATTGTAGCGTTGTTCCAATCCTCAGGAATTTTCCCTTCATTAAGGCATCGAGTGAAAATTTGGGCGAGTACTGTTTCGATTTCTCCACTTGCTTCTTGTATGATGTCTACAGTAATTCCATCTTCTCCTGGAGCTTTTCCCCGCTTCATGTTCTTGATTGCATGTGCAACTTCTGCTGGAAGGACTGGAAGAACTCTGGTACTGGTACCTTTCATGATGTCTGGAGTACATGTATCATCCCTTTCATATAATTTGGAGTAGAAATCTTTCACTCTTGTCAAAATTTCGCCTCTATTTCTTGTTACAGAACCATCTTCTTTTCTCAGTGCCATAATCTGTTTTTTTCCCCTTACTGAGATGTCCCTTTGCTATCTTTAGGCTTTGGTTGTTTTCAATTGCTTTCCTTACTAGTTCACAGTTGAATTTCCGTACGTCTTCGGTGATACCTTTTCGTACTGTCTTGCATAGTTCTATATATTCTACTTTGGAAGTCACATCTTCTTTAGTTGTCCTCATCACTCTTCTTTTTTGCATCAACATTTTGGTTTTTCCTGATAATTTGTTCACATGCAATTTGTTCTTAGACCCAGCTAATTTTGTTGCTGTTTCCATAAGAGCTTTGGTTACTTTTCTGTTAACTTCAGAAATATCCACTTCTTCCGATCTTAGGCCTTCTAAAGCAGAGAATCTGTTTTTCAGTTCCAATTTGAAGGTATTATGGTGTTTTTTAAGGTTGGTTATGTCAATACATTTTGTTTGTCTTATGAGCTTGCTACGTTCGAGTTTAGTGTTGAGGTGCATCTTACATCTTACCAATCTATGGTCACTGCCTGTGTTGAACTTGTTTAGCACACTGCAGTCTTCTATGACGAATTTTTTGTTACACATAATAAAATCAATTTCACTTGTCGTCCCATTTGGATGTCTCCATGTCCATTTCCGGTGTGGCTTTTTCTTGAAAAAGGAGTTCAAGATGAAAAACCCTTCTGCCTCTGCAAACTCAACGAGAGTATTTCACGCTGGTTTCTGTTGCCGTGACCGAATTTACCTACTGAAATTTCATTCTGTTGCCGTTGCCCTATTTTTGCATTGAAATCTCCCATAATTATCTTCAAGTGCTGCTTACCTTTATTATTTAGATGACGAATTTCCTCATAAAATTCTTCAATTTCTTCTTCAGCATGACTTGTATTGGGTGCATAAGTTTGAATAATCTGAGCCTGGTATCTTCTCGAGAGTTGGATAACGAGTCGTGGAGCTCTGTCAGAGGAACTTTCAACTTCTACAACTTTATCCTTCAGTTTCTTGTTTATTATAAATCCAACACCACTAGTTCTGCCAGTATCTGTCCCACGATAGTAGAAGAGATGTCCACTTTTCAGTTCAATGAGATCTTCTCCTTTTCTCCTTACCTCACTTAGCCCGACGATGTCCCACTTTATCCTTTGTAGGTCCTCTTCCAATTCAAGAAGCCTTGAATCAAAAAATAGGGAGCGTCCGTTGTACGTAGCCAAGGTCAGCATCAGATGGCAGCCTAGTCCGGTTCTCTGGGGATTCTTAGCACCCTCTGCCTTCATGTCGCACTGGCCGCTGCCTTGGCCAGGTACATTCCAGCTCCCGGACCTGAGGGCCAAGATTTAAGTTGTGGAGTCATTTTGGAGGGGTTTGGCCATAACTCACCACGCTGGCCAAGGGTTGGTGAGTGTGGGATAGCATTTCCTCTAATCCCGATGGTATAGTTATACCGCTATTGGCGGTCGTCAGAGCCCCTTTAGTGGGAACAGGATGTACCACGAGAAGGCGGGGTTGACATTTGTCAAGGAGAGGCTGTGATGTTACGCATCACCTGACCTTACATCCCATATATATATATATATATATATATATATATATGTATGTATGTGTACACTAAGATCACTTTATTATGATCACCTCCTCAGTATTTGGTTGGGCCACCGTTTGCCTTTAATACTGCGTCGAGTTTTCGTGGCATGGACTCCACGAGATGTTGATAGGTGGTTTGTGGAATCTGATACCATGCTTAATGAATAGCACTTTCCAGGAGTGTGAGATTACAGGGTTGTGGATGGCTCGTTCTGTCTGATGGCTCGTTCAACTTCATCTCACAAATTCACAATGAGGTTCAGATCTGGAGATTGTGGGGGCCAACTAAGCAAAGTAAACTCACCGGCATATTCTGAAACCAATCCTGTAGAATACGAACACTATGGCAGGACGCATTATCTTGTTGAAAGTAGACATCGCTTTTGGGATAAACCATCCACATGACAGGATGCACTTGTTCCGCAACGATATTTAGATATGATGTGCCAGTCAGATGTTGAGCAACACGAATTAAACGGCACAAAGCATGCCAGGAAAACATTACCTAAACCATAACGTTGCCTCCACCAGATTGAAGGTTTGTAGCAATGCATTTGGGGTCCATGATTTCGTGCTATTTCCGCCAAATTCTCACTCGGCCATCGGCATGGGGCAACTGAAAACTTGATTCATCGAACTACTTAATTTGTTTCCAATTATCGACTGTCCAATCCTTGTGATCCTGTGCGAACGTTTTCTCTTGTTAACTGCAGACAGCAAAGATGTTCGAACAGGCCTTCGGCTGCCATATCCCATCCGATGCAATGTACGGCGAACAGTGCATGCAGAGATCATTTGAGGGAATTATTGATTAAGATGGTCTGTAATTCGCTGCACTGTTGCCCTTCTGTTGTCTGTTGCCAGTCTGGACGCTCTCCATTCCACCCGAGCAGTCACTAGTCGATTACGACCACACGTTGCACGTAGAGACACAGTTTTTTGGCTGACAGTCCAGTCTTTAAACAATTTAACAACAGCTGTTCTGGAACATTTCACGAATGCCGTGGTTTCGGTGATACTCGCTCCATGGCACCGAACTCCTATATACATATATATAGGTTTGGATAATTGGTACCATTGCGAATAAGCGAATAGGAAACTACGGAGTACCACGTGCCATTGATGTGAGAAATGAACGTCGGCTGCAAAGGTGCGTCAGATCTGAACGGCACACTGCACTGCAGCAACTCACTGGCCGGATGAACCAGGGGACTACCGGAAGTTTGTCTTAAACCACAGTTCAGCGAACCCTGCTGCGTATGGAGTTCCGATACAGACGGATGATCACTGTACTTATGCTAATGAAGGTGCATCGGCAGAAAAAGCTTTAATTTGCACGGCAGTATCGGAATTGGACCTTCGCTGATTGTCAAATAATTACCTTCTGCGATGAGTCATGTTTTCTGCTTCATCGAACGGATGGACGTTGGCGTATAAGGTGAGAAACATAGAAGAACAAACACACTTCAACCATTGCTGGAAGAACACCAGCTGAAGTGGTCAGCGTTATGGTCTGAGGAATGTTTTCGTGGTATTCTTTAGGTCCATTCATAGCTGTGGAAGGCACTGTGGACCGAATTCTTATGAATCCATCCTTGCCGACCACGTACACCCATTCATGCTGATTATCTTAACTGGGGCTGATGGGATCTTCCAGCACGACAATGCGACGTGTCACACAGCTAGAAATGTCCGAGTGTTGTTGGAAAAGAACGATGAAGACCTCAAAGTACTTCCTCGGCCCACCTAATTCTTTAGACTTAAACGCAATTGAGCATCTGCGGGACCACCACGATCGTGTTGTTCGCTCTATGGATCCTCCACCACACACCCTCCAGCAGCTGTCAGATGCACTGCAGTTAGCATGGCTCCACATACCTGTGAACACTTTCCAGCACCTCATTGAGTCACTACCAGCCCGTCTAGCTATTGTATGCGCTGCTCACGGTGGTTACTCTTGATATTAGGTGGTGGTCACAATAATGCGACTCGACCGTGTATATGGCGAACAGCTCCAAAGGTGAACAGCCTTTAGTCGATAGAAGGAATAATAATATCAGGGATGCCCAAAAATGATGTACACTTCTGGCCACCCAAAATGCAACCACAAGAAGGACACGAGATAGCAAAGCCAGAATTACTGGACACATAACAACAGATACAAAGATGAAACGATTTAGCTTATAGGCCCGTGCGACTTGCGGAACACGCAGACATCAATAGTTTGTGTGGACCCCATGGCTGGCAATAACGGCCGCTACACGCCGCAGCATCGAACAAAAGAGGCTTTGGATCTGAGCTTGGGGTATGTAAGTCCAGGCTGCTTCCACACGTTGCTACAGTTTATCAGGCGTAGCCACGGGTGGTGCTTGCCGGGCCACTCGGTTGCCGATCAGCGACCAGACGTGTTCGACGGGCGACATATCGGGAGAACAGGCGGGCCACGGTAGCAGTGACACCTGGTGGGCCGTGAAGAATCGTTGCACCATGCATGCCACGTGCGGGCACGCATTGTCCTGTTGAAACGTGGCCGCTGGCAGGCGCTGCAGGTAAGGGAGGACTACAGGCTCCAAAACGTCGGAGATGTAGCGGTGGCTGTTGAGTGTACCGGCGATACGTACCAGAGGGGTGCGGGTGTCATATCCAATTGCGCCCCAAACTATAACGCCAAGCGACGGACCGCTATTGCGATGCATAATGCAGGCATCATACAGTCTCTCGCGGCTGTGCCGCCACACGCTGATCCGACCATCGTGGTCTTGCAGGCGGAAGCGGGATACGTCGGAGAAGGCAATGTCCTGCCATTCCCTAGTCCAGGTGCGGCCTTCAACGGCCCACGGCCGCCGTACTCGCCGGTGGTGTAACGTCAATGGTAGTCGGAGGAGTGGGCGAAGTACGACAAGCCCCCACTCTTGCAGGCGACGTCGAACGGTACATGCTGACAAAGGTTGTTGCGCAACACACCTTAATTCCTGCGCTAACGTTCGCGATGTGGCGGTGCGAGCCGTCAATGCCCGTCGCACAACATTCCGGTCCTCCCGTTCGGTTGTGCGCCGCGGCTACGGCAACCGCTCACGTCGGTCCGTCCGTCACTTCTGCACCCACCTAATGCCTACTCGCCTCAGTGTGGCTGGATGTTTTCCCACACGGGCGCCGATGTCTCGGTACGATAAACTGCTGTCCTGATAAGCCACTACTCGTCCTCTGTCGAACTCCGAAACGTGCTGGAACGACTGCCGTATTCTGCGACGAGGCATCAGGAAGCTTCCCACGCATAGGTCCGGTAGCACAACACACTTCCACTACTTACACTCCGTCTTCTGTGCACCCTTCGTACAGTACTTCTCGGTAGCATGCCGAGCGCACATGATTTGCATGTACCCTGCAATGCTAATCGTTTGCATGTCCTCTCTCGGACGACGCATGCTCTTAATTTCAGGCCAATCTGATGCTTCCTTCTTGGTGCTGCTTTTTGGGTGGCCAGCAGTATAGCTTTAGCTCGGCACAAATGAACAGTGTCTCCTTGTGGTGCATCCTGTTCCCACTGGACTGGCTCGGACGACCGTCACTCTTCAAGAGCGTGGTGAGTTATGGCCAAACCTCACGCTTCCAGGAGCCGAAAAATGCGGCCATTCTCGAATTCTTCCAACTTCTCGAATTGCTTCCGAACGTTTTTATGGGGCATACTTCACTTGTAAAGGATGCAACCAACACAACAGCACGAGTCAGAATGGCAAAGAAGCGCAACGGGACGACCGTATATAACCGGCCAAGAACTGCGACCCCACCTTTCTCTGCGTCACCTGCGCGGTCGAGCATGGTACATGAATCATCTGCATGTCTCACTATGCCACACCCACCCACAAAGTTTCATTCCTGTCGGTTGCTTCCTTCTGGGTGCAACTATTTTTTGACGATGAATGTATATATTAGGGTTATGCAAAAGTTTCCGCGACCCACGGTAGCGGACGCTGTAGGGATCTAACTGGCATGCGACCCGTGCTGTCAGTTCGTACATGAAGCCAAGCATGACGTCCGATAGAGTTCATTTGCGGCTCTGTTGGTATTTTTATGTTTAATTAAAGGAAAACTGCAAATGAAGCACTTGTCGTGAATGGTTTTCCAGGTTTAAGAAAGGTGATCTAAGCTTGGAAGGCAAGTCATGTGCAGGTAGACCACAGGAAATCGCAGACGAGGTGCTGGAATCGCTGTTGCAAGAAGATGCCACACAAACGGCCACGCAACTGGCGAAACGTTTGAAAGTGGCTCTATCGACTGTGATACGGCGTCTACAGTCCTTGGGGAAGATCCAGAAGATTGGTAAGTGGGTTCCGCATACTTTAACGGAGCGTAATATTGGTCAACCATTGGGCATCTGCATGTCGTTGCTGAAGAGGTTTCAAGGGAAGACTTTCATGGGGAAGGTTGTCACCGGGAATAAAAAATTGGTCAATTGCGACAACCTCGAACGCAAGCGATCCTATGTCAACCTAGGCCAACCATCAACATCCACTGCAAAACAGGATATCCACGGTGAACAGGTGCTGTTGTGTGTGTGGTGGGATATGCATGAAGTGCTGTACTTCAAACTGTTGTAATCGGGAAAATCAACCACTACACATCGATATAGCGATCAGTTGACGAAACTGAAAGCAGCAATCGAGGATAAACGCCCATGGACAGGTAATGGACGCAGCCCAGTCGTCCTGTTGCACGATAATGCCAGACCACATTTTAGTGCCACCACAAAATCAACCCTTGAACAGTTACACTGGGAGGTTTTACCGCACCCGGGTTTCTCCCCTGACACAGCACCTTCAGACTTTCATCTGTTTCACGCTATGCAACATCAGCAGTTCACCACAGGTACTGAGGTGGAAAATTTCGTCACTGCGTTTTTCAACTCGAAACCCGAGTCCTTATATCACAGGGGCATTCTTTTCTTGCCTGAAAAATGGCAAAAGGTCATTGATGCTGACTGCCAATATTTTGTTGATTAAATGTGTACTGGTTTCCTGATTTTTTCTGTGCCCTTCGTCCTTAAAACGGCGGAAACTTTTGCATACCCCTAATATACACGTATTGTGTTGGTGCGAATGAAATGTCCGGAGCTCAGGAGTTGTGGAGATAGGCCCCCACCACAGCGGAATGGAACCAGCGTGTATTACGTCACACAGTTACAATAAATAGTTAGCCCGTGTGTGCAGAACAAGTTTAGGCGGGGTGTGTTTGGACGTAACGTGGCTTGCAGAGGAAACATGCAAAAGCCGGAGTTGTGAGTCATCTTGTATGAATTTAAACTGGGACATTCTGCCAGAATTGCCACTAGAAACGTTAGCGGAGTGTTTTGGGAAAATACAACCAACGAATAAACCATTCGGCAATGGTTTGTGAAGTTTCGAAGCGGAGATATGGACCTGCAAAAAGAAGCTTATGATATCCGTCCTGTTTCTGTTTCTGACAATGTTCTGTTATGTGTGGTTGAAGCGAACTACCGAAAAACGTGTCGTGAGATATCGGCAGAGGTAGGTGTACACCACAAGACAGTTGTTCAGCGTCTGTTTGTGCTGGGTAAGGTCAAAAAGCGGGATATGTGGCTGTCACACGAGTTGACAACTGCCAACAAGACTAGGCGTTTGGAAGTTTGCACGTCATTGCTTGCTAGGAATAAACAGGAACTTCTATTGCATTGATTCGTCACCTGCGACAAGAAGTGGGTCCTTTATGATAATCGGAAACGATCTGCACAATCCTAAAGAAAGTCACAGCCTGTTGGACGGCATTCTAAGAACACCCCTACACACCAAGAAGATGATGCTCCTTGTCTGAAGGTCCACAGCCGGGATAATTCATTGGAGTTTCTTGGCAAGAGGCCAAAGCATCACTGCAGAACGTCATTGTGCTGAGTCACACCAGATGCACCGGGAATCGCTGCAGAAACAACCGGCTTTGGTCAACAGATATGGTACTCTTCTGCACTAGTACAACGTCCTCTCTCATGTCGCACAACGAACGATCCTGGCACTTAGTGCCTTGGGCTATGAAGCACTGCCTCATCCTGTTTGTTGACCGGACTTGTGTCCGACATACTATCATCTGTTTCGTCGCCTGGATCACTTCCTGTCTGGGAAAGATATCGCGACAGACAACGCGGTTCAACGTGCAGTTGATGACTTCTTCGGATCCCAGTCACATGACGCTTTTTTCGTTCCGGAACTCATGGCGTTGCCGGACAGATGGTAACTATGTGTTGATGCCGAGGGGGATTATTTTGCCTAGGTAAGTTGTCCTACTTTTCCGAAAGGACCGAAATCAACAAAATGTCTGCAGACAGTACTTTCTAAGCCACTCAAAGTCACAAGTCAAACCAAAGACGGGAAAACTCGAAGTCAAGAAATGAAAAAAAAAACACTAGCAAACCAACCGCAGATTCAGAATCACATAACGATAACGAAACAAGAACAGCACAATTGAAAAGACATATAAATACAAGCGAGTGACAGGAGAATGTGCATGAACGTAAAATAGGTGAGTGATGTGTAATAGATTAAGAAATTAGTTTGATTAGAAAGGAATGGCTGTTAGCGATCCATCAAATAGCTCTTAGAAATGCCTAAATATTAACTTCGTGGGGTCCTGTGTTAATAAAAGTATAAATATCTATGTGATATGGTAATAGGACATTAAATTTATTAATAAAACTACATGGTCATGTGATTTTGAATCTGTGGTTGAATTGCTAGTGTTTTTTTCGTTTCTTCACTTCTTTCTTTCATGTCTTTGGTTTGACTTATGACTTTGCGTGGCTTAGAGAGTACTGTCTGCAGACATTCGATTGATTCTGTAAACATCAGAAAAACCACACTTTGAATAACTGGTACTCTCCTGTAGAAGACAGTTATAGTACTTGCTATGTTCGGGATGTTGTTTTTTAATTCTCAGTATGCTATTTATATATCGGGTTTCCAAGGGCAGCCGTATCGAGGGTATACTGAATGAGAGTATACCATCGACGGACGTACCAGCAGAGTTTGGAACCATCCAGTGACACTCAAGGTACCCGGATTTAAACACGTGGTGGTACGATGGTGGCGTAGATGGTCCGAGGAACATTCCCACACAAGAAGACGTGGAGCCGGGAGTCACAGACGGACTGATGAGCGGACCGATCGACGCATAAGAAGAGCGGCGTTGTCAAGCAGAACATCCACTGCGACGCAAATCCGAACTGCCCGTTGAACCTGAGGTGACTGTGCGAACAATCCGCAACCGTCTACTGAATACAGGACTACGTGCACGTGTGACTCTGGCATGTGTAACTCTGACTTCAGCCCACCGTCAGGAACGGCTTCAGTGGTATCGCCAACGTCTGCACTGGAGAAAGCAATGGCAATCTGTCGTGTTCAAGGATGAAAGCAGATTCTGCTTGGGAGCTTCCAATGGCCGTATGCGTCTTCGCAGACGCACAGGAGAGCGTCTCCACCCTTCTTGCATCCGCCAGCGACACACAGGGCCTACACCTGGTCTCCTGGTGTGGGGAGCGATCAGCTATCACTCGCGTACACAACTAGTGTTTGTACCGTGTACGTTAAACAGCACCTTCCTACATCAACAACGTCATTCAGCCCGTTGTTGTGACATTTGTAAGGTCAGTCCCTCGTGGTGTTTTTCAGCAAGATAACGCACGCCCACACATGGCACGTGCAACGCAACATGCACTTCAGGGTGTGAGACAACTTCAATGGCCTGCGCGTTCACCGGATTTGTCCCCCATTGAGCACGTGTGGGGTTTTATTGGGACAACGACTTATCCGGTCTCCACAGCCAGCCACGACCATCCCCGATTTACGCGTCCAGGTTGACGATGCTTGGAACTAAATACCTCAAACGTACATCCAACATCTGTACGACAGACTTCATGCCGAACATTCGTCCGAAGGGGTCCGGGTTCGAATCCTGCGAGGCATAGCTGCTGTGTGTGTCTTTCGGCACTGGTTCTCTCCTTCCCTGGAACCAGTGACCCTAAATTAGGGACGGGCGACTGCTCATAGCCCATTGAATTGCTCTGGTGGTCGTTAAACCTCCAAAAAAAAAAAAAAAAAAAAAAGACTCCATGCCAGAATTGCACAGTATGACGCAGTTCATGGCGGTTCAACCTCGTACTAACCATGTTACATGGAAATGTTATTTTTCAGTTTACCAGCAAATACAGCTGCATTTTGCCATAATGTTTTGATCACGTTATCCTCTGTATTCCGTTATTATGGTGTATAAATTTCGTTGGTATCAGACGTCTCCTTCTTGGTGTTCTTTTTTCACTTTCCGCCAGTGAAGTATTTTAATGTAACCGTGTATAAACAACTGTCTTTACGTTGTTATCATCAAAAAAGTGATGTGCGCACAATATCTTTTTCAAAAGACTAAATATCATTCAGACACTGCCATATCCGGACTATATAAACGATGTTGTCGTATGGGTTGTTTCAGGCAGGGAGCGGATGGCTTAGTGGTCAGAGTTCGTGGCTGCCACGGATAAACCTCAGATTCCATCCTTGGCAGGTACGAACGTTCGGACCACTAAATATACGCCGTGCGTCGGTTGGGCACGTTAAGCCGTCGGACCCCTGGTACTGCTCCCTGGTAATAAATAAAGACGCCTTCCTCCTCCTTTATACCTCGCTTCCGTGTGGTTTTCCTATCGGGCCCTCTAGCCCAAATCTCCTAGTGTCCTATTTCTAAGGGTTGTTTAAGACCTGGGGTCAGACACTCCCTTCCTAAAATCTTCTATAAATGATCTGATGTGGGTCGTTTCAAGCAATCATGCTCTCTTGGTTTATTTTGCATTTTTTCTATGATCTGTAAATCTTCGTTGCTTAGGAATCTGTGAATAAACAAATAGTGTACTTATTAATTTCTCTGCTTACCGTAATAAGGTATATCAACGGAAGGATTATCTAATATAAATCAAACATATCAATGTTTATGAAGAAGTAGGTTGTAATTTTTTTACAATCGTTCACACACGAAACTGAAAAACGTGATATTATTAAGGTTTTTTTGTAAATGTTGTGATTACATTGTTTTCACGCCATCTAATGTGTCCGAATAACTCTGAATCACTAAATAAATAAAAACAAACATTGACATTATCTAATTTCTAAATTTTGGGGTTTAAGAAAAACACAACGAACAAATTTTAGAGCTACAGGTAGTTTCTCGACGCAAATTTTGGGACACGGGTTCCAGGGAATGGACAATGCCATCAGACAGAAGGAACACCCATGATTCACCCGGGAATCGATCTGGGAGTTATGTTGAACGAAAAGTGAGAAGCCAGTGACTCAGACAATTCGTCAGTAGGGGCAGACGCTTCTAATTAGATGTAGGTGCGTGTGCTTTACTTTTTTTTGCGTACGTGCACCTATAAAAAATTCCTTGCAGAAAAACGTTTTGAAATATTATGTATTTAACGAAATTTATAGTGTGTGTGAGTGTGTGTGTGTGCGTGTGCTCGGATTAAACAATTAAAAATAAATTCTGCGTATGTTTCATTCTGACTGACTTACCCATTTCCTTTTCTGCCCTGGACTGTGGAATTTCTTTTCTCCTCCTGCTAATGATGCTCAGCAAATGCGTAATTGCTTGATAGTAATATAGTTCGTGAAAACAAAACTCTTGTTTCGTAAGTTACGTTATTATGACACTACTAAAAACAAAAACCTGTGTCGTGAAGATGACACACCAGAAGTAGTCATAAAATCTACGGAAATAGAAGAAACAGACTGAAGATAGGACAGGTAAGCTAGGATATTTATAGGGTTATCAGAAACTTTATATGAAAATGTAGCTAGACTAAAATGTAATAGAACAATTCCTGCAAAATCCGGTATATCATATCGTACATATACGCTACAAATAAGTAAGCAAATTGAAAACAAAAGTTGTTTCACGGAAAACGCACAGATAGTCGCATACCAAAAATAGCTATGCCTTGTATTTTGGAAATATTACATCGTTGCGTTGCGTCTTAATACGCAGTAACTTCAATGCACCCAGCATATCTTTATCCCTCTTGAATTAGCATTGGATAATGTGGGCAGTCAAAAAGTTAGTTGCATTCCTTCGTAAAACATTTCGGTAAAAGGATATTTTGTTTACACTTTATAGCAACACTGCTGGCATTTATCTGCTGCACGTGCCGCAGTTGCTACTACGCAGTAGTTTTAGTTCGCTCGCTACCGAGTCGTGAACATGCCTCGGCAGCTGCTGGTGGCGTCCAAATCGGAACAGCGTGCAATAATTCTGTTGTTTTTTTTTTTGTGGGCAGAAGGATGTAACTGCACTCAAAGTTTTCGGCAGTTGAACGAAGTGTACGGTGAGAACGCATTATCGCGTCAAGCTATCGCAAAGTGGTGCATCTTGTTCGAGAACAGACGTACTTATATCGAGGACGACTACCGCAAGGGAAGACCGTACCTTCGACAGCGGTTGAGAACGTTGCGCGCGTGAATAAACTCATTCTTGCAAACAGACAAGTAACAGAAGACGAAATCGCAAAAGAACTGGCTATTTCACATGGAAGTGTGCATACGATTATGACGAGGTGAAAGCTGCAACAAGCAATGGTTATCGGACGTTGGACGGAATTTCTTCGCAGAAGGCATAGAAAAATTTGTGCCACGCCTCGCTAAATGTTTCAATGAACTAGAGGATTACGTCGAGAAGTAACTTTTGTATGGAACTTTCTAGTACACATGACGTTTTTTTGTAATTTCGATCCTGTGTTGTTTTATCAAGCAGTGCAACTAACTTTTTGACTCACCTACGTGCATTGAATGGGTATGAGATACCTTCATAGTAAGGAGTAGGCTTGCATAACTTATATTAACTGATCGCTTAGCTCCCTCGACACTCTTCTCTATTTCAAATATCAGTATATCTAATGTAGGATAGTTACAGAGGTTTGATGGAAAGTGTATGAAAATGTTTGCATGAAAGAAAACGAAAAGAAAAGCCGAAATTGTTTATATCGGGGAAAATTCCAATAGCTTACATCTATTATGCAAATTGAAAACGCTTGCTAGTTTATGTTGACGCAAAAATATGGATTTTCCGTTTGCAAAGGCCAAACGCAAATAACTGCTCATGTTTTTTTTATCATTCATTTTTGTGTAATAATCAGAATTCCGACATTTTAAGTCAACGGGTGGTTCTTACCGTGATCCGTAGTGATTTTTCTCCTTGAAGATATTCATAGCTTTTTGTATTTATTTTTAATTAAAAGTTCACAACCCAAGAAAATCATGTTGCATTAAAAAGAGACATAATGGGTTCAAATCAGTGTTGCGAAATTTATAATTCTGTTAATTTTTTATGGATGTCCAGCGCTAAGAGATTAAGAGCACAGCAGTTTTAATTAAAAACTGATCATTTTGCTAAAATAAGGACCAAGAAAATTAAACACCGTTGTTTTCAAGAGCATCGTAAGATCAATACTCCTACTAAGTGCCACTTTTCCCCCTTTTGTGTCTTCAGAAATTGTAACGTTGTAAAGATAATTCTAAAAACTTTCCTTATTGATAAGGGATAATGACTATCGTTTCAAATAAAGAATTCTTCTTTTGCGGTAAAGGAATTCTCAGCTGAAAAGGAACTACAGTGGCTTTAGGAAGCAGATTTTCTTTTCAGGAAATGCTTGTGGATCTAAATAAAGCTCCTTTTCCCATTTGAACGGGTTATCTTGAGAGAAGAGAACATATTCTTTATCAGGCACAAATCATTAATGTCTTATACACATTTTATCGAAAGTTCGCTGTTAATAAACACTTCATTTTCTGAATGCCTCTAATTTTTCATAAGTACATTAACAGATACATATTTTAACATTTTAACAAAAGTCACTATTTAGGATCACTTAAGTTCTTCTTTGAGTATTCATAATGTTTTAGGTAGATAAATATTTTAATATTTTGCATTGAGACCACATTTAATGATTACTTAATTTCTGAAGTTTTATAAATTTCCAAAAAATTTTAGCAGCAATGATAATTTCACTCAGGCTTTCAAATAATAAAGCCGGAATTTTTCATTCTTTTCATTTTACTGCGTATGTCATCAAATGTATAACTTTATCCATGTCCAAAGGTGTAACATTATTAGTGATTTTGCTACATAAATACACTTGCTGTTCGCCATAATTGAAATACGAACGGGATTAGTTTCCCCTCTTTTAAGATTAGGGACCACTTTATTCTGAAAGTGATTAAATCAGTAAAAGTGGAGATTATTCAACCTGTTGCACAGAGCAACTAATTTTACGAACCAACGGCCAGTACATCGAATTTTAAGTTCGGGCGCCAACGTGGAAACACAAAATTTTCCATCGACTCCGCGGCCCCACACTCCGGAGTAAGTTGCTCTCCCAACTAAGCTACACGGACAGAATTTATCGCTGCAAATTTGTCGTCTTAGGTTTTTGGAAATATATTTACACACGATTTTCAACAGAAATAATACTTCGCGAACTATAAGCAATCTAACATTTTTCTTTTTTCCGAAAAATAAAATTTTTTATCTTCTACACCAGAAACACAATTTAAATATTTAAAGGTAAATATATACTAAAATAATAATACTATACTTGTAATCGGAATTTATAGGCGTGCAACAGAAATCAGAGTTTCTAAGCTTTCGCACATACACCAGATTGCATTTTTAAAGAAGGTTGACGGTAAACTACCTTCAGAGTGCCGCAGTTTGCTATCTACCTTACTTTAAAGAACCATCTGGTTAATGAGCGAGAGCTTCAAAACTTTGATTTATATTACGCCCATAAATTCAGATTATAAGTACAGTTTTACTATTTTAAATATAGTTGGTGTACAGTTTCTCGTTATTAATGAAAGTACACTGCCTGCCGTTTTGTTGTTCAAGAAAATATATGAATAGTCAGTGCGACTATTAAACTAATAAAAGCTACACTTTAAGTATATGGTTCAGAGGAAAATTGCCTAAAATTTATAATTATCGTACTCGAAGTGTATGATAACACAATATGTATAAATAAGCTGTCTTCTTCGAAGATTATGCTCTTTAAATTTACCTAAAGCAGTGAAAAGCAAAGAATTCATTAAAGGAATTCAAAGCAGGTGAAAACTTCAGTAGGCAACCTTTTTCAAATTTTAAAAGAAATGAGGAAACATCTACGCGATTTGAAGACGTTGATCAAAATAATTTCAGCTTTCATATCTTTGAAAGTTAGTAAATAACGACAGCAATATTTTGACGCTCTAGATAGGCTATGCGATAATAAGTTTTGCTTTAAACAATGTATTGTTTCGCCAAATATTTTGATTTAACAGGTTACATTAAAATAAGGATTTCTTATTGATATAAACAGTACAAAAGTGTTTGCGAAGAACTCGTCAGCCAGCACAGAATAACGGTACTTCTTATGGAAACATTTATTTTTTAAATTTTCCTTTTGAAATATTGTGGTTGCATTTGGTCGACAAAAGGAACCAGTTCCAGCTTGTTCAACACCTGTGAAATGAGTTTTTACGCAGTGGCCAAAAACAAAATACAAAAATACAATGAAAATATTGAAACATCACAGAAAACCTTAAGCCTATGTGGAACAAAAAAATGATAAGGGAAAATGGAAAGAAAAAGTTACTAATAATTACTAATTGATTTATGTTTTTATACGAATGTTCGTGAGAAAAATGACAAGCTTGTAGTGTCACTTTTCCGTTCGTTGGACAGTGATCAGAATATCTCAGTATATGAAAATCAGATTAGCCGCTCGTCAGGTGCTAAAAAGCGACAGGTTTCAAATGGAGGATTTCTTTTTCTTGCAGATACTGGTTCTCTGAAATTATTTGCCCTAATTAAGCATAGGTTATGATCTTGTCGCTGGATGACATGGACAATAATCTTCTCATTGGATGACATGGTCGATAATCTTCACTCTTCATACACTAGATGTTCTTAGAGTCTTTAAACATAAGTTACTGCTTTTATAATAATGATTATGATAATGAGTTGAAGGATAAGCTTTTTTTCTTTTGCATCGGTGGCTGTGACCATAAAATCGGTATTCACATCCTCACAGGTTATTGTTATCTCCAATTCTTGCGCTGTGTGGTATAATTTCATATTTGTATTTGTTTTGAAATCTACTTTTCTGTACATCGTATTGAAAAAACTTTTGCTTATTTCGGATAGCTGTTTTCAGTAGTATAAATATAATCATGGCATTGAAAAAAACTATCCGAAATACGAAAAAACTTTGGCATATGCCAATAATATCCAAACACCCCACAATTGATATTTAAACAGGTTTTGTGCATCACCATGTCACAGACCCATGTATAAATTCGCTCGTAGAGCTTTAATGAGAAAATATCACGACTGTGAATGAAAGATGCCTTGATCGACAGAATTACCTGATTTCCAGCGCGTATGGATAATACAGTGCCACATAAGTAAACGCTCCGGACAAGACCTTTTAGCGGAAGTGTAGATTCCTAGGTCGACAGTTTGTGGTAAGATATGCAAATGGAGCTGAATCTGCTAAGAAACTACCCAGTATAGTTCAGAAGCTAACAGAACGTGACAAGACAGCTCTGCAGAAGAATTTCCTCCTGAACGCAAATCAATGTTGTCTCAAATCACACAAACCCTGTGTGAGACTGTTGGAACTGATGTTAGCACCAGTTTAGTGGGAAGGACGCTGCACGACGTGGGTTACCACGATGGAGCACCCTCCCATAAACGGATAATTGAGTAATTTTTTTTTTTTTTTTTTTTTTTTTTGATTGGAGGTTTAACGACCACCGTGAGCAACTCAATGGGCTATAAGCAGTCGCCCGTCCCTAATTTAGGGTCACTGGTTCCAGGGAAGGGAGAGAGCCAGTGCCGTAAGACAAACACAACATCCATGCCTGACCGGGATTCGAACCCGGACCCCTTACGGACGAATGATCAGAGGCCAACGCCTTAGACCACTGCGCCACCGGGGCGGCTAATTGAGTAATGCCCCACGCCGATTAGCGTAGTGTAAGGTACGTCAATCTTGGACTGTAGAACAATAGAAAACTGTATTTTGAACTGACGATTCACGCTACTCAGTTTACCAGTGTCATGGCAATTCTCGGGTGTGGTGGATGCCAGGAAATGGGTAACTTCTGGACTGTATCATTCTGAAAATGGTGTCGTCACTGGTTCCCGTGATGGTGTGGAGTTGTGGTTCGGTTTAGGCGCATTAGTCGTTTCGGGCAAAACTATCAATGCTTAGCTTTATCCAGACGTCCTACACAATTATGCATTGCCAACGTTGTTGAATAACTTTGGTGAAGGCTCATACCTCTATTAGCAGGTCAATACACCATATCACACTTGTCGCATTGTTACAGACTGGTTTGAGGAAAAAGGCTGAAAAACGCAGCCCTCAAAATCTGGCCTGGCCACCCCAGAGTCCTGATGTAAACCATATACTAAGTTTTTTGGACGAAATCGATCATCGGATTTAAAAAAAAATCTCCCCAAAACTGCCTTGAAACCCAAATGGCAGAAAATATCAGCAATTTTCAGACTCTGGAGGAAAGTATTCTGTGAAGACTAGTGGCTGTTATTAGAGCAAAAGATTACAGCTCACAATATTATTATTACTATTATTATTACTATTAAATAAAGATTATATCTTGACTTGCAGGTGTCGAGATATTACTGGTAGACTACTGTATGGAGAAATATTGACAAGATTATCCCTAGAAAGAAACTCAATGGCAAATGTTAAGAAGATTTTTGAAGGGTAAAGCTATTTCAATCACAACAAAGATCAAATTTGTTAAAGCATTTGTTTTCCTGTGGTAATGTATGGTTGTGAATGCTGGACATTGAGGAAGACTGAAAGTAAGAAGATAAGTCCTTTAGAATTATGGACCTGAGACAGATATGGGAATTCCATGGACTACAAAAAAAAACTAATCAATCCCTACTTGACGAAATCAAGCCCAACTGCTTTCTTGAGGCAATGATCTGCAACAAAAATTCACGTAATTTGGACATGTGATGCGTGCCGATAATGGGTTTGAAAACATGATCGTGCTAGGTCAAGGTTGGAGGGAGGAAAAGAAGGGGAAGACAGAGAACAAGATGGTTGGATGGAATCAAAGGCACTTATAGAATGACCTTGGAATAACCGTGAAATCTTGCTGAGAACAGATCGAAACAGCGTGCTTTTGTTCATCATCATCATTGTCAACCATTATCAATCCACTGCTGGCACAAGGTCTCCCCAAGTTTCTTCCACAACGGTCGGTCTTGTGCCAGTCTCTGCCATGTTACTCCCGCATACATTCGAATTTCACCAGCCCATCTCCCATGTGGTCTTCTTCTGGGTCTTTTCCTGTCCCTCGGAATCCAGTCTAAAATTTCAGTTGTCCATCGATGGTCTGTCCTTCTAGCAATATGTCCAGCACATTGCCATTTCAATGATTTTACTCTGGTCATGATGACTTCCACTCTTGTCATTTTTCTGATCCACGAGTTCCTCTTCTTACCTCTCCTGGTTACACCAAGCATGCATCTCTCCATGCGCTTTGAGTTGTCTGCAGTTGATACAGAAATATGCCCAAAATATTTGATAATTGTCAAAGCTTTTTTGGTATTTTCACAGTAGGTTATGTAAATAATTACTTGTATTTATAATAATATTTATGCTGTGCTGAAAGTTTTTTTGTTGGTTTCTTGAAATTTCGCCAGCAGCATTCGTAAATCTTCCAATTTGCCTGATGCACAAAATTACCATCAGTTGCTTAAGCATAAATTTGTCCTTTGCAGCAAAAAAGCAAAATAAAGATAAAATGTGTAGCAAAGATTCAGCTTATGGACACCTGTTCATTAGTTACCTTGAAATAGCTTAAAACAATGTATCGTTACTAAATTTGAGACTGCCCACCCATCATCTGCACTGTATGATTAAAAATTTTCAGATACCACAATGGTTTGGGACAAATAGTTTTATATTGCAATTATTAGTTTGTCGGTTCAGTTTTTTCTTTTATGGCAGCGGCAACACGTCGAGGAATGCTATCAACCAATTTACAGTAGATCTTGACAGGAATGGCTCTCCATTTGTTCTGTAAATCTGCTATCAAAGTGAAGAGCGAAGACGGTCATTGTGGTAGAATTCGTATCCGTCGTATTCGTGGGACCATTTAATCCCAGAGGTATTCTACGAGATTAAGATCAAGACTATGAGCAGGCCAGTCTTACAGTTCCAACTCATTTTCAAGAATCCAGTCCTGGACACGGCCTGCAGTGTGGCAGGGAGCTCGATCGTGTTGGAAGAGACAAAGATTATTTCTACACTGAAGGCCACCCTAAATGCAACACCAAGAAAGAAGCATCTGATTCGCCTGAAATTCGCAATATGTGTCGCCCGCGAGAGGACATGCAAACGATTTGCATTGCAGGGTGTATGCAAATCATGTGCGGGCATAGCACTATAAGAAGGGTGCACAGAAGGCGCGGTGTAAGTAGTGGAAGTGTGTTGTGCTGCCGGACCTGTGCGTGGGAAGCTTCCTGATGCCTCGTCGCAGAATAGGGCAGTCATTCCAGCACGTTTCGGAGTTCGACAGAGGACGAATAGTGGCTTATCGAGACAGCGATTTATCATACCGAGACATCGGCGCCCGTGTAGGACGACATCCAGCCACAGTGAGGCGAATATGGATTCGGTGGGTTTAGGAGGGACGGACGGACCGATGTGAGCGATTGCCGCAGCCGCGGCACACCACCAAACGAGAGGATAGGCATCTTGTGCGGCGGTCATTGACGGCTCGCACTGCCACATCACGAACGTTAGCGCAGGAATTAGGGTGTGTTGCGCAACAACCTGTTTCAGCAAGTACCGTTCGACGTCGTCTGTAGGAGCGGCGACTTGTCGCACGGCGCCCATTGCTCCGATAACCATTGAAGTTACACCGCCGGCGAGTACGGCGGCAGTGGGCCGTTGAACGCCGCACCTGGACTACGGAATGGCACGATATTGTCTTCTTCGACGAATCCCGCTTCTGCCCGCAACACCGCTATGGTCGGATCCGCGTGTGGCGGCACAGCAGCGAGAGACTGTATGACGCCTGCATTATGCATCGCCATACCGGTCCGTCGCCTGGCGTTATGGTTTGGGGCGCAATAGGATATGACACCCGAACCCCTCTGGTACGGATCGCCGGTACACTCAACAGCCACCGCTACATCTCCGACGTTTTGGAGCCTGCAGTTCTCCCTTACCTGCAGGACCTACCAGCGGCCACGTTTCAACAGGACAATGCACGCCCGCATGTGGCACGCATCGTGAAACAATTCTTCACTGCTCACCAGGTGTCACTGTTGCCGTGGCCTGCCTGTTCTCACGATATGTCGCCCGTCGAACACGTCTGTTCGCTGATCGGCAATCGAGTGGCCCGGCAAGCACCACCAGCGGTTACGCTTGATGAACTTATAACGAAGTGAATTTCTCCGTCATTTTTATCCGCGCCGGGGTTCGAACCCGGGTCCACTCATTCCGGAATAAGTTGCTCTACCAATTAAGCTACGCGGACGCTTATTCTGATTCCTATCTGCCTTTATGTCGTGTGCGTCCTTCGCGCAGGTACGTCACATCTCCTGGTACGTTACATCATCTCCCCCTTATTTTTTTTTTTTTTTTTTTTTTCGAAGTGCTGGAGAAAGGATTCTCTTATTTTTCCTATCTCGCGGTGAGGAAATAACATCACACCAATGCGAGATTTTGAACGGTCGGGTCATCCGGATAGTTTGGGCGCCATTATAACGAAGTGAATTGCTCCGTCATTTTTATCCGCGCCGGGGTTCGAACCCGGGTCCGCTTATTCCGGAATAAGTTGCTCTACCAATTAAGCTACGCGGACGCTTATTCTGATTCCTATCTGCCTTTATGTCGTGTGCGTCCTTCGCGCAGGTACGTCACATCTCCTGGTACGTTACAAACTGTGGTAGCGTGTGGAAGCAGCCTGGACCGACATACCCCAAGCTCACATCCAAAGCCTCTTTCGTTCAATTCCGCGGCGTGTAGAGGCCGTTATTGCCAGCCATGTGGGTCACACGAACTATTGATGTCTGCGTGTTCTGCAAGTCGCACGGGACTGTAAGCTCAATCGTTTCATCTTTGTATCTGTTGTTATGTGTCCAGTAAATCTGGCTTTGCTATCTCGTGTCGTTCTTGGTGTTGCATTTCGGGTGGCCAGCAGTGTATAATAGCCATATGATTGGTATGGCAAAATTATCCAGAACGTCGAAGTATACTTCAGAATTCATGGCTTCTGATATAACTACCAGCTGGTGAATTCCTATACAGGAAATGTAACTGCATACCTCTATGGATCCTCCGCCGAACATAACAGTTGGAGGAATACAGTCCGATGAAAATCGTTCGCCGGTCGCCGCCAAAGCGACACATCCCAATCACACTGGAAGAGTGAAAAGCGTGACTCATCACTCCGAAGAGCAGCTTTCCTGTACCCCACAATCCAGGAAAGCCGGGAGACGTACCACTACAAACAGCTATTCAGCATTCACGGAAGCGATGTGTGGCCTATGTACCTCTGTTCTACCATGATAAACCAAATGTGTAACTCTCTGCGGAGAGTTATGGTGTTAACCGGGCCATTATAAGCATGTCCTACTTCATCAGCGATGGAAATGGCAGAGGAAGAACGAGACCTCTGAATATTCCTTACGATGGCTCTCCTGTCACGTCACTGAGTGCCTTCCTGAGTGTTATTTTATGAGTTGCACCGTCCTGTTTTCATCTCTTCACGACATCACTTAAAGTCGATTTTGGTATGTTTAGCTTAGCTTGCAATGCTCTGTATGGAAACGTTACTCATATGCCATCCCACGACCAGCCCATGCTGGAAATTGTAAAATTTACGACCACGCGACATATCTGCTCCAAAGTTACTGATAACACGACAGAACATCTCAGCTCTAAGCAACCGCTCTTTGCAGCATGCAAATATTTGATAGTGTCCGAATACTTTCGATAACATAGTGTAGGCAGGTGATTGTACAACTATGAATGCTGATGCTTCGTTCTCGTCATGAATCTTTAAGACTGTAATCTGTATTGCAGCGAATGTAAAAAGCACATTTAGGCGTAAAAATAATAGCTCTTGTGGTGAAATTGTGATTTCAAGTCAAAATGCCTTAGTAACTACAAATCTTCCATCTGAAAAATAAGTCTTCTCTGTGAATGTGATTGTGTTGTTTCACAGTCCTGTTCTCCCTACATGTCCTCACCCCCTCTTTCTGTTCCACACGCATTTTCGGTCGCTCCCATCACCTTCATTCTGGCTTAATTGCTCTTCTTTATTAAGACCACAAAAAAGAAATAATGAATTCAGAATATCCTTTGTTTTTTAGTTCACTGTTTTCATACACCATATTTTTATTTATCACGAAACCGCGTTTATCGTAAATTTCGTCATTGTGTTCACTCTCTGAAATTGACAGCTTTATACAATCGGTTCTTTCTAATGGCTTGGGGGATTTTTATCAGAGTTTCGCCGAGTAAGACCCCAATTGTTGTTTGAGGATAAAGAAAGAGAGAGTAAAGCCATCAAGAAAACTGAGATGGTTAAATTCTTAAGAGGAATGGTACGTGCTGATAAAGACCCGTAGCCAAAGAAGTAGCAAAACTGTGTAAGCTTTCAATATATTCTTAAGTTAACTACATCCATTACCACTGTTGACATTTCCCTCCGTAAAGAAAGAGAGCTGTTAACCTTTCTTCGTGCCCTCTAGAATAAAACAAAAAATACTTTCAGTATCCAAGGGTTAAGAACAAAGCATCTGTGTGTATGTTCGGTGCGGCTTACTCTGTGTTCGCCTTTTTTCATCCTTCTTTGATATTTTTTTCCCTCCTAGACATTACACTCTTTAAGCCTACCGATGCTTAATCTAATGTGGCAGAGGTTTCTGGAAAGACTCAGAAAAACGTCAGAGAAGAGCAAGCAAACTAAATAAAGCCACGAACATTAGCAGAAGGTTCTGATGTTGCCCATGCATCAGCTCCATCTCCTTTGCTCTGTTCGGAAGCATGTGATGTTTTCCATAAAACATATCTACTAACAAACATCATTTCTCCGGATACCATGTTAGAAAGATATGGATACTTAAAATATTGGGCCACATTAATGTTCTACGGATCCATATCTCTAATTTTGGATTTACATAATAATGATATGGGTCGGAATTAAAAATTAACATGACACAGCCCTCCCGTGATGTGAAATATAAATTTCTTTTGTTGTCAACCACACTTCGTAGTGCGATGTACAGCATGTGAGATAAGCTCCAGATTTCTTGGGTTATTTGCCTTATTTAAACACAATTTGGGCCTTACGTTTGTTCATGAAAGAAAATGAATAATAAATTCTGGTTCCTTCTGTTTTCAGTATCTGTCGAGACATTTAGTTTAACACTGCATAATGCGTTCTTAATATTCTGTATTTTACCTAATAATGCTCTTTATGACTACATATTTAGAGTTTCGTATTTTTTTTATCCAAGTAAATACGTTGTTCGTATCTGTAGACCGATTCCTTGTTCGGATTTGAGAATTGTGTGTGACGTATAATCTAGATTAACTTTCCTTTTTTAGTTTCTTTCCCTATGTAAATCTTGAGTTTATTCTCAGTATTCTTCACGCTTAACGAAATATATTTTCTCTCAAACGGATACGTTTGGCAACACAATTGAGGTTGAATGCAAGTGACGTATACCTGTTATGAGATAAGGACAAGAGATAAAGAGCGACGACTGATCTGTTGTAGGAGAGGTGTTGATAAGAGCGATTATTGGGAGCGTTGTTAAGAAAGTGTTGTACGAGAGAATTGAATAGTGTTGAGATAATGTGTGGAGAGTGTAATGCATTCCCTTCCGAATAAAGGACCTTTTCCGTAAGTTGACTTCTGTTTATATGTTTTGTCTGGCCGTTAAGGTTTGTTTCATTTAGGAACAATTTATTAGAGTATTGACGTTTTAAAACAGCGTAGAAGTCGAAGAGACTCATACGCTACATTGGCGCCCAAATTTTCCCTCGAGCAGATTCATAGAAGTCACGGAATATGGATAACGTAACTGATCCTATCGGTCTCTTTATCAACATAACCATGAGGCCCATAACTCTACAGCTGACAATTTACGTACTCAGCGTTATAGAGTTCCTCATAACTCACCAAGCGCTCTATATTAGGCCTGCGGTTCTGACTTACTAGATAGCGAATACGCGAGGTACGAAGCTTATGTACCGCGTATTTGGACCGCAGTGCCTCAACAAATATTTACTCCACCACCCATCATGAGAAGGAGCAAAATTCTTGCTCATTACGTACCCCATGCGGGTTCTATTATATTTAGGAGAAACGGCGGTTTGCTTAGGTTTTTGGAGAGTCTGGACGATCACTTTGACCTTTATAATGTTCCTGAAGACTGTCAGATACCTATTGCTGGCACATGTGTGCAAGACACGGTAAAAGTCTGATACAGACAGTGGCGTCGAATGAACCCAGAGGGTCCTATCAGCAATTTCGAGCTGACGTTTTGGATGACTTTCCTTTTGGCACCAATAAGGCCGGTCTTGCACAACAACTGTTTTTCAGGCGACACCGAGCGTCAGATAACCCAGTCTGGTTCGCCCTGGAAACAGTCCGACTTTACAAATTATGGGATCCCGCTGCAGCCGAGTCTGAGATTTGTGACACGTTGTTACAGCAGCTGGATCCCTTCCTGCAGGATTATCTGGAAGTTCGACGTCCTGTCTCCATTCACGAGTGCTTAAAACTCGTTCGAGTCTATGAAGACCGCCACAGCAAAGAGAAATCTTCACAGGTTCACGAGTACCGCCAATCTACGCAGTACCATGAACCTCGTATTCAAAACAACAGGTATCAGCAGCCAAACCAGAACATTAATTAAAGACAATTTTTCAATCACCCTAGAAACACCTATCAGCAGTCTAGATACGTGCCGCCGCATCGTAGGGTACCAGAGGTGCGACATCCTGGCCATTATGGAAATCAAGACACCCAAGTTTCTCGTCCCCGGGATAATTACTACCCGGTGGACCAGACATATCCAAAACACCGTGCTGGCGGGCAAGGCCAGCCTAATAATAATAATGCAGCCTCTCCTGCACGTTACAATTCGGCACGTCCTGGTGGTTCGCCACATTTACAAAATAAATCTAGACATTCTAATAAGTTTCATGACAACTTAAACTTCAACAGGAGGTAGATGAGTCGAGTCTATCTCCTCGTTTCTCTGAAGACCTCAAATCTCTCTTATTAACTATTCAAGCTCCGCTTTTGCCTGATATTCTTGTGACCTTGTGCAAAGTGGTGGTTTCGACTAAAATTGATTCTGGATCTTACATCTCGGCATTAAATTTTGATTTCTGTGCTCCTACCTTTTCAAATGCTTGTGTCGAGCCCTCCCAGCAATGTCTGCGAGGTGCCGACAATAATGTTTTTGCAATCTCTGGATCAGTTAATTTACCTGTCAAGATTGGCAAAGTTCAAGTTTCTTATACTTTCTTTTTAATCCAAGAGTTACCCGTGGATTGCCTTCTGGGGGTGGATTTCATTAAAATGTTTAAGCTCACACTTGATTTCGAACATGGCCTAATCTTATTGCCTGAGATTAGTCCTTCCACCCCAGAAGAGCCAATTGATTTTTCTGCAGTTCTTGCAAGTCACAAATTATTGCCTGAACATAAAAGCGAACTTGGTCAGAATTTACGCAGCAGACCAGGGTTATTCTCTGATAAACCAGGGTTTACACAGGTGGTGTATCATGCTATTGATACAGAAGGAGCTAAACCCATTGCATGTAAGCCTTATCCATGTCCGAACCAGAAGAAAGCTGAATTCCAAAGACAAATACAGGACATGCTCCATTCGGTGATAATTAAAGAATCACTTAGTCCTTGGGCAGCACCTGCTTTTCTTGTTCGAAAAAAACAATCTGGAAAGTATCGCTTCGTAATAGATTACCGAAAACTCAATGCGGTAACCAAAGCTATCAATTACCCACTGCCTATAATTAGTGATATTCTCCAGGACTTATCGTCAACAAACTGGATATCAACATTGGATTCAGCTAGTGGCTATTGGCAGGTGGCTGTTAACCCAGATTCCGTTGAAAAAACTGGATTTATTACCCGTCTGGAGCATATGAGTTTTTACAAATGCCCTTTGGTTTGGCATATGCTCCTGCAACGTTTCAGCGCTTAATGGATTCAGTCTTACGTCCTGTGCTCGGACCTAATGTCCATGTTTATCTGGACGATATTATCGTCTCTTCTGAAACTTTTGAACAGCATCTGTCTCTGTTGGACCACGTTTTCCAACTGCTACATAATGCAGGTTTGACGTTAAAGCCTAGCAAATGTCAAATTGTCCGGGACTAACTCGTATATCTCGGACTGAAAATTACCCCTAAATGTCTTCTAACTGATGACTCAAAGGTAAAGCCAATTTCGGACTTTCCGAGGCCTAAGTCGGCGAAAGAATTGTCGTGATGTTTAGGCATGAACGGGTGGTACCAACAGTTCGTTCCGGGGTACGCTACTTTATGCGAACCTTTATTCGCTTTGAAGCGAAAATATAAACACTTTGCTTGGTCCACAGAGGCAGAGACTGCTTTTAATACCCTTAAACATGCCTTGGTTTCGTCACCTGTGTTAGCCTTTTCTAACCATGCCGAAATATTTAATATCTTTACCGATGCATCAGGTGTTGGTCTAGGAGCTGTTCTATCTCAACGAGGGCATCCTATTGCATATGCCTCTCGAATTCTTAATAAAGCAGAACGTAATTACTCTGCTACTGAACGAGAATGCTTAGCTATTTTTTTTGCTGTCACAAATGCTAACTCAATCATTTAACTGTCAATGTTATTACGGATAATTCTGCATTACAATATTTAACCACAGCAAAGAATCTGTCTCGAAGATTGTTAAAATGGACACTTCGACTTCAGGAATATAATGTTCAAATTCAGTATCGCCCTGGTAAGTCAAACCAACTGCCCGACGCCATGTCTCGCTGTCCGGTCAGTTCTGGTGCCCAGGCGGATACTGAACTTCCCTCCCTATTTCTTCTTTCAGAAATAACTTCAAGGGAGCAAATAATTTCTGAACTGCCGAATGATCCAGATTTTGGGGAAATTTATAATTTCGTACTCGCTCGTTCTTCTGCTCCAAGCGAACCTTCTTTAACGGGTCGTAGTCGACATTATGAGATCATCGATGGTATTTTGTATTATAAAAAATTTGTAAACTCGAGAGCTGAGTACCGCCCTGCGATACCTCAGTCTCTTCGCATGGCTTTATTATACGAATTTCATGATATTCCTCTTGCCGGCCACTTAGGCATACGAAAAACTCGTAGTAAACTCCGAGACGTAGCCTACTGGCCGGGCATGCACAATAGTATACTCGCATACATTCGCTCATGTGAGTACTGTCAAAAGTACAATTATGATAATAAACGACCGGCCGGTCACCTTATCTGTAGTTCAAATAATTATGTTTTTTAAACTATCTCTATAGATTTATTGGGCCTATAATGAATAAAGCTTTTAACTAAGCTAAGTATAATGCTTTATAATGCTTCTGCTGCTTGTACTAAGCTAATGCTTCTTCTAATGGTTGTTGTGTTATTAGTTAATTAAGATCATGAATAAAGTCTCCTGCTAGTGGTGTAGTAATAGTAATGAACAAACTTATAACTGGTAGTAATGTTGTAGCAGTAATTAAGATGAATAAAGTCTTAATGCTGGTTGTTAATAATAATCAACTAATGACATAAACATAACAGCCAGACAGAGATCTGACAAAAACTATGAACTGAGAAAGACGTACTTACGAAAAAGCTCTTTTATTAGATAACTCTTGAATCATCCAACGCACACACACTACTCGTATCACAATAATGAAGAATCAACCTAATCACATAGAACGAAGCTCTGGCTATACAACAACAAACGCTCTCCTTCACATAAACCAACGCTCTCCTTCACATAAACCAACGCTCTCCTTCACATAAACCAACGCTCTCCTTCACATACACCAACGCTCTCCTTTTGCATCGTTGAACGCGCCTATTTATACTGGCTACCACCACGTCATGACTTACACTCATTGCCAGATCTCATTCAACGGGTGAAATAACATCTCGTTCAGTAAGAAGATAATTTACATAGAAAAATAAAATAACCAGAGGTAGTAAAATCAAAAGGAAAGTGAATCGAGAGTATACGTTACATCATCTGCCCCTTAATTTGTTTTTTTTTTCGAAAAACCTATCAATTTTGGAGTGTAAGTCTTACACTTCGTTGATTGACGTTTATCGACCTCTTTTTTGTTGTTGTTTTGGTGGCAGCAGTATGTACAATATCAAACTTCGCATGACAAAATCAAGAAATCTGTATTCGTCTGTGAAACACTTTGTATACTTCAACAAAACAAACCTGCATCGGCATGCCTTCCTTTTATTCTGCCTAGCAGGAATCACTCTTTTAATTTCAATTTATGTTCTCATTATTCGTTGAATACACACCAACTGTATCAGCAGCGAAGATTGCCTGGAGCTGCCTAACAGTAACAATTTTATTATTTTACCCCTAAGCACATAGATATATAACAAAATTTGGATTAGTAGATGGACATAGAAGAAATATATAAAAAAAACACACATATATACACAAAAAAGAATGCATAGGCCCACACGAAAAAAAGAAATTCTGACACGCCAACTGGTCGTGCAGGAAAAACAACAAACGGAGAAAAGAACCTGTCCACGAGAACTTACTTATCTCGAGGATGCATAAAAAACTCTAGTACGATAACGTTTTCCAGGCCTAATCGGACTGGTAAATTCAGGTGGCGTAGTGCGTTTCAACGATTTGAATGGATCTGGAACATCTGTATTCTGTCGGTCAAGAAATCCCGGCGGCTGACAGGAACGGTCAGGAACGGCTGAAATCCGTCGGTCAGGAACGGTTGAAGTCTGGCGGTCCGGAAATCCCTGCGGCTGATAGGAACGGTCAGAAACGGCTGACGTCCGTCGATCAGGAACGGCTGACGTCCGTCGATCAGGAACGGCCGAAGTCTGGCGGTCCGGAAATCCTTGCGGCTGATAGGAACGGGCTCCCCCAGGCTTTTGATATGGAGTCCCTTTGTGCTGGGGCCCGTGAAGTCCTTCCAGTATTCTTTTGGACGGACGTGGCTCCGGCCACATCGTTTGCTTTCGCTTTCGCCCTCGTGGCATGAGAGTAGCAGCAAGCATCGGCCCTGTTTGCCCTGAGCGTAGGTTCCAGGGGCGAAACCCGGGCGGATGCAAGGATCTCTGCCTTCGTTGCTGTTGCGGCGAAGCAGATTGGGGAGACAAGTTACGTTTTTGACCAGCTTTTGGTGTTACTGGAAGGCTTGTAATAGTCAAATTATTGTCCATAACTGATAAATCAGAAATATCCGAAGCCTCTGAGTCGCTGCTGTAATTTAGTGGTCGTGCAGGGCGATGTTTATTTCTGCCTATAGGAATACTCTCTGATGAGGTATTCAAGGAAGTAGGAGCTTGTGTTGGTGCAGAGTTATCAGGAAACGGCGCAGCAATAGTCTTGGCAATGGTTGGAGGGAAAGGAACGATACTAGTATTCGAAGAACTTGATTCGAGCCTTGGTCTCATGGGAGAATCAGGTTGCGTGTTTGGAAACCCGTCTTGAGGAGGGGAGGGTGAACAAAAATCACTGGAGATTCTTCAAAAATGTTTGTTGGTTCGTCCAAAATTTCTGGAGGTTGATCGTGAGATATAGACTCTTGAGTCTGTGGAACAGAAGGTTGAGTAGGATTGATTATAAAATCGATATTTCGTTCATGATACTTGCGGCACTGAGCAACGTGTACGTATTGAAATTGATTGTCAGGTTTTTCAAGAACAATGTTATTTTCAAAAACATTTGCCACCCGATATGGACCTTCGTAGCTGGGTGCAAATTTCTTCACTAAAGTATGAGAAACAGAAGACTGGAAGTGCGTTTCCACGAGAGTGAGTCTCCAACGACAAGATCTGGTTCCCTACGCCTAGTATTATAATATCTTGCTTGAGCCACTTGTGCTCCTAGCATTGCAACACGAGCTTTTTCTGCCATGATTCTTACTGATTGCGGAGTTGGTCGCTGGTTTAGTTCGTCGATAATCCCCGTTAAATTTTCAAAAGGGGTTTTAATTTTGCGACCCAGAAAAAGTTCTGCAGGAGTAAGTTTAGTAGATTCGTGAACAGACGAGCGGAGGGCGAACGAAAAAAGCTCCAGATGGTCATCCCATCGCTCGTGATGATCCATGACAAATGTAGCAATCATTTTCACTAGCGTGGTTCACTCGTTCCGCAGGATTACTCTGGGGATGATATGGGGAAATGAATTTATGCTTAATGTGTAGTCTCGCACACATTCTTTCAAAAATGTCAGAAATAATAATAGCGGCTTTAATGGGAAAAACTTCAACCCATTTAGAAAAATTATCAGTTAGTACTAAAATGTAACGAGCTTTGTTTTTAACAGATAAAGGATAAGGTCCCAATAAATCTATTGAAATAATGTCAAAAACATGAGAACTTGAACTAGATTTCAAGTGACCGGCCGGTCTTACATTACGGTAATTATTAATCTGACACAAGTGACATGATTGAACGTATGCGAGCACACTTTGGTACATGCCAGGCCAATAGGCAACATCCCGCAATTTACAACGGGTCTTGCGAATACCTTAATGGCCTGCAAGAGGTTTGTCATGAAATTCGTTTAAAAGGGCCATTCTAAGGGTTCGCGGAATACATGGGCGAAACTCTGCCCTAGTAGTCCTAGATTTCGTATAGTAAAGCAGACCCTCTATGACTTCAAAATGCTGTGACCTTCCAGCCAGAGAAGGATCACTTTGTAGGGGCGAACCCGCCAGCAAAAAATTATAGATATCCCCGAAATCTGGATCATTTATTAATTCTGCCATTAACTGCTCTCTGGATGTTATATCAGCTATTAGAAGTAAAGGCTGACATCCAGGAGTAGTTTCTGTGGTGACCCCACTAATCGGAACGCGAGACAATGCGTCCGGTAATTGATTCTTATGACCTGGCTGATAGGAAATTTTGATATTGCTGTCTTGTAACTTCAGAGCCCACTTCATAAGTCTTTGAGATAGGTGTTTAGCAGACTTCAAATACTGAAGGGCAGAATGATCCGTAATTATGTTAACTGTCAATTCGTTAAGATAACATTGAAATTTATCAAGAGCATACACAACAGCAAGACATTCACGTTCCGTAGCTGAATAATTGCGTTCAGCTTTGGCTAAAGTACGAGACGCAAAAGCTATTGGATGCCCAGCTTGTGACAAAACGCAACCAAGACCAACTCCAAATGCGTCAGTATAAATATCAAATTCCTTAGTATGATCCGGGAAAGCCAACACAGGAGGCTGAGTCAACGCAGACTTCAGTGTTTCGAATGCAGCGTTAGCCTCAGGTGTCCAAACAAACTTCTTGTATTTACGTTTTAAAGCATACAATGGCTCACAGATTGTAGCATAAGCGGGGACGAACTGCTGATACCATCCGGTCATTCCCAGAAAGCGTGATAGTTCTTTTGCTGTTTTAGGTCGAGGAAAGTCAACAATAGGCCTAATTTTTTCATTATCAGTAAATAAGCCGTGGGGAGTGATTTTCAACCTCAGATATACAATCTCGTCCCTCGCTATCTGGCATTTACTAGGTTTTAACGTCAAGCCAGCATTGTATATGAGTTGGAACACCTGTTTGAGCAGAGAAAGGTGCTCGTCAAAAGTCTCGGATGTAATAATAATGTCATCCAAATATACATGCACATGGGGACCCAGAACAGGTCTGAGAACCGTATCCATAAGCTTTTGGAAAGTAGCAGGTGCAGAAGCTAGTTCAAAGGGCATACGTAGGTATTCATAAGCCCTAGAAGGAGTCACAAAGCCTGTTTTATCGACAGAGTCCGGATGTACCGCCACCTGCCAATATCCACTCGCCAAATCCAAGCTTGACATCCATTTGGTTGACGACAGGTCATGCAAAATATGTGACATGACAGGTAGTGGATAATTGATCATTTTTGTGACTTGGTTGAGCTTGCGGAAATCTGTCACGAAACGAAATTCATTGGGTTGTTTCTTCGGAACCAAAAAGGCAGGAGCAGCCCAGGCGCTTGTTGATTCCCTGATTATGCCCTGTTTAATCATTTCAGAAATTTGACGTTGCATTTCCTGTTTCTTATGGGGAGCACAAGGGTAAGGTTTCGTCGCTATCGGTTTCGAACCATCAGTGTCAATGACATGATAAACCACCTGTGTGAAACCAGGTTGATCAGAAAATAAACCAGGGCTTTCCTGCAAAAGTAGAGAAAGATGGTTTCGTTGCCTCTCATTCAATTGGTTATTCAATAACAAACTCGTTATATCTATCGGAACCGTAGGAATCATTTCGACAGGTTCCGGAAAGGAAATCACATGTTGTACGAAATTCAAAGTTATTTGAAACGTATGAATAAAGTCCATGCCCATTAGACATTTCACAGGTAGTTCGTCTATAAGCAGGAAAGAATGCGTAAAACGAGCCTTTCCCAGCCCTAAAGATAATGTGACAGTTCCTGTGATACTGAAGATTTCGTTATTTGCACCTCGCAAATACTGCGTCGCAGGCTGAACGTGTATTTCAGGAAAATTGTCAGTGCAAAACTTCGTATTTAGGGCTGATATTTCAGAACCAGTGTCGAACTTTGTCTCGACAATAATATCTTCAATTGTCAAGAATACATCAGGCAACTGAGGAGTGTGGACAGTCACTAATACTGTTTTAGGGTCAGAATGCTTGGTATCAGGAAGCAGGACCGACCCTTGGTCTACTTCCTTTGGAAGTTTAAAGGATTCCTGGTTGGATTATCATGCGGTCTGAAACCTCGACCCTGCCGGGTATCGGAAAAATTTTCACGATGAGGAAAACTGCGTGAAACCTGCGTCGGGAACTCCGCGTGTCTGTTGACATTGTCATATCTATTACTTCTTCCCTCAGCACGGGAAGAAAAATCATCATTGCCCTGAGCATGAAAACGTTCCGAATGCTGTGGATTGGAACGGGGTCGAGCATATTGTGCATTTGTACGATATCCCGAAGATTGTTCAGAAACTCGCTGTTGGTTTGCCACTCTTCTGTGTGGTGGAACGTATGAAGCTTGGGTGTGCACTTGTGTATGCTCGCGCTGAAAGTTATTATGCCTATTATGCCTCTGAGGGTTTTCGTAATAAGCCTCGCGGGGTGCCCGAGCATGGTGAGTTTAACCATGTTTGCTATGTTGCTCTTCATACGTTCGTATGAGGCGAAGGCATTCATGAATTGTAGCAGGGTGTCGAACCTCAAGAAAATCTTGTCAAAATGGATCGAGCTGCTGCAATAAGGTATCCAACATGTCGACATGACTGGCATGTGGATCCCATAAGTTATATAAGCGTGTTGTTTCCAACGCAAATGCAACAGGGCTATCGTTGGGTCCTTGCTGACGAGAAAAAAGTTGTTGTGCAAGGCTAGCTCGACTGAGGCCGAAAGGAAAGACCTCCAAAAATTCTGCACGGAAATTCTCATAATGAGAATCCAGGTTCGACACTCTCCACTGCCGATACCAAGTCTTAGCGGTATCCTTCAAGCAAGTGCCTGCTATTTGTACTTTGCAGTCTTCAGGAATATTGTATAGATCAAAATGATCTTCCAGATCTTCGAGGAACTTTAAGGACCCCTCCAAACCATTGAAATTAATTGTTCCTGCATGCGGCACGAAATGGGCAAGCATTCTGCTTCGCTGAGAGGATTGAACTCCCTCAGGTACGACCCGCGACTCAGAGTAATAGGAAGCTGGTGCATTACGAAATTGTGAAGAATGCCTGGGTACGTGTAGATCATTCATATCAAAATTAGACCCACAGGCTTCTTGCAAATTGTCAAAAAAAACACCAGCACCCTCGAAACTTGCCTTAGGGTGAAAAATTGAAGTTGTCTCAGGTAAGGAAGACATGGGTAATAATTGTCAAGATCTCGTGTTCGAGAAAAGTTCGGGCGCCAATTATAATGAATAAAGCTTTTAACTAAGCTAAGTATAATGCTTTATAATGCTTCTGCTGCTTGTACTAAGCTAATGCTTCTTCTAATGGTTGTTGTGTTATTAGTTAATTAAGATCATGAATAAAGTCTCCTGCTAGTAGTGTAGTAATAGTAATGAACAAACTTATAACTGGTAGTAATGTTGTAGCAGTAATTAAGATGAATAAAGTCTTAATGCTGGTTGTTAATAATAATCAACTAATGACATAAACCTAACAGCCAGACAGAGATCTGACAAAAACTATGAACTGAGAAAGACGTACTTACGAAAAAGCTCTTTTATTAGATAACTCTTGAATCATCCAACGCACACACACTACTCGTATCACAATAATGAAGAATCAACCTAATCACATAGAACGAAGCTCTGGCTATACAACAACAAACGCTCTCCTTCACATAAACCAACGCTCTCCTTTTGCATTGTTGAACGCGCCTATTTATACTGGCTACCACCACGTCATGACTTACACTCATTGCCAGATCTCATTCAGCGGGTGAAATAACATCTCGTTCAGTAAGAAGATAATTTACATAGAAAAATAAAATAACCAGAGATAGTAAAATCAAAAGGAAAGTGAATCGAGAGTATACGTTACAGGCCCGTATCCATTATCAACTAAAACTAAGTCTCGTTATATTTTAGTTGTTACAGATAATTTTTCTAAATGGGTGGAAACCTTCCCCATTAAAGCAGCTACGGCTGATATAATATGTGATATTCTAATACATAATGTTTTCACTCAATTTGGCTGTCCCCGTACCGTAGTCTCGGACCACGGGGTATAATGCGAAATGGAGGGAACCAGATCTCGTAGTTGGAGATCTGGTCTTATTGGAAACTCATTTCCAATTCTCCGTGGCACACACATTCGTTAAAAAATTTGCACCTTTATATGAAGGCCCCTTTGAATTGGTAGAAGTGTACAATAATAATGTCATATTAAAGAAGCCAGATGGCTCCCTACATTCTGCCCATGTGCAGCAATGTAAGAAATGGGTTATTAGAAGCAATGATGCAATTATTAACCCTAAATCTAGTAGGAATCCTCAGGCAGAGGGTGGGACTTCACAAGTATGCATAAATGATGATGAAATTATTGACCCCACCCCTTGTCCTGTCCGATTCTCTACCTTCGTCTGAGCGGGTCTTTGCTTCCACTTTTAACGATTCACATTCTGACATTATTCCATTCACTCGGGGTGCTGTCACTATTTCTACTCCTCCGTCTCCCGCCTTTTCAAAAGACGAGAGTTCTAGTGCTTCCAGTTCCTCTGGATATTCTTGTAGTGTGCAACGAGGTTCTTTTTCATCTGCTTCTCATACTCCAATCGCTTCATTTACTTCTTCACGTATAGTGCCTCCAGTTGGTTATCATCAGACAATATTGTTGAGGTTCTTCAGTCTCCAAGAACTAAAATCTGTCCTTCTGTTTCTGCTGAGCAGCTTCCTACTTCAGAAACATTTGATCCATCTGCCGTAAGGCAAAAGCGTCCTCTTTCGCCATCTGTGCCATTTCAACCTACAAAGCGTCCGCTGCCTGAATTTTCCCCTAATGTTCCACACTCTCCTAGTGCAACTTCTAGTGTTGGGCTACAATCCAGACATAGAAACCAGCATTTGCATACGCCAGGTTTTCGCCCTTGGAATCTTCGCTCGGGACGGACGGAGACTATACCTTCCTCCACCGTTCCTCGTCGTTCACGGAAGCGCCCTTCTAGTTTTACACCGCTTCTTCGAGCACCAAAGAAACGACCTGATCTTCATCCTTCTCAGATTCCGGGTTCGTCTCCAAGCCAGCCTGGGACTTTCTTGATCCAGCCTGAGACCTCTTCGTTCCGGCCAGAGACCTCTTCACTCATGCCTGAGACCTCTTCGCTCCAGTCTGAGACCTCTTCGCTCCAGTCTGAGACCTCTTCGCTCCAGTCTGAGACCTCTTCGCTCCAGTCTGAGACCTCTTCGCTCCAGTCTGAGACCTCTTCGCTCCAGTCTGAGACCTCTTCGCTCCAGTCTGAGACCTCTTCGCTCCAGTCTGAGACCTCTTCGCTCCAGTGTGAGACCTCTTCGTTCCGGCTTGAGATTTCCTTGCGACAGCCTGATAACCCTGACTCTTCTGGTCAGCTGGCCTTGTCCGCGGGAATTCCTGACACATCCCGGCGATCCAGTGACTTGCAACCTCAGCCTGCGAAGCGTGAAAACTCGAGAGGGCCGTTGTCGCCCCGACAACAACATAAGCGTGTCCGCACACGGGTATTTTTGCGAGCAACAGGTACTGTTAAAAGTTTTTTTTTAAACTGTCTTTCAAGCGCAAAGGAACTTTTACAATATAAAACTTTGCTCTGTGAAGACTATGTGAACTTTCTTGTATCACAGAACTTTGATATCTGTAAAGACTATGTGAACTTTCTTGTATCACAGAACTTTGATATCTGTAAAGACTATCTATTTGGACTTTTCTGTCCTCCAGACAAACCAAATCCCTGAACTTTTATCACAAAATGTGAGGACAAACAAATATCATAGAACTTTGCCTTATAAAGGCCATTTATTTCAACTTTTCTATGTGTTTAAAATATCACAGAATTTTTTTTTTTGACAAACTTTGAAGCCAAAATATCGCATGCATTATCTTGTCAGTATGTAATGTTTTTTTTTTGTTTTTTTTTTTTTTGGTGTGGCGCCACATTAATTTTTTTTAATACAAAATGCTTGTCATTTCATTCTGTGCAAGTTGTCTTTTCGGCTTAACATGAAATTCAACTTTGCCTTTGTTGATATTTATAAAGATTTCGCTCCCAGGATAGGGTTTTCCAGGGTTTCCTATATCCCATCTCAAAATTCGATGTGCGAATGCATGGGAGTAGTTCGAAGTCGGCCCAGACCGCCAAGTGCTCAATTAAAGGGTTTTGTGTTGTTGTTCCATGTCTAACCTTTTTTTGTGCTTGACACTTGTTGAGTTGGTGTTTAATTTTTTCTGCAAGTGCAGTTTTTTTCAACTAACTACATTTACACTGTATTACAATATTCACTTAACTTAGTTTGAATGTTTTGTCTTCCATGAGAAGTTTTCAGGAGTGGACGAATGTGTAATTAATCACGTTTAAAAAATCTTGTAGTTTTTTTCCTGCCATATGCAGTTTTTTTACTACTATGCTACTTATATGTATATTGATGAGTGTTCTCCACACGTATTGACAAAGTATTTATCACGACGTATACAATGGAGATTTGATATCGTACAGAAAGTTTTCTATGAATGTTTATTGAGCTATTGATGTCTACAGGCTATATGTACTGAGAAATCAGTTACAGCAACAGATCAACAAATCTCTTCATCAAATTTGTAAGTTCTTATCTGAAAGGTTGAATGAATGATCAGATTGTTTGAAAGGATACCTCTACAAAATTGTTAGGTTCTTGGCAAAAAAAAAAAAAAAATACGAGGGAGATGATGTGACGTATATTCTAGATTAACTTTCCTTTTTTAGTTTCTTTCCCTATGTAAATCTTGAGTTTATTCTCAGTATTCTTCACGCTTAACGAAATATCTTTTCTCTCAAACGAATACGTTTGGCAACACAATTGAGGTTGAATGCAAGTGACGTATACCTGTTATGAGATAAGAACAAGAGATAAAGAGCGACGACTGATCTGTAGTAGGAGAGATGTTGATAAGAGCGATTATTGAGAGCGATTATTGGGAGCGTTGTTAAGAAAGTGTTGTACGAGAGAATTGAATAGTGTTGAGATAATGTGTGGAGAGTGTAATGCATTCCATTCCGAATAAAGGACTTTTTCCGTAAGTTGACTTCTGCTTATATGTTTTGTCTGGCCGTTAAGGTTTGTTTCATTTAGGAACATTTTATTAGAGTATTGACGTGTTAAAACAGCATGGAAGTAAGTCAAAATTTCTTTTACGCCACACGTGTTCTTAACAACAAAGTTAATACAATGTTTTTACTGAGAGAATGAAGACTTATGAACTGAGAGCGTCCACACGAACCGGCGACATTTTAAACAAAATGTCATTTAAGTACCGGTATGAAAACGATACTTTTAAACAACTATAGAAATGGTGGAGTCACAGTGTATTACATAATTTCAACACTTTTAACTTCATAATAGAGACGATCTCTTAATTTAAATTTTCCTGTTTGATTTTTCTATTTAAGAGAAATGTCTTAAATTTAGAAAAACAAAGAGCATTTAGTAAATATACGTAGACACATTTACATGCACAACCATGCTAAATTAATTAAGATTAAATTAAGATGTTTTACCTAGAAATTAAATTACATACCTTTTAGCAGATTTTGTAAAGTATTTCATCTCTGCTTTTGCTGACGTGTTTTTAGCATTTTTTCTCAGTTTACTTTCAGAAATGTGTATCTCAAGTCTTAACAGTCTAATATTTTTCATTTTTGATCTAGGATGTAGAATTATCGAAAATAAATTAATATGTTTTAACACGTTCATTTAATCGCTCGTAAAATTTAGCGAGAGACTAGAAAAGGCAAACATTTTATCAAATTACATTAAAAGTTTTAGTGTTTGCTGTGAATTAAGTTTTGAAGTTTCAACCGGCTTCCGAAACTTTTGATTAGCCCTACCGTTGCTACAGGCTGTTTTTAAAATGAGTTTCTGTATTATCCTGGATAAAAGTTACCCAATCCATTACGCTAAATATGTTTTGCCTTCCAAAGGTAGTTTGAAACATAGAAAGATCTTTAGACGCAACATGCTTTGTCCCAGAATAATCTTTTGTAAATTGTAGTGTGCTGCAGCTGATGTGATGTATTCATGAATGAAAAAATGCCTTCGCTAAGCAATGCTAACTAAGATCAACAGAGGGAAATTTTTATGTTTTGAGAATTTAAATATCTTGAGAACTTTTTTTTTTCTTTTCGGTGAAACCGAACTTATTTATTGTTCGCCCCTAATTATGTACAGATGGGAAATAATATAGGTAAATATTGTCGTGTTAGTTTTAGTGAAAGATTTATGCGTTCTAAAACCTCTTTTAATGTAGACTTTTTAGAATTCTACTTTTCTCTACAAGAAAGAAATTACAAATCGCTAGCTGCCGCTGGGATGTATTTGTACTGAAATCTCATTCACGTGTTTCAGTGAAACGGGCGGATGTTCTGAAGCCTCTGTGGAAGACTCGCAGTAAGTAAGAAAATATTTTGAATTAAGCCGTGAGAAATGTGTTGTCATATAATGTAACGGCTTTTGAACTAGAAAGTCAGGATGAAAACCAAGCTTTAAGTCTTTTTTGTTTGACTAATAGTAGCCTCCTCTCCTTTACTGGAAGGAAGGAAAAATGAAGTCATTATTCATGTCAAGTTAGTTGATGTAAGGTTTTAAGTTTAATCTTCATGTATGTTCCGAAACATCAGCGTCATATAATGATGGTACGTTAAAAAACTAGTAAGAATTTCCGCACATCAATACAGATCCTTCATAAATAGCTATAATTTCGAAAAGACAAGGACACATTAGCCACGTTTTCCTTAATGGGGAAACACGAGGGTTGTGCACGGTTGATGTGAACTTTTTATTGTAACTATTCATGTTCTGCAGCTATTCGACAGGAGCCGTACGGGAAATACAAGTGAGCTTCCCTTTTACGCCAGTAGTAGTTTCGTTCACGTAACGTTTGCAAGGTGTGTTGTGGGAAGAATGGAATATGTAGGGGTGCCATTGAGAATGTAATGTCGTTGTATTATTAAATGTCTTGTGAAGGAGAAGGTGAAACCCGTTGGAATTTTGTGAAGATTGCTAGCACTCTAGGAGTATGAAACTCTGTCAGAGGCAAGTGTCTACGATGAATGCAGGACGTTTTCCGAGGCCAAAGAAGGAATAGTAAGTGAACCCTATGGTCATGTGACCGCTACTGCTCTGACCGAAGTGAATCGTGTGTAACAGGCTATTTTGGAAACCGGGATTCCGAGGGTACGTGACATAGCTGCAATAGTTAATATCAGCGTTGTTAGTATGAAAACAGTTTTCCATGAGCACCTTCTGTGTCGGAAAAATGTGCACGTTGGGTACCAAGAATATTGACATCGGATCAAAAATCGTTTCTATCTTCACAGCGTTTTTACATCGAGTTAAGTTTGAGGTAGTTGCATTTCTCCAGTAGACCCTATTAAGTTACGAAAATTGGGTCATTAATAAACTCTAGAAAATAAGTGAGCCATCTGTGAATGTTGCCAGAACGGTCGTCCACAAAACGTACTATACAGCGGACCTACGGCCGAAGAAATTCAAGGCAGGAAAGGTAAAGTCTACTGTATCTTGTGATAAAAACGGGGTACTCCTGATGGATTTTCTTGTTCAGGGAGAACAACATATCCACAGTGTTCTACCCTCGTAAAAGAGAAGCTTAAACAAGCAATTTGCTAGGAAAGAAAGAAGAATTTTCGAAGCAGGTCATCCTACTGCACGACAACTCTTGACCACATATGGTTCAGGTGGAAACTGCAATTGTCTCAACAATGTGTTTAATACTCAGTCATCTCTCCTACAAAATTAACTTGACACCCCATTAATTCCTCCTGTTCGGCACACTAAGAAGCATTTACGAAGAAAGAAATTCATTAGAGAAGAACAACTATAGGAGTGTGCCGTACAGTGGCCACGACAACAACCCAAATCCTCCTACATGGTTGGAATAATCCTCCTACATGGCTGGAGATCCATGTAAATGGGACACGTTTGCTAGTGTTAAGGAAGAATACCTCAAGAAGGGCACACAGTTTGTTTAGTGTATTCTAATTCGTTTCTCTTACGCAAAAAGTCCAGGTTAACTTTGGAAGATTCTACGTATATCTGACCAATAAGGCTGCTCCTTGATTGGTGATCTAGATAAGATGCTAAAGTAAATTGGACGTGATCCAAAAACGTCTTTCGCCTGAAACTTTCTTGAGAACGAGGCTTTCTTTTTACTTCGTTATGGCACTGTTAATGACAACGTTTCCACGTAATGATTGATTGAGCGTCGAGGCTGATATCTTCTTGTTCAATACGAATATGTGAGAGGCAATAACGATAATGTGCACTGCTGGCCACGCAAAATACAACACCAAGAAAGACACGAGATAGCAAAGCCAGACTTACCGGACACATAACAACAGATACAAAGATAAAACGATTGAGCTTACAGACCCGTGCGACTTGCGGAACACGCAGACACCAATAGTTCGTGTGGCCCCCATGGCTGGCAATAACGGCCACTACACGCCGCGGCATCGAACGAAAGAGGCTTTGGATGTGCGCTTGGGGAATGTCGGTCCAAGCTGCTTCCACACGTTGCCACAGTTCAACAGGCGTAGCCGCAGGTGCTGCTTGCCGGGCCACCCGGTTGCGATCAGCGACCAGTCATGTTCGATGGACGACATATCGGGAGAACAGGCGGGCCACGACCGCAGTGGCACCTGGTGGGCCGTGAGAATTGTTGCACGATGCGTGCCACGTGCGAGTGCACATTGTCTTGTTGAAACATAGCAGCTGGCAGGTCTTGCAGGTAAGGGAGGAACACAGGCTCCAAAACGGCGGAGATGTAGTGGTGGCTGTTGAATGTACCGGCGATGCGTAGCACAGGAGTGCGGGTGTCATATCCAATTGCGCCCCAAGCCATAACGGTAGGCGACGGACCGGTATGGCGATACATAATGCAGGCGTCATAAAGTCTCTCGCCGCGGTGCCGCTACAAGCGGATCCGACCATCGTGCTGTTGCAGGCAGAAACGAGATCCGTCGGAAAAGACAAAATCGTGCCATTCCGTAGTCCAGGTGCGGCGTTCAACTGCCCACTGTCGCCGCACTCGCCGGTGTTGTAACGTCAATAGTAATCGGAGCAATGGGCACCATGCGACAAGTCTCCTCTCCTGCAGACGACGTCGAACAGTACGTGCTGACACAGGTTGTTGCGCAACACACCCTAATTTCTGCGCTAACGTTCGTGATGTGGAGGTTCGGGCCGTCAATGCCCGCCGTACAACATACCGGTCCTCTTGTTCGGTGGTGTGCCGCGGCAGCGGCAATCGCTCACGTCGGTCCTTCCGTCCCTCCTGCACCCACCAAATCCATACTCGCTTCACTATGGCTGGATATCGTCCCACATGGGCGCCGATGTCTCGGTACGCTAAACCGCTGTCGCGATTAGCCACTATTCGTTCTCTGTCGAACTCCGAAACGTGCTGGAATGACTGCTGTATTCTGCGACGAGGCATGAGGAAGCTTCCCACGCACAGGTCCGGCAGCACATCATACTTCCAATACTTACACCCTGCTTTCTGTGCACCCTTCTTATAATGCTTCTAGGTGGTGTGCCGGGCGCACATGATTAGCATATGCCCTGCAATGCTAATAGTTTGCATGTACTCTTACGGGCGATGCATGCTGCGAATTTCAGGTCAATCGGATGCTTCCTTCTTGGTGTTACATTTTGGGTGGCCAGCAGTGTAGTTGCATTTCTTGGAGATGGCTTTACTCATTTTTAACGGTTACGGATCAATGATATTTTCGCCAATCACAGGAAAGATGAAACAGCTAGAGAAGCGAACTATTTACCATCCTTCGAAATGATTGCTTTTATGCTTATCAAGGTTGTATAGCATTGTTAACTATGTGTAATACATAGATGTCTCTTACCGTATTTTGCCGGTCTTATTGCTTGGATTACAGATAAGAGCACGTGGTTGACTGCAGCTGAAGAAATTTGGAATGTGAATGCCAAATCAGAGATATGTGGAGTAGAATCTATTCGTCATGGGCTGCTATGGCTAGTTTAAAGAGCTTTTACGTAGAAAGTTGTTCGTCTAATTCCAAAATGCGTCTCAAGAGAGTAAATTGACGTTCCCTCACAATCGAGGAAACATACAATATAAAGTGCAAAAAGGAAAAAATATAATCCAGAAGGCATATTTTGTGGTTGCAGAACATGACCGATTGGCCGTCCTCCGTTTTCTGCAATGTGCTGAAATCGTAAAATAGCAAGCTTAACCACAAATCCAATTTTGCATTGGAAATGTTAGGCACATGATGTTTAATGTTTGCCTTAAAGACCGCCAAGTCTGCTGTTTGTCCACGATAGACGATGCTCTTTCAATATCTTCAAAGGTAAAAGTTAAACGGGTTCGCATCTTCTGAATACGCTTGGCAATAGGATTTGTCGAAAATACCGAGTTGATTTTGATCGAACCACTGTAGTGCGGAAAAGTTGCCCCTGGTGTAGCTAAAGATAATATAGCGGCCGTTCCATAAAAACTGAGAGCAAAATCACACAAGATGAAGAAATATAGGTACAACGAAATGTATATTATTCTTTCTCACAGTATCTTCCCTCGGATGATATGGAACGGTCCCATCGTTCAGTCCACTTTTCAAAGCATGTTTCGAAGGCATTTTGTGGAACCAGCTTTAGCAACCCCTGTATAACTTCAATAACGACAGTATCTGCTTTGAATGCTGCGCTACGGAAGTTCTTTTCCATTCTTGGAAACAACCAGAAATCTCAAGGGGTGAGGTCAGGACTGTAGGCGGGCTGTGTCATGATTTCAGTACTGTATTTTACTGTATTTCGTAAGAAAGTGTTAAACACAGGCAGCCACATGTGAGCGAGCGTTATTATGGTGTACCGTCCGCTTGTCCACCAGTTACGGTCGCTTAATTGATATGTGTCGTTGCAGATGCTTCAAGACTGAAATGTAATACTCCGCATTGACAGTAATTTGTGGAGGAACGGCATACTGGTATACTACACTTTTATGGCCAAAGAAAATTATCATCATCACCTTCCCAGCTGATTTGGTTTGGCGGACTTTTTGCGGAGGAGGCGAGCTTGCTTGTTTCCAGAAACCAGTTGAGCGCTTCGTAAGGGGGTCGAAATAGTGGACCCATGTTTCACCGACAGTTGTTACTGTGCTTAGAAGGTTCGGATCATTTGCAATAATTTGTTTCCGCTCATGAGATACCTGAACTCTGGCTAACAATTGTTATCTCGTCAGGTGGTGAGGTATCCATCTGGAACAAACGCAATGCAGCAGTAATTTGTCGCGTAGAATGCGGAATGCCGACGTTTTGCAAAAATATAAGTTGACACTGCTATGTGTTCACACGTCATTCGTCGATCTTCTTGCAGGAATGCAAAAATAGTGTTAACAATACGCTCCGTAACAACACTTTCAGGTCGACCAGGCCTAGGAGCGAGTTCTGCCGACTTACCCCTTTTTTGAAATCATGGTGCCATTTAAAAATCGTTGACTCACCTAAACATTTATCTTTGTAAAATTTGTTTCATTAAATCAACTTTTCTGGAGCCGTTTTACCCAAACGATAGCAAAATTTTATCGCACAACGCATTTCACTTCTGGGCTCAGAATCACTCACCTCCATAGCTGTATGGCAAAATGCAGACGTACCTTAAACAACTGCTCAAAACAAAACCAGAATTGTCTGACGCGGCTAATAACTGTTGCCATAGACACTTATTTAATTCAGTTAGTCGTCTGCGTGGTTTTTTTCCCCTTCGCACTGTTGCCAACTCAAAAAAAATTACTCTCATTTTCTCTGGAACGGCCTTTGTATAAAAAAATTAAATCAGACAATATCTTCAGTTCGCGCATGTGTGAAAACACAAGTTTGTCCGCGAGGGCATGGAAACCATATCCCCCCACTCCGGAGTAAGTCGCTCTCCCAACTGAACTAAAAGGAGAGAATGTCTCGCTGCAGATTTGTCGTCTTGACACATGTTTTCATCTCTGTAGTACGTCACATCATCTCCCTCTTAATATTTATTTTGTCTTTGAAGCGAAGTAGGAATTTTTCATTAATTCCAAACAATGTGTAGAACAAACATCACACATTTTTCGAAGAACCCAACGACCAGTTGATCCATTTTACACAATCGGGCGCCAATGTGAAAACACAAGTTTTTTCCACGACTGTCATAGAAGCCGTGTCTCCTCACTCAGGAGTAAGTCGCTCTCCCTAGTGAGCTACGTGGACAGAATGTCTCGCTGTAGATTTGTTGTCTTGACAAATGTTTTTATTTCTGTAGTACGTCACACATGACAATCAAAAATACAGAAATTTCTAAAATTTGTCCAGTTCTATTTATTTTTTCTAAGTATCAAATAAATTACAGTCTAATCGCCATAGTGCGGAAACGTTGCCTCTGGTATTGCTAAATATAATGTAAAAGTATGTTTTGAATTAAGAAAATATTTTCTGCTTGCGTATGACCATCAAGTTATAGGAATTCCATAAATTTGCACACAATTGATCTTCTGTAACGAACTTCTGGAAAATCATTTATTTCAGTTCGAGGTGATGAGTATTGTGTAATGCACACAGCAGAAAGTTGAAGACAGTAACTTTTCCTCATGTCCCGGGGCTCACTTGTAGTCTGTCCACCGGAAGGAAACTCACAGTTAGAAGTGCCAGCGATTGGCATATAGTAGAGTTTACGTTCTTTTCTTTGCTTCCTTTTTTTTTATTTTTTTGTGTTTCCTGTATATCTACTAGTTCAAACCTTCTTATCATATTCTGTCTTTGGAGATATAGGAACTTCAGTTCAATCGAAGGGATATTTTTTGATTTCTCACAGGTGCATGTTATTAATACTGGACAAATACAAGTGTCACGTTTTTTGTTTCAATCGCAATCCAGCATCATAGAACACTTGCATGAAGCAACATGAAATGTGCATTATATTCTTTTATAAAACTGTCAAGCTTGTTTTGAAAATTTGGTTTATTATTTTCCGGTTATAATACTTCCTTAGTTTGCAAACTTTATCAAGGTAGGCCTTAATAAGATGCACTATCCTATGCTCAGATATCGTAGGTATGCATGTTTTATCAAATACAGCTTTTAGTTTCTCTGCCTCTGCCAACAGTATATGGTGTGTTTGTCTAGGTGAAAGTCAACAATCTCAGATTCAAGTGAGTGCAGGGGGAAGGATTTGGGACTAGGAAAGAATCTTCACAAATGTTTTAAATTTGTGGAATTTCTATATTTTTAGTCGTCATGGCGAACGGAAAATATTCTCTAATTCAAAAAAACGTTTTTCGTTTCATTTAGCCATACCAGAAGCAACTTTTCCGCGCTGTAGAGATTCGATTGTAATTTATTTGTTACTTACAAGATATCAATAAAACTGCGCAAAATTTTGGAAATTTCTAAATTTTTGATCGTTATGCGCAAACGGAAAATATTGTCTGATTAAATTTTATTTCTTACATTATCTTCAGATATACCAGGGGCAACGTTTCGGCACTATAGCGATTCGATCAAAAACATTTCGGCGTTTTTCGCCCACCCTACTGCCCAAGTTGTAGAAAATTTGTTCTTTGGTAAAATGTGCCTGCCGCAACAGTTTGACAGGCGTTAATATGAGTGGAATAGCACTATCCTGCATAAAACGTGTTGAATCGAGGCACTGACGCTGTTTAAATTTTCCAATCGCCTGATTCGTCAGAAGAGATGAATATCTACGGTCACTGACAGGGAACGCAGAAAGACATGCGCAGGACTACGTTCCACGAAACAAAAAGGTCCATTGATGAATTCTACTGTAAAACCATACCAAACAGTGACTTTTGGAGAATGAAAGGAAATCTTGGGCACGTTGTGTGTATTCCCTTTTGCACAAATTCTGCATTTGGGCCTAATAACAACACCATGAAATTGGAAATGGGCTACCCCTGTCCACAAAGTGGTGCATTGCTATTCGTTGTCCAGTTCAATCCCAGCAAGAAACCGCAGTGCGATGCTACACGTCCACTCCAGTGCGGGGGAAGCAAGTGCTAAACATGGAAAATCTTGTAAATATAGACCCGCAATATTACCTCTTAAAATTTTGAGGACCTTTCTTAAGGGCTTACAAGACTAAAGACCGTGCGCTACTGCTTCCAACGATATTTCACATCCTGTCCTCCTCTAACGCTGTGGCTACATCGTCCAAAGTCTGCTGTCGACTGGCATCCGTCTTCTACTACGCCTCACGTCCAAAGTTTCAGCCGTTTCAAACTTCCAAGTCATTTGACATTTTGCGGTCGTTGGCCCAGCTTTTTAGCCTTTTAACGTTCTGAACTTACGTGTTGCTGTCAAGAAACAGCTGTTATTCTGATAAAGCAGCTTTACAAGAAAAGCGAAAACTTTTAGGGACATTGCCATTGCGTTTTAAAACGTTGACGACTTAATTGCAGCGAAGTGACGATTTTCGCAGACCATGCTTTTGTACCAGCTTCTTTCCAAGCATGTCGCACTGCGTGCACTTGCAATTTGCATATATGGACGGTTACAGAGCAGATAGCTGCAGCTCGTCATTTTTACATATTATTAGAGAGACACTTTTTCCCGTGTAGGCGAGTTATGGAACTAATGTTTGGTTTTCTTCAAACAAAATTCCATCGCCTTTTTAATCCTCATATCAAATTTGAAATTCTTCCGAGAAATGGTTTCACCTGTAGTTCTTTTTGAAATGTAAACTTTAATTATGGACTCTGGGTTTATAAGCACTGGTTCTAAATTCAGATGCTTCAGCATTCAACTTGCTCATGTTTCTTTATTAGAACATCTAGAGCTGATATCTTGTGCTCATCCACGAGTGGCGGAACTTTCTTTAAAAGACAATCACTTTTCGACATTCGGTATTTTAGTCCACGCACAAATCCATGGCTCTATGTAAATACACTCATCGTCAAAACAATAGTTGCATCCACAAGGAAACAACAGACAGGAATGAAACTTGGTGGGTAGGTTTGACATTGTGCGACATGCAAATGATTCCAGTATTACGCTCGGCCGCACATGTGACGCAAGCAAGGAAGGGTTATACCGCTGAGCCTGACCGGCTATATAAGCTCATTCCGTTGCGCGTGCTTGCCTTTTGTATTGGTTGCATCCTTTGTAAGTGAAGTAGGCGTCGGAGAAAAGTTTGGAAGGTATTCAAGCACGTAGAGGAGTTCGAGAGGGGCCGCATCGTCGGGCTCCGGAAAGCGGGATGGTCTTATCGCCGTATTCCATGCGATACCGGTCTTGCGGATAGCACAATACCACGCTGTTGGCGGCAGTGGATACAACAAGGCACGCAACAGCGACAGGAAGTGTCTGGGAGACCTAGACGAACCACGTAGAGAGAGGATCGATGGGTTGTCCGACATGCGCGGAGTGACCCGATAGCCACGATTGCGGATATTCAGCGAGCAGTGGTGCCCTACATGCATCGTCCGATTAGTGCCAGCACCATTGGCAGACGGCTGGATGACGTAGGACTACACGCACGCAGACCGCTACGACGACTGCCCTAAACAGTGCATCGTCGCCAAAGCCTGCAATGGTGTCGTGCCAGACGGTCATGGAGACACTCAAAGTCTGCTGTTGACTGCAACGAGACCCACTTTCGTCTTCGAAGAAATGACCACTGAATCTGTTTGTGGAGGAACCGTGGTCGGCGCCATAATGAACGGTTTGTTGTCGAGCGTCACGTGTCCAGAAGGACTGGTGCCATGGTGTGGGGTGCGATTGCCTGCGATGCCAGATCACCTCTGATGTTTATCACAGGCACTTTAACAGCTCAACGTTACGTTAAGGAGGTCATGCAACCAGTAGCGTTATTTTTTCTGAACGCTCACTCCGGTGCGATTTTCCGACAAGACAACATTCGTTCCCATACTACTGCTGTCTCGAGAGCTTGCTTTCAAGACACTGACACTCTGCCATGGCCACCCACATTTCCAGACTTATCGCCGATTGGAAATTTGTTGGATGTTATTGGACACTCTATCCACACTTCACCCTACCGCACAATCTACTGGAACTGAGTGAAAAGATTCAAGCTGCATAGGATAGCTTATAGCAGGACACCATCAGGAACCTGAACAACTCCATGCCGAGATGTCATATTTCTCATATCAGTTTCAATGTTTAATCATTTATTGTTCCTGGTAACATTTGCCCTCCACCCGAAAAGCACTACAATCCGACACGTCCTTCTGGGTGCAACAGTTTTATTTTTTGACGATGAGTGTAAAATTATGGAGTACTGAAGCTAACAAATAAGAACCTACACAAATGACTTTCAAGGATTTCTTAGATCCAGAAAGTATTCACTTTCAGTCGTAACTACAGTCAATGTTTACATCCATAGTTTAGGAAGCTACAAATCAAATCGCAAAATACAGATTCTTAGAGGAAGAGCCTCCAGAAACAGCACACTTTGTTTGAATGTTTGCATATTTATCGTCTAACTCTCTGAACTGTATTTTTGGAATACCTATTACTAATTCGGCGGTTACTGATTGATTAACAGATATTTCTTGATTACCAGTAAATTTTAGCAATGTTTTTAATAGTAGCAACAACTTGATTATTCTACCATTGTTTCTATGTGAGACATTAACTTCAAGCTTGTTAGGTTTATGTTCGCATTAGCTTCAAAGTAATACGCGTCGAATCCGGATAACTTCACGTTTGGTAATAATAATATATACATTTAAAACAGCTAACTAGATACTATAAGAATAATAAGGTTCAGTAGAATCAGAAGTCATTTTCACATTAGTTCTAATGAAGAAGCAAGAACTAGGTTACTTTTTGTGCACTTAACTTAAGATCACTTATTCACAACACTTACCCAAATGAACACAATCATCTCTACAATCAGCGCATACAACCGTCGCTTAGCTTTCCATAATCGAAGATAACAATTTTTAAGACTTACAACATTAGAACTCCAAAAGCAAAGTGTGACAAAACAACAGTGAGAGCGATGTATTCCAAACGGCAGCTCATATCTCAAACTTGAGCTTACGTCACTGAATTCTGTCATGTCAGGATTACCAAACTCAAATTCATCGGCAGAGAAAAATATGGTGTTGAGATCAGGAAAACACTTAAACAGAATAAACTGAATTTACATAAGAATGCAGGAACTCAAAAAGAAAGGTTAATTTTTTTTTTTCGATTGTAGGTTTAACGACCACCGTGAGCAACTCAATGGGCTATAAGCAGTCGCCAGTCCCTAATTTAGGGTCACTGGTTCCAGGGAAGGGAGAGATCCAGTGCCGTAAGACAAACACAACATCCATGCCTCACCGGGATTCGAACCCGGACCCCTTTTGGACGAATGATCAGAGGCCATCGCTTAGACCACTGCGCCACCGGGGCGGCAAAGGCTAAATTAGAGTGTACGACACATCTTCATATTTGCCTTTCTTTTTTCCATGTACGGAAAGACAATTTTTTTTATGCTATGCATGTTTCCCGACAGTAGTAAAGTAAATTCCAAGTAAGAAAGTTCGATGTAACGAAAACGGGTAAGGAAAATAGTCTTAACCGTTGCTGAAATCACATTTCTGAATGCTGTCCTACTAAATGACGCAGCAGTAGTTAATTTCATTGTTACTCAACAATATATTTTGCTAAACTATAGCCGAACATTATTTCATAAACTTTTACACAAACGTAAAAATATCTCATTGTAATCTGTGTAAATTGAGAGAACCTGATGTTAAATGTGATGAAAACCACTACAAAAATGCATTTTTCACGCTTTGAAACCGGAACGCCGCAGCAAAATTTGGCTTCCTCTCGACCTTCCCCGCATTGGGGTTTATCTGCTATTTACAAAAGCTTTAAACGTTGAAAAACACGATGGGAATTATTCTGTAGATATCCTGGACCAAAGGTCACTAATCTCCTTCCCTAACACAAGTGCAATAGAGCTTTTGTTTCTATCCTTAAGTCAGATTTTCGCTTGCGCAGGAATACACGGACTTTTGTAGTTACATCACATTTCGTGAGTGCCAGAGTTGTTTTTCAAGTTTGCATAAATCTGAATAATTTACAATAATAATAAGAAAGTAAATATGATTTTTGAAAAACTAAACAGTCGAGATACTTTCTATTGCTGCCACCATAGTTTTGTAAGTATTTACTTTTGTGACTCACATATTTTTTTTTTTATATGTGGTTTACGAAAATAGCATTCATTAATCCTCCTAACTAAGTGCCGCTCAATGTTAGGAATTATTGGGGGAACAGAAAAGTAATGTAATTTTTGGAAAAGAAGAGAAACGCTATTTATAACAGAAGAAATTTATTTCTTAATCGATTATATAATCGCCATCATTATCGATCACACGTGCCAATCGTGAAACCAAACCTTCAGTGCCGTCTTTATAAAAAGACGTTGGCTGTGATGCAAATAAATCCGAGAGCTCCGTTTTGACATCATCAATATTGTGGAATCTTTTCCCATTAAAAAAAAGTGCTCCAGAGATTTGAACAAATGGTAATCAGATGGTGCAATGTCAGGGAAATCCGAAGCATGGGACAGAACTTCCCAGCCCAAATCTCTGGTCGTCTGTCTCGCCGTGTGAGATCTCCCGTTGTCATGCTGGAGGATGACACCTTTTCTGTTGACCGGTGATGGATGTTTTACAATGAGAGCTTGCTTTAAACGGGCCAGTTGTTGACCATAGAGGTATGCCGCTACGGTGTGTTAGGGTTCCCAGAGCTCAAAGTCAGCTATACCAGCGTAGTCTACCGAACACAGAGCAAAACCTTTTTGGGTTGTAGAGCTGGTTTTGGCGTAGACACAGGTGTCTGGCACGGAGATAGCCACTGGGTTTTGCGTTTGCTGTTCACGTAAAGAACCGACTTTTCATCTCCAGTGTCAATTCGATGACGAAATGTATCCTTTTACTGTCGGATGAGCAAAGAGTTGCAGATGGTAAAACGCTGGGCTTTGTTTTCAGGTGAAAGTTGATGTGGGATCCAAATTCCTTGTCTAGAGACCTTCCTTGTCTGTCGCAGGTGCTCTTGAACAGTAGACCATGATACATTAAGGTGTTGGGAGAATTCATCAATGGTTTGACCAGGATCTGTCTCAACCGTTGCACGCAGTGGGTCATTGTTCAGCTCCATGGGCCTTCTTGCACGAGGGACATCAGAGAGGTCAAAATTCATGGACCGCAGTTGAGCGAACCAACGTTGGCACTTGTGGACATTTAACCGCATTCGGATAAACAGCGCAAATGCTATTGGTGGCCCTCGTTTCATTGTTTCCCTTGTGAAATTCATACAGCATACAATGACGAATATGGCTCTTCTCGAGTTTGTCACTCATTTTGTTCTGCTAATCTGGAAGACAAAAAAACCTACATAAGTTAAAGACGAATAGTTCATTCTCTTGTCCATACATTTACTTTATGTTGAACATACATAAACAACTCACAACTCCTTTCCAAACTCACCCCTCCAAAAAACGCATTATTTTCTGGTCCCTCCAATAGTAAACCTTATTGTTCGTTGTCATCATATAATTCCACTTAATATACTTGTACACCGAAGTGTGGCTCAATGGGGTCGTGAGTGACATTAATACATGTCAGGTGTTGTATGTAAATAAATGCATACTCTCGACTCCCTCGTTTTATTTCACACCCACAAAGATCTTGGCATGCGAAAGATGAATAGCATAAATATCTGCAAAGAGTACTGTGGTACTCTCTCGATTTTGTTTTCATTAATGCGTAGCTTTTCCTCTAAGGTGAGTCAGAGTGTATTACCGTTTGTAAAGGTTGAAACAAATTTACCTCAGAGGTGACGCACGTGTCAAAACGCTACGTTGCAGCGACAAATCTTCGTCGGCGAAGTTTAAGCGGTAGAATATCCGACTTAGGAGGAGGAGCACGATGTAGATTCAAATTGCAGCACCTGCAAACTTGGCTCTACTCTATAAGGTATGTCCGATTCAAGGAAAAGCTAATAATAACATTCCAAGGAAAAGTTATTTCGTGGTAGAATACCTTTCACTATGAAGAATATTTTGAACCTATTTTACTATTCAAATATCGCACAGCATTTGCACTAAGAGCGTAAAGACTTATTTCCTATCTTTCCGTATCTCTGCGTTGAATTGTTCACTTTGAAAAATTCTTATTGCTTCGGATACCTTCCGCTACGAAGAAGTTTTAAGTTAAATTTCTGATTTCTCGAAACTCATTTCTCTGCCGTTACTTAGCAAAGTAGCTATTTGCGATAACTATTTTACCGGTTAAACTGGTTTGCGAGGTTTCTATAACATGAACAAATATAGCTGTTTTTAACTAATTTTTGGGTTCTGATTTCAGATCTGACCTTAAGAAATAGTCACCGCGTCACGTGTTTTTTTTATGGGGAATTAAAGACGTACTATTATTGTTCCACGTTAGCGCTTGTAGGCATGTAATAGCACACTAGACCTTCTATTGACATATTTTGGCACCGGAAATGTTGTGGGTGGCAACACTGATTTTTTTCACAGGTAGACAATGTGTAACCTCAATCGAACCGCCATTGCTGTTTTTTACATTGATGGAGAAACACATACTGCATGTGTATGAGCAAAAATTGGCGAAATGGAGAAAAGGGATCGTCGCTGATGTATTAATGTTCCGTATAAGTTTTGCCATGTCTGCGGACAGTATATAATCGCAGAATCTTCCATTGACAAAGACTGTGAGGAAATTCTTCTATTTGTACTTTCGATGTCATGCTTGAAAATCAAAATAAATCGTGGGTTCCCCATATCTGCTGCATTTCCTGCTTTGTTGTCCTAAGTGAATGTTTGAAAGGTAAGCTGATATTCATGCCTTTAGCAGTTCGGATGATTTGGCTTGAGCCAACTGATCACATGGAAGATTGTTATTTCCGTTTAACCAAATTTAGTGGCTTTTCAAAGAATAAAAGTAAAATACAGTATTCAAATTTGCCATCAGCCTTAAGGCCAGTTTCGCATGGGGAAGATCTTCCTATACCCAAACCGCCATAGAACTGTGAAGATATATATTCAAATTCATCCAATCAAGGTATGGACGCACATGAAGATCCGATCCTACATACACCCCTAAACACTTAGACGACCTCACTTGATTGAGCAAAAATAACTGAATGATCTCGTTTCAGACCTACATCGTTCCAAACAACACGCTGAATGTTTAGGTTCCCGACTGCAAAAGTGCAACCTGTGAGCAAATAGTACATGTGTGTCTGTGTTCAGAGACAGAAATTTGGGTGTATGTTCTTTCTATGAAATGCAGGATGGTATGTGTTTTTGTTCAGATATTCAGGGGCAGAATTAGGAATATCTTACAATCCTACAGAATGGCGTCTATTTATCTACTCATCTAAGGTTAATTTAAAAGCTTTCCTTTGTCCTACGGAAACCAGAAACCTTCCATTCCAGTAACACATGCTGTAAGAATGAAAGAGACGTATGAAAGCATGGACAAGATTCTCACTGCAATGCAATATGGCCAGTTTAGGTGGTCAATATGCGGTGATCTGAAAGTGATATCACTCTTGCTCGGGGTTCAAATTGGCTTCACCACATTTTGTTGTTTCCTTTGTATGTGGGACAGTAGGGCTACAGGAGAACACTACGAACGGACAGACTGGCAAAAATGATGTGTTCATTCCTGGAGAGAGTAACGTTCGTCTCAAGCCCCTAATTAAATGTGCCGTTTCCACCACTTCATATCAAACGGGTGCTGATGAAAAACTTTGTAAAAGCTATGGACAAATCTGGGCTATGTTTCTTGCACTTAATGCAAACATTTCCGCATCTTTGTTGGTCCTCAGATACGGAAACTACTTGGTGATTCTGTTTTTAACGAAAAGCTAAACAGCACAGAGATCGCCGCATGGCAATGTTTCACATTTGTGGTCAAGAAACTTCTGGGTAACCACAAAGAGGGCAACTAAAACAGCTGATTCACGGCATTCTCAAGAACTATAAAAACGTTTGGTGCCGGATGTCCTTAAATATACATTTCCACCTTTTTCATCTGGGCTTCTTTCCTAACAACCTAGGAGCAGTCAGTGATGAACAAGTAGAAAGTTTCCACGAAGAAATCTGAACGACGGAGGAGAGGTATCAAGGCAGATGGCATCCCTCAATAATGAGTGATTCCTGCTGGTTTTTGCAGAAGGAGGACAACATGACACATATGAGAAAAAATGAACTACAGTACTTGAACGGGTACATAAGTATGTGTGAATTACTGAAGAGCAATGCTGAAAACTAAGGAAAAACTTTAGAATTTAAAACGAAAATTGCAAAATTAGCCTGAAGATCGAAACGCGCAACGCAGCAGTTACGAAAATTCAGAATTCACACTCTATTAAGAAGAGACCTAAGCAAAAAAAATTATATATATTTGAGACTCATACCAAGTACAACATAGAAAGGGTTATATGTCTACCGGTGTGAGTAAAAGGAGAAAAAGATAAAAAATAAAATAAAACAACTGAATGTAGAAAGTGTCGAGAATACTGAGCCTTGGCTTTATCAAGGACCAGCAAAAACTCTGCATTTTCTCACTTCCACAAAGACCTAGTTGGAAATGGGTTTCTGCAAAGCCATGGATGCAAGTAATAACCCACCAAAATTTGTTTTAAAATTTATATATATGTCATGACCTCCGCAGAGTTGTATGACCTAGCGCTAGTTAACAATTTAGCTTACATCCATAACTTCCATGGCCCGACCCATGCTCTTCATCTGTTACTATTAAACAGAGAAGATTAAAGAGAACTCAAGTTGTGAGAGTGACATAATAATTAGAAATAATATTCAGCAATAACGAAACGCCGAGTTCGCCTGAGAGAGAATATAAACCTGAAAAGTAATACAAAAGAATTCCAAATTTTTACATTGCAATTAAAAAGGAAATATTAATTTTTTAAACCTCAGATTTTTGAAAGAAAACTTGATTCTAAAACCCCCTACTCCGCAACTTCTGACAACACAAAAACGAGAATAAATTAAAGACAATAATTAACTAAAGAAAAGCTTTGTGAAAGTTATATGACGTAAACAATTAGTTGCAATATGTACAAAGTATTTCAGCAGTGTTTTAAGTGCATAATTAAGTAGTTATTAAGACCTTAACAACTTTGAAAATACAGCGCAAAGTAAAGGAACTATGCATAGCCAGCTTCTGAGCCTAAGTTTACTTAAAGACGCGCAAAGTTACCAAGAAAAGAAAGAGTTAAAACCCGCAAAAATGTAAACAGTCTGGCCAGTGCCTAAATGCTAAAAAGCGAAAAACAGCAGAGAAAAAAATACAGGAAGTATAAACATTGAACTTATAAAACCTAAAACCCTAAGACAATGAAGAGAGCTTACCTCTTATGCAACTGAAGTTTCTCCACTCAAGAGGAAACATGGCCGACTTTTTCCCCAAACTTCCAAACACGACTGCCACTCCCTAGTCGCTGGGGGCAGTGTGGGTGGGGCTGATGGCCTCCTCTCACTGAAAGAAGCCAACTCGCGGAGATTTTACCCAGAGAAAAAAATATATATACTTAAGACTGTGGACCTGTATGATCAGAAAGAGCAGAATTAACTCTCCAGAATACATGAGAAATATTATAAAATACACAAGTGGTGTATTCAATAATCTTTGCATGTATTAAATCACCTTAGTGAGCTTCTATAAATTATTCAGAATCTTGTTAATTTTAACGTTAGTTTTACTATTTTTAGTATAGCTATTCTAGTGAGTGAATAACTAGTTTTCTTTTTTATTTGTTTTTATTTTCTTTTATAGACAGATTTTTATGCTTTTTTGTGATTTTGTCTGTATTATTTAATTTTTTGTTATAATAGAACCTTCATATCCATAGCACTAAGGTTCCTTTTGGTAGTTAATAGGCATCCTCTAGCCAACTTCCTTACGGCTTTGATTGGTCAGAATCATATTATTAACTGTGTAGACAATTAAAGCAGATCTGCCAACCTTACTCTATTATTCAAAATAATTTTTCTTAAAGTTCTTTTGATGAAAGATAAAGGAATATCATTCTCTAGAAAACTATCTAATAGTAAATTAATGTGGTAATTGAAGTCCAAATTGTTGCTGCAGATTCTTGAAATTCTTAGGACCTGAGAAATTAGTACATTCTCAATTACTTTGGTTGATATGTTATTATTCCAGTGTAAATATTTAATTACTTTGAAAGGAAAATTAACTCTTTTATCAAAGAGGCTAATAGAGGGGTTACCTCTGTTGAGCTTAATGCTTAAGTCTAGGAACTCAAGTTCCTGATTACTGTGGTTGGTTTTACATAAGTTAAGAGAGCTAGGATAGATATTATCAAAGTCACTCTCTATAACTTCTGAATTATTGATACACAGCAGATCATCAATATATCTAAATGTGTAAAGGTAGTTATCTGAGCAGGTGGGGTGATTTTTAATGAATTTATATTCCTTAAAGAACAGGAATAGATTAGCAATATTCGTGGAAGTTGATGTTCCCATGGGGATACCGTTCACTTGCTTATAGAGAGTATTATTATATAAGATATGGTTATTTTTTATGCAGCAATTGAGATAAGAGTTCCAGGCTCCTACATTAACAAATTGGTTAAGTTTAAATTCTGCATACAGCTCTTTAAAGGTAGTGATTATATCTGATAGAGGCAGATTTGTATATAGGTTTTCAAAATCATAACTATTAATATCTAAGGGACTTACTTTGAGTATAGTAGAAATTACTTCTGCATTATTATTAATTATCCAAAAATCTCTGTACATCAAATTAGTACAGTTTCTAATGTGTTTCAAAACCCTCTTCAAGATATCTTCAAAGGCAAGATCAATTTTCTTTTTATGACTCCTTACTCCACTAGCTATGAACCTGAACTTCACAGGATCTTTATGAAACTTAACCGTTGCAAAAAGAAATGGAAATTCAGGCTCATATCTTCTAGTTTGTGGAATTTTAAGTTTCTTGAAGAAGGCCTTAAACCTATTTTCTAACTGCTTGGTAGAATAACTTACGGGCTCATACTTTACTCTATTATTGAGTTCCATAGTTAACAATTCAAAATAGAACTTCTTACAGATAATTGCAAAATTATTGCTAGCTTTATCCGTAGTAGTAAAAATAAATAGGTCTTGTAGTTTGGAGAGTGACCTTTTGGCATCTCCAGATAAAAAGAGATTTCTATCGAAACACAAGTCCAGACCTGCCAACTCACAAGTGAAGCTATTGATTATGTTATATTTCCATTCTGCGAAGGCCTCAATAGGCTGATTGTATGCTAAACTGGTTTTAATAATGTATCTATTAACATCTTGAGTGAAGCTCTCAAGAATCCTTTCTTTGGAAATAGTGAAGGAAGGTCTAAATTTAGAACCATACTCTAATAAATTCCTAAGCTTTTCATTTTCAACAAAACTCAACTTTCCGGTGATAATATGGTTGTAATTCTTATCATAGTGAACTGTTTCTTTATGTTCATCACAAGAACATGTAGTAATAACTGGAATGTAACTCGAAGAAATAAGTTTGTAGTTTTTAACTATTGACCCTAAGGTCTTAACATATTTGAAACTTACTATAGACTGGTGCCTGTGGATGGGAAAAAAATTGCATTATTGTAGAACAACTTCCTAACATTGAGATGATCATAGTTTTTATTTAGAAACCTGATGGTTACATAATTACTGGAAAATTCTTTAAGAGAAATTTTATCTTTAAGAATATGCTTAAGAATGTCTAGAACCAAAGCAAAAACATGCTTATCAACATGGTCAGCGGTTTCTTTCCAGAATTTGAAAAAACCTTTAAGGACACACTTGTGTTATTATTATTTACTCTATTTCATTTTTCATTTGCCGACTCATATGCAGTGATACATGAATGTGGTACTTCTACTTTGTAACATTAATTCTATAGCTAACAAGGCACATAACTGCTGTAATACATTACAATGCGAAGCTGAAATGTGTACATCTTGCACTGTACATATATATATCTAGAAATATGACATACACAAAAAACTTTACGTCTATACGTGATGGAAAGTTTTTACAGACATATTTGAATTCAGCACTCAGAAATTTACACTGATGGCCACCCAAAATGCAACACCAAGAAGGAAGCATCCGATTGGCCTACAATTCGCAGCATGCGTAGCCCGGGAGATGACATGCAAACGGAAGATGACATGCATTGCAGAGCACATGCAAATCATGTGCGCCCGGCACGCCACCGAGAAGTACTATAACAAGGGTGCACAGAAGGCGGGGTGTAGGTAGTGGAAGTGTGTTGTGCTGCCGGACCTTTGCGTGGGAACCTTCCTGATGCCTGCTGTTCGCTGAATACGGCAGTCATTCCAGCAAGTGTCTCCCGAGAAGGTCTCACACGTGACCGATTGGATTTAGGTCCGGGGAATTTGCAGGCCAATCTATACGTTGAATATCTTCACTCTCCAACAGCTCTGCGACAGCCACTGTAAGATGAGGTGTAGCGTTGTCGTCCATGAAGAGGAACTCAGGACCCACAGCACCTGTAAACAGACGCACGTGAGGCAGAAGAACCTCGGTACAATAGCGGACACCAGTGACTGAAACTCCTTGGAAGATGTGGAGGTCCGTACAGCTACCAAGCATGATACCGCCCCATACGAGAACTCTGCCACCTCCAAACCGGTCCTTTTCGATGATGTTGGAGGTGTGATTGCTTGTTCCTTGCTCTCACTAGATGTGTATACGTCCAGAATCGCTCGTCAGACTAAATCGGCTCTCATCCGTAAAGAGAGCTCTACCCCATTGCTGATGTGTCCAGTTCTTGTGTTCCTGGCACCACAGAAACCGCCGTCTCCGATACGCAGGCTTTAATGACGCACACCGTACTGGTCGTCGTGCAAATAGACCACTTTTGTGCAGCCTCCTGGCCATGGTAAAACGCGATAACGGACTTTCAGTTGTCTGTTACATGTGCCTTGTGATTTCTCTCGCTGTCAGAGACGGACGGCAGGTCTGTCTCTTCTCGCCTGTAGGACAATATACCGGTCGTCCGCCGCCGTGGTTGTTTATGGAAGACCACTGCTAAACCCTCGGACAGCTGATCCGGTCGTTTGAAATGCTCTCCAAGCTCTTGAAACGATACTGTGAGCGATACCGAACTCCTCAGCCACACTAGTCACACGTCGACCTTCTTCCAACTTCCCAAAGACGTGACCTCGGGTAAAGTTATCCAGATGTCGTCTACTGTATTGCCTGTTTGCCATATCGCATGGTGGCAGCAACTCGACGTCGTTCAAACCGATGTACATCGTGCAATATCTTTCACCGTATTGCTGAACGTACACCGCCCGTGTGCTTTATACATTTCCGACGCTCTCCTCCCCCTTACGTCAGTCATGCTGCACATATGCGCATGCCCTATTGTACCGGACCCTAGTTAATCTCCTGAGTGGTCTTTCGGTCCGTTCTTCCTGCTCGTTCCGCTGTTATGCTAATTCCTCTTCTTCGTCCTTAATTTTTGCACACATGTGTATTTCGGAAAAATACCACTTATTACGAAAAAAACTGGCACAGTTTCTTCCTTTGAGTGCGAAAATTAATATATTAGTTTTCTTGATATATCTGGCTAAAGAACTATCTCAGTATCGGTGAGTGTTTGTGGTAAATAATATTTTGAACATATATAATTTGGTTTGTTTCAACGCACAATTTTGCCTTTAAAACCCTTTTGGGCATATTTCTGGGTTTTTGGAAGTACAGGTACGACTCATACACGGTCGAGTGACATTATTGTGACCGTCAGGTGATATTCAGAGTAACCGCGGTTTGCACAGCGGACAGCAGCCAGACGGGCTGGGAGTGAATTAATAAGGTGCTCGAAGGTGTTCACAGGTATGTGGAGCCATGCTGACTGCAGTGTATCTGGCAGCTGCTGGAGGGTGCGTGGCGGAGAATCCATAGAGCGAACAACACGATCGAGGTGGTCCCACAGAGGCTCAATTGGGTTTAAGTCTGGGACATTACTAGGGCAGGAAAGTACTTTGAAGTCTCTATCGTGCTCTTCCAACCACTCTCAGATATTTCTAGCTGTGTGACACGTCGTATTGTCGTTTGTCGTTCTGGAAAATCCCATCCACTCCAGGAAAGACAATCAGCTCGTATGGGTGTACTTGGTTTTCATAGTGCATGCCATAGGTATGAATGGAACCAGAGCGTGCCACGAAAACCTTCACCAGACCATAACGCTGCTCCCACCAGCTTGTGTTCTCCCAGCATTGTTTGAAGAATGTTTGTTATCCGATGTTTCTTGCCTTATACACCAACGTCCATCCGTCCGATGAAGCAGAAAACGTAACTCATCGGAGAAAGAAATCCTTCTCCGATGAGTTTTAGGGGATGCTGGAGGCTGAGGTTTCTGGTGGCCTGGGTGTTGTTGTCGCCAGTTGCCAACACTCCTCTTTGCCCCTGCTTCACCCTAAACGGGCGGCTGGGAACTATCCTACTCCTAGTCAATGAGGTCTGTGGCCGAGTGGAGCCCAGACCTCTAACGGCTTGTCGTTTCGCACGACAGGGTGAGTCTGGGGATAGGGTGGGCATGCCAAAGGGGTGTTCCCCAGGCATGGGAAAGTCTGGGTGCACGCCGAGCGCATATCTGCCCTATCAACTTGCTATATCCGCTTGCTATCCCTAGAGCCGTGTCCTGCGTCCACTTGGGCTTGCGGACCTCCGGCTCTCCCTCGTTGGGCTCGATTGTGGGTGGGGAAGTCGGCGGACGAATTATTAATTTTTCTTTATGGATGAAAATAAAGTTTCCCACGAACCAAACAGCAAAAGAAGTAATGACGAAGGCTCATCCCCTTCCGCTAAAAAGCATGTGTCTGATTGTTTGAATGCTCGTTTCTTTTTTGTTCATTCATCAGACCCTTCAAAGCCTCAGAGTGCCAAAAGTCCATTTTGGATAAATAAAGCCCTTCAATCCATCGCAAGCTCTCCTAAGAGCGTAAAGAAGCTCCAATCTGGAGATCTTCTGGTAGAAATGTCCACTGTGGCCTACAGCTCTACACTTCATAACACCACCACGCTGCTTGAGACCGGTAAAAATAACACCTCGTGGATACCTAAATTCATATCGAGGTGTTGTCTTCTCTCAGGACCTCGTTGAGTGTGCTGAGGAAGAATTACTTGAAGAACTGAGGAGTCAACACGTTACGGGTGTGCGGCGTATTCTATTCAGGCGGAGTGGGCAGTCCGTCCCATCCCGGAACATCATTTTAACTTTTGATAGCCCTTCCCTGCCTACGTCCATCAAGGAAGGGTATTTTCACCTAGAAGTATGCCCCTAAATCACTAACCCTCTGAGATGTTTTAGGTGTCAGTCTTACGGCCATTCTCAGCAGTCGTGCAGGAGCAATCCGAGGTGTGGACGCTGTGGTGCCGTAGAGCATCTTTTATCAGAATGTGTGGCCGAGGCTGAGTTTTGTGTGAACTGCAAGGGTTCACACGTGGCATCAGCCAAAGATTGTCCCAAGTGGAAGGAGGAGAAAGAAATCCAAAGGCTAAAGACGGTGGAGAATATTTCCTATCCTGAGGCCAGAAGGAGAGTAGTTCCTGCTTCTTTCGATTGGCGCTCATATGCATCAGTGGTGGTTGCTAAATCTACAATCGGCATTCAAACAGACATTCAGATCCCTACTACATGTCCCTATAAGCTGGACGATATCATCGCAGCCGGACTGGAGGCACTAAAGTTTCGAGCTAGGGGTCTGAAAGCGCCACCCACCACTTCGCCGAAGCAGACTCATCCCACCACCAACAAGGGAACTCAGGCCACTTCTTCTCACAAAAAGACTAAAGCCCAGGATAAGAAAAGCATTTCTTCTCCTCCAAAATCTCAGGAAACGACTCAACGTCGTGCGCCTCCCGTTAAGACACTTGGGACAAGACATGCTCCCATCTTAGCCCCTGGTCACACGCCTCCAGATCTGAGGGAACCCCCATCAGAGGCGATGGAGCTGGACTTCGTTTGATCATTTTCATTTTCATTTCACTTATAACCATGGCTTCAATCATTCAGTGGAACTGTCGAGGTTTTCGGACGAGTTTTGATGAAGTGAAACATCTGCTTTCATTTTACTCTCCGGTGTGCCTTTGTCTACAGGAGACGAAGCTTAAACCATCAGACCTGCTTTCAGTTCGAGGCTACAGTGCGTATCGGACAGATAATGCATCGGGAGACATCGCCTGTAGGGGAGTCGCTATTCTTGTCCCTCACAGTGTTCCGGTGTCTTCCGTTGCGATATCCACAACTTTGCAGGCCGTGGCGGTGCGTATATCTGTCCCTGGGCCTCTTACTGTCTGCAGTGTCTATCTGCCGCTGGACGAGAACGTGAGCGTCTCTGTTCTGGAGAGATTGGTTGATCAGCTGCTTTCACCCTTTCTTCTTTTTGGTGACTTCAATGCACATCATCATTTGCGGGGTAGTGTCAGCATCAGCACGAGAGGTCATCGCATAGAGTCTCTTCTGTCCTCGGCCTCTCTGTGCCTTTTTAACACCGGTGCTGACACGTACTTCCATGAGCCGACAAGATCCTTCAGTGCGATCGATTTGACCTTGGGATCACCATCGATTATTGCTGATTTATCGTGGACGGTGTGTAGTGACCTCCACGGGAGCGACCATTTTCCGATTTTGCTCTCGCATCACACGAACACGCCATCTTCTGCCTCCCGCCCTCCTCGGTGGAGGATGGAGCGAGCGAGATGGGAGGTCTTCACACCGTCAGCATTGATATCCTCTACAATGGTGACCCAAGAGTCAATCGACGCAGCGGTTCTTGAAGTCACAAATTGTATTCTTCAGGCAGCTGATCTTTCTATAGCAAAAACATCTACGACACTCTCCAGAAGTCCGAAGCCTTGGTGGACACTTGAATGCGCAGCGGCTAGGAGAGCTTAACACAAGGCCTGGTCTACGTTTCGGCGTTATCCAACCGATGCTACTCTCGTTACATTCAAACGAGCAAAATCCTATGGTCGGTTATTGCGTCGACGTAGCAAGAGGGAGTCTTGGATCCAGTATGTGTCATCTCTCACTTCACGTGCCAGTTCGAAAAGTGTGTGGGAAAAGATTCGTAAGATCCGGGGTAACTACAGCTCTCACCAGATCGCCATTCTCGAGAGTAACGGCTGCACATATGCTGGAGTCGGGGAGATTGCTGATTGTTTGGGGGAGGCGTTTTCCTCCGTGTCGAGTGACCTGGCGTATCCTACTTCTTTTCAAAGAATAAAATCCACTGCGGAACGCCAGAGTATCTCCTTTGCGCCTTTTCTCGACACGGGATATAACTCCCCCTTCAGCATGGTTGAACTCAGGGTGGCTCTGCATCGGTCCGGCGCTACATCTGTCGGTCCCGATGGAATCCACTATGACATGCTCCGTCATCTATCGCAGTCGTCTCTCGAGAATCTCTTAATCTTGTATAATCGTATTTGGTCGGAGCACAGTTTCCCGGAATCTTGGCGAAAAGCTTTTGTTCTGCCTTTTCCCAAACCTGGCAAGGATCCCAAGTCTCCCTCTAGTTATCGTCCAATTGCTCTCACTAGCTATCTGTGTAAAGTTCTTGAACGCATGGTTAATTCCCGGTTAATTCATTTTTTAGAATATCATCAAGTACTTTCACCATCACAAAGCGGCTTTCGCCATCATCGTTCATCTCACGATCATCTCCTGCACCTTGATACATCTGTGCGCGAGGCGAGGCGTTCGTGCGTAGGCAGCACCTGGTTTCTGTATTTTGTGATATTGAAAAAGCTTATGATCAAGCGTGGCTGCATGGTATTATCCGTGACCTCCACGCATGCGGATTGCGAGGAAATCTTTCGACATTTATTTTAAATTTTGTTTGCAATCGGGTGTTCCAGGTGCGCCTGGGTACGACGCAATCGGCAACATTCCATCAAGAACAAGGTGTTCCTCAAGGTTGCATTTTATCTGTCACATTGTTCATCCTTCGCATTAATTGTCTCCTTACAAATCTTCCTCCTGCGGTTTCGGCTACTGTCTATGTTGATGACTTGCACATTTTCTGCTCGTGATCAAGCATGCATTTTATTGAAAGGCAGTTGCAGTCTGCAATTAATCAGATCTTTAAAGCGGCGAATAGCAATGGTTTCGTTCTTTCTCCCGACAAGACAGCGTGTGTCCATTTCTGCCGGAGGCGTGGCCTCCATCCTGACCCAGAGCTGTTTTTAGACCGTGCAGCCATACCAGTTTCGCCGGAGACCAAGTTCCTTGGTCTGACCGTCGACCGTGCGCTTACGTTCCGTGCGCACGTTCGGCGGCTTAAGATTTCCTGTCTGCGGGCTCTATATATTCTTAAGATCATTTCGAGAGTCTCGTGGGGCGCAGACAGGATGTCTTTGTTTCGAATTTACCATTCATTAATACGGTCAAAACTGGATTATGGTTGCATCGTGTATGGCACTGCTCGTCGTTCCGTTCTCCGGCCTTTGGACACTATTCACCATCAAGCACTGCGTCTTTGTTCGGGAGCTTTTCGGACATCTCCCATTCCCAGCCTTTACGCTGACGCGAACGAACCATCGCTTGAATTACGCCGTCTGCAGCTGTCTATTCAATTCTACCTGAAACTTAGATCTCTTCCAGACCATCCTTTATACGATGCAGTTTTTCATCCCCAGCATACTCGTTTATTCGGGAACCGGCCTTCGTGCATTTCAACATTTGGTCTTCGTATGGCTGCCGTAGCCCGTGATGTAGGGCTCGACTTGCCTCTTGTTGAAAAGACCAGGGGCTTTGGGGATCCTCCATGGCACCCACTTGGTGTCATGGCAGACACCACCTTTACATCTTTAGAGAAATCCTCAACCCCTGCTTCAGTGTACCAGCAGCCCTCAATTCTGAATACACTCCCATTTTCACTGATGGTTCCAAGATGCAGGGAGTCGTTGGATCCGCGGCGGTTTGTATTGATGACGTCTCTGTCGCGCGGATCCCAGCTGAGGCCACGGTGTTTTCGGCGGAGATGCATGCTGTGTATCTTGCACTACTTCATGTTCAGTCGGGCTCTCATCAACGGGCTGCGGTGTATACTGATTCTTTGAGTGTTTTACAGTCACTGTCATCGTTGGACTGCTGTGACCACCCTTTTCTTCTTACCGTACGAAGGCTTCTTTGTTCTTTGCTCGAGGCCGGTGTCGAGATACAATTTTGTTGGATTCCCGGGCATGTTGGAATCTCGGGTAACGAGCGTGCTGATGCGGCTGCTAGATCTGCTTCCTCTTTGGTTGTCACACCCTTGCCACTGTTTCACCGGGATTTCCGCTTTCTGGTTCGCGACCATATCAAGCGAACGTGGCAAGGTCTGTGGGACCAAGAGGTGGAAAGTAAACTGCATCGTATTAAACCTAATCTTGAAGTCTGGAAATCCTCATATCGTCGGAACCGTAGGGAGGAAGTGGTGCTTACGCGTGTCCGCATTTGGCATTGTAGTTTCACTCACCGCTTTTTGCTGTGTGGCGACACTGCGCCGATGTGTGAGACGTGCAACTGCCGACTCACCGTCACTTATCTTCTGTGTAGCTGTGTTCGTTTTCGTGATGTACGTTTTCATTTCTTTCAATGTCATTTGTTAACCGAGGACGCCGCTACACTGCAGCGGCTCCTCAATGACCACTGTGATACTGTTGCCGTGTTTTCATTTTTTAAAGAAATTGACTATTTTAAACGTATCTAGATTTTAGCCTTATCATCATCCTTATTTCTCAGTTTTACTGAATCAGCTAGATTTTAATTAGTGTATCATGTTTTTAATACTGTTTGTTCCATTATCTTTTTTAGCTCTTCCATCGTTCTCATTTTTCAGTTTTACATGATCAGTCAGATTTTAAGCTTTTTACCACATTTTTAATACTGTTTGTTTGTCTTGTGTCTGGCGCTCTTTGGCCAACCATGGCCCTTGCGCCAAAAAAATCAAACAACCAACCAACCTTATTGAAAGTTCCTATGAATCACCTCGTTATGACTTTGGAAACATTTATTAACAAAATGTATCATACAATACATTTTGATGTAGATATTCACACTTTATTATATGGATTGCACTCCATAGCTCGTAAAAGCTTATCTTTCTCTTTGCAATCTGTATATGTGTGCATTCACTCTTTTCTCCGTAATCTCTCTTGTCGGAGCTTGCCTGCTCGACAGTTCGTTAATTAATATCTTTTGTGTCCGGCCGTCATGCAGGTGGAAGGCTATCCGAACTTTTGGGTTGGGCCTTCATTCATGTGAAAGGCTATACGAACTCTTCTGTTGCAGTTGAAGATAAGTCTCTTTAAATGTACGACACAGCATAGCGTCCTGTAAAACATCCTTGCAATGTTAGAGAGCAGTTTTTCAAAAGGAAAGAATTGCGGTTTTACATACAATATGCATTATAACTCTGGCTTAAATATATACGAAAAAATACATATTCGTGTCTGTAACCCAAATTTGAATGATACACCGATTTGCCATTACATTATGACCACCCACCTTATAACTTGTAGGACCCCATTTAGCACGCAAAACAGCGGCCACTTGGCGAGATATCGATTCGATGAGGTGCCGATAGGTATCCTGGGGTAACTGGTACCGTAATATCATCAGCAGATCCTCCAGTTCCCGTACATTTCGGCGTGGTGGTGATTTAGCGCGAACCCGCTTTTCCAAGTCAAACAACAAATGTTTCAGGTGAATTTGGAGGCCAGGGTATTAACAGAAAGTCACCAACATGTTTCTCGAACCACTCCTTGACGATTTTGGCAGTGTGGAATGGCGCATTATTCTGTTGGTAATGGCCATCACCAGCGGGGAACACAGCTCTCATGAATGAGTGATCTTGGTCCGCAACGATGTTCCGATACGTGACAATTGTCACGGATTGTGCCATTGGGATAATGCGGCCTAAAGTGTCTCAAGAAAATATCTCCCACAGCATGACACCGATGCCGACGGCTTGTTTCCGCTCAATAGTGCATCCAGGTGCCATAGCCTCAGTTGTTATTTGGCGTACCAGTGCTTGGCCGTCTACGTGATGCACCGGGTATCTTAATTCGTCAGACCAGGCCACTTTCCTCCAATCATCCACGGTCCAATCTCTATTATCTTGGGATCATTTCATGCGTTGTTGGCGTGACGTGCAGTGAGCATGGGAACCCGGCTGTGTCATCGGATACGCAGGTCCATGCGCAGAAGTCTGCGATGAACTGAGTACTGTGACGCATTGCCCTGATCAACGCTGTTGTATCCACGGGAGATTTGTCGCACTTTGGCCCTGCGGTCGTTGTGAAGAATGGGCGATAATGTCCGCTCCCCTCTGGCATCAGTGAGCTGCGAACGACATTTGGGTAGACGACGGTTGGTCGTTTGGCCATTTTGCACCACTTTTGATACGTACAGGGGTACGTAAACAATCCACAAGCCGCGCCGTTTCCGAGATCGTTTTTCCGAAGCAACGTGCGATCAGAATTCGTCCTTTATCAAACTTCGATAAATCGGAAGCTTTTTCTATTCTGACTCCGAACACTCTACTAATCAAAAGCCGGTACTCGGGTACTCTGTATACTGCTCTGTGAACTTCACTTGCGCCACCGTGAGGTCTTCAGGCGCGCTCATTTCTTTAAGCTTGGGAGTGGTCAAAATGGAATGTCTCATGGGTGTATATGAACTAAAAATCAGTATAAAGATATGATTTAAAACTTAAATGACGTAACCCTTCTATAGAGATCCTGAAATACATTTTCCACTTTTCCGTATTTCACAGTTCCTCCGTGACGAACGTAAGCGGGTTTGTTTATTTTAAATACTACTTCCGATTCTAAAAACTTCATGGAAAAAGTTTTGTTGTTAAGATACCCTTAACTATGAAAAAAGTTTTCCGCTCATTTATCACTTCAAATAAGGCACAGCTTTAACATTAGGAGAAGTCACTTTAAATTCTCATCTATATCTGTGCTTCAATTGTTGAGTTCGAGAAATTCCTTTCGCTGCGAATATTTCTTCCGCTATGAGGGCCGATTGTTCGCAGTTTTATATGTTTATTATTGGACATTTATGCCGTTAAATGGGCGTAAGTAGCCATTTCTGTTTGTGGGAGTTTTACCGATCCTACATATTTAATTTGGGAGACATTTTTATAGCTGGTTTCAATTACTATGAAGAACACTGCGTTTATTCTGTATTTTGATTAGCACGCTGATCTTCCACTATATGGCGTAACTGCATTCTCTTTTGAAGGGATTATTAAATTCTTTTTGAAGAGATTCTCTTCTTGTCAGAAAGAAATTAAACGACGTACACCTTACACCTAATAATTCGTGGTCATCCTTCTTGTTTTTAATTAGTACTGCGTTTATGCCTTAAAGTTTCGTAAACTTCCTCTAAGAGTTTTAGATTTTCTACCACAAAACCAGATTACTCCTCCCGAATATTTTGATATAGGCATTGCGGTTTCCTTTTTGTTTTTAATGAAATCTCTGTTTCATTCCTCTTTTAAATGATTAATGCTTTCTACCCTTCTTTCCTATCTCGTAGAGCGTGCAGTGTTGTTTAATCTTGACTAGTTATTTAAATCACAAAAAAGCTTCACTTTCTACGAGGAGTGATGAAAAACGTCATGTGAATGGAGCCGCCCTTGCCGAGGAAGAAAAGGAGCGGTGTCTCATGTAAGAGGTCATTAACCCCCAACCCTCGCACGGGTCGCGTGCTCAGAAACCTGATTTTCAGCAAATGCCAGTAGTCCTCGAGACGGCTGAGAGTGTAGACGCGTGTTTCTCTTCTTTATAACGCCACCGTGGTGCCCAAGTTTGAGTAACGCTTAACCATAAAATTCGGTTTCCACTTTCATATTCGGTCATAGAAACGCATTAAACACTGAGAACTGTGTATGGTGAAAGTGCTGTGACCCAAAAGACAGTATTTAAGTGGTTTTTCAGGTTTAAATATGGCTCTTCTTGCAAGGAAGATGAATCTCGTCGTAGAAGACCATCAACGGCGGTAACAACGTTTTGGAAATTAACGCTGTGATTAGGGAGAACCGAAGTCTCACAGTCAGAGAAATTGCACCAGTGACTGATCTGTCGTTTGGTTCTGTTCAGGCCATCCTCACTGACAAACTACACATGAAACGTGTCAGTGACAAGTTATTTTTTTGTCTTCTGAGGGACGACCAGAAGAGCAATTATGTCGCAATTTCGTTTGAGTTGTTTTATCGTGCAGAAGCAAACCTTTTACGGACATTTGTGACGGATGATGAAACCTAAGTATATGATTACGACCCTAAAACAAAGGTATAAAGCTTTCAGTGGAAAACCTCTTCCTCCCCAAGACCCAAGAAAGCACGCCTGTCTCGATCGCACGTTAAATTCTGCTTGTGTCACTTTTCAATATCCAAAGATTGGCGCATTGGAAATTCCAAACATGTGGTTCCACTGTAAATGATTCCTCTGTAAATGATACACGTTTCTTGAAAATCCTGAAACGCCTGAGGACTGCAGTCCATTGCAAGAGACCGGAGAAGATCAGCGGATGGATGCTGCACCACGACCCTGCTCCATCGAAAGTCCAATTCTTGGCAGTAAAATTCATTCCAGTGCTTCTTCACCACCCTTAGTCACCGGACTTGGCACCGAGTGACTTTTGGCTGTTCCCGAGAGCTAAGGCAACTATGAAAGGTAAACGTCTGTACTCTCTGAAAGACAGCAAAGATAATGTAACGAGGGCATTTAAGGGAATTCCGAAACAGGACTTTTATTGGTGTTTCCAACAGAGGCAGAACCGCTATGTGTGTACTGAAGAGAATTATTTCGAAGGAGATTAATCCAACTATTAAATTTCTGTCTTCGTTAAAATTATCACCTTATTTTTTGATCACACCTTGTATGTATGTACCTCATAATTAAGTATCTAAGACTTAAAAGATTTATAGCATGGTTTATGGGAAATACTAATGCATTAAAATTTCAATTGGCCTTCTACAACTTGGTTTCTAACGCTGAAAAAGAGAAACAAAAGATACAGAATCACGTTTTAAGATAACGTAATGCAGGGCTTTTCTAAATAAGAAAAAGAAAAGCCTGAGACAAACGGATCATTAGAATGAAAAGAAACGGTAAATTTGAAACAATTACAATAAACAAAAGGGAAAAGCCCAAAGGCATTTAATGTTTATCTCAGGTGATTCACTACTTAGACTTCTGTAAACGTGATCTCATTACAGATCACATTATTGCAGCCACTGTTTTGGACTCCGTGTGTCATTTCCAACGTGTTTCGGTTTTTTAATGTTAGAATGCATTCCGCTTTTCTTGGTCGGGAATGAATAATTTCGGTCAGTCAACCACCGCTTTTGCCCGAGATTTTGCCGGCATTAAAAAATTCGTTTCTTTTATGATTACTATAATTTAGGTCAACTTCTATTTTTTAACTGTTGCTCAGGATGGATACGGGGTGAAATACTGAGACCCATGGAAGAGATCTTGCTGATGATGCTGTGTTGCAGATGTTATAAATAACATCACTTTTAAGCACATCGTTTTCCTTAAGGTAAACATCTTTCAAAATTTATTCGATCCTAGCAGAAAACCATACAAAGCTAAAAGTTTTCCATAATGCATGTTGTGTCTGTTTCATTTCTTTTTGCCTAAACTTATGGTGATAGTAATGTTTGTGAAATAATAAATCCCACTGAAAGCTGGTTCCTTTTAAATCGAACCTATTTGGGTGTTGAGGCTCACAGATCTTTCTTTTTGCAATTGGCACTCGAAAGAAACCATATAATTGTAAAAGGAATGACATCATGTTTGGCAGCAAACCGATTTCACTTTTTACGAAAGTCATCAGCAAAAGACAGTTAAGTTTAATTTACAGAGCTGCATGTACCGTGTTAGAAACATTCTGTCCAGAAGACGAAAACTGTAGTCACATTAACCATGTTACACGCATTTCAACTTTCACATGCTGTGCAGCCATTGTTATACACGGTCGAGTGACATTATTGTGACCATCAGCTAATATCCAAAGTAAATGCCGTGTGCACCGCAGACAGCAGCTAGATGGGCTGGGAGTGACTCAGTACGATGCTGGAAGGTGTTCACAGGTATGTGGAGGCATGCCGACTACAGTGCATCTGACAGCTGCTGGAAGGTGCGTGGCGGAGAATCCATAGAGCAAACAACACGATCGAGGTGGTCCCACAGATGATCAATTGGCTTTAAGTTTGGAAAATTAGGGGGCCAAGGAAGTACTTTGAAATCTTAATCGTGCTCTTCCAACCCGTCTCGGATATTACTAGCTGTGTGACACGTCGTATTGTCGTGTTGGAAGATCTCATTCACCCGAGGAAAGACGATCAGCATGTATGGGTGTACGAGATCTCCAAGGATGGATTCATAACAAAATTGGTCCATAGTACCTTCCACAGGTATGATTGTATCCAAAGAATGTCGTGGAAACATTTCACAGACCATAACGCTGCCCCCACCTCCTTGGGTTCTTCCAACAGTGGTTGAAGAATGTTTGTTCTTCGATATTTCTCGCCTCATACGCAAAGCAGAAAATGTGACTCATCGGAGCAGGCAATCCTTTGCCAATCAGCGGAGGTACAATTCCTGATATTGCCGTGCAAATGTATGCCATTTCTGCCGATGCACCTTCGTTAGCATAAGTACACTGACCACCCGTCTGCATCGGAGACCCATGCGCAGCAGTGTTTGCTTGACTGTTGTTTTAGACACACTTTCGGTAGCCCCTTGGTTCATTTGGCCAGTGAGTTGCTTCACTTTAGAGTGTCGATCGGCCCTCACTCACCTTCGCAGCCAAAGCTCACCTCTCACATCAATGTCACGTGGTGTTCCACAGTTTCCACGTCGCTTATTCGCAATGGTGCCATTTCTCCAATCACGATATACTTTAACCGCAGCAGCACGCGAACAGTTCACAAATTGCGCTATTTCAGAATTACTGCCAACCTTGGTCAGAAAGCTGATAATCGTCCCTTTTTGCAAATCTGATAAATCGCTCCTTTTATCCATGACAGCAACGAGTGATATGTTTCCAGAATGCGTACAGGGAACCTTAAATACCCTCCAAGCCAGCTTAGGATCGGTGCGTTCTTTCATTGGCTATGAGCTGTTGAGGTCAAAAGTAGGAGGTAGTCACCATAATGTGACTCGACTCTGTATAATGTGTCGTTATCGCACACTCTCAACAATACGAGAGCACTGAACTTAAAGCTACACAATTTATATATATATATATATATATATATATTTTTGCCGAACTCACGAGTTATTCACGGAACTTTTGCACTTCCAGAATATTTAAAAGAGTAGGTTTCAATGTAGTCGTCAGAGCAGGGCTAGGATTCGAGCCTCGACGAAATAAGAACTACTGCTTACAGCCAAAGTGTTGCTCAAGGTGGTCCGAAAATCATAAACACGGTCTCGATTCAAACCCCGACGACATAGAGGCTACTGTTTATAATCCATGGAATTACTTACGGTATTTGTTAAACCCCGAAAAGAAGAAAAAAAAGAAATTAAAGGATTCAAATAATGGTTCTCCATATTAAAGAAACAACTGCTGATCCATGCTTCGAATAACGATGTGTTCTGTCCAGAAATATTATCGCAAATGAGCTTACATATACATTTTTGGCAGAAAAATTCGAAGCACCTAGAAGGAATTATCCACTGAAGATAAAAATTCGCATGTACAATTTTTCGTTTTGCATAGAAAAGAAAATGATTGCAATTGCAGAGCGGTTGGGCCATTTATTCAGATAAAAGAGCTACACCAGTGAAACAAGTCAGTACGTCGTCGCTATACCTATGGCTGGGATACCAGCGGTTTCTAGGCATGGCATAGACACCATATAGTTCACATATATTTTCCTTAGGTATAACATGCCAAATTGTGTCCAAACTACAGGTCAGTTCGCCGACATTCCGGGATGGTTGTAGGTAGTGTCCCATCACGTCCCAAACATGCTCGATCGGGGAGAGGTCGGACTATCGGGCTAGCAATGAAACGTTGTCGACATTGCGGTGGTACAGATGGGAGAGTTGTGCCCTGTGTGGCCAGACATTATCTTGTTGAAAAACTGTGTCGTGACGCTGGGACAGGAGTGGCAACACTACGGGTCGTAGAATGTCGTTGACGTACCGTTGAGCCGTGAGGATGGTACAAAGGACTAACAAGGGTGCGGCTATCGAAGGAAATGGCTCGCCAGACAATCAGTCATGGTGCGCGAGCCGTATAATGTTTCTCTGTAAAGGCAGGATCCGTGCGCTGTCCGGCCCCTTTTCAAACAAACATGCGCAAGTCATCGGCGCGAAGTGGAAATCATGACTAATCACTGAAGACAACCCGCCCTCCACTGCCGGCGATGCTCGCAGGTCAGTGGTAAGTGGCGGAGTGACCTCCTGGAATGTAGACCCCTGCCGCATGCTGTCTGGGAACAGTTTGAATGGCCACTTCCGTACCTGTAGACGACATAACATGGGCAAGGATGGTTGAGAGCGACAAATTCCCTTATGTTCGAGCGGTTCTCACAATCACTGGATCCTCGCATTTTGTCATTGCCCTTGGCCGTCCGTTATTCACGTGTCACTGCGTTGTGCCCTTCTGGACACATTGGCGCCAACATCGTCCGATTTCAGTGTCGCTTCGGCTCAAATGTCTGGCGATATGGCGACTTGACTAACCGGCCTCTCTGAAACTAGCTCAGCTGTTCCTATTGTAAACGGATCTGATGTCAAGGCATCCTCGTAGTCCGTGGACCTTAATGCAACTGCAATCCGCTGTCACGGTTGACTCTGCCTGCGAGCTTTGCTCTTCCTATACCCTCCTCGATGCATGGTTTCCATTCGTCGTGAACTATGTTTTCGTAGGCCACTATTCAGTCATTTGTCGTTCTGCATATTCGGCCGAGAGGTACTTGCATGTGGAGTTTCATAAAGACCGAATGAATTTCTCGTGGTGCTTCGGATTATTTTATCCAAAAAGTGCATATGGCAATGGAAATTGCACCGATCAGCTATAACATTCAAAACACCAACCTAATATAATGTATATCCTTCTCTTGCCGCCAAAAGAGCTCTCACCTAATGATGCATAGATTCAACGAGATGTTCATAGGTGTCTCTTGATATTTGGTACCATGACTGCTACAGAAGATCCTGCAATTCCCTTAAATTACGTGGTTGGGTGATGCTGCTCGTACGTGTTTCTTCAAATCAAACCACGAATAATTGATTGGATTCACGTCCGGCGAGTTTGGGAGCCATGGCAATAAATGGAATTCATTGGAATCATTCCTGAACCATTCTCGCAGTGTTGCGGGGAGCATTTCTTGTTGAAAGACGCCATCCCCGCCAGTATCCATATAGAGGTGTACTTGGTCAATCATGATGTTCATGTTCGTGACACCTGTCAGAGTTCGCTCTATAACGTTCTAAAGGGTCCTGGTGTTCCGCAAGCCAATATTGCCCAGACCATCACACTCCCTCCGGCAGCCTGGATCCGCCCCACATTTCATCCAGGTAAGAAAACTTCCTTAAGTAAACGTCGCACAAGAGCTCATCTGTCGACATGATGTAAGACAAAACGGAATCCGTGTGACCATGAGACCCTTTTCCACTCTTCCGTGGTCCAATGTCTATGATTACGTACCCCCTGTAGGCGTTGACGACGGTGAACGACTGTGAACATAGGTACACGAATGGGTCTGCGACTGAGGCGACCGGTATCCAAGAGCGTACGATGAACTATGTGTTCGAAGACATTGGACCCTTCACCACAATTGAAATTACTTGAAATGTTAGCCATAGTAGTCCTTTTGTTGCCGCGTACAAGACGAGATAACTCGCGCTGACCTCTGGCATCAATAAGGTGCGGCCTGCTTACGCCTTGTTGACGGCTCGAAGTGTCACCTGTTTCGGACCTTCTTTGATAGCTACTAACTACTGCATAGCGTGAGAAGCCTACCGTCATCGTCGCTGTTTCGGAGATGCTCTTACCAAGGCGTCTTGCCATAACGATCTAGCCTTTGCCGGAATCAGATAAATCGTTTGCGTTTCCCACGTTGAGACGAAACAATACTGACTGAGCAGATCAGATCAGATCATATGTAGAGGATTTTAGGAAATGAATGTCTGACCCCAGGTCTTAAACAACCCTCAGAAACAGGAAGCTAAGAGATTTGGGCTAGAGTGCCCGAAAGGAAAGTGACACGGAAGCGAAGTAGAAAAGGGGAGGAAGACGCCCTTATTTATTCCCGGGGGGGCATTACCCGGGGCCCGACGGCTTAACGTGCCCATCCGACGCACGGCGGATATTTAGTGGATCTAGCGTCTGTATCTGCCTGGGATTGAACATTAGGTCCATTCCGTGGCAGGCACGAACGTTGCCCACTAGGCCATACGCGGGCCATACTGACTGAGCGAAAGCCGACCCAGGTATTATACATACTATTCGGGACCTTGGCTCGTGACACTGATCGGCTGCACGTGCATGTATTTGCATATCGCAAAGGTGGGTTTCATGCTTTGGCTGATCGGTATAAATATTATGTAGTTTGATCTAGAGCATTGTAGTAATTGTTTCATAAGGAAACATGATTAACCGATTTTGATCCACAGAATGTTCCTTCCCATTTTGACAATATCAATATGATTTTTAGAACGGTATTTTTTAAGTACGTCCTTATATCACTTTGTCTGTCCGTCCGTCGGTCAGTGATATCTCTGCAACTGCTACTTGTATTTCAAGATTTCGGTTTTGCATTGGGAAGAACGAAATGTGAGCACGACGTTTCTTTCTTCCCGGTCTTTTTTTGGCGCATAACTTCGCCGCTAGAGGGCATAAACGTTGATGCTATGGAATTTAAAATACGATTTATTCCATATCTTTGCTTTTAAATATACTACTGTAAAAAATACTGTTTCCCCTTTGATATAATTTAGTACGAAGACTATTTTCGGTAATGTTTCTTTTCCAACTAATACGCTGGTTTTCCTGTAGGGGCGCAAAGGACAATTAGGATTTCTCCATACCACTCGTTTTGAAAGTCCCATTTGAAAAATTATTTTTCATCGGATAGTATCTGCATATAGTTTCTAGTTCTGGTAAAAAATCTGTTTTTTCATTTGTGGGCGTAATTGTGTCTTTATATTTTCGATGTATTTGCAGTAATATATGCGCTTCTAAAGAGTCGACTTAAAACGTTTCTATGCTGCCAGATACGTTTCACATGTAAACACTTCTGCGAATGTTTTCTGCTTACAATAATGCACATATTTTCCGCCAGGGGACTCACTGCTCTGAGCAGTCCGATTTGGAAGAAAAAAACGTTCTTTGTTAGACAGATGAAGAATGTTTCGAATGTTAGCACATGAGGAGTGTTTCGCATATAAATTAGGAATTTCCTTAACGCACAAGTTTTCCACTACAGGGCATAAGTCACTTTTCTTTTCCATGTACAATATATTTGCAGCAATATCTACGCATCGGAAAACTTGATAGGAAAAATTTGTTTTCGATCAGATACTACAAACTACGAAAACGTTTTATGCGCATTTCCAGGCCACAATGATTCACAGTTTTTCAGCTTGGGGGCATGCATTTCATTATGTTTTTCTTGACATCTGTGCTTCTTGAAGTCAGATTTAAAAAAAATTATTTCAACACACGATATCATTCACCTTATGGAACATTTGCATGTACTCATGGTTTGTTTGTTGTTCACAGCTCTGACGTTAGGTGGTGTTAGTATTCATTTCTATTTGCAACTGTATCTCTGCTTATAAGAATGTGATACATTCCTCATGTGGTACTCTGTCCGACAAGAATGAATAGTATTGAACAATTTATTTTTTAATGCATGCCATTCGCAACAGTGAATACTGGAGCATTATTTTTTTAAATAATGCAGTTTTCCCGCTAAGGGCCATGAATGCAAAAACTATTTTCTTCTTATCTCTGCTTCGAAAAGACGTATTTGAAAAATTATTTTTCCTTAGCATAATGTTTAATGAAATTTTCCCAAATTTTCTACTTTTTCATTATTGAAAATTCTGCAGCTAGCGTCAGCGTATATTATTTAGTGAAAGAGTTTATTCGATTCTAAAAATTCCTTAGAAAAATTATTTTTTGATAGAATAATCTTCATTATAAAGAGTATTTTGCACTCGTGTTTTCTGTTAAAGAGAAAGAAGAAACTTTCTTTATTGCACAGCTTTTCTGCTGGAGCACGTAAAGTCATCTCACTTTTTACTCCGTACTTTTATTGTAATTGTTTAATTTGAAAATCTCTTTTGCCTCTGATATCTTCTGCTATGCGAAGCATTTTGTGCACAGTTCGTTGATTTTCGTAACACATTTCTCAGCTGCAAGTGGAAGTAGTTATTTCGATTTGTAGATGTTTTATCGATTGTAAAAGTGCCATTAATTTTATGTTTCCTTGTTCACTATGAATAACCTTGGTCATATTGTGTATTTTAAATTATGCGAGTTTTTCTCCAAGTGTTATAAGTGTACGCTTTTTTTAACTGAATTTTTATGTTTCATAAAAATCCGCTTTGAAATATTTGTTACATTTTGGAAGGGGTTCAAAGGACGTGCTGCCTACAACCGAATATTCGGTGTTGTCTTTTCAGTTTTTTACGCTTTCCAACCGTAGGTTGAAGAAGCGTATATGGTCCAGATTTGTCCGTCCGTCTGTCCGTCCGCCCGTCCGTAACGTAACTGGCGTAAAAATGGTTCAATTTCGATGAAATTTTAGTATGTGGTAGGGGACCATCTGGGGACGAACCCAATTGAAAATAAAAGAAATGGGGTCAAAGGTCACGACGTAGGAGCGTGATCCATTCCATTGCACTTATACGTCAAAACTTGCGTAAAAATGGTTCGATTTCAATGAAATTTGACTATGTAGTAAGGGACCGCCTGGAGACGAACCCTCTTTAAAATGGGTGAATTGGGGTCAAACTTTAGGACAAAAGAGCGGGATGCATTACATTGCCTTTATGCGCCATAACGCGCGTAAAAATGGTTCGATTTCTATGAAATTTCAGTATGTGGTAGGGGATCACCTGGGAACGAATCCTATTGAAAATGAACGAAATGGGGTCAAAGGTCAGGACATAGGATTGCGATCAATTCTATTGCTCTTATCCCATATTATTAAGGTGGACGTCAAGTAATTTTGCTTCCTATACTTCCAATGGAAATACTTTTGTACACGTTTTCTTCACAATTAATGTGTCCCCAAAGATGAAAATTTGAACATCGACTAAAATGACTTCTTATTATCACTTGGCATACTTAACATTTTCTAAAACATAACCAAAATTATATTAAAAATCAAAACTTTTCTTTTGGTGGTGTAGAAACCAGAAAAGGATGGCGTAACCTGTACTTTGATGACGTCAGAAGACAAACAAATGTTGGATTGCATAATTATGGTTATGTTTTAGAAAATATTAGGTATTCCAAGTTATAAAATGAAGCTATTTTAATCGATGTTCAAATTATTATCCTTGTGAACGCATTAATTGTCCAGAAAAAAGATGGCGCGACCTGTATTTTGATGACGTCAGTAGACAAACAAATGTTGGATTGCATAATTATGGTTATGTTTTAGAAAATATTAGGTATTCCAAGTTATAAAATGAAGTTATTTTAATCGATGTTCAAATTATCATCCTTGTGAACGCATTAATTGAGAAGAAAATGTGTACAGAAATGTTTCCATTCGAACTACAGGAAGCAATATGACTTGACGTTCACATTAAAGGAGCAATTCTTGTATGTATGTAAATTTTATTTTGAAAACTGCTCTAAGGATTTTAATGAAAGTCGTTAACCTACCGTTTTCTGGTAGTAGAAATCGATTTAGCTTGATCTCGACTTTAGGAAAATTCGTTTAGTGGGTTAATAACCACCCCGAATTACCACGTTTTTAGTGTAATGTCATGGCGTCGTCCGATTAGATGTTGGCGCGCGGTCACGCCATTTGTCTCCTTACGTCACGGGTTGTGTGCGGATCCTATTAAAGTTTTATAACGTCACAGTCTTGCGCGCAGATGGTCGCGATTCCCATCTGCCTCATTACGTCACGCGTTGTGTGCGTATGTTCGTCGTCACGATAACTCACGTAAAAATCGTTCGATTTCGATGAAATTTTAGTATGTGGTGAAGGAACCCTATTGAAAGTGAACGAAATGTGGTCAAAGGTCAGGACATAGGAGCAGGATCCATTCCACCGCTCTTATGCGTCATAACTAACGTAAAAAAGGTTCAATTTCGATGAAATTTTAGTATGTGGTAGGGGATCACCTGGGGACAAACCCTATTGAAAATTAGCGAAATGGGGGCCAAAAGTCAGGACATAGGAGCGGAATCACTTCCATCGCCCTTATGCGTCATAACTTACGTAAAAATGCTTCGATTTGGATGAAATGTTAGTATGTTGTAAGGACCTGCCTTGGGGACGAATCCTATTGAAAATGGGGGACGAAATGGGTCAAAGGTTAGGACACAGAAGCGGGATCTATTCCATAGCCCTTATTCATCATAACTTACGTAAAATTGCTTCGATTGCGACAAAACTTTATCATGTTACTTCGGAGGTATGCTGAACCAGTTCTGTTGAACATCATTGAAATGGGATCAAAGGTCAGGGCACAGAAGTGAGATTTATACCACAGCCATTTTCCTCATAACTTGAGTAATTAACTTGAGTAATGATTTCTAATATGTTGGAAAGCGTATCATAATCAATGCACTGCATGATTTTGCTAACTTGTTTATTGACTACACATTCCTCATTTACGCTTTCCAACCGTAGGTTGAAGAAGCGTATATGCTTCAGCTTTCTCCGTCCGTCTGCCTGTCCGCACGATAACTCGCGTAAAAATGGTTCGATTTCGATGAAATTTTAGTATGTGGTAGAGGACCACCTGGGGACGAACCCTATTGAAAATGGGCGAAATGAGGTCACAGGTCAAGACATGGGAGCAGGATCTATTCCATTGCCGTAATGCGCCATAACTTGCGTAAAAATGGTTCGATTTCGACGAAATTTGAATATGTGGTAGGGGACCACCTGGGAACGAACCCTGTTAAAAATTGGTGAAATGGGGTCAAAGGTCAAGACATAGGAGCGTGATCCATTCCATCGTCCTTATGCGTTAAAACTTACGTAAAAATGCTTCTATTGCGACAAAACTTTAGTATGTTGTTCCGGAGGTATACTGAACCATTTCTGTTGAATATATTAGAAATGGGGTCAAAGGTCAGGTCACAGGAGCGATATTTATTTCACAGCCATTATCTTCATAACTTGGACTAAAAATGCTTCTATTGCGACAAAACTTTAGCATGTTGTTCCGTAGTTACACTGAATTGTTTTTTTCTTTGTAATGCCATCGGAATGGGATCAAAGGTCAAGGCACAGGAGAGAGATATATTCCACAGCCATTATCTTCATAACTTGAGTAATGATTTCTGGTATGTTGGAAAGCGTATTATAATCAATGCATTGCATGATTTTTCTAACTTGTTATTATTGATTTAGAGGTTTACAACTACCATGAGCCACTCAATGGGATATAGGCGGTAGCAGGCACCTAATTATGGGCGACTGGTTCCGGAAAAGGGAGAGAGCCAGTGACATAAATCGTCCATGTCTCACCAGAGATTTGAACCCGGACTCATCTCCGCTAGAGATCAGCGTTTCGTACCACTCAGCCAATGATCTTTTGAATTTCTCTGGCTGAAAAGTAGTTTCTCGTGTGGGTTTAATGGCTACAGGACAGAGAGCGAACTAGTGCCGAAATAACTAGCCAACTTCTGTATTTGAAGCTGTACTTCATGTGTGATTTTTTCATTGTTATTATCCCATAAAACAAATACGGATTATTATAAAATGAAATATCACGCATGGACATAGAGCTCAACATATTTCCTTAAACATATATATTTTCCTTTATTTCTTTGGTTTCTCAGCGAGAAATTCCCTAAATATTTTCTAATATTTAATAACCTTCTGTACTCTGAGCTAGATTTTATGTTGCGTTTGTACCATATTATGATTCCCCAGTGATGCCTGGAACTTTTGCTTAGCGATGGGGAATTTCGCATTACTCCATATATTTCTCTGATTAGAAATTTTCACGTATGAGATTTCGAGGTAATACTCTTCTCTTCTGGTCTCGTTTTTGTTGCTGCACTTCCGAAAGCCGCGAAATTTTAATAACGTAGAGCTTACGAACAGAATGTTTTATTCATGACTCTGTCATCTTAATCTTAAGTATAGGAAAAATAATGATATACATGTCTTTTGTCCGAGAGGGAAAAAAAGAGGAAAAGAAAAAGGCGTCTTGATACGCTTTTCATAGGGGAGGAGGAAGGGCAATTGCTTTCGTGGAACAACTTTCTAAATAACTTTCAGAAGTGCGCAGAATTTTAAAAGAATTTTCGTCCAGGAAAGGAGCGAAAAAAATAGATTTTTTTTCGTACGACCTCTGACATAAAAATTTAAGAAAAATTAATAACAAAAAAGCATATAATGCATGACCTACTCCATATACGCAGACTCCTTTTTTTCTCCCTCTAAGCCACCGTGTATTTATTTTATTTTTTATTTTTTTTCCGTCTAGTTTCTCGCTTGATTTACAATCGAGCTGCAATGTAATTACGCTCGGTAGCACCGAGCTTGCATGTGATATTAGGATCAGGAACGGATGGCTGATCTTTAAGAACTACACCACAGCCTTAAAACTAGCCAATGCGCCCTTTTTTCTCTGGTCCTTTCTATTATATGAAAATATTTTTTTCTTGATACCGAATAACCTATCATCTTCTTTGTTGCAAGTTAATGTTCATACCGAAATCTCCATTAATGACCTGGTATAAAACATGTTTCTCTTGTTCCGGAAGCATTGTATTTTATAAAATAAGCTTCTTTAAGGAAAACCTATTTCCATGCTTCCCGTTATTTTCCCCCTGAAACAATATGGCGGATAAATTATGCGAAATATATAATCAAAATTGGATAACGTCGCTGGCAAACTGAAATGGCAGCAAGACAAAAATGCGGAACACGACAGAAATTAATTATAAGATTACGTATCAAAAATGCCTGCCTGTGAAGGATTCGTAACTTGCATGAGCAAAAGTATATTTTTTCAAAAAATCACGTTTCTCGGGTAATTTAGCTTCTGTCAGATTTTCATATCATAATAGCAGGATGAGTTAAGATAGCTACTGGGGCTGGACAACGAAACTGAATCGCATGGGGTTTGGACACAATATTTTATTAGTAAGTAGTAGGGCCTTCTTTGGAGACCAATACCGCTACAATTCGTCGTGGGAAGGACGAATGCAAGTCCTCCACAGTTACCAGAGTGGTTTGAAGCCATTCTTTTTGTAAAAAGTAGATTCAAACCACTCTGGTACCTCTGTTCACGACGTGATGCTGATGGAGGAAAACGTTTCCTGACTCGCTTCTCCAGAACACCCCAGAGTGGCTCAAAAATGTTCAAGTCGGGTGACTGTGCAGGCCATGACAGATGTTGAACCTCACTTTAATGCTCAGTAAACCACTCTTCCACGAGTTTGGCTCTGTGTATTGGTGCGTTATCATTTTGATACACGGCACCACCGTCAGGCTGCAGTGTTTGAACCATTGGGCGCAACTGGTCCTCCATAACTGTCCAATTTTCCTTGGCAGTGATGCGCCCCTCGAAACCAATCAGCGGGCCGACAGATTGCCATGATATTGCGGTCCAAACCATCACCGATCCACCTCCGTGCTTTACTGTGGGCAATAAACATTCCGGGTGGTAAGCCTGCGAGGGATGTCTCCAAACGTAAGCTGACCCGGTTGTGGGAAAGAGAGTGAAAGACGATTCATCGGAGAACAATACACATTTCACGCTGTCCATCGTCCACCATTTGCGCTACTGGCATCATAGCAACTGACGTTTGGCGTTCACACTGGCGATCCAGGGTTTGGCGACGGCAACACGACCGTGAATGTTGACCCTGTGAAGTTCCCGACAAAAGGTTTTGATTGGGACAGGTGCGTCGCGGTACGCATTAAACTTTGCGGTGCGTTGGGCAGCTGCGGTTCCATGTTTTTTGGCTGCCATCCGTGTTAGCACCCGGACGTCCCTGTCAGACAGCTTCCTCTTACCTCGACAGTTACTCCTACTGGATGTGGTTCTTGCCTTTTTCTAGTATGCCGACATGACTCTGAATACCGAGGCTCGCGATACACCACATAGACTTTCTGTCTTGGACACAGATGCACCAGCGAGACCCGCACCAGCAATCTGTCCCCTTTGAAACTCGAATGTCTCCCATTATGTTGTGTGGATCGCACGTTTTGTCGTCCAGTTGTGCTACTGCTCTGCTAATGCAACCTTCACTCTCCGCTCTTGTTGATCTACTGCGAAATAGATTCAGACTGGCCATCAGTTAGCGCATACAGCGGTATGACACGTGGTGTGCTAATTTCAGAGGTGTTTCAATTTCGTTGCCCACCCCATGCATATGTAACTCTATGTAACTATACCAGGGTAAGTCAAAATACGAATATCTTCGTGTGTTAATCACAGCATAATGTTGGACAAAATGCCGTTTAACGTGGACTGGGTATTGTGATGACGTGGAAACGCGGGGCTACTGACCTGCGTTTGACATAGAACTACCGTGAGCAATCAGATGAGTAGACGAATTTGATAAATACGCAGTTCGGCAGCTCCAACATTATTAGAAAACTGGGTTAAACGCGGCATTAGCAGCTACATCAATTTGCGCAGTTGAATGCGAGAAAACAGTGGATAGATGATTCCTGCGTTTCATTGATGGGGACACTAATGTCGAATACAAGCCACGATCCGAACTTCTAATTCCACGAACATCGATCCCTTGCTGAAGCTGTGACAGCGAACCCCATTCCCAGTACACAACAATTTGCAGCCGAGTTAGAGTCTTCCCAATCCATCATCTTTCGTCTCTTTTACCATCTGGTTTCTCTTCAAGAAGCTACTGAATAGTTCCGCATGAAATGATACCCCAGAAGGCGGAAAAACGGGTCTTCTATGTTGCAGATTGCTGTCAAATCCTCAGGCCGATAGGTTTTCCCATCATGTTGTCACTGGGCATGAATAGTGGGTATACATTATCCTACCACTGGGAGCCAGCGGATGAAGCCACGCCACGAAACACAACCAGTAATTCAAAGAGAGTGGTTCGAGAAGTAGGCTATGCTATGCATTTGATGGAATTGTGAAGGTCCTGTTCACTGCGAAATCGTGGCCGATGGGTAGGCCGATCGGGAAACTCTATGCTGAACATCTGCACTTGGTGTCCATGAGGATCTTCGCCAATGCTAACTAGAGGTCATCAATAGGAGACAGGAGTTGCTACAAGTGAGTAATGCCCCAAATCACTCCTCCAGAGTGGTCCACCTGAGGCTACAGGAATTGGAATTGGTTGAAATCTTACCCCATCTTCCTTACCATCCGGTACTTGTCCCATCTGATCACAACCTGTTTCACTCCATGAAGTATTTTCTACAAGGACGTACTTTTACTTCAGTGTTTTTATTGGGGGTTTAAAGACCACCATGAGCAATTCAATGACCATAAGGAGTCGCACGTCCCTATTTTGGGCCAATTTATTCTAGAAAAGGGAGAGCGCCAGTGCCGTAAGACAAACACATCATTAATGCCTCACCAGGATTCGAACCCCAACCCAACTCGGGCGAATGATCCGAAGCCTAACCCTAGACCACTACGCCACTGGGGTGGCACTTCGGTGGCGGATGTGGAATCTAGAATATTATACCCGAAATCGGCTGAGTGGTACAAATGGGATCGGTTCTGGTGGAACGTTGGCAATTTTTTTCCTTCTTTTTTTCCAGTTTATTGAAATATTTATACTGTTACATTATGACATCAAATCAGAGATATTTATGTGCAATTAAAAAGTAATAACAGCAAAGGGAAACAGGGAAAAGGCCTCACAGAGACCTGACGTGCCCCGAATCCCCAAAACAGAACAAATGAGTCAAGCACCAGCCATAACAACACAGTAAGGGAAAGATGTGTACGTTAGTCCCGTTTTTTTAGTTATGAAGTAAGTATTTTTTTAACAATGTTAGATTATTAATATTAATTAACTCCACAGGCAAACCATTCCAGCACTCAGTACCAATGTAGTAAATACCTTGCCTTGACATCTGTGTCTTTGGTAAAATGGGCCGTAGTAATGCCTTTTTCCTTGTTTTATAATTATGGGTAGTGAAATTTAAATCCATTACATCGGAAAACAAATTATTTTTTATCCTTTTGAACATCAGTTTACCAATGTTAAAATGAAATATTTGTTTAATCGACAGAATTCCGTACCTCGTTGGGTTAAAACAATTATGGAATAATTGTAAGTTGTTAAGAGTAGAGGGAGAGATCTGATAAACTTTTTCTGTAAAATGTGCAACCTGTGTATGTTAGTTTCGGTAGTCTGTCCCCAAGCGGCAATGCCATAATTAATATGTGAATGAATCAATGAATAGTATTACATTTTAAGAGTTTTAACTGTCAAACATGATATAACCCTAGAGACAATACCAATATGTTTTGCAATTTTACTTTCAATATATGTTATATGATTATTCCATTTTAGAGTAGAGTTTAGAATAATTCCCAAAAACTTAAATATTTGCACACATTCAATAGTTTGATTATTCAGAGTTCAATGATGGTGGTGCATCAAAGATATTCTTTGTCTAGTAAAGATTAAATATTTAGTCTTATTGAGATTAACTGCTGAATCATTATATGTCAACCTTTCGAAATAAATTTGAAATTGTGTATTAGCCTGCATAAAGAGATCATTAATATTTGTTCCTCGGAAAAGTAATGTTATGTCATCTGCATACAGCACTAGCTCATTACAAGACTGAACATGGAAAATATCATTTATGTATAAGTTAAATAGTAGGGGACCAAGAATAGAGCCCTGTGGAACCCCACAGGTTACTCTCAACAAAGGTGAAGTAAATTGATCAATAGAAGTAAATACAAATCTATCAACTAGATAATTCTTAAGAAGAGTGTAGGAAACACCCCTGATCCCCAAATTATACAACTTAGTTAACAGGAAATCATGATTCACAGTATCAAAGGCCTTAGGTAAGTCAAAAAAAAATAGCAAACGTTATTTCTCTGAGATAATTTTTTTTTGAATAAGTGTTTGCAAATATAAGAGCGCAGATTCAGTAGATATATTAGGTTGGAATCCAAACTGATTTCCATTTATAATATTATATTTTAGGAAATATGTGAGCAATTTCCTGTATAGCAAACCTTCAAAGACCTTTGGAAATATTGAAAACTTGGCAATCGGTCAGAAATTATCAGGATCACTTCGGGAGCCAGATTTAAAAGTGGGAGTTAATTTTGTGATTTTTAAAGGACCTGAACACGCCAATGCACCGACTCCATCGGATGCCTGCTGCAAAAGGCATTACGCCAGCAATGCCTTTTGTACGTTCTCATATCCATCGCAAAACTGTAACATTCATATATAACCGAACTTGATAGCGATGCATGCCAAAAAATGATGTGAATCTCAGTGGCCCTTTCGTTAAAGTTGTAGCAAAACTTTTTGTTCGGCGTACATTCACCTGTTATTATGAATAACTGTGCAAAACTGGCACTCAAGTTTCTCCTGAATTAACTATGTGAACTGACGCTCAAGTGTTCGCAAAAGGACTGATGTTATCGAATTTGACAGACCTAAGCTAGACGCGTATGTAAGGAGGCAGCGAAAAAATTTGTCTCTTAATTTACATTACGTCGAATTCTAAGACACTCCACTGTGTCTTTCCCTTTTCAGCAGTCCTGAAACTTTATGAACATAAGTTCTATATTTGTGTAAATGTTCGTTCACGCACACACACACACACACACACGTGTATATAAGAGTTAATTGATCTTTGCTAAAAGAGACTTTATTGCACTTCCAAATGACTGCATAACCAGTTGTGCGCTTAGCATTCTTCTTCAGGAAAAATGAAACCATAAGATTCTTGGCTGTTATACAGTCAATAGCATCTATCTATTTTCTTCTTGTGTCTAACAAAATCTTTAAGCAAGCGATATGTTCATATTTCGGCTAGATCCTTTCCACATCTCCTCTATTTTCTACATTACCACGATGAATGTTCACGATTATTGGATTCAAATACAATCTTTCTACATTTCCCTCTATCTACTCCCATTGTAAACCATTTTCTATATTCCGTTCTACTAAATTATTTTCCAAATTGTTTCTCCCTTTCTTTTTTAGCACATGAACCTTCCTGATTCATGGCTGCGAGCACAGTCTTCTTATTTATCTGATCAACTACCACCGTGAATCATTCTGTTCCACTGCATATTCAGTTGTGCGTGATCATTTTATTCATTGCCTCTCTTTTTCCTTTGAAAGCGTATTCTACGTCTTGTATTAGATTTTTTTTTGAAATATCTGTTTCGGTTTTACTATATCTTGTGTACCTTACCTTAAAGACCGCGAAAAATAATTTTATTTACACGTAAATAGCAATGAGAATTCAAGTAGATCAGCATTTTAGGGGTTCAATAATAATTTCAGCTAGTCGGATAAATTGGGTTGAGTTGGATACTATAGACTCTCCAGTTAATGCATATGACTTGTTTATTTCAGTATTTAAGAAACTCTATGAAAAGGCATTTCCAGTGATTGTATTATCTAATACAAAAAGTAAAAATTTTAGAAAACCATGGATCACAAACAGTTTAATAAATCGTATAAACAAAAAAAAAAATAAACTGTATGCAAAATTTCTAAAAACTAAACTACAGGTACACTTTGAACATTTTAAAACATATAGAAATCATTTAAATTCTGCAATAAGAGTAACAAAAAAAAAAAAAAAACTATTACATAAATATCTTTTCCCAAAATCAGCCCAGAAAAACATGGAAGCACCTTAATTTTCTTCTGGGAAACTCTTCCAAAATGGCATGCCCAGACTTTTTAATTAATCAAAATAATAAACAAACAGTAAACAAAAACGAAATTGCTACATTATTTAATGAACATTTTATTTCAATCCCAAAAAATTATAAATGAAAAAGTAAAAAAAATCAAATACTCCTTTTAAATCATATTTACCAAATATCACTTACACTAACTCTATATATCTTATGGAAATAACAAAAACTGAACTACTAACTGAATTAACCCATAGAAAAACAAATACTGGACCTGGCTATCATGAAATTTACCCACAAGTTATCAAACACGTAGCTGAAATTATTATTGAACCCCTATTATTTATATTTAATCTCATAGTTAAAACAGGAATTTTCCCAGAGAAATTAAAAATTACTAAAATTTTTCCTAAACACAAATCTGGATCTAAAAACATTATAAACAACTACAGACCAATTGCAAACTTATCTACTTTTGCAAAGATTTTAGAAAAATTAATATATACCAGATTAATTTCATATCTGACAAAATTTAAAATTTTAAGTCAGTATCAATACGGAATTCAACAAAATAAGTCAACAGAAATGGCAGTACTTACAATTCAAAATAACATACAACAGAATCTTGCAAATCACAGCTTCACATTAGCTATTTTTTTAGACATAACAAAGGCATTTGATTCATTAAATCACGAAATATTATTAAAAAAAGCTGAGGCATATAGGGATAAGAGACACCTCTTATACACTTCTTAAAAACTACTTAACAAATAGACCTCAATTTACACAAATTGAGAAATACTCATCTCTACAAAAAAAGATAAACTCTGGAGTTCCTCAGGGTTCTATACTTGGGCCTTTGCTATTTTACATATACATAAATGATATTTAAAATGTAAATAAAGAAACTAATATAATTTTATATGCAGATGATACAACTATTCTAATTCATGGTAGTCATATTGATGAAATGACCAATAAAGCAAATATACTGCTTGAAAAATATTCTAATTGGATGGCAGCAAATAAAATGCTAATAAACTTAGAAAAGACTAAAGCAGTAATATTTACTCGGCAATTATCTCTTCTACAAATAATTGAAAAATTGGTAATTGACAAAATAATAATTCAAATAACAGATAAATTTACTTATTTAGGAATTACATTTTACAAAGATTTAAAATGGATTAGACTCATAGATACATTATTAACAAAAATATCGGAATAGTCAGTAATGTGATAAACAACCTAACTATTAAAACCTTAATGTTATTATACTATGCCTTGGTTTTTTTTGTTTTTTTTTATTGGAGGTTTAACGACCACTGTGAGCAACTCAATGGGCTATAAGCAGTCGCCCGTCCCTAATTTAGAGTCACTGGTTCCAGGGAAGGGAGAGAGCCAGTGCCTTAAGACAAACACAACATTTATGCCTCACCGGGATTCGAACCCGGACCCCTTTCGGACGAATGATCAGAGGCCATCGCTTAGTTTCAATATTCGCTTTTATTCACGTAAAAGAATTACAACAGAACTTCCCAACCTCACACGCAGTGTGAGAGAAGGGGAGAAATAAAACAATGTAGATATTTACAATGAAATGATAATTGTACAGATGAGCAATGACAGGCATTGCATTATTTGCTGTAAACAGCAGTAGCTCTGGGAGAAATGTTCATCGAAGTCTTGGAACATCACTGGAGAGAAACAATTTACAGAAAAAAACTGTGCAGTTCTAGTGACATGAAAATCATTGGTGGCAGAGAGTCACTGTGCGGATGAAGAGAACTGTGTACAAAAGGTGACATCAGCAGGAAGCAAACACAATCCAGTTCCAGGAGAAAACATGGGGAGGGAACAGTAAAAATTGAAAGTTCCGACGTAGGTTTATTAAAACAGCAGATGAACAGTCTGGGCACTAGAAAACTGAAACCAGGGACGACACGGCGACCGTGTTGTGAAGAAGGCAGGTAACCGTGCCGTATCTTTCGCCAAGGAATATTCCAGGGTGAGTCTGGCTTTAACCCTGTTGCGGTAGTGTGCAACCAAGGAGGTAGAGAATGTAATAGGATTTGGATCTTGTAACTGTAGCAGGTGAGAGAAAGTAATATATTTAGCTAGAATAAATAAATACGAACAAACTGGTAAAATAGAGCAGAAACTTGTAGAACTGTGGCCGAGGAAACGATAATCTTCTAGGGTGAGATCACTGGTACAAGAAGGATGTGCGAGTTGGAACATACTGTGAAATAGTGGGAGCAGCGTCGGACAGTAAACAAACATGTGTAAGACGTCTCCAACGACGTTACAAAAAGGACAGAGATCTGATGATACTATATTTCTCCGGAACAAAGTCGAAGGGACAGGCAGTCGATTGTGCAAAAACCTCCAATGCACATTAAGTTCTGAGGGAGAGGGCCGGTGAATGTTGGGCAGTAGACCAGACTGAGGTTAGTGCAAAAGAAGGAACAGAGGGAATAGGGCAAGGTACCGCAGAAGAAGAACGGAGAAAACGGTACAGGGTGCGGGTGGAAAGACTGTGGAGAGGGAGGAGATCACCGGAAAAGGGAAGGAAGAACGGAAAAGGGAGAGAGGCAGAGGAAACGGAAAGGAGGCCAGAGGAATCGACTAGGGAAGGAAAAAGTGATTGAAGAGCATGTTTAAGTTGGAGGAAGTTATCAGAGAGTTCGGGCGAGGGTGGTAGGGTGGGAAAAGTTCGGAAACGGGTTTCCATGAAAAATCGGGGAGGACCAGTTGGGAAACGGAGACTACACCAGCGTGTAGCCATGCTGGGAAAAAGAAAAAGTTGGCAGTAGGGGGGTGGAGGACGGAGGAGAAAAAAGAGGCTCGGAAAGAAGATCAAGAGTGGAAGAGGGGGTTGACGAATGAGCGGTAAAGAACGAAGGAACTGAACAGCTTCATGGTAGACTAGAGGAAAACGGGGGGGAATGACAGTGTGAATATCCATCTTGAGAAGAAGATGGACGGTGAGGCAGGGATTAAGGGGGAAAGTCAGAACATTAAGCAAAAGAATGGAAGCGGAAGAGTCTGGTTGAACTGTCAAACGGAGGAAATTGAAAATTCTTACAGCTTTATAACGTACGGTAATCTCTGGCATATTGAGGCCACCACAAGTCGAAGGTAGAGACAATACTGAGGAAGATAACCAATGAGTAGATGACCAAACAATGCTGAGCATTGCTGATGTTGCAGTTTGAACGTAGGCTGGTGGAGGTTGTGCAATCCAGGAATGATAAACTAACGAGAGGATGTGGGTGCCAGAAAGCCGTGCACGACTGTGGTAGGTCAAACAGCACTTGAGCTTGGACCAGTAAGCAGCGGTGTGACGTAGTTTCCTGACGAGGGGTCTCCAGGTGGCAGCCGCTGCTGAGACCCGGCTGCCAATGTGCACCCCAAGTATCTTTTGACTGGTGGACGTCCAATGAGCGCCCCACGGTGTATCGGGGCGATGTCTCCAGGAGCCACACCACAAGCCTGTACACTTTGAAAGGTTTAACGAAGCGCCGGAAGCCGCAGCATACACTTGAAACCATGCAAGAACAATTGTGAATTGCCATTCTTCTCGGATGAGAACTGTGATATCATCGGCGTAGGCAGTAAGAACGATAGAATGGTGCCTGGTGCTATGCCGAATGGTGGAGGGGGAGGTTGTAGAAGAGAACGGATAGAGCAAAGAAACGGCTCAAAGACTAGAGAGAAAAGTTGTCCGGAAAGAAGACATCCTTGACGGATGCCCTTACGAAACGGAATGGGGGCTGTAAGGAAGGAGGCCGTCCGGATATGGACAACTGAGTCCTGGTACAGGGCAAGGAGGGCTGTGATGAAGACAGATGGGAAACCGAAGGCAGAGAGCACAGAGGCAAGCCACTGATGACTCACGTTATCAAAGGTCTGCCTCTGATCAAGATTGAGGAAGGCTAAAGGTTCGGAGGAAAGGTGAACAAGGCAATATGAGTCACGGAGGAGATTAATATTAGTATGAATGCTTCGGCCAGGGATGGTGTCCGTTTGGTCGGGATGTATGACGGTGGGAAGGACAGGGTTCAATCGAAGAGAGTATTTTTGTATAAATCTTGTAGTCAACATTTAAGGATGGATATAGGACGCCAGTTATCCAACTCCAGCAGACACCCCTTCTTTGGAAGAAGAATGATATGAGCTAGAGCAAAAGCGGGGGGAAGAACAGATAAGGAAAAAGCAGCTGTGAAGGAAGGCAATAGGAGAGGGTGTAAAAAAGAGGAAAACGTACAAAGAAATTAACTGTCAACCCGTCAGGACCAGGTGACGAGTGACAGTTAAGTAAGGCAAGTGACTGTACTACTTCTGCTGGGGTGATAGGCATAGAAAGAGATGTAACAAGATGCGATGGAATATGTGGTAAGGCACGAAGAATCGAATCAGCATGCGGAGAACTTGACTGGAACTGAGCAAAACGTGACTGGAAATATGTTCTAACACCGGAGCAAATGAGAGTGGTGTCATTAGTAACAGTTCCATCGGGTAACTTCAGATTACGGAGGTGATGAGCAGAACGTTTGTGGAATTCCAGTTGTTGAACCTGTTCACATAGATAGTCATTTGGCTGGAGATAAAGGAGCTTGAGGCGGTGAAGAGCTTGTTGGGAGACAGGAAGTAGCAAGGCACGAAGTTCAGCTTGGTAATGAGAAAACAGCGGAGAATCAAGATCTAGGGTGGAAAAAATCGAGCGTGCAGCATCAATCTTCATAGAGGCGGTGGTACGTTTTACGTGGGAATATTGCTTGGTATAAAGAAGAATTTGGGATTTGACATTTAACCAGTGTTGCAAGGGACAAGAAGCAAAAGGGAGCGTATATAAGGCTTGTTGGAGCTGCGATTGGATGGAATTTACGTACGTTGAATCAAGTAAAAGATCATCATCAAGGGTCCAAGTACGGTAGTATTGCCGAGGAGATGGACCGGTGTGAAGACACATTATGACACAGCTGTGGTCGGAAGAAACTGTCGGTGTATGAGAAAGGGAGATAACTGAAGGAAGAAGAATTGAAGAAACATAAAACCGGTCAAGTCGGGCAGTTGTAGGGGAGGAAGTGGAGTAGGAGCGCCAGGTGTACGAACGAAGAAATGGGTGCAGGTGTCGAAAAGCATCTTGGAGTTGTAGCTGCTTGATGGCTGTAGAAAGTGCTCTGGTAAGAAAATACCTGGTATCCGTGGAACCGTCCGATTTGTCGAGGGATGGGTCAAGGGTGCAGTTAAAATCACCACCTAAGATGACAATATCAGTGGCCGGAAAACCTTGAACACAGGAAACAAAATGCTCAAAAAGACAGTGTGCATACTGTTGATTGCCGGAAACATAGATGTTGAAGATATGGTATCGGAAGTTGTGAAGTCGGAAAGACAGAAGCTGCAGGAGGTCACGATAAATCGGTTTGACCGTGATATCAGTAATGAAGGATCGAAGACGAAAATTGATGGCCACCGCAAGTCCTGCGTGAAGACTAAGTCGATGGGCATGGTAGAATTGAAATGGCCAGGTTCGCCACCGGTGGTATGGGGTGTTGGGATGGCACTTAGTCTCCTGTAGCAATAATATATCCGCATCATGCGGTGCAATGTCTTCAAACACTAACGCATTGGTAGGAGGGACGGAGCATCCCTTACAGTTTAAAGAAAGTAATTTTAACTTGAAAGAGGTTGTAGTGGTTGAATATTACTATCAGCACTTTTGTGAAGACTGGTTACACGTTTCTTTAAGTTAGATGTCTGCGCATTGGTGACTGTGTTAATTTTGGGCAAAAGAGCAAGTAGATTCTGAAGTTGGGTGATAATAGTGGGAAGCTGAGCATTACGTGATTGAACGCAGTCTAGCTGCTTGAGAGGACGTGACGGTTGATTGAGTATAATGAGAGCAAGATCAGAGGCGCCAGCGGCCCTCCTAATGCAGGGAAAGTTTCCAGATATTCAGCGAAAGCTGTTTGATCCAACAATTTTGGAACAGCTGGGGACTTAAGAGATGTAGGAACTGCTGTTGGAGAGAAAGACTGTCGAATTGGCGAACGGGAACGAGAGCAGCGTGGAGAAGACGTCACTGGCGAGATGGAACTCTGTCTGGTACGTTTCAACGTGGGAACGCCGGGAGAAGCTGGTGGGTGTAGGACAGTTAGATCTGACTCCACACTAGGGGATCCAAGGAAGAAGATGAAGCAACACAACGGAGGGGTTGCCATTCCTTTTCTGAGAGAATACCCTCTGAAGAACGTAGAGGTACCACAGCAGCAAGTGGGTCCAACGATGGAGAGGTGGCCAAAGTACCTGTAGTAGATATCGAAGACTTGGAGACTGATGATGAATCATCATTTGCTGGGGAGAATCATCTGGAACAACAGTAGAAGGGATCAAGGACGTCTGTGGAGCCGAACTTGGTGTGGCCAGAGAAACTGGTGTTGGAGCCGAACTTGGTGTGGCCAGAGAAACTGGTGTTGAGGCTGGGGTGTTGACTTTGGGTAGTATGGAAATAAGGGGCTTGGCAGATACATGTGGACAACGTGATTGGATGTGGCCATATGCCTTGCATTTAAAACAATGCAAGGCAGTAACGATATCGATCCGGAAAATCTGTTTCCTACAACCACAGTGAGGTCAGTAGGGCAATCAGCAATGGCATCTTCAGTAGGAAACAGGATCCTTGCTTGGCGACGCAGACCTAAGATGTTCCTGTCATCTGGGTCTGTTGGTGCGGAAGACAGAGTGGAAATGGATCCAACTACTTTTCCACAACGGGAAAGGGCCGCCATTAAGTAATGGTCCTTGATTTCTGGTGGTACGGGGTAGCACGTAACAAGTACGGGGCGCTGCGTGAGCGGGACTCCCAGTAAGGTATGATCCCCAACATGCAGTCCGTCAGATAAGACGCGCTCCACAAACTCTGGCTTCGCAAAGTAGATGAGAACAGTCCTAGGCTTCCTCGCCATATGGGTGATCGCTCCCTTAGGGAGGATTTGGCGGACGGCTAAGGAGTATTTCTTAAGGCTGGTGTCCGGGAGGGCATCAAAACATATGCCAAGTTTCTGTGTGCGTAAAACCTCCTGCCCAGCAGCTGAAGTTTCCGGAATTTCGATGCGTAATTTCTTGTTGTCTCTAGTGACAATCATATCAAGAGGCGTTGTACATGGATTCTTCGCTGTAGAGGAAGATGAGCTGGTACCCTTCACAACGGAAGCATAAGGTAGAGTTGCCGTAGGAATGGGCGGAGATGGGGAAGGTCGAGACGCAGTGCTCGCAGGAGCAGATGAAGTACCAGAGGCAACGGGTACTGAAGAAGTTAATGACGTCACGGTGGTGGAAAATGTCGGGAAATCAACATCCATAAAGTTGGAAGAAGTGGTAACATCAGATAACGCGGCTTGGAAACCAGCTGCGTGTGGTAGTGACGATGACCGAACGTGGCCAGGTGGGGGCGGAGCTTTGCTATCAAGCTTCAGACCTGGCCTATCAGATGCGGTCGCCGCCATTTGCAATGGCTGGCTTGCTAAACCCGACCCTGGGCAAAGCCAGGATGGAAAAAGAGTTAGTACAAGTAAAGTTTTACTTACAGGACGTCAAAGTCGGACTCAATCGACACAGGAGACGTTCACAACACAGGAAATACACCAAATGACGGCACACACACAAAAGAACACCAATAAACGCAGGTCAAACACGGAGCACAGGTCAACACAACCTTTACAAGGCCATCGCTTAGACCACTGCGCCACCGGGGCGGCATATTATGCCTTGATTCATCCATATTTAAATTATTGCTTTTTGGCTTGGGGCCAGACAACGAATACTAACCTCAAAAAACTTCAAATACTACAAAACAAATACATTAGATTAATTAATCTTAAAATTAATAATAACAAGGATAATATTACACAAATAAATAATTTCAGGTACTCTAAGGCATATCCACAAAAATATAAAATATTAAATATTAAACAATTGTATAACTTCAATCTGGGAAAAATTATGTTTAAACGTATAAAATCAGATAATTACAATCTTACTGAAATAATTAAAATAACACCAATATTACATCTATATCACACAAGGTCAAAAGTGTCTTTACAAATATCTACACCAAGAACACAAGTGGCACAGCAAAATATTACATATAGTGGTCCAATGTACTGGAATGCACTCCCAAACGAATTAACCAATATTAACAATTTCAATTTATTTAAGAAAAATTAAAATCATATATACTTCAACAATAAGAAAATTTATTTTCAGATTAAAATGTTATATGAGCATGCAGAGAATTTAACATCTGTATAATTATACAATTGACTTGACTGTTATCAATTGATTACAGGGAAGCTCTGAGCTATGTCAGGACTCTTGAAAGAGGCCTTTTCTTAGGCTTCCCATACTGTTACGAACTTTAAGTTACTCTGTAAACTAATTTATTCAATGATTCTATTGTAACAGTTAAACAAATTAATAAAAAAATCTTGTAGTGAGATGACTAGATCAATATAAAAACTCAGTATCAATGTCGAATCTGGTATTTGATTGCATCTTACTTGAGAAAAATATAAGCCATCCAAACTTCTCGGATTCCATCTATGCAAACATTTGCGTTTAGACGAAATAACGCGCTGTCTATATAATAAAATTTTACGTTGTATAGTTTTACTGGGTTTCTTCAAAGAACGTCGCACGTTATGACGGCAAAATGAAATAATTACACATTAGTGTAGAAAAAGTGATACTTTCATCCAAAATTGTTCGCCATTATGCTTCTGTTCGCTGTGGATGTAACACGAAATTAACCTCATGATTAGAGATCTGCACAGGCCTCGAATTTTTTATCTGATCCTACACGATAACAGCCGGCGAAGAGTTCAGTTCGGCTCCGAGAATTTCAGTTCAACTCGTTGTCCGACTCGACCAAACCGGAAACCACTCGAAAACTAAACCCAACAACACCCTAGCCTGAAGAAATTTTGTTATAAAATTAGATTTTGTTTTGTACCCATGTGTCTTATTGCGATTCCATTGAATAAGTGTCTGTCGTTACAGACGCATTCTCCTTGACAGCAGATAAGCGGTATTTCTACTAAATTATTATTGTTATCATTTTGCTGTACATTGTAACAGCGGTTTTTGATTTTGTAACTTGATATGACTCCTTGAATACCACGTGACAGGATGATAGAATGAGGAATACTGCTCACTCAACTGACGGAGCCCTTTTCCTCTGTTGCAAGTTGATAAACATGTAGAGGTTTCGCTTTGATCTACAATGCATTATTTGTTATTTTACTTATTGCCCCCATGTCTACAGGTCTTAAAAGAATTGGTAGGAGAGCTCCTGCGCTTAAAAGAAATCGTACTCTATAGGGATTGGATGTTCAAATTAACATTAGTAGTGTATGCAAAGGAATATGTGTTACACTCCATTATAAAATTTAATTAATCCATTCTTATGGGTGTCATTTCTTGTGTGTCACCGTCAGAGTTAAACCTTAGTTACTTTAACTCTCATGGAAATTTTTTCCTGTCTATGAATGGATTCAGTAGTCATTTTAGGGCCCCCTTTTCATAGTATTGTATAACGAAGACCTCCTTCACAACAGAAAATAAAAGGTAGGCTCAGTTCTGATTCAGCTGTCAGTTTGGAGCGTTTGACTACGACTTGCAAATCGGAGAGTTGAAATGAGCTAGTCGAGTATGGTTTCAAAGCGTTTATTCAATTTGTAATAGCCAACACAGGTCTACGATATGAAGTGTAGCTTAAATAATTTTTACGAATAATGCTCTGGATACATTGCGAACACAAAGCAGAGTTCGAGATGGGGCGGGCACTCGTTCGATCGGTGTGTTGGATTTTTGTTTGGCGGCGGCTGCTTTCAGGCGTCCTCGATACTCTTTAGTTCGTTGGAATGCAGCCTTCTTGGGTTTTTACATTTCCCATCACTTACTCTTGCCTCTCGTTTTGATTTTCTCCATTTTTGCTTGCGTTCATTCTGCGAATTACGCGGTGCATTATCGAAAACATTATCCCGTTCACACGAAAACAGTATTTAAAAAATTTAGTTCAAGCCACTGCGATATGTTCTTCATATATTTGAATAGATCTTGTGTGATAGAAGTCCAGGTAAACCGCAATGTTGTAGAAAGTGTTCACCGGCTCACAAGAAAACAATTTTTAAAATATTCAGTTCAAACGACTGCGAAATGTTCTTGGTATATTTGAATAGATTTAAAACAATAAGACGCACAGTCGTGTTTCCCTTATAGTAGCAGAGATAGACTGAGTGAAACGTGGCGACAGACCCAGAATTATTGCGTCGTCTCCCCAGCGCACATTGAGCGAGGGAGGCGTCGCCGACGCACGTTGTGTTTCGCAGTACTCGAATGCCGCCCTGGTGACGCAGTGGCCTAAGCGATGGCTACTGACCATTCGTCCACGATGGATCTGGACTCGAATCCCGGAAAGGCACGAATATTGCGTTTGTCTTACGGCACTGGCTCTCTCCCTTCCCTGGAGCTAGTGGCCCTAAATTTGGAAGCAGTCGCCCAGTTCCTAAATTAGGGACGGGCGACTGCTTCTAGCCCACTGAGTTGCTCACGGTTCTTGTTAAACACCGAATCAAAAATGAAACAACAAAGACGACACCGAATTTTCGGGTGCAATAAGCACGTCTTTTGAATCCGTTCAGACGCAAATTAAATTTATCAAAGCTATTAAAAGTCAATGGAACCGGTACGGAAAACAATAATATCTGACGGAAGAAAGAAGTTTTTCAATCGGTTTTTCATCCCGCAGATATTGCTGTAAACGGAATCGTGAGTTTTTTGTTTTTTTTTTTAATTGAAGGTTTAACGACCACCGTGAGCAACTCAATGGGCTATAAGAAGTCGCCCGTCCCTAATTTAGGGTCACTGGTTCCAGGGAAGGGAGAGAGCCAGTGCCGTAAGACAAACACAACATCCATGCCTCACCGGGATTCGAACCCGGACCCCTTTTGGACGAATGATTAGAGGCCATCGCTTAGACCACTGGTTGCAGACTTGTCGTTAAGAAAAACATGAATTTATACGTATGAGAAACATTTCGCACCGGAAACGCTCTCCAACACAAAAATAATTTTTCAAATCGGACTCTTAGAAACAGAGATATCGACAAAAATAAGATGTGACTTTACGTCCCCTAGTGGGAAAACCATGCATTATTTTAGGAAGAAAGTATTCTCAAAAGATTTTTCAATATTAGCGGTATCGGTCCAAGAAAACAGACATTTAGTCGAGTTTTCAGGAGCACAGATTTTGCTACAAATACATCAGAAGCAGAAATTAACGCTTATGTGACCTAGTGGCCAAACCATTCTTAACCAAACATTAGAAATTATGTGAAAAATATTTTCCATCAGGTCTTGTTAGCGATACAGGAAGAATTTTTCAAATAGGAGCTTTAGTAGCAGATATAACGCATAAAACCCAAGTTACTTTTGTGGCCCCTAGCGAAAAGTCTGATTTACTTGAGAATTTTTAAATTTATAGGAAAATCATTTTGCATCGGAAACACTATCCGATAAAGAAGGAATTTTTCGAATCGGACTGCTAGAAGTAGAGATATTGACAAAAATAAGATATACATCTACGCCCCATGGCGTAGAAACAACGCAATTTTTCAAGAAGAAAATGTTCCTAAAAGGTATGTCGGCATGAGTAGTATCGGTCAACAAACGACTTTCTTTTTAATCGAGATTTTAGAAGCTCATATTTTGCTACAAATACATCAGAAGCGCCAATTGCCGCCCCGGTGGCGCAGTGGTCTAAGGCGCTGGTCTCTGATCATTCGGCCGTAAGGGGTCCGGGTTCGAATCCCGGTGAGGCATGGATGTTGTGTTTGTCTTGCGGCACTGGCTCTCTCCCTTCCTGGAGCCAGTGTCCCTAAATTAGGGACGGGCGACTGCTTATAGCCCATTAAGTTGCTCACTGTGGTCGTTAAACCTCCAAACAAAAAAAAAAAAAAAAAAAAGCGCCAATTAAGAGTTACGCCACCTGTTGGCCAAAATATTTTTTACAAAAATTAGAAATTATGTGCAAAGGATTTCCCATCGAGGAGCGGTATCCGGTGCAGAAAGAATTTTTCAAATCGGGGATTTAGAAGCAGAGATATAGGGGGAAAAGTAATTTACTTTACGCTCCCTAGCAGAAAGTCTGTGAATTACTTGAAATTTTTCAAATTATATGACAAACATGTCACACTGGAAACACTATCCAGGAAAGAAGTAATTTTTCAAATCGGACTCCTAGAAATAGAGATATTGACAAAAATAAGATATACATCTACGCCCCTGGCGTAGAAACCATGCATTATTTTAAAAAGAAAATGTTTCTAAAAGGTTTGTGGATATGAGTATTATCGGTCGACAAACGACGTTTTTTTAATGGAAAATATAGAAGCTTATGTTTTGCTGCAAATACATCAGAAGCGGAAATTAAGGGTTACGCCCCGTGGTGGCCAAACCATTTTTTTTGCAAAAAAATAGAAATTATGTGCAAACGATTTCTATCGAGAGCTGTATCTGGTGCAGAAAGAATTTTTCAAATCGGAGTTTTAGAAGCAGTGATATAGGAGGAAACGCAATTTACCACTACGCCCCTTAACGGAAAGTCTATGAATTACTTAAAAATTTTGAAATTATATGAAAAACATGTCACACTGAAAACACTATCCAGCAAAGAAGAAATTTTTCAAATCGGACTCATAGAAGTCGAGATATTGATGAAAATAAGATATATGCCTGCGCCCCCTGGCGGAGAAACTGTGGAATATTTTAAGAAGAAAATATTCCGAAAAGGTTTATCGATGTTAGTGGCATCAGTTCACGAAATAATTCCTTTAATCGATATTTAGAAGCTCAAAGTATTCTTTACTAAAAATTTGAAATTATATGCAAAAGATTTTCCATCAGGAGGTGTATCCGCTGATGAAAACATTTTTCAAATCGGAGTTTTAGAAGAATTATCGGGGAAAATGTTATTTACTTTTACGCCCCTAGCGGAATATCTATGTGTAATTTGAAAAGTAACTATATCTAAAATACTCTTCGACATAAATGGAATGGAAAGATAAAATGTTTTCAATCGGATGTTTAGAAGCAAATATGTGGAATAAAAACGTATTTTTGAATTCGACAACATCTGCATGTACGCCCTCTAGCGGCGATATTGTACATCGTAAAAAAAACAAACGAAATAAAGGATCATCATTCGCATATTTCAAGCTTCCCAATGCAGAAAGTATTTTTCAAATCGGACTAATAATTGCAGAGATATCGTGGGTACAGACGGATGGACGGACGGACAAACCGGTAACATGAGCAGGATCTTTGTTTTACAAAAGACATGCTAAAAAGTATGCGAATTTGGACTCCATGCTGTTTACGAATATGCTAACCTGATTAGTGCGCGGCACGTATTTTTAACGCTATATTGATTTCAATTGGGACCTATTTTTGTCACAGACGGTCGGCCTTAAGTCGCCCCATACTATCCGCGGAGTTAGACGTAGTCCTACGTCAATTTAGTTGACGTACCTTTTTATGTAATGTAAATTCCTCAAAGTTTATAGGAAATGCTAACATGAGCATATTGGCAAATTATCATGACGAAACAAATGTCGTCTACAGTTTCTTGAAATTATTTCTTTTTTTTTCTTCGAGCATCCTCTCGGCAGTACCAAAATTTCTTTCGCTGTTTCAGTTAGAGGTTGAGATAACACACTTAGTTACTATAGCTAATTATGGACATTGACTTGAATTCAACTGCCATCATGATAACAAATCAGTGTGACTTTCATTATTTGGTAAAATCAATGTAATGCGCCAATTCAACGAATCTTACCTCTTTTGCACTGATATCCTCCCAGACACTGAAATTATTTTTTACTTTTCGTGAGGAGTGGGGTATGTACCGATTACTATTGTTAAACTTTTTATGTAATAATCCCGTCTTTTCTGAAGGACTTCAGCTCAGTTGCCTTATAAGGTGTTGACTTTCTCAGCTGCCAGAAAAATGGTTAATTGCTCTGAACATGCCTTAAACAAAATCGAAGACGCCAATAAATGGTTAGCGTTCGGCCATAAAACGTATTTCCAAATTTCTAGAAATTAAACTGAACAAAAAAAATGGATGTAAAACAAACACTTAAGTAGTATATCTATACTAGTAATCCAAATTCATTGGTGTAGAATAGAACATCAAGGTTTCTAAGCTTTCGCAATTCAACCAGGTGGCTTTTTCAAGGAAGGTAGACATCAAATTGCATACTGGATAATAGAACGCTTCAAGTTGAAAGCGATAAATTGACAATAACAAAGATTTGCACGTAATAAGGTATTCAAAGACACGAGGCATTATGCTCGTTTAGCACGCGGAATCATGGAAGGAAAACAAAAGGTATTCACTATTTGAAGAACTGCTTCCCAACCCGTGGCAACTCCAGCGAAACGCTATCATTGCATGACTCGCTCTTGGTTATGATCTCCAAAGTTTCGCGAATGGCCTTAGATTTTGGGATGGAATAGGTAGGTAATTTATTTACGTTTTCCCACACAGAAGCAGCGAACTTGAACTTGATTTCTTTGGACAGAGCCTTGGTTACTTTGTGGTTCTTTATGTCACTTTAAAAAATGTTCGTTGACTCTAATTCTAAATGGACGTTTGGTCATTCCAATGTGGTCCATTTGGACCCGTCAGAATATCATAGAGGAATGGCACACACATCTGCGTCAGTGAAAGATGGTCAGCGTTTCCCTTAAGCATGACATATACAGATGTCGAAGACCCGATGCTAACACCGAGGTTCATCTTCTTGAGCTCCTTCTTGAGCCGATAGGAAACATTTGGTATGTAACGAATTGAGCCCAGGTAGCGTAGCTACAGCATAGAAAGGTTAATTTGACTGGTTCTGGTTTTCTCGTTATATCTTTATACCAATTTCGGGGTGTAACCTGCCTCAATGGCCAACTCGATAACGTTTTTCAGTTCGCATTGCCTAGAAGGAACATCTGAGGAGACTGCAAAGGCTCTTCGGACTCGAGAGCGGAAGGAAACTGCCTTGTAATCAGCGGGGCAGAATGAGCTGCGGAGCATCAGGTTGGAGAAGGATGTGAGTAAAACAGTTCTAAAGGCTCCCTTTTTCTAGCGCGATCCAAAAAAAGCAAGTTCTGTTGATTGGCCCGAGTTACCAGGGATTATCCCGATATCGAGACCGAAAGCCCCAATTTCAGGCCGGGTACAGGTTTATCCCAATCGGCCAGACCCATGCAAGTCTTTACTCGTGATATGCTTAAAGAATCTGCTAAAGTGCAAGTAGAAAACAATGGGGGGAAATGCTCATGCTGCAAATTCTATTTCATTCAAAAGAAATATGAGATTTAAATTCTTCAGACCAAATTGTAATACATTTGAATGATAGTTCGGAGACGTTGAGATAAACAAAATATTTGCAGAAATGTCCTCTTATGATTTGTAGTATCGTGCAATTGTTTTGAGGAAATGGCAATTTATTACATTCAAGAAATGTCCTCTTGATTTCGCGAAATAATTGTGTTTCTACTGTGTAAATACAGTATATACTTAGCAAACGGGCATGAATAAATTCGGTTTTTCCCTTCGTTATTACATTTTGATTTTATTCTTGGAAATTTCAAGGAAGTAAAGGGTAAATTTGATATACAAAAAATGTGAATGAATTAACACCTCTGACAACACGCTCGAATGCATGTCAAATTGTGGCGAGTTGCATAGGCGCTATCAGGTATATATCAATTAAATGCTCAATTGTATTGCAGATTCTAGGTAACAGCTAAGTATAGAAAGTGAAATTGCTGACAATTATGTCTTCAGAATAAATGAATAAATTCCGCATAGAATGACCAGCGTTTAGCATAGAGGATCAAATGGATGCAATTATCTTTAGAGGTTAAAAACATTTCAACGTACGTAGAAGATATTAACACCATTAAATCAACATTACCATTGTATCATTATTAATTATGAAGAATTAATCATCGCTGACATGCAAAGTTCTAATAACATGAATCTAGCATTCTCTCTATTAGATAGGTTTGCCGGTTTTTCTACATACATAAGGAAAGATCGCCACTCTCTGTATTTGTCACCAATCTATCTGCACCTGGTATTTATCTTTAGATTTTCAAATAACATTACTCGTATAACGTGATCTATATTCAGAGACAGAAGCTCTGACAGGAAGTTTTACTATTTTAAGGATGGTGATCTTACAAATGGATGACACTAAGTGGTTGTTCCATTGAATTTTATGGTGTAGTTGCGATTCTTGTTGTCTACGGAAGTGAAATAACGTTACTTAAAACCGATGAGTAAGCCACTTTTCACGATGTACGGAATAATGTTGGAAAGAAAGGCATACAGAACTGCGCCCAAAAAACTGTACAATCTCTAGGAAAAGTACTAATTATTCAACGATGGCGAGAGAAGGAAAACTAAGTTGAGTTCATTCAGCTACGCATGTAAGGGAGCTCAAAATAAAGACAAAGGTTTTTCATTCTGTTCTCTGTATTGTTTTTTTAGGAAAGAAGGGGATACAACATTAACTGCTACCTTGACCTTTATCATAAGAAAAGTTATTTTTAGTACGTGTTTATTTAAAAAAAGAGCGTTTTTCTAGTATCACTTTGTCCATCCATCCGTTCGCCAAAGGACACCATATTTCTACAACTATTATTTATATTACAAAAATTATTTTAGCATTAGAAAGCCTCTACGTAAGAACGATGATCCTTGCTTTCCGTTTTTTTTATTTACGATTCATAACTTTATTGCTAGAGAGCGTAAATGCAGATAATATAGAATTCAAAATATATTTTATCCCGTGTAATTAATTTCAAATATCCGATTGAAACAGTTCTTCCTTCCATTCGACACCATTTGTAACGAAGACTAATTCGGATATAGATTCTTTTTCAAGAAGTGCATAATTTTTACTCCAGGGGGCGTGAAGTTAAATCCGGATTTTCCCGAACATCTCTGCTTCTGGAAGTCCGATTTCAAAAAAAAAATTTTTTGGGATCAAGTAGAACTAGTGGAAAATGTTTTGCATATATATTTTGTTAAAGAACGATTTGTCACTAGGGGCGTAAGCATATATTTTTGTGTCTGATGTATTTGCAGCAGTGACGTTATTCATGTAGTACTTCTCATATTAGCCCCAAAAACGTTGAAGAAATGTTTAATGCCACCCAAACACATAAACCTATATTACGATTCCTTCTGTGAGTGAAGGTTGTTGTTCTGGCAGCAGTTTTGTTTGTGTACTACACACACAAACATTTCGGTGTCCAGAAACGCAGAGGAAGTTTTTGACATTTAACTTACTGAATAACAATAAGTTGCAATATTATTAAGCAGCTGATAATATACACTATATTGACAAAGGTCACCGGACACCTAGAAGAAAACTACAAAATAACATTTATTGACATACATTAGTACGGTGTCGGTGCACCTTTGGTCTTAATGCATGCAATGACCCTTCAAGACATGCTTTCGAAAAGGTTTTGGAACGCAACGATAGGTATGCCCTTCCATTCAGTACATAATGTCGCCGTTAACTTTTGCTTAGTAGTAGGCCTTGGTTCCAGACTTCTTATGCGGCGCTCTAATTCATTCCATAGGTGCTCTATGGGTTAAGATCGGGACTCTGTGCTGGTCAGTCTGCACACGATACGGAATTATTGTCAAATCACGCAGTAACAGTCCTTGATTTACGGCTCGGTGCATTACCCTGCTGGTACCAACAAGGCTCGGTTCCATAGTATTGCCACAGAGTTGGTAAGACATAATTGTCCAGGATGTCGATGTAGACATGCTGGTTAACAGGTTTGTCCAAGATAACCAATGGGCCAGGACCATACCACTAAAATCACCCCCACACGAATACACTGCGATTTCCAAACTTGACCGTAGGAACAGTACACTGTAGTAAATAGCGTTCTTCCGGCTGCAACCATACCCACACTCGGCGGCCATCGGACTGTTGGATCGTGTATCTGGATTCATTAATCCATAGGACTCGTTTCCATTGCTCTACGGTCCACAATAAATGTTATTTATACCATGTTAAACGACGAGTAGCATTCCCGCACGGGGATAACTGGTTTTCCAGTTATTTGGGGAGCGGCGCCCCCACGGCCCGAGCTGACCTTGTGACGGATCAATTTATATATTTCGTCTTGAACGATTATGTAACCGAAATGACAGCTGTTCATCCAGCTGCTGGGGGATGGCGTCCCCACGGCCCGAGCCGAAACATGCTATATGTGATGATATTCACATTTTTTTTTTATGTTTTTTCACTTGACACGTTCCCGCCTCAGTTGTAGGTTGCTGAGGTTGTGATTATGCGCCAGCTCTGGATTTGAGTTTATCTTTTTCTTTCCTGTCTTCTCCATTTTATGTTCCTTTTGTTTTTCCGAGCTGGTTAGCTAGACCTACCTGCACGCTTGCCGTGTGTGGTGACCCGTAAGGTGGAAAAGGGGATGCTGGAGGCTGAGGTTTCTGGAGGCCTGGGTGTTGTTGTCGCCAGTTGCCAACACTCCTCTTTGCCCCCTGCTTCACCCTAAACCGGCGGCTGGGAACTAACCCACTCCTAGTCAATGAGCTCTGTGGCCTAGTGGAGCTCAGACCTCTAACGGTTTGTCGTCTCGTACGACTGGGTGAGTCTGGGGATAGGGTGGGCATGCCAAAGGGGTGTGTCCCAGGCATGGGAAAGTCTGGGTGCACGCCGAGCGTATGTCTGCCCTATCAACTTGCTATATCCGCTTGCTATCCCTAGAGCCGTGTCCTGCGTCCACTTGGGCTTGCGGACCTCCGGCTCTTCCTCGTTGGGCTCGATTGTGGGTGGGGAAGTCGGCGGACGAATTATTAATTTTTCTTTATGGATGAAAATAAAGTTTCCCACGAACCAAAAAGCAAAAGAAGTAATGAGGAAGGCTCATCCCCTTCCGCTAAAAAGCATGTGCCTGATTGTTCGAATGCTCGTTTCTATTTTGTTCAATCATTAGACCTTCAAAGTCTCTGAGTGCCAAAAGTCCATTTTGGATAAATAAAGCACTTCAATCCATCGCAAGCTCTCCTAAGAGCGTAAAGAAGCTCTAATTTGGAGATCTTCTGGTAGAAATGTCCACTGTGGCCTACAGCTCTACACTTCTTAACACCACCACGCTGCTTGAGACTCCGGTAAACATAACACCTCATGGATACCTAAATTCATCTCGAGGTGTTGTCTCCTCTCAGGACCTCGTTGAGTGTGCTGAGGAAGAATTACTTGAAGAACTGAGGAGTCAACACGTTACGGGTGTGCGGCGTATTCTATTCAGGCGGAATGGGCAGTCCGTCCCATCCCGGAACATCATTTTAACTTTTGAGAGCCCTTCCCTGCCTACATCCATCAAGGCAGGGTATCTCCACCTCGAGGTACGCCCGTACATCCCTAACCCTTTGAGATGTTTTAGGTGCCAGTCTTATGGTCATTCTCAGCAGTCGTGCAGGAGCAATCCCCGGTGTGCACGCTGTGGTGCCACAGAACATCTTTTGCAGGAATGTGTGGCCGAGGCTGAGTTTTGTGTGAACTGCAAGGGTTCACACGCAGCATCAGCCAAAGATTGTCCCAAGTGGAAGGAGGAGAAGGAAATCCAAAGGATCAAAACGGTGGAAAATATTTCCTATCCTGAGGCCAGAAGATAAGTGGTTCCTGTTACATCTGATCGGCGATCATACGCTTCAGTGGTGGTTGCCAAATCTACGGTTGCCATTCAGACCGACATTCAGATCCCCCTTAAATGTCCATACAATGTAAACGACATTATCGCAGCCGGACTGGAGGCACTCCAGTCTCGAGCTAGGGGTCTGAAAGCGCCACCCACCACTTCGCCGAAGCAGGCTCATCCCACCACCAACAAGGGAACTCAGGCCACTTCTTCTAACAAAAAGACCAAAGCCCAGGATAAGAAAAGCATTTCTTCTCCTCCAAAATCTCAGGAAACGACTCAACGTCGTGCGCCTCCCGGTAAGACACTTGGTACAAAACATGCTCCCATCTTAGCCCCTGGTCACACGCCTCCAGATCTGGGGGAACCCCCATCAGAGGCGATGGAGCCGGACTTCGTTTGATCATTTTCATTTTCATTTCACTTATAACCATGGCTTCAATCATTCAGTGGAACTGTCGAGGTTTTCGGACGAACTTTGATGAAGTGAAACATCTGCTTTCATTTTACTCTCCGGTGCGCCTTTGTCTACAGGAGACGAAGCTTAAACCATCAGACCTGCTTTCAGTTCGAGGCTACAGTTCGGACAGATAACTCGTCTGGAAATATAGCCTGTGGGGGAGTCGCTATTCTCGTCCCTCAAAGGGTTCCGGTATCTTCCGTCGCGGTTTCCACAACTGTGCAGGCCGTAGCGGTTCGTATTTCTATGCCTGTACCTCTTACTGTCTGCAGTGTCTATCTGCCGCCGGACGAGAACGTGAGCGTCTCGGTACTGGAGAGATTGGTTGATCAGCTGCCTTCACCCTTTCTTCTACTAGGTGACTTCAATGCCCATCATCATTTGTGGGGTAGTGTCAGCATCAGCAAGAGAGGTCGTCGCATAGTCTCTTCTGTCCTCGGCCTCTTTGTGCCTTTTTAACACCGGTGCTGACACGTACTTTCATGAACCGACACGATCCTTCAGTGCGATCGATTTGACCTTGGGATCACCATCAATTATTGCTGACTGGTCGTGGGCGGTGTGTAACGACCTCCACGGGAGCGATCACTTTCCAATTGTCCTCTTGCATCATGCGAACATGCCATCTTCTGCCTCCCGCCCTCCTCGTTGGAGGATGGAGCGTGCGAGATGGGAGGTCTTCACACCGTCAGCTTTGATATTTTCTGCAATGGTGACCCAAGAGTCAATCGACGCAGCGGTTCTTGAAGTAACAAATTGTATTCTTCAGACAGCTTATCTTTCTGTACCAAAAACATCTACGACACTCTCCAGAAGGCCGAAGCCTTTGGTGGACCCCTGAATGCGCAGCGGCTAGGAGAGCTCAACATAAGGCCTGGTCTACGTTTCGGCGTTATACAACCGATGCTAATCTCGTTACATTCAAACGAGCAAAATCCTATGCTCGGTTGGTGCGTCGACGTAGCAAGAGGGAGTCTTGGATGCAGTATGTTTAATCTCTCACTTCACGTGCCAGTTCGAAAAGTGTGTGGGACAAGATTCGTAACATCCGGGGTAACTACAGCTCTCACCAGATCTCCATTCTCGAGAGTAACGGCTGCACATATGCTGGAGACGGGGAGATTGCTGATTGGTTGGGGAGGCGTTTGCCTCCGTGTCGAGTGACCTGGCGTATCCTTCCTCCTTTCTGAGGATTAAATCCACTGCGGAACGGCAGAGAATCTCCTTTGCGCCTTTTCTCGACACTGGATATAACTCCCCCTTCAGCATGGTTGAACTCAGGGTGGCTCTGCATCGGTCCGGCGCTACATCGGTCGGTCCCGATGGCATCCATTATGACATGCTCCGTCATCTCTCGTAGCCGTCTCTCGAGAATCTCTTAATCTTGTATAATCGTATTTGGTCGGAGCACAGTTTCCCGGAATCTTGGCGAAACGCTTTTGTTCTGCCTTTTCCCAAACCTGGCAAGGATCCCAAGTCTCCCTCTAGTTATCGTCCAATTGCTCTCACTAGCTGTCTGTGTAAAGTTCTTGAACGCATGGTTAATTCCCGGTTAATTCATTTTTTAGAATATCAAGTACTTTCACCATCACAAAGCGGCTTTCGCCGTCATCGTTCACCTCACGATCATCTCCTGCACCTTGAGACATCTGTGCGCGAGGCGTTCGTGCGTAGGCAGCACCTGGTTTCTGTATTTTTTGGTATTGAAAAAGCTTATGATCGAGCGTGGCGGCACGGTATTATCCGTGACATCCACGCATGCGGATTGCGAGGAAATCTTCCGACATTTATTTTAAATTTTCTTCGTAATCGGGTGTTCCAGGTGCGCCTGGGTACGACGCTATCGGCAACATTCCATCAAGAACAAGGTGTTCCTCAAAGTTGCATTTTATCTGTCACATTGTTCATCCTCCGCATTAATTGTCTCCTCACAAATCTTCCTCCTGCGGTTTCGGCTACTGTCTATGTTGATGACTTGCACATTTTCTGCTCGTCATCAAGCATGCATTTTATTGAAAGGCAGTTGCAGTTTGCAATTAATCAGATCTTTAAAACGGCGAATAGCAATGGTTTCGTTCTATCTCCCGACAAGACAGCGTGTGTCCATTTCTGCCGGAGGCGTGGCCTCCATCCTGACCCAGAGCTGTTTTTAGACCGTGCGGCCATACCAGTTTTGGCCGGAGACCAAGTTCCTTGGTCTGACCGTCGACCGTGCGCTTACGTTCCGTGCGCACGTTCGGCGGCTCAAGATTTCCTGTCTGCGGGCTCTATCTATTCTTAAGATCCTTTTGAGAGTCTCGTGGGGCGCAGACAGGATGTCTTTGTTTTAAATTTACCACTCATTAATACGGTCAAAACTGGATTATGGTTGCATCGTGTATGGCTCTGCTTGTCGTTCCGTTCTCCGGCCTTTGGACACTATTCACCATCAAGCACTGCGTCTTTGTTCGGGAGCTTTTCGGACATCTCCCATTCCCAGCCTTTACGCTGACGCGAACGAACCATCGCTTGAATTACGCCGTCTGCAGCTGTCTATTCAATTCTACCTGAAACTTAGATCTCTTCCAGACCATCCTTTATACGATGCAGTTTTTCATCCCCAGCATACTCGTTTATTCGGGAACCGGCCTTCGTGCATTTCAACATTTGGTCTTCGTATGGCTGCCGTAGCCCGTGATGTAGGTCTCGACTTGCCTCTTGTTGAAAAGACCAGGGGCTTTGGGGATATCCTCCATGGCACCCACTTGGTGTCATGGTTGACACCATATTTACATCTTTTGAGAAATCCTCAACCCCTGCGTCAGTGTACCAGTAGCTCTTCGCTGAATACCGTGCCCTCAATTCTGAATACACTCCCATCTTCACTGATGGCTCCAAGATTCACGGAGTCGTTGGATCCGCGGCGGTTTGTATTGATGACGTCTCTGTCGTGCGGATCCCAGCTGAGGCCACGGTGTTTTCGGCGGAGATGCATGCTGTGTATCTTGCTCTACTTCATGTTCAGTCGGGCTCTCATCAACGGGCTCCGGTGTACACTGATTCTTTGAGTGTTGTACAGTCATATTCATCGTTGGAATGCTGTGACCACCCTTTTCTTTTTACCGTAAGAAGGCTTCTTTGCTCGAGGCCGGTGTCCAGTCTGATTCCAAATCTCAATAACTCTATTGTTTTCATGAAGAGGTCCTGTTCCGCCTCCAGTGAAACCTCACATTTATCTTCATGTATTCATGAATGGATAACCTCACATTTATCTTCATGTATTCATGTATGGATAACCTCACATTTATCTTAACGTATTCATGTATGGTAATTATTTTTCGAAGATCACTTCCTGTCTCGTCCTATCCAGATTTCTTACACATCCAAATGTGCTTCACATTCAGAGAAAATAATTCTTCCTTCAAACAATTGTTTTACTCAAGAAACGCATATAGCCTATTAAATTTTATTATATGTGTGGTGTAACAAGCACAAAGAAGTGTCCTAGTGGAGTGCGAAAGCTTGGCGAATCCCTGTGCTTATTACACCGCAAAAATACCATTGGATTTAAAAAGCCTCTCAGTGGAGTGTGAAAGCTTGGGGAATCTTTGTGCTTATTACACCACAAAAATACCATTTCCTTGAAAAAGCCTCCCAGTGGAGTGTGAAAGCTTGGGGAATCTTTGTGCTTATTACACCACAAAAATACCATTTCCTTGAAAAAGCCTCCCAGTGGAGTGCGAAAGCTTGGCGAATCTTTGTGCTTTTTACACCACAAAAATACCATTGCCTTGAAGAAGCCTCCCAGTGGAGCCAAAACCTTGGCGAATCTTTGTGCTTACTACACCACAAAAATAAACGGATTTAATTCGCTATATGCGTTTCTTAAGTATTCACAGATTTTTTTACATTGAAGAATCAGAATTATTTTTGTATCGGGGTTTGGAGTCTGCCATGGGCAACTCGAAGAGCTATAAGAAGTCGCCTGTCCGTTATGTAGGACCTCTGGTTCCAGGGTAGTGAGAGAGAATTCTACAAACCCACAATCCGTTTGGCATCAGAGACTCCAACCCCGATCCAACTCAGACGACAAGTTGGAGGCCTAGGCCTTTGACTATTCCGCCACCGTGGATTGCCTAACATTTTCTTTTGGCTTGGGGCGTGTATTAGTATTTTGAGTAGGGCATTCGGATAAATTCTAATACTTCTTGATGCCGTGGTGAAAAGATCAATTTGTCCGATTCAAAGCCCACAGGCATGGTTTCACTTCAATTTCATTCCCACAAGCTGCCATGAGCATTGCTCTCACAAGGTGGTAAACATTGCCTCATATAATTCAGGCTTCTTTCTGACTGTAAGAAACATGAGAATTCAAAGATAAAAATTTGAGTAAAAGTTATATTATTTCCTTTGCCAACTCGTTCATTTCCTGTCCATCGAACCTTTGCCATTTTGGATTTGATTGTATTTTCAATAAGAAATACCCATCTTTCATGTAAATAACATTCTTCTATACAAATTTGGGAGATGTGAATCCGTTTATTGGTGTAAATATGACATGGATGTTAAGTCAGAAAACATCCAAAAACTTGCGAATTTTGTCGTCCTGGAGCGGGAATCGAATCCACATCTCCCGGATAGCGCCCGTCCATGCTAACCACTACACCACCCAGAATGACCAAGTTTCAAGTTTCCAAATTATTTGAATATAACTACCACAGGATTTACTGGTCGAAACAACCGGCATTCATATATAGCGAATCCGGAGATTTTTGTAGAAATAAAGTTCTACAAAAAGTGTATTCATTAACATTCTCTTAGGTACTTAAATAAAAAGCTAAGAAACTATTTCGGCAGTTTCTCCTTTCAAAACAGTGTACCAACACTGAACTTATTTGTATTTATTTTTGGAAAAAAATCGACATGTTTTTCAATACCGCATTTTAAATAGGTGTTCCTTCACGAGCTTTCAAACAGCAATAACTTGAAATTAACACACACAACCATACATCGTAACACAGACGTTTAGCAGGAAGTATATTTTATACACAGAAGTGTGTTTATGCGAGTAAGAATGTAATTGTTCAATATTCTGTAAAACATCGATTTTTATTAAGACCAGACATTTAAAGGCAATCAATTGCTTTAACAGGTTTTGCGTAATGTCTGTAGTATGCCAAATATATTTTATCCTTTTGAGTGAATAAAATGGAAATCAGCCACAACGTGAATTCTGTCATCTATATTACCACAGATAAAGATGTCTTCAATTTTCCGTTGAGTCATAATCATTTCCTTGAAACAAAAACATTTCCTTCTCCGACGTTAAATAAATTTCTACAAAAAGTGTAACTTCATTAATCTCTAAGATAAACGTTACCGTGAAATGATGGCAAAAATCACGGTTGTTAATATCCTTCTTAAACTGCATAAATATATTAGCTAGTAAAGCGGTGGTGTTTTCCTTTAAGGAAAAGAAAAATGATAAATATGTGTTGAACTAAAAGCGGAAATTTACTCTGAGTGAAAAAATTAGGCAGCATAAAAACAAAGAACCGGGAAGTAATATTTGCATCGACGAGTGATAAACTGTTACCCGTGTTAACAGCAGAAGCAGGAGCAGCTTCCTAAGTGAACCATCAAGTCGACTCTTGAGCCACAAAGGGCGAATAATTTCCTTTTGTGACAGCAGCTATAGAAAAGCGAGCTCAGGTCGGAAGCCAGCCATTGATGCTACGTCACTCAAAAGCGCAGTTACCGGCAGTGCTATTTATATTAAGGCTGCTTTGGCATTCAGTGTTGACCGACACTCTGTCACAAACACCACAAGATATTCTGGAGTCGCTGCACAGGTCCCGAAATCATTGAGCCTGCGTGATGTGTTCTTTACAGCAATACTTTTTATGGCTCACTTAGCGTTTCCAGTTTTCCACGGATGACGTATATGTTAGACACGCCATAAAATGAGGGAAATAAATCTATCAGATTTAGGATTTGTACTGTCACTTGAAGGTACTCTAATTAAGCAAGATCTCCCTCAGGTTTCGATGGCACCCTGCCTCTCCTTTGAACTAGAAATCCTGAAAGGAGGCAGAGACGTAGCAACCGGTCACGGGCAGAGAGGGCAGTTATCCCAGGAACCAGTATGGGGGTGGGTCGTAAAGGTTGAATGATGTTTCTGCTGAAGTTGAAAACGTGCAACGGCAAATAATTTTAGAATATAGAAACATCATTTTATGTTGAAAATTTCCTTGCAATTGAATGTTCACCTGTTCTTTGTTATTATATTTTTGGAGTATAACGGCCACTATGAGTAACTCTCTGGGATATAGGTAGCCGACCCTCCCTAATTAAGGATTCCTGGTTCCAAGGAAGGAAAGGAGCCAGCGACATCAGGCAAATACAGTACCCATTCCTCACGCGAGGCCTGAACCTGGGTCCATCACGTACAAACTGTCAGAAACCTGCGCTTCAAATTGCTCAGCTTCCAGGATGGTGATGACATTTCGATTTTTTACCCATTGACTCAGTTAGCACCAAATGCAGATCATATACATTATTTTCGCTGTCTGATCTCAGTAAAATATAATAACTTCATAATTTATATCGAGTTACAAGAAACGTTTTCTTAGGTAGGTGTTTAATGATACCCAAATCACTTCCAGAAACGACTTTCTCGGTCGTCTGTGTTGCAATTTTCCAAGAGTGTGGTGTTCTCAGGTTTTAAACGTCTAACTACAGTCATTTGCAAAAGTTTAATACGACCTGTCAATTTATTGAAAATTAAAAATTTCAAAGAAACAACTAACTACTATTCAGAGATATTTGAAAACAATGACACCACAGATGAATATTTACATTCTTTAGAACATAAAAAAGACCGAAATCAGTACTTTGTGTGCCCACCTTTGTTTTTCATAACGGACAAAATACGATGTGGCATACCCTCAATGAAGGAATTGCAGTAGTCACTTGAAATGTCTTTGCACCACACGTACTTCATCGAGTCGATCAAAGCTTGGGATTTTGATGTGCGGTTTTCTACTACCTTGTCTTTTAAAATGGTTGCCAAATTTTCGGTGAGGTCAAGGTCACGACTATTACCGTGCCAGTCAAGCACATTTATGTTTTCCCTCTGCAGCTGGTCCTTTACTGTCTTTGATCTGTGGCATGGAGCATCATCATGCATAAATATTGTGCATGATGTGCACTAGAATATGAGTTAACAGCTTCTCACATAACTTTTACACATAAAAAAGAGCAGTCATGGTGGTGCCTGTCGGCAAAATGGATAATGAAGCAGTACCAGATTCTGACATAGCACCCCATATCATCTGACTAGGCGGATGTGTCACTGTGCTAACGGTGTATTTTTCATCAAACCTTTTACCTTTTGGACGTCGAACATTTGCTTCACGTGATTCAAATTGACGCACAGTTGATTAACCGGAAAAAAGAACTTGGCTTCATTTTTCAGTAGTCCACGATTGATGACGCTTCGCAGACTGGAGTCTTCTTTTCCAAGGCAGAGGTTAGTTTTGGTTTATATGCAGGTTTATAAGACTTTAATCCAAAATCCTTTCTAAGACATCGGGAAACAGTGCTGATAATAATATCAGATGCTTTTGAATATAGAAAGGCCCTGATTTTCTTGCACGAACTCGGCGGAGAACCCTTTGCGGAATTGTCATCACGTTAGGTGGTTTTCCTTGGACGTCACTTCTTCTTCGGTAGATACATTCACCTGTATCTTGATGTTTCATGATCATATTATGAATAGCAGTCTAGCTCACATTAACCTTTCTGCTTATGTCACATTCGGAGTACCCTTCAGGATATAAAGTCACTAATTGTGCCTTCTGAGTAACACCTAATGATACTTTTTTCCCATTTTTCGCTTTATAGAAATTACGCACAAAACCTCTCAGCATGAAAACTAGAAGCAAACTGACACGCGTACGCTTCGCCCAACACTATCAACAGTTTTCGCTGTAGGATGATGCAACACCGACTGGAAGTAAAGTAATACAGACAGTAGCTGACACAATCTGCAGAAATCTCCTAATACCAACAGGTGGTCTTAAAGTTTTGAAATAACTGCATATGCGCAAAGTCAGTCTACCTTCTACACCAACACGTAGTCAAGCTTCATTAATTATTAAAAACATCAGATAGCTTAAAAGGCTTCAATCAGGCATAGATTGACTAAACGAGCATAATAATCGGTATTTACTTAAACTTTAAAGTCTCAAGCTTCATTAATTATTAAAAACCTCAGATAGCTTAAAAGGCTTCAATCAGGCGTAGATTGACTAAACGAGCATAATAATCGGAACTTACTCAAATTCAAAGTTTTGTGTTCTCCTTTAGGCAGTAGTTAGAGCAATTTACACCACTCCCACAATAACGAAACTCTTTTCAATAAACATTCTAGAATATGCCAAGATGTTGAGCACATAAGATCACCTATCTCATAGCAATATTAACAAAAAACTTTAATTAACGCCCAGTGACTAAATAGTGGCTCGCCACAGCGCATGGGAACTGCGCATCGAGGAGGGTATATCAAGAGCGAAACTCACGCATAGGGACAACTGTGATAGAGGATTGCGATTGCATTAAGATCCACGAACTGTGAGCGTGTATCGACGTCGACGCGCAGTTGAGCAAGTTTGATACAGGACGTATCATTGAGTTGAAAGTGACCGGTTGGTCAAAACGCCGTATCGCTAGACATTTAGTACGACGAGACAACCGGACGACGTTGGTGCCGGTGTGTCGAGGAGCGCACTACCCAGCGTCACGCGGAAGTGGACATTCGAGGGCAACGACAGAACCTGAAGATTGAGCGATTCTAAGAGACGCACGTACTGAACGCAATTTGTTGCTTTCAACCATCTGTGACCATGTTGCGTCACGTACAAATACGGAAGTGGCCATCCGTACAGCTTCCAGACGACTTGCGGGACGGGGACTACATTCGTGGAGGCCACTCCACTGACTGCCAGTGACCAACGAGCATCACCGGCACCAGTTGCAGTGATGTCAGGCTCATTCAACGTGGGGGTAGTGTCAAGTGGTGTCTTGTTGCCTTCAGTTATGAGTCACGGTTTGCGCTTGGTGCCGATAATCAGCACATACGTGTCTGGAGACAAACTGGCCAGCGCGCCGATCCTGTCTTCAGCATAGAACGGCTTACGGCTCGCAAAACAGTAGTGACTTTCCGGGCAGCCACTTCCTACGATAGCCGAACGCTGTTGGCAGTCCTCTGCACTACCCTCACGGCTCAAAGATACGTCGACTGCATTCTACGACTTTTTGTGCTGCCATTCATGTAGCAGCATCACCGAACAATTTTTCAACTGCAAAATGCCCTGCCACAAACTACACGGTTCTCTAAGGCCTCCATCTCTAATGTCGACAACCTTACATGGACAACCCGATCGCCCGACCTCTTCCCGATCGAGCATATTTGGGACATGATTAGACGCCAAGTACGCTTATACCGGAATGTCAAAGAACTGGCCTGCAATTTGGATACCAACTGGCATGCTGTACCACAGGACAGTATCTGTGAACTGTATGCATCTACCCCACGCCGGGTAACCACTTGTATCCGTGCCAGAGGCGGTGCTACATCGTAATTTACTGGTTCTACTTGTATAGCTGTTTTATCCAAATAAATGGCCCAACTGTTCTGGCATTGCAATAATTTTCTTTCCTATACATGTGCATTGCACATGTCAGTTTTGATCTCGATTGGATGATCCCTTCTGAGTGCGTTGTTTTTTTGTCAAAGAGTGTGTGTATCCTAACACAAATCAACCTAACGCAAATCTGATTAACGGAAGGCAGCCTAAAGAAAGACGGCTCTCAATCCAAACATAGCAAAAATACTACCTCTGTCCTCAATACAAGTTGCCGAAAACATTAGGGCAAGAGAAAAATGTAAAGGTTAAGGGTGGAAAATGCTTAAAAGAGAATGAACGACATTTATATAAAGGCAGGAACTAAAAAAGGAAAATTACATGAGAGTATACGTCACAAGGGGCGCACGTTATAGGTCTTGCACCCGGTGCGTATCACCTTCGCTATACCACTGGGTGGAGGGTCCTTTTAGTAAACATCGACGCCAAGTAAATAAATATTTTCTTTGGTTTCAATACGACAGGACCACAGGGATACTAAAAGTAAATGGAAGCAATGTATTTTTCCTATGTGTATTTTTAAAGTTATAAAGCACAGGCAAGGGTTTTATAACTTTAAAAAAATATTTTTGAAGTTTCTAGTGTTTTGGAAATCCTTCTTACATATTCTGGAAGCTCATGTAAAACTTTCTAAATCATTACGGATTGAATTCGAATGCTCGGTATATTTATGGATCGTTCTCGAACGCAGAAGTATGAGTGTCTTCTTCCTATGTAAAGATATGAACAACTAAAACTCCATTAATCTGTTTTAGGTAACAGCGGCGAAATCCTAATGTGATGTGAATTTAACCTGACTTTCACTTCGATTGTTCCATTTGATTTTATTGTCAGTTAATTCATTATCTCATAAATAACGGAACAACAGAATGAAACATATTTTCCTTTCCCTCTTGTTAAAAATTGATATTTGAAATTTGCAAGCTAGAATGTTTTTCTTTTAATTTTTCATATTTTTCTCCGTCCTTCCTGCTATTTGTGCAATAAGTTGTATTCACCCTGGCATGAAACTCACCATAAGAGCGAGGCTTAAATTGAGCACTTTGGAAAAGGTGGCAAGAAGGTTTTTTTTTTTTTTTTTTTATTTATAACAAATCTTCCTGATCGTCGTTTTGTTATACCATGAGGAGGCCCTTCAAGACTTCCGACATTGTCAGAAATCGCAGAAAATATTTGCATTATCAAAAAGTGTACTATTTTACCAAAGACAATAAAATAACAGTGATACACTTGTAGATGCAATATTTCTGAATACACTATTTATTAAAAAAAATACAAGGAGATGCGGACATCCTGTAACTTACTGAACATCATAATTTAGACTGACATCTTGTACTTTCTAACCGATAAATACCTAACTGGCATAACCAATCATATTCATTTGTGGGACTCATATTTAAATAACGTCCCCTAATAGAATATAACTGGTTGTGAGCAATTTCATAATTTCTCAGAATTAGCAAATTAAGAAAATACCCGCGCACCAGTACGATAATATGTTTATCCAAAAACATTTGATGTTTTCGAAATCCTATTGTTAGACAAGCTACTCACAAGGAAAAGAAATAAGATAAAGGGTGTTTAACTCAGAACCTAAATTCTTTTAAGCAGAAGAAAAGCAATCAGTATAAAACGAACTCAGAAAATGGGAGAAATTTTACTATTATAATCTTAACTTGCAAGGTATACGTAAAGTTTGATGCTCAGAAAATTTTGGGCGTCGCATTAAGGAAGGTTAAGTGGGCAGAGTTTCGTTTTCACTTTACTTTGTTTCAGATTCACTGAGGCAGGACATCACCTACAGCTACGGGAAGTGATTTTTAGCAGCACAAAAGTATTTGCCATTTTCGAAGACTGAGACAAAGTGTAACATACACGTAATGGAAAAGTAGTTTATTTATCAAAACAATTACCATGGGCATCAACAAAGTTCTGCCAACGTGTTAACAACTTATATAAACCCCTGCAATAAAATACTGGGTCATGGGAGAGAAAAAGTTTTGGAGCGCCCTAGCAAGTCATCAAAGCTGGAGAAGTCGTGTCCACGCAAAGGATTGTCAAGTGAAAGAAACAAGTGATAGTCTGAAGGAGAGAGATCTGGGGAGAGATCTGGGGAGTAAGCTGGATGACATAAGGAGAGAGATCTGGGGAGTAAGCTGGATGACATAAGGAGAGAGATCTGGGGAGTAAGCTGGATGACATAAAAGCTCCTACTCAAGTCCTTTGATAGTGTTTCTGGTCAATAAAAAGGAGTAGGCACGAGCGTTATCTTGAAGGAGCAGAACTCCCTTTCTGTTGACCAGTGATGCTTCCTTCTTTTTCAGGTTCATGCACACGTTTCAGTTGTCCATAGTACACCGCAGCAGTGATCGTTTGGCCGCGTTGCAAGAGTTCCTAATGAACAACACTACGTACTGTCCACTATTCACACAGCATAACTTTACGTGCATGCAGTGCTGGCTTCGATGTGTGGGGAATTGAGTCACTAGTGGACAATCAATGTCTGGAAAGGTTTTGGGTACTGTACTGGACCATCTTCGCATCACATGTAGGTACCCAACCCAAAAATGATTCCTTGTGATAGCGAGACAGCAATGCAAGACAAGCTAAAATACGTTCCTGTTTGTTCACTGCAGACAATTTGTGGGGTTTCCACTTAGGTAATTTGTATGCCTTACCTTTTGCATGCTTGTCTTGGAACTGTTTCATCACTAACACCAAATGACTGGGCTAGTTCCTGGCATGTTTGGCTACTGTCCTGCTTAATAGCAACTTTCAGGGCTTCTGTGTCAAAGCCGAGAAGACGACCACTGCGGGCCTTTTCTTGAAGGGATTCATCTCCGTCTCTGCACTTTGGAAACTAATTCCGAGGTATGCGTTCCTTCACAGCATCTACCCAGAATGTTTAGCAAATGCAAAAAAGTTGTTTCTGCAGCTGATGAACCGAGTTTAAATTCGCATTACAAACACCAACGAATAATCTCCACTGATGTCGCCATTTCCAAACTGTTTACTCATCTGATTCATATTCGCAGGGCATCTTGGGATTTCAGCTGACGATATACCACCATATTTCCCAAATTTCATCATTGGAAGGTGTTTCTTTTGTTCCCTCGAAAAACGGCAAATATTTTTGTGGTTACCTGACAGAATTTGCTCATTTATATGATCATTACGTACGAAACTGATTTTGAAACAAAGACAAAGCTATCAGATAAAAAACGAAGAAAAAAGACAAAATATTTTTTTTTTTCGTTACGCAAATTAAGAAATTCTTGTCAGTAGCGAAAGAAAAATGACAAAAGCTTTCCTTGTTTTGTTTACCCGTGGAAAAGCAAACGAAAAATAGCGTTAAGAAACTTTTATCACTTAAAAAACCCCAAGAAGTTCTGATAACAGCCAGACTTTAATCATATAAGGCAATATTGATTACCAATATTAGATCAAGAACAGAATATAAAGAAAACATGAAAAAAAAACGTTACTGAGTTTTACTCTCTGCATTAAATTTTTTTACAATCATTTCTGTCATTTTAATTGTTAAAGTTGAAATACTAAACAAAAGAACAAACATATCAAAAAGTTTAACTTTTGTTTTTATTTGTTAGACCCAAGTCCTTATTTTATAAAGAGACTACAAGGAGTTCGCTGTAGAATCTTTAAGAAACAGAAATGTAGCAGTAAACATTTTCTTCTTTCCTAAGATGCGTTTGTCTGGACGGAGAACAAATCATTGTTTTATAATGCTCTCAGTTAAATACATCCTAATTTTCGAATTCGGCTAAAAGAGATTCAAAACTAATTGGTGCGACTTACATTTTTTAAAACAATGACCGTTCGCTCAATGTTGTAAGCAAACGATATTAATAATTATCAATTTGCACCGTGTTGTATGATATCTCTGCCTGTATAGAGCTTTCAAGGAAGGGCAAAAAAGTAAAATCAACAGCCTTTCTTTTTCGTGAAACGCCTACATACACTTACTGTCATAAAAATCCGCGCAGTGAAATGAAATTTTAGTAATGAGATGGTACATACCAAGAAAAGAAGTGATTACAATGTCACGGGTCCGCTAATGTTGTGTTTGTCTTACGGCACTGAATCTCTCCCTTCCCTGGAACCAGTGACCCTAAATTAAAGACGGGCGACTGCTTATTGCCCATTGAGTTGCTCACGGTAGCCGTTAAACCTCCAATTCCCGCAGATATACGGTACACATTCCAGTCATCGTTAGTACCGTGTCGGACAGCCTCGTGCTCGGATACATGCGGTGATACGGTCCGGCATGGAGTCAAAGAGACGCCGTATGTTATCCTGGGACAGATTGGCCCACACTTCTTGCAACTGACACTCTAAATCACGAACACTGTAACATGGAGAAAGCTTGCGTCCCAACTTGTCCCACACGTGCTCGATGGACGAGAGATCAGGGGATCTGGCAGGCCATAGAAGCGTCGAAGCATGAAGTAGATAGTCATGGGAAACCCGAGACATGTGCGGATTGATGTTAGTTTGTTGGAAAATAATTCCGGGCCGGTCCCGCCAAGAAAGACAGCACATATGGGGCCGCAGGATCTCCTGTACGTAGCGCTGGGGTGTTAACGTCCCTCGGATCACTGCGAGGAAAGTCCGGCTGTCATACGCGATGTACTCCCCGCCTGCAGTTCGGGACGTGTGCCGCTGTACAGTGAGGTTGAGATTGTAGCGCTCACCTGCGGTCCTCCACACTCTGCCACGATGGTCGTCCGTACATATACAGCAGAGGAATTCGCCTCTGAACACTATACGTCGCCAGTCGGTAGCATTCCACGTTGCTCGCTGCGGACACCACTACAATCGACGCCAACGATTGTCAGGTGCTAATGGCAGAAAACGGAAGGGCCGTCGAGAGTGCAGATTTGCCTCTACCAGACGTCTGGAAATGGTTCTGGCGGATCCAGTAGTCCCTTGTACAGCCACCACATGTCTCCGGATATTGAACCAGGACGCCGTTACATCTGTGCGTGCCGCTCTGTCGATCCCACAATTCTCTCTCCTTGTGGTGTGTCTGGGTGGTCCTGGACCAGTCCGCCATGTCTGGGTGCCTTCCAGTGTCCATTGCTCCCAACACGATCTCACTGTACTATCCGACTGGCCCAAATGACTGCCGATTCGGCGCGCCGGCCGACCTGCTTCTATTTCCCCGACGATACGGCGTCGTTCAATCTCCGTTAGTTGCGCTACGCACATCTACGGCGGCTTCATGGCATGTCTATCGTTCACTGATCCCATCTGATTCTTAACGTGCATTTCGGCACGAATGTGGAGTTTCCTGCGTGGCGCCTTATAAGCCCCAAAGGTTGCAATTGCATCGCTGGCCTTGGTCTCGCGGGCATGCGGAATCGCACAAAACTTTAATCATTTGCATGCCTGTGACCCTTGTAGCTATTTCCCGAGTTTTGTGTTAATCGCATGGTATTTCTTGGGGCGCCGATTTTTATGACAATGAGTATACATAGATTTCGTGTCCTCTCTTTAATGAAATTTTGGTCCAAAGGTTCGGACGAATAGTAGAAGCTGAGATAAAAAGCGACTGTAACATTGTAAAGTTTGACATACGCACTTTTCTCAGGTGCCTTTTGTCCTTTTCCTAAAAGCAGTTCCTGATTTACAGAGATTTGTTATGTTTTGGGGAAGTTGAGGACCACTTTGAGTAATTCAGTGGGCTATAGGTAAGCGTTTGTCCCTAATTTTGGGCCATGGGCTCCGGGGAAAGGGAGACGCAGTGCCGTGGGACAGGTGTACCATTAGTGCTTCGGGTCCCGACCCATCCCGAACCAGTGATTAGAATCCGGCATAGTCTAGTTGAAGTTATCATCAAATGTATTGCATTCCTAAATTGGATTTTTTCTTAATAGAAACAGCATTTTGAACAATCTACTGGATTTTGGGAGCCTTTTTCTGTTAGTTTGAGTGTTTAACGACCACCGTGAGTAACGGGATATAGCTGACGTTCGTTCCTAATTTAGGGAGACGTTCAAGGCAGTGGGGTAGAGTTAGAACTCAGAAAATCACATCACCCATGCCTTACCTAGAATTTAAACCCGGCCCCTATCTTAGACGAGTGATTAAATCCCAAGCGTGGTACCACTCTGCCATTGGGCTGCAAAGTTTGGGAGCTGTCCATTTTCTAGTACCATTTTTGATTTTACCGCGGTTGCTAGTTGGACAAGAAAAAGAAATAAACAAGATTTTACAGCGAAATTTCTCAGGAATGACACAACTTTAATTTAGAATAAAACAGCAACGTTTATTCACAATAAATATTTATTTCAACATCTACTATAGTTTCGCTGAGCGCTGGGTCAGCTTCACGAGGACAAATGGAGCGTAAACATTCAAATCATTGAGACATCATGAGAGTTCTCACGATCACGTATTTTGGTGTGTTGTTTCCACGCGCTTAAAAGAAATGGAATAGACGTCATTCCGTTGACAAGCCGTGAATAGTTGTGGTATATGTGTAAAGATTATAATATATTTAGCTTGGTAATCGAATCAGGTTTATCAATAAGCGTAGCGCTTTCAAACAAAAATTTACGATTATTTTCGTAAAAGTATTGGGTTGTAGACGACTTTTTCAGTACGACATAGACTTCTTCTCCAATACGAGAGAATTGGGCAGTGACCCCATTTGCTCCTGAGATTTGCTTCAGAGTTTAAAAAATTATCAAAAGTATTAATTTCAAAGTTATTTTCAAGCCTATAGCAAGGTGGTTTTTACTGATCAAAAGTTTATGTCGAAGACATAAATTCCTGGGGAATGTATCAGATCCTTTGGGAATGTGGTCTTTCATACATAGGACAGAACCACAGGGATTTAAGTTTACGTGTGAAGGATCACAGAGTAATGAACTGTGAACTGAAGAAGCCCAACATTGTCACGAAAATAACCCTAAATGTTTCTTTGGAAACGCTACGCTTCTTGATAAACCTGATTCCACTATCAAGCTTAAACCTTTAACTTGCTGGAACGAATTAACTCGGGATTAACAAAATCGGCTGAAATCAACACGAAATAATATATTTTCTGTCTAAAAAGTGTGCCGAACGAGACTCTGAAGAATTCATTCATGGTATGTTTAGCTGTCCCAAAATCTGCTCATAAGAGTTACCTTAAAAACAGTATAAAATAGTTGCTTTTGTCCTTAGATTAGCCATTCAGGTTTACGATTGACACGAATCCTCACTGACAAATTAACTGATAAATGGCCACGGCAATGGAGAAAAAATTAAGGAAGGAGAAATAACATGTTTGAATCACTTACTTTTACTCAGTTGCATGATGTTCATGTCAAGACGATTAGCCCTTTCATATGATAATCTGTGTCGTGGAACAAGGAATATAAAACTACAATGAAAAACCTATCAACTGTGGCAGGTTTGTTTTCGGTGCTGCGGAAATCAGAGATGGTAATGATAAATTGTTTTGCCATAGCTTTCGTAAAATCCCGTCGTTATTAAGCATTTCTCTTTAGAGAGAGCAAACGTTTTGGGCACCGCAACTCTTCACGGCTAAAGGGTTAATATATTAAAGGCTTTCAACATACACCGCAACTCTTCACGGCTTGTCAAGGACATATCTACTCCTTTTCTCGTAGAGAAACTTTCTACCAATTTCAATGGAATTCATTACTCTTTGTACGTCAGTCTTAATTACCCTATTTAAGGTATCAAGATTAAACTCTTCAGGAGTTGTCTGACTCAGAAACTCAAGTGCAAACCGATTAAAATTATGATGAAACTGTTGCTTCGGTTTTTATCCCTATTCAGTAAAGAAAACGCCATATGCCTTTTCACTGAGTAGACACTTAATCCGTCCAAGCACGGTAATTAACCAAGAGGTAAAATGAAGCTCACAGCATCCAGAAAGCTAAAAGGTTTTAATTAAAATACTATTAAAGCGCAAGTACTTTCGGACCAACAATTCGTCCGTCTTCTGGCCTGGAGCAAGCATCCGAGGACGTCAGTCTCTCTCTTTTTGATTGGAGGTTTAACGTCCACCGTGAGGGACGCCTGTCTTATATACACTGACGGAAAAAAATCCCAACACCACGAAAAAATAGTTTTAGCGGAATGACATGGCGGCAATACATTTGTATAGGTAACATATTTAATCGATTAAGGTTTCAAGATCACAGCTTATTGTAAGCGCGAGAAGAGCCATTTTAAATGTGAAATGCTGGAACATTAATAACCGGTGTAACCGCCAGAATGTTGAATGCAAGCACGCAAACGTTCATGCATTGTGTCGTACAGGTGCTGGATGTCAGTTTGTGGGATGGAGTTACATGCCTGTTGCACTTGGTCGGTCAATACAGGGACGGTTAATGCTGGTTGGGGGTGACGCTGGAGTTATCGTCCAATGATGTCCCATACGTGCTCGATTGGTGAAAGATCTGGTGATCCAGAAGCCCACGGCAACATGTCGACACTCTGTAGAGCATGTTGGGTTACAACAGCGGTATGCGGGCGAGCGTTATGCTGTTGGGAAACGCCCCCGGAATGCTGTTCATGAATGGAAGCACAACAGGTTGAATCACCAGACCGACGTACAACTGTGCCGTCAGGGTGCGTGGGATAACCACGAGAGTGCTCCTGCTGTCATAGGAAATTGCTCCCCAGACCATAACTCCAGGTAGAGGTCCAGTGTGCCTCTGCCGCAGACAGGTTGGTTGCAGGCGCTCACCTGGCCTCCTTCTAACCAACACACGGCCATCACTGGCACCCAGGCAGAACCGGCTTTCATCAGAAAACACAACATATCTCCACTCCGTCCTCCAATGAGCTCTAGCTTGACACCACTGACGTCGAAAAGGGCAGTGGTTTGGAGTCAGTGGAATGCACGCTACAGGGAGTCTGTCTCGGAGCTGTCCTTCAAGTAACCGATTTGTAACAGTTCGTTGTGTCACTATGGTGGCAACTGCCGCTCGAATCGCTGCCACAGACGCGGTGCGATGCGCCACGGCCATACGCCGTACACGGCGGTTTTCCCTCTCAGTAGTGCCATGTGGCCGGCCGGAACCCGGCCTTCTTGAGGCAGTTCCTTCCCTTGACCACCGCTGCCAACAATCATGCACAGTGGCTACATTCCTGCCAAGTCGTTCTGCAATATTGCGGAAAGAAAACCCACCTTCTCGTAGCCCTATTACACGACCTCTTTCAAACTCCGTGAGCTGTTGATAATGGATTCTTCGTCTTCTTAAAAGCATTATTGACAAACATCAACACCCTACGTCGAATCTCAACGATAACTAACGCTCACGAACGTTCCAGTGCGTATTTACAGCAAACCTGCTTTGCATGTTCCGAGGGGCGCTACTAGCGCCACACGTATGCGCCGAGCGCGAAATTTGCATAGACGTCATCTTACAGATGTACTCTCACGGCCTACCAACTGTCGTTTATCTAACACAACCCCTTCTTGGTGTTGGGATTTTTTTCCGTCAGTGTAGTTTTGTTTGCCGCATACGTGAATATGATTGGTATAGTCAGTTCACGTGGTCAACCGAATGGAATTCAAGTCATGAAATTATAATTTTATGAAATGTCATCATACTCTTTCATACCGGGTTCTCTTTTCTTCTTCATAACCACACTTCTGCAGGGCAAAAGTATGTACCTCAGAAGTTCATCGTTACAACATAATGATAATTTATGGAAGATATGAAGAATTCCTGTAAACAGTGTAGCGCGTTTTTGTCCTGGTGCCAATTAGGATCCGCAGTGCTTTTGTCCGGGTGCCTTTCCACGCAAATTGATACTTCCAATTCTCTAAATATTACATTATAACCCCAACAGACACATAGTTTCTTTTATATAATATAGAAAGGCCATTATTCCATTGTTTTACAGGTAGTTTTTAGAAAAAGCCATATTAGACATAAGTTCTTTGGGGAATCTGGTAATGACACTGATCAATTAATCGAATGGCAGCTCTACTTCCCATTCTTAATTTCTATGGAGAACATCACGAAGGCCATTCCATGTCATGCATTTCGAATTTAATTCAAAACAGTGGTTTAATAATACATCTAAGATCTCAAGTGCCGACTTCTGAAAGAAGCGGGGAAGCTATAGAAATTATGACGCAATATGATGACTTCGCAAGACAGCTCCAAAACAACAAGCTAGGACATTCCGATATCACATGTCATTATGTTAATGCCTCACTATTATCTCAAGTATCATTTCGTAACAAATTAGAAGTTCTATAAAATTATTTTAAAGACCATAGCCATTGGAATTCGTCCTGAAATGTGATACACATCTTTGTGTAATGACAAAAGTCACGTAATATAGTTCGTTAGAAATGAATCATTCAAATGCGATAATTAGCAACCGTAAAATATTTAGGTAGCTATGCTTTCATAACATTTTTTATATATCCTGTGGATTTCTAAAGAGTTGCTCTCGAACTGATTTAATTTGTAATTAAATGTTATAATAATTGCTTCCATTGTGCTGTCGCTTTCATTTATTATCTCCTTGGAATATTTATCAGTTATAGACTTTTTTTTATTTTCGCGGCTTGGCGGTGCCGTGGCGACCTAAGGCTATCTGCAGTCAACCGTCCTTAATGTTGGACCACTGGTTCCGTGTGGGAGGGAGAGAAAAGCCTTGGAACAGGTTGACCATTCATGTCTCATCCAGGAGCAGGATGAGTTCGGAGATTGGACAAAGACCCGTGCAATGTGGTACTTCCATCAATGTGGATTTTTCATTCACGAATTTATCTGTACGAAACCACGACTGCAAACACGGGTTTCATCGTCCAGGTGACCAAACATGCAGCTGTTACTACTGAGAAGGAGAGAAATATATAGCAGCACACTGATTACCCATTTGTTTTCACCCTAAAAGTAAAGTTTAAGGCATTAACCATCTGTGTCACAAATGCGAATACCGCGTCAGCCGAAACAGAAGTGATATGAGATTGAGCCTAAAGGCTCAGATAGGAAAGCGTGCATATAGTTTGGCAAATAAAAGTAGTGCCAGTTGACAAGGAGGCGAATACCAGGCTACGGCGACTCAGGAAATACTGTTTTGAAAAGAGAAAGAACGGGCGTGAGGAACACAGGACTTCATTTCTAAGTGACCCGGGTCCGACGGCTAAGCGTGTTCATCAGATATGGCGCACAGTGGGTATTCAACGATTTAAAACAATCTAGCCAGAACGAGACCATGAGCAATTGTGTAGAAGTCAGTTGCTCTAAACACTAGACTACCAGTATCCCGTGCCTCTGGCCACTGGACATTTTGTACGTTAACTGTCGCGGTTTGACATATGTGCAGAAATAGTCAAAGTGCTTATCATTAGTAATTCACCTACAGAAAAGTGTTTGACTTCAAGATATTTCGTAATTTGTAAAATATGTGTGAACATTTTACGTTTTGTTAACTGTTCACTTCATTTATTCCTGTTTAATGGGAATAATTATTTCAATGTTACATTTCATTTGAAAACTGGTAGAATACTTAGATATTGAGATGAGATGAATAGTTTAATATTTATTTCAAATACTTTGTCTCCAGGAACATAAAGCACGAAATCTGTTAACTTCGTACAACTCTTATTAACTTGGCCAGACACCGCCAATTTCGTTTGGTGAAATACGAACTATAAACAGTCATCATTCAATAATTCAATAAGGTGACAACTATGGCTTTACATCGTTATCTTCATTGTTACTGTTTAATTTATTATGTTTGCCACGTGCATATGCAAACGGACCCCAGAGTACATTTTATCATCGCCGATAATATTGGAATGTGATATTGGGCCTTTAACATTAACGCAGAGCAATGAATTATCACATCCTCCTTCGCCAAAAAAAAAAAAAAATCCAAAGAGCACTCTCAGATCAAAAGGGAAAACTTCATAACTATATGGAATCAATTACTTTTAAGGGATTTGAATAAATATCTAAGTACAACAGAAATTCTCAGGCCTGACACTAAAATCTGCTGAATCCGTTATAACTAACCAAGATATTTGTATAAAAAAGTTTTCTATTTCGATTGGAACTGCAAATAATAACAATAATACTCAGCACATCCAACTGCAAATAATAACAATAATACTCAGCACAAAATTGGCTGTTAGGGACTTAGTCCTCGTATCACAGCTAGTTCCAAGAGTTATTCCGGGACCAGACCTTGTACGTTAAGGGTAAAATAACAGATATGGAAGTTGTTTCAGTACATTTGCTGCCAGATTTGACCGAAACTGACTCGCGAATATACACTTACTGGCAAGACCATTATTACTACCACTATCATCACAAGTGGAATCATACTACAGAATGCAGCAACCACCTCACCGATTGGTTCGCAATTTAAATAGACCCCCACGGGCTGCGCGTGTCAGTTCGTTCCTAATGAGCTCATGCAAGTGGGGAAAGGGAAGGTCTTGTTGGAGTTTGATAGGAAAATCTTTATCCACCCTGGGTTGTCTAGGGGAATAGTATCTCAGCAATCGTAGTCATCGTTACCTGCTTTCGTGCCTTTTCAGTGAGGATGTGATTGGAATGTTCAAGAAAGGGACACACACATAAGCGCCTAGCACGCCGGAAAAGGGATACTACTCCATGATTGACCGTCTAGGTTGATGCCGATTGGCACATGCTGTCAGAGATAAGGACAGTGAACCAGGGCGCACAGGAAAGCCTTTCCAAGCATGCAACCAAATCGAGGTTCTTGGTAATGCGACTGCATTATCAGGAGCCCCTTTCGTGGTGGTGTAAGTCACTCAAAACCAGTTCAGCGTGCCGTGGGCATAGGAGCACAATGACTGATTGTTAGACAATGGAAAAGACTCGTCTGGTCCGATGAGTCCAAGTTCCAGCTCCAACATGCTGATGGACGAGTCCGTATTTGCACTGGTGAATAGTTGTAATCAGAATGCACTGCTAAACGAAAAGCGGCGCGCGGTAGTAGAATCACCGCACGGGAATTGTTCTCATTATCATTACTTGGTTCCGTCATCAGCAGTCAATACACTCTCACCGCTACATTCTATCTGCTATGGATCAATTTGTCACTTTGCCCTATTTTCATTAAATACGAATCGTATACAAGAATACGATTTGGGTTGTCTTTCCATCTCTCTTGCAAAATTGGTGCTTCAACTTCGAAATTTTTTGCTGAAGATTTCTTCTTTTTAATGGGCTGAAAGAACTGTACACAATTTCAGACATTCTACCTTCAATTTGTGTGTCTGTCTTGGTTTTGAAATTGCATTTGCCCTTTTGATGACTGGATTGAAGAAATTATTTCTGTGTCTGAGAGAGACAGGCATCCGCATCAGATTAAACATGTTTGTTTTTCCGTTCACCCGTCTGTCTCTCCTCCTGTAAGAACGATGCTTGATTTTCTTACTCACTCTCCCTTGTTTTTTGGGGAGATCACTCACTGGTTCTTGACGCTGATTACTTTTACGTTTACAATGTTTTGAGTACCACGTTTTGAATTGTTAGGAATTGCTAATTACGATTGTATTAAAGCGAGGTTCGTGCTTTATACTAGTGAGTATAGAGAGGATTGTGTTTTACTTGAATATTTTCGGTGACTAAGCTATTTGATTCAGCAAAGTGTTTAACAGAAACTTATTCGTTACTCATTAAGTGGACCTTGTAAGTACGACTTTTTATTCAACCTGGCCGTTATGTAGATGTGATCTTAATAAGCTAGTGTACGTTTAATTGAGAATTACATTTGAATGTAAGATATCAAATTATTCGGGTTCAAGGAGTATTACAATGAAGATGAAACGAAAGCAAGCCTAATAAACTTAACTCTTTACCAAGAAAAAACGTAGCATCCAGAAGGAGTCACTCAATTAAGATGAAAATTGGTATGCGCAATGTTCATGTATAAATAAGAAAATGAGTGCAGTTCCAAAGCAGTTTGACCATTTATTCGGATATATCAGCTGAACGAGTGAAATAAGACGGTATGTTGTAGCGCCACCTTTTGCTCGGATACAAGCGGTTACATGGCGTAGCATAGATGCATTCAGTACGCGGATACTGTCCTGAGGTGTAGCATACCAGATGGTGTCCAAATTGAGGGCCAGGTTGGCGACATTCCAGGATGTGCGTAGATGGCGTCCCATCATGTCCCAAACACTCGATCGGTGATAGTTTGGGCGATCGCGCTGGGCATTGAAGGGTGTCGACGTAATGGAAGCAGGCCTCGAAGATTCGTGCCATGTGTGGTTGGGCATTATCAGGCAACACGACGCCAATAGACACTACCCCACGCTCATCGGGTCCCCACACCACTGCAACCGGTGAACCAGTGCCGGCGATGCTCGCTGGTGAGTAGTAGGCAGAACGTAGTCTCCGCGACGCAAGTCGTCTGGACGCGGTCCGGAGTGTCACGTGCGTACTTGTTGACGACGCAACATGGCAAGGAATTCCGTTCAGTACGTGTGTCTCACACAATCTCTTGATCGTCACGTTCAACCGTTGCACTCGACCGTCCACTGCCCATGTACGGTTGGGTTGTGCCCTCCACGATCAGTGGCACTAACATCGTCCGATTACCAAATGCCTGACAATACGGCGACTTGACTAACTGGCGGCCTCTCTCAGCCGGATTATACGTCCTCTCTCAAACTCGCTTAACTGTTCGTAGTGTGCAGAGTTCCGACATCGAGGTATCCTCACAGTCCATGGACGTTAATGCAACCGCAATCCGGTGTCAAAATTGTCTCGCCATGCGAGCTTTACTCTTGATATACGCTACTCGATGTGCGGTTCCGCAGAAGGCCATGCAGTCATTGTTCGTTATTTTTAATCATTTGCGTATTCGACCCTGAGGTATTTTTATTCGGAGTTTGATCAGGATCAAACGATTCTCTCGGGATGCTTCGTTTTTTTGTTGTTGTTTTTTTTTGCAAAGAGTGTAGTTAGTGCATTACACACAAACCAACATAACGCTAAGATAATATTTGCGAAAAGCCATAAATATACCATAGAATTACTGTTATTCTTAAAAAATGAGAATTCGTTTCCTCCGATTTCATCACTTTCGCCTGTTGGAACTATACCAACAGAAGTACTAACCGAAACTTGAAGCGATGTGTCCTCAGGGAATCAGAGTCGAATCCTTTTTGTCCAGGTTTGCGAAAAGTGCCAACATCCAACGATGGCCCCTTACACCTGGCAGTTCTATATGAGCTGATCTAAAGATAGTTACTGTTCACACGCACTCTATCATAAGATGAAGCATCGATTTTAGACGAATCACTTCTTATCTCATTTGTTCTACTTAAACCAGGACACTGCCTGTTTAAAGAACATCAGGTAGCTTGTATTCAGGTTTCGTAACGTTAAAAGGACTCTCTGTTGTCAGTTACAAGGCTTCATTTGTAGTTCTATCACCAACAGACTAGGACACTTTCAAACAGCACATGAAAAAAAAAAATTTAATAAGATACTTAACAGCTCATCAGAACATTCCACGAAGCGTCTTTACAGTTGGGTGGGGATTTGCAACCACGCTGTTTTCATTGAGGTCAACAGTTCCCGTGTTGCGTTGAGTTGTGTGTCCTACTAACTATCTTACCTGGCGTTCCGCAACATCACACAGATATTCAGTTTAGTTGAGATCAGGCAATTTCGAGGCTAATGCTCATATAAACACAGTTTTTGGCAAACCACTCCAGCTCCAAACTGGCCCGAAATCATATAGTATTAGCTACCTGGAAGAACCTAACACCGACTTTAAGCACATAAAAAACTGTAGAATGCATATGGTCTCCGTGAAGTAGCTGGTAGTAGCCGGCGTCTATTAGTTGAACCATACGTGCCAGGGGTCCCATGTACTTCTTTCACGCTAAACATTTCCCATGTCTTACGATCTCCCTAGCCAGCCTACAATCCATTTCGATTGCCAATAAGCGAAGCCTTGAATGAGAGATGCATGGCCATATGCAGCTGTGGCCAAACACGGACTCGGACATTCGCAGAGTGGAGTACATATCGTGATTCATCGGACCAGAACACCTGCCTACAATCTTCCAATCCGCATGCTGCTTGCAACTGGTGTAGTCGTTAACATTGATGAACTGTTTTTAGCAGAAAGGTGGCTCATAGTGCTGCTTGTTACCCATCCGTGCCTGTATGCGTCCTACAGCAGCGTGGAATATTGCTTCGGGTTGATTCACATCTTATCATGCTGTCAACTAAGATACAGAGTGGAATAATCGGCGCCGCCGATTAATCTGTACAAGGCGACGTACCAGTCGTTTGCCTCTGGGATCTACCTCTTAGCCCTTTTACAGTGTTGTCGCCGGTTGGCTGTTTTGCCATTGACCAAGAGCTGTGCTTGGTAAGCTAAAGCTTACAGAGGCCTGTGACGTACTACAGAGGTGAAAGCGTGTTTTGCCATTGTTTTTTCGCCGGTTGGCTTTTTTGTCTTACCAAGAGCTGTGCTCAAGCACAGCTCTTGGTAAGACAGAGCTCAAGCACAGCTCTTGGTAAGACAGCTCTGTGCTCAAGCACAGCTCTTGGTAAGCTAAAGCTTACAGAGGCCTGTGACGTACTACGGAGGTGAAAGCGTGTCAATAAAACAAATCTGCAGCGAGACATTCTGTCCGCGTATCCCAGTTGGGAGAGCAACTTACTCCAGAGTGAGGGGACACACTTTTGTTTTCGCAGGCCCTCAAACAACGCACAAGTGAGGTCTTTTCCGAGATGAACGCATCAATCCTTCGTGTGTCCATAATTTGATTTTTCGTATACTTCAATAATTTCTTAGTACCCATCACGTAACTTCCTTTTCCATCGAGCAACCAAATTCTTGTAAACACTGGTGCTCAAAATTAAAGGGCAATTTATAAATTTCTATATAAATTAAAGTTTTCCTGAGGAAATTCAATGTAATTTGGTAAACAGGTTTTTCTTTCATTACCTATGTAACTCAAACAAAAGAAAATCATAATCTTATAATTTGCACGTGTTAATATCATAACCTTGTAATTCACATAAAAGACCAGTTCATGAAAGAATTTTCAAAGTATTTTGTCTAAGGCATGTGGCGTTTCAATATGGAGTATTACTACCTCTGACAGCCATGCAGTTCCAGCAAGGATTCCTCATTCCTTTTTGTGAGGGTACTTGAGAGGTTAATGACCACTGCTCAACAAGAACTGTTCTGAGTTCTTCACGAGTTCTGGCAGGCGGCTGACGAGCTCCAATGTGTTTTCCTACAGTATCCCATACATGCTCAATGGGATTGAGGTCGGAGATCTGTGGATCCACTCATTTAGTCGAATATCTTCCTCTTGGAGTAAATCGTCAACCAAATGAGCTCGATGAGGTTAGATATTATCGTTCAGAAGAAGAAAATCTGGATCGATGGCTTACGTAAATGGCCTGATTTATGGGATCACGATCTCGTTTCTGCACTACACGGCAGTAACAGGGCGATTCAAAAAGATGTGCAAGACTGCGCGCCCGTTCGCCATGATTCCTGCTTATATCATAATGCCGCCACCACTAGAATTATCCCTTTCTCTTTTGCTAGAAGTTAACTACAGTATCATGTATGCTACGAGTAATGGAAGAGGTACTGTGGCATAAATCGGCGGCAATTTTAATGCTGGTTACGAGGATAATGTGTCACAACACACAATACATATAACCCTGCTAAAAATGGGATTGCGTAGAATCAGGCCGGTTCGAGTGCCCGTGTTAACCTCGATTCACAGTAGAAAGCGCCTACAATGGGCTAACGTTTTATAGACATTCACAGGGACTAGCATCAAAGCTAGTCCCTGTGAATGACTATAAAAGGTGTGTTTTGTTCTGATGAATCTCGTTTACTTTTTGCACCATGCGAAAGGACGGGTACGTATGCAACGTTTACCAGGGAAAGCGTTGGCACCAGGAGGCACCGTTGGATGAAAACAGGCCGGTGGAAGAAGTGCGATGCTGTGGATAATGTTATGCTGGGGAACACTGGATCCAATCGTTCGTATACGGGAAACTATAACGTCTAATATCTGCCTAAACATCATTGCAGAACAGGTACATCCTTTCACGGCAACGAAATTTCCCTCCAGGAGTTTCTTCCTCCCGCAGGGTAGTAAGTCATACCACACTGCCTGAACTGTTCGAGAATGGTTCGCGGAACATGAGAAAGATTTCCTGGTATTGCCCTGGATTTCACATTTCCCAGACATCAACCGACTGGAGCAGCTGCGGTTAGTGTGAAAACAGCAAACCGATATTCAGCGTCTAAATCACGTAGCTTACAAGAGTTAAAGGACCTGCTGGTAACGTGTTGATAGCAGATACCACAAGACACCTTTTAGAAATTTAGTAGCGCATTTGCCTCGCCTGATAAGAGTTTTGGTGGCACGTGGCAAACCAACATTATATTAGGCCGGTGATCAAAATGTTTTGGCACTTCGGTGTATGTGAGTTTTAATTACGCTTTTGAAGAAACCCATAAACTTTGTGACGTGCATGCACCGCCGGACGCACATGAGATAAAGGCAGATACCAGCGAAATATTGTGTCCGCGTAGCTCAGTTGGTAGAGCGACTTAATCCGGTGTGAGGGGATCCAGATTCGATGCCCGTCGTGGACAAACTTGTAAGTTATATTGGCGCCCGAACTTTCAGGATGACCCGGCTGTTAAGTTTCTAGCAATGATGCGATGTTATTTCCACACGGCGAGACAGAAAAATGAGAATCCTTTTTTCAGTGCTTCGAAAAAATAAATCAGTGTGATGTTACGTTCCACACTATCTGGAATTTCTCAAATGCACGTTCTTCATGGGATGACTGCCTACAGCGACACATGGCCCCGGCTGACTCTTGGGCCATGTCCCGGCCATTTTTCGGGGAGGGGAGATGTGACGTGCCTGCACTGCAGGACACAAATGAGATAAAGGCAGGTAGCAGCGAGACATTCTGTCCGCGTAACTCAGTTGGGAGATCGACTTATTCCGAAGTGAGGGGACCTAGATATGATGCCCGTCGTGGACAAACTTGTAAGTTATATTGGCGCCCGAACTTCCAGGATGACCCGGCTGTTAGTTTCTAGCAATGATGCGATGTTCTTTCCACACGGTTACATAGCAAAAATGAGAATTCCTTTTTCAGTGCTTCGAAAAAATAATTCAGTCTGATGTTACATTCCACACCCCAAAATGTCTGGAATTTCTCAAATGCACGTTCTTCATGGAATGACTGCCTACAGCGACACATGGTCCCGGCTGAACCGTGGGTTATGCCCCCAGCCCTCTTTCGGGGAGATGTAACGTGCCTGCATTGCAGAACACGCATGAGATGAAGGCAGATAGCAGCGAGGCATTCTGTCCTCGTAGCTCAGTTGGGAGAACGACTTACTCCGAAGTGAGGGGGACTCGGATTCGATGCCCGACTTGGAAAAACTTGTACGTTATAACTTCTGAAATTCGTCTTATCCGAAGTAAGCGTTTCCAAGGAATTGGAATGAGATAAAATTCAGTGAGAGTGAGCGAAATAAAGTAAAATAAAATCGATGAAATTAAGGTAAAAGCAAAATATATATATATATTAGTGTCATACGGTTGAAGTACTTTTCTCAAAGTCAGAAGTCCATTCTTCATTTCAGTGATCACTAGTTTATATGCAGACCTGTAACCCTTTTGTTGTTGGTTTTGCGTTTCTGAAGATATTTAATGAAGAGATTTGTCTTTCGAAATTTTTTTCGCAACAACTCATTTTACCTTAAAATTTGCACTTCTACATTTGAGGAACCTGTTGTTTTCTAATTCTTTAAAGAACAGTTTTCACATTTTGAGTTGATCTCTTTTCGATATTCAACTGATCTTGTAAATTCGCACGTTTGTTCCTTTGCAGAATATCATTCGATAAGATTATCTCAAATAATTCTAATCGTAAAAAGATGAATTTGAGATATCATCTTTTTGATGCATCGAACGCTTAGGAAATCTTCACTGAGAATTATTTTATAATGCGTTTCAAAACTGAGAACAAAGAGGAAAATAAAGCTTTCACGTTAAGTACTTCACATTCTCTTAATAGTTTTCATTAAAGAAAGCGATTTTTTTCATCTTGAACAAACGTTCTCCCAAAAATTAGTTTCTTTTGAAACCATTTGAATACTTTCCAATAAATCTATGACCATTTGATTTTCTCCTTAAACTTGGACAATGGAAATGGCGAAGTGCCCGGGGCATGATTTAGAAAAAGAACTTCAATGAAACTCCGGATCCAATAATGATCTCAAAGTGCTTTGACATTTCATGACCACATCTTTTACATACGCTAGTTGAGCGACTTTCGATTGAAGCATTGTTTGAAGGGATCACTTTTATATAATAAGTTTCAAGTTGATAATACATAAAAATCATTAAAACGCAGTATACAATCAAGTTGAAAAATCATTTTTGGAGTTTTGATCTTTTTTGTACCGGAAAAACGAAGTGATTTAGTAAGCATTATTTACTGTCACAAAATTTCAACAGCATGATTTCTTTTGTAATTTGGTTTAAGTAAGAACACTACAAAAATAATTTCGGAGTTTTCTTGACGTACAATAAGACTTTTTAACAATATATTAAAATATAAACAGGAAGTTCGCGGTAGTTGATTAGTTTGAAAGAAACGCATTACCGCCTGAACCCATCCGTTTTAAAAAATCAGATCGTAAAAGCACCATAGTTTTTATTATAGTATCGAAGAGGAAGTCTCTATAGATTTTTCAAAAGTATTACACAATAGATTTAAATTTCTTATATGGGCATCTGAGGTATCTCTCCTAATTCTGGGTCACTGGTTTGAGAGAAATCATAGCGCTAGTACCATAGGAATTGCCACAAGCTGCTCTAGTACTCAACTGGTCTGAGGGGCAGGCTTCTAACCATTCGTTAGAGATAGGCACGGGTCTGAGACTCAAATGAAGGACAAATTGTGAGTTTGTGTGATGGTGATCGAAAGGTTTGGAATATTTGCATCAGCGCATGTCCCGCGGCGGGTATGTCCCGTGTTTAAACTAGTTCAAGTCGCACACTGCAGTCAATCGAAAGAGATATAAAGTGGTAGTATTTGATGTGAACATCATTGAATGTCGTCGTTCTGTCCATGGTTGGCAGCGGCGGATTTACGACTAGGCCAACTAGGCAGCTGCGGATTTACGACTAGGCCAACTAGGCAGCTGCGGATTTACGACTCGGCAGCGGCGGATTTACGACGAGGCCAGCTAGGCAGCGGCGGATTTACGACTAGACCAACTAGGCAGCGGTTTAGGAGCCGAGGGTGTAGAATCTAGAAAAACGGAGAGAATCGAACAGAAAAGTGTTCCTCCTGGATAAGCATGAACCTCTTTGTCTATGTTCACAAATATTTTTTATAACCCTTAATTTAATAACAAGTTAAATGAAAAATTTTTTTATTTAAATATTACTTATTTAAAAATAAAATTATACTACCAATTATTAAATTCTTAACTTAAAGATAAGTTTATTAGAAAATATTATAAATGGGACGCATACAAAATTTGGCCTAGTGCCTCAAAAGCCTTCCATCCTAGACTGGGACAACTCTAAGATCATAAACACACCTAACTCTGTTTATTCCTTGTCATTTAGAGAAAGCCTCTATAGTTCGGCTTATAATACACGCTGCTGTAATAACTATTATCCTTGTGTTTTACCTGAACCCTGGAGCAATGTGATTAAGGAGGCAGCACAATAACTATTGTTCCTATTGAGTAATTTTCGTTGGCTAATTATGCTTGTTCGACTGTCTTCTTATCTGGTATATCATGTGACACTGACATCACATTTCCCAGGATGCATCTGCTCCACGTATTTAAAGCCAGCATGTAACCACATGATGGAAATCACATCTGATAAAGGTGTCACTGTGACACCGAAAGTGCTCATGTTTTTAAACTTTTTAAACTGTACATAGATTTCGTTTTTTAGCTGCATAAATATCATCGTGCAACAAGACAGATCTATTTTAATATTAGCCTTAAATATGGCACTGGTGGTTGGGATGCCTAAAAGATAAACAGCCACAGCCGGCTCATTAGGAAACTTTTGCTTTACGAGTTTAAACTCTGCCATAACGCTGCTGATGCAACACGAAACATTTGTCATGCGAAAGGGGAAGGTTCCGTGGACCACAGTACCGCAGCCAGATGGTTCAAGAAATTTCGCTCAGGTGACAGAAACGTCGACGATCAGCCAAGGTCAGGTAGGCCGCGAACTGTGGAATTGGATACCTTGCGCCAGGCCTTAGAGGCAAATCCGACAACCAGTAGACGGAGATTATCAGTCGAGCTGGGCGTATCATATCCCACCGTGACACGTCACCTTCCAAACCACGGCAAGGTCTACAGGAGCTGCCACATTGTCCCTCATGAACTAACTCCAGTTAAAGCAAACCGCAGCGTGGAAGTGTGCACGAAACTCCTAGAAAACTCACGCGATGTACGTTTCAGCAAGATAATTGTTACGTTCCATGAAATGTGGTTCTATTTCCGTAATCCTAACACACAACTTCAGTGGTTGATCCCGAGCCTGCTTCCTGAACCTGTTGCCAAACATCGGCCCTTCGAGCACAAGGTGATGCTCTCTGTCTGATAAAATGTCGAGGGAATTATCCATTGAGAATTTGTTCCAGATGGTCGATCCATCGACGCCAACATGTACTCTGAACAGCTGGAGTGTATTTATGCCGGTTTGGAGGAGAAGTACCCGGTACTGGTGAACAGAAAGTGCGCTCTTCTACAGCAGGACAACGCTCGGCCTCATACCGCGCGAACGACCCGGGCAAAACTCCTGGAACTTGAGAGCATGGAACTGATGCCGCACCCAGCATATGTTCCGGACCTTGCTCGTCGGATAATTACTTGTTCCAATCAATGGTCTACTTCCTTCGCGGGCAGCACTTCTACAACTAAGAGGTGGTGACAGCTGAGGTGAAGAAATTCTTTGCCTCGGTGGAAAAGAACTGGCACCCCCGCTGAAACAAAGAACTGGCGCTCAGATGGCTAAAGACGGTGCAACACGATGGCCTATACTTTGAATGCTCGTCAGCTTTCTTTGGTCGTAAAGGTACGTATGAAGACATAAAGTGATCGAAATATTGCAAAACTTTCGACTCACCCTCTGTAGAATCGAAGGATTGACAGACAGATGGCTAAAGACGATGCAACACGATGGCCTATACTTTGAATGCTAGTCAGCTTTCGTCGTAAAAGTACGTATGAAGACATAAAGTGATCCAAATATTGCAAAACGTTCGACTCACCCTCTGTAGAATCGAAGAACTGGCAGACAGATGGCTAAAGCGGTGCAACACGATAGCCTATACTTTGAATGCTAGTCATCTTTCGTCGTAAAAATACATATGAAGACATAAAGTGATCCAAATATTGCAAAACTTTCGACACACCCTCTGTAGAATCGAAGAACTGGCAGACAGATGGCTAAAGACGGTGCAACACGTTGGCCTATACTTTGAATGCTAGTCAGCTTTCGTCGTAAAGGTACGTATGAAGACATAAAGTGATCCAAATATTGCAAAACGTTCGACTTACCCTCTGTAAAATCGAAAAATTGGCAGACAGATGGCTAAAGACGATGCAACACGATGGCCTATACTTTGAATGATAGTCAGCTTTCGTCGTAAAAGTACGTATGAAGACATAAAGTGATCCAAATATTGCAAAACTTTCGACTCACCCTCTGTAGAATCGAAGAACTGGCAGACAGATGGCTAAAGCGGTGCAACACGATAGCCTATACTTTGAATGCTAGTCAGCTTTCGTCGTAAAAGTACGTATGAAGACATAAAGTGATCCAAATATTGCAAAACTTTCGACTCACCCTCTGTGGAATAGAAGAACTGGCAGACAGATGGCTAAAGACGGTGCAACATGATGGCCTATACTTTGAATAGTAGTCAGCTTTCGTCGTAAAGGTACGTATGAAGACATAAAGTGATCCAAATATTGCAAAACTTTCGACTCACCCTCTGTAGAATCGAAGAACAGGCAGACAGATGGCTAAAGACGATGCAACACATTGGCCTGTACTTTGAATGCTAGTCATCTTTCGTCGTAAAGGTACGTATGAAGACATAAAGTAATTCAAATATTACGAAACTTTCGACTCACCCGATGTAGCTCCATTTCTTCCTTGTGAAACCAGTAGTCCTAAATTAGAGACAAACGACTGCTTGTTGTCCATGAGTTGTTCATTGTGGTCTATAAACCTCGAAACAAAAAACGAAGGATCTCAGCATCTGTGACTTTCCTGCGTTTCGAATTCAGAGCTAGCAGTACGAGGAGCTAAAAGTCCAATGACAAAAATATCCACCAGGTAGCTGTTCCACCTAAAATGTTATTCAGCGTACAAAAGAATAAGCGACACTCGGAAATAATAGTAAACGTGTCCACATGTGGATGAACAAAATTATCTTGGGTTAGAGATACTGGACTGAGATACTCATTATGCCTTACAATATATTACTCTTAAATTATACGTCACTGGAGTATAAGTTTTACGTCGGAGTATCTCTACACTGTATGTCGGAGAATCAATTATACGTATCAATATCGGAGTATTAATTAACCGTCGCTGGAGTATCAACAATCACAGAGTCCCCAATCCAAGAAAGCAACGGTGCAAGAAGTGTACGGAAGGTCACGTGCTTTGTTTTCGCCAATAAAAAGGGACTTGTGTATGACCATGTCGTTCCACAAGGGAAAAATTTACTGGTGTCTACTATTCTGAAGTTTTTAAAAATTTTCTAAAGAAAACATTTATCTAAAATGCAAAGAACATGCACAGACTGGTTGGATTTTGCATTAATATAATGACTCTGCACATCGTTCTTTGCTTACACAGCCGATTATCCAAGATCTAAGCATTGAAATCATTGCACACCCTCCGTTTTCACCGGACCTGGTGCCGTGTGAATTCCAACTATTCTCTGAAGTGAAAAGACAACTTCGTATGCTTAGGTTTGCATTAAACCCTGAACTGAACAATGCTGTGATGGGTATCCTGAACCACATGTCGAGGAAGGGCTTCGAACACACCTTCCGGAAGTGGATAGAAAGCTGGGACCTGTGCATTTAGATAGTGGCAGAATACTTCGAAAGTATGTAAGTGGGAGTATATTTACTGCATTACACTTCTTCCCGATGTAAAATCAGTCTCGTTATTTCTTTAACAACCCCTGTATCTCTTCGAGTTTGAGAATGCGTTTAGCTAGTACCTGCAGATTGTAAAGTTAAAGTACGATGAAATGCTGAATGACTCAATGTTTAAAATGCTTTCTTCACCCAGGGCACAACACGAAATTCCAGACTAGTGGACTACTGCAGTGTATGAATTAATTTGCATTGGCCAATGTATAAATTTATTTACATTGAGTATCTGACGGACATTTTCGCAAAAAAATGATTATAATATTGAACACGATTGCGTTTCATGGCTATGTGTTCAGCGTCTCTCAGAACGTCATACATCTTTAAGTGACCATTGTTCACTCTTGCTCTGGCGTCCATTTTTAGCACGTCTTTTGTAAAAAAAGATCGTGCTTATGTTATCGGTTTGTCCGTCCGCCTGTACCCACGGTATCTCTGCAACTATTAGTCCGATTTGAAAAATTCTTTTTGCATTCGAAAGTTTGAAATATGCGAATGATGACCCTTTATTTCGTTTTTTTTTACGATTTACAATTTCGCCGCTAGAGGGCGTAAATGCAGATGATGTCGATTTCAAAAATACGTTTTATTCCACATATTTGCTTCTAAACATTGAATTGAAAAAAACTTATCTTTCGATTCCATTTATATCGAAGAATATTTTGGATATAGTTTCTTTTTTTCAAATTACGCATAGATATTCCGCTAGGGGGCGTAAAAGTAAATTGCTTTTTTTCCGATAACTCTTCTTCTAAAACTCCGATTTGAAATTTGTTTTTTTCAGCGGATACATCGTCTGATGCACAATCTTTTGTATATAATTTCAAATTTTTTGTATATAATACTTTGGCCACCAGGGGGCGTAAGTGTTAATTTTCGCTTCTGATGTATTTGCCATAAAATCTGAGCTTCTAAAATATCGATTGAAAAAATTCTTTCGTGGACTGCTGCCACTCATATCGATAAACCTTTTCGGGATATTTTCTTCCTAAAATATTTCACAATTTCTCCGCCAGGGGGCGTAGATATATACCTTAGTTTTGTCAATATCTCGACTTCTAGGAGTAGGATTTGAAAAATTACTTCTTTGTTCATAGTATTTTCCGTGTGACATGTTTTTCATACATCTTCAAAATTTTCAAGTAATTCATAGACTTTCCGCTAGGGGGCGTAGATATATATCTTATTTTTGTCAATATCTCGACTTCTAGGAGTCCGATTTGAAAAATTACTTCTTTGTTGATAGTATTTTCCGTGTGACATGTTTTTCATATAATTTCAAAATTTTCAAGTAATTCATAGACTTTCCGCTAGGGGGCGTAAAGGTAAATTGCGTTTCTCCCGATATCTCTGCTTCTGAATCTCCGATCTGAAAAATTCTTTCTGCACCGGATACAGCTCCTGATGGGAAATCGTTTGCACATATTTTCTAATTTTTGTGAAAGAAATGGTTTGGCCACCAGGGGGCGTAAACCTTAATTTCCGCTTCTGATGCATTTGCAGCAAAATGTGAGCTTCTAAATTCTCGATTGAAAATAACGTCGTTTGTAGACTGATACTACTCATGCCGAGAAACGTTTTAGAAACATTTTCTTCTTATAATAGTGCACGGTTTCTACGCCAGGGGGCGTAGAGGTGTATCTTATTTTTGTCAATATCTCGACTGTTAGGAGTCCGATTTGAAAAATTCCTTCTTTGTTGGATAGTGTTTTCCGTGTCACATGTTTCTCATATAATTTCAAAATTTTTCACGTAATTCATAGACTTTCCGCTAGGGGCGTAAAGGTAAATTGCGTTTTCCTCTATATATCTGCTTCTAAATGTCCGATCTGAAAAATTCTTTCTGCACCGGATACAGCTCCTGATGGGAAATCGTTTGCGCATAATTTCTAAGTTTTGTAAAAGAAATAGTTTGGCCACCAGGGGGCGTAAACCTTAATTTCCGCTTCTGATGTATTTGCAGCAAAATATGAGCTTCTAAATTCTCGATTGAAAATAACATTGTTTGTAGACCGATAATTCTCATGTCGACAAACCTTTTAGGAACATTTTCTTCTTAAACTAGTGCACGGTTTCTACGTCAGGGGGCGTAGATGTATATCTTATTTTTGTCAGTATCTCTACTTCTAAGAGTCCGATTTAAACAATTCCTTCTTTGTTGGATAGTGTTTCTAGTGTGACATGTTTTTCTTATAAATTCAAAATTTTCAAGTAGTTCATAGACTTTCCGTCAGATACTATTGTTTTCCATACCGGTTCCATTGACTTTGAATAGCTTTAATAAATTTAAGCGTCAGAACGGATTCAAAAGACGTGCTTATTACACCCGCAAATTGGGTGTTATCTTTCTTGCTTTTTCTGTGTGTGTACGTTTGTACTACAACATACTTTATACTACAATTGGCTCCAGAGAGGAAGCGTCATGTTCTCGCGCATATTCTGGAATGGTGCGTCACTATTTAATGATAAGGTAAAAACGCTATGTTATGCACGATTGAAACGAAGTCTGAAGGTGACAGATGTACTTCTCAAAATTACATTTAATGAACTGTATACAAGCATAAAAGACACTTATAAGATATTTCAGACTCCAGGACTCCTTCATGGAGTCTGAAAATGACCGCATAAAAAGTTGTCTTGGCATATAAATCAGGTAGTTGTTGCCACTTAATTCAAATCACAGAAGCAAATAAAAAGTCAAGCAATTTACATACCGGAGGCCTGCACCAAACACAAGTAAGAGGGGCGAAACACTGTTCCAGACTTCAGGGTGGAATGTAATTTTCTTAAATTTTTACAGGTACAATTTCTTTCCAAGCCTGGGAAACATGGGTAGGCGAATCCTCGTTGCAACACATATTAAGGAATCTGTGAATGTACAGACTCTCTGTAAAGCGGATTTGAGTCTTACTGGCTGGAGTTGTCAAAATTCTGGCTTCTTCCCAGTTTGGGTAGTAAGTTCCCGAAGTGACGAGGCGATACAGAGCAGTAGTTGAAGTATGTATTTTTATGTTATATTTATGTTCCAAAAAGCGCAATTTCACATTCCTAATCGTAGAACCAACATACATCGGGGGGGGCTCTAGGTCCCCTGGCTTCAGAGGAATCTTGAACACACCAAATCGTTCCAGGTGGTTCACCGGATCTCTGTCTTTGCGAACGATGCTAAAGATAGTGTTAGTTCTAAGGCCAAAATGCCGAAATTCAGGTTATTCTTATGACATATATTTTTCAGAATGTTTGTGACTTCGGGGACAAAGTCCATAGAACCCACAAATCGGTGTTTTGGTTGGTCACCCTGAAGTTTGCAACAGCGTGTGTCCCCTCCTACCTGTGTTTGGTGCAGGCTTCCGGTATGTAAATTGCTTAGCCTTTTTATTTACTTCTGTGATTTGAATTAAGTGGCAACAACTACCGTATTTATATGCCATGAAAACTTCTTATGCGGTCATTTGCATCCGATGAATCCAGGAGAGTCTGAAAGATCTTATGAGTGTCATTTTAACCTTGTATATAGTTCATTAAATGTAATTTTACGAAGTACATCTGTCATCTTCAGACTTCATTTTAATCGTGCATAACACAGCGTTTTTTTTACCTTATCATTTAATTTTAGTCTGCACACACCGTCATAATGATCGGCGCATCACTAATCTGGATTTTATCTGTTAAGCCCCACGAAACGAAGACGCTCAAATGTGTATTATAACTCGAATCTTTGTCTTCATGCAGTCACACCTCTTTTACCTCCGTATCATGGAAAGCTAGAAATTCGCCCCGTTATATAAGCAAAGATTGTAATAGAGTCGCTTTGGGTCAAGCCTTTATACCGTAAAGATTTATTATTTCTTGTTAGAGCTGTACTAAGCAATGAATATGAAATATTTGGAAAAACGTTTGGTACATTCTTCGTGCTATTTGTGATAGCTCGTTTTACTGATCAATCGGTGAAACTTTAAACAGAATTTGATGTAGTTGTGTAGGTATATTATATATACTGTATCTCTTCTTCGTTCAATGAGATCACACTTTCTATATATTTCCCCCTTCAAGCAGCGATCTTACTTTCAGCTTAAAAAAAGTACTCCTTTTTTTGTGTGAAAAAGAACCAACCATTTTATTGACACAGGACTTGGATTGTCAGAGAATAATACTGTGTGGTTAGTATTCTGGACAGTGTACTGCAAAAGCTTCACGTGTTTATCATTCTATATACTGTAGTAGTTTGGCCCACTGACCTATATCTCTTTTCTTAATTTCGGGATTTAGAGTCCTACGTAAACAACTCTAAAGGCTAAAAACTGTCGCCTGGACCCTGTGTACGGTGCCTGTTTGCAGGTAAGAAAGGAAAGAGCGTCGTAAGGCAAACATTCTACCCATGCTTCATACAGGACCTAGATTTCTGTCTGTTTGTCTGATTTGGCACCTGGCTCTACCTGCGCTTCTAAAACCCCACTCCGATTTTTTAATGCTCAGTGCTTCAGTTATTTTTCCCTTGACATATTTGTGTTGACAAAGGCAATTGAATTTTGAAAAAATTTCAAACTTTATGATTCTTTTTTGCGCGATTCGTTTTTAAATGTGAGCAGTTGTTTCTAAGCTCGGAAGTCTATATTTGCAAAAAAATGTCTTTTGAATTATTTTCTTCCCTTTTTTCATGTTTCAATCTCACTGCGTGTCTTTATGTTTCGAACTTTAACAAACAATGCAACCTGCCTTTACACAGTATTGAAAAAGAAGAACAGTTTCCTTCAAACAATTCCCGCAGAACTTTTTACTTTTTACGAACAACTTTTCTATCAACGTAGCTGAGACTATGTATTTGTGATAATTTGCAAAATTAAAGATTTCCCCATGACTTGTAAACTATTCTGTACTATAAATAAACCAGAAAAACATCCGAATAACCTATCAAAATGAAATGTAAAACACGCAGAATCGTTCAAAATTAATAAATTCATTTATGTGTAGAACAATTACGTAATCTGGTTATACGTACCAGAATTAATTTAAAAAATAAGAAATTCTGGTAGCTTGTGTTTTATAAAGAAATTTCAATCGGGTTTTTTTCTAATTGAAGGTTTAACAACCACCGTGAGCAACTCAGTTGGCTATAATCAGTCGTCCGTCCCCAATTTAGGGCCACTGGTTCCAGGGAAGAGAGATAGCCAGCTCCGTAAGACGAACACAACATTCATGCCTCACCGAGATTCGACCCCAGCCCATTCTTGGACGAATGGTCACAAGCCAGCGCTTAGACCACTGCTTTACCGGGGCGGCTCAAGCATTTTTACAGAGTAATGCAGTATTCAAAGAATTTAATATAACAGCACAATTCACAATTGCCCTTCCTTTTTCTCTTATTTCCTTTTTTCTCGTACTGAATTCAGTTTGCCATTTCAAAGCCAGAAATTTGAATGTAAAAAAATACTGAACACAGACTTTATAAATGTTTCAGTTTTCGAAAATGGAATTAGTTGTTTTAATAAATTAAACTTGTCATCATTTTGAAGAGCAGTTTTGAAGCGGATTGCCATATGGGCCTGGCGAAACATTTTTTCTCTAGTATAATTTTACACAATTTTTCTCAGATAAAGATAAATGTATTTTGTGCTAACAAAATTAAGGTGAAGTTAAAGCTGAGTTAAAAATAATGTATGAAAAATGTGTTAGTCTCATTAAAATTGTGCTTAATCGCTCTCAAAAGAAGTGAACAGGAATTTCAAATTAAGGTACCACGTCTTGCACCAACTGGAGTCTGGAAAAGATGTACTTCCTTTTCTCGTTATGCTTGGCTGGAGACAACACTTTATTTCAGACGATGTCTTAAGAGGTCTTTCGGAGAAAAGAAGGGAAATTTCTTTTACGTGCTTCACCTAAGAAGTAGAATTAAAGAAAGCATACGGATGTCGAAGAGGAGGAGGTCGCTCTTAGGTTATTCTCTCAACTTGTCCGCTTCCGTGAAAGCGTGCATCAATTAACGCAAGTCTCCCTTGTTCACAAAGGGTTCTTCTTAGATCTGAATGCAAATCTTCGCAGAAATCCCCCAGAAGAGAGGCTGGTGCAAGATATGGTTATTGCCGGACTTTAAATTGCGGGTCATTACCTGAAGAGTTTCGAGGGGTGAAGAGCTCTCCGCTTTTGGCCCCGGTGTCCGTTAGAGCATTAGTGTAGATTGCTGAAAATGTTTGAAGGGAAGTGTTGCTAATGACCATGTGAATATTCATAGAATTGCCTTTGTCTATGGCCTCATTTATCGAAAGAGTATGAGGAGGGGTTCAATTCTAGAAATGCTCTGCCGCTTCACGCTTTTCAAAATCTTTGTTTGGCGTTTCGAGCTGTATTTTTGCTTCTTGTGTTATCTGCAAAACTGCGTGCCATTTGCCATAATGTGCGATTTCTAAGAGAACCATTTACCCCATTCTAATTGTTGAAAGGATCCTATGAAAGAATGCCTATGAAATCTTCGAAATCGATAGAGTTAATAATACATCCTTTTTTTCCCCGAGTACCGTTTAGAAACGGAGATACGACAGGGCAAAGCGACTCGGCAATTCCTTAAAATTATGTTTTGTTATAAAAAAAATTAAATTTCTAAAAAATATAATAAATCAAGAAAAAACAAAAGTATTCACAGAAGAAAATAATTTCACGAACACCATATCCAATTTTGAAAAAGAGCTATTTCGTGGACAAGTGTCAGTCAAGAAGAAAATTACTATAACACCAAATCTTAAATACCAAATTTAACATTCAATGAAATAAAGTTTCCGAAATGTGGGAATTGAAGTAGAAGGTAACTACAAATCAGCTCGAAAAATTAATAAACAAGAAAGATTACACCGAATTTTCGGAAGTAACGAACACCTCTTTTGAATCCGTTCTGACGCAATTTAAATTTATCAAAGCCATTCAAAGTCAATGGAACCTTTTTGGAAAACAATAGCATCGAGCGGAAGAAAAATTATTTCAGTCGGGTTTTTAATCCCGCAGATACTGCTGTAAACAAAATGGAGAGCTTACGCCTTCTGGTTGCAGACTTGTGCGTTAAGAAAAAATTGAATTTATATGAAAAACATTTCACAGTGGAAACGCTCTCCAGCACAGAAATAATTTTTAAAATCGGACTCTTCGAAGCAGAGATATGGACAAATATAAGATATGTATCTACGCCTCCTGGCGAGAAAACCATGCATTATTTTAGGAAGAAAGTATTCTCAAGGTTTTCCGCTGTGGGCGGTATCGGTCCAAGTAAAACAAAACTGAGTCAAGTTTTCAGGAGCTCAGATTTTGTTGCAAATACATCAGAAACAGAAATTAACACTTATACCCCCAGGTGACCAAACCATTCTTTACCAAATATTAGAAATTTTATGAAAAACATTTTCTGTCAAGAGCTGTATGTAATACAGAAGGAATTTTTCAAATCGGAGTTTTAGAAGCAGAAATACTGCACAAAACGCAATTTACCCTTGCGCCCTCTAGCGGAAATTCTATGATTTACTTGAAAATTTTGAATTTATATCAAAAACATTTCACATCGGAAACGCAATCCAACAAAGAAGGAATTTTTCAAATCAGACTCTTAGAAGTAGAGATATTGACAAAAATAAGATATACATCTACGCCCCCTGGCATAGAAACTATGCATTTTTTTAAGAAGAAAATATTCCGAAAAGATTTGTCGATTCGATTGGCATCGGTCCACAAACGAATTTTTTTTCAATCGAGATTTTAGAAGCTCAGATTTTGCAGCAAATGCATCGAAAGCGGAAAATAAGGCTTACGCCCCCTGGTGGCCAAACCATTTTTACAAAAATTAGAAATTATGTGCAAAGGATTCCCATCAGGAGCTATATTCCCATCAGGAGCTATAGAAATAATTTTTGAAATCGGAGATTTAGAAGCAGAGATATCGGGGGAAACGCAATTTACCTTTACGCACCCTATCGGAAAGTCTATAAATTACTTGAAAATTTTGGAATTATATGAAAAACATGTAACACTGGAAACACTATCCAACAAGAAAGAATTTTTTAAATCGGACGCCTAGAAGTAGAGATATTGACAAAAATGAGATATATATCTACGCCTCCTGGCGGAGAAACTATGGAATATTTTAAGAAGAAAATATTCCGGAAAGATTTATTGACAGGAGTGCAGATTGCTCTATGCTGATGACACAGTCCTGTAGTCATAGAGCAAAAGTGAGGTGCAGAGTATGTTGTCCCGGATGTACGAAGTTTGCATGTAATTCAAACTGAGTATAAATAAGGGAAAAAACTAATATTATGGTTTTTGAGTGAGCACCTCTTAGTACTGAATGCTTTGAAATTATATATAAGTCTAAATGGGACAGTGATTGACCAGGTGAATGAGTTTAGGTATTTAGGAAGCATGTTTGACAGAGAGAACAAATTGTATGGTGAAATTAGCAGGCGAGTGAATACTTCATTTAAAGTCATAGCTACATTGGGAAGGTTTTCTTTTTTTTTTTTTTTTTTTGATTGGATGTTTAACGACCATCGTGAGCAACTCAATGGACTATGGTCAATGTTCGCCTGTCCCTAATTTAGGGTCACTGGTTCCGAGGAAGAGAGGATGTCATTGCCGTAAGACAAACACAACATGCTTGCCTCACAGGGATTCGAACCCGGACGGGGCTTTTGGAGGTTTTTACAGGAAATATTTGTTCTCAATTGAGTCCCGCATGGCGGTGTATGAAAGTGTAATTGTTCCTACTCTGATTTATGGTAGTAATACTTGGGTACTACAGAAGAAATATAGGAGTCGTTTGTGTGCTGGAGAAATACGAAATACCTTACGGGGTTTTTCTTTGCGAGATACTTTCTGATTGTGTTAGGAATGAAGATGTGTTGCAGTTGTGTGATGTGATGCAAAATGTTGCTAGCAGGGTGGAGACGGTTCTTTGTAAATGTTGAAAGAATAAGTGATGAGATGCTTATTAAGAATTTTTTTTAGTTCAAGTGGCAGGAAAGAAAGGCAGAGGAAGGCCAAGAAAGTCATGGGAGGATCAGATTCAGGAGTGTCTGCATGAAACAAAGATTATGAGCATGAAGTATAGAAGATCTTGTGTACGTCGCGTGATGTAGATCGGTGAAGTCCGAGTTGTGTGTCCAGATAGCTGTAAATGGAGAAGTTTGATACGGCAACAATAAGTAAATAATCATCAGTTAAAAATTTATGTGGTAGTTTATATTGCTTTGGAATGGAGGCTGCCCTCTCGAGCTCTTCAGTTTTTTGCCCTGTTTGCTCAGTCAAAGTGCCCATTGATCCCGCCTTTTTGTATTCCGTTTGTACATATGGGTATGTGCCATCTCTCCTGCTACTTTTCCGAGGCGGAAAGAATATATATTTACTTCCACTTCGATAATAATTTTACCTACCGACCAAGCCCAACTGCATTCTGCTGAGTGCGCCCAACTCCACGTTTCAGTGCCTGCTGTTCCTAACTGTGCACTTCGTTCCAGTAATAAGCTGCCGGAATTCGTCCTAGCGGCTTTTCAACACAAGTAAATGACTTTATACCGATATTTCTTCATTTTTCATCTCGGTAGGTAGTTTACCATATGCCCATCGTGACTCGCCTTGACTGACTTCTGTGTTCTCATCAGCGTTCCTTTCCGTTGCTTGCCATGCTCGTCTTTCGTGCTTTTCTACCCGTCTTCCGTTTTACGTCTTCCTCCATTAGTGGTCCTTGGGTGACGTCATTTGCTCCTGGTTGTGCCATCATTCTAACGGATCTCCGTGTGACGTCATTGTTCGTCATTTCACCTTCGTTCACCTGTGCACTGTGCCATCCCCACCTTCACCGTTCATCTTCTACGTGATTGTGCTCTCTTTCGTCGCTCATGGCCTGTGCCGTATCAACAGAATATCTTCCGCCACTGACACCTCCACCTGATGTATTGCTTCAAGACAAATCTCAGCTATCTTCATCTCCCTTCACCGCTATGCAATCCCCACTGTTGCCGTCTTTGGCAGGATTTTCTTGTTACTCGTCAGGATTATGAGCTTACTATTCATCTTCCAGAATCTTCACCCAGAGGTAAGTCCTTACTTGCCACCTTAGCTTTAGGGGTGAAATATGTTGCCCTCACCAATACCAAACTTAGTGTGTACATATCAGCTCTTCATAAAATTGTTTCTCCGGATGCCATTACCCATGTGGCCCGCAAGCCAAGATCTGTGATTATATATTTTTCTTCTCCCGCTCAAATTGAGTGGGTTTTGTCTTCTCCTATTAGTGTTGGTGATCGAAGTCTGTTCGCCGTTCTTCTCGCACAGTGCCTTATCTTAGTCAGCATGTCTCCGGTTCCACCGGAGATTTCTGATGATGTTCTCCTTAGTTTTCTTTCTAGCTGTGGCAACGTTGTCGGTCCAATCCGCACGCTCCCTGCTGCGATGGACAAGCAAGGCGCTCGTCCGTACTTAAGTTTTCGCCGGCAAGCTCTCGTAGTATTCCCTAATGAGACTTTTATTCTAACCTGTCCGACTACATTCAAAGTAGTCTGTGGAAGACACCTTCGCACCATGCATGTTTATACAGTTCTCTACACTGCTTAACTGTAAATCGCCTACTCACCTTAGTGCTGCATATCCAGCGAAGGGTACTGTCTCGATGCCTGTATCTACTAGCCCTTTCACTTCTACTACATCATCCGTACAGCCATTTCAGTCTGTCCCACAGTCGCTTTTTCCATCTGTTAATACTCCATCCTTCCTGCTGGTGGGTTGTTTCCACCTCCTGTTTCACTTCCTCCCAATCCTGCTTCAGTTCCCTGCACATCGCCGGGTTCCTTTCCATTACCTGCATTGTTATGCGCTTCTTCATTATCTCAGTCTGCTGACACTAGTTTGTGTTCAGCTACCTATTCTGCCGAAACCTCCCCTACGGAGGCTTCGGTTTTCCTTGTCACACCACTTTCGCAGCATTGGCTCATTTCTTCCCCGTTAAGTTGCCTGCCTTATCAGACGGGTCCTTCTCATGTTTTACTCCCAGCCTCTTTTGGATTACTTGGTTCTTCCACTGCTGCCACATGTTCTACTGCATCTATTGAGGACTCCACAGTTTTACTTCAGCATGCACTCTTTGCCACGTCCTCCTCTAGGGAGAGCACGCCTGTGCGCCCACCCCCAAAGATCCCGGCGCCAGCCTCGTGTTCTTCACCTCTCGTTTCCACATCAATGGGCGGCACACCTGTGTGCTCCTCTTTTCCCCTACTGGCTCCTGGTGTCACTCGTTCTGCTCAAGTTTCCTCCATTGTGCCATCCGGTTCCTCCTCGGACTCTTCTACAGCGTCATACTCCAGCTCTGCTAGTACAGTGTTCTCGGATACTCCTCTGCCTCCTGACTACCTTGCACCTCTCTCTGCCTCTGAGCGTCAACTTCATGATACAGCTCCCCATTCGACTCATCCCGCTTCGGTCAAGCAAGTTTTGCGTTACACTGACGTACAAGAGACTCCTACACTTCTCCATGAAAAACATAGCTCTACAGCTGCCTATACCTATGCTCTTGATTACTGGGCAGATGCCCGAAGGTACTTCCGTCTCTCGTATAAGACTGCTCTTAAACCGTCGCTGGCTAAGCATTTTGATCATCGGCGTCCCTCCAAGTCCTTGCCATCTGACACGTCTTCGTCGACACTTGCTGTTGCGTTGTCCGTGCCCTTTTCTGTTCTACCATCTCCACAGTCTCTTGTTGCTCCAGATGTGTCTACTGCTGTAACAAATCCTTCATCTTCGCTTATCTCGTCGTCACCCTAGTCGTCTGGACTACCTGCCTGTGCTCAATCTTCTGTGTCTGCTATCGCCTGCTCAACTACTTCCATCGATATTTCTTCAGTGCAACATCCGCAACCGGTCCTTCACCAACCACATACTGTTCCACCTCCTCTTTCTGCAAACTTATTGGGGGCCATTCCAGAGAAACGTGCCCGCTCCTCCTCTCAGCGTGCACGGAAGCTTCGTGCTAAAAACAATGATCCCTTTGCAGCTCCTGTTCTAACTCTTTCATGCTCTCCACTTTCACCACAGCCACGTCCACAAGACTTTCCCAACAATGCTGACTTTATGGATGCTTTCACCTTTTGGGAACAACTTCACTCCTCCAGTCTTTAATATTTAGTGAACTCTGCTCCTGACACTTGAACTCTTTGTGTATTGTGCTTCATGCTCATTGTCCCAAGATTTTTCGCACCCTGATTTATGAGTGCGGCATGCGTGCCCCACCGCTCTGGTGTCCTTGTTTATTATGCACTTGTGGTTATTCACAGTCCCGATCTTTGCGTGCGGCTTGCGCGCCCACGCTTTTATGCATTGTCCATACATGACGTTATTCAATGTGATTACCTGTTAAGCCCTGCGATTGTACTGTGTGTGTTATGTAAGATTTCACGATTTCACCCATGTCTTTCGTTTCACTTTACAGTTGTGTCAAACTTCCATGCATTTTTGTTATATGCTGAAATTTCTAGTGTAGTGCCACATTTTCCTTTATGTGTGTGCCCACTTTTATTTACGCTATTCTTGTTGATGCCCTGTTTCTATGTACCATTTTGTATTTTTTTCTATGCACCTTTTTCCTGTTTTGCCCTCTGAACTTGCGTGCGGCGTGAGAGCCCCCGTTAACTGTGTATGGTCTTCTTTTCCACAGCATGTTTCCCTGTATTTACATGTAAGTGTCTATGCTTGATGTAGTATTTGCTCTAGTGATTCTACATTTGTGCTCAGGAATTCCTTCAATGTTTCACTTTGTAAGTGCTCATGCTTTTATTTATTTTTTTGAGGTTTAACGACCACCGTGAGCAACTCAATGGGCTATAAGCAGTCACCCGTCCCTAATTTAGGGTCACTGGTTCCAGGGAAGGGAGAGAGTCAGTGCCGTAAGACAAACACAACATCCATGCCTGACCGGGATTCGAACCCGGACCCCTTACGGACGAATAATCAGAGGCCAGCGCCTTAGACCACTGCGCCACCGGGGCGGCGCTCATGCTTTTAACTGATTGTTTGTACTCTTCATGTTTGCTTCATGTAAAGTCCACTCTGTCTTGCAGTGCTCATGTTTTTTTCTGCCCTGATTTATTGTACACTCCTAGATACAATAAAGTGATTTTAAAATTAGATTTCTTTGTGGAGTTGACCTCTGAATCTTAGAAAACAGCTCAGTGATATGTGCAGCATGTATGTATGTAAATACTATCCTTAGACGGTTTAGGCCCAACGTGAGAGTCAATGTCTCACCCTCAGATGTAAGGGAATGCTAGCTACTATGCTGAAAAGCTAGCTACAGATAGACAACTGCTCTGCCCGTGGATTTTGAAATGAATTAGACGGCAGGTTTAGATAGATGTCTTAAATAAATGTTTGATGTACCACTCATATTGCTGTGTTGACATGGGTTATATGACATGTCATATTACAGCCGAATGGGTGTTAGATATAATTCAAATCCCTTTCCCACTCTTAAGAATCGGACGCAGACGCTCTTTTCCTACCTCTCTCTATGGCGAACACAGGTCATATAATCTTGTCTGTCTGGAATTTAGTTTTGTGTATGTTCCCTAAGGAGAACTGTAGACCAAATATCCTAGCTTCGTATTTCTGAGCGCAATTTTATATCTCGAGCCAAATACTCCCTTCCTAAATTCTTTTGAATTTTCTTTAAGTGCAAAAGTGCATATTTACATTTGGCACGATATCTCTACTTGTACAAACTGAAGTAAAAAGGAAGCAGAACTTTCACTCCGCGGGTAGCTATTAACAATATTAAGACTATCTCCATTGTGTCCAATTTTCTTGCTGTATTTGTATTTTAAAAAAATGTATTTGTTTTATTTGTATTTAAAAAAAATGCATTTGTTTCTTCAAACGATGGTTCCAAAAATTATCTTCGTATCAGTCAGATTGTAAAGGTGACAAATCGTTTTTATACATTTTTGATTTTCCTGACACAACGGCGTCAAAGCGCAACTAAGCAGGGAAATAATAAGAAACGGAAAAGGAAGTCAGTTCAGTCTTTGAAGAAGTGCTCATGAAGAACTTCACTACTCTTCCAGAAAAACGACATGATTATTACCCTATATCTTAAAATTCGGTGGCACACCTTTTGGTTTATTTCTTCATTAATAAGCCTTAAAAGAGGGTTCTCATCTCTGCTTCTAAAGGTTATATTTGAAAATGTCGTTTTTCCTTGCATACAATATGAAGGACATTCTGCGTAAGTTTTCTATTTTTACAGAATGCAGAGCTGTGTTCCCAAGGAGCGATCGTGCATGTTTATATCGGAAACAGAATCTGCAAAGCCAGGTTTGTCTCTGTGGCCCAACAGACGTGGTGCCGGTGCGATGCAGGGTCACCTTCAAATCCACCATATATGAAAGAACAGTTATAGTCAAGGATCCTATGGGGCGCAAAAGACACTTCCTGCAGTTGATAAAAAATTCATGAGATAAAAAATTGCAGGAAATTCACCATCGCTGAGAACAACAGAAAAACCCTCACAAGACATTCCACAGTGTCTGTGACGTAAGCATACGTGCGTCAGGGGTATCGTTCGCTTGATCGAAAGGTCACTTGACCGAAAATCACTTAATCGAAAGGTACATTTCACCGAAGAGTCACTTGACCGAAAAGTTCATATCACCGAAAGGTCACTTCACCTAAAAGTTCATTTCATCGACATTTTTGATCGAAAACTTTATTTCACCGAAGGATTACTTTACCTAAAAGTTGATTATATCTAAAGATCATTTCACCGAATGGACAGTTTATCGAAAACTTAGAATTTTGCTGTTAGAGATCTTTTGGAGTCAGTGGCGGCTTTTCAGGTGAAGTAGGTGAAGTGCCTCTTCACCTATTTTATTTGAAATAAAGTTTCATTTAATAATTTCGTATAATATATTCTTTTTTTGCCTTTATTGCGTGCTAAAATACCCAAAATTTTGATTAGATATCAATTCACAATGCGCGTCCAATACGGAAAACAAGTCTTTATACGCAAAACAGTTCAAGTGAAGAGCTGAAATGAGAATGCTTGGAGGTCTACACTTTTTGTCCGAGTTGCCATGTTAACTGTGACGTCACCCTCCTCTATCTGCCGGGCAAGTGAAGTGTTTTAGCTTGAGACGTCAAGCCTCTGCACTATAACGAAGTAAATTTATCCGTCATTTTTGGTCTACGCCGGGATTCGAACCCGAGGCCGCTTATTCCGGAACAAGTCGCTCTACCAACTGAGCTACGCAGACATTTGTTCTGAATGCTATGTGCCTTTATGTCGTGTGCGTCCTGCTGGCAGGTACGTCACATCTCCCCCCCGAAAGAGGGCCGGGGGCATGGCAAACAGGTCAGCCGTGACCATGAATCGTTGCAGGCAGCCATCCACTGTAGAACGTGCACTTGAGAACTCCCAGTCAATCTGTTGTGTGGAATGCAACATCACACATTTTTATTTTTCGAAGCGCTAGAGAAGGAGTTCTGATTTTTCCTGTCTCGCGGTGTGGAATTAACATCACACCAATGCGAGATTTTGAACGGCCGGGTCATCCGGATGGTTCGGGCGCCATTATAACGAAGTAAATTTCTCCGTCATTTTTGGTCTACGCCGGGATTCGAACCCGAGGCCGCTTACTCCGGAACAAGTCGCTCTACCAACTGAGCTACGCAGACATTTGTTCTGAATGCTATGTGCCTTTATGTCGTGTGCGTCCTGCTGGCAGGTACGTCACAGCACCTGAAGTCGTGACCTTCCGAAGAGATCGCAGTGGAACGGGAATCCTTGGCAATCCCCTAGGGCTTTGTGGTGTTTCGGTACAAACTTTCCGAAAGAGATTTGTTTTTTCGTGTTTTGTGATTGTTTGTTAAAAAGTTCATTAGTTACTTTAGTTTTGTGTACAGTTTAACTGACAGTGATAGTATTAGTGTTGAGTATGTATCCTGTGAACGACATTGTCTGTAATTTATTGCAAACTCCGTTCAATCGGTGGAAAGATGAAAATAAAAGAGACATTTTACTTCAACGACGACCGACGGATTCACTGACAATTGTCGCCAAGAAAGAAATCAAGAAGAGCTGGAAATATTACAATATTAATTTAAAAATTTGTTGGTTTGCTGAATATAAATGGCTTTGTAGCCTTTCTGTGTTACAAAAACTATTTTGTTGGCCCTGCTTATTTTTTGGTAATAAAATTCGGCGTGGAATAAAGACAATTTTCAGATTTCTTAAATATAAAGTGGTCACTTCACAAACGTGGGGATTCTAGCGGACACCTTAAATGCGAATTAATGCTAAATAATTTGAAAATAATCAGAATACCATTGCCGATGCCCCGAGGGAGAATGTTGGGCTTTTGAAAATGCATTTCAGCGAAAGCGTTCGTTTAAATAGACTTTTCCTGCAGACAATGATTGATGCAGTACTGTATTTGAGTAAACAAGAACTAGCATTCCGTGACCATGACGAAGGCATTGACTCGATAAATCGTAGAAATTCAAGAAATTGCTTTTACTGTTGATATCAAGAACTCCTTTAAAAATTCAAAATCAATACGAAACGATAAAAAATGTCTTCACAGGTGACTCAAAAACTATTCAATACGAATTAATTGAATGTATTTTTGAATATATAAACGATCACGTCAAAAATGAAATAAATGAAGTTCAATGCTTTTATATTAAAGTAGATGGGAAGCCATAACCAGACTTTCGAGTACTCTTTAATAATACGACCTGTTGATTCGGAAGGTGTATTGGTTGAGCGATTTTTGGGTTTCCATGGTGTGAGTAAAGATAGAACGTCAAAATGCTAGACAAAGTTTTGGAACAGTTTGATTATCAACACAAGTCAATAGGACAATGTTACGGTGGGGCAAACGTAATGTCTGGACACTGGACTGGGCTCCAGAAAAAAATGAAGCATAAAGCTTCTGAAGCTGTTTTTGTTATTGCTTAGTACATCGTTTGAACCTTGTATTACAGCAGAGTTTTTCTAAAATTTCTAAGTTTTGAATATTGTTTGCAAGCCTCAGTGTAATTCCTTTGTTTTTTCACCACTCAGCGAAGAGATCGCTTCGCTGAGTGGTGAAAAACAATACACTCACATCAACAACCGCAAAATGCATGCAAACCATAACGGAAGCTCGATGGTCCTCCACTTCGAAGTTAGTATGTGTAATAGTTGAAGATTGGGATAAATTGAAGGAAGTATTCGAATTTGTCACAAATAGTGTCCAATCAGAAAAAAATCAATTCAACTTGCCCAAGGGTTTTTAAATGATTTGAACACTTTTAAATTTACATTTTTGGGAATAGTATTTAATGAAATATTTGACTTTACCGATCTATTGTTCGAAATTTTGAAGAAAAAATCAATAGACATAAACAACTGTGTTACGCAAATTAAAAACAACTTATGAAATATTGAGCCATAAAAGGAACGATGAGGTACTTGGAACACTGTTTGGAAAAGCTAGCGAAATCACAGAAATAAGCAGATCTAAACGGGAATATGCTGCTCTTACACCAGAAACAATTTTTCAAAAATATAAACAATTGTTTTTTGAAATTTTGTACCACATTCTTATGGAAATGGATATAAGATTTCAAGACTGTGAGAAACTTAAACTTCAATTTGCCTGGCTTGCTGACACAGCAAAATTCGACCAATTTAATTCATGCTTTTCCTCTCACGCTTTTGAAAATCTACAACATATTTACGGAAAATTTTTTTACTAAACATCAGCGCCTTAAAGATGAACTGAGTCTTGTATATGCTGATGAAAAATTAAGGAATATATCGTCTCATGAACTTCTTCGAGTGCTCCATGGAGATAAATGCATTTTTACATAAGCTTATAAATTGGTTTCAATGATTTTAACAATTGCATCTGCAAGTGTTTCAGTGGAAAGAAGTTTTTCTTGCCTTAAAAGAATACAAATTTACTCTAGAAACACTGTTTCTCCAGATAAACTTGCTTCTTTGGCAAATCTTTCTATTCAGAAAGACATTTTCTTGATGTCACGAAGAAACAGCCATTTTCTGACGATATAATCGACACATTTCCAGCTTTAAAGGGAAGAAGAATTGATCTAATATATAAAAAAATAGGTAAATTCTCATTAACTCATTTTCATTGAAGACAGTAGATATTTTTTCATATTGCTCTTGCAGCTGTTCACCTATTTTTCCTACCACGAGCAGCCACTGGTTGGAGTGTAGTGCGGGGTTTTGAAAAACTGGCCACCTAAACATTATCGGATTGTATAAAAAATACACTTTTAAGTTCTATAAAACACCTCCCCATGAGTAGGTTTTCCGAAATATAACATTAATTATAAGGCCTAGATCTGTGCCTTTTTGTCAAATTTTAATCCTTCGAGCTCATATTCATAACAGTTACATAGCAAATCAAATAAATAATGTTCCACTTTTACTCAACCACAACACATTTATTTTTTGACCGTAGGCCTAGATATAGGCCATTTTAACAGATTTTAACCGTACTCATATTCATAAGCATTACATAAAATGTAAAGTAAGTTTTTTATGTAAACCTTGTGAACATGAGCACGCACGGTTAAAATTTGCTAAAAATGCCTAAGCTGAGGCCTAGGGCCCTAAAATTGATGCATTTCGCTTGAAAAAATAAATGTGCAACAATATTAACTTGACTTTTTATGTAAACCTTATAAATATGAGCACGCAAGTTTAAAATTTGCTAAAGAGGCCTAAGCCGAGGCCTAGAGCCCTAAACTTGATTCATTTTGCCTGAAAAAATGTGCAACATTATTAACGTGACATTTTATGTAAACCTTATGAACATGAGTTTGCACGATTAAAATTTAATAAAAAAGTCTAAGCCAAGGCCTAAGGACCTAAAATTGATTCTTTTTGCCTCAAAAAATGTGCAACATTTGTAATTTTACTTTTTATGCATATCTTATGAACATGAGTACTAAACAGGACTTTTACGTAAACCTTATGAACATGATTAAAATTTGCTAAAAAGGCCTATTGCCTTAGAAAAAAGATTTGTCTTAAAACTAAATCTTTGCATTCTCTGTGACACGGAGAATTCAAAAGTGTAATTTAAGTATAATCCCCTAACGTTTCGGTGGTCTGTCTACCGAACTTGCACTATGCTTCAACATATCCTGTAATGAAATCTAAAGTTTTCGATAAACAAACCCTTCGGTGAAATGACCTTTGAATGAAATGAACTTTTTTGTAAACAGACCTTTCGGTGAAATGAACTTTTCGATCAAGTAATCCTTCGGTGAAATAATTTTTTCGGTGAAGTAACTTTCGGTCAAGTGACCCTTCGGTGAAGTAAACGTCGGGCAAATAAACCAGACCCGTGCGTCAGTCACTCTCGAGTATGGAACTCTGCTGTGAACTGAAGTTTTCTCAGACCTTATGAACCCCTAATGTTGACACGTAAATTACCAGAGTAGAATAGGTATTTATGGATGCACATAAAGACGGAGATAACTTTGTTTGATTGACTGTGGAAGCGATGGCGTACCAAAAGTAAGTATTGCGTTATGGGAAGGAGCCATCTTTTTGTTGTTTAAACTACATATGGCAGACGGCTATAACTTCCTGAATCCAACTTCTTAGAACAGTTCTTCCTACTTACAGCAATAAGGTCACGTGAAAACATTATGCCTCGAGATCTACTGAAACTTTCATGGACGGTGATTTGGACCGCGACACCAAGAACGTTTCTGGTTTAAAAAAGCATAGACCCATGTCAAATATTTGGAGATATCCACGAGAAGATTGCCAGAATGTAGCTTCTCAACGCTCTTCAGAGTGGCGGCAACTAATTTGGCTTCAGACTTTGTTCATTCAAAACTACAATTTGGCAATTAAAGGCTGAGAAAGTTGTATTGGGTTGATGTTCATGCCGTTTGTTTCACGAGTGTTTCCCAGGCCAGTAGTGACAGTGTACGTCAAAATGTAGCCAGTAATGTTGTGGATCTAAATCACATTGCGTTGTGTTTTTGTGGCTAATGGTTTTTTGGTTTTCTGGTCCGAAAGTATGGACTGTCAAGTAGAAAGGAATGAACATTTCCGACATCTGCTCCTCTACGAGTTTAACAAGGGATACTCAGCCGCAAAGGCTACTCGACAAATTTCTGCTGCATATGGGGAGGATGCTATTGCTCCGAGGATAGCCCGCAAATGGTTTGAGCTGTTTCGAATTGGCAATTTTGACCTCAACGACTCTCCACGCTCAGGTCGTCCATCTCACTTTGATGAGGATGGTTTGAACCATTCCATCCACTTAGATCCGTGTCAAACCACACGCGAATTGGCCACTGAGATAGACAGTGATACGGCCATCGTGACATGACACCCGGAACGTATGGCAAAGGTCCAGAAATTGGGGTCTTGGGTCCCTAACACTCTCACCAACGACAACAAGAATCAGCATGTTGCCATATGTGGTTCCTTGATCGACCGTTATCGCAAATGTTCTTAGTAACACAAACCCATTCTTTCGCTCATTGTTTTTGGAGATGAAAAGTGGTGCCTGTACGTGAATTTCAGGCATCGGAGGTAATGGTTTAGTCAAAACAAGACGCCCACACCACGTCCAAAGCATGACCTTCATCCTGCGAAGATAATGTTGTGTGTCTGGTAGGACATGGATGGCATTATTCAGTAGGAAATGCTGCCGAAGAATCGGACCATCAACGCTGCACGCTATTATGAAAAACTCCGCCGTGTGGAGGGAGCAATTCAGCAGAAACTGCCACATCGGCGCCATGGTGTACTTCTCCTACATGATAGCGCACACCTCCACAGTGCAAACATCACCAAAATGGCCATTGAGGACATGAAATGGGAGATCCTTACACATCCGGCTTATTTCCCAGATGTCACCCCTTCAGACTATCACCTGTGTCCGATTTCTGTCGAATGCACTTCGTGGCAGAACGTTCACCAATGATGTTGATCTTCGGAATTTCCTTGATGATTTCTTCGCAGCAAAACCTGCACGTTTTTTTCAGGAATGGATTTTTAAAACATATCCAGACGTTGGGATATCATCGTAAACAATGGGGGGAGGGGGTATATATTTGATTGATTCGTTTTCTCTTCTGATGTAATACATTCCTGTAGTGCGGTGAAAAAAACGGTAGGAACTTATGCATCAACCCAATACAAAGATTGTTTGCTGAAAAGCAGAAGACTGGTATTATCTGGAACGCGTTTCTTGGTGGAAGATTGCTTCAGGTAATACCAGCCTTACGTACATCGGCTGCTTAATCTTTGTTTCTTAAGAAACACTTAGGGAATCCATGAGCGAAAAATTACACTGAACAATAATGGCTTTGTTACAAAATAAAACTTAATTTTATATGTATTTACGGGTTCTGAAACCAAATGTGAAGTCACAATGGTTCCACTGGGCTCCAATTTCTTGTAATGGAACTCTCTATTGGGGTGAATGTTGTGTTACTTAAAGGAATTTCCCTATGTTTCCAACGGAGACATCTGTCTGCAGTCATGATAGCTGTGTCTCTGAGAGTAAAATTACTGGTGCCATCACTTCTTGTTGTGCAATTCCACCTGGGAAAGGGGAACAAAGCAGAATTTTTGTGATTCGAATGTATCTAATCGGTATTGAAGGACGTGTATTTTCTCGTGGTTTTAAAAAATAGTGCTGAGTATGCAAAATGTTCGTTAAATAATGCCACGTACTTGTGTGAACCATCCAAACAGTTTCTGCTACATTTGTGGATAATTTACTTTAAAGTTTCAAAGGCGATATCTCACACCGTTGTGTAGAAGGTCGTATGAACATCAAATCCAGTGCAAAATGGGTGATGAAGATAAATCTTGGGTGCCTCACATTTCTTGAAATTCATGTGTAACTTTGTTGACTGGCTGATTGATAAGATCACGTCAAAAGCCATTTACGGTACCAATGGTTTGTAGAGAGGCGAAAGATCACTCAACAGCATCACTAAGATATCTGGAATTACAGTTAAGACCCAAAACACGATTCAGTATCTCAGTATTCCTGCAGCCATAAGACCTGTTCCTCATTGTCCAGAAGTTTCTGTTCCTGTACCTCCACAGTCATGGAGTTTAGATGAGAGTGATACTGATGAAATAAATCCTCACAGCGAAGAAGATATTAAAGTACAACAATACCCTTATTTCTCGGAAGATTCTGTGCCCCACCTTATAAGTCAGGAAGAATTAAATGATCTGGTTTGTGACCTTCATTTAGCAAAAAGTCAGGACGACTTATTGGCTTCAAGATTGAAGGGATGGAACCTTTTACAACCAAGTACAAAAGTATGTAGCTTTCGTCGACGACAGTAAGAGTTTAAACACTTCTTTTCGAAGAGTGGTGATCTTGTATATTGCAATGATATAGACTTATTGTTTGAAACCGTAGGACAGCAACACAAACCTGAAGAATGGAGACGTTTTATAGATTTCTCAAAAATAAGCTTAAAAGCTGTCCTTCTTCATAACGGAAATATGTATCCGTCAGTACCTGTTGCATATGCTGCATACATGAAAAACGTATGCAAACATAAAACTGTGATTCAAAGTGTAGTATGCAAAAAACAATCATGGAATGTTTGTGGTGATCTTAAAGTGATAGCTTTACTCCTTGGCCTACAACTTCGATACACAAAATACTGCTGCTTCCACTGTGAATGGATCGGAAGGGACAGACTTTCTCATTACATTAAAAAGACCTGGCCTGAAAGAGAGCCCTTAATTCCAGATAATAAAAATGCTGTTGTTGAGCCTTTAAGAAGTCCTCAGAACGTGTACTTACCACAACTTCACATCAAACTGGGTTTGATAATTTTGTAAAGGAATTGAATAAAAATAGAGAAACCTTTCGTTTTCTAAAGAACAAGTTCCCCAAAATATCTGAAGCCAAAATTGAACAAGACATTTTTATTGGTCCACAAATCAGGGAACTTATGCGTGATCTTGCATTTGAAGGCACTTTGACTGAGACTGAAGGTGTTGCATGGAAGTCCTTTAAAGATGTGGTACTGAACGTTTTAAGTAACCGGTAGGCAGAACATTATAAAGAACTTGTTACTGAGCTTCTATAAAACTATAAGGCCATGGGATGCAATATGTCCCTTAAAATGCATTTCCTTCACTCGCATGTGGAGTTTTCCCCACAGAACTTAGGAGCTGTAAACGATGAGCACGGAGAATCTTTTCATCAGGACATATGTACCATAAAAAACCGCTGTAAAGAAAACTGCAGCCCTAAAATACTAGTTGATTACTGTTGGACTCTAAAAAGGAATGTAGTACAACCAAAGTACAGAAGAAAATCTAAAAAAACTACTTTTTTAGGTAAGTGCAATTAATCGCTTGTAGCGAAATATATTGGGTCATTTCATAATTATTGGCCCACGCCGACAAGGCGAATTTGCATAGCCGGTTACAAGGGACGTCTGGTAGGAGGAACTACCAAACGCCCATGCAAATTGAATCGCGTCAGTCCACGTGTATAAAACGGTATTTATGACAGATCTAAGCGGTTGAGGACGTAATGGGGCAACCCTACGTGAGATCAGTGATTTTGTACGAATTCAAACTTTGCCGGAATGTGTCCGAAACGGTCGCAAAAGTCCATAGAGGGTGGGTTGCCGTAACGACGAGTGACAGAACTGTCCATAGACTGCTTTCCAAGCTCCATGCCCGTGATGTTGCCTTTGACTATAAGCCAGTAGACGGTTGTCCGGTTCTGTGTGACACTGTGTAGTTAAGGCGGAAATTGGAAGAAAAACCAACGTCCACAGTACATGAGTACAGTGCCGAAGTTGTCGTATCATCAGCAATAGTTTCCAGACACCTGGCAGCTATGGGCAATGTTAAAAACTGGATACCTGGGTTCCATACGAACTCACTAAACAGCAGCAGATACGGCGTTTGGAAACATGCATTGCCCTCCAAATACGTTAGGCTAGTGCTCTTTTTCTGCATCGGATCCTTACGGTTGATAAAACATGTGTGCGTTATGACAAAAAGAAGCGAACAGCGCCGTGGGTCAATAAAGGGGAACCACCCAAACGCATGTCCAAACCCGAGTCGCACCCACAGAAGGTTCTGATCTCTGTGTGGTGGACTGCCAAAATTGTGGGTTCACTATGAATTTTTGCCGTGAGGTCAAACAGTCAGAACGGACGTGTGCTGCCGTCAGCCGAACGAATGTCACCAGAAATTATGCAGCAAACAGCCATCGTTCGCCAATCGCTTAGGTCCCATACTGCTTCAGGATGGCGCACGACCGCATGTGTCCATTGGAAGCATACGAAAAATCAACGCCTTGGGGTACGAGGTTCTCGTACGCTGTTTATTCACCTGACTTGGCCCCCTCAGACTTTCACCTGTTTTTCCATTTGGACCATGTCTTGAGCTGTAAACGGTTCGCTAACAATTATGCTGCGATTTCTGCCGTTAGCGATTCTCCGACCACTGTGATGCCAGTTTCTGCCACCGTGACATTTTTGCCCCGGAAAACACGTTGAGCATAGTGTATTGCTGTCGAGGGCAGAAATTGTGTGGAATAAAATGCAGTTTGTCGTCTGTTACTGCTGTTTGTTTCTTTGTATCCGAATCTGCCAATAATAATAAAATGACCCAATACACGCCAAAATGAAGGTTAATTGTACCCTGAAACAACATGTTGCTTGATAACTATGCCTGATAGCACAATGTAGCAAGATTTGTAATCAGCATGATAAATACTGTATGATTCATCATATGCAGTCTTTATAACAAACAAAGTGTTTATTTTTGTTGTTCAGTGTCATCAGAAGCACATCACCTTCCAATTCGGAGTACAACAAGCAGAGCCGGAGATGCACCAAACCCGGAGGACGAAGGTCACAGTCCTAGAGATAGTAATCGGCAACTACAGCCTTTTGATGGGACAGACATGTACTCGGACTATGACTCGACTTTTCGGTGTTCCAGTAGTAACCCACAAACATGACCACACTAATCTAAATCTTACCTGTCTTTCATAATGGCAAGCCTTGATCCCGCTGAATCTTTTGACAAGATGTTAACTAGTTTCTAGCAACCGTTTCGGATGAAGCAGGGAACAAAGAAATGTGTTGTCAGCTGTGAGTTACTAGAACCTGGATTACAGAAACCTCAGCATCTACCATCGTATTTTCTACATTTGTTGCTACTGCACATAGAAAACATGCTGGACTAAAACCAAGGATAAAATATAGAAAGGGGAAGAAAGGTAATATAATGGTGAACTAAAACTAAACCCTGGTGTTGGCGCATAATCACACCCTCAGCGGCCTAGAAGATGAGTGTCACGATCACAACAAAAGACTAACAATGGAAACATAACAAAAAAGTGTTACCCTGGATTGTGAGGTCTCCAGTCCCTATGCTCTATTTGATGGGGTGTAGCGACCCCATTCAGTATTGGAATCGAAACAGCAACGAGAAAACAAATTAGCCACGAGATGAGCTCAGGCTGCCTCCAAATAACTTGGGTGTGCTGCTCCCAAATAACTGGAAGGTATTTTCGTGCTGGAAAAAAAATAGTTTTTGCAATCAGTTTAATTTAAACGGTTTATGAGATAAACAAGAGGTTGAAGACAATGCTTTTAACCACGGTATTTAACATCAAATGAAGTTAAAATATATTACTTTTATTCCCAAAACACTGTCTACGAGAAACTTTCTTTCACAAAATGAGATAAAGTGTCTAAAGTTGTCCTACTTTCTATTGACTTTATGTTGCTACCAATTTTTTTCCTTGAGAGAAGCATTGTTAAAACCTAAAAATGCTGGAAGAGGATTCTTTAGTATTCGAGTGCAATAGCTTAAAGCACTTTTCCTGGTAATTTTAAAGTTTGTAACATTGAAAATAAAAAAAAATGAAATACTTCTCCGAGTTCTTTCTTCCCCCTTTATCTCGTTCTCTCTCTCTGTTCTCCCGCCTAGGTGCATTTGGCGATGAAATGAATTGCAGTTATGCATTTGATATGCTGTAATGTATGGTAGCTGATTATTCAGTAGCCATAACAATAAAGTGAGTAAATGATGAAGGAAAAGGAAAGAACAGCACGAGCTTAAATGGAAGCCGCGAACTTTCCGGCAGTTGCTCGATTGTCTCGTGCAAGTACTTGTAAATCTGAAAGCGATAATAGCTCGAAGACGATAGGGGGTTTGGCACACGTGTTCACTCTCTGAATACCCCCAAAGTATTCACATTAACTCGACACAACTACATCGCTTTTCAAGCGCTCAGGGGTGGAGAAAGTATTTGCAACATTTGCAGCTACAGGGTCATCTGCGAAGACGGAATCAAGGTTGCACAGGGCAAAAGCATTTCAAAGGGTTTTCTCCGAGCATACGATAGCGAATAGCTTGAGGGTCGCAGGGGGGGAAAGATAGAATGAGAGAAATCTTTCCACTTGCTAATGTTTTCACATATCTCCGCAGTCTCAAGACCATTTCATCCAGTTTCTTTCTTTCTTTTTTTCATTTTTATTTCTGTTTTTCATTTAAGGACATTTCTGGATACAAAAAAAAAAGAGAGAAGAAAAAGTAGAGAGATACTTATTTACTGCATGGCTACAATGAATAGCGTTCTTCCATTGTTACGTTTAAAGCAGCGGTAACTACCTTGAACTGCATCAAAAAGACCTGTATCGTTTTCTGGCAGTAGAATGAAAGTGCAGACACCAATTTTAAACAATAGACATTTAACATTAAAGAAAAAAAAATGTTCTTTAATGTGTGTTAGGAAGGTTCAGCAGCAACCCAGCACAAGTAATGTAGTGCTTTACACCGCTCGTAGATGCATAAGTAAAAAAAAAGGAAAACGGTTTTTAAAATTGATACCATTAAAAGATTGCTTTGGAGTATTAATATCTAAGTGATGAGAGATATTTGTTACGATATTGATATAAATGTCCATCTTCCAAAATTATTTCCAATCTGGACAAATTGGGAAGTTCATGATTCCTCTACAAAATCGCTTATAATTTCATATTTGATAGCAGTATCAGAATATGAGTCTTCGGCTTTCGGTGTTCGGATAAATATAAAATTTATATGCTTGGGCATTTACTGAAGTGCTAAAAAAACAACAACTGAGATACCTCTTTAATACCCCTTTGGTCCTACTTGCGATTGCATAACGGCAGCAACGCGATGGACACGAACTCCACGAGTTCTCTGTAGTAGTATTGTGGAGACAGTGTACACCAAGCTTCTTGAAGATCGACCTACAATTCCGTAATATTCGCCGATGGAGGATTCCTGGCATTGACGTCACGTTGAGCAGTATTCCAAAGTGTTTGATGGCGTTTAAATCGGGCAAACGAGGAGGCTAAATCAGGATGCCAAATTCTGTGGAATGCTCTTCCATGCATAACAGAGTTACTATGGACCTGTGCAGTGGCACACGTCCACAGTGGTATTATTTTTTTCAAAACGCACTTTGTCGTGTTGAAAGAGGGCTCACCCGTCAGAGTTGATGCATGACATGAACGGATGCAAATGATCCCCAAGGATGGTTACGTAGCCTACTCCGGTCTGAATGATTTGCAGACGTATGAGGAGTCCTACTTCGTGCCAGCTGAAAACACCCCACATCATAATATAGCTACCACCGGCACGCAGCGTCTCTTGTAGGCATGCGCAATGCATTGCCTGGTGGGGTTGTCGCCACACTAGGAGGCGGCCATCTGTTCAAAACAGTTGGTACCACAATTTGTCGGACCAGGCTACATGTTACCAGTTATTTCGCGTCTGGTGTCGATGTTCCCGAATCTAGGCGAGATAAAAAGCCTTGGGTTGTCGAGTCAGCAATGACACCAGGGTGAGCCGTCGGCTCTGGAACCCCATAGAACACAGGGAGTTTTGCGTTGTCCGAATGTTGATGCTACTACTGGTCTCAGCATTGAATTGCGCTGTGATTTGAAGCAATGTTGCCCGCCGAACGGGCGTTACGATGCGTGCCAGATGCTGCTGTCTACGATCGTCCAAGGATATTCTACGGCCACACCAGTCTCGCACTCTGGATGTTTTTCCTGAGTTTGTGTAGTCCAGGTACACCCTTGTAATTGTTCACCGTGCAAATCTAAATTTCGTGGTAATTTCCCAGATGGAGTGAACCATCTCTTGGGAGCAGACTGTCATACCACGTTAGAAATCGCTTAAATCCTGATAAGCTGCCATCTGAACTGCGAATGCTACTTCTTGAGCTTTGATTATATGTGCCTCAATATATATACGTCGTTTGCGGACGATACCATTTACCGTATTGGTGTAGTGACATATAATGTAAATGGTAGCGTCCTTCCCAGGTATTTTTTTTGGCACCTCAATGTATACCTCTACTGAACCGTCGTTTTGAATTTCTGTTTTCTTATATAAATTTCGTTACTATTTGTTAACAATTTCTAACTGAACGGTACGATACTTTCCCGGATAGCTTGCACCTTTCGGAAACGGGGATAGTGAGTTAAAGTAATATAAAATTGCAACATTGAATTTGAAATAGTGAGTGGAGTTTTGTGGAGAGATTAAGAGTAAATTGTGAAGGGTTAGCGTTGAGGAATAAATTAAAATCTGTTTGTACACATGTTTTTGCTAATAAACATCGTTTTCATACGCTTGAGATATGTGTTGCTACCAGCAATATATACGGTATTGTGTCAGTAGGCGATACTGATGACCCTTTAAAGTTTCCAGAATATAACAAATGAAGAAGTTGCAATTATGCTCAAGTCTCTTTGCTTTTTCTTTCTCTGGTCATTAGTATTATTCAAAAAGTTTGAATATATGTTTACAGAATTTATCTACGAAGTTCATTACGAACGTTAGCCAACTACTTGGTTAACCTTTTAAACAACGGATATCAAAAGTCCGAACTATAAAACTACAGGGTGTGTTTGTGTGTAGATATTTTTGTGTGCCCACGATACGAGCTAACTATTATGCACTGAAGAGCAATTGAACAAGAGACAGCTGGCGTTACGCAAATGTGGCGCTGTGGGCGGCCCTATAAACGGAAACGACATGACGTAAACAGCGATCCGACAATATAATGAGTGATGCGACGGGAATCAGTAAAAGTCGGATGCAGTATGGGTAAGATGAAGGATTTAAGGGCATTTAATCGTGGGCAAATTGTCGGGGACTAACGAATGAGTCACTCCATCTCGGAAGTCATGCAGGCACTGGGATTTTCACGAGCCACTGTGTCACGGGTGCACCGTGAGTACATCGAATCCGGTAAAACCACCCCTTCAAGGGCCAACTGAACAACAGTGTGTGAATGAGCGGTGTCATCGTCGGCTAGCTCGCATTGTAACAGCGGATAGAAGGGCCACAGTGCAAGAAATCACTCCGCAATTTAACGTTCGTGCACAAAAACGTGTAAGCAGCCACACCATTCAGAACCATCTCCTCGCCATAGGGTACAGAAGCCATAGTCCCACGAGGGTACCGCTGCTGACTGCACATCACAGGGTGCAAAGATTAGCATGGGCGCGGGAACATCGCCACTGGACCCTAGACATGTGGGAAAATGTTGCCTGGACTGATGAGTCGAGATTCACGTTGGTACATGCGGATGGCAGGATACGAGTACGACGCAAACCACATGAAGCGATGGATCCTTCTTGCCAGCAGGGTACTCTTCAAGCTGATGGGGATGGCATTCTCGTCTGGGGATTGTTTACGTGGACTTAAATGGGATCCCTGGTACGTGTGACATCGTCCCTCTCAGGCCACTGGTTACCGGGATATCCTGGATGACCATTTGCTCCCGTTTGTGCGTCTTCAACATCCCACTAGGGACCTCATCCTGCAACAAGACAATGCACCGTGCCATGGCTCCCGAATTGTATTCGAATGGTTGGATTAACAGTCCACCGACGTGATCTCGCTTCCTGGGCCAGCTAGGTCACCTGACTTCAATCACATGGAGCACATCTGGGATGCCATCGAGAGAGATGTTCGAGGCTCTGACCCCCCTCCATCAAACCTTAATGAACTGTGGGAGCTTGTTCAGGGGTCGTGGATCCGTATAGTTTCCCAACGCTTCCGGTGTCTTGTCGAGTCCATGCCGAGACGAATCGCCGCTGTGATCAGGGCAAAAGGTGGTGCTACACGTTACTAGACAGGTATCTCTAATTCAATTGCTGTTCATTGTACACACTGTATTATGACATGAAGCCCTTGAGTCAAACAAAGCCATTACGCCATAGTACAAACAATATACATTTAAACAGATAACATTATACAAACAAATTAATATCAACCTATCTGTGATCAACCACTCCGCTATTTCCACCACTTCATGCACCGAAAAGTTTTGCTTCCATTTATGTTGACGTTCCTTTTGATTTCATCGTTCTGCGCCCTGGGTGGTCATTTTCATAATCGTAAATGCCATCTTAGAATCCAGAATCCAGTATGGTTGTTTCCTAGCGATGGCCTTTTTTTTCTAGTAACATGTGTAGACATTACCACTTACAGGGGTTGTACAAAATAATAGGAACACTTCGCTGAAAACAGTAACTTTGGTATGTGCTGCTTTTTGAGAAAAACGAACATGTAGCTACAATTTTGTTTTGTAAAAAAGTGTTGCTTATATTCTCAAGGGTCTGTGTGATTGCATTGTAAAGCGGTGTTTGCAAAATTTCGTTTCAGGTGAAGGCACAATGAGTGACCTGTCCGAGTTCCAAAGAGGGCAGATTGAAGGAGCCCGTCTGGTTGGTGTGTCGGTAACCACAGTGGTACAGGTATTGGGGGTATCGAGAGGTACCGTGTCGAAGGTCATGACAGCATACAATGTTCACGGAACAACATCATCTGCGAGACACAACTGAGGAAAGAAAACCAAACTCACTACGAGAGACAGGAGGACATTAATGAGGATTGTGACCGCAAGGAGGAAGACCACGGCGACGAAAGTGACTGCTGAGCTTAATGCACATCTCCAAAACCCAGTGTACACCCATACCGTGCGAAGGGAATTGCATAAGCACAATATTTACGGCAGATCTGCGATTGCAAAACCCCTGGTGTCACAGGTGAATATGAAATGGAGACTAAAAGACAGTAATATAAAACGTGGACTGCGGATCACTGGAAACATGTCTTGTTTTCCGATGAATCAATTTTCTTACTATTCCCCAGCACAAGACGGGTTTGCGTGTGGAGAACCCCGCAGAAGGCAAAAACCCAGACTGTCTCCTTCCTACAGCGAAGCATGGGGTGGTTCCATAATGGTTTGGGCCATGATCTCGTGGTTTGCAGCAGGCCTCATTATCACCTTACACGGACGGATCACTGGCGGCGACTATGTCACTCTTTTGACCGAACATGTGCATTCAATGGCGCAGATATTGTTTCCGTCAGGGGATTGCACCTTTCAAGATGAAAATGGCCCGATTCACAGAAGTCGAACTGTTCAATCATAGTTTGAGGAACATGAGGATAGCCGCCCCGGTGGCGCAGTGGTCTAAGCGATGGCCTCTGATCATTCGTCCGAACGGGATCCGGGTTCGAATCCCGGTGTGGCATGGATGTTGTGTTTGTCTTACGGCACTGGCTCTCTCCCTTCCCTGGAGTCAGTGATCCTAAATTAGGGACGGGCGACTGCTTATAGCCCATTGAGTTGCTCACGGTGGTCGTTAAACCTCCAATCAAAAAAAAAAAAAAAAAAAAAGGACATGAGGATGAAGATGCACAACTTCCCTGGCCTGTACAATCACCGGACGTAAACATCATTGAGCCCCTGTGGTCTGTGTTGGAAAACAGAGCGCGATCCTGTTATTCTCCTCCGGCGTCGCTCAAGGAATTCGAGCAGTTTCTGCAGGAGGAATGGTACAACATACCATTTACCACCATCCAGGACTTGCATGAGTTCATTCTAAGGTGGATTCAAGCAGTTTTAAATGCCAAGGGATTTATAGTAGAGCTTTTCTTAGCTTCAGGGTATATTAGGTGCGTAACCCCTATTGACACATATTAGGTGCGTAACACCTATTGTTTCAAGGTGTTATCATTATTTTGGACAACCCCTGTATTGTCTTTATGTTAATGGGATGAATGATTATGCCTGAACACTTTCATATCTTTCTTTCCCACTTTGTTTCTAGTCGTTAACATTTTTTATTGCTGTAGTTACTACGGTTATTTTTTAAATGTCCGTCAGTCAATAGTGGCATTCGGCAATGATCAATATTTACTTTTCTCCAGTTGAGCTCTAATGAGAAATCACCCTGGAAAATTGCTATTAATTTGTCATCTTCTCTCAGAGCGGATTCTAAATGCTTATTTATTTCTGCTTTCATGCGATATAATAAAGTAATCTTTTGGTTAGGTTAAATGCAGCCATTATACACTTCTTGTTTCACTCCGTGAATCAAAATAGGAATTTATCTGTGTATTAATACCAGAATATTAAGTTTTACTCTGAGAATGAACTTTTTTGGTTTTAAACTGCTCTATTATATCCTATGATTCCGTTCATCAGCTAACTTGAGTTACTCTTACCCCCATGTTTTGCGTATTATTGAGCCTTTGTTATAATTTAAAGATTACGTCCACCACCTTTAACTAATTCTGCAGTTAGGTACTACTTTAGCATCTCTGGGTAGGTAATTTTACTTTATTTCTTTCCGCATTTTCTTTTTGCTTGTGAACATCTTCACTTTCATACGGTGAAATAAGAACATTGATTTTTTGTAGGATACAAGTAAGAATAACGAAAATTTTCAATGCGTTTTACATGTATACGGCAAATGGTTTTCATTACAAAACAGATTATGTATATATTATCCTGATATTTCTGTTTCAAGAAGGTGATCTAAAACCGTTGGTCTTAAAGTAGGATGAACCTTACAAAAATTTTGATTTCAGTCATAGTACGCAACTTCTAGCTAAGAGGTTAATGTGTTGTGTAGTTGAAAAAGTATGTAATGATATATATCAGCCTGAAGGCTCGATCCACTCGTTTCTATAGCTCCTAAAGACTCTGAAAAGCTATAGACTCGAAACTTCAATGTGCGTCATCATTTTAAAAGAACGAGGGAACGGCTTAAATTAAAAGATTTAAGAATACGCCATAATGCCGCACAGTTTTTAATTGTTTGTTTAAAACGTTAGTCTAAGAATGGGTCTTTCCATCCGAGATCAGTCGTTTTGTTTTAAATAAATTAACTTTGTCAGTGCCGCGTGAATTTTCTTGTACTGTTGCAGTTCTTAAAGAAATTGCCATGTTGCTAAACGACGGATGTCTGTCTTCTGAACGACAGGCGTCGTTCTAAACCTACAGCAAGAATAAACGACAGGCGTCGTTCTCTGACTTACAGCAAGAATAATGTATTAGGTTGTCTGACGTAATAAAACCATTTATGGACTACTGCTTCTAGCCCTCAGATTTTGTAATCGTTAAACCCCGAAACTAAGAAAAGCTCTGCTATAAATGTCTTCTTCAAAATACGGTTAATTATGAACTTTAAATAAAATACGAGTATTTAAAGCCACCTGGTCGCACATTAAATTACATGTGACTTTTATGGGCTCACAACGAAAAACTATTGTAAAGAGTTCACTTGTTAGAATCTCAACCCTAGATAAACTCTTTCACTCAGGCGTGTGAATCTTGTCAACTGATCAAGAGATTAAATACGATTTTTGTGGTCATATTACTCGTTATAAATACACAGAAATATTTTTGCTATTTCTTGATTATCTTCTTTATAATGATGATAGTTGCAACACAAAAAAACATACCATGCGTAATTAATTTGTATTATATGTGAATAGTAGGTGCTGTAGTGCTTCAAAATTTTATAACATCATTAGACATAAGAAAATGTAAAGCTAACATGCACATCTTTCTCTAAAGAAAATATGAATACACACAAGGTATTAAAAACAGAAAATCATATTTCCTGAATTAATAATTGATGTCACACCCATTTGCTTTTTTTAGCAAATAAATTATGTTTGTCATTGGTGTTACCAAGTCTTGTAAACTGTAAAAGTTGAATTTGTCCTAACAGCGATGAATTCCAACTTGCAATTATAATGATGCAGAGTAAAGTATATTGTTGCTTGTTTTTTTAATGCATATACAAGCCTTCCTAGTAACGACCACCTATTTTCCATTGGATTTAAGTCTGGGCTCCGAGACAGCCATTCCATTACATCGATTTTTTTCATTTGTAAACTACTGTTTCGTGGAAACAAGCATGACAGGATGCATTATCTTGTTTAAAAATCCAACTGTTACATATTAGTAGGGTACCAATGAAATTAAATGATCGTACAGCATAGCCTGGTGATTCCTGGGTGCCATAGGGTGGTCGATAATGGCAATGTCCGATTTTCTGCCATAGCCAAACGCCGTCCACGCTATCACACCACAACCTCACATTCGTCTGCTAGACATTCTTTGAGCTTTTATCGTAAATCATGCCAGTAACATTTATTTCCATCGAGGGTATCTAAATTTTTTCTCATCTGAGAACACAACACTTTTCCATTTTTCAGACCATGTCATTACGTTTTTTGCCCCTTCCATTCTTCTGCTTTTATGTTCACCAGTGAGTAAAGGCTTTGCCTTCATATTAATGTCCGCAGCATTTTTGTTGTTTTTTTCTAGAGTTTTTGCGACTGTCACGTGAGGCACACTTTTTTAGGCGAAGATCGAGCAATTTGTCTTGTAGACATGTTATCAACAGTTGCTAAATGAAAAACAAGTTGTTTACATTTTGCACTCAGTGATGGCTTCCGTCCTGCTCTTGTTGTTTTACTGGGTTTATTCTTATTCCTTGCAACATTTTGCACGTCTGCTAAAGATCTTTCGATTAAGTCGATAATTTCTCTGTAAGACTTGTTTTAGCCAAGATAAAATGACACTTTTCTGCCCTCTTCCTCGCGTAACTCTGTACCCCTCGCAATATTAACGCAGAATACAGGAGAATGCTGTTTACTTGCAACAAAAGAAATGAGGAGGATCTGCGTAGTATAAGTAGTCAGCTATGTAAGCAAAATTTGTATATGTCGTTCTTTAACGCAGTTTTCTCAATTGTACTTATAATTGTTTTAAAGTGACTGGAAGGGTCGCCCGCAATCGTTTCATTCCGCCATTTTGTTGTTTCAGATAAGAACTGATATTCTTCACCACCCACGTGGTACCATTTTAATCCTATGTGGGATTAAGAGAGGGGTGCATGAACACCTGGATCTTCTGACATTGAAGAGTCAGCTGCTCGAGTGCTTCTGTTAAACAAGTTGTCATACTGCTTTTGTATACGTGCAAGTTTGTAATCTCCTGCGGGTATCCGACGACATTCCTGAGTTCAGGTATTTCACGTGCTGACCGGGGAAACCAAGTTTCTTGCACATGCGTGGTATAGGACAAAAGGGCCAGGAGAATTGAGGGACAGTCGAGCTTTGGTCGTCAAGGAGAGAGGGTCCTGGTTTGGACACCGGTTTTTGACAGAAGGGCTGCGGGTATCGCAGAAGTGCAGCGTGGTGAACGGGAAGGAGGATTCCTTCGTCCACCGGGATATCGCGGAAAGAATTGTGGAAAAGTAGCACGTGGTCAGCACGGGAACCTGTGCGGAAAGTCATCGGAAACCCGTGAAGCAAATATTATCGGAATAATAAAGTCTTGCTGTTGTTTTTATTACCGTGTACTGGACTGAGTTTGTCGAGGTAATTATTCTTCTACACAAGGACGCCTTGATAGCCAGATCGTATAGTAAAGGCGAGGCGGTAGCTCGCTACACGGCGGGAAACAAAAGGTATTATATAAGAATTGATATATCTGGCCCTACAGTCGGATAAGTTGACTCTGGATTGAATCTTCTGTTTTTGAAAATTAAATAGTTTTTTCGGCGTTACGTGCTTTCAGTTATTGGACATTCGTTTTCTAATCAAAATAAAGGATGCCCAGAGTTCTTTTGTTCTACTAACTACCCTTATTTTCGCCGATCGAAAACCGTCACTGTATTTATAATTATTTACACATTGTAAGTTAAAAATGTGTTATATAAGAATTTGTAAAATCTTATATAACACATTTTTAACTTACAATGTGTAAAACATGAGAATTTGTAAAATCTGAAGGGTAAAACACAATACTCTTTAAACATTCATGAAAAAGAAGCGATTCCCGTTCATAAATTGATAAATCAAGTAATTGTTTGTCTGAAATTCGTAATTTTTTGCAATGAATGCGAAAACTGGTTATGAAAAAGAGTCATTTTGTAAACAAGTCTAGTCGAAATGCCGAAGAAGAGATTAAATATATTCAATCGACTACAGGAAAAACGTGCAATAAAAATGAAATACATAACTTATTCCCCTCAAATAATAAAAATTGTGCATGATTATCCAAATGAAAAAATGCAAGATTATTGTATTTTTAAAGCACTGAATTACTTCTAAAATTCAATATATTTGATCCTGAGCGATCATGAATGGCAATTCGTTTTTCTAACAACACGATTAATTCGAGAACTTGTTTCAAAGTGCGAAATGTAACACAAACAACACATATATCTTTCTGAGAGATACTATCCTTTCTCACAAACCAATTCTTAAAAAAGGAAAACAAGCTAAGGATCGTAGATTTTTTTCACGAACGTTTTTGCTCTCAACTTCAAGAAAAAAGCATAATAAAAATAATATTTTTCTTTCTTTTCTTTAGTTTCCTAAACGGTGGTTGGGGTACCTTCATTTTCAGATTTTCGGGAAAACTTCATTGCTCAAAGGCAAACTTTTTTCTTCCGCATTTCATTTCACTTTCTTAGTGAGGCGAAAAACAATCATAACGAATCTGATTGAGAAGAAAAAAAAAGAAATGAAAGGAAAGGTTTGAAACGCAAATACGAAGTAAAATAAGTTTCTGAAAAATTATATTTTTCAAAATCTATTAACGCCCTACGGCGCTACGCAAGAATCAATTATTTTTGTTCCTTCTTACTTCGAAATGCAAAGACAGAAAATGAGGGATTTGACCGCAGCGTCGCACTACTTTGGGAAGCAGAGCGAGTAAGGGCATGGAGGGGGTGGAATCCATAAGAATGTGTGTGCTATTGATCACATAACGTGGAACGGTGTTGTTGAAGTAAGTCTTCTCTGATTACGCACGTAGACGTTAACATGCATATACAGACATACCCTGCTTCAATTCTGTTTCTATAACTTCTTCAGATCAAGTGATTGGTACGACGAATCGATTTGCTTCTTACGATTCTAAAGATTTCGCAGAGTTATTTCTTAGAAAATTCACAAGCGACTTGCAATTTTTCGAAGTAGTGGGAAGCTCTCTCTGGTTCCAGCTTCAGAAAATACACGTTCTGACAGATAAAATGGGAAATTCATCCACGAAGGGATTAAGTTGATCTTTCAGAATTTTCTTTTTGCATTTTTATCATTCCTTCTGTCACGTTCTTATTTATTATTTTTTTATATGCGGAGAAGTATATGAAAGGTTTTCTTTGGGTTTTTTTATCTGTGAAAAAGTGGTACTCCGTTTTACATAGCTGGTATGTAAAAATGGCGCAATCACCTGTGTATTCCATAGTCATGTAACCAGGATCCAGTTTTGGGGAATTTTCATTAGAGCTTTTATTTAAATATTTTTTCTCTGAGCGCACGAAGATTTTATTATTCCTCTTTGGTAAAATCATTCATATGTGGTGTGAATACCAAGGTTTCACTAAGAATAGTGCCTCCTCGCAGATGGACGTGGTACATGCAGCTTTACAGCTTTACTGTAGAAAATTTTACACAGCTTTAATGGCGATGAAAATCCATAGGCGAAAGTACCTGAATAGATATCACGCATATTAGAGAGCAAGAAATTTGCGAAGCTATTTACGCACTTTATTTTTCAAAAATAATACTTTTTATTTTTTGAACAATCGAAGTTATTTATGCACTTCTTCGAACAGTACGTTTTTTTTTGTAAGTACAAAAGGCTGTTTTCTTTGGCTTCACTTAAAGCACCTCAATGTACAGAATATTTATCCGTTTTTCAACATTGTTTTCCAGCAATGTTAGATACCTTGAAAACCATAAACATAAATTTAAATTCCCTGTTCCTGTAATATGGAGTTATTTGGTGATCCCATGTAATGCAATGCTGCATTCCTAAGCACCTATGTTACTGGTAACATCGCCTTCTAAAGATTTTTTCTTTTCAACCAACATATTCATATTTTACTATATACAGACGCATAAACGTCGAGGGTTTTGAAGGACCAAAGACAGCGATGATCAATTTCATGAAAATGTTTAATAGGTCTGCAAGCCGAAAAATAAAATGTCAAACTTTGTGTCAGTTTCCTCTTTGTAACCAAACTTTTATAGCACGGTTACATCTGTCTGGTCACGGAATACATTTTTTAATTTTTGCCCTCTTTTGAATTTTGTTAGTTGAGACACAGTCCCCGCCATGCGATGTTGTTGGTCCAGTATTTTGAGCGATTAATAATAACTGTATCCGATGGAAGGTTCATATTTTTCGCGTCTGGATTAGCATCATCATTATTATCACAAAAACACAACACTTAATGTCCTGGTAAATTAAGATTTTCCAAACCTCTCCCACAATTCCCGACGTTCCGTAATTCTCTTTCATGTTACTCCGGCATACTTTCGAATTTAATTGATTAATCTACCACGTTGTTTTCTTCTGGCCCTTCCGATACCTTGGTATCCAGCCTGGTACTTCAACTGTCCAACGATGGCAGTTCTACAAGTGATATGTTCAGTTACTTCACGGTCATTACTTTGATAATGATATCGTGAACTATTGTCGTATACTTGATCCATGAATTCCTTTTCATGTCTATCTTAATTAAACTAAGCATGAATATCGCCATCCTTTCAAGCGTGCACTTCGCCATGTGTTACCGGCAGTCTTTATATGTCTTTCTTCGGTTAAAGTCCATATCTCTGATCGATAAGTAAGAACTGGAAGGATACATCAGTAAAACAGTTTTCTTTTGAGACATAATAAAGAAATTGCGTTTGAAAATTGTACTATAAATAAACGCACTTATCTAAGTGTTATCTTCTTATAAACGCACTTTATCTAAGTGTTGCACGCTTATTAATTTTTCTTAGATGTAGCTATCGCTTAATATATGATGTTACTGATAAATACAGACATCAGTTATTTCTAAATCTACCCCGTCAACCTCTACGTCTGGAGCTCTTGAAAATGCATGTACATCGATTTAGATTGTTTTAAAGTTTGCCTTTAATTCTATTTTTTTTATTATTGTCCAGAAGTTGGTTGTATTCTAATCTGCAGCTATATATATATATATATATACCGTTGATCCATCACATTATGACCTCCTACCTAGTTAGCTGTAGGACCCCCCTTTGTCCGCAAAGCACCGACCACTCGGCATAGGTATACTGTGGTATCTGGTACCATATTGTCAGCAGCATTTCCTCCAGTTCCCGTACATTTCGGGGTAGTGGTGATTTAGCGCGAACCCGATTTTCCAAGTCAAACCACAAATGTTTGATTGGGTTCATGTCAGGTGAATTTCGAGGCCAAGGCATTAACAGGAAGTCACCACCACGTTTCTCGAACCATTCCTTAACGATTCTGGCAGTTTGACATGGCGCATTATCCTGTTAGTAATGAACATCACCAGCAGGGAACACAATCGCCATGAATGGGTGAACTTGGTCAGCAACGATGTTCAGAAACCTGACAGCTGTCAGGGATTGTGCTATCAGGATAATGGGGCCTGCAGTGTCCCAAGAAAACATCGCCCACAGCATAACACCGCCGCCAGCCTGTTTCCATCCAACAGTGCATCCAGGTGCCGCAGCCTCGGTTGGTAACCGGCGTATCTACGCTCGACCGTCTATGTAATATACCAGAAATATTGATTCGTCAGACCAGATCGCTTTCTTCCAATCATCCACGGTCCAATCTCGATGATAGTTGGCCCATATCATGCATTGTTGGCAATGACGTGCAGTGAGCATGAGGACACGGCTGGGTATTCGGCTTGCACTAGCTTGCTCATAAAAATCACCTCACTCTGCACTTCACATAATAGCTCAAGATACTTAATAACTCTATACTGTAAACAAAAGCTCAAAATACCAATTAACTAAATTTTCAAACCAAATATCATGCTCACTAACACTAACAACCAGAATTTAGAATTTACATCCCCTAGCACTACAGCATATCATAAACAAATAAATTTAGATACTTTAAATCACCAAACAAACTTAAATTTAACACCTGCAGTGAATTCCTGAGGTAGCGGTGAGGCAAATACTCTCAGTTCAGACACTACCCTGGGTTTTGAGAACCAACACAGGAAGAAAATACCAGTCAGGCTGAAGGCGTGGAATTGGGTTGTGAATCCAATTTCAGCCTATGCAAAAGGAAAGGAAAAAATCCTCAAGTGCGACACATCATCATCAGGCACAGAATTTCCTCTAACATGATCTCCCCACATTTCTTGAAGCAACGCTCGACCGACCCTCGCTGGCAGTACATATCTCCGTGAGCAGCGAAACTACTGGGTGGGTTTGAAGACAAGTTTTCCCCCAAAAATCACGTCCTCAAGGATCTCCCTTTTCGAACCAATGCATGATCCCACCTTGATCAACCACGCCTGCAAGAGCCTGTCGTACTTCAACCCTAAATACTCCAGGCACATCCGGCCCAGAACTAACACAACTATATCCCAGGAAAAATTCACTTATCTCTCTATATATCCCAAGAAATCCTAAATCACAATATCCACATATATCCCAGGAAAATTCACTTATCTCTATATATTCCAAGAAATCCTAAATCACAATATCCACATGTATCCCAGGAAAAATCACTTATCTCTATATCCACATATATCCCAGGAAAATTCACTTATCTCTCTATATATCCCAAGAAATCCTAAATCACAATATCCACATATATCCCAGGAAAATTCACTTATCTCTATATCCACATATATCCCATGAAAATTCACTTATCTCTATATATTCCAAGAAATCCTAAATCACAATATCCACATGTATCCCAGGAAAATTCACTTATCTCTATATCCACATATATCCCAGGAAAATTCACTTATCTCTATATATTCCAAGAAATCCTAAATCACAATATCCACATGTATCCCAGGAAAATTCACTTATCTCTATATCCACATATATCCCAGGAAAATTCACTTATCTCTATATCCACATATATCCCAGGAAAATTCACTTATCTCTATATCCACATATATCCCAGGAAAATTCACTTATCTCTATATCCACATATACCCCAGGAAAATTCACTTATCTCTCTCCACATATATCCCAGGAAAAATCACTAGCAAGGAAATTCTTCTGCACCATGGCAATGCGCAGGTCCACTTCAGACAATAACACTGACCATTTACATAACCCACTAAATATTTTCACCTTATTGAAAATTAAAATTACATTTAGACTTTTAACCTTATAGTAAAAAACAAGAAAATTTAGGCCAAAGAAAAGAACAATTAATACTGGAGCTGGTGAGCAAAAGTGTGTCTTCTCAACCCATGATGTTCATTCTTTTTGTGAAATACTAAACTTGAGAACAAAAAATACTTTAACTTCTATTCTGCACATATCGCATCCTGGTGAAAATTCCCTACTCAGAGCCCTCTGCCCTAGGACAAGTTCCCGGCTTGCCCTAAGATCACCCCTTTCCAATGGGAGATTAACACTCATCTGGAGCATGTAAAATACTGGTCCTCAAATAACACACCTACCATCTTAATTTCGACACTCAACACTCCAAGAATGTAAACAACACTTTAGGTTTCCAATTTCATCACACTATAATATGTTCCCAAAATCCCAATATAAATCATCCCATAATTTATCTTCACTCAAAAAAAATAACTCAACGCTGTAAAAGACTAGAGAGAAATGTTTACTATTATTTTATCACCCACGGCATCAAAATAACACTGCTTTTCAATTATCACATGCCCAACTAAACTATTATCGATGCACCAAAATTTACTGTGCCCAAACATTAAACTAAATTTTTCTGATACATCAAAATTTACTGGCCTGGGAAGTTGCTAAAATACCAGACATGACAACACAAAAAAAAACATAAATGAAAGCACTTTCAACTCCCCTTTCTTTTTTTCTTTTTTTCTGAATTCATACCTGAGTAACTAATAAATTTTAATTTTGAAAGCTGAACGACAACACAGCCATAATCAGAGGCAAAAAAAAACTTGCTCTTTTTCTTTTTTGTTTCTTATGCTCAGCTCGAAGTTTAGGTACCCTGCGTGGGATGTTATATATCAATACAGAAAGATATGAACTAAAACATTACCTTCGAGCTGGCGTTCTTTTTTTTTTTTTTTCACCACAGCTTACAGTCCTGGCACAACCACAGTCTCGTTAGTATTTCTTTCTTTTCTTCCTCCCAGTTCCCTTCCTTAAACGGTTAATAGCCGAGGTAACCATTTTCGAAACTTCGGGATGAGATGGAACCTTTATTTATTTATTTTTTTCTCTTTCCTTCGGCCTTTGAAGCAGGCCTCCTTTTCGGAGTAGCAACCGAAGGGGAAGCTGTAGAGGCTGGGCCCACTCTTTCCGGGATTTCCATAAGGGAGAAGGCATGTCCCCCTTCAGCCAAGAACTTTCCACTAACGACATTGTCCCAGCCTGCCGCCATTTAGTTTTTCAGGGCGAGGTTCTCGGCCGGCGGAATGCCGCTTTAACTGCGTTCTACATCGTCAAAATTTTCAATAGGCAGCCCAGATCCAGAGTGTCCCCTTGTGGTGGACTGGTGGTCAGCAAAGGCAGTCAAGGAAAACCACTTTTTTTCCTGTGGGTACTCTCCCACCAAAAGGCGAGGAGAAAAACTCCGCCGTCCTCTCTCTCTCTGCCGGCCAGCAAGAAGAGAAGAACAAAAGTGACTTCTCTCAACGGATAAAACTCTGGGGTGCTTGAAACCGCTGACCCCTCTCATTGGTCGAAACTTCAGCCTAGCAACTCACGGCTTCCCAACGGAATTTCACTCCCACGCAAGCCAGGGGTGACACTCTGACCTTCACACGTAGAGGCCAAGCTCTTTTTGACCCTGAGGTCTAAAAATAGATTCTGTTGCTGAATTCCCTACCCCAAAAGACGAAAAGATATTGCACTTTCGGGCGACTTTTTCTCGACGTTTGAAAATGAGGAACGCAAAAAATGGCGAATTCTTGCTTTGCAGAAAATCACTAATTTTAATTTTCTTTCTCTCTCGTTCCGTGATGTTAAACTAAAATTAATTTTGATTCTCTGAGCTGCACACCTACACGCCTTTTCCTATCGCGATAAAAGAATAGATAAAATAATTATTTTCAAAATCCCAAAGTCAGTTAAATCAAATATTATTCTCTTCCTCTTTTTTTTTTTTTAACATGAAATTTTGTTTTTCTGGTTGTGATTAAGACAAGCGAATTTTGCGCACGAATTCCCCTGCTTTTCAACCAGGAATTTTCTTCTAACGTATGTCATGGGAGAAAATTTTTGCATTAATTAATATCCGATAAACCAACAGAAAGATTGATCAGGTCTCTCTGAAATTCACCAGAGGTTAAAATTTTCGCCATGACACTTCAGCGTGATTGTCAAAAACTCAGAATTATTTTTTATAAAACCCCACATGGGAATTTAGTTTCTCGAGTTATTTAACACTAAATATGCCTTTTTTTACAGTCGTTCACGCGGTTATGCCATTAGAATGTTTGCTTTCTCGAGTTTAAGAGCCCGGTTCGAATTTCACTTGAAGCATGTGTGGCATATTTCTTTTTTTTTTTTTTTTTGGTTGCGTTGGTCCTCTTTTGGTAGTAACTTTTAATTTTGAACTACGGCTCCCATCTACTCTCATAAGCACTTTGGGGTCGTTAAACTGCAAATAATGCCAGGTGCTTTCATATGAACTTATAATATATGCGATGTACCTAAATATTTTCATATTAGTGTAACACACACAAAACATATTTTCCTCGATATGATCAGAATACTGTGGATATTATTGAGCGGCGATTCAGTGGTATTGTTCACACTGGCACGAATCAAAAGAATCTGACTCTTAGGTATTCAAATTATTTCTATTGATCTTTCTCTGTTAGAAATGCTGAATTAATAATCATGGATGAGTCGGATTTTTTTCAGCTACTCTTTCCTTTTTTTCTTTTTCTGTTTTGTTTTCTGTACGCTTCAAATGTGTCATGTTTTTTCCCTTTGATCTAAATTTAAGAACTGCTCAGAGAAAAAAAAAGAAGTGAGGAACTCTTTAACTTAACTGTGGAGTGAAAGCGAGAATGATTCACTTGGAAACCGTGGCCAGAAGAAGATGAAAATGTCTCGCCGCAGTAGTCATCAAACAACGGCCTCGTGTGTCAGCTGCGCATCCAACATCTGTTGCGAAGTCACTAATGACATACCCCACAAACACCTTAGCCTGACCTTTGACTACATTTGCGACCTCTCAGAGATTCGACCGTCAGAATTGTCGACATTTCAGACAAAATATCTTCCCTCAAGAGTTTTATGAACAGGTGCCCGTCTTCTTTTTTTCTTCTCTTTCTTTTCAAGAACCTGTCACTCAAATGTCTCTGTTTATCTCACTTCTTAAAGCCTTGATACATTTTTCACCGCATACAGAAGCCTTTTTAAACGCTGTTTAATATAGAATGACACTTACCTCATTAAGGATCCCATTTTAGATTCTCAAGGACTTTTACAAAATGTAATATACTTTTTTCTTTGAACACTTTCTCAAATGATGTTGTTCATTTAAAAACATGCTTCAGGTGCTTAAACCAAAAGGAAATTAATAAATGAAATCAAATCGTCAATAAGAAAAACACGAAGCTTGTTTCTAAACGTATGTCAATGTTTCATTACGTCAATGTATGAAGATATACAAGTTCAGTGAAACTTCCATTTACAGACAACTCTGAAGAACGGTAACTTCCAAAATATGGCAAGTTTTGGTAGGTATAGTAAGATAATTAATTATAACCTCTAAATAACGGAACCTCTTAACAACGATCAAGGAAGATTAACGGACACTTTGTTCCTTTAGATTTCATTTGCTCCTTCGATACTTCGGCCAGTGAAAAAGATGCAGAAAAAATGTTGCAAAAGGAACTGCACATCAAGCTGGACGGATTGCATTATGTTTGGCGCAATAGGTGCTTAAATTAACAGAAAAGAGTTGAATTCTAGTTCTGCTTGAAACAGTAATTACTTGAGGAGGTGGTGAGATTATATGCCTGGAAAATTAACCGTTCGCGGCGGTTTAGTTTGGTATGGACCCCGTGGGTCCTCTTCATGCTTTACCGAGCCCTCCCCCTTAACTATGCAGTTACATTTCACTGTCTCTAAAAATATTCGGTTTTTCTTTCCTGTAAGTAACCTAATCCTGGTCTCCTCCCTTGCAATTTCTAAGGGCTGTTTAAGACCAAGGGTCAGACACTGCCTTCCTAAAATTCCCTACACCACGAATAAGTGTTAAAATTTGGCTATAGGTCATCCAATTCTAGTAAACCGTAGGTTAATATAACGAAATACGTATTAAATTTAAACCGCTACTTCAAAAATTCAGCTTCAAATAATTAGTGCATTTACTGTTCTACATCTGGCAGAGCACATTTAAGGAGACAGGGGGTCCGGGGCTGGACAGTGTTTTGGAGCCCTAGTGTTAGTAGCACATCTAGTTCACTATGAGTGGATAAATAGAAATACCCAGAAGAAAATATTCCCAAAATATGATGTGGAAGCCATAAAAACAGCCCCACCTTATTGAATTATGTAGTCTATGATTCATGGACGAATCAGTGGTAGCAAGAAAATGTAAAAATGCATGGATGAAAAATAGATACCAGCGTAGTTCTGCTTTAACAACGACCCCCCCCCCCCACCACCACCAGGTTTGGGTTCACCTTGTTGAAATTATGTCAAAGCAGTGAGAAAGATAATATGATCCGAATATCATAATTCAAACGAATTCTTAATGTATGGAAATTTTTCCCAATTACAGAACTGTAAAAAATTCTTCTGTAATGCTTTCAAAAGATTTGATCATGGACTGGGGGCGACTATATTTTTTGTGGACTCTTCTTAAAAAAGCGGAAAGAAATATAAACTTCTTTCACAAAGCAGTTTTTATAGTTTTTGCTGTGCTATATGCAAAACAAAGCAAAACTGTAGAACGCTGTCAATACTTCAAGTATTCTGCATAATTTTGGGGCCCCATGAAAATGCGGGAATTGGGGCTGCAGCCCACCTAGCCCCCTTCTTAAATGGGCTCTGACATCTGGACACTTTCTCTCTTGAACTAAGCTCAGTTTTGTGTTGGCTTACATTATGCAGTCTGCAGTCCGTCTTATCTTCGCATTGCCACAATCGCTTAACAACATCTGTCTGTAATTCCGCATTGACTTCCAAGATTTTCTCATCCCAAATATAACTGACAGATAATATTAATTTAAGGCTAACCACCGAACAAAGATCAACTTCCAACAACAGTCAATTTTGTTTCCCTATTCAAACAGTGACCGTTATTTAAAGGTGTCACTGTATATACACACTGAAGCATGTGCAAACGTGTGCCTTTTGCATTTAACACAACCGTACAAGAAAGAAAAATTCCATATGCCTGTGGTTTAAAGGATTTAGAGAGAGGAAGAAGTTATTGCAAAGCTAACAAGCTAAGAGACCGAGAAGCCAGATAACTACAATAAATATATCTTGATGCTGTGCACTACTATGTATTCAATTTGGAGGGAGTACTCCAACACAATCCTTCTGATAGGCAGTATTTTTCGATATAAACTATTCATAGCATTTTTGGCCGCCTCACTAGAGCAGAGATCCAAGAGCTGGGTTCTGGCCATTCGTCCGAGACGGGGTCCGGGTTCGAATCCCGGTGAGGCATAAATGCCGTATTTGTCTTGAGGCACTGACCCTCTCTCTTCCCTGGAAGAAGTGGCCATAAATTAGGGAAAGACCACAGCTTATTACCCATCGAATTGCTTACAGGGTTCGTTAAACCTCGAAGAAAAAGAAAATTATACCTATCATTTTCGAGCAAGTTGTTTCAATATTAGAGAATGCTACCTCGATGGTCATGTGGTCAGATGTGCGTCAGATTAATTCCTGGAGCTGAACTCGAGCTCGAAGCTTGAATGAAGCATGGCTGTCTCACGGCGCTGGTTATCTGTTTCCTAGAATCATTGGCCCTAAATTGGGGATCTCCTTGGTACTTATAGGGAAACTTGAACTCCGAAATAAAAAAGAGTGCCTCAGATTTCCCTTCACCTTGCACGGAAATAGCAACGTGATGCGTGTTTTCTGTCCAGCGTGCAATTGGATCCTGTGTAACATTTGATACTGCAATTTAGTTCGAATTAAAGTATTCAATTTGTAGTTGGAGGCAAGCATCCAGCTGGTACTGATACTTGAAATCTTGTATTTTATGAGCATCAGAAGCTCCTGTTACTGTAGAAGGCAAATGTAGGACAGTAGATCTCTCTGCTCCGATATCGGTGCGATATCATAGAAAATCCTTGACACTAACAGTTCTTCGAATATATTTCGCCATGCATAATTGTATAGAAAGAATACGCTGCATTTTCATCAAGAGGTAGAATGCCTTATTCTACATACACCATTTCTCCCCGCTGAGACAGTGACTTACAATGTTGGTAGTCTATTACAACTGACGGCAAACTATACAGTACTTGTCGAATAGGAAACGAGAACAATTTCAAATAATTTTATCTCACCATTCAGTTTATTTTTCTGAAACAAATAAGTAAGAAGTAGATTACAACTTTCGATAGGCATTTTTCACATCAGTGGTCATATATAATTCAGTGTGTTATCAGAGCTGATGAGCTACAAGCATACTTGAAGGCATAACCTATTTAAATTTTGTTCAGTGGCTAAACGCGAACACTAGAATACTTTTCTGCGATCTCATGTAGACCAAAGTGTTTAAGATAGACCATTTAACTAGAAAATCAGAAAAATGAAGCTAATGATCAAGAGAAGATTTCAGTAAAAAAGGATCGACAACATGATCCCAAATACAGACTTGAGAATTATTGGTGAATATACTCTGATATACGTTTCGAAGTTTTCCTTATCACAGATAATTTTGATAAATTTCCGTATTAGAATTTAAAAAAAGTACTGTAAATGCTTTCACTAAAGTGCTATCTGTGGTTCCGCTTTCAAGTCGGTAGTACTGGTACGGAATAACGAAGCGCAAAATTATTGTGAAACAATAGTTTTCTTTTGGTTCTTTTTCACCAGTGTATGGGTTACGATTTATCTATGTCGATATACCATGTCATCATTTATACTGTTAAATAATGCCGCATTAAAAAATGAGTGTCAAAAATACATTTTGAACCAGCCAGCTGAATTAATGTACATTGTACAAATAAAAAGGAGTCAAAATAGGTGTCTTGGTTTCAGCTATATTGTGCAAGAAAAATTTTTTTCATGAAATTTTAGAATTGGCCACCCTGACGCACAATACGTTTAAACAGCCTAGTCAAAATATTGTTCAGCAGGAAATTTTGATACCGAAGGGAGGAAGAATAAAAAAATTGATGCAACTCAGACGTGGGCTTAATCGTGATTTTCCTGTCACGGTGACAACGGTGACAGTTCCATGGAAGTAACGATGACAAAATCACCGTTTACCACAGCACTAAAGGAGCGGTCAAGAATCTGGAACTCTGAGTCACCGTCTTACCTGTAACACTGACAATGTCCCTGTTTACGACAGCGGTGATGGGGCAATAAACAGAATAGCAGTCACTTGTAGCAGTGACAAAATCACTGTTACAATCAGCTCGCTCAGTCTTTGTTTACAATCGAACGCAAAGCGAAAGCCAAAACATAAGCTATCTTAAGCGTGGGAAAAATGGGTACATGGAAAGCATGCTTACATCACTAGCGACCTCTATGATGTTTCAACAGAAATGTAAACAAACCGTTTAAATATGGTAACATGGAAACCGAAACAATAACGTACCAGTGATTTTGGGCCCAAGACACGGATAACGGGGACATTCTTATAGGTAAATTTTGAACTGTTACTTTCCTTCACTGGTGACAGTGAGTTTTCAGTAACGGTAAAGAAATGACAGTAACGTGATTTTCAATACATCTCTCGTGCAAATTGAGCATCTGTGCCGCGGAAACGTATTGAAATACCAACACTGACCTCTGTTTGTGCCTCTATGAATGTGCATGTTTATGTGCAAGTCTGCTGCAATTCTACGATCTCGTTCGTTGTTTAATCCACAACCTTCTGTCCTGATGGCTGAAAATCTAGCTAATAATAGTAGATTGTCCCAAATTCCTTTCTTGGATAAGTCACGGGCGGTGGGTTAATTTTAATGGTGCAAGTTTTTAATCTTTGCATGAGGCATTCCTTCAGATAAGTGACGGAACACTTTTATGGGGATTTTTAAATCTCCAAACGGTAACAGGAAGAGGAAATACCACAATCTGGCTTAACCACAGATATTTCTATGGAGTACGGAGTTGAAGACCCCTCGAGCATTAAAGCCCATAAGTTGTTGCATGTCATCAGTTTGAGCCTATTTGTTCCACATAGGGTTAAAGGGGATGAGAGCCAGAGTCGTAGGATATCAGCACAACCCATGCCTTACTCGGAGCTCGAGCCAGGATCCAGCTTAAGTGATTAACCATATGTCTACACCTTTGATCACTCGGACATCGGAAGGTCAAGCGAAATGCGTAAGTGGCAATGTTATAAAATCCCGCGTTTCTGAATTTAGTGTTTTATTATAAGTGACTCAGTCGATTTGAAGCCAGAAATTTAGCAAAAACAACATTTCTTAAGTTAGCTATGGCGAACTGATTGTTTTCGGTTTAGAAAAAGCTGAATGTTTAAAACATTACTCCTTGTTTCACGTTTGAGTCCGTACAAAGCAGTCCTGCACAGATCATGCACTGTAGCAAGATGTTGCCAATCTTCCTGAAAGAGGCAGTGATCTGTCGCCATGTTCTACCACAATGTAGGTAGTGCAGAATGGTTCATAATATATTCGTACCTGGTCACGCTGGACGGCACCTAAACCAAAGAACCGAGTCCTTTGTAGCAGAAACAGCTTCACATTATCGCATATCCCTATTCAAATTCTAATGTAGGGACAATACAGTCCTCCAGGCAGCGTTCACCTGGTAAACTCCACATCCAAATATGCCCACCCAAACGAAAGAGTGAGTAGTGTGAACCGCCACACCACACGAAACTTTTCCGTTCTTTTGTTGCCCACGACCTGCTGTCGTCGTCCGGCATTTCCTAGAGTGATGCAGAGCTTAGGCGCAGCTGTCCTAGCATGAAAATAGTAGGTATGCAAATAGCTGTCCCAGTGGTATGGGCGACATCCCGGGGCAAATGTGTGGCAGAGAAGATGCAATGTGTCATCTTCACATTCTGCACCAGGATTCATTTGACATAATTACTGAGTTTGTATGGCCTTCCAAACCGAGGGTACTTTGCAGTAGCACCATCTTCTTTCCACTTATCAAGAACATCAATGGCAAGGGACTTTGCGAAACTCACGAGATGGGAATGTTACGCAGTAAATACTCACTCAGATGTCATCCAAACATCATACTCCTTTGAAAGTCCGTCACTTCAGTTCCACGCGGCATGGTCGTCTTCAATGCGGTCTTCCAGATGTAAACATGTTTCTCTTTATACACAGTACCCAAAAGAACACGCGGGAGCGAATCTAGTCCCTCAAATTCACATTTATTTACACATGTCGGGGTGTCCGGATAATTTTGCCTAAATTGTGTTCATCTAATTATTCGCGCGATACGTATCTTTCTAAGACATATTTTTTGTAGTTTTTGTGAACACTCTAAATTGAAGATACCAGTGAGTTTGGTAAAGGCATCTATCCTTCAGGAGTAAATTTCTTTTACAACCGTCGAGATTGAAATTTCGTCCACCCTCTGTGAAATATAAATGTTAAACTTCGGGGACATATGTTTTCCCATAATCTCTTTTTTTGGTGGTAAAAACACATTTTCACATTGAAACGAATTGTATCTTAATTTGATCGTATTCCTGCTTGCGAACCTTAAGAAAATTTCTTTCTGTTTGTTTCTACTTGTTTCAATAAAGAAGCTTTCGCAACACTTGAACATTATCACCAGACGAAATTTCACACTTAATAGTATAAAACTTCCAATTCGTTAATGCATCATGCGTAGCCCATTTGTATATTGAAATTAGGACATCATGATCCCGATATCCTATTTTAAAAAAATGAAATTCGGACATCGGGGTCACGTAGCTCATTTTTATGTTGAAATTAGGATATTATCACGTTAACCGATGTTTAAGAAACGAAATGGAAGAAGATGATGATGGACATGTCTGTATATATACTTTTGTTGTCTAATAAAACGACTTCTAACGTATACGCTAATAGCTAATATAATTTTTTTTAGTTTCTACGGATATATCTATGTACATTTGGTTCGTTCTCCTTAAGCGGTTTCTAACTTAACGTTATTTTTTCTCTCTCGGCTGACTGTTATTTGCCTACGACAAATGAGGTCACAGGTTGAAAGACTTGTATAAAGATTAGATAAGAATGTTGTTTTCAGTGAATATTCTATGGCTAACTGGCTTACGAGCTGCGAGACTGAGTCACGAACTGTGAAGTTGATTATTGTCGATATTATATGTCTAAGGTTACAGCTTCATTGAAGGTTATATTGAAATGTGCTCCACTATTGTTGAAGTGACATACCTTGGTAGCGTGGTGTGGATAGTATTGTGTGTTATGAGCTATCATTTATTGTGCTACTGAAGTAATAATTGAACTGACTTCTTATGTCTGACATAAATAAAAAGTTAACTCTCTTAGTAGCTATCTCTCTCTCTCTCTCTCCCTTGAACATTTCTTAAAGTGATATTGCTGTGTTCAGTTAAGGACATTAATTGTTAGACTTCCCAGGTTTTAAATAACACGAAAGAAACTTCAAGTAATGTTAATGTTCTGGTTAAACTGACATTTTCACATATAGTTACATTCTTACAACCTAAGAACATTACAAACTACTGCAAGCTTAATAAACGTATTGCACCGAAGTCTATATAGAGAGAAATGATTGCAACTTTCGCCAGGATGTCCAACAAAGTGTAAAGCCACAAAGAATCCTTTAAACATTTTCAAGACGGCGGGACGTTATGCGTAGCAAAAAATTGCTCACTTCCCTAATGCATGATGCGTAAGCCTCTTTTTACATGGCAATCGAGATACTATGTTTTAAATTTAACCGATGATTAATAAACATGGAAGATGACACCGAACATTCGGTTGTTATGAGTATGCTTTTCAAATCGTTTTAGGAACGAAAAAAATTCTCAAAGGAAAGCTTTAAGAAACTTTATAACGAAGTAAATTTCTCCGTCATTTCTGTCCACGCCAGGATTCGAACCCGGATCCCCTCATTCCGGAATAAGTCACTCTACCAATTGAGCTACGCGGACGTTTTATTCTGATTCCTATCTGCCTTTATGTCGTGTGCGTCCTGCTGGCAGATACGTCACATCTCCTAGTACGTTACATCATCTCCCCCTTATTTATTTATTTTTTGAAGTGCTGGAGAAGGGATTCTCTTATTTTTCCTCTCTCGCGGTGTGGAAAGAACATCACACCAATGCGAGATTTTGAACGGTCGGGTCATCCGGATAGTTCGGGCGCCATTATAACGAAGTAAATTTCTCCGTCATTTCTATCCACGCCGCGATTCGAACCCGGATCCCCTCATTCCGGAATAAGTCACTCTACCAATTGAGCTACGAGGACGCTTCATTCTGATTCCTATCTGCCTTTATGTCGTGCGCGCCCTGCTGGCAGGTACGTCACATCTCCTAGTACGTTACAACTTAAAAGATTAGCTGATCAAAAAAATAAAATAAATGCGGTTGCATTACCTCGGGAAATATTCGCATAATATAAAATACGTACCGTGAGCGGTGTTATTCATCGTAAATGGAACCGATCGCAAAAAAGAGTCTTAACAAAAAATAATGTTCCCGAGAGATTTTTAGAATCAAAATTTCTCTTTCAAATAAAAATATACGTTACTTCCTCTGGCGGAAGAATTCTGAATAACGGAAAAGTAGAAAATTTGCATAGATGTTGAGAAAAGCAGATTAAAAGTTTTCGCCTTCCAGCGCTGGAATGTTTCGTTACTTTGGGCAGTAAATGCACACGAAATGTTATCGTAGTTAGTAATATATGATCAAAAAATAAGTTTTCCAGTCGAGTTTTGACGTGAAGATAGTGCTGTAAATATGCTGTAAATCGAAATGTAAACTTATGCCCTCTTGTCGTAGACTTGTGTGTTAAGAAAATTTAAAATTATAGGCAATACATTTTTAACACCAGAAACGCTCTACGATAAAGAAAGGTCTCGTCAAATAGGAATCTTGCAAGCACAGATATCGACTGACATAAGACACAAATTTAAACCGCCGGTGGGAAAACTATGTATTATAATAAGCAGAAGGTATTGCCGAAAGGTTTTTCGTGGCAAGCTGTATCTGACCACAAAAGAACTCTTTAAATTGAATGTTTAGAAACGCAGATATTGCTGCAAATGAGTCTGAAATATAATTATACATTTACTCACCTAGTGCCCAAACTGTTCTTTACTAGAATTTAGGAATTATATGGAAAACATTTTCCAGCCGGAGCAGGATCCAATGCGAAAGCACATTTTCAAATCGGACTTTTTGTTAAAGAGATACCGGGAGAATCGTAATTTAACTTGATGCAACTTAACGGAAAACCTGTGCATTATTTAAAAAGGAAATTGCACCTAAGATAGTCTGCTTTATATATGGTATCGAAATAAAGATAGAATTTTCAACCAAATGTTTAGAAGCAACCATATGAGATAAAATGGTATTTCGACATCATCTGCATTTAAGGCATATAGCGGAGAAGTTGTGCATCGCAAGAAAAACTCGAAAATCAAAGATCATAGTCATCACCTTTCAAGCTACCCAACGCAAAAAAAAATTTCAAATCGAATTGATAGTTGCAGAGATATGTTGTTCACGGACAAACGTCCGGGCAAAGTGGTAACACGAGCACGTTCTTTTTTTTTTTTTTTTTTTTTACAAAATATGTGCTCAAACTTATTTTCCCATCCGGTAGAGGTAGCACTGATACACCCAAAATATTTCAAGCTCCTTCCAGTCTTCCCTGATGCACATTGCTTGTAATAGCTGGCTAGACAACAATATACGAGGTCCGATCAAAAAGTTCCGAGACTAGGCCGATATACAACAAAGTACTTACGTTACTGAAGTCTGGCTATGATCTCTCACAAAGTAGTCTCCTTGGGCAGCGATAAACCGCTGCCAGCGTTTTGGCCAATGTTGGAACGCCCCCTGGAAGTCCTGTTCGCGAATCGTATCAAGCACAGTCTGCGATTTGCGCTGGATCTCGTTCACGGTTTCAAAACGGCGCCCCTTGATCTTCAGCTTCATCTCCTGGAACAGAAAGAAGTCGCAGGGGGCCAAATCCAGCAAGTAAGGATGGTGAAGAAAGGTAGCAATGCTGTTGCGGCTGCAAAACTGGCGTGTTGTTAACGCTCTGTAAGCTGCTGCATTGTCGTGATGGAGCAGTAAATCGCCCCTGCGCCACATTTTAGGTCGTTTGCGGCGAATATCCTCCCTAAGACGCCGCAGAACGTCACAGTAAAAAGCGTGGTGAGGTGTGGCTCTGGGGGACGAATTGACGGTGCACAACACCACGAATGTCGAAGAACACGATGAGCATGCTTTTAGTTGCACTCCCGACCTGTCGGGCCTTCTTCGGTCGTGGAGATGCCGGGATCTACCACTGCGACGACTGTTGTTTGGTCTCCGGGTCGTAACCGTAGACCCAAGTCCCGTCCCCAGTGATGACCCGCGACAGGAACGTTAGTTCATTCACCACCTGGTGACGAAGATCTTGACGGAGTTGGGCACGGAGCGCCTTCTGTTTGGGATTTAGAATCTTTGGCACACACTTTTCCGCAATGCGGTGCATGTTCAAAACTGACGTCAACATTTCTTGCACTGTTCCGTATGACACATTGAAGACGGTAGCAATGTCTGGAATGGCTCTTCGACGATACTCATGCACCAGTTCCCTACTTTTGTCCACATTTTTGGGGGTTTTGCTCGTGGACGGTCTCCCTGACCTCTCGTCATCTTCCAGTGCCGTTATGCCGCTCTTTAACCGCGACTGCCGCTCAAAACACCTCGCATGACTCATTGCTGCTATTAGCCTGCCATAACATTTCATGTGTCTCCGTTTCCGATTTGCCGAGTTTGACGCAGAATTTGATGTTCGCTCGCTGCTCTAGTTTGCAGTCTATACCGAAATCGCAGCTGTGTTATGTACGTGGTCCCCAAATATCGTGTAGCACAGCTCCCGATGTTCACAGAACGACACCACTCGGCACAATGACTCACGAAGGTCACTGATCTCGGGCTGTGATCGCGCATCCGCGTACTGCCATCTGTTGACGCGCTATGTACCTAGTCTCGGAACTTTTTGATCGCACTACGTATATATATTTGGCATTTCATCCCTGTTTTTCTGATTCTGACTGGAACAGTGCTTGTTTTGCTCGATATAGCAAAAAACCATTGCCAATTCACATAGTTTTTGATTTTTCTGTAAAGCGGATTTCCCGCTGGAGAACGGTAAGTTTATACTCATGTGTTCCGTACCGGACAAATGCTTTTACACGTGTTTTTAGTCTGAAATGTGGGAAAAACACTTAAGAGCTCATGCGTTTATAGAAAATACAGACTTGACCTCTCAAAATTTGATTAAAATACTAAATTTCAAACGTTATTTCGAAAGGAGTGCCCATTATACCCAACATTATGCGTCATCAGAGATTTTATTTATTTTCATTTATATAATTACATTCCATTTTAGGCTTTTCAGCGTGAACCTGTTTTCACTTAACTTCTTGGCAATTTGCATGAAGATAAGTACCGCATTTTTAGTCATATAATCCACGGATTTTCTGTTAAAAAGTTATGAATTTTGGTTCTGCGGATTTCACGCCGATACGGATGATACGCAGCTTTAAAAATTATATATAATGTTTTTGCGGCACTCCGATTTTCAAAAATCGGCGTCCGAATCATCAGCAGAAGTTGGGTACTTCGAAAATCACCAGAAGTGCGTTAATAACAGGAAAACATAACGCAAAGCAAAGATGGAGGTCCGCAAACTGTTGGGAAGAAATTAATTCTGTTTTTACTTTCGAAACTTTTGATCGAAAATATGAGGCAACGAAGGTGATATTATTTGCTTTTGAGGGCGATCACGTGCTGTGGGAAGCTTAGTGTCGTGTACGTTTGTAAGTTCTCCAGCTCTAACCACGAATCTATTGTACATACCGGTACATACTTCGGAACCTAACTACTGAACTGTTAGGTCTAACTGTAAAACTGCCCTTAGGCTGAAAACCAAACTCATAAAGTTTTAGCTTTATTTACTTGATAGTGATAGAAAACCAACACAAATGACATTTTTTTTTAATAAAAACAATGTTTTCTTTTTCCCCCTATTTCTTTGGACTACCAGGTCATCCCGTGAATTGTGACTCTTCTGTAAGAAATAATGATTCCAAATATACATCACGAGTGCAGAATAGACGGCATTTGTTTTTCTGAATTTCGCGGTCAGCGAATTATAAATTGAAACAATTATTTAGCACATTTAAGAAAGTGTTTTGCAAACGAAGTAAGATATAAGCACATAATTCACTTTGTTCTCCCGTCAGTCGCTCTATAGACAAATATCTCGTGATCCAATCTTTGTCATGAGAATAATGATTTCATCATTTTCCACATTTTTTAATTTAATTCTTCTTCATGCGCTGTATCTAATTTGAGCGTAGCGTCCCACGAATATAATGATTTGTATCTTGTTGCTTTTTGAAATATCTCTCTTCTCAGTCTTGTCTATTCCTTTTGGTCACACATCCATTTATCCAACCTTTTCTTCTTCTCCCCCTTGTTCTCTTTCCTTTCTAGACAAAGTTTGGAAATTGAATTCTGGTCACTTTTCAGGCCATGTCCATAGTACGCAATTTTCTATATTTGAACAGCGTTTATAAGTTTGTTTTCTTTGGTTCATGAAGAACGCTATCTTTCTTACCTAACTAATCATCATCATCATGATCATGTTTCACATATTTTATAGCGCAGGAAATCATTGCTTCTAAATGCCGAATTAGAAAACTGCTTGTATCAGATAGCTGCAAAACGTCACGTGCAATGTTTACTTTACCTTGTACAATTATTTTACGCCGTTGGAGGGTATAAATGTATCTACGCTTCCGAAAGTCAAGGGCTAGCTTAGAAAAGACTTATCTTCCAGTAGCTGCAGCTGACTAAAGCTTCTTATGAATTTTCCGTTAATCCTACACTCCAAATTTCTACCTCGCTGACACAGATATTTGTTTTGATCTGCAGTCGTTTTCCCATTAGTAATGCAAAATCATTTTAACAGTATGTTCCATATGTTGCGCGTTTGTCAAATGTAGTGTTTTTGCTCTGTGTTATGTAACAGTACATTATTTGATCTGGTACTATATTTTGTCTTCTAAAAATTTTGATTTGAATGTTTTACATCATGTTTTGTGTTCCTCGCCAAGTTTTTCAGTTTTCTTGATATAAAGACTTTTATCTTCGGCGCTAAATTTATTTTTCAGTTCTATTACATTTCAGCCTCTCCATCAATAAAGATTGCCAACCATTACCCATGTACTTTGTGATTTCCGTGATAGGTGACTTAACAGCATTTTTAGAATTTATTCTGTATGAAAGATTCTAAATTTCTCGTTTAAAACGTTCTTAGAGAGCTGCTACTGGATAAACGTACATCTCTTAATTTTTCTTCACGTGACACATTCCAAGTATCCCAAAAGCGCACCTGAATTCGTATAAAATTGTTCGCCACATATCTCTGCCTATCGATAATTTATTCCGTGATTTCACAGCTATTCCCACAGGTGCCACAGGTGCTCAACTTTCTCTGTAAGTGAAGGAACAATATATTTGCTTTTGACATCACATCTCTGCTTCAGTTGGAAGTGGGAACTCTTTACGAATGGATATTTGTAATATTTCGAAGAATATTTTTATTTCGTTTTCAGTCACACTTGATAAAATCGCCGGCTAGGTTTCTTAAATATGTGTTAGTATTACTCTTTGTATATCCGCTTCTAATCGTCCGACGGAAAAATACTCCCAAAAGACTGCAATTCCTAAGAAGAATATTCAGCAGTTCTCCAATTTCTTCCAATGCAGAATCTGTCAGATCATGTCTTCTTCTAACACTGCACTAAGCTGGTTCACTTGGGATTTAAGAAAATATTTTCACAGACGTTGAAGAACACGGGGAATATTTCTCATTAGATGTTCCTGAAATTATTCAATTTTTTAACACCTGCTGATACAGAGTCCAGCAAGTGAAGTGACGGAAAACTTAACAGAAATTTTTCGTATTTGAACTGGACTGAACGATTCAATCTCTGCCATTTTATTTCATTTGGTTTTACATAAAGTAAAAAAATATATTATTACACAAGGTTTTAAAAGGAGTAAAAATCAATGGACGCGGTGCATACATTAACCTTTTAACATATGAAGAAGACATTGTGGTTTTTCAGAAAAAAGATCAGCTAAGAAATATATCATCATGTCTTGAAAATTCTGCGAAAAGAAGTAGGCAGGAAGGAACAAAGATAAATAAGGAACAGATTGAGAACCTCCTTCTTTCGACAAACATCGGCATGATGACCAGTGTAACGGTGTCAGAGTTGTGCAGCACGGAATACAAATTCAACAGCGTGAGATAGTGTAAATACATTGGGACCATGTTCTTGGATACCTGAACTTTTACAGCAGAAATAAAGACTAGATCACAAGCTGAGATTCTTTGTGCTTTTGGATTAAATAAAATTTGTACATTAACAAGCATACAAGAAACACCAATATACAGCGATATAGGACATGGGTATGTTATGCATATTATTAAATAGTATACAGGTATCTTATATACATGTATATATACATATCATCATCATCATTGTAAATCATTATCAATCCACTGCTGGATGTGTCTCACCAAGTTTCTTCCACAACTTTCTGTGTTGAGCCAGTCTGATCCATGACATTCCCGGGTGCTTTCCAATTCCATACACCTATCTCCCATGTAGTCTTCTTCTGGATCTTTTTTTGTCTCTTGGAATCCAGTCTAAAATTTCAGTTGTCCATCGGTGGTCCGTCCTTCTGGCAATATGTCCCGCCCATGCTCGTTCTTGACAGACGTTGTGTTAGTGGTTACTAGATTTTATGCATTCTAGTGTGATATACCTTATCCCGTACCTCACGTGTGTCGCCCGTTTAAAAGTACTGATTACGTTTTGAGATACCCTTCTGGCGATATCGTCCTTGTATTTGCTCATACTTCTCCTTTTTCATATCGTTAGCTCGTTTGTTTACGTTTAGAAGATGCCAACTTGGCGGCTTCCGGTGTATCGTTTTCATCTCTCGGCGTGGCGGATGCACGCCACGTCGCACTTCCCTCCATCATGGAAGTTGACGTACTCTCGTTCTCAGTTGTGTCTGCTCAGGTGCCTTCCTGGCTGCCTGGCACTCCTGCTCCGGTGCCTTCATTTGGCTTGGCTGCACCTCTTTCTTCTGCTTTTTCCGTATCCTCCGTGCCCTCCCTGGGTCTTGCTTTCTTACTGTGCATTTCTTCCCTCACTGCCTTCTGTGCCTGCCGACTCAGTACAAACTTCTCTTCCGGGGATGTCATTTGCCTCTATACAGTGCAGCGAGGTTCTGCTTCTCCGTCAGCTTCTTCTCAACCTTATGGTCTTTTGCAATCAACACCTACTATTCAAGTGTCCAAACCCAAAGTGAAAGAACTATTGATGAAAATTCGCAATTTGGCCATGAGTTCTATAATCTCCTGGATAAAGGTATGCTCTTTCGTGCCTTATAGAATACTCCTTTGTCAAGCTACATGAAGGCCCTCTCAGGTCATGTGTCGTCCGCGTCTGTTGCTGGAATTTCTCGCACTCCCTCGTGGTATCTCAGTGCAGTTCCAGCGCAAGGAAGATGCTGACTTTTTTCTTGCACACGGTCTTTCGATTGAAACAAATCATCTCATCCCTTCGCTTCTTTCCAAGCGTCCAGTGAACATCACATTCTATACCGTTCCACAGGAAGTGTTTCATACTGCGCATCCTCTCTTTTTCTCAAACATGTTTGTAAAATTGTAGGTAAGGTCCGTCGCCTTTCTGACGCTCCTCGTAGAACTCAATTTGCACATGCTACAGAACCTCGCCGTCAGTTGTCTGTCGTCTTTCCTACTGAGAACGCCTTTGGGGATTGTCCTTCAGAAGCTATTGTGGAAATTGGTTCACGCACGTACAGTTCAAGGTTTTCTTTTTTTTTTTTTTTTTTTTTATTGGAGGTTTAACGACCACCGTGAGCAACTCAATGGGCTATAAGCAGTCGCCCGTCCCTAATTTAGGGTCACTGGTTCCAGGGAAGGGAGAGAGCCAGTGCCGTAAGACAAACACAACATCCATGCCTCACCGGGATTCGAACCCGGACCCCTTACGGACGAATGATCAGAGGCCAGCGCCTTAGACCACTGCGCCACCGGGGCGGCTCAAGGTTTTCACCACCCACTAGTGTACTCACTGTCTTACCCAGGAACACACCACTGCCTCCTTTGTGCGGCTACGCCGTGGTCTTCTTCCAGCACACACCCCAAAGCCGATCACATTGGTCCTTCTACCATACTCTCTTCCAGTGATTTGCCTTACGCGGCCTCTGCTTTTTTTCAGACGCACCTTCCTGTCCAACGCAATGATTCCTTTCCTCCTCTTCCGCGTACGGTAGTGCATCCGTTTTCTAGGTTAGCAGAAATGTATTCCTCTACTAAAGTGTCTCCACCGGAGTGTTCCGACTCGGATGTCTCAAGTCGTGCTTCGTGCTTCGGTCCAATGGATTCATCCTCCTCAACTTCGTCTTCAAACCGGCCTGGAACGTCCAAAGGTTCTGTGAAATAGAAAACGATAAATCATCATTCTTCTACTCCTTCTATGGCCTCATCTAGTGTTTTCGACGTTTCCTGTTTCAATGTTTCTCCGCCTGATGTCTCCTCCAACAACGGGCATCTCCATTCTGGTCCTGTCAATCCTCTCTCAGATGATGAGTTTATACAGGACATTGATAAGTTTCCTCTAGTACCTGGACCAATGTCCAAACAACAACTCTCACGTCTCTTCCAATCAACTCGTACAGTTGTTTGTACTGAATAATTTCTCCACTCACCTGATCTTGATCTGTGTGCAGCGGTAATGCAATTTGAAGCTTATGTCTCATTTTTTTTAAATCTCTGAGTGTCACAGATCCTAGGTACCAGGTTTACATGAGACGATACACTCGCCGTATCTCTTCCTTGAAAGACCTCGCTGAGAAATAATTTTGTGATACCATATTTCTTCAATCCGATGAGCTTTAGCGCCTCTTCCTGACCCAACAATTATGGTTCTCTCCGGCGACGTTTTCCATCTTGTGGTCGCCTAGAATTTTCTGGTTTCGCGTTTCTTCATCTACTGTTCCGCTAACTGTGCGCTGTACCCTTCATGTTATCGCTCTCTAATTGCAATGTTCTTTCCTGTTTTATTGTGCCACGTGTTTTTCTTTTGCTCTCATTGTATGTTCTTGCTGTACTAGTGTTTTCCTCCGTCGCGGTTTATATTAGTAATACATAAGTTAACTTTGTTCTCATAATGTAGTCGGTGTGTTCCTGTACTGTGCCTTGCATTTTGACCGTCATTATGTTTTCATCGGTTGATGTTTTATAATACACTTTTATATCTGCTCGTAATGTTGTACTTGTGTTACTTTGTACCGAATGATATTCCCTTATGCTATTCCTTATTTGTGTGCATCGTAATTTTACCATATGTGCAAATCCCTGATGCTATGGTTCGACCTCTTATTGTTTATCTTTCACGCTGAACTGTCCTCTGGCGTTGGTGTTATCCAACTAATTCCTCCTCTGTTGATAGAGATGTTACTGCGTCATGGTAATGTACTCTTTCCGTTTGCTCGCCAGTTCGTGTTGCATTGTGGATATGTCTGTATTTTACTCTTTATATTTTCTGTACTGCAATATTCAGTGATATCTCCTATGCTTGTGATTCCCTTATAGCAGTGGCGGCGTGTGCAATGGTTCAGTGAACCCACTAAGTGAATTTAATTTTGGCAAAATTATTACTTTTAATAACATTCCAGACATATTTTTAGGTTTATTCTAATCCCCTGTCTCAGCTGACTCACTGCCATGCCCAGTTTTAATTCATTTTCTGCTTCCACAGGCTCTTTTTACATGGGAATCTCAGCTGGGTTCAAATAAAGAAATGAACACAACTGACCTTCCAAATGCTGTGCTCTTGAAGCTGTGGCTTTGGGAGCGGACAAGAGCTTAAGCATTGTGAGAAGTCGCTGCATGGCTTTGCAGCGATAAAAGTGACGTATGTAGCTGATGAGCGGCCTCGGTTTGGCAATGCAAAGCCATTGCTCACGGTGGAAGTCAGGTGACTTGGTGACGTCGCATTTCGAACGGGGTTAAGGCTGGCAGTAATTCTGTTAGAATTCATGCGACAGTGACTAACACACGAGCTGTAGATTTTTGGGTGGGATTTACAGTTTACGGAAGTGAAAGATTTACAATACCTCAGGACTTGTAAAAATATAAGTTTAGAAGTGGCATCATATAACTTTTTATTTAGGTTTTAGTGGGTGTAAATCAGCTACGTGTTACGTGTAAATCTGTTATTTGTTGGTTTGTGTTCTGTGGGTATTGTGTGTGAGGTGAGTGCTTGTGGCTTGTGTGTTCTGCTCTAAAATGAACAGTGTGAAGTTTTTAATGGAAACAGACTTCTCTACGCAGCCACTCTAGGAGAAATGCAGGACTAAAGAATTAGGTAGGCCAGTCCCCGCTTTAAATATTATGCAGAAGCAAAGTGCGAGAGGGAAAGAATATTGCTGTTCGTTTAATACAGTGATGTACGATAGAAATAACGGGATTTGTGGTTGTGATTATAGCAATCGATTTTATTGATTTTCGTGTTTGCTGTTTGCCAAAGGGACAGACAACACCTGGAAAAAACAGGTGTGTCGGATTTAGGACATGTATCCCAAAAAATAAAGAGGCATGAGGTATCCGGTGCTTACGTGAACCCTTGTCTTGATCTCAAAGTACTGGGCAAAATAGAAATTAGAGAGCAACTCAGTGAGGCTTTTAGGAGAAATATAGAAAGCCATAATGATCAAGTAAGGAAAAACCGCTATGCCCTCTCAAAGGTTATTGACTGCATTACATTTTGTGGATAGTTCGAGTTAGCTCTTAGAGGACATGATGAGACAACTGAGTCGAGCAATGCAGGTATATTCAGGGGTTTAATGGACTTTGCGTCAGTTCTTTACAATGTTCTGAAGGAACATTTCAGTACGGCCACTGTTTTTAAGGGTACATCCAAAGATATATAGAACGATTTGTTAGATTGCATGTTGTGTGTATGTAGGAGAAAGATTTCGGAGGTGATATATGCTGCCGATTTCGTTTCTTTTATTGCTGATGAAACCACTGATGTTTCCTTTAAGTTTCAATTAGTAGTTGCCCTAACATATGCGCTACCCACCGGAAAACCGGTTGAGAGATTTTGGACTTTCTTAAATCCTCGCATTCATGAATCCTCCGCTGTGGCTACTTGCATTAAGAATGTTCTTACACGAAGTTGTTGGAGAGCAAAGAGAAAAAGTAATTTCACAACGCTACGATGGAGCCAGAGTTATAAGTGGTCGACATTCGGGAGTACAAACTATCCTAAGGGACGTTTATCCTCATTCATACTTTGTTCACTGTTACTCTCACCAACGTAACTTAATAATGTAACTTAATAATGTCTCAAGCAGTAAGTCAGAATAAAGAAGAGACATCTTTGCTAACGTTTCTGAGATCCCTAACTCTGTCACTTATTCATCTTAGATGACCCAAGGTCTTGATGAAATAGTTGGAAGAAGACTGCCGTCAGGTTCTAATACAAGATGGAATTACCGATGACAACGTCAGAAGCATAAATATATTTTTCTTGTTTAGAAAGGATTAAAACTTTTCTGCGGAGTACAGTGGAGGAAGACAGACTGACGGCACTAGCAATACTGTCCAAAAAATTCTCATCAACCAGCTTGAGAATTTTAACGAATGCGTAATTAACAGATTTGCGGCGAAAAAAGAACGAAGGATGAATTTCTTACAAAAACAAGACACAACATCAGCAGAAGTAACGGTTGCAGTAGCATCTACTGGGAATGGAAGTAGCAGTGTTTCTGCAGCTGGTAAAAATCAGACGCAATACTGATTCCAGGTGGGTGCCAATATTATACTGTTTATCCTAGCAAATTTTCATTTTGTATTGTTGTATTATTTTTTTTAACTCACTAAAGTACTGACACTTAATACAGACATTTAATGTGGACCAGGAACATCAAACAAAGGACTTCGCTCTTTCCACGTTTATAATTGAGTCACGGAAAAATTCTCATTGGCCGCCACCGGGAGTCGAACCCAGGGTCTTCCAGTTACACCTCGGATATGCTTCCGCTACACCACAGCCGCCTCTAATTCCTCCAGACTCAAACACGTTAACTGCCGAACCAATTTGACAGGTTGCTTCTTGGATCCCCGCACAATGCTGGGGATTCACCAAAGATGGTAAGCAGCAACTGAAGAAATAATTAGAAGGCAAACTGGAAGACCCTGAGTTCGACTCCCGGTGGCGGCCAATGAGAAGTTTTCCGTGACTCAATTAAAAACGTGGAAAGAGCGAAGTCCTTTGTTTGATGTTCCTGGTCCACGTTAAATGTCCGTATTAATTATTCATTCGCCTTCTAATTATTTCTTCAGTTGCTGCTTACCATCTTTGGTGAATCCCCAGAATTGTGCGGGGCTCCAAGAAGCAATCTGTCAAATTGGTTTGGCAGTTAACGTGTTTGAGTCTGGAGGAATTCGAGGCCGCTGTGGTGTAGCGGAAGCATATCCGGTGCGTAACTGGAAGACCCTGGGTTCGACTCCCGGTGGAGGCCAATGAGAATTTTTCCGTGACTCAATTATAAACGTGGAAAGAGCGAAGTCTTTTGTTTGAAGAACTGAAACTCCTTCGTATTTTCAATTAAAGTTAACTGTACCAGTAACTTTTCATTTGAACATTCAGAGAATGAATCAATTTCTTACCTACACGACCCAACACCACACAGACTCTCGTACACAACACCACACAGACTCATCTATACAGGTGAGTATAGAAATGTAGTGAAACCCCCGCTATCTCAGCCACGAGCTGCCACTGCATTATAGCAATAAACTGGGTGCCTCTTTGGTACCCATAGTTACCAAAACCATTGCCATTTCAGGGATTTTACCCTGATCATGATGTCTTCCACTCTTGTCATTTTCCTTTTCCACAACTTCCTCTTCTTATCTTTCCTGGTTACACCAAACATGCATCTCTCCATGCCTCTTTCATTTGTCTGCAGTCTTTAGATGTCTTGTTTAGTTAAATTCTATGTGCGCTCCATGTGTAAGCATGGGAAGGATGCATTGATTAAACATTTTTCTTTTAAGACAAAATGGCATATTGCTCTTAAAACATTTACTGTTTCTTCCAAAAGCTCTTCAACCAAATTTTACACGCCGATTGATTTTCAGTGTGACCCTCGCTTGACATCTGCTGTCGAAGGTAAATGTATGTATCGGTTATCTCTTGTTTTTCCTCACCAATCGATAAATCTTCCTTTCTCGTAAAAGGATTATACACCAGTTTTGTTTTCTGAAAGTTCATTTTTAATCCCACTTCTTTACTATTGTCAACAAGTTCCTGGATCATATTCTGCAGCTCTGAAGGGGCTGTTGCAAATATTACAACGTCATCAGCTAAACGAAAGTTAGTTTAACAAGCTCCATTGAACTTTATCTCTTTGTTTTCCGATTGAAATACATCTTGCAATGTGACATTAAAGAGTTTGGTAGTGGGGCAAGGTGCCTCACTACCTTTCCAATTTTGATAGGTGCTGTATCCTGAAATAACCGAACCTTTGCACTTGAGTTTTCATAGATGTTACTAATAATAGAAATGTATGCATGTTCAATATAGCAGGACTTCAAAGACATTGTAACTTCTACTGATTTCATGGAATCAAAGGCCTTTTCATAATCGGTAATGGCCATACATAATGAGAGTTCATATTCACTCGTTCTTTCAATTAGTTCTCTCCGCACATAGCTATGATCTATAGTGCTGCAGCCACTACTGAAACCAGCTTGCTCTTTCGGTTGAGCCATGTCCTGTGTTACTTTCAAGCGATATGAAAGAACCTTTGTAAAGATTTCATAAACCACTGATAGGAGGCTGATGTGCCTGTATTTCCTGAAATCCTCAACAGCACTTTTTTTTATGTAACAGGATAACTGAAGCATTGTTCCAATCCTCAGGAATCTTCCCTTCATTGAGACAGCTAGTGAAAACTTGGGCGAGTCTAGTTTAAATTTCTCTATTTGCTTCTTGTATAAATAATGTCCACGGTACGTCCATTTTCTCGCGGAGCTTTTCCCCGTTTCATGTTCTTAATTACATTTGTAATTTCTGCTGGGAGGACTGGAGGGTCTTTGGTATTGTTACCGTTCGTAATGTCTGTAGTAGATATCTCATCCCTTTCATAGATAGATAGATAGATAGATAGATAGATAGATATTTAATAATACCACATTGATGAAGTAATTAATCAGTACGTAAAACTTGGTTGGAGAGCTTTTAGAAGAGACAGTACAATTTTCAAGAGCAATATGGCATTATGTCCTAGAAGAAGTGTTTAATCAATGCATCCTTCCAGTGCTTGGGTACAGAGCAGAGACATGGACCTTAACTAAAATGGACATGCAAAGGCTGCAGGGAACTGAAAGAAGTACGGAGAGATGTGTAACCAGGAAAGATAATAAAAGGAACTCACGGACAAGGAAAATGGCAAGATTGGAAGACCTCACGAACAGAGTAAAATCCCTGATATGGCAATGGACTAATCATATTGACAGAAGAACAGACGACCAATGGACAAATGAAATTTCAGACTAGATACCAACGGACAGGAAAAAACTCAGAAGAAGAACATGTGGCAGATGTGTGAATGAAATCCAAAAGCATGACGGAGGGATGTGGAGGAAACTAGTCAACACAGACGGTTGTGGAAAAACCTTAAGGAGTCTTTCATCCAGCGGTAGATTGGTAATGCTTGACGATGATGGTAATGTTTAATAATATACCGGTATATCATTAAATAATATAGCTATATAGGTCATAGGTATACGAGACGTGTAATACCAGAGAGCAAGAACTATTCAGAACTACGATAATTTCGTTATTATGGTTATTAAAAACTACGACACTGTAGTTATTAACATTATTAAGAACTACAACAATTTAGATTTTATCGTTATTAAGAACTACGACATTTTAGTTATTAGTTATTAAGAAGTTTGACAATTTAAAATATTTGGAAGAAGAATCTAAATAAAAATTTATCGTTTTGTATTTGACACTGAAGCGGATAAGCCGAGAAAAAGACATAATGACGAACTTGAAGAACGATATTCAAAAATCGACATAAGTGAAGTAATGAAGGGTAAGCGCCTGCAGTGGGCCGGGCATGTGATTAGAATACCAAGGAATATAGACTTATGCTGGACTATAGATCTCGGAGACATTTAGGAAAACCAAGAATTCGGTGGGATGACTATATAAAGAAAGGTGTCAGAGAAACAATGGGAAGAATAGACTGGATTGTAGTGACCTAAGATCAAGAAGTCTAGAGGCGAATATTTGAAATGTCTCGGTGTAACGTGAGACCAACCGCAGGTTGGTGATGATGACAAACTTTATGGATTAGATTTCAGATTTTGCACCACAATGTGCTCATTACTGTATGCCAAAGAATTAGGCGGCATTCTTATATCCACTGGGAAAGATAATTTTTCATGAGAATGTAACTTCAAACACATTTAATGAACTGCCATTACTGCGAGGACTGGTGGTGGCTTTAGGTAATCGACGAAAATACCGTTTTCTACTGTAATAATGGTAATTGTAACGTACAACGTAACATGACATAGATAACGTACGACTATTGTGGTGGCGAATGGAACAAATCGGCAAAGTTTCACCTGTTAGCTATGCCGGTGTAGTTCAGTTGAGAGAACAGACTCTGCGGAGTAGGAGAAGTGGATTTGAAACCAACACCGGCAAAAGTTTATAGAGTATGTTATATGGGCGCCCAAACGGAGGTAAATCTCCTGGCCATGAGTTTCGGAAATACGTGTCATGATTCTTCCACACATCGAACGCAATTAATAAAAAAATTCTTCTACAATGAGTTGGTTTTTCAAGCATGGTTGTCGGCTGACCCCAAAACCTTTGATTTCGTGCATCCACCTTTCTCATGTGGGGATGATGGGACGTTGATAACGTACTACTGCGGTGACGTAAGAGTCAAATCGGCAGAGTTGCAGCGATAAGCCTTGCCCGAGTAGTTCTGTTGGTGAACATCGGCTCCAGAGTCGGAGGACGCGATTTTGAATAACACCATACGCAAAAAACAATGCATGGTATATAATTATACACTGGTGTGCAAAAATTAAGGACGAAGAGAAGAAATTAGCATAACAGCGAAAAGAGCAGGCAGAACGGACCGAAAGACCACTCAGGAGATAGACCAGGGTCCGGTACGGTAGGGCATGCGCATACACGCAGCATGACATGGGGGTGGGGGAAGGGTGTCGGAAGGGTATAAAGCACACGGGCGGTGTACACCCAGCAATTCAGTGAAAGCTATTGCACGGTGTACATCGGTTTGAACGATGTCGAGTTGCCACCACCATGTGATATGGCCTACAGGCAATCCAGTAGACGACATCTGGATGACTTTACCTGAGGTCGCGTCATTGGGAAGTTGGAAGAAGGTCGAAGTGTGACTAGTGTGGCCGAGGAATTCGGGATCGCTCACAGCATCGTTTCACGCGTTTGGAGAGCATTTCAAACGACAGGAACCGCTGTCCGAGGGTTTCGAAGTGGTCTCCACGAGCAACCACGGTGGCAGACGACCGGTATATTGTCCTTCAGGCGAGGAGAGACAGACGGCAGACAGCGGGAGAAATCGCAAGGCACATGCAACAGACAACTGGACGTCTGTTATCGCGTTTTACCGTGACCAGGAGGCTGCACAATGGTGGTCTATTTGCACGACGACCAGTACGGTGTGTGCCATTAACGCCTGCTCATCGGAGACGGCGGTTTCTGTGGTGCCATAAACACAAGAACTGGACACATCAGCAACGGGGGCCGAGTTCTCTTTACGGATGAGAGCCGATTTAATCTGAAGATCGATTCTGGACGTATACACATATGGAGAGAGCAGAAGACACGCAATCACACCTCCAACATCATCGAAAGGGACCGGTTTGGAGGTGGCGGAGTTAACGTTTGGAGCGGTATCATGCTTCGTAGCCGTACTGACCTCCCCATCTTCCAAGGAGGTTCAGTCACTAGTGTCTGCTATTGTACCGATGTTCTCCTGCCTCACGTGCGTCTGTTTAGAGGTGCTGTGTGTCCTGAGTTCCTCTTCATGGACGACAACGCTACACCTCATCGTACAGTGGCTGTCGCAGAGCTGTTGGAGAGTGAAGATATTCAACGCATGGATGGCCCGCAAGGTTTCCGGACCTAAATCCAATCGAACACGTGTGGGACTTTCTTCGGGAGACGCTTGGCAGCACGTCAGCAGCCGCCAGCAACGTTTCCGCAGCTATGACTGGCGCTACAAGAGGAATGGGCAGCGATGCCTCAACAGCTCCTAGACATCCTCGTCCTCAGCATGGACAGACGTTGTAAATCTTGCAACGCAGTCAGAGGTGATCATATCCCCCACTAAAGACTGGATTTTTCTTGGCAGCCGCCTGTCACATGGATGTTTCTGTCTTCTGTACAGTTGTGCTCGAAGCTACCTTTTCAATAAAATGCCTTTGTATCCTTTGGATTCCTTGTTTGGACGGTTTTGCTCACTTGTCCTATATTCTTACATCTTGAGGATCTTATGGTATGATTTGAGTCGATGTGGAGCACTTCTGCACGACGTTACATTCGAAAAATCGTCTCGTCCTTAATTTTTGCACGCCAGTGTATAACAGCAAAGGCGGCTAGAGTTTCCTACCCTGGGAACATTGGAGATTGTGTGAAATAAATCAGAACAAGATGTTTCATACATAAAGATTTGATATTTTAAATGAGATAGAATAAGATAATTTATTGCTATCAGCACCAGATACTAAGATTACTAATTATTCAAAGAGGATGGAAAAGAATTGTACTTATTTTTGAACTGAAGTTGTTATTTGCTACCAACGTATTAATATCAAAAAACAACTTATTTCAGAAGTGCTACATATTCACCGGGGAATAGGTCAATAGCAAACTTATGTTTTCAAGAAAATGCATTGACCGGGCATTTATGGTAACATAACAGTAATTAAAAGGCTGTTTCTCACAGCGTAAAAAATATTTCTGCTGTGGGGATTTTACCAAATGTTTGCAAAAAAAAAAGATACTTTCGAGTTAGCTACTGCAAATGAATTCCGAATTGTGACTTTTCTACTATTGGGGCTGATTACTGAAAACAGAGTAGCAGAATGTTTCCTTTCTATACCACATTTAGTTAGATTTACTTGTCGGTCGAAATTTAGAAAATACCCAGACATTTTTAAAAACTGTTTTCCTGAAAGATTTTACCTGTAAAGAAATAAATCGAAGTGAACTTCTTATCTTCGTCAAATTCAAGTGAAATATACTTCTTCGAGTGTGTTTCCAAAGAAATCAAAAGACCATCCAATACATAATTCAAAACCTCGTATGAGTTATTGATTAGAAAGCTGACTTACTCTACAATTGTTCACTCGTTCTTTTTGAAATAAAGCAGCTGTATTTGAAAGTAGCAACGCCTTGGATTCAGCAAAAAGACGCTTCTCTATCATTAAACACCATATTTTTCACGCAGACTATAAATATTTTATTTTAACAGATATATATGTATTTCATCTATCGTCAGCTATTTGAATGTAAGAGTGCGTAAAGACGTTGAGCAACATTTTTTGGAGTCATTTATTTTCTAAAAGTTTGTTTTTTGAGAAATGAAAAGAAAGGAACGGTTCGACAAAGGGACCGCAAAAGTGTAGGTTAAGATCAGTTCCTATGCTTTTAAACCGAGAATAGTACCTTAAACAAAATAATTCTATTTATTTGCAGAACAAATAAAGAAATTCGAGATATTAATTTAGGTTTATCACAGAGCACGTTCTCGAATATTTTAAACCTGTAAGTATTTTACCATTAATTTGTGTGCAACATTTGTGATTTCCTGAAACGTGCTTATTCTAAACATCCATCTGCATGTGCCCACTCATGCTTTTCGACGTGTAGTACGATACCAAACGTCAACGCTTCTTGTGTCCTAGAACACATAGCAGTGATATTAAATTACTGGACTATTACAAGGAAAAAATAGTGTCATGATAGTTTACTAAAAATTGAACGTGGCGTCTATGTGCAGAGCACAGGGCAATGGGTACCGAGGAAACACGTTATTTTCTTGCACACTTTGCGCAGTCATGATTGAGAAACATGCTACCGTTTCATCATTATAATAGAGCACGTATACTTGTAGTAGCATCCCCTATGTAAATTTTGCTATAAAACATTTTATTTTGAAACTTTCATCACAGCAAAATACAAATGTAGTTCAGAATGTTCTAAGTCGGACATATGTGTGCTTTGTATTCAGCCAAGATTGCACAGTTACGTTCCTGTGTAGTGCACGGTTACTTCAAACAAGTTAGTAAAATCAGGCAATGCATTGATTATAATACGCTTTCCAACATTACAGAAATCATTACTCAAGTTATTACTCAGGTTATGAGAATATTGTCTGTCGAATAAATCTCGGTCCTGTGCCCTGACCTTCGATCCCATTTCGATGATATTCAACATAACCGGCTTGGTATACCTCCGAAATAACATGATAAGGTTTTGTCGCAATCGAAGCATTTTTACGTAAGTAATGAAGCATAAGAGCTATGGAATAGATCCCGCTCCTGTGTCCTAAGCTTTGACCCCGTTTCGCCCATTTTCAACAAGGTTTGTCGCCATGTGGTCCCCTACCACATACTAAAATTTCATCGAAATCGAACTATTTTTACGTTAGTTATGGCGCATAACAGCGGTGGAATGGATCCCTCTCCTATGTACTGACCTTTGACCCCATTTCGTTCACTTTAAATAGGGTTCCTTCCCAGGTGATCCCCTACCAGATACTAAAATTTCATCGAAATCCAACGGTTGTTACGCGAGTTATCGTGCTGACGAACATACGCACACAACGCGTGACGTAATGAGGCAGATGTGAATCGCGACCATCTGCCCGCCGCAAGCAAGAGTGTGACGTCATAAATCTTTAATAGGATCCACACACAACGCATGACGTAAAGAGACAGATGGCGTGACCGCGCGCCAACATTCTCAACCGCGAGTTGTGACGTCATAAGATTTATAAGCATTGGTAACATTTATGGAACAACGCCATCAATAAAAACGTTATAATTCGGGGTGGTTATTTAACCCACTAAACGAATTCTTCTAAAGTCGAGATCAAGCTAAATCGATTTCTAGTACCAGAAAACGGTAGGTTAACGACTTTCATCAAAATTCTTAGAGCAGTTTTCAAAATAAAATGTACATACATACATACAAGAATTGCTACTTTAAGGTGGACGTCAAGTAACTTTGCTTCCTATACTTCCAATGGAAAAACTTTTGTAAAAACCTCGTCTTGATTTACCTGTAGTCTCAGCCTTTGAAAAATATCTTCAGCACTTTCTCCCAATAGAAAAATATAATCAGCCTATTCCCAAGTTTCGCTTTCATTTTCACCTGTTTTCTTGTTTCTATGACACATTTTTCAAGGGCTAAATTAAAAAAAATCATATGTGAAGAGAGTCACTCTGCTCAAACCTGTATTCACGTTACATTGTATGAATCTACTATTGTTGGAAATTTCAATGCCATCTCTCTCATGTGTGCAAAATTTAGTTAGACATATATATTTTGAGTCACTCCATTCTTTTAGTGTCATGCAATGTACATTTTACCATATAAACGTTCCGGTTGTTTCAGTGCTTGGTAATGTGCGTCTGTTTCATGCCATCCAATCCTTGTCTCTCGTTCTTCAAATACTTCTTAATCGTTTCAAAGATGTTCCTCACGGATCTATATGTAATGAAGAAAATGTAGGAAGATAAAAGATTGTACCAGAATATCCATAGACTCCAAATTCGCTTTGTTGAATATTGGCTTGAGCAATTTCCCCTTTTTACTTAAAACATAATCCCTCCCACAAGATTCACATTTACCACTTTTCTCGCATTTACTGATTGGCGTACAGAATCAGATTTCAGTGTTCCACCTGTTTCTGTGCAGTATCTATAACTTGGTTTTCATAATAGACCAAGCATAATGAAATACTAGTAATGATACTCAGCATACACGGTTATTGCACCACACGTGGATTCCGAAAGCTCTCCTTACACCTGACGGAAAAATTAGAGTAGACAAGTTCGTTTACCATTGCGTGGCATTTGCGCGTCACACGTTTGATGTCACAAGTTGTAATGCAATGTTAGCTGTCTAACGAGCTTTTCGGAACCAACTAATGGGACTTGAGCCTTTGGGTTCAACCTCAAAGAATTTTCAGATGATATAGCGTGGTTTTGCGTTGCGAAATGGTTGTTAGTGAACACTATTTTTAGCAATTGTTTCAATTGTTATATCGATTAAGCAGCTTTTTAAAAGAAAGAACCAAATCTTACCACCAACTAGAAAATGTTGAATTGTGGGTAGGTATGGTATATTTTCCGGACGCAGATGCAAAGCATAGAAATTTGAAAGCGTGTTCCAAATAAAAGATATATGATTTTTGGTATAGTATATATGTAGGACGTATGCTTATTCAAATGGACAAACTACTTGTAACGACAATACTACCTCACAGATGAGACGACGCACGCGCATAGCACCGTCTAACGAGCCCTTCACAGATGAAACGAAGCGCGCGCGAAACAGCGCTCTCCTTACACCTGATAAAAGATTGTACCAGAATATCCATAGACTCCAAATTCGCTTTGTTGAATATTGGCTTGAGCAATTTCCCCTTTTACTTAAAACATAATCCCTCCCACAAGATTCACATTTACCACTTTTCTCGCATTTACTGATTGGCGTACAGAATCAGATTTCAGTGTTCCACCTGTTTCTGTGCAGTATCTATAGCTTGGTTTTCATAATAGACCAAGCATAATGAAATACTAGTAATGATACTCAGCATACACGGTTATTGCACCACACGTGGATTCCGAAAGCTCTCCTTACACCTGACGGAAAAATTAGAGTAGACAAGTTCGTTTACCATTGCGTGGCATTTGCGCGTCACACGTTTGATGTCACAAGTTGTAATGCAATGTTAGCTGTCTAACGAGCTTTCGGAACCAACTAATGGGACTTGAGCCTTTGGGTTCAACCCTCAAAGAATTTTCAGATGATATAGCGTGGTTTTGCGTTGCGAAATGGTTGTTAGTGAACACTATTTTTAGCAATTGTTTCAATTGTTATACCGATTAAGCAGCTTTTTAAAAGAAAGAACCAAATCTTACCACCAACTAGAAAATGTTGAATTGTGGGTAGGTATGGTATATTTTCCGGACGCAGATGCAAAGCATAGAAATTTGAAAGCGTGTTCCAAATAAAAGATATATGATTTTTGGTATAGTATATATGTAGGACGTATGCTTATTCAAATGGACAAACTACTTGTAACGACAATACTACCTCACAGATGAGACGACGCACGCGCATAGCACCGTCTAACGAGCCCTTCACAGATGAAACGAAGCGCGCGCGAAACAGCGCAGTAAAAGGTTGTTCGTCGCAGTTGTTCTTTATGGAATGAATTCGTGTAAATTATTGATTATAGTCTTGTCTTACTTGTGTTGTATGTTCTAATAAAGATCTTATGGATATGATGGCTGATCGTATTAGTAGTGCAAGATTGAATCCCCCTAGACGCAACGAGTTCTACAAGAAAAGTGAGGGCTGGGGCGGGATTTGATTCCAATGAGAAATGAAAAGTTCTAAGTCCACTATGTTGTTCTGTGTCGCCCTGACACGTATGGAGTTCTAAGGCAACCATGTTGTTCTGTGTCACACTGATACTTAAGGATTAATTCCTATCTCATGTGCTTTTTATTTTGAAGAGTCATCTTGGCTCTTCAAAAAAGAGTCACCTTGGCTATTCAAAAGAAGAAGATTCATCTTGGCATGTATGAATTCTTTCTTTGTTTTCCGAGGAGTCTCCCAAGCTCGACGGTTATAGTGAGTGCCCAGCTCGAGTGCAAATATTTCGACTTGTTCCTGTTGTGTAAGGAGTCATCCCTTCGACAGTGTTACTGAGTGTCACCCGGGCACGTGTGGATTCGTTCCCGTATTCCGAAGAACCACCCAGGGTCGAAGGTTATAACGATCGTTCTGCGTGAGTGCTAATATAATATTTTAGTGGGGCAGTTTTGCCTGAAAAATTCAATTTTTGGTTGGGTAATTTTGCCCTGAATAGTAGTGTTGTGCGTGGATGCTTTCGATCTTCGTTCAAGACCGTAAGTCTTTTGTATTAACAATGGTGAAAATAACTTTCGATTTCTTCATTTTTTATTGAAAATTTCTTGCGGATATTGACTTCAACGAATGACAGTGTTTAATAATTTGTTCGCGTTGAATTATCTGTTTCGCAATGTTGGTGTAAGAATTTATGTGTGCAAGTGCCTAATTCACTGAATATGACCTACACTGCACTTGGGTATGTGTTAAATTTGAATATATGAATTTTCCAGTCCTGTGATTTGTAATCTTAGTATATAACTAAGGATGGCGTATTTAGCAAAAGGTCTTAAAGAAGACTTAAAAATACTGGCTTATGAGTTGGGGTTGGAAATATCAGCAAATTGCAGAATAATAGATTTCAAGAGAGTCATTCTTGAAAGTGAAAATTAAAATGAAGAGTTTTGCAGGGTGATGTTAAGCACGATCATAAATGCAAGGAAAAAAGCCATTGAAGAAAAACGAAGGAGAGAAGAAATGGAACTTGAACTTGCAAAAATAACAGTCGAGTCTGAATCTAGACAAGATGAGAGAGTTGAGGTCGAAAATACCAGAACTCCAATTAAGGAGTTTAAAATCTTAATACATACATTTAACATGGGAAACGATATAAGCCTGTACTTAGTGCTTTTTGAGCGTCAAGAACGTCGTGTGTCGTTACCGCTGGATGGGTCACTCATCTTGACCCATCCAGCGGTAACGACACACGACGTTCTTGACGCTCAAATGGGTCACTAATCTTTTGGGACTCCTCCCCACTAAATAAATCAGCTGACTGCTCTTGAGCCAGAGGAAAATGTCGAGATTTGTGACCATGTGAAAGAGTTGTTACTAAAGAGGTTCAAGTCAACTCCTGAAAGGTTTCGTCAGTTATTTACTTCGCATCAGAAGAAACCGACCGGCACCTGGTGGGACTTTTACCATGAATTATTTACGTATTTTGATGGTAGGATTTTAGTCTTAAAAATAATAATTTTTGAACTATTGAGAGATTTGATTATCATTGATCAAATTAAAAAACGAGCTCCAATGAATTTTAGAGAATATTATTTGAATGAATGGAGCAACATTGTCTCTCCCGTAGAGTTATCCGAAAAACTCGATGATTATGAAAGTGCTAAAAGGCCCGCGAAAACAGCATTTGGTGTCGAGCATGAACGACCAAAGTTTCCAGAGCCGCCCTTTCACGGTTTTCCAGAGATGTTCAACAAAAACAAAGTTGTTGGAAGAAGGATGTCTGGAGGCAGACAGACTGAGAAGTTCCAGAGACGAGGTCCAATAAGATGCTTTGAGTGCGGGAGCAGCAGGCATTTGAGGTCTCAATGCCCTGAATTCACCAGAAACGACAGTGGTCCGTAGCGAAACGAGGCAGTGAGAAGGAGAAGTCATTGTACGCCTACATCACACGAGCGCGTAACAAGATTGTGAATGAGAAGGTTCGAACCAAAGAGATGACATTGAATAATTAATTCATACTCATGACGTGGATCAGAAACACCAAACAGAAGTAATCGCTCTTTCCACGTTAATAAGTGAGCCACGGAAAAATTCTCATTGGCTGCCATCGGAAATCGAACCCAGGGTCTTCCAGTTACGCGCCGGACATGCTACCACTGCGCCACAGCGGCCTCGAATTCTCCAGACTCACATGATATTAACTGCCAAACCACATGTCAGGTTGCTTCATGGAGCCCCACACAATGCTGGGGATTCACCAAAGATGGGAAGCAGCAACTGAACAAATAACTAGGAGGCGAATAATTAATTAATTCATACCCTCGGCGTGGATTAGAAACACCAAACATAAGTCATCGTTCTTTCCACGTTCATAAGTGAGCCATGGAAAAATTATCATCGGCAGCCACCGGGAATCGAACCCACGGTCTTCTAGTTACGCGCCGGACATGCTACCACTACACCACAGAGGCCTCAAATTCACCTGACTCGCATGAGAATAACTGCCAAACCACATGGCTGTCTGCTTCATGGCGAGTAACATGGCAGATTTAGCATGTCGGCGCGTAACTGGAAGACCTTTGTTCAATTCCTGGTGGCGGCCGATGAGAATTTTTCCGTGACTCACTTATTAATGTGGAAAGAGTGATGACTTCTGTTTGGTGTTTCTGATCCACGTAGAGCGTATGAATTAATTACTAACTCTTATCCTTATCATTTGTTCAGTTGCTGCTTTCCATCTTTGGTGAATCCCCAGCAGTGTGTGGGTCTCCATGATTTGGGTACCTTCGTGTGCATTCCATACCCTACGCTGATTTTTCTTGAAAAACTATTTCATGATGAATAACTCTCCGACTCTGTAACAAAAGTTGGACGCTCAGCGTTGCATGTTTCTTAGGGCTATGTCGTAAAGCACTCAAGGTTCGAAAGAAAGATATAAAACTGATATCGAAGTAATAAATTACAAGGGATGGATTTTAATTCTCTGTTCAAAATATTGCCTTACCACCAGACACCTTTAAAACCTTAAGGCTAACCAGCGCTAAACTTCACAAACGTTAAAACTAACTGAGCTTCTTTGTGAAGCGATGCAATTTCCTAACCAGTTATCTCTCAAAGAGGAAAGATCTTGTTCTATATTGAATCTAATCATGACTTGACTGAGTGACAAACATTAGCTAAAAGAAAAAAACCGCTGCTGATACAAGTTCAGATGTTATTTACACAAAAGGAAAATAACAAGAAGCTGCAAAAATTTAAATAAGAGTAAAAAAATTATCTGTAAGGTTTGTAAGGCCGTGTACGTCACGTCGCCTTACAACAGTATTTTTTTGTATATTTTTCTGATGGAAGTTTTTAAAATGCGAATGAGTCTTACAAATCCAAGAAACTAAAGCATTGACATTCTAAGGTAAGAAGGTTGTCTGCTTCTTATTTACCAAGGTTTTTTTTACCTAAAATTTGCAAGTTTCATAACAGCAAACGGCGTTTCCATAACAAAGTTCGTTGAAAAAGTTATGGTAAGAATTAGGATAGGACTGACATAAGGGTAGGAGCGAATGCGACTTGGTTCCCGGCCTCCAATTTCCTGATTTGTCAAAAACCCAACGGAGTGCAACGTATTTTAAAAAAGTTAGTCCTGGGAAATGATGATTCTATTGAAGTTTGGAAATCTGTTAAAACACGTTCAGTAGATTTCCCTATTGAATATGTTTTCTGTTATCAAATCGTGATATATTTGTAATTTTCTGGTGATAAGAATCAAATTAAGAGGAAAAAAACTATTTTCTAAATTTTAAAAGAAACTCTTCCCATCGTTTCGGTTTTAAAGTTCTACTTTTATTTATTCCCAGAATTACTTCAAGAATAAAAAGAAGTATTGTTCATGGGACAATGTGTGTGTGAGTAAGCAGAGTGGAGACCACTTTAGTACGCCAGTTATCAGTATAGCTGAAGCAGTACAAAATGAAAGTCTTCAAAATAATCGCACACATACGAACAGCTACAAGGACCCACCAGGCCACCACCTACAAAATACCCTCTTCTACCCACGCTAGCTAATTTTAACCTTGTTTTCTGTTTTTATATGGGAAGAAAGACGCTAGATGACCTACCATATTTCTTTCCTAGGACAAAATCAACGTTTCGCAACACTAACGCTCCGGATCCATAGCGAAGCGGAAGCGTCGGGTGTGAAGGGTAAGTATACCTTCCGTTCCGTAGTCCTTTTGCAAGGTATTGGCATGTCAGTACCTCTTCTAGGAGGTAGAAGAATTTTTCTCAACTCGATTTATTCTTTCCTTGTGCAAGTAATCGTTCTTTGTGTGTCGCCCTGCCAACATATATTTCCCACCCTCATACTTTTGTTTGTTTAGCTTCAGTGGCGGATTTAAAGTTGACGGAGCCCTGCGCACAGAATCAGTTTTGAGTCCGATCCCCCTCTAGCCCTCACTTTGCCTGCCATTCCTAAAAAAATACAGGGTTTCTTTTGTTTCCTCATACTCTCCTTCTCTCTATTTTTACTCTCCTAATGAATGAGGAAGTATTGTAATCTTAAAGGAATTTAACTTCCATATTTTAACAGAAATGTACATTGTGGACTCCTCAGAAAAATTATTTGACTAATTGCACGGTGGTGTGTCTATTTGTGTGATTTATTGCTGTTATAGCTCATGAACTATTATAGCTATCCAGGCGAAATTTGATACTGAGGGGTTTTGTGATACGCTGATGGAGTGGAAATGTCTTGTTAAGAAAGAAAAGTAGGAACATTTTTAAGGATGATCACTGAAGCACTGTACTTTAACATGTTACGTACGTTTAGATTATGACACTGCTTTAGTTAATATTTATGCTACATGCAGTGTGGAGTTGGCTGTCCGATATTATCAGATTCTACCACACTAACACTTCCCTTAAAGATCCCGAACCTGAATTAAATCTATTGCCGTGTCTCGTAAAACCAATGCTCCTTTACTCGATTGGTAAGAGTCTTGTGATTGTCACGTAAACTAAACTTAATGAGGGGAAAAGACAATTTAAGCAAAAAATGGGCAATCATGTTAAACGCAGACTTAAAGTGCAAACTGTTTATTACATTCTAAAAACGCTGGCCAGAAACAACACGCCGATTTCTGAGCTCAGGTGCAGTGTAGTATTATTTAATGTTAATCTCAAAACGATATTTAGTGAACCTGCATTTAAGCTAGTAAAGCCATACTTGCAGACTACGTACTTCGAGTTCTGGTGGAACCACGCTCCCCAAACCCAGAATATCGGATTTATCTCTTCTCGACGACACTTTTTAGAAGCAAAATAAAAATAAAACCGTTATTTTTGAGGCTCTCTAGCATATCGGAGCTTCGCCAGTTTCACTGTAAATCCTCACCTCTTGAACTTAATATCAGAAAGCATCACAGAAAAGTGAAATGTCTGAAAAATGCAGACCTCCACAGTCAAATTTGTTAGGATTTGTTAAAATAAAAAAGAAGGAAAACCTCTTGGAATTTTCGACGCTCTAAGACGGAAGTGGCTTCTAACGATTCAACGGAAATTGGTCCCTGAATACCAGTGCGGCATAGATATTGTGTTTGCCTTATCGCACTGCCTCTCTACCTCACCTGGAACCAGTTGCCCTAAATTAGAGACGGGCGACTGCTTACAGTCCATCGAGTTGCTCATGGTGGTTGTTAACCCCGCTCAACCCTTAAGAAACATTGAAAACTCTTCTGGTAGAAAACTTGTTTTTTTATTCGAGGTTTAACGACCACCGTGAGCAACTCAATGGGCTATAAGCAGTCGCCCGTCTCTAATTTAGGGTCACTGGTTCCAGGGAAGGGAGAGAGCCAGTACCGTAAGACAAACACAACATCCATGCCTCACCGGGATTCGAACCCGCACCCCGTTCGGACGAATGATCAGAGGCCATCGCTTTGACCACTGCGCCACCGGGGTGGCGAACACTTGTTTTAGTTGTGACGTTACAAAAGCTGCAACAGAGTTGGTCCCATATGTGCGTCTCTTGGCTAGAATTAGCTGCCAACTGATTTTCATGAGCTTCCGACACCATTTGGTGGTGGGGAGAGGGTAGGGGGACATGGAGAAGACTACCATAGGCAAACTTTAGGGCTAAAAGCTGTCACCCATCCATAACTTAAGGACATTGATTCCAGGGAAAAGACACATCCAACACCATCAGGCAAACACACCACCTTTGCCGCATTCCGGCCTCTAATCCGCACTCTTCTCGGATGAATGGTCAGAATCCCGCGCTACAGACCACTCGTCTACCGCGCCGATGTTCTTTAGGTTTTTGTAATTTCAGTGTTCTGGACCGAAATATTTTAAATGACAGAAGCGTAAAACCCAAAAAAACTCTACCGTAGGAATTCCAAGATTTTGTTTGAAATGATAATGACATCATGGGCTAAATTCCTCCACAAGGAAGTGATAAATTTACGATGTGATACTTCTGTAACAAACTTGAACTCATAGATTTACTCCATTTGATCAGAAAAAAAATTAACGTACACTCTTGTCGATTTGTGCGATATTTCAAGTGGATTTACCGGTTAATGCATTGATATTCCAAATTTATTTATAAGTTCAGCGACTACGAGAAATCCCTCACTGAAGATGAGACATCTACTTCTACCATGCATTTCGCACAAAACATTTTATTATTAATTTGGTGCACTTTAACTCTTCTTGGCTTTAAGCACTTAAACATTACTAACAGATCCGGCTTCCAGTCCTACTTTTTTTTTTTCACAAAATATTCTCAAACAAAAACGTTCTACCAGATTTTTTTCCACCGTTTAATAAACCCAACTACCTAATTTTCCTAAATATTTCTTTAATCAAATAGTTCAGAACATTTTCTTCACTTTCAACCAAAAGCACTGTTTTTGTCTTCATAATTCTTATTGTAAAACGGAAAAAGGGAAAGGAAAGAACTGACAATTCAGTTGCCAAACTTGGGCGTTTTATTTTGTGTGGAAATCCGACAATGTCCGCAGGCTGGTTGTAGCAGATATTACAACACAAACGAGAAAATGTATTTTAGTATGCATCTCCAGAAACAAAATATCCGAATCAGATTGCTGCTCACTGCAAAAACACCTAACCAAGCAGAACAAAAATTTCAAATGAGCTGAATCAAATGAGACAGTTGAGTTGTCTCTTTCCGTTGCCTTCTCTTGAGAAACTGTATTTGAACAAAGAGAACTGGCATTTGCCCAATTCTTCGAACTAAGGATCGCCATGAAATTCGTGTCTATGAGTCTTGCGTATTTGCAGCAATTTCCTGCCTGCATAATATTTTCTTGCAAAAGAATATTTAGCTGAACGAGATAAGAGTGAATCGCATAAAAGTTAGATCAGAGTAATACGTCTTTACATAAAATTAAGTTCTCTTTAAAATCATTCTTTCAGCAGAATATTGAAAAATTACTTATTCTGTACAGTTTATCTGACGTGAAAAAACCGAAAGCATTTCTTAACAGCTTTAATAATGTGAAATAACAACAAATAAGCAAATACATCGCTCTTTCCACGTTTTACCAACACACAGCAACCGAAAAATTGTTTTTCGGACACCGTCGGGGAATTGAATCCCGGAGCTCTTTATATCTAGCCGAGCGCGTTAGCCTTACACCTCGGTGGCCAACAATCCCCGGCGCTATGTGCATTTTTCAGTCAGCTTCTGACATAATAAATCCGTAAGATGGGCTCAGCTACTGAGACATCTCCATCTGGTGGGCATTAACGGCACTGGCTATATACATTATTAACTATAACAGTTAAACCCATAGGGCGAGATTCAAAGCGCTCGGCTAGATATCGAGAGATCCGGGATTCAATTCCCAGGCGGTGACCGAATAACAATTTCTCGGTTACTGTGTGTTGGTAAAACTTGGAAAGAGCGAAATATTTGTTTATTTACTGACGCCACGTGTTTCGGGGATTTTCACTGTGAAATAATTAGTTTGGCAAAGTTTCTATGGCAATAATACTTTTTCAATTATTGCAACTGTGAATCTTTCGTAATCATTTAATCACTAGATAGTATATATTTCAAAAGTTGATTTGAATTATATTTAAATATTCTTAATTTGTGGGAAATAATATACAAAGGTACAAACTTAATCGTTCAAAAACAAACATGGTGCCCTTGAGCACCAGCCTTACATAAAACTGATAAATACTCTAAAACTAGTTACAAAAACCCACTCCCAAGTATTTAAACAATAATACACTTATTGATAAAATTCATGTGACATTTACCTACCTTTTTGACCTGCAAAAGAAAATTTTAAGGACAACTGACCATTTGATATGATACTTGGATGATGGACCTTCTCAAAACATTTGCCAACCTATCGACAAAGGTTGCTTAAAAATTTGTAAACCTAAAAAAACATACCCGTACTCCTGAAAACCTATAGTCATGTTATCACAATTTTTTGTAGGAAAGTAGCATTCAAGAAATGGATAAAATCCACAGAAAAGCTCAAATTTCTTTCATAAATCTGATTAACTGTTTTTGAATTTCTGAGCCGTTTTAAGTTAGCCCATAAATAGTGCGAAATATATTCAACGTGTCTTTCATTCTAGCGATGTTTTGCCATTGTTTTCGACCTATTCCTAGCAGGTTCAGTACAGTATTTATTACATGCTACAGAGCAAAACGCTGTACCTTTTTCAGCTCATAATTGTGTCTGAAACTGGGAACCACCTCCTAGTGACGACGTAGATTTTCACGTTGGCATGAAACTTTAAATAATCTCCGTAAAACTTAACAACAATGCAATGCGAGTTGACCAGCGCAATACTGCTTTGAGGTGGGCATAGACTTACTGCCCAGAATTTCGTATTTACAATTCTTCTACCATTAATACGTGATCTAGAAATTGTTGGATTATTAACACATTCGTATGAACGTTGAGCTGTGTTTGCACGCGAAGAAGTTCCCTGTTCACGTCATCGCTTCAACCTGGAGTGAAGCCTTATTACCACGTGTATTTGGTCATGAAAACTTTGTAGTGCTTCAATGGAAAATTGATAGTAGTAATAGTGTCTTTCTTTCCGACCTGTGTTGTACTCGATATTAGCCTTCTTTGAATATACACCTAACGGCTAAAACATTATCACCACCTGCCTAATAAGATGTGACTTGTGATATCTAGTGTTAACACGTGACAAGTAGATCTTTTAACTCTTGTAAGTTAGGTGGTTGAGTCGCCGCATATCGGGTTTGATGTTCAAACTCAAACCATCGATACTCGATTGGAATCATGTCTGGAGAATGGGGAGGCCAGGGTAATAACTGGAAGTTTTCCTTATGCTTCGCGAAGAATTCCCGAACAATACGGGCAGTATGGCATGGCGCAACATCCTGCGGAAAGAAAGCACTACTAAAGGGGAATACTGTGACCATTAAATGCAAATACCGCTTCCATTTCATATTTAGGTAGGTAGTAGACGTCACAGTTTCATGCACATAAATGACTAGACCCTGGGATTCCAAGCAGGACATTGACCAAAGTATTACACTTCTTCCATTTGGCTTGTTTTCTATATGGTGCATCCTGTTCCTAACACTTCCCCAAGTAAGCGACGCACCCGAACCCGGCCGTCCATATTGAGCAACAGAAAACGAGATTCATCGGAAAATACGCCCTTCTTGTAAAGCATTCAAGGTCCAGTTTTGAAGAACGCGTGGCCATTGAATGAGCTTTCTAAACAGAACCTAGGTCAGCAGAAGAAGTGGCCTACGGCTACGCAGCCCCATCTTCTGCAAGATTCGATGTACTGTGTTTTATTACACATTACTCTTGTCAACAGCATTCAAATTCCGGGAGAGTTGCGTCACAGTATCCCTTATGAAGTTTATTACCATATGGGTTATCCCTCAATTACCTCTTGCATCAATGAGTCGTGGTCTGCCCAAACCTACCGGCGGAGTGTGGATGACCCTTCTCGGATCACTTTTTGAAGGTACTAACCTCGGCTGACCGTGAACCACCCCACAAGCATTGCTGTCTCAAAAATGATCTGACTCAGTCGTCTGGCTACTACAATTTGGCCTTTGTCAAACTTGCTTAAATCCGCTGCTTCTCATCTGAAGGACAAGAATAACACTAATTAACAGAGATCGGTATCAGGTGTTATTTATACCGTTTAATGATCTTCACACACGTCGTCGTTAACCTGCAGTTGCTTCTATTTGCATAAATACTTATAACGAAGTAAATTTCTCCGTCATTTTTCTCCGCGCCAGGATTCGAACCTGGTCCCCTCATTCCGGAATAAGTTGCTCTACCAATTGAGCTACGCGGACGTTTTATTCTGATTTCTATCTGCCTTTATTTCGTGTGCGTCTTTCAGGCAGGTACGTCACATCTCCTGGTACGTTACAGACTCGCTAGTCATAGTGTATTTGCTCATCGGTGCATGTGCACAAACTTACAATGAGTGATGCACTAATTTTCTCCTATGTTTAAGACTCTTGGCATTACCTTATTATTGCATTGATACGTCAATTAATAAACCCAAATCCCAAAGCGAACCACCAATTGATGCGTTTGCGTGCGGTTGTAATTCAAAATAAAAGGATTGGGTAGGTTTTATCGCGAATACTGCTGTAATGGGGCATGCACTATTAAAAAGAGCATCCACCAATCAACTGCTGGGATTGCCTGCACATAAATACAATTCAATTTAGACACTCATATTTACATAATTTATAAATGCTGATGAATTACGCCAAATCATGGCTATTGACAGGTCACTACGACCAAGCGTGGAAAATTTTAATAAATTGCACTGTCCAACGAGTGATTTCGAGAATCACTCAAACGTCTTGTTACAGGTCTCCTGAATATCTGTTTCTGTCTTCATAGACCGTAATTCTGAATAATAAAAATCCAGCACTTAAAAATCAGAGAATGTTATTTGCGGTACTCTTTTACGATATACACAGTCAAGTCACATTTTTGTGACCATCTCATACTTTTGAAGTCAACAGCGCGTAGCCAATGAAAGAAGACACGTGTCGTGAGCTGGCTTCGTGGGTATACAAGGTGTCCTGTAGGCATTGTGAAAACATATCACTCGTTGCTGTCGTGGATAAAATGAACGATTTATCAGATTTGCAAAATGGGATGATTATCGGCTTTCGGGCCGAGGGTGGCAGTTTTTCTGAAACAGCGCAGTTTGTGAATTGTTCGCGTGCTTCTGTGGTTAAAGTGTATCGTGATTGGAGAAATGGCACCATTTGCAAATAAGCGAAGTGGAAACTGCGGAGCACCACGTGCCACTGATGTGAGAGATGAACGTTGGCTGCGAAGGTGCGTGAGGGCGGATCGACACACTGGAGCAACTCACTGGTCGAATGAACCAAGGGGCTACCGGAGTTGTGTCTAAAACGACAGTTCAGTTGTGTCTAAAAAGACAGTTTTGCTAACAAAGATGCATCAACAGAAAAGCCTTACATTTGCACTGCAGTATCGGAATTTGACCTTCGCTGATTAACAAAGGATTGCCTCTTCCGATGAGTCATGTTTTCTGCTTCATCGAGCAAATGGATTTTGGCGTGAAAGGCTAGAAACATTAGAGAGCAATCTTCAAAAATTGTTGGAAGAACACAAGCTGGTGGGGGCGGCGTTATAGTCTAGGGAATGTTTTCGTGGCATTCCATGTGTCCACTCATATCTATGGAAAGCACTATGAACCGAATTCGTTATAAATCCATCCTTGCAGCCCACGTACACCCATACACGCTGATTGTCTACACTGAGGCGGATGGGAACTTCCAGCATGACAATGTGACGTGTCACACAGATAGAAATGTCCGAGAGGGATTGGAAGAGCATGATGAAGACTTTAAAATACTTTCCTTGCCCCCTAATCCCTCAGCCTTAAATCCAATTGAGCATCTGTGGGACCCCCTCGATCGTGTTGTTCGCTCTATGGATCCTCCACCACGCACCCTCCAGCAGTTGTCAGATGCACTTCAGTCAGCATGGCTCCACATATCTGTGAACATTTTCCAGCACCTTATTGAGTCACTCCCATCCCGTCTAGCTGCTGTTCGAACTGCACACGGGGGTTACCCTGGATATTAGCTGGTGGTCACAATAATGTGACTCGACCGTGTATAATCCAACAACACCATCTACGTGCCAACTCGTTCAATAGCTGACTTCACGTATCTGCTATCAAACTGAGTAGATAACGGCTTCATGCCGTCTATAAACACTCACAGATGGGCATACAATTTTACTAGTCCGGGTGCTGAAGCGTGGGGATATCACTAAAGTGATACCCCCGCGCTTGAACAGCCGGACCAGTGAAATTGTGATGCTCTCCTCGAAAGGAACGAAGCGTCAGTCCACGTCGACTCAACCTGATAATCAGACAATGAAGATTCCTTCTTGCTGCCAGGTGATTGAAAATTTCAGATGCAACGGGGAACGATTTTGACCCCTGGTCCCTTGCCGCTCCGTTATATCATGGACGCTACCAAATCATTTGTACTTATGAACTTGTCACTTCTTGCGATGTTAGGCCAAGGTGGGCCATCAGCCACTTTTCTCCGCTGTTGAATCAGGCAAACTTCTTCACCTCCGCTCTTTATCGGAGTCAAGCTTGTAGCTACTTTTTCTGTTGTGTATCGGGAAACAACTGCTTATTTATTTCTTCTGTTGATTTCAGCTATTCGGTAGAACCCCTAGCTTTTCTGTTCCCCCATGTACACTGTGACACAAGAATATTAAGAGCACTCAAAATTGCGTTCGTCAATCACTCATGCGTAACATCACAGCCTCTCCTTGACAAATGTCAACCCCGCCTTCTCGTGGTACATCCTGTTCCCACTAAAGGGGCTCTGACGACCGCCAATAGCGGTATAACTATACCATCGGGATCAGAGGAAATGCTTTCCCACACTCACCAACCCGCTTGGCCAGCGTGGTGAGTTATGGCCAAACCCCTCCAAAATGACTCCACAACTTAAATCTTGGCCCTCAGTCTCCGGCAGCTGGAATGTACCTGGCCAAGGCAGCGGCCAGTGCGACATGAAGGCAGAGGGTGCTAAGAATCCCCGGAGAACCGGACTAGGCTGCCATCTGATGCTGACCTTGGCTACGTATAACGGACGCTCCCTATCTTCTGATTCAAGGCTTCTTGAATTGGAAGAGGAACTACAAAGGATCAAGTGGGACATCGTCGGGCTAAGTGAGGTAAGGAGAAAAGGAGCAGATCTCATTGAACTGAAAAGTGGACATCTCTTCTACTATCGTGGGACAGATACTGGCAGAACTAGTGGTGTTGGATTTATAATAAACAAGAAACTGAAGGATAAAGTTGTAGAAGTTGAAAGTTCCTCTGACAGAGCTGCACGACTCGTTATCCAACTCTCGAGAAGATACCAGGCTCAGATTATTCAAACTTATGCACCCACCACAAGTCATGCTGAAGAAGAAATTGAAGAATTTTATGAGGAAATTCGTGATCTAAATAATAAAGGTAAGCAGCACTTGAAGATATTTAAGGGAGATTTCAATGCAAAAATAGGGCAACGGCAACAGAATGAAACTTCAGTAGGTAAATTCGGTCACGGCAACAGAAACCAGCGTGGAAATACTCTCGTAGAGTTTGCAGAGGCAGAATGGTTTTTCATCTTGAACTCCTTTTTCAAGAAAAAGCCACACAGGAAATGGACATGGAGACATCCAAATGGGACGACAAGTGAAATTGATTTTATTATGTGTAACAAAAAATTCGTCATAGAAGACTGCAGTGTGCTAAACAAGTTCAATACAGGCAGTGACCATTGATTGGTGAGATGTAAGATGCACCTCAACACTAAACTCGAACGTAGCAAGCTCATAAGACAAACAAAATGTATTGACATAACCAACCTTAAAAAACACCATAATACCTTCAAATTGGAACTGAAGAACAGATTTTCTGCTTTAGAAGGCCTAACATCGGAAGAAGTGGATATTTCTGAAGTTAACAGAAAAGTAACCAAAGCTCTTATGGAAACAGCAACAAAATTAGCTGGGTCTAAGAAAAAATTGCATGTGAACAAATTATCAGGAAAAACCAAAATGTTGATGCAAAAGAAGAGTGATGAGGACAACTAAAGAAGATGTGACTTCCAAAAGTGGAATATATAGAGAAGACGTAAGGAAATTCAATTGTGAACTAGTACGGAAAGCATTTGAAAACAACCAAAGCCTAAAGATAGCAAAGGGACATCTCAGTAAGGGGAAAAAACAGATTATGGCACTGAGAAAATAAGATGGTTCTGTAACAAGAAATAGAGGCGAAATTTTGACAAGAGTGAAAGATTTCTACTCCAAATTATATGAAAGGGATGATACATGTACTCCAGACATCATGAAAGGTACCAGTACCAGAGTTCTTCCAGTCCTTCCAGCAGAAGTTGCACATGCAATCAAGAACATGAAGCAGGGAAAAGCTCCAGGAGAAGATGGAATTACTGTAGACATCATACAAGAAGCAAGTGGAGAAATCGAAACAGTACTCGCCCAAATTTTCACTCGATGCCTTAATGAAGGGAAAATTCCTGAGGATTGGAACAACGCTACAATGATCTTGCTACATAAAAAAGGTGACATTGAGGATCTCGGGAACTACAGACCTATCAGCCTCCTATCAGTGGTTTATAAAATCTTCACTAAAGTTCTTTCACACCGCTTGAAGGTAACACTGGACATGGCTCAACCGAGAGAACAAGCTGGATTCAGGAGTGGCTACAGCACAATAGATCATATCCACGTACTGAGAGAACTAATTGAAAGAGCGAGAGAATATGAACTTCCATTGTGCATGGCTTTTATCGATTATGAAAAAGCCTTCGATTCGGTGAAACCATCAGCAGTTGCAATGGCTCTGAAATCCTGCTGTATTGAAGATGCATGCATTAATATTATTAATAACATCTATGAAAATGCAAGTGCAAAGATTCGGCTGTTTGAAAATACATCACACATAAAAATTGGAAAAGGAGTGAGACAAGGTGACACCATATCTCGGAAGCTTTTTAATGCCATATTGGAAAATGTCTTTCAATCACTGAACTGGAAAAACAAAGGGATAAAGATTAATGGAGATTATCTAACCCACCTTCGTTTTGCTGATGACATAGGCATTTTTGCAACTACCCCACAGAGCTACCGAGTATGATCCAGGAACTTGCTGACAAGAGTAAAGAAGTGGGATTAAAATGAACTTTCAGAAGACAAAAGTGATGTGCAATGCTTTTACAAGAAATGAAGATTTATCGATTGATGGAAAAGCTGGAGATAACAGACACGTACGTTTATCTTGGACAGCAGATATCAAGTGAGGGTCACATTGGTGAAGAAATTAATCGGCGTACAAAACTTGCCTGGAGAGCTTTTGGAAGAAACAGCATAATTTTCAAGAGCAATATGCCATTATGTCTTAAAAGAAAAGTGTTTGATCAATGCATTCTTCCAGTGCCTACGTATGGTGCAGAGACGTGGACCTTAGCTAAAGAGACATACAAAGGCTGCAGACAACTCAAAGTAGCATGGAGAGGTGCATGCTTGGTGTAACCAGGAGAGATAAGAAGAGGAACACGTGGATCCCAAAAATGACAAGAGTGGAAGACATCATGATCAGAGTTAAATCCCTGAAATGGCAATGGGCTGGACATACTGCCAGAAGAACAGACCATCGATGGACAGCCGAAATTTTAGATTGGATTCCAAGGGACAGGAAAAGACCCAGAAGAAGACCACATGGAAGATGGGTGTATGAAATTCGAAAGTATGCGAGAGTGACATGGAGGAGACTGGCATAAGACAGACCGTTGTGGAGGAAACTTGGGGAGACCTTCGTCCAGCAGTGGATTGATAATGGTTGACAATGATGATATGAATATGTCTTGACCCATACTGCAACCTCTCCCATAAATCTGTCCTGTAAGTGTTGTCCTCGACATTTTGTGTGTTGTAGGAGATTGACACCTCTGCTGAATTACGACTGTTACTGTCGCCCTTGGGACTCCAAACGCTGCGACAAAGCTGTTTGGGAGGACCCTGCTTCACTTTGAGACTTCTCTTTTTTTGTCCGAAAACCCAATCAACACCCACGCATTAATTAATCGCATCATTAATCGGTCTGATTGGCCACGCTTATTATATTCAAATAAATAAGGGAAAATTATTAACAGTATTATACTTCCGCTAATTATTTTACCTTCCTGATATTGAATGACTTCTATAAATAAAAGATATTTCATTTGAAGAAACCACTAAGGTGAGTAGAAGTTACTTATACACTGGCGGAAAGAGAAAAAGAACACCAAGAAGGAGACGTCTGATACCAACGAAATGTATACAGCATAATAATGGAATACAGGAGATAACGTGATCAAAACATTATGGTAAAATAAAGCTGTATTTGCTGGTAAACTGAAAAATAACATTTCCATGTAACATGGTTAGTACGAGGTTGAACCGCCATGATCTGCGTCACACTGTGCAATTCTGGCATGGAGTCTGTCGTACAGATGTTGGATGTAAGTTTGGGGTATTGAGTTCCAAGCATCCTCAAATTGGACGCGTAAATCGGGGATGGTCGTGGCTGGCCGTGGAGACCGGATAAGTCGTTGTCCTATAAAATCCCACACGTGCTCAATGGGGGACAAATCCGGTGAACGTGCAGGCAATGGAAATTGTCTCACACCCCGAAGTGCATGTTGCGTTAAACGTGCCGTGTGTAGGCGTGCGTTATCTTGCTGGAAAACACCACGATGACCGAGCTTACAAATGGCACAACAACGGGCTGAATGATGTTGTTGCGGAAGGAGGTGCTGTTTAACGTACCCGGTACAAACACCAGTTGTGTACGGAAGTGATAGCTGATCACTCCCCACACCAGAAGACCAGGTGTAGGCCCTGTGTGTCTCTGGCGGATACAAGAAGGGTGGAGACGCTCCCCTGTGCGTTTGCGAACACGCATACGGCCATCGGAAGCTCCCAAGCAGAATCTGCTTTCATCGCTGAACACGACAGATCGCCATTGCGTTCTCCAGTGCAGACGTTGGCGACACCACTGCAGCCGTTCCTGACGGTGGGCTGGAGTCAGAGGCACACGTGCATTTAGTCCTACATCCCGTAGACGGTTGCGGATTGTTCGCACAGTCACCTCAGGTGCAGCGGCAGCTCGGATTTGCGTCGCAGTGGATATTCTGCTTGACAACGCCGTTCTTCTTATGCGTCGATCGGTCCGCTCATTAGTCCGTCTGTGACCCCCGGTTCCACGTCTTCTCGTGTGGCAATATTCCTCGGACCATCTACGCCACCATCGTACCACCACCGATACTTGCCTTCCAATTCGCTCCGCAATACGACGATACGAACACCCGGTATCGCGAAGTCTGACTAGACGAACTTGCTCAAAGTCCGATAAGTGCTGAAATCGTACACGTCTTCCATGTCCAGGCATTGCAGCTTCCTCAGGGTCTTCGCACGTGTCCGTACGCCGAGGACTGATTACATTCACTTTGCCGTACTATTTAAATACCACCGACGATAATTTACATAATATGCCGTGTTGTGGCGTAAGCGCTCACCGGTTGGTCCCGAAATGAATAAATGTGCATCACACCTACGTAAACTCGACCCCATTAACATATGTAAATTTCATGATCGTCCGCCAATTCCTTCTTGGTGTTTTTTTTTTCACTTTCCGCCAGTGTATTTACATTGGCATGAATTTCTCAATGTTATGAATTTGATTATTTCGACCATTAAAGTATATTGATGGTTCAAATGGGAAGTGGACAGAGGCTTCACTTCAATGTTGGGTTATTATGTTCACTTCAGAGATATACTAGGGGTGTTCAAATGAAAAGGTACGAAACGTCCTAAGAACGTAACCATTAACATATTTACCTATGCCGCTATGGGAGAACGTAGCGACACATCTAGGGATGCGATTGGAGTCGCCGGCGTGGATCGGAACATGCGCGGGCGCCCGCATGCGCAGGAGAGAGCAGAGGCTCTTATAAATAGCGCCGTCCAAGGTCCACTACTTGTTGAATTCCTCCAGCACAGACGAACCATTAATTCCGATGTGTACTGTGAGACACTCCGAAGCCTACGCAGGTCCATCAAGAACAAAAGACCGGGGCTGCTCACGGAGGGTGTGGTTCTGCTCCATGATAACGCGCGTACACACGTCTCCAGGGTCACACACGTGGAACTGGCCAAGTTCCAGTGGGAGCAGCTTGACCATCCGCCCTACAGCCCGGACATGTCGCCCTGCGATTTCCATGTGTTTGGTACCCTGAAAAAACATCTGAAAGGGAAGCACTTCCACTCGGACGAAGAACTCAAGGTCGCTGTGCAGGACTGGGTCTCGTCACGGCCACAGGAATTCTGGGAACAAGGAATCCTTCGGCTCGTTAATCAATGGGATCGTTGTGCTACGGCCTATGGTGTATACTTTGAATAAAGTCTTCATTTATACCCACAGTGTCGTTTCGTACCTTTTCATTTGAACACTCCTTGTAGTTAAAGTACAAAGGGCAAGATTATTGAACTAGTTGAACGTACCTTACACTTCCATTCAGAAATGTGCCTCTTCGCTCAACAAGTATTTGCATACTTTCCACATAAAGGAAGGCTTCCCCTGGAAGAAGAAGTAGTTCTCGAGAGGTTCGAAGACGCCATTGTCTGACGTGAATTGTCGGCCCTTTAAGAACTTTGTCAGGGGTCCGACGATGTGAAATTCTCATCTTTATAGGTCACAATCTTAGGAAGCACGGGGATTGACTTCCTAGCAAACAATCCAAATGTTGTATGTAGCAACAAAGTTACACCTAATTAGCATGACTGGACGATTATTTTTGATAGAGTGCCGTGGTCTGTGCAGAGTACCGCAGTACTTCTCTTCATTAATGGTCACATTGTGTTATAGCCAGTCAACGAGCGATGGACAATTCTGATCCAAGAGAAGGTTATGCATGACTAAGCTTGCGCACTTGCGAAGACATGAGCTTTCTTTGGTGATGGTGACGTATCTTGTTTCCATTGCATGTTTAGTCTTTTCATCGCTGACTCGAAATTTTGGCACCACGTTTCGTTTTCGACTATACTTCGTGACATAACCTGTATTTTCGCTTCCTGATGTCGCGTAAGGTGTTCCAAAGCGACATCCACACGCCCTACTTTCATTTATGTTGGTAGGTGCTTACGAACCCATCGTGCAGTTTTCTTTTTCACTTCAATGGTTTCCTGGGGGATGAATTTCCTCAGATTTTTGACGAAATTCGTTTGACATTTTTAAAAGGGTACACGTGTTCAGTTGTCTCTTCCTTATAATGCCTGTACTTGCTGAGAAATATGGGTTTGACCAGTGTCTTCCTTGGTGAAAAACGGGATCGGTGCAGATTGCGCTTTGTTCGACATCTCCATTTCTCAGCAAATGTCATCTATCGGCCTGTTTCACACTCCATATATGTTACGATAACATAACTCTTGCCGTGGGGCATTGCTCATATCTGTCTGTGTACAGCGGAAGAACTACTGTCGACGTTATGACAACTGCACAAGCTCCATCTCCTGAGCCTACGTTTCACTTCAATGACCACCATTAAATGCACATATACAAGCTACTGATCGTTTAGCGAAAATAATTAGTTTAATTAGCGTAATTATCATTAAGGTTGGTCAGCAGCTACAAAAGTTTAGCATTCGATTATGCGCCGGAGCAATGTTTTAATGAATGAGAAATTAATTAATACACTGAAAAACGAATTCCTAACAGTCATTACCAAAACCTTGGCCCATGTGAGCCTAACTTTACATGGGCCAATTGTTTGAATACATCCAAACATTATAAACAAAAAATTAAATCATAACTCACAGAGCAGAAAAATAACAGCAAGAATGACATCGTTGTCCCAGTCTGGGATGGAATTTCCAGCACTTATGGTTCTTGCAAAAGAGGTGCTTTGGTGATTCATAAGTGCTGGAAATTCCATCCCAGACTGGGACAACGCTAAAATCATAAACACACCTAACTCTGTTCATTCCTTGTTATTTGCAGAAAGCCTCTATATTTCGGCTTATAATACAAGTTGCTGTAATGACTCTTATCCTTATGTTTTACCTGAACCTTGGAGCAATCTTGTTGGGAAGGACAGCACAATAGCAATTGCCTCTGTTAAGTGATCATTGGCTAACTATGCCTTTTTTTGATTGTCTTGTTATCTGGTATATCATGTGACATTGACATTACCTTTCCCATGATGCATCTACTCCACGTACTTAAGACCAGCATGTAGCCACATGGTGAAATTACATCTGATGAAGGTGTCAATGTGACACCGAAAGTGCTCATGTGTTTTTAAACTGTATATAGATTTCATTTTTTAGCTGAATAATTATCATCGTGCAACAAGACGGATTTCTTTTAATACTAGCAAATGTTTATCATTTAGAAAACTGAGAGAATGTCGAATCCGAAGAGTGCCGAATAGTTAGAAGTGGTAAATGGATTAGGGAAATTGCACTGGCTATGGTAACTATGATTTTGGAAAATAAAAAAGACATATCTGAAATTAAACATCACAGAATTAACATTACGCTTTGCATTAAAATTCACAAGGGAACAAAACTGAGCAATAAGCTCTATCTCCTGAGGAAATTTTTCAGAAGGAGGTAAAATGAAACCGAAAATATGTGAGAGGATTTCAGTCAGATATTGCAAATTTCAATTAACCTGAGTGCAGTGGGTGAACACATAAAGGATTCACACATAACATGTGTCATGCTGCATAGCTCTTCATCCACATATAACATTTTGGTAACAACGCTTCAAACCTCAATGGAAGATGAACTGGGCTAGATTAGATTAAAAATAAACTGATTGATGAATGCAGCAGTCGAAAAACAGAAGACCCAAGTACATACGACTTTCACAAGGGCACTTCAAATAAGTGAGAAATCAAACAAGAGCGGAAGAGAAATAAAAAATTTTCTTACTGGTATAAGAAAGAACACGTTGATCGAAAACTGGCTGGCAGTGTGGAAAGGTAAAAGGGGAAAAATATATAACACTCATGCAAACATTTAGATTCAGGTGTTCAAATGAGAAATCAGGTTAAAACCACCAGAAGTGAAACTAAATAGAATGTGAAAAATAAACATAATGTTTGAACACGAAAAAGAAGAGTTTCATTCAGAACAACATTAACTAAAACCTATAACGAAAACAAGTGGTCGACTGACCCAGATGTGACAAGCCAATTGGAGTAATAACAGAAACTTTTTCACAGAAATAAATTTAAATTCTAAGAAAAAGATCAGAACGGCGGATGAACGTAAAATGCATGCAGCCAGAAAAGGGAAGTAATGTCTGTGATACCAACATGCAACAAGAAAGGTGACACCGAATTTTTGGGTGTAATAAGCACGTCTTTTGAATCCGTTCTGACGCAAATTAAATTTATCAAAGCTATTCAAAGTCAATGGAACCGGTATCGAAAACAATAGTATCGGACGGAAGAAAGACGTTTTTCAATCGGGAATTCTGCAAATACGTCAGAAGCACAATTTAACACGTACTCTTTCTGGTATCCACAGCAATCTTTACCAAACATTAGAAATTATGTGAAAAATATTTTCCATCAGGTCTTGTATGCGATACAGGAAAAAATTTTCAAATCGGAGTTTTAGAAGCAGAAATAACGCAGAAAACGCAATTTACCTTTGTGCCCCCTAGCGGAAAGTCTGTGATTTACTTGAAAATTTTGAATTTATAAGGGAAAACATTTCGCATCGGAAATACTATCCAACAAAGAAGGAATTTTTCAAATCGGACTCCTAGAAGCAGAGATATTGACAAAAATAAGATATACATCTACGCCCCCTGGCGTGGAAACCATGCATTATTTCAAGAAGAAAATGTTCCTAAAAGATTTGCGACATCAGTATTATCGGTCAACAATCGACGTTTTTTTAAATCGATATTTTAGAAGCTCATATTTTGCTGCATCTGGAGCGGAAATTAAGACTTACGCCAACTGGTGTTCAAAACATTTTTTACAAAAATTACAAATACGTGCAAGGAATTACCCATCAGGAGCTGTATCCGGTGCGGAAATAATTTTTCAAATCAGTGATTTAGAAGCAGAGATATAAGGGGAAAGCAATTTACATTTACGCCCCCTAGCAGAAAGTTTATGAATTACTTGAAAATTTTAAAATTACATAAAAAATATGTCACACTGGAAATACTATCCAACAAAGAAGGATTTTTTCAAATCTGATTCCTAGAAGTAGAGATATCGAGAAAACTGTAATTTATTTTACGCCCCCTAGCGGAAAATCTATGCATAATTTGAAAAAGTAACTATATCTAAAACACTCTTCGACATAAATGGAATCGAAAGATAAAATAATTTTTTCAATCGAATGTTTAGAAGGGAATATGTGGAATAAAAAAGTATTTTTGAATTCGACATCACTCCTAAGCGTGGTTTTATAATCGTAAAGCATACTTTCAGTACACATTGTACTTAGAATAGCTAGGCGCCGAAAATTGCATGTTCGCCGCTTTAATACAAAATCTGCATTTTTGCATAGAACTCTTGGAAATGAACTCAAAATGATACAACGTGAGGAGTATTTGGAGAAAGGGCAGGAAATGAAACTATGAAAACTTGAAAAATCTATTTATGAACTGAAATGATGCACCAAAGGATAGGGGCTAAATCGCAATAAACTTCTGCGTGATAGCGAATATGCACAAAAACGTAGATCTATGCTGTTTAACAAGCGTAAAAACAATTCTTATTGCACGTATATATAACCATCTATGTGGATGATATACTGATGCATATGTTAACCTAAACGACATAGCAAAAAAAGGAAATCTGCGAAACCTCATTTACACTGAAAATCCTAATGACTGTAGCGAGCTGTCTAGCCACGCAGATAGAATAAAATGGTAACGGAAGCCATATGCTTTATCAAGGTGCAAAATTAATGCTTATGGTAAGCAAATACGATGTGGGCAGATTTTAGACAACACGAACAAGACGAAGAAATGCTCACGGATAACTCAATATTCAAAACTATATAGGTAGTCATGAATGGAATGCGGGATTACACCATACAATACAAACTTTGAAGATGACAATCCGTTTCTTAGTGTAAATATGACAATACACCAAAAACGGATTGTCATCTTCAACATTTGTGTTGTACGGTGTAATCACGTATTTCATGCATGATTTATCTGCTCCTTCGGGCAATCACAGGATAGGATTCTTAACCTACAGATTCGCTAGACATGAATGCCGGTTGTTTCAACTAGCGAATCCTGTGACGGTTATATTCATATTAATCGGAAACTTGAGAAGTGGTCGTTCTGGGTGGTGTAGTGGTTAGCATACCCGGGCGCTATCTAGAAGACGCGGATTCGATTCCCGCTCCAGGACGACGAAATTTTCAAGTTTTCGGATATTATCTGACTTACCATCCGTGCCATATTTACAACAAAAAACGGATTGTCATCTTCAAAATTTATATATAGAGAACCTTATTATGCATTTCCTTTGTCACAACACCCGGCATGGCAACGACAATAGGCGTCTTAAGTCGCAAAGTAAAAGAATCCTTCAACGCATTGCAAAACGATTATAAAAAGGATAAATATATCATATTTACAATTAACATAAAAAGGATAAAAAATATCCTGCACTTCAACGCAGAACATCAATGACTTCCCGAAAGCCAAGCGGCAAGATGCGCTGGTTTCAAACCGTTCGCCTGAGATACGTCTGAGCTCGAATCCCGGGTAGAGCATGGATAAGTGTTTGTGTTACGCCACAGGCTCTCTTCATTACCTGGAACCATTGGTCCCAAATCGGAGACAGGCGACTGCTTATAGCCATTTGAATTGCTCATAAAAAAGCAGAATCCATCCTAGATCAGATAGGAGACTAGGGGATATGTGTCTCAGCTAAGCAATAGCACTATATATTGTGGTATTCCGAAAAGTAGAACTACATTGATTTTTCATCCATAGAAGTAGATTTGGTCGCTGCGATAGAAGTATGCCAAGAACAAATCTGAATTACAACTCTGCTGGATGACATAAACTGTCCATAGATTGAATCGACGATTACGTACGAAGACAATAGTTTATCAAGCATAAATTTCATGGAAAATAAAAGGATCACTGCTCGAACTAAGCACATCGAACTAAATTTCAACACAGGCTTTTAACAATCATTAGAATGGAATATTGTAGGACCAATAACGTGGTCGCAGATATTTTTACGAAACTATAGCCAAGAACTAAAATTAAGCTACTATGTAAACCCAGCGCACCGAGTGAGAGATTGTTGGAGAAGTGAAACCTCACTACGGAAGCTAAGCAGAGTTTCCACACGAAGAAGAATCCTGTTTACTCCATAGCTTAAACCTCGAGCGAATCGTCGTAGTCTCACGTGTATTCTGTCATGTCAAATCCCAAGTGCCCCAGAGAAAAAGTGATTGTTGTTACAGTCTTCCTTCTTGTGTGATCTACACAAGCCTACTTTTCATCTATAGAGATCTCTTTTGAATTTATATATCCAGTCCTACGATGAGTAGAAGACTAGGTTTCTCAGATGTCTGGTACCTGTTGATGTTGATATGATATTATATTTCGCTTAAATAAATCACTCAGGTGAGTAGACACTACTTGCATTTGCATTCCCATCTATAGTATTTCGACATGTTGTGAATTTGATTGTTTCTCTCATAAAACAAATGCGGCATGCTTACTAACTGCTGATTGTCCACTGCAATCAATTTAGAAACATTATAATTAATTCTTTGATTCGTAACTACATAAATTCAACAAATCAAAATTCTAATAACTGATGTTCAGTGTTACCCAATGAATTGATAAAGTTATCATGTTTACACATAAACGGATATATCATTTGATATATACATAGAACGATGTTATACTTGCAAGCAATCTCATTGTACATGCATTTTTTCATGATACCCAGTTTTAGGAATTATTTAAAACAGTCGAGGTGCTCCTGTTTTTTGTTTGTTTTTGACACTGAAGACAAACGCAAGACTAAATGAAATCCGGTTGACGTAACAGCACCACTTCGCAGAAAGATTCCGAAAATACACTGATATAACATAGGAGTTAAAGAAAATTTCGGAATAGATGAAAACTGTTTGAAACTATTTTACTACACTTGCACAGCACTGAACAGGTTGGTTACATTTCAATAATTTCTGCAGAAGTATAACAAAACAAATACAAACAAAATGGAAATAAGTGAATGTAAGGTTCATTTACAATTGACCTTAAACTGCATGATACACAAATATTCCCGTTTCTTTAGGATATTTACTCTTCCTCTTAGTCTTTTCCCCATCAGCAGTAACCTTAGAGTTCACTGGAATTAGTTGATTTACAGCAAATACTTCCGTTTTTCGGTTACCGATCGGTGTTTCCTTATTCGCCAAACACAAAAATCCACATAAAAACTCCCCAGCTTTGATAGTTTCGAAAACTCTACGTTTTCCTTAATGTCAATAAATCGAATTTCAGATTCGTAGCAGAATTCTATTTTCCATTTTGTTCTTTCAACCGTAAAAAAAACAAAACATTCTCTGATAAAACAAAAAGATAGATGCTGCATTTTTTGTGATATTGATACGGAGGGTGTTCAGGAAGTAATGCCTCCGTATTTATGTACAAGCCAGTGGCAAGGTCTCAGATAGAAACAAAGCTCAAATTTCTACTTTAATTGACATGTTTTTCTACATAATCCTATGCCCAATACAGATACGAAAACGTTTAACAAGTTTTTAAAATCGTCTCTGTAAAAGCCTTCAGGTTGTTCTCGGAACGATTTCTTCGTAGCGGCTTGAACATCTTCGTCACAGCTGAATTGAATTTCTTTCAGATATCTCTTGAGAACACACACACACACACACAAATAAAAACAGAAGTCGGAAGGTGCCAAATCTGGGCTGTAGGTAAGGTGTTCAAGAACTTCAAACTCGACTTTCAGTATGGCCTCTGAATTGAAAGCACTGGAGTGGGATTTTGCGTTGTCGTGTTGCAGAATCTTTGCGTTTCTTCCCCCACGCACGCGGTTTAAGTTTTTTAAGGTATGCCTGTAGCTCTCGGGCTTGACAGTCGTACCTTTGACCATGTCTTCCTCATGTAAAATGCCTATCTAGTCTCAGAACACAATGAACATGCACTTACCGGCACAAATTTGAGTTTTGAATATGTTCGCTCGAGGAGAAGTTGGGTGTTGGGATTTCCAGCGATTGATTTTTCATTTCTGTACCACAACGGTGAACCCACCTCTCATCACCAGTCACAGTAATCTGGAGCAAGTCTCTTCCGCATTTTTCATAGCGAGCAAATAAACTTTGTCATGTTTCAAGTATTGATTTCTTCATTTCAGGAATTAGGTGACACAGTACCCAAAGAGCACACACTTTGTTGTATCCTAAAACGTTAACTATGTCCTTGACATTACTTAAACTAATGTTCAGATTACCCGCTGCGGTTCTCTGAATCATTTTTGGATTCTCCCTGATAAGCTCATCGCCATTTTTCCTGTTAATCGCAAGTTGAAGTTACAGGTCTCCCTCTCCGTGGCTGATTCTTTAAGGCCAACATTCCTCCATTGCCTTTTGATTTTCTTACACAACAACGAACAGCACTTGTGTTCTAGGTTACAGAACCATACACTACCAGTAATCTAGCGTGAATTTCTTTCGGACGTATATTTTCATGAGTTAAAAACTCTATAACTGATCGTTATTTGGCATCCTTCGACACAGGTGGAAATAAATCATCCAATTAAAACACAATTAAATATGAACAGTTTGATGTAAGTAGTTCTATTACGCAATAAAATGCTGCTAATGGAATAAAAAATCGTTTGACATTTGACTGGTTACTAGGCAACAAGTCACGCGCCTCGTACATTCTTCCAGACAGAATATCTCACTTGATGGCATGGTAGTTCGGAGCTATCAAAAATATTTAGGGATGTAAATAGCAAAAATACTTGCTAAATGAATGCTATGAATCATCTAAAGAACAAAGTGAAATGTTTTGAAAAGTTGTTTCTTCTGTGTTTTATTTTCTTCAGTATTATTTAGGTGGAGAGTTTTGGCACATATTTAGGTGGAACTTTTTGGCACTTCTTCTTTCATTCAGGATTGAATTCAGACATCTCAGGCTTGGAAACCTTCTTACCCGCACCGGTGTTTCCACAGTACATATATCGCATCATACGTCTTCCTTTACCAGTAGCTCCTTCTATATACTGTGACGTACCTGCACCGCAGGACGCACATGAGATAAAGGCAGATAGCAGCGAGAGCATACGTCCGCGTAGCTCAGTTGGGAGAGCGACTTATTCCGGAATGACGGGACCTGGGTTTGATGCCCGGCGTGGAAAAAAATGACGGAGAAATTTACTTCGTTATATTGGCGCCCGAACTTCAAGAATGACCTGGCCGTTAAAAGTCTCGCAATGGTGTGATGTTCTTTCCATTCCGCCAGACAGGAAAAATAAGAGAATCCCTTCTTCAGCTCTTCGAAAAATAAATGTGTGTGTGATGTTACGTTCCACTCACCAAATTGAGTGGGCTTTCTCCAACGTACGTTCTTCGGAGGATGACTACCTACAGCGACACATGGTCCCGGCTGGCCCGTGAGCCATGCCATCGGCCTTCTTTCGGGTTGGAGAGGGGAAGATGTGACGTGTGTCTGCACCGCAGGACGCACATGAGATAAAGGCAGATAGCAGTAAGAGCATACGGCCGCGTAGCTCGTTGGGAGAGCGACTTATTCCGGAATGAAAAGACACGGGTTCGATGCCCGGCGTGGACAAAAATGACGGAGAAATTTACTTCGTTATAATACGTATACATATTTGCACATATCACTATAGAGTTTTCTAACATTCAGAGGTTAGTTCTTCTAAAGGAAGATCAAGATCGTCCGCCAAATCAAAATTACTGAGAGATGAAGCTGGACGTTACTTACTGTTGAACTGAGAGATTAAGTTAACCTACTCATTGTTAGATTGAGAGATGAAGTTAGACTTTACCTATTGTTGAGCTGAGAGTTGGAGTTAGACCTTACTTTCTGTTGAGCTGAGAGGTGAAGTTAGACTTTACTTACTGTTGAACTTAGAGATTAAGTCAAACTACTTTTTGTTAGATTGAGAGATGAAGTTAGACTTTACCTATTGTTGAGCTAAGAGTTAGAGTTAGACCTTACTTGCTGTTGAGCTGAGAGGTGAAGTTAGACTTTACTTACTGTTGAAGTGAGAGATATGGTTAGACTTTGCCTACTATTGAACTGAGAGATGAAGTTTGATTTCACTTACTATTGAGCTGATGAAGTGAGACTATACTTGGCACTGATGTGCCAATGCTTTCATTTTCATCTCTGCATTAAAACTTAATGTTTATAAATATTATCGTAAGATTTAACGACAGCAGCACGTCTTTTCAAAAAACATTCGTAACCTGATTAATTACCAAAACTTCCATTTCTTCTAATGATTACGCAAGTGTTCATGATGAATCAAGCAGTAAAGCTCCAAGTTTGAGGGACTGAGTCAAATGACGATGAGATAATTTTCATGAGGAAAACATTTCGAAAAGCTCAGCAAATGCAGGACTTCAGCAGCGCTTAGAAATCTCCGGGTGGTGCAGCTTAGCAATTCACTGTGAGACAAAAATTGAATTGGCATATTGAGAGAAATCTCTGTGACCTTAATATAATTCTGCCAATAAACGTGTAAACGGTTATTCTGTGGAAGATGAGATCAATACCGTTTTTCCCAATCTAATTAAAGGAAATATCTGCTTAGAGGCAGGCTTCAGTGCATGACATAAGTACGCCCTTAGGATACTGACTAATGAACGAAGGAGAGCCAGCTGTCTTTCTTCTGCGCACAAAGGCAGTTTCTCTACTTAACGTTGCATAACCACTCTCACGATGATTCCCAGAATCTGATGCTACATTCCATTTTCTAATACCAAAACGTCACATTTCTCGCATTTTTGTGCCAAGAAAATAAAAACTAATATTTGGTCTTAAAAGCTATGAGCATGTTATGAATAATTGTTTTCTCGGTTGTTTTTTTTAAGAAAGATTGATTGGCTAAGTAGACATGTCTGTTTGTTGGTTGTTATTTGCCATAATTTCCAGTTTTCACCTTTCGTGTCGTACATCTCTGATTTAACCTTGCTTTTTGAGTTTCGTTTTCTTATGCAAATTATGTTATCTTTTACTTTTATTTCATTCTAAATAATACATCGAAACCTCAAACTATTTCCGTAGGTTTGGAAAAGACTGGAAGCTGGTCAGCTTGTAAATAAACTGTGATACTCTCGGTGGGAAAAGAGCCGAAAAAAAATTCAGCCTGTGAAAGGTGTGACGACGATAATATAATTTTGAAAACAGGTATGTTTTGTGTGATTGTGTGAAGAATGAGTGTAATTTGCTCTTATAAGAATATGCGTGTGAATAGTACAGTTAAATTGTGCCATCTTAGAAGTTGATTGTAAAACTGAACGAAGAGGCGAATAAAAAGTTTCAAGTTAAGTAATTTCATTAGCATTTCTGTTTCTTGGCAATTAATGTTTTCGTATAAGAAGTAGTACATAGAATTCAGTGTCTGTTTTAAAGCAAGTGAGTAAAACAACACTGCTTTAAAATACTATATCTTCTTACGAGCCATGATGGGCAACCGGTACTAGCTGAAATAGCTTTAATCGTTTGCTGAAAGAAGAGAACGTCACATGAAGTTCTAGCCGTTAAGAAGTTATTCCTTTTTTTAGCGCTCAAAGCCGAAATTCGATTTCTGGGCGTGATGTGTTGGACTTGTCCTAACGTTTTAGTGTTCGCCTATACTAGGATCAGTAACTTTAAATTACTAGCATGCTACAACTTCTGGCATTTGGCGTTAATGGGGAACATTCGAAATCAAAAGAAAGTAAAGACTCTCCGTTTGAACTAGTGAGTGAATGGCCGATGTTTAAAAGTGAATCAGAGCAGTATTTCGTCTAATCAAGCACTTCCGACAAGAAAACAAGCTGGGTAACTTCTTGACCTCTTGCAGAGAAAAAAGTCATCCACCTCTTGGCTTTATTGAAAGCTGAAAAAAGAAATTAATTGGATTTCCTAATTCGTCATCGGTAAATCTTTTGAGGAAGTTTCAAAAATTACTTTTACAGGAAGAAACTATAGTACTTTAAAAATATGTACCAGCCTTTGTTACGAAGAAATTTAGAATCACTGGCTCCTAAATTTATTTTAGATCAACGCCTTTATACACCAAGGAGCCAAACATTGTGATCACCTGCCTAATGCGATACTGGTCATCCACTCGTCGCCAAAACAGTTCTTCCCCGGCGTGGTACGTAAGCTACAAGATTTCTAAAGGTGCTTTGTGGTATATGTTACCAAAATGTTACCAGCAGATCCTTTAACTTCTGTAAGTTACGTGGTTGAGCCGAGATATATTAGGTTTGCTGCTTCAATACAAACCACAGATGTACTCTATTAGGCACAGAAAGAGTTCATTCAATCGGAGTATTTATATAGTAGATAGCCTCTGCAGACACCAACATGCATGCGGGAAGCCCTTACATCGTTCGCGCGTTTCCTTCCAGATGCGCATATAGTATTGTGGCGTACCTAACTTAGAGGTGACGCAGGATCTTAATTGGAAAAGCATTCGGCTCTCGAGCAGGAGGATGTGGCTTTGAGACCCTCAAGGGCAAAATTTGGGTTCCACATTGACCCCCGAAGGTAAAACTGGTTGTACTGGTCGTTGTGTTCTTCGAAAAATGTGTGATGTCTTTTCCACACAACGTCTGGAATTAATGAGAATTCCTTCTTCTACGGAGAGTTATTTCAAACATGGTTTGCGGCGAAACGAAAACCTATGATTCCCTCCCATCTCTTTCTCAAGGGGGAGAGATATATGTGGCATACCTGCCGCAGTGATGACGCACATATCAAGAAGGCAAGTAGTGCTATACGCCCTGTGCGGCATAGCTCAACTAATAAACCATTACGCTCCGCAATAGAAGGACGTGTATTCGAGTCGCACCACGAGTAAATTTGGGTTTCACAGTATCTCTTAGTGAATTTTTAAAGCCCATATTTTGGAGCAAAGCTGCGAGTTTTGCAGACAGAAACACTAAAGGACAGACACCACCAACCCATGTACACTGTTTGCTGGTAACTAGGATTTGGAAACACAAATAATTTATCTTCGACAAGTTAACATAAGCAAAGATTGACGCAGGTAAAGAATTGACGCATAATCGAAAAGTCAGAGTGTTAATCTTATAACCAGTTTTTGCCCTGAGAATGATTGACTCAACAAAAGAATAACCCATTCATTATCATAAAACAGGCCGATTGATCGGCTGTTTTATCCACACCAATGCATCGACAGAAAGGGAGATGAAGCTCGTGCTGCTTACTTTAGAGAGAGAGAGATGAAGCTCGTGCTGCTTACTTTATCTTCACTCCGAACGTCACACACATATGCACATACACTTGATGTTATCGAACACAAGAAATTTCTCTATTTGCCTTTTCTTGTTGCATCGAAGAACATTTTAAAAAACAAACAAGTGTAGATTCACTCATTTGTCATAAAAATACGATCACCTGCTAAAAGTGAAGCTATATATATGCGTGTGTGTGTGTGTGTGTGTGTATGTATGCAGTAGCATGCTTTAGCTAAAACCGATGCGCACGGCTCTAATAGAACAAACAATAAATCTCATACTTTTTAGCAGCACACTGAGCTGTGAGAAATTTCATTATTTTGCTTTCAAAATATTCAGGCTATCTAGGAAAACCCTAATGAACAAATCATAAATGTAGAATAAAATGCAGCAGTGAGTTCATACATAATAAATTTGATCACCGGTTCCATTGTTGTGCATATTTTAAATAACTCCGCGAAATAGGGTGTTCATTTCAGAGTCAGGAGATTCCATTGAAATGATTTATCCATTTCTTCTTCGAAACGAAATGAAAATAAACTTATCTAATTTAATTTAGAGTACCCATGTTATTGCCACGCGAACAGGAATGACTTTACACAGAATTAAGTGAAGTATTGAGAGATTTCCCATTCTGAGTGTTTCTAAAATTTATGATCTCAGTGCTCAACAACAAAAATATTGACTCGGTTTCACGGAACATTTTTAAATGCTGCACACAAATAAAGAACCTGGTAAGTTACCTTACAGCTGGGACATTGATTATGTTGCATAATATCTAACTGTTTGTATAATTGAGAACGTATCGAAAACACGAGCTTCCTGTACTCTGTCTGTCTGCGTATTTTGAATTCTCTAATAATTGCTGAATTGAAGACGGCAGAGAGATTTACTTTTTCCAGTTCCTTGTTACCTTTTTGATTGTAATCCAATTACCGGCTTGAGTTCTACTTACTTTAGTTAATTACAAATAAAATATTCTTTTGGACGTTCACTGAAAGCAGCCAGAACGTTATTATTGCTTATTCGTTGAGATAACACACAAGTAAATTGATCACCAATTTCTGCGTAACAGCTTATTTTTAATGTGCGAATTTATAAATAAGTTTCTCAATTATTTCATGTTATGCAGATGATCATTGAATCACATCATATGCTGAGAAAAGGAATACAAGACAGATTACGGAGATTTATCATGTTTACGTATAAAATGTGGAACAAGTCATAACTAAGTTTCCAACATGCATTATGCAATAATATGCACAAAAGTTATGACGAAGCCAATCACGTACGTATAAAATATAACATCAGGACTGAAACAGGAAAGCACCATTTTCGCCGATAAAGAATTTAATTTTTAATAGCTGCGAAAATGTTTCACCTTTGCAAAAATATATAAGTGTGGTAAATATAAGTAAGGAAAAACTGAAACATTTGATAATTAAAACAGCAGAACTGTTACTGAAATTTTCCTCAGAATTAAATTAAAAAAAAAACAGCTTCGTGGTATGCTCTTTTACACAAAAGTAATTCTTTCTTTTCCTTTGTACACAATTTCTTCTGATATTTTATGTTCTTGGGAGTGTAGAATGTTCTTTACTTATGCTCCTCAAACATATACATTACATTTTTATTTTGTGTGTTTGATGTAAAAAGAAACGGTAATTTTCATCATGTTCAATCTCCACACAAAGAGTTGACATTGGTTTCTCTAGTTCAACGAGAAAATGTTTTTGTAGCACTTTCTTAGTTTTCACTAACTTTGCCATTTCACATTTGTGCATAAGACTATTAAATAAATGATTTAATTCCTTCAGCATTAGTAATAAGCATGGATGGTTAATTATTACCCTGTAATAATTTTAAATCATAAAGAAATATAACCAGTGTTAGATTCAAAATCGTACTGAACTGTTACAAACAATTCACACATAAAAATCCTTTATCAATTTGTAAACTTTTTTTATCTGTGTTTTCTCATCCATGTAGTTCTGTCATGTATATTTCCGTGGAAAATCTTTCACTCAAATATGAAGTTTTAATATCAAACTGTCTAAAATGCTTTCTCTTGAACTGCAACTGTGAGCAGAGTAGGTTCTATAGTATGCTTCACAGCTAGGGTGAAAAAACTTCATGGAAATCCATTCCTAGAATTTGTGAAAAACATAGTGCAACCAAACGAGATTTGCATCTCGTTCATTTAAATTCCATGCTTTGAAAACCCACTTGCAATTTATGAGTGTATTATCAGAATGCAGGTAAACTAATTTCTGTGCAAAAGGTTTTACAAAACTTTCTTCCAAAGACTTTAGACTGTTTCTCTTCGCTTGGATCCACTTTTCTCTTATGTTTTTGCCTAACATTTGGATATCACATTGTACGAATTTGATTCTTCTGAATGCTTATTTTGTGCTGTGTAGGGAAGTCTATCTCGACGAATACCGATTTTGTTTCCCGTATTGCGGTACTTGCTTCATCCTCTGTTTCTGTATCATTTCCCAGTATTGCTGTTAATGATTTCATTGCCCACGGTGGCGCAGTGGTGTAAGCGCTGTCTTATGACCATTCGTCCGAGAAGGGTCCAGGTTCGAATCCAGTTGATATCGTGCTTGTCGTACGGCGCTGGCTCTGTCCCTTCCCTGGAATCATTGGCCCTAAATTGGGAACGGGCGACTGCTCATATATAGTTCATTGCGGTGCTCACGATGGTCGTTAAACTTTCAAAATAAAATTATTTCATTTCTCAAAACTACATCCTATGTTGATTATCTGTGTTCAAGAGCTATGGTTACATCCCTTTTCTGTTTGATTTCGTTGTTTGGGGTTTAATGACCACCAGTTCGATGGATATAAGTAGTTTCCTGCTGTAATACAAACACAACATCCATTCCTTACCAGGATTCGATCCCAAACTCATTCGAAAGAACGATCAGAGGCCAGAGTTTTGACAATTGCGCCACCGGGGCGGCATCAGGTTTCTTAGAGATGGTGCTTAAATTTTCCCTCTTAATAAAATTTACATTCCAGCTAATGATGTCATCTTCTACTGCAGGTGAAAAAAGTCTTTGCTTTCGATTTTAGGAGAATTTCTTCATAATCAACAACGATCCATTTCTGTGCATGGTTCCCCAGCTCTTTTCGATGTTCTCTGGGAATGTAGACAAAACCTTTTGACGCGAAAACTTGTATGTGTTCTGTATAGTGTGTTTTAGGTGGACACAATTTATTAGAACTTTTATTTTTAGCTTTAGTGAGTAGCCTGTCAGCAAATATAGCTCCACCCCAGAATTTTTCATGATTTTTTTTTCATAATGAAGCATCGTCTTGTCATCTCGGAAATGATGTGTTTGTCCACTTGGCAATTCCTAGAGCTTTCCTTTTAAACTGATTAAAAACAACAGCTACAAAATTTGTAAACTTATTTAAAGCCTCTATGTTATGTGATATCAGATAGAAGTATGTAAATCTTGGTAGTCATCAAAAAAGGAAATGTAATGCCATCACTGTGTGTTAAATCTGGAGCTCAATGTATTTTCCTTCCAAAATGACTTGTGTGCCACTTTAATATTCATACAAGTTTAAAAGAATTCATATTTCTCACATCTTACAGGACAATTCCTCGAACCAAGTCTTTCTTAACCATATATTAAATAAATTCTATGCTGGTTGGCCACCTGTTGTATGTCATAAATTTACGCAATTATTTCTCGCAAAATAAATTTTGGGTGAATTTGGCAAAGTCTGAATATTCATGTACTGCAAACATTTTGTATCACTATTTCTCACAATTAATAAAATATGCACATGTCGACCGCTGAATTAGAAAATTTTGTTGGATATCGGGCTGAACTCCATTAGATCGAATTGCAGCACGTATGCTGTTTGGCATAGGTTCCACAATGTGTTTGATTACATCTACGTCTACAGTGTACCAGGCGTTCACTAGACAATAATTTAACTGGCTCGGATTTGACGGAACATGAACTTTGCTCTCGGATCTGTTTTTCTAATTTATCCCATATATGCTCAATAGGGTTCATATACGGGGTTTGCGGTGACCAAGGAAGATGGTGGAAGTTGCTTTCATGCTCGATGAACTAGAACAGAACACATCGTGTTCGACGGACAGTATACTGTATTTCATGAAAGAATATATAAAGTCACCGGACACATAGAAGAGGAACACAGCATAGCATTCATTGAGATAAATACATACATTAGTACGGTGTCGCTCCGACACCTTTGTCTTTAATGCAAGCACTGACCCTTTGAGACATGCTTTCGACAAAGTTTTGGAACACAACGATAGGAATGCGATTCCGTTCAGTACATAATGCTACCGCTAACTGTTGCTTTGTTGCTAGGTCTTGGTTCCAAACTTCTTATGCGACGCTCCAATTCATCAAATAGCTGCTCTATGGGATTAAGATCAGGGATCTGTGCTGGGTTGTCCACACACGATAGGGAATTATCGTCAAACCACGCCGTAACAGTCCTTGCTTTATGGATCGGTGCATTATCCTGCTGGTACCAACAAGGCTCGGTTACATAGTATTGCCACAGAGTTGGTAGGGCATAATTGCCCAGAATATCGAGGTAGACATGCTGGTTAACGGGTTTAATCCATAATAAACAATGGGACTGGACGGTACCACGAAAAACAATCATACACGAGTGCAGTGCCAGCACCAAACTTGATCGTAGGAACAGTACACTGTGGTAAATAGCGTTCCCCCGGCTGCCGTGATACCCACACACGGCCATCAGACTGATGGATCGTGTACCTGTGTTTATCAGTCCATAGGACCCGTTTCCATAGATCTACGGTCCACGATAAAAGTTATTTTCACCATGCTAAACGACCAGCAGCATTCTGAGTGGAGATGAAAGGCTTATGAACAAACGCACGACCATGATAACCTAATAAATGAAGTTCTCTGCACATGGTACGTGTATATACCGAGGTTCCAGCATTTTTACTCACCTGTATACTAAGGTCTTGTTCAATACTCCGTTGATTAGCTGTAACGACTCTCCTGAGGCTTCGACATCCTCTTTCACTGATTTTCTTTGGTCCGCCGGTACGTTTTGCTACTTCAGGCACGCCTTATGTCTTCCACTTATTCACTACGTCCAAAACAGCTGACTTCGGTATGTTCAAACGCATTTTGGTTTCCCTTACGGACAACATACTAATATAACACCCAACAACCTTTCCTTTCTCAAAATCAATTCTCTCCCGCTGCGACAGTTTTACTCAACCTCACAGAGCGATATGATCGCGATCAGCTTCAGGCTTGTTTTTAAACCGTTTGCAGCTGTACCGCGCATTTTAACAACGCAGCGGATCCGTTCATTTGCTTTTGATGGGGTGTTTGGCGACTTTTGTCAATATAGTGTGTATATATATATATATATATATATAAATATATCATCATCATCATTGTCAACCATTATCAATCCACTGCTGGACGAAGGTCTCCCCAAGTTTCCTCCACAACGGTCTGTCTTGTGCCAGTCTCCTCCATGTCACCCCTGCATACTTTCGAATTTCATCCACCCATCTCCCATGTGGTCTTCTTCTGGGTCTTTTCCTGTCCCTTGGAATCCAATCTAAAATTTCGGCTGTCCATCGATGATCTGTCCTTCTGGCAGTATGTCCAGCCCATTGCCATTTCAGGGATTTAACTCTGATCATGATGTCTTCCACTCTCGTCATTTTTCGGATCCACGAGTTCCTCTTCTTATCTCTCCTGGTTATACCAAGCATGCACCTCTCCATGCTTCTTTGAGTTGTCTGCAGCCTTTGTATGTCTCTTTTAGTTAAGGTCCACGTCTCTGCACCATACGTAAGCACTGGAAGGATGCATTGATCAAACACTTTTCTTTTAAGACATAATGGCATATTGCTCTTGAAAATTATGCTGTTTCTTCCAAAAGCTCTCCAGGCAAGTTTTGTACGCCGATTAATTTCTTCATCAATGTGACCTCACTTGATATCTGCTGTCCAAGATAAACATACGTATCTGTTATCTCCAGCTTTTCTCCATCAATCGATAAATCTTCATTTCTTGTAAAAGCATTGAACATCACTTTTGTCTTCTGAAAGTTCATTTTTAATCCCACTTCTTTACTCTTGTCAGCAAGTTCCTGGATCATACTCTGCAGCTCTGATGGGGTAGTTGCAAAAATGACTACGTCATCAGCAAAACGAAGGTGGGTTAGATAATCTCCATTAATCTTTATCCCTTTGTTTTCCCAGTTCAGTGATTGAAAGACATTTTCCAATGTGGCATTAAAGAGCTTCGGAGATATGGTGTCACCTTGTCTCACTCCCTTTCCAATTTTTATGTGTGTTGTATTTTCAAACAGCCGAATCTTTGCACTTGCATTTTCATAGATGTTATTAATAATATTAATGTATGCATCTTCAATACCGCAGGATTTCAGAGCCGTGGTAACTGCTGATGGTTTCACCAAATCAAAGGCTTTTTCATAATCGATAAAAGCCATGCACAATGGAAGTTCGTATTCCCTCGCTCTTTCAATTAGTTCTCTCAGTACGTGGATATGATCTATTGTGCTGTAGTCACTCCTGAATCCAGCTTGTTCTCTCGGTTGAGCCATGTCCAGTGATACCTTCCAAGCGGTGTGAAAGAACTTTAGTGAAGATTTTATAAACCACTGATAGGAGGCTGATAGGTCTGTAGTTCCTGAGATCCTCAATGTCACCTTTTTTATGTAGCAGGATCATTGTAGCATTGTTCCAATCCTCAGGAATCTTCCCTTCATTAAGGCATCGAGTGAAAATTTGGGCGAGTACTGTTTCAATTTCTCCACTTGCTTCTTGTATGATGTCTATAGTAATTCCATCTTCTCCCGGAGCTTTCGCTTCATGTTCTTGATTGCATGAGCAACTTCTGCTGGGAGGACTGGAAGAACTCTGGTACCTTTCATGATGTCTGGAGTACATGTATCATCCCTTTCATATAATTTGGAGTAGAAATCTTTCACTCTTGTCAAAATTTCGCCTCTATTTCTTGTTATAGAACCATCTTCTTTTCTCAGAGCCATAATCTGTTTTCTTCCCTTACTGAGATGTCGCTTTGCTATCTTAAGGCTTTGGTTGTTTTCAATTGCTTTCCTCACTAGCTCACAGTTGAATTTCCTTACGTCTTCAGTGATACTTTTTCGTGCTGTCTTGCATAGCTCTATATATTCCACTTTCGAAGTCACATCTTCTTTAGTTGTCCTCATCTCTTCTTTTTGCATTAACATTTTGGTTTTTCCTGATAATTTGTTCACATGCAACTTGTTCTTAGACCCAGCTAATTTTGTTGCCGTTTCTATAAGAGCTTTGGTTACTTTTCTGTTAACTTCCGAAATATCCACTTCTTCCGATGTTAGGCCTTCTAAAGCAGAGAATCTGTTCTTCAGTTCCAACTTGAAAGTACTATGGTGTTTTTTAAGGTTGGTTATGTCAATACATTTTGTTTGTCTTATGAGCTTGCTACGTTCAAGTTTAGTGTTGAGGTGCATTTTACATCTCATAATCTATGGTCACTACCTGTGTTGAACTTTGTTCAGCACACTGCAGTTCTTCGATGACGAATTTTTTTGTTACACATAATAAAATCAATTTCACTTGTCGTCCCAATTGGATGTCTCCATGTCCATTTCCTGTGTGGCTTTTTCTTGAAAAAGGAGTTCAAGATGAAAATCCTTCTGCTCTCTGCAAACTCAACGAGAGTATTTCCACGCTGGTTTCTGTTCCCATCACCGAATTTACCTACTGAAGTTTCATTCTGTTGCCATTGCCCTATTTTTGCATTGAAATCTCCCATAATTATCTTCAAGTGCTGCTTACCTTTATTATTTAGATGACGAATTTCCTCATAAAATTCTTCAATTTCTTCTTCGGGATGACTTGTGGTGGGTGCATAAGTTTGAATAATCTGAGCCTGGTATCTTCTCGATAGTTGGATAACGAGTCGTGCAGCTCTGTCAGAGGAACTTTCAACTTCTACCACTTTATCCTTCAGTTTCTTGTTTATTATAAATCCAACACCACTAGTTCTGCCAGTATCTGTCCCACGATAATAGAAGAGATGTCCACTTTTCAGTTCAATGAGATCTTCTCCTTTCTCTTTACCTCACTTAGCCCGACGATGTCCCACTTGATCCTTTGTAGTTCCTCTTCCAATTCAAGAAGCTCTTGAATCAGAAGATAGGGAGCGTCCATTATAGGTAGCCAAGGTCAGCATTAAATGGCAGCCTAGTCCGGTCCTCCGGGGATTCTTAGCACCCTCTGCCTTCATGTCGCACTGGTCGCTGCCTTGGCCAGGTACATTCCAGCTGCCGGAGACTGAGGGCCAAGATTTAAGTTGTGGAGTCATTTTGGAGGTGTTTGGCCATAACTCACCACGCTGGCCAAGCGGGTTAGTGAGTGTGGGATAGCATTTCCTCTGATCCCGATGGTATAGTTATACCGCTATTGGCGGTCGTCAGAGCCCCTTTAGTGGGAACAGGATGCACCACGAGAAGGCGGGGTTGACATTTGTCAAGGAGAGGCTGTGATGTTACGCATCACCTGACCTTACATCCCATATATATATATATATATATATATCAACACCGCCTTCTCGTGGTGCATTCTGTTCCCACTAAAGGCGCTCTGACGACCGCCAATTGCGGTAAACGTATACCATCGGGATTACAGGAAATGCTATCCCACACTCACCAACCCGCTTGGCCAGCGTGGTGAGTTATGGTCACACCACTCTAAAATGACTCCACAACTTAAATCTTGGCCCTCAGTTTCCAGCAACTGGACAGTACCTGGCTAAGGCAGCCGCCAGTGCGGCATGAAGGCAGAGGGTGCTAAGAATCCCCGGTGGACCGGACTAGGCTGCCATCTGATACTGACCTTGGCTACTTATAACGGATGCTCTCTATCTTCTGATTCAAGGCTGCTTGAATTGGAAGAGGAACTACAAAGGATCCAGTTGGGCATCGTCAGGCTAAGTGAGGTAAGGAGAAAAGAATAAGATATCATTGAACTGAAAAGTGGACATCTCTTCTACTATCGTGGGACAGATACTTGCAGAACTAGTGGTGTTGGATTTATAATAAACACGAAACTGAAGGATATAGTTGTAGAAGTTGAAAGTTCCTCTGACAGAGCTGCACGACTTGCTATCCAACTCTCGACAAGATTCCAGTCTCAGATTATTCAAGCTTATGCACCCACCACAAGTCATCCTGAAGAAGAGATTGAAGAAGTTTATGAGGAAATTCGTCATCTAAATAATAAAGGCAAGCAGCACTTGAAGATCATTATGGGAGATTTCAATGCGAAAATAGGTCAACGGCAACAGAATGAAACGTCAGTAGGTAAATTCAGTGACGGTAACAGAAACCAGCGTGAAAACACTTTCGTAGAGTTCGCGGAGGCAGAAGGGTTTTCCATCATGAACTCCTTTTTCAAGAAAAAGCCGCAAAGGAAATGGACATGGAGGCATACCAATCGATTGACAAGTGAAATTCGATTTTGTTATGTGTAACAAGAAATTTGTCATGGAAGACTGCAGTGTGCTGAACAAGTTCAACACAGGTAGTGAACATAGAATGGTAAGGTATAAGATGCGCCTCAATGCTAAACTCGAGCGGGGCAAGCTCATAAAACAAACAAAGTGTATTGACATGACCAACCTTAAAAAACAACATAATATCTTCAAATTGGAACTGAGGAACAGATTCTCTGCTCTAGAAGGTTGTGACGTATATTCTAGATTAACTTTCCTTTTGTAGTTTCTTTCCCTATGTAAATCTTGAGTTTATTCTCAGTATTCATCACGCTTAACGAAATATTTTTTCCTTCAAACGAATACGTTTGGCAACACAATTGAGGTTGCATGCACTTGACGTATGCATGTAATAAGAGAAGAACAAGAGATAAAAAGCGACGACTGATCTGTTGTAGGAGAGAGGTGTTGATAAGAGCGATTATTGAGAGCGATTACTACGAGCGTTGTACCGTCGAGAGAGTTGTATGAGAACGTTGTATTATGAAATGAAGAATACTAAAAAGAGTGGTGTGATAAATATGTGGAGAGTGTAGTGCTTTCCATCGTGAATAAAGGACATTTTCCGTAAGTGGACTTCTGTTTATATGTTTTGTCTGGCCGTTAAGGTTTGTTTCATTTAGGAACGATTTATTAGAGTATTGACGTGTTAAAACAGCGTGGAAGTAAGTCAAGACTTCTTTTACGCCTCAAAGTCTAACGTCGGACGAAGTGGAAATCTCAGAAGTTAACAGAAAACTAACCAAGGCTCTTATGGAAACAGCAACAAAAATAGCTGGTACTAAGACAAGTTGCATATGAACAAATTATCAGGAAAAACCAAAATTCTGATACACAAAAGAAGAGAGATGAGGACAACTAAAGGAGATGTGACTTCCAAAATGAAATATATATAGCTATTCAAGATAGTACGAAAAAGTAGCACTGACGACGTAAGGGAATTCAACTGTGAACTAATGAGGAAAGCAATTGAAAATAATCAAAGCCTGAAGAGAACAAAGGGACATCTGAGTATGGGAAGAAAACAGATTATGTCTCTGAGAAAAGGAGATGGTTCTTCAACAAGAAATAGAGGCGAAATTTTGACACGAGTGAAAGATATCTACTCAAAACTATATGAAAGGGATGATACATGTACTTCAGACATTACGAAAGGTACCAGTATCACAGTTCTTCCAGTCCTCCCAGCAGAAGTTGCACATGCAATCAAGAACATGAAATAGGAAAAAGCCCCAGGAGAAGATGGAATTACTGTAGACATCATACAAGAAGCAAGTGGAGAAATTGAAACAGCACTCGTCCAAGTTTTCACTTGGTGTCTTAATGAAGGGAAGATTCCTGAGGATTGGAACGATGCTACAATGATCCTGCTACATAAAAAAGGTGATATTGAGAATCTCGGGAACTGCAGACCTAAGGTGCGTCTCATAAATATCGAGACAGTCGACTTTGCGCCGTGAACGTAATGCGAATATAGGTAGGAAGCTGAAGTGGTACCTAATTAAACATAACCCTACAACAAACGTTTTGATCCGTCGAGATGACCGGATTGTGTGAAAAGAGCACCACAAAGTTAAATAGTGTAATTTTAGGTGACTCATAAATATAAAGACGCCTATGTAAAGTATCCACATGCAAGTAAGATGTACAAATTAGCATGTTGTACGCATGCGCATGGGCCGTAATTCGGTCCAGCCTACAAAAGACAGCGGACCTGCCGTCAGACATTCATTTGCCGAAATGCCTCACAACAGTCAACTTTCTGGTGAGGAGGTGCAGAAGATTTGGAGACTGACAGCAAATGGATTGTCTGTAGCGAAAATTTGTAAAGCCATGAGGAGGAGTAGGGCAGTCATTTATAAGACTTTATCGAAACGCGGTGCGTTAACTGCCAGAAAATGGCCTGGAAGAACTCGAATAACAACCAAACGAGATGAACGTGCCATCATGCGTTTAGTTTCATCCCAAAGGTTATCACTACGTCAAGTTTCTCCGACTGTTGGTGTCACCGTGTCAAAGGACACAGTTCATCGACGAATCAAGGAAAGTCGCAACATTGTGCTCCGTAAAATGCGCCGTCTGCCACACCTCACGCGGCACCACAAGCAAGCTAGATTGTTATGGGCAAGCAGCCACATGCACTGGATGGACGAGTGGATCACAACTATTTTCTTCGATGAAGAAAAGTTCAACCTGGACGGCCCTGGTGGTTGGAACTGCTATTTGCATGATTTACGACGCGAGTCACGCACCTTCTTCAGCAAACAGAAAGGAGTGGGATCTGTGATCGTCTAGGGAGCTTTTGCGTTCAATCTGACAACGGATATCGCTTTTCTGCAAGGCAGGCAAAACTCCGAAACGTATTAGGACATACTCAGCAGCTACCTTCTATCGTTTGCCAAAACTCTAGCGGGTGTTGATTATCTGTTCCAGCAATACAATGCCTCTATCCATCGGCCTGCATCAAAGAAAAACTGGTTTCACACTCACCATGTGACCGTAATGGATTGGCCAGCACTCAGTCCAGATCTGAACCTTATCGAGAACTTCTAGCTCGTGATGTGATGCGAATGCACGGCAGTTCTCAAGTGTAGTAGCATTGAAGGAGCAGATTGAACGAAGCTGGTACGCACTCCGTCCAGACCACTTACATCACTTGATGGACAGCATGCCCAATCGGGGTTTCAGTGTTATTCGGAACAACGGCTCCACTATTCGTACCGGAGGTGCTCATAACTAGTAAGTCTTTATATTTTTGAGACAGCGTATTTCTGTTTTTTTCCTGTACTTGGCGTTGGAATTGTTATGTTTCCGTCAAACTATTGTGCAGCTGTGTGTCTTATGCTACTTTTGCTATAAATATGAGGTGTACATTTCAGCTCGTTGTTGTTTCTTTTTATTCAAGAATTTGTTCTGTATCTATATTTATGCGACGCACTATATCAGCCTCATATCAGTGGTTTATAAAATCTTCACTAAAGTTCTTTCACGCCGCTTGAAGTTGACACTGGACATGGCTCAATCTGGAGAACAAGCAGGATTTAGGAGTGGCCACAGCACTATAGATTAGAAAAACGTACTGATAGAACTAATTGAAAGAGCGAGGGAATTTGAACTACCGTTATGTATATCTTTTATGGATTATGAAAAGGCATTTGATTCGGTGAAACCATCAGCAGTTACAATGACTTTGAAATCCTGCGGTATTGAAGATGCATACATTAATATTATTAATAAGATCTATGAACATGCAAATGCAAAGATTTGGCTATTTTAGAATACAGCACCCTAAAAATTGGAAAGAGAGTGAGACAAGGCGACACTGTATCTCCCAAAATCTTTAGTGCCACTTTGGAAAATGTCTTTCAATCAGTGAATTGGAAAAACAAAGGGATAAATATTAATGGAGCTTATCTAAATCCCCTACGTTTTTCTGATGAGGTAGTCATTTTTGCAACTACCCCATCAGAGCTGCAGAGTATGATCCAGGAACTTGCTAACAAGAGTGAAGAAGTGGGATTAAAAATGAACTTTCAGAAGACAAAAGTGATGTACAATGCTTTTAGAAGAAATGAAGATTTGTCGATTGATGGGGAAAAGATGGAGATAAGCAAAACTTCATTTATCTTGGACAGCAGATATCAAGTGAAAATCAGATTGATGAATAAATTAATCGGCGTATAAAACCTGCCTGGAGAGCATTTGGAAGAAACAGTATAATTTTCAAGAGCAATATGTAATTATGTCTTAAAAGAAAAGTGTTTGATCAATGCATCCTTCCAGTGCTTATGTATAGTGCAGAGACGTGGACCTCAACTAAAAGAGACATACAAAGACTGCAGACAACTCAAAGCAGCATGGAGAGGTGCATGCTTGGCGTAACCAGGAGAGATAAGAAGAGGAACTCGTGGATCAGAAAAATGACATGAGTGGAAGACATCCTGATCAGAGTAAAATCCCTGAAATGGCAATGGGCTGGAAATATTGCCAGAAAGACAGACCATCGATGGACAGATGAAATTTTGGACTGGATTACAAGGGACAAAAAAGACGAAGAAGGAGACCATATGGCAGATGTGTGGAGGAAATTCGGGAGTATGCGGGAGTAGCATGGAGGAGACTGGCACAAGACAGATCGTTGTGGAGGAAACTTGGGGAGGCCTTCGTCCAGCAGTTGATTGATAATGGTTGACAATGATGATAATGATGATGATATATGTATTTATATATATGTAAATAGCAGAGGAACTGCTCCTATATATGTATACAGTATATACGTTTACAGTTACCTAGATCACGTGGTGGCGCACATGATGCCGTAGTTTGCATATACGCTAGTCGCCTTTACATATGTCTAAATACAGGTTTCTAATTCATTGGGCTTTTTTAATTTCCTGTAAATGTAAGAGTGCGGTTAATTTATGCAGTTGTCTAGAATGAAAGCATGCTGGTTTTAGCAAAGGAATATATAATACATTCTCACAAATATTTTTTTTTACATTAGACATTTTGTTCTACAGTAAATATGATTTCCATTCATTCCATTCGAACTTCACGCCAGTCAAATTCCATATCACTGAAAAATTCTCTTGAATCAGTCATACGAAATGTAGAGCCAGAATTAAGAGACCAAATACTAAGGATGAGAGACATTTTATGGCTTTACAACTTCGTTTTGTTTACTGGCTTTCCCAGCTGCAGTTTTAGCCACATGTTTTTATATTTTTTGCGCTGAATTCTTTTTATGCTTATTATTTTTGTTGCGCCATTCTCTGCCTTTATTTCTGTTTTTATAGTGTCAATACTTATTTACAGCGTGACTCCTTTTACGAGAATAAGTTCAATATTCATTATTATTGTTTCAACTGTACGAGGGCTGTTTGTTGTCTATATTACTTGAAAAAGCCATCTGGTTGATGTGCGGAAGCTTGGAAACTCTGATTTAGAATCTACACCAAGAAATTGGGATTACTAGTATAACTTTACTATTGTAAAAGCTTTACAAATACTAATGTGCCTGCCCGGCTACGCAGTGGTTTAAGCTCTGGCGTATGACTTTTCGTCCGCGATATGTCCGGGTTTGAATCTTGGTGAGGCATGGATGTTGTGTTTGCTTCATGACATTGCCTCTCTGCCTTCTCTGGAACTAGTGGTTCTAAATTAGGGACGGACGATTACTCACAGCCCATCGAGTTGCTTACAGTTGTCGTTAACCCCCAACCAGGATAAAAAAATAAATCTTGTATAAGATCATTGTCCAGTCTAACCTCTATTACTGTAATACAAAATACCACAATATGGAAGTAAGCTTGGTAGTAACTTTGCTGTAAGTTGAGTGTCTGTTAGATTAATTGTTTTAAGCTCGTTAATATGTTTTAAAAATATATTTATGTAGTTTTGCATAGTGCAAGAAAACACACTGAGTAGCAAAGCGTCTTACTGGCGGAAGAAATTAATTTACTTCTTAAGGTAAGTTTTCATAAAGTATTTTAAAAGTATTCCATGCTTCAGCAGCAGTCTCAGTGTTCGCATTGTCAATTATCTCAGAACCCACAATTGTAATGCACATATCTGCTTTCTCAACGCATTCCGTTTCCAGTCAGTCATCATTTTTGACTTCGAAATATGGCTCTAGTGCAGTTGTCTCAAACTCAGACCCTTGGAAGGGCCATATTCCAGTTTTGAAGGAACTTAGGAGGCCGCATGGATATTAATAAATTTCTTATGAATAAATATCAACTTTACAAAACAACACCAATAGCTTGGCGCTTGAGTGGAATATTATTTTTATTTATGAGTAAATAGTAAAAACAAGAACTTCATCAATTACTGAAAACAATCACTTTTATGTAACAATTATTTTCACTTAAATCTTACAACAATCACAATTTACCAACTCAACACGGTGCATTAAGTATTACATGTTCTGACCAGAAACTTAAGCTCCCTTTTCTGTCGCTAACTTACCGATATCTGGGATAATGTCCTTTAAACATGCTACTTTTAAAAGTGAGCATAAGGGATTGTCACTTAACCTGTTCCTTTTAAGACATTTTACTTGGTTCATTCTTGAAGACAACTGCTCACATGAGTATGTTGTTCCGAACATAGCCAGAACACGTGCAGATAAGTTATGAATGTTTACGTACTTGTCTTTTGAAACTAACTGGCAAAACTCTGTTAGATTGTACCTGTTGAATTTTTGTTTTAGGAAAGAATCGCACTGAAAGTCTCTTAATTCAAGCTGAAGTTCTTCAGGTGTGTTGTCAACATTATAGGAAAATGGAGACTTTAATATTTTGTTTAATACAGTTATATTCTTCGTACATACATTGGTTACTTATAAAGAGGATGGCTTTGCTAAGCATTACTATGTTTATATTACATTTATTATATTATAATATACTTGAAAAAAGGGTGGTTTATTTTTATTTTGTAATCATGCTTGCGGGCCGCAAAACAGTTGGCACAGGGCCGCGAGTTTGAGACCACTGCTCTAGTGCAGTGTCCTACAAACTCTGTTTAATTAAATTTTGCTGGAGTTTGAATTTCCATGACCAATAATTGTGCAAATTCAATAGAAATCTTTTTTTTTTTTTGAATGGAGGTTTAACGACCACCATGAGCAACTCAGTGGGCTATAAGCAGTCGCCCGTCCCTAATTTAGGGACACTGGTTCCAGGGAAGGAAGAGAGACGCCGTAAGACAAGCACAACATCCATGCTTCACCGGGATTCAAACCCGGACTCATTTCGAACGAAATATCTAGAAATCTTTGCAATGATAGAAGAAACGGCCACTAAACAAAAAGACAAGGAACTTTGGCCCAACCAAGTTATTCTCAAATTATAAGTGATCTCATCAAGACATGGCAAACGTTTAGGCTCCTAATCTAAGACTGTTGGACTGTAGTGATTTGAATAGTGAAGGGAGTTTTTAAATACTGTTTAACGAAAAGAACAGCGTAACGGAATGGGATACCGTGAATAAATCATGACAATTTGATTTCATGGAAAGGAAAAATAATGTATCGAGATGAATAAGAAGTATGATGAATGGCTCCGAGAGAGTGGATGCTTCTTTCTTTCAAAAAAGCTCAGCGCAGGCTGACAGATTACAAACCGCACAATGATGTAGACTGGACATCTCACCAAAACACGTGTAAATTGTAAATATCTCAGATGTTGAGATGATTTTGTAAGAGTACTGTAGAAACACCTCGCTCTCCCTTCCGAGCACGGGAGTAAAAGTCAATGACGTCTTATGGCGCTTCATGGCTCTTAGAGGCAAACACACGGTTTTGAAATTCAAGAGCTCCTCAGATAGCAGTTATAGCGTCCGATTCATTTGTCCAGTAAGTGAGGCTAGCTCATATATAGCTACAAAAATTCAAGAAACGTTTTCTCGCGTTTTACAAAAAAAAAAAAAAAAAAAAAAAAATGAAGAAAGAAAGAAAGAAGAAAAAGAAAAAAAATACTTACGCTCGTAAGTCTCTGGATGTCACACACATCCGACAGTAATAAGTTTATGCCTTTCTCCAAATTTTCTGAAAAAACAAAAACTAGTGTATATGTAATTGCACATCACTGCTCCTAAAACTCTGATTTAAAAAAAATCACTTTTTCCTTCAACACATTTTTCACGTAGACCGTTATTTATTAGCTCTAGTTAAAATTATTCACAGTATTCCCACTAGCGTAGGAAACATGCATTTATATTTTTGATGGTATCCCGGTCTAAAAGTCCGATCTGAAAAATTAGTTTTACATGAGGGGGTGTTCATTGTGATAAATATTCCGCATATGATTCCTAACTTTTTGTATCTAAAACCTTTACCACTCAGAGGCATAACGGCGTGTTTATTTCATGCCGTTCTATGTGGTAATGATTACAACCATTCTCCACCTTAAATAATGCCCAGGTATATTTCTGGAAAAGGTTTATGCATGAATTATAATTTACGTGCTGTCTCCACTTCTAAAAGTCTTATTTGGCAATTTGATTTACCATGCGACGGCTTCCAGTGCAAGGCATATTTTGCAAATATTTTATTCTTTTTCATAATGCATGGTTCTGCCACTTGCAAAATATATTGTTCTCTTACATTGCTGACATAGCATACAAGGAAGTACATTACTGTTTGTGAAAATTGCAACACCAAGAAAGAATCGCCTTATTCGAATGAAATTTATATCACAGATACCTCATGTTACAAGAGATAACTGGTTACATTTGTAGAGCTATACAATATTTCTTTGCTTTCAACCTCAGTAACGTGTGAAGGCACCTCGAGCAAAAATAACAGCATGTATACGGCGTGACGTTTGATGAAAGAGGCTTTGATATCGTCCTCGGGAATAGCATGGAAGACTGCTTCTATGCGAGACCAGAGTTTACTTGCGGTTCAAGACGGAGGAGCTTCACGGGCCAGTCGCTTAACTATCATATAAAACAGATATTTCGGCAGGGATATATCCGGCGAACGTGCAGGCCAGGGAAGAAACGGGATCTTCCGTGCATCGAAGAGGTCTTGGACATTCCGAGCCACATGCAACCGAGCATTGTCCTGTCGGAATTTACAACGCCAGGGCAATTCTGGTGGAAGGGCTTCATCTTTGCCTCTAAAACATCCCTGTTGTATTGCTGGCTGTTAAGAGTTCAATCAATTCGTATGAGGAGAGATTGAAAATTGAACTCAATGAATCCCTCATCTGCCAACTCATGCAACTATCACACCACTGTACTTGCGTTTCGTCTCGTACGAGTAAAAATTTTGTCGTAGGATAATCCAGCTTCTCTCATTCCAACAATCCTTCCTCACTCGAAGTCCAGCTTCTATGATTCCAACTATACTTCCTCACTCGAAGTCCAGCTTCTCTCATTCCAACAATCCTTCCTCACTCGAAGTCCAGCTTCTCTCATTCCAACAATCCTTCCTCACTCGAAGTCCAGCTTCTATGATTCCAACAATACTTCCTCACTCGAAGTCCAGCTTCTCTCATTCCAACAATCCTTCCTCACTCGAAGTCCAGCTTCTATGATTTCAACAATCCTTCCTCACTCGAAGTCCAGCTTCTATGATTCCAACAATACTTCCTCACTCGAAGTCCAGCTTCTCTCATTCCAACAATCCTTCCTCACTCGAAGTCCAGCTTCTATGATTTCAACAATACTTCCTCACTCGAAGTCCAGCTTCTCTCATTCCAACAATCCTTCCTCACTCGAAGTCCAGCTTCTCTCATTCCAACAATCCTTCCTCACTCGAAGTCCAGCTTCTATGATTCCAACAATACTTCCTCACTCGAAGTCCAGCTTCTCTCATTCCAACAATCCTTCCTCACTCGAAGTCCAGCTTCTATGATTTCAACAATACTTTCTCACTCGAAGTCCAGCTTCTATGATTCCAACAATACTTCCTCACTCGAAGTCCAGCTTCTCTCATTCCAACAATCCTTCCTCACTCGAAGTCCAGCTTCTATGATTTCAACAATACTTCCTCACTCGAAGTCCAGCTTCTCTCATTCCAACAATCCTTCCTCACTCGAAGTCCAGCTTCTTTCATTCCAACAATCCTGCCTCACTCGAAGTCCAGCTTCTCTCATTCCAACAATACTACCTCACTCGAAGTCCAGCTTCTCTCATTCCAACAATCTTTCCTCACTCAAAGTCCAGCTTCTCTCATTCCAACAATCTTTCCTCACTCGAAATCCAGCTTCTCTCATTCCAACAATCCTTCCTCACTCGAAGTCCGGCTTCCCTGATTCCAACAAACCTTCTTCACTCGAAGTCGAGCTGCTCTCATTCTAACAATCCTTCCTCACTCAAAGTCCAGTGTATCTCATTCCAACAAACCTTCTTCACTCGAAGTCGAGCTGCTCTCATTCTAACAATCCTTCCTCACTCAAAGTCCAGTGTATCTCATTCCAACAATCCTTCCTTACTGGCAGTACGTCAAGTGTTCATAATGCGACCTTCTTTGACGCCGGAGCATAGTAAGACATAAGAAACGCCCTTTCGACTGTGGGTTGGATCTTCACTGATTGCAACATCTCGTTTGACCCAGCTCTTTATTCCAAAGACCGGACAGTTGAGAGAATGCTGTATAATGAATTAGCTTTATAATGCTTTACGCTAAGCTAATTATAATGAATAAACTCTTTCTACCAGCTAGCTAATGATAATAATGAAGCTTTCCTACTGAGCTTCAAATAGTGAATTCAAATTGTTGTTGTTACTAGTTAATTAAGAACATGAATATAGTCTCCTGCTATTAGTGTAGTAATTAGAATGTATAAAGTCTTAACGCTGGTTGTTAATAGTAATATTAATTGAAATAAACCTAACAGCCAGACAGAGGTCTGACAAAAACTATTAATTGAGAAAGACGTACTTACTCAAATCTTTTTATTATCAACTTCAACTGGTATCAACACACACCGCTACTCAAATAACACGTAGCTCCTCTCCGTACAATAACAAACGCTCTCCTTTGCTATCGATGAACGCGCCTATATATACTAGCTACCACCACGTCATGACTTACACTCATTGCCAGATCTCATTCATCGGGTGAAATAATATTTCGTTCAGTAAGAAGATAATTTACATAGTAAAATAAAATAACCAGAGATAGTAAAATCAAAAGGAAAGTGAATATAGAGTATACGTTACATCATCTCCCCCTTAATTTTTTTTTTTCCTTTTTTTTTTTTTTTGTTCGAAAAACCTATCAATTTTGGAGTGTAAGTCTTACACATCGTTGAATGACGTTTCTCGACCTCTTTTTTGTTTTGTTGTTTGGTGGTAGCCGTATTTACATTAGCAAACTTGGCATGACAAAAGCAAGAAATCTGTATTCGTCTGTGAAACTTGTATTGTTGAACAAAACAAACCTGCATCGGCATACCTTCCTTTTATTCTGCCTAGCAGGAATCACTTTTTTTAATTTCAAATGACGTTCTCATTATTCGGTGAATACATACCAACTGTATCAGCAGCGAAGAATGCCTGGAGCTGCCTAAGAGTAACAATTTTATTATTTTAATTTCAAATTACGTTCGCATTATTCGTTGAATACATACCAACTGTATCAGCAGCGAAGATTACCTGGAGCTGCCTAACAGTAACAATTTTATTATTTTAATTTCAAATTACGTTCGCATTATTCGTTGAATACATACCAACTGTATCAGCAGCGAAGATTACCTGGAGCTGCCTAACAGTAACAACTTTATTATTTTACCCCTAAGCACATAGATATATAAAAAAATTGGGATTAGTAGATGGACATAGAAGAAATAAAAAAAAACACATATATACACAAAAAAGAATGCATAGGCCCACACGAGAAAAAGAATTTCTGACACGCCAACTGGTCGCGCAGGAATAACAACAAACTGAGAAAAGAACCTGTCCACGAGAACTTACTTATCTCGAGGACGCATAAAAAATTCTAGTGCGATAACGTTTTCCAGGCCTAATCGGACTGGTAAAATCAGGTGGCTTGGATCTTTTTAAGGACTTTAATGGATCTGGAACATCGGTCTGCTGTCGGTCAAGAAATCCCGGCGGCTGACGGGAACGGTCAGGAATGGCGGAAATCTGGCGGTCCGGAAATACCTGCGGCTGAGAAGAACGGTCAGGAATGGCGGAAATCTGGCGGTCCGGAAATCCCTTGCGGCTGAGAAGAACGGTCAGGAACGGCTGAGGTCTGGCGATCCGGAAATCCTTGCGGCTGGTAGGAACGGGCTCCCCCAGGCTTTTGATATGGAGTCCCTTTGTGCTGGGGCCCGTTGTGTCCTTCCAGTAGTCTTTTGGACGGACGTGGCTCCGGCCACATCGTTTGCTTTCGCTTACGCCCTCGTGGCATGAGAGTAGCAGCAGGCATCGGCCCTGTTTGCCCTGAACGTAGGTTCCAGGGGCGAAACCCGGGCGGATGCAAAGATTTCTGCCGTCGTCGCTGTTGCGGCGAAGCAGATTGGGGAGATAAGTTACGTTTACGCCCAGCTGTTGGTGGTTCTGGACGGTTTGGAAAATTGAAATTGTTCATAACTGATAAATCAGAAATGTCCGAAGCCTCTGAGTCGCTGCTGTAATTCAGTGGTCGTGCAGGGCGATGTTTATGTTTGCCTATAGGAATACTTTCTGACGAGGTATTCGAAGAAGTAGGAGCCTGCGTTGGTGCAGAGGTATCAGGAAACGGCGCAGCAATAGTCTTGGCAATGGTTGGAGGGAAAGGAACGATACTAGTATTCGAAGAACTTGAGTCGAGCCTTGGTCTCAAGGGAGAACCAGGTTGCGTGGTTGGAAACCCGTCTCCAGGAGGGGAGGGTGAAGAAAAAATCACCGGAGATTCTTCAAAAATGTTTGTTGATTTGTCCAAAATTTCTGGCGGTTGATCGTGAGATATAGACTCTTGAGTCTGTGGAACAGAAGGTTGAGTAGGATGAATTATGAAATCGATATTTCGTTCATGATACTTGCGACACTGATCAACGTGTACGTATTGAAATTGATTGTCAGGTTTCTCAAGAACAATATTATTTTCAAACACATTTGCCACCCGATATGGACCTTCATAGCTGGGTGCAAATTTCTTCACTAAAGTATGCGAAACAGAAGACTGGAAGTGCGTTTCCACGAGAGTGAGATCTCCAACGACAAGATCTGGTTCCCTACGCCTAGAATTACAATATCTTGCTAGAGCCGCTTGTGCTCCTAGCATTGCAACACGAGCTTTTTCTGCCATGATGCGTACTGATTGCGGAGTTGGTCGCTGGTTTAGTTCGTCGATAATTCCCGTTAAATTTTCAAAAGGGGTTGTAATTTTGCGACCCAGAAAAAGTTCTGCAGGAGTAATTTTAGTAGATTCGTGGACAGACGAGCGGAGGGCGAACGCAAAAAGCTCCAAATGGTCATCCCATCTTTCATGATGACCCATTACAAATGTAGCAATCATTTTCACTAGCGTACGGTTAACGCGTTCCGCAGGATTACTCTGGGGATGATATGGGGAAATGAATTTATGTTTAATGTGTAGTCTCGCACACATTCTTTCAAAAATGTCAGAAATAAATTGAGGACCATTATCCGAAATTACTTTATTAGGTGCACCATATCTAGATAATACTTCATTAACTAAGACATTACAAATAACTTTTGCCGTAGCGGCTTTAATGGGAAAAACTTCAACCCATTTAGAAAAATTATCAGTTAGTACTAAAACGTAACGAGCTTTGTTTTTAACAGATAAAGGATAAGGTCCCAATAAATCTATTGAAATAATATCAAAAACATGAGAACTTGAACTAGATTTCAAGTGACCGGCCGGTCTTACATTACGGTAATTATTAATCTGACACAAATGACATGATTGAACGTATGCGAGCACACTTTGGTACATGCCAGGCCAATAGGCAACATCCCGCAATTTACTACGGGTCTTGCGAATACCTAAATGGCCTGCAAGAGGTTTGTCATTAAATTCGTTTAAAAGGGCCATTCTGAGGGTTCGCGGAATACATGGGCGAAACTCTGCCCTAGTAGTCAGAGATTTTGTATAATAAAGAAGACCCTCTATTACTTCAAAATGCTGTGACCTTCCAGCCAGAGAAGGATCACTTTGTAGAGGCGAACCCGCAAGCAAAAAATTATAGATGTCCCCAAAATCTGGATCATTTATCAATTCTGCCATTATCTGCTCTCTGGATGTTATATCAGCTATTAGAAGTAAAGGTAGTTTCTGTGGGGACCCCACAAATCGGAACGCGAGACAATGCGTCCGGTAATTGATTCTTATGACCTGGCTGATATGAAATTTTAATATTGCTCTCTTGTAACTTCAGAGCCCACTTTATAAGTCTTTGAGATAGGTGCTTAGCAGAATTCAAATACTGAAGGGCAGAATGATCCGTAATTATGTTAACTGTCAATTCATTAAGATAACATTGAAATTTATTTAGCGCATACACAACAGCAAGACATTCACGTTCCGTAGCTTAATAATTGCGTTCAGCTTTGGCTAAAGTACGAGACGCAAAAGCTATTGGATGCCCAGCTTGTGACAAAACGCAACCAAGACCAACTCCGGATGCATCAGTATAAATATCAAATTCCTTAGTATGATCCGGGAAAGCCAACACCGGAGGCTGAGTCAACGCAAACTTCAGTGTTTCGAATGCAGCGTTAGCCTCAGGTGTCCAAACAAACTTCTTGTATTTACGTTTTAAAGCATACAATGGCTCACAGATAGTAGCATAAACGGGGACGAACTGCTGATACCATCCGGTCATTCCCAGAAAGCGTGATAGTTCTTTTGCTGTTTTAGGCCGAGGAAAGTCAACAATAGGCCTAATTTTTTCATTATCAGTAAATAAGCCGTGGGGAGTGATTTTCAATCCCAGATATACAATCTCGTCCCTCGCTATCTGGCATTTACTAGGTTTTAACGTCAAGCCAGCATTGTATATGAGTTGGAACACCTGTTTGAGCAGAGAAAGGTGCTCGTCAAAAGTCTCGGATGTAATAATAATGTCATCCAAATATACATGCACATGAGGACCCAGGACAGGTCTGAGAACCGTATCCATAAGCTTTTGGAAAGTAGCAGGTGCAGAAGCTAGGCCAAAGGGCATACGTAAGTATTCATAAGCCCCAAAAGGAGTCACAAAGCCTGTTTTATCGACAGAGTCCGGATGTACTGCCACCTGCCAATATCCACTCGCCAAATCCAAGGTTGACATCCATTTGGTTGACGACAGGTCATTTAAAATATGAGACATGACAGGTAGTGGATAATTGATCGTTTTTGTGACTTGGTTGAGCTTGCGGAAATCTGTCACGAAACGAAATTCATTGGGTTGTTTCTTTGGAACCAAAAAGGCAGGAGCAGCCCAGGCGCTTGTTGATTCCCTGATTATGCCCTGCTTAATCATGTCAGAAATTTGACGTTGTATTTCCTGTTTTTTATGTGGAGCACAAGGGTAAGGTTTCGTCGCAATTGGTTTCGAACCATCAGTGTCAATGACATGATAAACCACCTGTGTGAAACCAGGTTGATCAGAAAATAAACCAGGGCTTTCCTGTAAAAGGAGAGAATGCTGGTCTCGTTGCCTCTCATTTAATTGGTTACTCAATAACAAACTCGTTATATCTACAGGAACCGTAGGAATCATTTCAACAGGTTCCGGAAAGGAAATCACATGTTGTACGAAATTCAAAGTTATTTGAAACTTATGAATAAAGTCCATTCCCATTAGACATTTCACAGGTAGCTCGTCTATAAGCAGGAAAGAATGCGTAAAACGAGCTTTTCCCATCCCTAAAGATAATGTGACAGTTCCTGTGATACTGAAGATTTCGTTATTTGCACCACGCAAATACTGCGTCGCAGGCTGAACGAGGACTGCAGGAAAATTGTCAGTGCAAAACTTTGTATTTAGGGCTGATATTTCAGAACCAGTGTCGAACTTTGTCTCGACAATAATATCTTCAATTGTCAAGAATACATCAGGCAACTGAGGAGTTTGAACAGTCACTAATACTGTTTTAGGGTCAGAATGCTTGGTATCAGGAAGCAGGACCGACCCTTGGTCTACTTCCTGTGGAAGTTTAAAGGAATCCTGGTTTGATTATCATGCGGTCTGAAACCTCGACCCTGCCGGGTATCGGGAAAATTTTCACGATGAGGAAAACTGCGTGAAACCTGCGTCGGGAACTCCGCGCGTCTGTTGACATTTTCATATCCATTACGTCTGCCCTCAGCACGGGCAGAAAAATCATCATTGCCCTGAGCATGATAACATTCCGAATGCTGCTGAGTGAAACGGGGTCGAGCATACTGTGCATTTGTACGATATCCCGAAGCTTGTTCAGAAACTCGCTGTTGGTTTGCCACTCTTCTGTGTGGTGGAACGTATGAAGCTTGGGTGGGCACTTGTGTATGCTCGCGCTAAAAGTTATTATGCCTATTATGCCGCTGAGGGTTTTCGTAATAAGCCTCGCGGGGTGCCCGAGCATGGTGAGTTGAACCATGTTTGCCATGTCGCTCTTCATACGTGCGTATGAGGCGAAGGCATTCATGAATTGTGGCAGGGTGTCGAACCTCAAGAAAATCTTGTAAGAATGGGTCGAGCTGCTGCACGAGGGTATCCAACATGTCAACATGACTGGCATGTGGATCCCATAAGTTATATAGGCGTGTAGTTTCCAACGCAAATGCAACAGGGCTATCATTGGGACCTTGCTGACGCGAAAAATGCTGTTGAGCAAGGTTAGCTCGACTGAGGCCGAAAGGAAAGACCTCCAAGAATTCTGCACGGAAATTCTCATAATGAGAATCTGGGTTCAACACTCTCCACTGCCGATACCAGGTCTTAGCGGTATCCCTCAAGCAAGTGCCGGCGATTTGGACTTTGCAGTCTTCAGGAATATTATATAGATCAAAATGATCTTCCAGATCTTCGAGGAACTTTAAGGACCCCTCCAAACCATTGAAATGAATTGTTCCTGCATGCGGCACGAAATGGGCAAGCATTCTGCTGCGCTAAGAGGATTGCACTCCCTCAGGTACGACCCGCGACTCAGGGTAATAGGAAGCTGGTGCATTATGAAATTGTGAAGAATGCCTGGGTACGTGTAGATCACTTATATCAAAGTGAGCCCCACAGGCTTCTTGCAGATGGTCAAGATTAATCCCATCACCACCGAAACTTGTCTTAGGGTGGAAAATTGAAGTCGTCTCAGTTAGTGAAGACATGGGTAATAATTGTCAAGATCTCGTGTTCGAGAAAAGTTCGGGCGCCAATTATAATGAATTAGCTTTATAATGCTTTACGCTAAGCTAATTATAATGAATAAGCTCTTTCTACCAGCTAGCTAATGATAATAATGAAGCTTTCCTACTGAGCTTCAAATAGTGAATTCAAATTGTTGTTGTTACTAGTTAATTAAGAACATGAATATAGTCTCCTGCTAGTAGTGTAGTAATTAGAATGTATAAAGTCTTAACGCTGGTTGTTAATAGTAATATTAATTGAAATAAACCTAACATCCAGACAGAGGTCTGACAAAAACTATTAATTGAGAAAGACGTACTTACTCAAATCTTTTTATTATCAACTTCAACTGGTATCAACACACACCGCTACTCAAATAACACGTAGCTCCTCTCCGTACAATAACAAACGCTCTCCGTACAATAACAAACGCTCTCCGTACAATAACAAACGCTCTCCTTTGCTATCGATGAACGCGCCTATATATACTAGCTACCACCACGTCATGACTTACACTCATTGCCAGATCTCATTCATCGGGTGAAATAATATTTCGTTCAGTAAGAAGATAATTTACATAGTAAAATAAAATAACCAGAGATAGTAAAATCAAAAGGAAAGTGAATATAGAGTATACGTTACAGCTGCTTCGAAACCGCATGCGCATTTTCACGGTTATTTAATACAGATTTTTAATTATTTGTATGTCCTAACCTACCGTACATATCCTGTAAGCTTCTAGCTAACACCAGCAGTCCATCATTGTGTTGCAGTTTTCCCAAACAGTAGTGTATTTGTCAGAAAGACATGCATACTGGTAGGGGCGGAAGATAAAAGAGTAATACGGCTCTGCATGGCTAAGTTTAGTCGTCCTCATCTGGAGGTAGTGTTTACTGCATCGGAGTAATTTAAGTGATCAAGGCACATGTAAGGAGTGAGATTATCTGGGTGATGTCATCAGGAATTCATAGACTACATATGGCTGGTTGGTCCCTACGCCACACCACATGGCGGGTCATTTGAACGTGCAGCCAGTGGGTGGAGTAAGGGGACATGCATTGGTGTCTTGGGACTAGTGGATTTAAGCGGACGTCCGAAAGCCTCGATCGTCGTATTCATCGGAAAGCTGTAGCATCCATGGAATCTACAGCGGACGATATTTAATGACGTGTACTGGCAGATATGGACATCCCCGTATTGATACGGACTGTGAATCGCGGTTTGGCTGAGTTGTGTGTGTGCTCCCACAAGCCATTCCGACGACTGCAACTTAACGCATCACATCGTAGGACAAGGTAGCAGTTTTGACGTACCAGACATGCGTGGTAGAACGAATGGAACCATGTTGTATTTAGCAACCAGTCTCGATTCCGCCTCAGCGTCGACGATCACCGATTGAGAGTTTGGAGGCGACCTGGATATCCAGCTAATCTTGCTGCCATCCGTGACCTCATTCGGCTCCTGAACTTAGTTTAATGATTTGGGACTCTATCAGTTCCAACAGCCGTTCATCACTCGTAAGCATTGCGGGAACAATGACAGCGCGACGATACGTCGATGCAGAGGTGCAGCTCGTTTTGTTCCCGTATCTCCGTAGTATCCCTGATGCCCGGTTTCAAGAAGAAAACGCCGCCTGAAGAATTTTGGCATCCGCAGACAGTGCCTAAAAAGTGTTCAGGGACAGCCTTAGACTGAGTGATCCTCAGATGTCCAGTAGGGAATGTGTGGGACGTCATTGCCCGATGAGATAAGGACTCTGCGCGACCCCTCGCCCCTCCATGTCAATAAATATTGTACGTAGTTCAACAACCTGTGATTCAGTGGTACCCGAAGACACCATCCTGGAAATGTTCCACTAGATGCCACCCTTTGCACCCGAATGTATATCCTAGCGTCGCGGTCATACGACCAACTGACTCTGGCCAAATTACACTGTCTCCTTCCCCATAGCATTTTGATGTCATCCCGCAGAAATTAAATCACTTCTTTCCCTCCTACTTGTCTACACGTGTGATAAATTTATTTGTCATTCTTTCATCGTGTAGCTGTTTTATGTCGAGCATTGTATTTGCAAGAATATTTCTGCTTCTAAAAAGACCATGGAAAATCCCTTCTAGATAGGACAATGGAAAAATCCCTTCTAGATAGGACAATGAATAAATCCCTTCTTGATAGAACTGTAAGTAATTTTACTACAAATAACTTACAGTATCGCGATAGTAGGCGTAGAATTACGTTTTCTCTAATATCTTGGTTTCTGTTTGACGGATTTTAAAATTATTTTTTGCATTGGATATCTCCTGCTATTGGTAAAATTTGCTTACAGGCTGCGCCCTTTTTTGATTGGGGGTTTAACGGTCAGTGTGAGCAACTCGAAGGCATACAAGCAGTCGCCCGTCTCTAATTTAGGACCACTGGCTAGGGAAGGGAGAAACTCAGTGCCGTAAGACAAACACAACATCCATGCTTCACCGGGATTCAAACCCGAACCCATCTCGGACGAATGGTCGTAAGTCAAAGTTTATAACACTGCGACACCGGGGGTGGCTTGCACGTCATTGGTAATTTTTATTTGCATTTTTTTTCAATTTTAGAGATTCAGTTGAAAAAACCCGTAATGAAGGAATTAAGCACATTGTGCATACAAAATAATGCGTAATTTCAGCTAGAATTTAAAGGTACTTTGGTTTTCACTGATTTTCTGGTTTGTAAAAATTCTCTTTGAAGTATTTTTTCGATATTGGATATGATTTGAGAGATGTGTTCATTACATTCGAGAATTCAGTGCCACCTTAGTTGTTCAAATATTTCAAGCGATTTTTCCTGTGTAATATTTTTTCAGGGTTTTTAAGTGTTTTTCGCATTCCTTAAAATTTTTAATGCTTCGAAATCAGAGATTTGAAACCATGAAGAGATCTCGTACTTCCGCTATCAGAATAAACTTAGGAGTCAGCATTATTGTACGGATCTCACCATGTGTTATCAGTCTTTTATTTTTTCAGCTGTTCTTTATGCAATGATCTCATGAGTAGACTCGACATAAGCGCAGTTTCAACAAATTGGCAATTTTCTGTTTACTAAACTTATCATGCAAATTTGGGGATCTGAGGGTGAAATGTTATTATGGCAACTTAACGGTTGCTGAACTTTTTTGTATTCAAGACACTATTTAGTCACTGTACAAGCAGCAGAAGACTGAAAATCTATCGATTTATCGCCATAGTTAAATGGAGTGTGAATTTTAACTCGCGTAGAAGCGAATTTGTGCGTAGTTAAAGACAGATTCAACAACGGCTTTTTAAAGTAAACTTTACTTTTCAGTATTCATCGTGAATTCTTATTCTGTCTTTTCATTTCTGTAAATCTCAAAGATCAAAAACTGACATTTAGAACAGCCCTACCTTGGTCATTTTCTTTTCTATAGACATATGACGCGGTTTGTAGCTACTTTGGCAATCATCCCCACATCTCGACCGCGAAAAATCTTTATTTCTGATGATACATTGCGGGAAAGTTTTAATTCAATCCATACTTGGTATCGGCTACTGAAAAGAGTTAAAAAAATATTCTAAGCACTTCTCATGAAAATTGTAAACTGGGGTTCACCCATCCATGAATTTCCTACTTCATTTTTGACATTGACAATATGAATTACTTTAAATGTTCATTCCTTTCCAATATATATATATGTATACATCGGTTATTGTATATACACGGTCAACTCATATTATTGTGACCACCAGCTAATATCCAGAGTAACCGTCGTGTGCAGCGTGGACAGCAGCTAGACAGGCTGGGAGTGACTCAATAAGGTGCTAGAAGGTTTTCACAGGTATGTGGAGCCATGCTGACTGCAGTACATATGACAACTGCTGGAGGGTGCGTGGAGGAGGATCCATAGAGCGAACAGCACGATCGCGGTGATCCCACAGATGCTCAATTATGTTTAAGTCTGCGGAATTAGGGAGACAAGGAAGTACTTTGAATTCTTAATCGTGCTCTTCCTACAACTCTCGGATATTTCTAGCTGTGTGACACGTCGCATTGTCGTTCTGGAAGATCCTTTCCGCCCCAGGGAAGGCAATCATTATGTATACCCATGCATTCCTAGTCTGCAAGGATGGGTTTCGGGTGATAGTGCCTTCCACAGGTACGCGTGGGCCCAGGGAATACCACGAAAACATTCCCCAGACCATAACGCTGTCCCCACCAGCTTGTGTTCTTCCAGCGACTGCTGAAAGGTGTTTATTCTGCGCTATTTCTCACTTTATACGCCAACGTCCATCCGTTCGATGAAGCTGGAAACGTGACTCATCGGAGAAAGCAATCCTTTGCCAATCAGCGAAAGTGCAATTCCGATACTGCCGTGCAAATGTAAGCCTTTTCTACCGATCACATTCGTTAGCATAGGTGCAGTGAGCATCCGTCTGCATCGAAGCCACCCATACGCAGCAGGGTTCGCTGAGCTTACGTTTTAGACACATTTCCGGTAGCCCTTTGGTTCATTCAGAAAGTGAGTTGCTCCACTTTAGACATCAATGGCTCCACTCTCACATCAATGGCACGTGATACTCCGCAGTTTCCACGTAGCTTATTCGCAATGCTACTATTTCTCCAACCACGATAGACTTTAACCACAGCAGAACCCAAAGAGTTCGCAAACTGCGCTGTTTCAGAAATACAGCAACCCTTGGTCCGAAAGTCGATAATCATCCCTTTTTGCAAATTTGATAAATCACTCTATAACGAAGTAAATTTCTCCGTCATTTCTGTCCACGCCAGGATTCGAACCCGGATCCCCTCATTCCGGAATAAGTCACTCTACCAATTGAGCTACGCGGACGTTTTATTCTGATTCCTATCTGCCTTTATGTCGTGTGCGTCCTTCTGGCAGCTACGTCACATCTCCTGGTACGTTACATCATCTCCCCCTTTTTTTTTTTTTTTCGAAGCGCTGGAGAAGGGATTCTCTGATTTTTCCTCTCTCGCGGTGTGGAAAGAACATCACACCAATGCGAGATTTGGAACGGTCGGGTCATCCAGATAGTTCGGGCGCTATTACAACGAAGTAAATTTCTCCGTCATTTCTGTCCACGCCAGGATTCGAACACGGATCCACTCACTCCGGAATAAGTCACTCTACCAATTGAGCTACGCGGACGTTCGTTCTCGCTGATATCTGCCTTTATGTCGTGTGCGTGCTGCGGGGCAGGAACGCCACATCTCCTGGTACGTTACAACTCCTTTTATCAGTGAGAGCAATGAGTGATATGTTTTCAGTTGATAAAATGTAGAGGATTTAAGGAAGGGAGTGTCTGACCCCAGGTCTTAAACAACCCTTAGAAATAGGAAACTAGGAGATTTGGGCTAGAGCGCCAAATAGGAACGTGACACGGAAGCGAAGCAGAAAGGGGGAGAAAGACGCCCTTATTTATTGCCGGGAGGCCAGTACCCGGTGTATGATATGTTTACAGAATGCCTACAGAACACCCTATATACCCTCAAAGCCCGCTCGTGACACGTGCCTTCTTTCATTTGCTACGAGCTGTTGAAGTCAAAAGTAGGAGGTGGTCACAATAATACACCATCTACCAACAAGTAATTGGACACCCCTACAATCGACGATATCTGCGGTCTTGATGCACGTCACGGCCGCCGCCGTTAAATATCGTGTGAAAAACAACAACGCAACCAGTCGCATGCAATATGTCACGCAGTTCGGAGCTCTCTGATTTCGAGAAAGGTGTAATCGTCGGGTATCACAGAAACGGCCGATCCATACGTGACATATCCAGCGAATTGAAGTACCCAAAATCGACAGTGGCCTACGTGATTGAGAGGTGACTGTCGGAATGTGCCCCGACCCGGCAGACCCACAAAACTGGGAGTTAGAGACCGACGGGTGCTGGCCAGAGAAATTCGGAAGAACCGCACCAAATCGATGAGCCACATCCGCGAGGAGTTTCAACAGGCATCCGGGAGTGTTCTTTCGATGAATACCATCCGTAAGGAAGTCCATCTGCTCGGTTATCATGGACTTGCTGCCGCCCACAAACCTTTGATCACCAAGTCCAATAACGCTGCTCTGCTAACGTGGTGCAAAGAACGTCGACAGTGGACCGTTGAACAGTGAAAACACGTTCTCTGCAGCGACGAATCAAGGTTCACCCTCTACCGTTTGGATGGCAGGGTTTGGGTTTGGTGTCTTCCTGGAGAACGCCTCCTGCCGGAATGTATTGTGCCAACTGTGAAGTTCAGCGGCGGTGGAATTATGCAATGGGGGTGTTTCTCCTGGTATGGCACGGGACCCTTGGTTGCAATTCCTGGTAGACTCAACGCCATGGCCTACTGCACCATTTTGGATGACCATGCGCTTCCTACGTTGTGGCAGTTTTACGGGGTGGACACTTGTTACTTTCAGGATGACAATGTCATCTGTCATGTTGCGAGGTCCACCATAGCTCGGTATGGTGACAATGGAGTTAATCCAATGGACTGGCTTGCGCAGAGCCCGGACCTTAACCCTATCGAGCACCTCTGGGACGAGTTGGAGCGTGGACTTAAGGGGTTCCCTCAACGTCCGAAATCGGTGAAGGAGCTGACCTGTCTTCTCTAAAGCCGAGTGGAAGAAAATACCGCTAGCCGTTGTACAACGCCTGGTTGAGAGTATGCCCCGGAGGGTAGCAACTGCAATCGCCGCTCGTGGAGGCTCCACCAACTATTGAAGGTGAATAAACTTCGTTTTCCTTTGCTATCACAGGTGTCCAATTACTTGTTGGTAGATAGTGTATGACTAGACTGTGTATTTACGCAAAAACACAGGTTATGTGAATTAATTTAAATGCCCAATGACAATTTTTCTAAGTATGCGTCTGTAGTTCGAAACCTCTTTAAATTCCAACCCCCCTAAACAGATATTAAGCCAAATAACAATGCATAATTAAATAAAGCAGTGAAAATATTGCCTCCAGGGAAAGTACATGGTTCCTGAGAATTTTTAAAACCCAGAAAACATTTCATCCGTTTTCTTCAAGATGTAATGCAGCAATTGCAAATATGCGTTTACATCTTTTTGGTGAAGTAATGACCGCTTGGGGAATCGAAAAATGTATGCATACCTTTGGTTATCCAGCATTTATCCGATACAGCAATAATTTGACAGAACTTTACATTTTGTCTTCCAAAGTTAATAGAAATTCTTAGTCAGACGAATGACAACTACACTTAAATGCTTGTTTCTTAGTGTGTCTCCTGATAACAGATACCTCATCAAATGCAAAAGTTCCATTGTACAATTAACGGAAATAAGTTGAACTATGGAAGTGTATGGATAAATCTGAAAATACTGATTTGTTCCTGATGCAAAGAGATTTCATACGTTTCGGTTTCTGAGACAACTTCAAAAATCTCGAATGCCAATTTCACAGACTGCAGACACGTGAACAAAGTGCTAGCTAGCATAATCAAGTCATCTGATGTACATTTAAGTGTTATGAAATCGCGTTAACTTTTAAGTGTTAGGAAATCGCGTATGAAAAACCTTTGTAATGAACATTTGGTGGAACAGAATTGTAAAACAACGTAACATATGAAGTCAAGAAACATCCCTCAAACAGTAACGCACATTCTATAAATAGGAACACAGAGTTTATATGAAAAAGTCGTTCAATGTATGCCATTATAAGATCTTCAGAAAAATAAATTTTCTCGCATACTGGATGTTTTTTTTTTTAGAGATATCTGTTTGGAAAAGTTTCAGAATAGCCTCACAATTCAAAGATTATGCAATAGATAGTATGTATTTCTTGTCCGCCAAAAAAATTAATTTCTTTTCCACAGTCATTATTTGGGAGGCAAACTTTACCGAGCAAAAATGGCTTTAACTGCCGTTCTCAGTTTTGGAATTTTTTAAACAAAGTGAACTGATCAAATAACTGCACAAATTTACCGATATGAAGTTGTTTAAATTTACTGGTGGTCAAATTTCATTTTGCCAACTATACTGCAAAACTTTGTTTCTAAAGTAATTTTATAACCTTCTAATCTGGAAAAACAAAATTTCAAATACTATCTCAAATATTTCGTGATTTTGAAATTCATGAAAGTCATCAAACTTCAAAGGCATTTCAATTTCGTTTTTTCGAAATATGTTTTCGGCCGAAAAGAGATTTCTCTCCGAAATATCCTAATAATAGTATTTAAAAATGCTTTAAAACTAAATGGCGAAATCAATAAAGCCCTACTTTTTGAATTTTTAAAAGAACACATGTTTCGAAATCAAAAACGCGTTTTTATTTAGGTCTGTTTCTCAAAGATGAATACAGTGTAAATACAATTTTCAGCAGCGCCTCAGTGAGTAACTGTGAAAACTTTGAGTTCGACCAGCTAAATATTTTCAAGATGAACAAAAAGTTTAGAGCGAAGGATAAAGTTTCAAACCCATAAGCCAAAACAAGTTTTTGAAAAATCTTTAAATAATTAGAACTCAACACTGGCTGAGGAAAACTATATACATTATCATCATCCTTCCAGAAAATATGCATAACACCGTTGCTGCTCTTAGAAAAGCCTAAGTAATTTCAAACTAGCAAGCAGAAAATCAAGAAAAATCCATCCACGGCTGCCGTCGCGAAACTGAGTAACTTCGTTGATTAATGAGTAACAGGGATTTTTACAGCAATGACAAAACTAATTCCAGCCCCCTCTAAAAAATAAAACTTTTCAGAGAATTTTACTCACATTTTCAGAAAATTACCTACCTTACGTTTTGTCTGATTGCGGAAAGAGTTAGTTTCATTATTCGCAAGGAAGAATAATTCAAGAGCGATATATAACAATGTGACTTCCGACAGATTTATTCATCAACGACGTTTTAAATCGATTGAAGTTGTTTATCAGGGATTAAGCATTGGCTAATGAAAATGCTTCATGGAATAATAACATTTTGATGACTTCAGAATTATATTTTTGGCTAATGAAAATGTGAACATTACACTAAAATGTAGGATTATACATGAGATATAAGAATTATGTGTGATGTAAGAATAATAACTAAAATATAAGAATTATACATTATTACATCTTAAGATGTAAGAATTATATCTAAATAATTCTTACATCGTAAGATGTGAAATTTTTAAGAAGCTTTTCTTTAAATAAAACTTCCAAAAACTTTCCTTTGAGCCTCTCCTTCAAATAAATTTGTTATAACCTTTCCTTTAAATAAAAGTTTTACATCATAAAATGTAAAACTTATATATATAATAATTATGCATTGGCTAAATAAGATTTTGGCGACTTTAAAATTATACATTGGCTAATGAAATTGTAAAAACAATACATCGTAAGAATTATACTGAAATGCAGAATTATACATAAAATGTAAGAATATACTTAAAATGTAAGAATTGCACCTGATATGTAAGAAATATTTATTACATCATAAGATGCAAAAATTATGCCTAAGTTCTTAAATCATGAGATGTAAGAATTTTTAAGAAACCTTTACCTTAAATAAAAATTTCAAAACCTTTGCTTTAATAATTTTCACGAAACCTTTACCTTAAATAAAAATTTTAAAACCTTTGCTTTAATAATTTTCTAAAAACCTTTCTTTAAGCTTTCCCATTAAATAAAATTTCTACCGGAAACCTTCTCCAACATAAAAAGAATTTTTCATATCGGACTCTTAGAAACAGCGATATCGATAAAACTAATATATGACTTTACGTCTCCTAGTGGGAAAAACATGCGTTATTTTATTTAGGAAGAAAGTATTCTCAAAAGATTTTTCCATATGAGCGGTATCGGTCCAAGAAAAAAAATTTAGTCGAGTTTTCAGGAGCCCAGATTTTGCTACAAATACATCAGAAGCAGAAAATAACACTTATGCCCACTGGTGGCCACACCATTCTTTACCAAACATTAGAAATTATGTGAAAAATATTTTCCATCAGGGCTTGTATGCGATACAGGAAGATTTTTTCAAATCGGAGTTTTAGAAGCAGAAATAACGCAGAATACGCAATTGACATTTGTGTCCCCTAGCGGAAAGTCTATGATTTACTTGAAAATTTTGAATTTATAGGAAAAACATTTCGCATCGGAAACGCTATGTAACAAAGAAGGAATTTTCCAAATCGGACTCCTAGAAGTAGAGATATTGACAAAAATAAGATATACATCTATGCCCCCCGGCGTAGAAGCCATGCATCATTTCAAGAAGAAAATATTCCTAAAAGGTTTGTCGACATGAGTAGTATCGATGAACAAATCACTTTTTGTTCAATACAGATTTTAGAAGCTCATATTTTACTGCAAGCACATCAGAAGCGGAAATTGAGACTTACGCCACCTGCTGGCCAAACCATTTTTTTTAATTAGAAAATATGTGCAAAGGATTTCCCATCAGGAGCTGCATCCGGTGCAGAAAGAAATTTTCAAATCGGAGATTTAGAAGCGGAGATATAGGGGAAAAGCAATTTACCATTAGGCCCCCAAGCGGAAAGTCTATGAATAAATTGAAAATTTGAAATTATATGAAAAACATGTCACACTGGAAACACTATCCAACAAAGAAGGAATTTTTCAAATCGGACTCCTAGAAGTAGATATATTGACAAAAATAAGATATATATCTACGCCCCTTGGGGTAGAAACCATGCATTATTTAAAAAAGAAATGGTTTCTAAAAGGTTTGTCGACATGAGTACTATCTCTCTACAAACGACGAATTTTTTCAATCGAGAATTGAGAAGCTCATATTTTGCTGCAAATACATCAGAAGCGGAAATTAAGATTTACGCCGCCTGGTGGACAAAACATTTTTTTCAGAAATTAGAAATTTTGCGCAAACGATTTCCCATCAGGAGCTGTATCCGGTGCAGAAGGAATTTTTCAAATCGGAGATTTAGAAGCAGAGATATAAGAATAAACACAATTTACCTCTACGCCCCCTAGCGAAAAGTCTATGAATTATTTGAAAATTTTGAAATTATATGAAAAATATGTCACACTGGAAACATTATCCAACAAAGAAGGAATTTTTCAAATCGGACTTCTGGAAGTAGAGATATTTTCAGAAATCAGATATACATCTACTCCCCTAGCGACGAAACTGCGGAATATTTTAAGAAGAAAGTATTCCGAAAATGTTAATCGATGTGATTGGCATCAGTCCACGAAAGAATTTTTTCAATCGATATTTTAGAAGCTCATATTTTATGGCAAATACGTCAGAAGCAAAAAGTTAACGCTTACGCCCCCTGGTGGCTAAAGTATTCTTTACCAAAAATTTGAAATTATATGCAAAAGATTTTCCATTAGGAGATGTATCTGCTGAAGAAAAAATTTTAAAATCGGAGTTTTAGAAGAAGAGGTATCGGGAAAAATGTAATTTACTTTTACGTACCCTAGCGGGAAATCTATGCGTAATTAAAAAAATAACTATATCTAAAATACTCTTCGACATAAAGAAATCGAAAGGTAAAAGATATTTTTCAATCTGATGTTCAGAAGCAAATATGTGGAATAAAACGTATTTTTGAATTCGACATCATCTGCATTTACGCCCACTAGCGGCGAAATTGTACATCGTAAAAAAAAAAAACGAAATAAAGGATCATCATTCTCATATTTCAAGCTTCAGAATGCAAAAAGGATTTTTCAAATCGGACTAATAGTTGCAGAGATATCGTGGGTACAGACGGACGGACGGAGAGACAAACCGATAACATAAGCTCGATCTTTTTTGCCAAAGACGTGCTAAAAAGTGATTCTTAAATACTTTCTTTAATTCAATTTCACGTTGAATAAAAATTGAAATCCGTGTTCTCCTAATGGTGAGTTTTTTGACATAGCGTAGAAAGGGAGATTTGAAGCATATATTTTTCCTTTTAACTAAGCACAATTTCCAAGGAGTATATTTTCCTTCAAATTTCTTGAATGCTTCATTGCTTTCAACCCAACTAAAATAAATCACAGAAAATTTTCTAAGAATGTTCGCACAGTGATTTCCCATTACGTTCGCACAGTGATTTCCCATTACGTTCGCACAGTGATTTCTTCCTATGTTTTTTCATGGTTTGGCGTTAGTGGATTACTATTGTAAATCTTCGAATTTTATGAATCGGTCTTCTGATTTCTTTTAATGTCTGGAGATTTAATCTCCGAAATGAATGAGCAGGCATGTAGCTTTAAGAGTGTCCCTACCCTCGAATATCAGAATTTTGAAGAGCAAATTTGAGTGGGTGGAAGCCAGCAAAAGCCTCATGACTATTCAGTACAAACCTCGTCTCTGATAAATATTCATGTTTCTTAACAGTCAAATGCGTGACTGTAAAGAAAAGTCGTATCCTCTTTTTCATTTTATAATATTTTGCTTCCTATTATTATTTTTTTTTCGGAATGATCATCTGGGAAAGAGCGCAGTAGGACACATATCTTCCTTTTTTAATACTTTTTCTATTTGAGCAGCTCGAATGCCATTGAATTCATCTCAAAGAAAAATAAACTCGTGGTATTTAGAAGCGGCGATAATCCATCGACAAGACTAATTTACTGTGGAGTTCCTTGCACGCAATCACTTCCAATAAACTGAGAATGCCTTCTACCTTGACCGGTTTAAAATTCTGCATTCCAAACACATTACTGGAGAACATAGTAACCTTTTGTCTTTGCTGCCGCGGTGTATTCAGCCATCGCATTCATTAGCACAAGAGTAAATGCCATTGTCTTGTCGTTCGCGTTCTACGAACAAGAATATTTCGGTGCCAATACATTCGATAGTATCGTGTTTGCCCTTGTGGTGACAGACCTTAAGGTTACGGTCGTTCAATGAAAACTGGTACGATTTCTGCCGAATCTGCAAACATTGGTGCAACTTAGTGTGAGATATTTCACTCAAGGATATTTTACTGAAATCTGCATGAACTGAAAATGTGTTATCGGAACAAATAAAATATTAATCCCATAACTTCGTAACATTAGGTTAGCAGAGCGATTTCTTCAATAAATATCAGTTACAACGGGGAGTTCCACACAAGTCGTGGAACATTTGTGCTTTAGGCGATGCTATTACGAATATTCGATTTTATAATCAACACTAATGAAATCGTACATTACATCAATGATTTGCGAGTTGATAACGCGTTCGTTTCACGAACTAAGACATCACCACTGAGAGTTTTCATGTTAATCCTACTTGGCACAAGACTTGAAGGATCTGTAAGTGCAATGAGAATCTGGTTTATCGAAAGTTTTTTATTTGAATTAAGTAGTCATTTGATGGCAAATATGATGTTTGCATTGTGAAGTTGCGAAAAGCGGTCAGCAGAAACGAAAGAGACGTAATAAATTTAACGGTTTTGGAAAGAACGGAGGGTGATAACATTTCTATGTTGAATGAATGATTTGGAAAAAACTTTACAATACAAGGGTGGTGAGACGATGATAATGTGATACTGGAAGCTCTAATCACAAATGAAAGTTTGTAAAAGTCATAGTTTTCTTTTAGTTCTAATTGCAGCTTAATTCTGAAATTTGGTTAAATCTCATTAGTGCCAAATGCTTTTCTAGGTCATTTCAAATGAGATTTTTCTGCTAGCTGTTATTAGCAACGGTTAAAAAAATTTCTGGATGCTCCTGGTGCCGAGATATTAATCTAAAAATATGTTGTACGGATGCCATTTTCCTTTCCCTATGCACACGAATCCAAAATTGCAATTTTGAAATTAGAAACTTGAACATCGGTAAATTTGCCTAGCGCGAACTTACCAGATTTCTAAAATTTTAAGAATCAATTATCCGGTTTCTTGGACAATTGTGTTACCAAAAAAATGAACTAAAAAGTCGCAATTATTTATTTTAGAATCAAATTCATTATCGAATAAATTCAACTGTAAAGCTGAGAAAGTTATACGAGGTGTGATCAAACAGGATCCAGACTGGTTGCATAAGTTCCTAATCGGGCGACACAGCAGGAAGCGGTTTGGCACAAGTTGACCTTGGAGCTTACTACGCATGTGCAGGGAGTCACGGCTTCCCTGCTTGCCCGGGTTTTTTTTTTTTTTCAGTAGTGCTTTGCTCTTCCGTGTGTAAAGCTGTTCATTGCATCTGTCATGTCGGAAAAAAATGATCAATGCATCTGCATTAGATTTTGTCTTAAGCTTGGCGAAACCTGCAAAGGTACATACCTATAGTTTCAGAAAGTCTGTCGGGAGGATTTTATGAATCATTCACTAGCTTATGAGGGGTATAAACGTTTTAAAGATGGCCTTGAAAGTGTTGAAGGTGACGAACGGTTCAGGAGACCCGCAACAAGCAATAGTGAAAACAATGCCAAACTTGTGTTGTGCTGAAAAAGTTCCGAAAATTGAATTCTTACGGACGATTTGGGTTTAAGACGCATCTCAGCTAAATTTGTGCCAAACTTGCTCTACGCTGAGCAAAAACAGGCTCGTGTTTCATCTGCTAGTGGCCTGCTTGAGTGCTCTGAAAACGCTGAAAACTGTTTTAAAAACTATCATAACTGGTGATGAATGGGGAGTTTATCGGTACCGCCCCGAAACTAACGCCCGGTCTGCACAGTGGGAAACCCCAAACTCTCCCAGACCCAAAAGCACGACAGGTATGTCAAGACGGTGCTGACTCTCTTGACTGATGTGATTTACTCTTACAGACACAAAAAAGCGCGACAGCAATGTAAAGACGGTGCTGACTGTTTCTTTTTTCGACCAGGAGAGAATTGTGCATAATGAATGCGCTCAATCAGGCTTGGCAATCAACAGGAAGTACTATTTAAAAATTTTGCGGCTTTTAAGGGGCACAGTTCGTCGCAAAAGGCCGGCATTGGATAAGAGTGCGAGTTGCAACTCCACCATAACAACACGCCAGCCCATGCATTGCAACTTCTGCAAAAATTTATTGCTAAGCACCGCAATGCACGGTTATTCCAGCTAGCTACCCTATTCTCCAGTCCTCGCTCACTGCGACATTTTTCTCTTTCTAAAAATCAAATACCACCTGAAGGGAAAACGATTTCAAGATATTGAAGAGATACCATAGAATGCTACGAAGCACCTGTTCGCTAATTCAGAAGATGATTTGAAAAATGCTTCGAGCGGTTTTAAACAGCGCTGGGTTAAGTGTGCAGCTTTAGAAGGGGACGACTTCGAAGGCGATTAAGTTTCAAATCTGTAAGTTTTGCCCTTTTTTTTTAATAATTCAAGTCTGGATATTTTTTATCACACCTTGTATATGTGATTACGCGAATCCGTTGTGCTGCAAATTCAGAGCACTCTGATGAAACCATCATGTAATTTGTGAGCTTACTCAGTCACGTTGTCTAGATTTGCTCATATAATTCAGTATTTTTGATAAATAGGAATTGATTTGTCTTTGGAAAAGCAAATTGGCCGCCCCGGTGGTGCAGTGGTCTAAGCGATGGCTCCTGACCGTTCGTCCGAGATGGGTCCGGGTTCGAATCCCGATGAGGCATGGATGTTGTGTTTGTCTTAAGGCACTGGCTCTCGCCCTTCTCTGGGACCAGTGGCACTAAATTGGGGACGGACGACTGCTTGTAGCCCATCGAGTTGCTCACGGTGGTCATAAAACCCCTATCGAACAAAAAAAAATGCCCCGAAAACTGCATTCTCAAATTTGTTAGTTCGATATAAAGTAGCCTTGTATTATTCGTTTTCCCTTATCTTCAGTTAGCATGAACAAAACTTTTTTTATGATTAAATGCAACATAGGTTAATGTGATTTTTTGCCAAACCACGCCATTTTAAGAGTATTGTTATAATGTATCTAGGAAATGAATTGCAAATAGGGTTAATAGATGTTTCTTTATGGTTCGCAAAATGCATCTCCAATGATATTATATACTAATGGCACGAAGAATGCGTTCTGCTACAGCACGGAAATTGTTTCCGTGGCGTGCGTTGCCGGTATGCAGGGTATGTAAGCACTGTTTATTTCAAAAATCCTTATCACATATTCTTAAATGTCTTACTGTACTTCCATATATGTATTTATTAATATTTTAGCCAACCGCTACCAGTCATACCCAGCAAAAGTAGTCTTGCTGGGCCAGCACTGCCAGCGGTGGCCCAACACTATGTTGCCGCAGCCCAACCGTCAATAAAATGTTCCGGCGGCCACCACATGGGCCAGCAGTCGGACAGCAGTGGACCAACAGTGGCCTTTCAGCAGCCCTGCAAGCATGTGCCATATATGATGGATGCCCTAGTCCGCTAGTTTCACGACAGTGGCAGCAGTCAATCACATGAGGTAACTGATAGCTTGCCGAATTTTGTCCGCCAATTTCACAGTAGTAGCTATAAAAAAAGTAAAGGATAACCACAGTTTCCCAAAGCAACAACTACTGGTAATTTTTCGCCTTACGAAACTTCTGTACTACAGCTCTGCGTTGGGGAAATTTTTTTAACAGGTCCTGAAAAAAACGCCCGTTTAGATCTGGGTGGAAACGAAACAAGGACTGTCTGCGTAGGAAGCGGGCGCTCTAGCAACTGGACTGGTTTGCCACTCACGAGTATTTGCGTAAAGCTAAGGTTCTTTCCTGCGGAATGTGTAATATTGTGAGGTATTTTTCGTAAACGTCAGTTTCATATAATTCATAAATTTATTTTTTCAACGTAACGATTGTTTTTGTTTTTTTTACCTTAAGGGAACTTCACTCATTTTCAACGAGTGTACCAACTTAAAGACGCTTTCCAAAGTTTCGTGCTGTCCTTGTCGTCTTGAAAGGCGATTGTGGAATTAATATATTTACCCGTTCATGTCACATTCTGTTACATTTTTTGCGTTGTATCTTTCCTTACCGCTGTCCAAAGTTACATTTGTTTTAAAGAGGAAAGATATTTTATGTTACTTCTCGTTATTTTTAGAAGTGAATTCCTCAAGTCTTGTGTATTCAGCCCATGGATGAGTACATTAAATCCACAGAGCGTTGCTTTTATTTATTTTTTTCAAATAATTGATAAATCTTGTACGCGTATAATTCTTTTTCCCCCTCAAAATAACGTTTTTTTAATGTTTTTCCAGGACTTTTGTTTCAGGTGGTTTAGTGTTCCTTAAAACGAAAGCTTACACAAAAATAATTTCTTGTTATTCATGGGAATGGAGTGAGTGTATTTCATGGCTGTAATCTAGTATTTCAACGCTTAATCTGATATCTTCGTCGACGTGGCATTTCATTATAGGTAATTAATTCGCCTCTCTATATATGACTTTTTTTCTTAACATCCACTAAAATAACAAAATGGTGATAGCGTCGCCTTCAACTAGCTGTTACCACGAGAGACACAGCACGTGTTGCTTCTACGCATGCACAGTCCCGTTGCTTCCACCTCGTGTTGGAGCTGCATCGGTTATCAGCTACGGGCCACTAGTGGCACTTGCTTGGACGCCCGCAATTCACGGCGATGCTGCAGGTCCACCAATTACTGCCAACTGATAGCGTTGCCACCAACGGACCGCTACTGTTCCGTGAGCGGCAGATTTCAGCCAGCAGTGACCCATCACTGCCAACTGGTGGCCAGCAGTTTCCCAACACTTGTATTTTTGCTGGATAATGGCGGTTTGAAAAGAGAATGAGATTAAATGCATTCAGTAGCAGTTAAATTGCTACATTCTTGGTGAATGTGCGCTGTTCATACTGTGGAAGCAATTTTTTCTGCTGGTATGTGTTATGAACGTATAGTTTACCGTTTCAATATGGTTTACTCCACGAGTTAGCGCCACACAAAGCTGACCATGCCAGATTATTTTTCAGATTGGCAAAGGTTAGCTCTTTGGAGAAATTAACCAACTGCCTCCTTAATAGTCATAGCGAAATCCAAACCAATTGGAAATTGACGTGTTTCCGTAGTGAGTGTTAAATTGATTTCCACCGGCCTTCCCGGTGGTCGAGTGGTACGAGGCGTTATTTCCAATGCAGTATCCGAGATGGGTCAGAGTTCTAATCCAGTGTGAGGTATGGATTTCGCTCTTGTCTCACAGCACTGACTCTAACCCTCCTCTAAGGTCGGCGGACTCAGATTTGGGACCGCTGACTACCTACACCTCATAGCGTTGCTCATAGTGGCAGTTAAACATTCAAACATAAAACAAAAATATTGTTCTCCACAATTTAACGAAATACGTCGTTTAATTACTTTCAAATTTAATTGTTTTCGAAAGGTCGCTTATGAGCGACATAATAGCATGAACATTCCTGACGTAACATTTTCGGCTTTGTGTTTCCACATTACTGTTGAAACGACTTTGATCACGTGACGTAACGCAGATCTGATGTTAGCTCAGAATACGTTCGATGACATGATGTCATCACACGAATTCACGCAGGTGTTGGAAAAACTTTACTACGGCAGCAAAGCACATTCACGTACGCAGTTGCAATGGATATTATGTAAGAACTACACGCTTTCCTTGGGAAATGTCTGTAGGTTTTAAGATAAATAAAACATTAAGTTTGAATGAAACAACTTGGCAATCACTTTCATTTCTTAGCTACTGCACAAATGCCAGAATCACACACTGGAATGGCAGGCTTCGCTTAACCTGTAACGGAGTCCATCATTTTATGGGACCTATAAAATAGAAATCGGTTGTACAGAGAATAAAGCCCTTACATCATCTTTCTTGAGCTATGAATTGTCTCCATAGCAATACAGTTCAAGTTAAGCTCTACTGTCTTATTTTTTAAGCCATGCATTTAGACAAAACTTACAATACTCGCACACCTATTGGTGTATATATATTAAATACGTGGAGATAATGTAAATGGACGATGTCATCGCTCTTTCCACGTTATTTTATAAACAACGCATAGCGACTGAAAAATTGTATTCCGGCACCGCTGCGATCAAACCCCAGAACTCTCGATAACTAGTCGAGTGCGTTCGAATTTACGCAACGGCGCCAACAATTCGCAGCGCCATTCGTGGTTTATCAGTCAGTATCTGACTACATGAATACGTATTGATGGTCTCAGCAACTGAGATGTTGTCATCTGGTGGCATTTAACGCAACAGCTATTTAATTGTAGCTGATAAATTCAAAGGGCGATAGAAATGGCTAATATATATCAAATACGTGGAGATAATGTAAATGGACGATGTCATCGCTCTTTCCACATTATTTTATAAACAACGCATAGCGACTGAAAAATTGTATTCCGGCACCGCTGAACTCTCGATAACTCGAGAGTTCTGGGGTTCCATCCCAGCGGTGCCGAAATACAATTTTTCAGTCGCTATGCGTTGTTGTATTCCGGCACCGCTGAACTCTCGATAACTCGAGAGTTCTGGGGTTCCATCCCAGCGGTGCCGAAATACAATTTTTCAGTCGCTATGCGTTGTTGTATTCCGGCACCGCTGAACTCTCGATAACTCGAGAGTTCTGGGGTTCCATCCCAGCGGTGCCGAAATACAATTTTTCAGTCGCTATGCGTTGTTGTATTCCGGCACCGCTGAACTCTCGATAACTCGAGAGTTCTGGGGTTCCATCCCAGCGGTGCCGAAATACAATTTTTCAGTCGCTATGCGTTGTTGTATTCCGGCACCGCTGAACTCTCGATAACTCGAGAGTTCTGGGGTTCCATCCCAGCGGTGCCGAAATACAATTTTTCAGTCGCTATGCGTTGTTTATAAAATAACGTGGAAAGATCGATGGCATCGTCCATTTACACCTATTGGTGTTTACGTAAAAAACTATTCCTGCTATTGAACATGTGTTCACTGCTGAATGTATGTGAGTAAGAGCTCAGTCCTGAGTGTATGGGCTGTTACTGCTGCTGGGTAAGTGTTCACTGCTAAATGTTTGATATCTCTTTCGATATTTTTCTTGTGTTTCAGAGAAAACACAGCTTTGCTCATTATATCTCTCCGTGTTTTAAAAAAATCAATTTACTTTCATTCTATTATTCGATATAATATTTTAAGTTCAGCAAATAGAAATGCAGCACTTTCTATAATCTTTATGCATTCCATTCTTTACTTGTTTATGCTATCTAGTAAAATACTTTATACTACATTATACTAGATAGCATAAACAAATAAAGGTAATACATCGGTTTTTCCGTATCCAAAAATGGACTAGGCAAAATATATTTGCATTACGATTTAAATTTATAATCCCTTCGAAATAAACATTAATATGAATTTTAGCAATGATACGCGTTACGTTTTAGCTATACTAATAACTCCATGAGGACAACTATAATCTTCGCGCGATACTACGGATGCAAGCAGATAAAAAATCTAAATAGAAACAAAATTTGAAGTTATTTAAATGTTTAATGTAATACCAAAATACTGAGCCATCATTCCAATATCTATACTAAAACCGAATTCAACTGCTTTCGCTTTTAGCACATCTCTTTAAAGTGAAAAAATAATACATCAAAATTAAGGCATTATTCTTCGCATATTATCGAAAAGGATAAATTTAGAAAATTATCTTTCATGCAAATTGAGCAGTGATGAATAGCAATGCGGTACCACAGAAAATCATTTATATTCAGAGATATAACAGTGGCTTTTCCTATCATGTAATTAAAATGCAGTTAGATGAATATCCCTATCTCTAGCTGAAAGGTCATTCTGGTAGTATACGAAAAACAAAAGTGATTCAAGAGAAACAAACCCAATTAGGCAATGAGTGGGTTCCTCATCCGTTGTTTTAATGAAATTAAGAGCAACAACAAATTTGCTACTTGGAGAAATAGCAGGTATTAGTGCTCGTGAAACAAAAGTGTATTGCTCCTACCTTTTGGCTGCGTTACATTAAATTTAATAAATTTCTGATTACTTCGGTACCTTCAGATTTGCTGCTATGGCAGTTGATTAGTGCTTGCATTCTTAGGTTTTGCACATCACATCAGATTCTTCCAACACAAAGTTCTTGATGGCATTATCACTTTATATGCAATGAAGTAATTTATGTGCTGAAAGTAGATAATTTAGTGCAGCATCTTACAAACTTTCCATTTCAATAACATTCATGTGCTTAAAATGTGTTCTCTGACCTTCACGCAGCAAAGCAAAAAATATATATATATTTTGCTGTAGAAGGTCATGTAAAACAGCACACAGTAAATAAGACTTTACTTTTAATTTAATAGGACATTTTCACCATTGACTTGTGCTTCAAGGCTTCAAATCTTTTAGTACTACTTAGATCTGGAACAGATTTGTATTATTTTATGAAAATCTGGGGCGTAAATGGGATGTTCTGAAAACTAACACTTTTAAAATGCGTTAAAATCATTCAAAAACACACTCCAGCTATTCTAGAAAATTGTTAGATTGCAGTTGTTGTTTTTTTTACTTATATTTATTTATATGGGCTTTAACCAGGCTTCCTTCCCTAATTTTGGGCCACAGGTTCCAGGGAAAGAAATGAGCTAGTGACCAAGTAAAGCAGACCACCCAAGGGCGCCCAGATGGGGGCTGGAGCCCCCTCCCCCGTTGGTATAGCCAATTTTTTTATAAATTTAAAATACTAAAATAGACGAAACCTTTTTTTAAAGCATTTTTTAAAAATAATAAGATATTAATGATTGATTGTATCATTTTATTTTTGTTGTATTTTAGTATCTTGTACATTTACTAAAATTTTTGACAGCCTTGAAGGAGGTAAGGATTTTTCTTAGCCCCCCCCCCTAAAAGTACTCATATGGGCGCCACTAAAACCTCCCATGCCTAATCCAAGGCTCGAACCCGGGCTTATCTCGGGCGATTGGGTAGAAGCCAGTGCGTAGAACAATAAACCATCAGGGAGGAGTTATTTTCAAATAAAACTATATATTGTATTGTTATTAAATAATTTATGTTTACTAGTACGTACAGTAAAGAGCAGAAGCAACTTCACGAGCTAGTGCTTTAACAAAGAGAAGATAGTCAGTGACACCATTTTCTAATAAACTTCTTTATGGAACAACGGTAACTCAGCGTTCTTCTCCCGTACTTTTCAATTAAGAGCAACTGTCACATCCATTTCATTTGCTGACATGACTATTAGCTATATGCACGTATACAATCAGGAAAGTAGACTACTGTTTGTGAAAATTGAGACATGTGGGGCTGCTGGTATTATCTTGAAACTTATAGGATATGTACAACAAGTTAGGACACCCTATGATTAAAATGTAGGTAAAAATGCTCATGCGGTATCGAACCAACGTCCTCTGAAATGTTCGGTCTTGGACTTAAAGAGTTGCCTCAAAGGAGATATTGCAATAAGCGAATAGCCGTAATTCAGTCAAAAGGGTGTTTCTTGGGTCTTATTATGTCCGTCGCCGAAGAAGATCGCAACACCTGTCGGTCTTTCAGGGAGAAAGAATTGTTGGGATCAGAGAACCTGGATTTCCCTAAAGCGAATTTGGCACTCGTACGGGACGAAATGATAGTAAAGTGATGCGAACGCTGCGTCAGTGGACTGATGAGGCTCGGACGCACAGAGATCCTGGAAGTGGGCAACAAAATCGCACGACTGCAGGGGATGACAGACATCTCTACCGCATGGCAGTGACAGATCGCACACCGATATCCACGGTGTTCTTGCAGCAGTGGAACACTGTCACAGGTCAGGGTTTATCCTTCTGTACAGTTCAACGACACTTACTCAAGAAAAGACGTCGCTAGCAGCCCATTGTTGCGGATTCATTTGACTCTCAACCCCAGACACCTCAGGCTACAATGTGGTCTCGAACACAGACACTGGTGCTCTTATTGGCAACATGTCGTGTTTTCTGACGAGTCACGAGTCCCTTTGCTGCACCATGATTGTTACATATGTGTTCGAAGGCGTCGTGGTAAACGACACCTTGCAGGGTGCATTTTGCAACATCATATGGGCCCAACGCCAAGTTTCATGATTTGGGGCGCCATTGGATTCAATTCGCGATCTCCTCTGATACATATTGAGGGAACCCTCAATAGCCAGCGATACGTCAGGGATGGTTTAGAGGCAGAGGTGATACCCTTCCGTCAGAGTTGTCCTGGCGCTGTATATTTCTGCAAGACAATGCTGGGTCTCATGTGGCCCTGAATATCCAAGACGTCTTCCATGCACGGCAGATACCGCTTCATCCCGGGCCTACCCGTGCGTCCGTTATGTCCCCGATCGAAGACGCCTGGGACATGGTAGCTGAGCGAGTGGCCCGTCAAGCGCCTTCGTCAGTCACCATAATGTATACTGCTATTACGTAGAAGCAGCGTTGCATACTATTATCCAGAACGATATCAAAATCCTCTTCCATTCAATCCGAGTAGATGCTGTTATTTTTGCTCGAGGTGGCTTCACACGATACTATGTTTTGAAGCGAAAACGACCTTTATAGCTCTACAATGTAATCAGTTATCTCCTGTAACACACAACAAAATATTTCAATTATATGTAAGTACATAACAATATGAATAAGTACATAAAATATGCAAGTGCAAAGCATCTCAGTTTTTCATGAATATAAACACACGTATAACTTCATACATGAAAAAGACATGCTTATTGAATCACGTCAAATCTATCTATCCGTCTGTTTGTTTAAACGCAAACTGTTTTTATTGAATATATGCGTACGTTGATATTTTTATTTTTCCCTTTATATGAGTTTCTAAACGACAGATTTTGAAACCTTTGTGAAAGGGAGAGATCCTATTTTTCACAAAATTTTGCATGCGTTTGCAGTTTTTCTTTTACCATGAGTGATTTTTCAAGTACGAGGTACATGCCTATACTTTTATTTGACATGACATCTGACTTTTCGAAGACATTCAAAAATTTGAGTGTGCCAGACGTAAGTCTGAACATGATTTTTCTACCTTCGCTTTTCCTTAGTGCATAGTATTTTCGCAGTTTCATTTTGTCACATGTACGTTTGAAAAAAACGGATAGGATTATTTCCTTTCTAGGTGGAGCACAAGACAGCCAAATTAAACTTTATTGTAGAATTCATTGATCTGTGATTTAAAAAAAATTCTTTCTGGGAGTTTTCTTTTATTTTTATGGTGTCTCTATTGGTAGGAGACGAATTGGAAGCATTTTTCCAGGTTCTGGTAGAGACAAACATTCTCAAAAATTGTCATACAGTTTTTTTTCTTACGAGAACATTATTACCATAAGTGTGGCATTAAGGCATATTTCGCAATTATGAAGTTAAGTTACAAGGGTTTTTGCATCTGAAAGAGCTAAAATAAAGGCTCTCACAGTTTTTTCAACAAAATGTTTCGGCAGAAAGCCCGTAATGTATCACGTAGCTCAAAAAAAAGAATTCGATATCATTAAAAGCGAACGTAATATTTCTTCCCGTGAAAACATGTCCTGAAACTGGAATAATCTCAAACATCCTAACTTGAAGCCTATCCTTCTTTTAGTTGAAAATTTGATGTTTTTAAATTATTTTTAATGCGTTTCACCAACAACGGTCTCCATATGTGCAGAATCCCTTCACAATGTAACAAGTTCCAGTTTACCCATTTTGCTGCATTGGTCTATATACACTGGTGGAAATGGAAATTGGTGGACCCGGAAAGAATGGTAAAGGATTCCGGGTCCACCAGCGGTGGTCACTATTGGACACCGAAGTAATTGGTGGAATTGTATGAAACTTGGTAGATAGGTACAGAGTCCTAACTACAATAAACGAAACCAAAATGTTGTGAATAAGCTCAAGTTTATTACTGTTCGGCACATGTTTCAGTAGGAAGTATGCCCACCAAGAACAGCTCCGCACTCGATCTTGGATCCTTGCCGGCATGGAATCAATAAGTATGTGGTTGTAGTCTTGGGGTATGTTTCTTCAAACTTCCATAACGTGTTCAGTTAATTCTTTTACAGTTTGCGCTGGGTGGCGACGTATCGTAATGCTTCTATCCATGGCATACCAGACGTGCTATATGGGGGACAAATCTGAGATGCGCGAAGGGTAATCCACGATTGTGGACCTTACAAGTCTTGTCTTGTGATGGCCGCAGTGTGTGGATGGGCATTATCCTGTGGAAGAGGTCATTTGGGATGGTAGCCATGAATGTTATGACAACAGGTTGTATCACCCTGCCCACATATTGACGGGCAGTCATGGTGCCTTCAACAGTACCAAAGGAGTCCTGTTGTCATAACTGATATCGCCCCAAACCATGACTTCAGGTGTTGGACCTTTGTTGCGCTCTGAAATCACAGCAGCGTTGGCCCTTTCTCCACAACGGCCTCGGATATGTTGTCAATTATCACTTTGGCCCAGACAGAATCGGAGCTCGTCGCTGAACACAACTGCACGCCATTCACGTGTCCAGTTGCGTCTAGCATTGCACTAGGTGAGCCGTTGTTGGCAGTGGAATCGGGTTAACGGAATACACTGCATGACTGTACGAGAATGCAACCTAGCATCAAGCAATCGGTTGACAATTGTCCGTGGGGTTACACTGACTGTTAACACTGCTCGGATATGTGCTGCGGTCGTCCGCGTGTCCGCAACTGCCAGCCGAACAATATGATCGAAGTCACGTGGTGTCGTTCTCCTTCGTGGAGCTGTGCCAGGTCTGTGCCAGGTCTCACACCTTCCAGCGCCCACTCTGTCACCACTCTCCGCACTGACATGACACTACCGCCCGGCCCATCCGTTGGCCGATTTCACGATACGAAGACCCCATTTCAGACATACCAATGATGCGACCTCGCTCCAAGTTCAACATGATGTAGGTGTATGGAGTGATCACTCTACGACGTGGCATAGCTGGTTATCGGCAACCTGTGGTCAAAAAACGACCTTGTGACATCACACAATTAACGACTTATGAACGAAACAACATGCCAATTTTGCATAACAAATCGGCGCATAATTTACATATCACTACATCTACTTCTTCCACATTTTAATCATTCAATACCCGTGCTACGGAGATACTTTGGTCAAAGTTTCATGCAATTCCACTGATTCCTTGTGGGTGTATCACTTTCCATTTCCACCAGTGTATTTCTTCATGGGATCTGCATTACATAGATACTTAATTGCTCCAGGGAAAATGTGTTTTCAATTTTAGTGATTCTAAATTAAATAAAAGCAAATACAAGTAATAAAATGTACAATGTGCCCTTGACTTTCTTGAAATGTCAGGGTAATGATGAAATCTGGTTAATTTCAGAAGGAACCGTGCTATTATCGTTGTGATCTTAATTTTAGTCTTCATTACTTTCTTATTTCGTGCTTTTTATGTATTCATTTCTCGCGCACCTCTGAGTGCTGCAAATAAAGTTTTTTGCATGTTATTACACTACAACGAATCTAAGAATACGTGAGGTAGATATGTTTAGCGATCCCACGAGCTTAGCAGTCAAAAAGAAATCTTTCATTTATCGTTCAGAGTTACTGTTTTCAAATATTTGTTGCATGCCAATGATGCGACCTTCCTATTTCACTTTGGACTCGTACTTCATCTTCGACCCATCAAATATTAGCACATATACACGCCCACACGACAAAAAAAATGGGTCGTTATAATTCGCGCCTATTCCATCGCTGGATATGTCACTTTTTTTTTCGCATTACTTTTTTTTTCTCTGTGATGCCCTGTGCGAGTATCTGACGGTAGTGAAAAGATCGTTCTTTTTTAATTTGGAAGTACCAAACTAACCGAGGTACGTGGGAGGAGAAAACATTTATAGTTAGAACTAGCAAATTTCCTTTTCTTTAATGAAAATAGTAAACGTATTGGTTTTATATAGTGAACTAATTTTCATCCAAATATTCTCAAATAATCTAATTCGATGAAATACTCAACCTTAAGGAATAAAACTTTAATACTGAACTTCAATACTAAATGATTAAATTCCTGATGTGAGTGAAATCCTTTGTATTTATAAATGAAAATATCAAATACTAAAGTATAATTCTTATTTGAAATATAATTAAGAGGTAACAAGAAGTCTTGGCGAGATTCAATAACCCCTTGAAATTTCCTATACACTGAATTGATTCACTCTGTAATGTCTTCTTTTGAATGTAAATGTGTTTTAGCTGTCAGTTTGAAGACAGCACCTAAAAACATCCACCGCTTATGCAGAACCGTACAGCCCGTAAGGTGCGAACGGCCCTTAGGATCTAGTTTGACCTTCCTTTAAGTGTCTGTATTTTTATGTAAATTTGGTTTCTCCTTATTAAACGTTTTCTGATTTAACGACACATTACCTTCTCCGAATAGTTTTCTGATTTCGCATCACTGACGGTGACTAAAATGACAATATTATTATTGTAAAAGGGAAGATTTACGTAAACATCAATCAAGTGCTTCAATGATTTTTAAACGAGTAGTTTGGAGATGTTAACGATATGTTTCAATCAGAAGTGAGGTAAATAGCTGCTGAAAGGAATTGAGATAACATTTTGATATTCTATGTTTCAAAGAACAATTTAGTAGGTTGAAGTGCTTCCTGATAACAGCATGTATTGTGGTCATGTGACTATATTTGAACCTTGTGCCGCAATGATGTGCTATTAAGAAAAATAAAACTTCGATATTTGAAGTTGTACATGCTGTTTAGTTATTCAGTAACTCTGAACCGTTTAATCTAATTCTACAGAGGTGTTTAGATAGAGACACTTACAAACGGATAGTTAAGCTTGAAACTTAACAGCCTGCCACTACTACGAGCAACGAGTAAAACATAACCTTAAAATTTGACAAAGTAGCTTAAGTCAATAAGTGATTTTCTGATCTTCATATTTTCACAGGGCCAAACCAACATGTTTTTACGACCTCATATGCTAATTCTAGGTTATGGTGTACCACGTTAGGGAAAATACGTGAATCAGTTACTTACGTCCAGACAAATTGAAATCATTGCTTACAATGTGTGGCTCATAAATCGACCAAAAAGCCTGTATCGCAAGTCTAATCATGGTGTAATCAGATGAACTGAGTGCGTGAGAGAGAAGACCCTGCTCGCTTTGGGTTGTAACTGCTGATAATCTGCATGAACTACCTCAGTACACCCTATGTAGAAAAAAGTCTCCGGACATGGGGCAAAATGGAACATTCCAATAGATCACGTGCGAGAGATTGCCTTTAAAACTACGGGTAAGCTTCTCAGGCGTTGTGTATCGTCTGCTCGTGAGACATGGCCAAGCGTGTTGATCTTACAAACTTCAAACAAGTGTTAATTTAGGATGTCATATCGCTAACCTGTCCGTACGTGCATTTGCAGAACAGCAACATGCACGAATGACTCGTTATTGGAAAATAGAAACTTGAGGGGCTTATGAGTGTCAAGAAGCTTTTAGGAAGGCCAAGTAAGTTGATGGAAAGTGACAAGATAACTTTGAATTGTGTCGTCCGTGGGTGTCGCCATTCCTCTGCACAAATCATCACCAAATAATTTCAGGATTCAACACGGGTGACTGTGTGCGCTATGACAGTTCGTAAGGAACTGCGCACGTTACATTTCCATGGCCCAGTTGCAGCATACAAACCGTTAGTAACTCGTAAGAATGCCAGTAAGCGACTTGTTCCGTGCAAAGCACATCGTCCATGGTCTCTAAACCAATGGAAACGAGCGTTATATAGTAAGGAATCGCGTTATAGAGTAAGGAATCGGGTTATAGAGTGAGGAATCGCGTTATAGAGTGAGGAATCGGGTTATAGAGTGAGGAATTGCATTATAGAGTGAGGAATCGGGTTATAGAGTGAAGAATTGGGTTATAGAGTGAGGAATCGGGTTATAGAGTGAGGAATCGCGCTACACTGCTTTTAAATCCGATGGTCGTTGCTGGGTGTGGCGGATGGCAAGTCAACGGTATCTGCCAGAATCTGTCATCCAAACAGGTTAAATTTGTGAGTGGCAATGTCATGGTTTGGCGATGGTTCTTGGGGTATGGACTCCGACAGTCATTAATTGTGGATAGAAACATGAACGCCACGAAGCACCGGGACATTCTAGACAACGCCGCACTTCCTTCACTTTAACAGTTTTACGGAGACGGCCATTCTTGTTTGAACAAGACAAAGCGTCGTGCAATAAAGCACGTTTCATTTCGACAAGATTTGAGGAAATGGTTGTACAGAATTTCTAGTGGTCAGCTGGAAACCCCAAACTCAATCCTATAGAGGCCCTTTGGGATGAACTTGAACATCGGATTCCGGACAGTACGACACGTCCAACTTCTGCGTCTGAACTGACCACTGCTTTGGAGGAGGAATGGAACAATATACCTGCGACTACTTATCAGAATCACTTTTAAAGTGTGCCATGGAGAGTTCAAAATGTAGCTGTGGCCAAAGGTGGACCAACTCCTTCTTAATTTTGCCATAAGTACAGTATTGTTTAAAAATTACTGCTGTTTGGAGACTTTTTGCCATAGTGTGAAAAAGTCTCCGGACTCCACGAAGTACAGGAACATTCTAGACAACGCCGTACTGTCTACACGTATCCGTTTTACAGAGACAGGCCATTCCTGTTTCAGAAAGACAAAGCGCCGTGCCATTGAGCAAGCTCTAGTTTAATTTTTAATGACTACTGCATTTACAATAGAGACGTGTAATGCAACTCATAGATTGATCTGCTGACCGTTTGATTAAGTAAGTGCACCTACAGAATGGTATTGTCCGGTCTTTTGTTAAAAAGGAGCATGCTATGTTACCATTTTGTCCATCCGTTTGTGGATATGTATCTCTAAAAATATTAGTTCGATTTGAAAAGTTATTTTTGCATAGAGAAGCATGAAATATGAGAATGATGGTTCTTGCTTTCGAGGTTTTCTATAATGTATAACTTCGCCTCTGGAGGGCGTAAATTCAAATGCTATCGACTTCAAAATACATTTTATTCAATATAATTGCTTCTAAAAGTCAAATTGAAAACATTCTTCCATTCGATACCATTCAAAACGTAGACTATTTTGTGTACGGTTTTGTTTAAAATAATGAATAGTTTTTCTGCTTGGAGTGTTCAGTTAAATTGAGATTTCCCTGTATATTTGTTTCTGAAAGTCCAATTTGAAAACGTCTTTTCGTATCAGATAGAACGCCTGGTGAAAATGTTTACATATAATTTCAAAATTTTGTGGAGGATGATTTGCCCACTAGAGGCGTATAGTTTTGTTCCTGATATACTTGCGGCAATATCTGCGCTTGCAAACTCGGTTTATGAAAATCTTTCGCGGTCAGATACCACTCACCACGAAAAGCGTTTTGAAAATACGTTGTGCTTAAAATACTGCATAACTTTTCCGGCATAACTTTTCGAGGTATATCTGTTTTTATCCGCATCTCAGCTTCTAATTGTCCGATTTGAAAAATATTTTCTTTGTCAGAGAGCGCTTCGGGTGCGACATATTTTATATATAATTTGAAAATTTTCTTAATGCACAAGTGTGCCAGTAAGAGGACATAAATTCACGTTTCCGTTTGCAGTATATTAGCAGTAACATCTACGCGTATAAAAATCTGATTGTAAAAATTATTTCTTCGGTGAGATACAACTAACTGCCAAGACATTGTTTGCGCATTTACTGCCAAAAATAGTTCACAATTTTGCAGCTAGGGGAGCAAATATCTTATCAGTTTTTTGTTAATATCTCTGATTTTAAAAGTCCCTTTCAAAACTTCTTTGAAGCCATAGACTTGTCCCTACGTGTGTGGTTTTATAGTTCAAACACCACACAAGTAGTAGCAAAGTTTTCTTTGTGGAACACTTTATATAAACTAGTGTCGTTTATTAGCTCAAAGTTCTGGGGCTAGGTGGTGTTGGTGTGTTTTTCTGTTTCATTCATTATTGTACGCTGTTCGTTACAGTAAAAATGAATTCTTTACTTATTGTACGCTGTTCGTTACAGTAAAAATGGAGAATCTTATATTTTAAAGATAGTTCATTGTTTACCTGCTAGGGGACAGAAATTCTAAAACCTTTTTCTCGCTATCTCTGCGTTCAAGAAACGTATTTGAAAAAATATTTTTCTTTAATATGGCTTTTGCTGCGGAGAATACATTTCATATATTTTCTGCTTTTCCGTTCAATTTTTTTTTGCTTTGGGAGTTAAGTCGAAATATGCTATCTTCTATATGGGTTCTTCTGACAGCTTGTTATAAAAATTGCTTTGTCTCTGATATGTTTCTGCGGCGAAAAGAATGTTTTTGAGCACAATTTGTAAATTTTCAAAACAGACTTTTCAAATGCTAGAGAGGGGAAAAGGCAGTAACTGTTTATGTTTTTAAGTTTTTATCGTTTGTAGAAATGCAGTTGATTTTGACGCAGGACTATATCTAACTCCGCGAATAGTATGGGGCGACTTACGGCGGACCGCCTACGACAAAAAATGGGCCCCAATTGATAACATTATAGCATTAACAATACGTGTCGCACGCTGATCGTGCTACCATATTCGTAAACAGCATGGGAGTCCAATTCGTGTACTGTGCAATACATTGTGCGAGCGACGATCCCCATGTTCCTTTGCGAGGGGGAGATGATGCAATACTTCTGGGGGTGCCGCCGCGTTCGACTCAGTCTATCTCGGCAACCGTTAGCGCAACATGACTGTACGTGGTATCGTTTTAAAGTTCTCGACGAGATCTATTCAAAGATAGTGGTTTAAACTGAACATTTAAAAAATAGTTTTCTTGAGGACCGGAGAACACTTTTGAAAATATTGCTGTTTATCTGGACAATCGTGAGCGCAAAGCGACTGTGCGTGGTATCATTTAAAAGCTCTCGATGAGATCTGTTCAAATATATTAAGAACATATCGCAGTGGTTTAAACTAAAATTAAAAAAAATTGTTTTCGTGTGAAAGGGTTAACATTTTCGACAATGCCTCGGAATTCGCAGAATGAATGCATGCAAAATGGGAAAAAATCATAACGAGAGGCAAGAGCAAGTGATAAGGAATGAATGTAAAACGCCCAAGAAGACTGCAGTCCAACAGATTAGAGAGTATCGAGAATCATTTCAAGATCTAGCTCATTTCAACTCTCCAATATACAAGTCATGTCCTACGTTCCAAACTGGCGGCTCAATCAGAACTGAGCCTACCTGATTTTTTGTTTTGTATTCGGCTTCATTGACTATTAATAACTTTGAAATATATTTAATCGTTACGGAAAAGATTACAAAGACATCAACTAAAAATTCGGTATCATTTTTTTTTATTAGAGGTTTAAAGATCACCGTGAGCACCTCGATGGGAGCACCTGGATATCAATAATTTAGGGTCACTGATTTCAGGGAACCGAAACACAACATTCAGGCCTCACCGGTATACGAATCCGAACCCATCTCAGACAAATGGTCAGAAGCAGCGCTTAGACCACTGCGCTACCGGGTCGGCTTAAAGCACTTTGTTTAGTGTCATAAAATACGTTATTCCTAACTGGTATGTAGTGAATAAAATTTTATAATACACTCACCGGCAATGAAATTTGCGCACCTAGAAGAAAACATGCTACAACCGCGAAACTTTGCAAATAACTAGAGTGCGTGCTGGTATGCAAGTGATCCACGTTTGGTGCAACTGCGATCCACGTTTGGTGGACCTCCCACCCTGTGGTGGAGTTGCAAGCACGAACAGGCAGTGATCCACGTTTGGTGGACCTCCCACCCTGTGGTGGAGTTGCAAGCACGAACAGGCAGCCTAATAAATCGGCGTGTAGTCGATGCCCCAACAATGCGAAAAGCACCAATCGACGCAGTCAAGAGTACACAGTGACAAGAATGCCAAGTAGACGCCAGAGACGTCTATTTACTCAACTTACGGACTTTGAGATAGGCCTGATCATCAGTCTGAAAACAGCCTGGTGGTCTGCGCGTCGTATGGCATCCCACGTGGATCGTTCTGACCATACCGTCCGACTGTGTTGGGAGCAGTGGACACATTATGGTACTGCTACACAGCGGAGCTCCTCAGGACGGACCAAGAAGACCACCGGTAGAGAGGATCGACGGATTGTGCGCCAAGCATGAACGGATCCCAAGAGGACCCGATCCACTATACAGGCAGATGTAGAGGCTCCTGTGTGCCCAGGAACCATTTGCCGACGCCTCGCGGACGGAATCTGCGATACCAGCGCCCCTTACGTGTACTGCCATTAACACCGTAACATCGCCGGCTCCGTGTGCAGCGGTGCCAGGCCAGAGCGATGTGGAACGCCACCGACTGGCGACGTGCGTTGTTTACCGATGAGTGGCGCTTCGTTTTGGGGACAAATGATCATCGTGTCCGGTTATTGAGGTCCCCGGGTCAACGGCACAATCCCGATCTCGCGTCGTGTGCCACTGCAGGCATTATGGTCTGGGGAGCCACAGCCTACGATAGCCGATCAGCTCTAGTATTGGTACGTAGATCATTGACGGGCCAGCGGTATGTGGATGAGATCCTACTGCCCCATGTGCTCCTATTCCTGGCCGGGATTCCAGATGCGTTACACCAGCAGGATAATGCCCGCTCCAACACGGCTCGGGTTGCACAGGACTGTCTACGTCATGTCCAGACACTTCCATGGCCTGACCGCTCCCCGGACATGTCCCCTGTCTAGCATGTGTGAGACCAGTTGAAACGCCAGCTGACTCCGTGCCACACTATTGAGATTTGGAGCACACCGTCCAACATGTGTGCGCCAGTCTGCCGTAGGACAACATCAGGCGTCTGTTCGCCTCCATGCCGGACCCTATTGCAGCATGTATCGCCGCCCGAGGCGGTGCGACGTGCTATTGAAGATGACCGGACTGCGTGCCACATATCCCTCTGTTTTTGTCCTGCACCTCTGTTTTTGCCATCATGTGCATCGTTCATCTATATCGTTACGTCCATAAAATTTCAGTTCAATCCGATGCTTCCTTCTTGGTGCGCAAATTTTATTGTCCGTGGTGTAGGTAAACCAGGAAAATCAAAGGCGAAGAAAAGAAAATCATGTTAATTAAATGTTACTCAATATGTATTTTCATAGTCCCCGAGTTTAACGCCCTGGTGGTAAAGTGGTTTGAGGCGCTGGATGTCCGCGAGGTGCCCGGCCCCAAGTCTCTGATGAGGCATGGGTGGTGTGTTTGCTGGCGCTGGTGTCGTCCTTTCTGGGAAACCAATATCCCTAAATTTTAGACAAGTGACTGCTCATACTACTAAAGTGGTCCACACATACACACACTTGAGTGTCAAGCAAGGGTGGGAAGATTCAGCGCTGACATCCTGGGGTCTGAGTTTTGGCCACAGACTGTCGTCATTCTTGAGTGACACTTCTGTGAAACACGTCTCATTTTCGTATCCTTTAAAAAATGAAAATGATTTATTTCTGATCAGAAAAGCGTCAAGTTTTATCTATGTCTCTTTTGATAAATTAAAAGCTGAAAACGGATATTAAAAATGTCAAAATTGCAGTTCTGTCCCACCCAAGGTCAAGATTTGAGGCAGGCGTTGAAGAGCTTCATTCCTGCTAAAACTTCGCCTCCACCTAAAACTTCGCCTCGGGCACCAAACCTCCCCCATCTCCTGGCGTGACAGTCAAAAGTGTGTGTGTGTGTGTGTGTGTGTGTGTGCACCTTAAGAGTTGTCCACGGTGGTCATCATTCGCTGATTGAAAAAATGATTATGGTTTTTTTTTTTTGTTTAAACGAACAGTTGCTCTTATATTTAATTTTAAACCAGTGCACATCATTTTCAATTTTTTTCTTGCTATGACGAATATCTCTTAAAATATTTATATTCTTTTTTTATTTGTGTTACTTTATAAAAGCGCCCTCGCGTGGCGTTAGGTCCAATACAGCACAGCAGAATCGCAATTGAAGGTGAAATTTTCATAAAGTGATGTCGCATATCTTACGACGACGTCTTCTGCTAATGTTAGAATTTCGAATGTCGTTTTACTCACAGGAAAACATAAATTTGTTTCCTAAAATTTCTAAAATATTTATGCCATGAACATGATGAAACATCGAGCAATTTGTTGAAGGCTAATGTTACGTTTGACTCTTATGCTTTACATTTTTAAACTTAGTAATAAAGGGTACTTAATCAAGCATCTTACTGCAAAATTAGATGCTCTGCATAAAAACTTTTGCATCCTGAAAAATGAATATTTAACATATATTTTGTGCATTATGAATGAGCTGTGCTATATCACACTCCATAAAATATTCTCAAGCAGCGTACACAAAGTGTGTTATAAAAAACGAATGAAGTGTTTTCAAAAAATACGTGGCGAAATGAATTTGCGCGACAATCAGAAAGCATGTACTTCGTGATTTAATATAGAAATAACAAAATAGCAGAGAATTCGATGCTGCAAATTAAACGTAATATACAATGCGGCTCCTCGCAATGCTAATTATACGCCAGTGACTGGCAATTTGGCGAAATTATTTTTTCAGGTGCAAAAGACGATGATCACTTAAATATTTTAAGAGTGCAAAAAATGTTAATGCCTGCTTTGTTTTCAGTATTCCTATATGAGCTTGACACATTTCCTCAGCCTGTAATATAGTTTTATCATAGCTGTTATCCTGTAGCGAGCGAAGAATATCCGATACTAAGAGTGTTAGTGCATATTTTATGATATGCTGTATAGTCTTTTGTACGTGACAGCATACATAGGAAGACGAAAGGAATTCTACCGCTTTCTGTTTCGAAGTCATGAGAGTAAAATTTGCAGGGTTTATGGAAATCACGATATTTGGTCTTCACCGTTATAAAGATAAGCCACAGAACGTAAGGCTCCACTAGATTTTGAATACTTATCACGTCATTTACGTTACAGTTGCAAAACAGCCGAAACCCTCTTCCGAATCAAAATTTATGGTCAAAATTATGGTGAAGGGGCATCTTTTTGTGGTCTTAGTCGAAAATGGGTTTATAAAGCACCATTTTCACTGATGCGTCGTAAATGCTCATCGAAAGATTATTTCGGCGTGAGGAAAATATTACCGCTCTATAGCACAACGTGTATAAGCACGAGATCTATTATGAAGTTTCAGTTCCCGAATATGTTGCGAATTCATGCAGAAAGTGAATTTGCATCACCCTGGTTGATCAGGCATTCGTCAGAGATAAACATTTTCTACCAAGTCGATTTTTTAGGCTTAGGAAGTCGCAAACTCTGTTTTAGAAAAACTCCTAGCCTGCCATACAACTAATTCTCAAGCATGAAGAAATTTATAAAATTTATAAAGCCAACATACACTCAAGAGCAATTAAATTAGAGGCAGCTGGCGTTATGCAAATGTGGCGCTGTGGGCGGCCATTTAAACGGAAACGATATGACGTATGCAGCGATCCGACAATATAAGGAGTCATGCGACAGGAATCAGTAAGACTCGGACGCAGTATGGGTAAAACAAAATATCTAAGCGTATTTGATCGGGGCCAAATTGTCGGGGTCCGACGAATGGGTCGCTCCATATCGGAAGTCGTGCAGGCACTGGGATTTTCACGAGCCATTGTGTCACGGGTGCACCGTGAGTGCATCGAATCCGGTAAAACCATCCCTGCAAGGGTCAACTGCCGTGGACAACAGCGTGTGGATGAGCGGGTTCATCGTAGGCTGGCTCGCAATGTAACAGCAGATAGACGGGCCACAGTGCAAGAAATCACTCGGCAATTTAATGCTGGTGCACAAAAACGTGTAAGCAGCCACACCATCCAGAACCATGTCGCTATGGGGTGCAGAAGCCATCGTCCCACGATGGTACCGCTGCTGACCGCACATCACAGGGTGCAAATATTAGCATGGGCACAGGAACATCGTCACTAGACACTAGACATGTAGAAAAATGTTGCCTGGACTTATGAGTCGAGATTCACGTTGGTACATGCAGATGGCAGGATACGAGTACGGCGCAAACCACATAAAGCGATGAATCCTTCTTGCCAGCAGGGTACTCTTCAAGCTGTTGCGGGTGGCATTCTCGTCTGGAGACTGTTTACGTGGACTGAAATGAGACCCCTGGTACGTACCACTTCGTCCCTCAGAAGGCATCGTTACCGGGATATCCTAGACGACCATTTGCTCCCGTTCGTGCGTCTTCAACATCCCACTGGGGAGCTCATCCTGCAACAACACAATGCACCGTGCCATCGCTCTCGAATTGTATCCGAATGGTTGGATGAACACTCCACCAACCTGACCTCGCTTCCTTGGCCAGCTTGGTCACCTGACATCGATCCCATCGAGCACATCTGGGATGCCATCGAGAGAGATGTTCGAGGCTCTGACCCCCTCCATTAAATCTTCGTGAACTGTGGGAGCTTGTTCAAAGGTCGTGGATCCGTATGGCTTCCCAACGCTTCCGGTGTCTTGTCGAGTCCATGCCGAGACGAATCGCCTCCGTCATCAGGGCGAAATGTGGTGCTACACGTTACTAGACAGGTATCTCTAATTCAATTGCTCTTCAGTCTATATGAATATTAGCATACCTTACTAGAATGGACAATGACTCCCTATAAACCAAGTAATGCGAAAGACAGTTTATATTCTGCGAATTAGAGAATATGTAAAGGGCTGCTGAGTGTAAGAGTGCGACGTAAAATGGCACGATGGCAAATATTTTTTTTTATTTATGTTTCTTTCTTTTTTAATTTTACACTACTGGCGACCCAAAATGCAACACCAAGAAGGAGGCATCCGATTGGCCTGAAATTCGCAGCATGCGTCGCTCGCGAGAGGACATGCAAACGATTAGCACGGCTGCGCATATGCAAATCATGTGCGCCCGGCACGCCACTGGGAAGCACTATAAGAATGGTGCACAGAAGGCGAGGTGTAAGTAGTATAAATGTGTTGTCCTGACGGACCTGTGCGTGGGAAGTTTCCAGACGCCTCGTCGCAGAATACGGCAGTCATTCCAGCACGTTTCGGAGTTCGACAAAGAACGAATGTGGCTTATCGCGACAGCGGTTTATCGTAAAAATAGATCGGCGCCCGTGTGGGACGACATCCAGCCACAGTGAGACGAGTATGCGGCAGCCGCGGCACACCACCGAACGAGAGGACCGGCATGTTGTGCGGAGGGCGTTGACGGCTCGCATCGCCACATCACGAACGTTAGCGCAGAATTAGGGTGTGTTGCGCAAAAACCTGTGTCAGCACGTACCGTTCGACGTCGTCTGCGGGTGCGGGAACTTGTCGCATGGCGCCCGATTGCTCTGATTACCATTGACGTTACATCACCGGCGAGTGCTGCGGCGGTGGGCCGTTGAACGCCGCACCTAAACTACGGAATGGCACAATATTGTCTTTTCCGACAAATCCAACTTATGACTGCACCACCACATTGGTCGGATCCGCGAGTGGCGGCACCGCGGCGGGAGACTGTATGACGCCTGCATTATGCATTGCCATACCGGTCCGTTGCCTGGCGTATTGGTTTGAGGCGCAATTGGATATGACACCCGCTCCCCTGCGGTACGCATCTCCGTTACACTCAACAGCCACCGCTGCATCTCCGACGTTTTGGAGCGTGTAGTTTTCCCTTACTTGCAGGACCTGCCAGCGGCCACGTTTCTACCGGAAAATGCGCGCCCGCACGTGACATGCATTGTGCAACAATTTTTCACGGCTCATTAGGTGTCACTTCATCCGTGGCCCGCCTGTTCTCCCGATATGGATATGTCGCCCATCGAGCACGTCTGGTCCCTGATTGGAAACCGAGTGGCCCGGCAAGCACCACCCGCGGCTACGCCTGATGAACTGTGGCAAAGTGTGGAAGCAGCCTGGACCGATATAGCCGAAGCCCACATCCAAAGCCTCTTTCTTTCTTTGCCGCGGCGTGTAGCGGCCGTTATTTTCAGGCATGGCAGCCACACGAACTATTGATGTCTGCGTGTTCCTCAAGTCGCACAGGCCTGTAAGCTCCATCATTTCATCTTTGTATCTGTTGTTATGTGTCCAGTAAATCTGGCTTTGCTGTCTCGTGTCCTTTTTGGTGTTGCATTTTGGGTGGCCAGCAGTGTATTTATTTATTTTCTTTATAACTACGCACCATGTACTCTTAGATCGCACAAAATTTGCCTGTTTCCTTTAGGCAAGCTGATTTCCATAACAAAAGTAGAAATACTTTTTTCCATTCTTTCCCTTTTTTACGTAATTAACTTCATAGTTAATTGTTGCGATGAAAGCTTCTAAAGTCCTAGATGTAAGATTTCACAATTCACAATCCAAGGACCCTCACGAATTTCGAATACCAAATACAGGATTATGCTTCAAATGCATCATCAGGAATGGGGCAGAAACAGAGTCGGATAGAAAACAGAAAAAGCTCATGAATCAGCTGGAACTAAAGTTAAGGCTCTCGGAGTAACCGGTAAAAGACAAATTTATTAACTTCTGTTGCTCATAAGTTTTACATCTGTGCTGAAAATGAACACTTATATTCTGTTGTACAAGTTATGTTATCCCAAGGGTTCGTATTTACTCTTAAACATACATTTTGTGTGAAATTGCACCAGATGTGTGGCCACAATGTCTTTGTCATCCGTTGTTCAAGTGATTTAGTAGCAAAGGCTTCTATTTTATCGCGTTAACAGCTTGCCATTGTGTCAGAGTAATACATGGATGCGGCGCCAACTATTTTGCGCCAGGATCTTTTCTTAATAGAACGTAATGTACACTGAAGTGCCAGAAAAACTGGTACAGACGAGCTTATGCAAAATGCATAGCAACATCACCTATGCGCGTACTCGGTTGCGTCCGCAAATACGTATATAAAGCGATAGACATCCTTGCTAGCTGCCAGAGCTGTTTTCGGCATGAGAATGACAAGTAATAACGATTTAAGTGATTTTCAACGCGGTGTCATAGTTGGCGCTCGTGAGATGGGCTATAGTATTTCGGAGGTAGAAACGAAGTTCGGATTTTAACGGACGACCTTTGCAAGGGTGTACCGTGACTACAAAAATTCCGGCAAAACGTCCAACCTACGATACCGGTGTGGCCGTAAAAATACATTGGGTGACCGTGGCCATCGTCGGCTGTCAAGAATCGTTTCACGCGATAGGCGTGCAACCCTCTCGCAGGTATCATCGGAATTCAATGCTGGAGCCTCAACAAGCAACAGCGTCCGGACTGTACAACGTACCCTGCAGAAATATGGGCTTTGGGAGCCGTCGCCCAACTCGAGTCCCCTTGATGGGTGCACGACACCGAGCTATGCGCGTCTCTTGGGCACGACAACATCGCCACCGGACACTTGATGACTGGAAACAAGTGGCCTGGTCTGACGAGTTGCGTTTCCAAATGTATCGGGCAAATGGAAGAATTCGTGTGTGGCGCCAACCCCATGACGCCATGTATCCCGCCTGTCAACAGGGAACTGTACCGGCTGGATGGGGGTCCGTGATGGTATGGGATGAGTGTAGCTGGACTTCACTGGAACCCGTAGTTTGTCTACAAACGTCTGTGACCGGCAAACGCTATGTGCGCATCCTTTCTGACCAGGTACACCCGTTCATGTCCTACACTCATGCTGATGGGTTGGGCCTGTTCCAACATCACAATGCACCTCCACACAAGTGTCGGGACGCCACATTATTGTTAGAAGAGCATTCATCCGAGTTTGGGGTGTTGCCATTCCCCCCCCAAGTCCTCAGATCTGAGCGTTACAGAACACATTTGGGATGCCATGCAACATGCTATCGAACACAGGAATCCGAGAACTCGGAATACACCCGAATTCTGCATGAAGTATGGTGTGCATTGCCTACAGCATATTTCCAGATGCTAGTGGAATCCATGCGCCGTCATATTTCTGCAGTCCTGCGCTCCCGTGGGGGACCTACCAAGTATTAGACTGGTGTACCAGTTTTTCTGGCACTTCAGTGTATATATATGCTTAGGCAAGTATATACACTCTTGCTTTTAGTATCACACTGAGGCTTTGATATCCATCATTTAACGCAATCTTGACGTACGGTGAGAGCTCTGATTGTTCAGCTTACGTCACGTCCTTCTTTCAGAGCGGGGTACCTACCTTTCTCTGAAACACAGTTTCTAGGGGAGTTTCTACCTTTGCTTTATTTGCTGTAATTTCATACGTAATGTTAAGGCTTATGTCGTATTCTTCTGAAGTCACGTGACAAACAGCGCAATACGTAAAAATTCATTCAATAGGGGTAACACGCCGGATGTGCTCTTTGTAACATTTTAAATGACGTCATACATCAAATTTTAAAAAGCACTTCCAATACAATAAGCATTATGCATACATATATTCAAAATATGACAAATTATATGCTGGTAGAATCCTGTTCGGGTCCTGGTCACTGTACGTATATCACGGTAGTTCAGCAAATTCTGCTTTGTTTTCAAACAAAATATTTCAGATTATTACACATATTAGAAGATGTATGGCAAATTATAATAAAAACTCTGGTATTCGCTTTTTACTCTCAAAGTACAGGATGCACATTTCTCTGAGTTACTACTAATTTAGTCGATATGGTGTTAAATACACATTTAAGCATTTTGTCACATGAGGCTGAATTATATCCTAATATCGTGCCATGATTACTTTACCTCCTTTTTTGCAATTCTCTATCTTGTTCCCTTTTTCCTGTACACCTTGTACCTAGATTTCATTCACCATATCTCTGGCTTATTGTCTCTTTCGGTGTTATTCTGTTTTGCTCTATCTTCCGTCACACTCTCTCTTTCGCTGATTATGTGCCCCTTTGGCTTACGCTACTTTCCGAGTTATGAATCCTCTCTCTCTCTTTCTCTCTCTCTCTCTCTCTCTCTTTCTCTCTCTCTCTCTATTTCATCTCTCTCTCTCTCTCTCTCTTTCATTTTCTCTCGCTCCCTTTCAAAGCATCTTTATCTCACACTTACTTTTGCCTCTCTCCATCTCTCTTACGTTTGGTATTTTCTTTCTGATCCTCTCACTTTCTCTTCTTCTCTCTTCCATTTTCTATAGCTTTCGGTGTTTCTCTCATTATTTTCTAAGAAATGAAAAGTTTATTGAGTGTCACTTATCTATTAGCTTTGAGACAGAACGGAAATAATCAAAAGTAGAATCATGAACGCCGCATTGATATTTTACTCCTGTGATGATCTCAGTTCCTAGGAGAAAATTTAAATAAGCAGATTGCACGGAGGCGGTACTTACTCTTGATTCATAATATTAGCATACCATTTGTGTTTTTTCGTTACTGAGCTTCTTCTTGTTTCAACTTGGTCCATCTTCTTTGCTGATCAATTTTCAATCATGTCGTCATATAGCAGTCATTTCACGACGATTAATAAATGCGATTCAGCTCTCCTATAGTGTGATACAAAAACTAAGAGATAGATAAGAAATGTTGAAATAAAAAAATTCTTACATTTCAAGGACTGGTATTTTTAGCACGTCTTTTGTAAAAAGAGATCGTGCTTATGTTACCGGTTTGTTCGTCCGTCTGTACCTACTATATCTCTGCAACTATCAGTCCGATTTCAAAAATTCTTTTTGCATTGAGAAGTTTGAAATATGCGAATGATGATCCCTTATTTCGTTTTTTTTACGATGTACAATTTCGCCGCTAGAGGGCGTAAATGCAGATAATCTCGAATTCAAAAAGACGTTTTATTCCACATATTTGCTTCTAAACATCCGATTGAAAAAAATATTTTATCTTTCGATTCCATTTATGCCGAAGAGTATTTTAGATATAGTTACTTTTCCATTTTACGCATAGATTTTCCGCTAGGGGGCGTAAACGTAAATTACATTTCTCCCGATAACTCTACTTCTACAACTGACATTTGAAAAAAAATTCTTCAGCGGATACACCTCCTGATGGAAACTCTTTTGCATATCATTTTAAATTTTTGGTAAATAATAATTTGCCCACCAGGAAGCGTAAGTGGTAATTTTTGCTTCTGATGTATTTCCCATAAAACCTGAGCTTCTAAAGTATCAGTTGAAAGAAGTATTTCATGTACTGATGCCACTCACCTCAAAAAACCTTTCCTTAATATTTTCTTCGTAAAATTTTCCACAGTTTCTCCGCCAGGGGGCGTATATGTATATCTAATTTTTGTCAATATCTCTACTTCTAGGAGTCAGATTTGAAAACTTCCTTCTTTGTTGTATAGTGTTTTCAGTTTGTCGTGTTTTTCATATAATTTCAAAATTTTCAAGTAATTCATAGACTTTCCGCCAGCGGGCGTAGAGGTAAATAGCGTTTCCCCCATATCTGTGCTTTTAAATCTCCGATTTGAAAAATTATTTCTCTACCGGATACAGCTCCTGTTGGGAAACTGTTTGCACATAATTTCTAATTTTTGTACAAAAAATTGTTTGGCCACCAGGTGGCGTAAATCTTAATTTCCACTTCTGATGCGTTTGCAGCAAAATACTTTCCTCTAGGGGGCACAAAGGTAAATTGCGTTTCCTGCGTTATTTCTGCTTTTAAATCTCCGATTTGAAAAATTCTTCCTGTATGGCATACAAGACCTGGTGGAAAATATTTTTCACATAATTTCTAATGTTTGGTGAAGATTGGTTTGGCCACCAGGAGGCATAAGTGTTAATTTCTGCTTCTGATGTATTTGTAGCAAAATCTGGGCTCCTGAAAACTCGACTAATTTTTAGCACGTTTTTGATAAAAAAAGATCGTGCTTATGTTACCGGTTTGTCCGTCCGTCCGTACCCATGATATCTCTGGAACTATGAGTCCGATTTGAAAAAATCTTTTTGCATTGCGAAGCTTGAAATATGCGAATGATGATCCTTTATTTCGTTGTTTTTTACGATGTACAATTTCTCCGCTAGAGGGCGTAAATGCAGATAATATCGAATTCAAAAATGCGTTTTATTCCACATATTTGCTTCTAAACATCCGATTGAAAAAATTATTTTATCCTTCGATTCCATTTATGTCGAAGAGTGTTTTAGATATAGTTATTTTTTCAAATTACCCATAGATTTTCCGCTACGGGGCGTAAACGTAAATTATATTTTTCCCGATAATTCTTCTTCTAAAACACCGATTTGAAAATCTTTTTCTTCAGCGGATGCACATCTTGATGGAAACTTTTTGCATACAATTTCAAATTTTTTGTAAATAATACTTTGGCCACCAGGGATCGTAAGTGTTAATTTTTGTTTCCGATTTATTTGTCATAAAATCTGAGCTCCTAACATATCGATCGAGAAAATCATTTCGTGGACTGATGCCACTCACATAGATAAACCTTTCCGGAATATTTTCTTCTTAAAATATTGCACATTTTCTCCGCCAGGGGGCGTAGATGTATATCTTAATTTCGTCAATATCTGTACTTCTAGGAGTACGATATGAAATATGTCTTCTTTGTTGGATAGTGTTTTCGAGTGACATGTTTTTCATATAATTTCAAAATTTTCAAGTAATTCATAGACTTTCCGCTAGGAGGCGTAAATGTAAATTGCGTTTTCCCCTATATCTCTGCTTCTAAATCCCCTATTTGAAAAAAAACATTTGTGCACCGGATACAGCGCCTGATGGAAAATCGTTTAAACACAATTTCCAATTTTTGTAAAAAAAAATGGTTTGGCCACCAGGGGGCGTAAACCTTAATTTCTGTTTCTGATGTATTTGTAGCAAAATATGAGCTTCTAAATTCTTTATTGAAAACAACGTCGTTTGTAGACCGATACTACTCATGTCGACAAACCTTTTAGAAACATTTTCTTATTAAAATAATGCGTGGCTTCTACGCCAGGGGGCGTAGAGATATATCTTATTTTTGTCAACATCTCTACTTCTAGGAGTCCGATTTGAAAAATTCCTTCTTTGTTGGATAGTGTTTCCAGTGTGAAATGTTTTTCATATAATTATAAAATATTCAAGTAATTCGCAGACTGTCCGCACTGCGGCGAAAAGGTAAATTGCTTTCCCCCCTATATCTCTGCATCTAAATCTCCGATTTAAAAAATTCTTTCTGCACCGGATTCATTTCCTGATGGGAAATCCTTTGCACGTAATTTCTAATTTTGGTGAAAAATGGTTTGGCCATCAGGTGGCGTAAGTCTTAATTTCCACTTCTGATGTATTTGCAGAAAATACGAGCTTCTAAAATCTCGATTGCAAAAAAAATCATTTGTTGATCGATACTACTCATGTCGACAAACCTTTTAGGAACATATTCTTCTTGAAATAATGCATGTTTTCTACTCCAGGGGGCGTAGGTGTATATCTTATTTTTGTCAATATATCTACTTCTAGGAGTCCGATTTGGAAATATCCTTTTTTGTTGAATAGTGTTTCCTATGCGAAATGCTTTTTCCTATAAATTCAAAATTTTCAAGTAAATCATAGTCTTTTCGCTAGGGGGCACAAAGGTAAATTGCGTTTTCTGCGTTATTTTCGGTTCTAAAATTCCGATTTGAAAAATTCTTCTTGTATCGCATAAAAGACCTGATGGAAAATATTTTTCTCATAATTTATAATGTTTGGTAAAGAATGTTTTGGCCACCAGGGACCATAAGTGTTACTTTCTGCTTCTGATGTATTTGTAGCAAAATTTGAGCTCCTGAAAACTGACTAAATTGTTTTTCCTTGGACCGATACCGCTCATATGGAAAAACCTCTTAAGAATGCTTTCTTCCTATAATAATTCATGGTTTTTCCACCAGGGGACGTAAAGTCACATTTTATTTTTGTCGATATTCTGTTTCTAAGAGTCCAATTTGAAAAATTCTTTCGGTGTTGGAGAGTGTTTCCGGTGCAAAATGTTTCTCATGTAAATTCATGTTTTTCTTAACGCACATGTCTGGAACCAAAGGGCGTAATCTCACGATTCCGTTTACTGCAATATCTGAGGGATTAAAATCCCGATTGAAAAACTTCTTTCTTCCGTCTAATACATTTGTTTTCCATACGGGTTCCATTGACTTTGAATAGCTTTGATAAATTTAATTTGCGTCCGAACGGTATCAAAAGACGTGCTTATTACACCCGAAAATTCGGTGTCATCTTTGTTGTTAATAATGTATGCAGAATAATTACACATATACTCGAGCATAACATGCCTCGGTGCAGGATGCTATCGTAGCATCAACACATAATGGAGTGTAATTTCTTAAGCATGAAAAAAAAAATGTAGCCATCGATATAAAGTTAAACTCTTCGCTTTTAATTTTCTATTCTAGCTGTAATACCTTTGGCTCCACATGTCCACGACCTCCTTTCACGTCATCTTCTGAATGGTGAAATCAGTAATTTTACTGCAACCGTTACTGATATTCGTGCAGCGTCGTATTCAGAAATACGACGCTGCACGAATATCAGGGAAATATGTCGCTTGTTGTGCTTATTTGCACTAACTGCTGATTTTGAAATGATTTGTTTAAAGAATTTCATCTTGTGAAGAAGCGTAGGAAAACAGCATTGAGTACCAGAGCAGATCTCGAATTAAAAAATTTAGAGCTTAAGGTCATTATTGGGTAAGCCAGAATCGCATGTGATTCACGTTCAAGAGTTGTTTTTTTTAACTTTGCAGTTCTAATAGGTGTTTCGGAAAATAAAAATACATAACAGATAAATTAAAATTCCCTGAAAATTATGGAATTCGAAAACGGAATACCATCACCTTATTTACAAGTTCAAGGACTGTTCATTCACTGCCTGAACAGCTCTAGGAAACATTCTTCTAGCTCGTTATACAATAATACATATACTGATGCTGTGTTTAATGTGTTATATTTGAAACCAGCAGCCCTAAATTAGTAATAGCCAATTCTTTTCAGCCTTGCATGCACATGAGGCTATTATTTAATCACTAAACAAGGAAGCGAAAGGCCAGTGCGTACGTAACCAGCAGCGTACTGAAACGAATATTACAATGTATCAAATCGGAAAATAAACGACAAGAAACGACTACAATATATTTCATCACAATATTTTACATATTTAAAAGGTAAAAAAGCCTCCTATTTAATAATCTATAAACAATTTTCCACTTAAAACACGAAGAAAAATCATAAACCATTTCAGAAATACGACGCTGCACGAATATCAAACGCATATTACCGTATTTTATGGAACGGTTTCATTCATCTTGACCAATGCTGAAATATTGCTTCACATTGCCCGACGGATGTCGATTTACAACAGATAAGTAAAGAAAGAAAAGTTACGTTAGGAGAGCACTGTATCATTTGCTCCAGAAAATCTAATTTTGGCTTTGTTATGTTAATGTGTTCGTTAATTTGTGAAAGCAGATTAGCAGATTCAAATTAGTTTTTGCTTTAATTAAATATGCTGTTCTTTTCTTCACCTCTGCCCTCTATTTTTTCCAAAAGGTTTGTTATTTTGCTTCTTCATTTAACTTGGTTTTGTCGATATTCCTGTTTTTGAGTAGTTTGTTCCCTGAAAGGTGTGGTGCCAGTTAAGTTTCATGGATATCTCTTCTTCGCTAGCATGCAACTCGAAAACGAAAGTAATGAAAATGAAAGTCAAGACCACCACATCACTAATATGTCTTTGTAATAGAAATATTTTATTTTTTATATGTACATGATTTCTCTATATGAGTCTCTTTATATTACATTTTCATTTCAAACTATTGTTTTTCATTTCCTTTTGACTTTATTTGCAGTTTTCATTTTTACTATAAGTAGGTAAAACCTTCGACAAATTCAAGAGCTCTTAAAGATAGGTACAAACAAGTTAGTAAAATCATGCAATGCATTGATTATAATACGCTTTCCAACATACCAGAAATCATTACTTAAGTTATCACTCAAGTTATGAGAATAATGGCTGTGAAAAAATCTCGGTCCTGTGCCCTGACCTTTGACTCCATTTGGATGATATTCAACAGAACCAGTTTCGTATACCTCCGAAATAACATGATAAAGTTTTGTGGTAATCCAAGCATTTTTACGTAAATTATGATGCATAAGGGCTATGGAATAGATCATGCTCCTGTGTCCTAACCTTTGACCCCACTTCGTCCATTTTCAACAGAATTAGTCCCCAAGGAAGACCCTACAACATACTAACATTTCATTCAAATCGAAGCTTTTTTACGTAAGGTATGACGCATATTGGCGATGGAAGTGATTCCGCTCCTATGTAATGACCTTTGACCTCATTTCGCCCATTTTCAATAAGGTTTGTCGCCAGGTGGTCTTCTACTACATACTAAAATTTCATCGAACTCGAACCTTTTTTACGTTAGTTATGACGCATAACAGCAGTGGAATGATCCCGCTCCTATGTACTGACCTTTGACCCCATTTCGTTCACTTTAAATAGGGTACCTTCCCAGGTGATCCCCTACCAGATACTAAAATTTCATCGAAATCGAACGATTGTTACACGAGCTATTGTGCGGACGGACATACGCACACAACGCGTGACGTAATGAGGCAGATGGGAATCGCGACCATCGCTCGCCGCAAGATTGTGACGTCATAAAACTTTAATAGGATCCTCACACAACGCGTGACGTAATACGACGGATGGCGTGACCACGCGCCAACATTCTGAAACGCGAGAGTGACGTCATAATATTTCTATGCATTGGTAACATTAATGGAATAATGGAACAACGCCATCACTAAAAATGTTATAATTCGGGGTGGTAATTTAACCCACTGAAGGAATTCTAAAGTCGAGATCAAGCTAAATCGATTTCTAGTAACAGAAAACGGTAGGTTAACGACTTTCATCAAAATTCTTTGAGCCGTTTTCAAAATAAAATGTACATACAAGAATTGCTACTTTGAGGTAGACGTCAAGCAATTTTGCTTCCTATACTTCCAATGGAAAAACTTTTGTACACATTTTCTTCACAATTAATGCGTTCCCAAGGAAGAAAATATGAACATCGATTAAAATATCTTCATTTTATAACTTGCAATACTTAATATTTTCTAAAACATAACCATAATTATGCAATTCAACATTTGTTTGTCTACTGACGTCATGAAACCACAGGTGCCGCCCCGGTGGCGCAGTGGTCTAAGCGATGGCCTCTGATCATTCGTCCGAAAGGGGTCCGGGTTTGAATCCCGGTGAGGCATGGATGTTGTGTTTGTCTTACGGCACTGGCTCTCTCCCTTCCCTGGAACCAGTGACCCTAAATTAGGGACGGGCGACTGCTTATAGCCCATTGAGTTGCTCACGGTGGTCGTTAAACCTCCAATCAAAAAAAAAAAAAAAAAAAAAGCAACCACAGGTCGCGCCATCTTTTTTATGGACAATTAATGCGTTCACAAGAATGAAAATTTGAACATTGATTAAAATAGCTTCATTTCATAACTTGGAATACTTAATATTTTCTAAACCATAACCGTAATTATGCAATCCAACATTTTTTTGTCCACTGACGTCATCAAAGTACAGGTCGCGCCATCTTTTCTCTGGTTTCAACACCACCAAAGAAAAAGTTATTGATTTTTAATATGATTATGGTTATGTTTTGGAACATATTAAGTTTTCCAAGTTATAATATGAAGTTATTTTAATCTATGTTCAAATTTTCATCTTTGGGAACACATTAATTTTGAAGGAAATGTTTACAAAACTTTTTCCATTGGAAATATAGGAAGCAAAATTACTTGACGTCCACCTTAATAATATGAGATAAGGGTAATGGAAATGTTCGCAATCCTATGTCCTGACCTTTGGCCACATTTCGTCCATTTTCGATAGGGTTCGTCCCCAGGTGGTCCCCTACTACATACTGAAATTTCATCGAAATCGAACCATTTTACGCACGCTATGACGCATAAGGGCAATGGAATGCATCCCAATCTTATGTCCTGACCTTTGACCCCACTTCATCCATTTTGAATAGGGTTCGTCCCCAGGCGGTCTCCTACCACATAGTAAACTTTCATTTAAATCGAACCATACTTACGCAAGTTATGACGCATAAAGGCAATGGAATGATCCCGCTCCTACGTCATGACCTTTGACCCCATTTGTCCCATTTTCAATAGGTTTAGTCCCTAGGTCGTCCCCTACCACATAGTAAAGTTTCATTAAAATCGAACCGTTATTGAGGAAATTGTGGCGCATAAGGACAATGGAATGATTCCGCTTCTACGTGGTGACCTTTGACACCATTTGTCCCATTTTCAATAGGGTTCGTCGCCAGGTGGTCCCCTGCCACATACTAAAATTTCATCGAAATCGAACCATTTTTACGCCAGTTATCGTGCGGACGGACGGATGGACAAAGCTGGAGCATATACGCTTCTTCAGTTCAACACAATTTTAATAACAAGGTTGGATTCAGGAGGCGAATATGGGCGTCCTGGTACATATATTGTACGGTAAAATATACAAACTCTAAAATTCTATGTACATTATATACAGCACGATGTATTGATTTACAAAGGAGCCTCCTGGTAAGAGGTACAGGCATTTTGCACAAGAACAATAAGAGAGATTGTCGAAACATTTCGTCTCGAAGCATAAATATATTATAGTGCTGACAAATAGCAGAAAGAGAATATTATAATGAAGCACTGTACAAAAGGAGAACTGTAGATGACAAAGTAGACAATGTGAAACCTAAGGCAAACGGAATTACGATGTTTTAGTACTGGTAGAAAAAATTATAATCAAAGAGAAAACAAGTAAGACTATATACATTTGTACAGTATGGTGCATATATATTCACATGTGTTAGAAGATATAAGCTGTATGTTGAAGTTTGATTCCGAAAACCAATGGTGAGCATGCACGTTGAACTGAAGTTCAACAGAGCTAGGAGCAACGAGGTTATAAACTACCGACAGTCAGTTGTAACGTCGCTGGCAGGCCGGCGATCCAGGAAGCGGCCGGAGACCAGGTGGAACGGAAATGTTGTTCTCTCTGTTGGGCGACGGCCACAAGGTTCTCTAGACGAAGTCTTGAGAGGAGGCGCTCCCGAAAGTGGCACAGTAGTTCCACAGAAGCTTGGTGGATGGTATAAGGAGATGAGATATCTCGGCAGCGCTGATGAAGTACGTAAATGACATGTTTCACCAGGATGAAAATATATGAGCAGATGGGTGGAAGCTTGACTGGCGGAGAGACCTGCAGGAGGAGTGTCTTATAGGCATCGAAAGGAAGATCAGTTGTGGCTGAACGTTGAGCAATGGAAAATGCAAGATGGAGTAGTAGAAGGAGGATGACACAATGTAGATAAACGTGAGAGACATCAGCTTCTTGAGCAGAGAAGGGGCAAAGAGGTGAGTAAAGAATGGTCATGCGGTGGAGGATGGATGGAACGGGAAGACGGCGGTGAAAAAAGCCAGTGAGTGTTTATTTCAAGAGGAGCTGAAAGAAGAGAAAGGGTGGCAGACCAGACAGCGGTGAGAGAGGATTGGGAGACATCAGGGATGTGAAGGGGAGAAGGAGAGTGGGATTTTAAAAGTAACCGATAGAGAACTGAGGTTGAAAGAGAGGATAGTGGAAGTGTAGATCTGCCGACTGAAAGAAAGAAAGGAAGGGGAGGGAGGCGGATGGAACAAAGGTCAGGCCGGTGGTGGTTGCGAGATGAGGAAACTTAGCAATGATGGTAGAGAGTAGGGAGTCATAGACAGAGCGAGAGGAATGTGAAAGTAGAACGGTGGGTGGGAGGCTGGCGTATGGTCGCCAGGACAGATCTGAGGTTACAAGGTCTTTGACGGTTACAACTCCGACTCAGAGCCAAGAAGGATAGGCGAAGCATGAAAGATGAGGGGGTGAAGAAGAGAGGAGAAGAACAGGGGTTCGGCAAGGAGTTCAGTGGTAGACTCGGGTGGGGATCGAGTGAGCGGGAGAGAGCGGAGAAAGGTAAGAGTCTCCCGTAAGGCAGGAGGAAAGCGAGAGTGAGTGGTAGTACGGAGGTCCATTAGAATGAAAGAAGTGAAAGTGAAATTAGTGTTGCTCGAAGAGGTGATGACATTCCTTGCGGTAACGGCGTCGGCAACAGGTGAGGTATGAAGACGGAGGAACGAAGTAATCCGGAGAGCTTGATAGTAGAGTCGTGTATCAATTAGGCCAATGCCACCTTGGTCAGGAGGAAGGCTGAGCTTGAGAGCACTGAGCCAGTGGTGTCCGGTCCAGATAACTGAGGTGAAGCAGCGAGTGATATCATTGAGACGAAGAAGTGGGGATTTAGTAGCAAGCCAGGAATGTGTGCACATGGAGAGAAGATAGGTTTGCGCAAGACGTGCACGTTTAAAATATGAGGTGCAGAACTGCGCTTTTCTCCAAAACGCAGTTGACCGATGAAGACGTGGCTGGATGGTATTCCACGTTGTGCTGGAGGCTTCACCTGGGACACCAAGATGTACGCCAAGGAAACGTTGAGAGGCTGAAGACCAGTGCGCTCCCCATGGGGAATCCAAACGGTCAACCCATGAGCCGCACCACAGGCCTGTGCTTTTGGTTGCATTAATCGCAGCTCCGGAGCAGGAGGCGTAATCGGCGAAAAGACTTTGGAGCAAAGAGAACTGTGAATCTAGGCGTATACAGAAGGTAACTTCGTCTGCATACGCCACGGAAGTGGTGACATGGTGTCTCGTGCGGGCGATGAGTGGCCGCAGGGTGGCTTGAAAGGAGCGTTGTACGGAGCGGAGAAAAGGTTCTAAGGCTATAGCGAAAAGTTGACCGGAGAGTGGGCAGCCTTGCCTCACTCCACGGCGGAAGAGGATTGGTGCTGTAAGAAAGTTGGGCAACTTGACCTGGAAACTGGCGTCATGGTAGAGGGAGGTGAGGAGAGAAATAAACGGAGATGGAAATCCAAATCGGAGAAGTGTGGCGGAGAGATAAGTGTGGGAGATATTATCAAAGGCGGACTGTTGGTCTAAAGACAGGAGGGCGAGGGGTTCAGAGCGGGAGCGCGCAAGGTGAATTAGATCAGTCAGGAGATGGATGTTGTGAGATAGGGAACGGCCGGGAACTGTGTAAGTCTGGTTAGGGGAGAGGATGTAAGTGAGGATGGGATTTAGTCGTTGTGAAAGAAGCTTGGTATAAAGTTTGTAGTTGAGATTCAGTAGGGAAATTGGGCGCCAGTTCACCAAGTCAAGGAGATCACCTTTTTTGGGGAAAAGGACAACGTATGCATTTGTGAATCCCCTCGGGAGAGGAGAGTAAGTAAAGGCAGCAGAGAAAGCGGATAGGAGAAACGGAAGAAGAAGAGGCAGAAAAGTTTGATAAAAGCTAAAGGTTAGGCCGTCAGGACCCGGAGCGGCACTAGAATTCAGAGATAAGAATGTAGTGTTTAGTTCAGAGGGCGTGGGGGAAAGGAGTAGAGAAGAAGCGAGATGGGGGGGGGGAACCTGAGGTAGATTAGAAAGGAGAGAATCCATTGCTGCAGAGGATGGTTGAGGAGGTTCACTGAACTTCATGGAGAAGTACTGACGGACATGAGAACAAAGCGCAATCGGCTCATCTGATACCTCTCCAGAAGAAAGGCGTAGATGATGAAGTTTGGAGGAAGCTCGTCGGGTGTTTTCCACCGACGTCAGGAACTCATAGTTGTGAGCATCCGGCGTCAGATGTTGCAAACGAAGTCGGCGGAGAGCTTGTTGCGCCAGAGGAGTGAGAAGAGATCGAAGCTCTTCTTGAAAGGAGGAGAAGAGAGCATCACTGAGACAGGTCATGGATAGCATTGAACGAACATAGTCTAGGCGCATGTTCTGGAGTGTCTTTAGTTGGAAAGAGTAGTTTCGGACATGCAGAACGAGCTGTTGCTTGATCTCCAACCAAGAATTTAATCCGCAGAGTGCAGATTGAAGCTGCGGTCGTCTGTCAATCAGGAATGACCGGACCGAAGAGAAGAATGCCGGGTCGCAGAGAAGTGCATCATCAAATGTCCACGGGCGAATTATCCTAGGTTTGAATGGTGCAGCATGGACTATGATGGCAATGGAGCAGTGGTCAGATGAGGCCGTGGGATGCACACTCGATTCTGTCACGGCAGGAAGTAGAGTACTGGACGCATAAAACCTGTCAAGGCGGGTTAAGAAAGGATTTTGCGCATGAGGGGAGCGCCAAGTGTAATTAGTCGACCATGGATGAATATGCCGATGTACATCATGAAGAGCGTTGTTCGTGACAACTGTCTGGAGCAGGTTCGCCAGGGCATGGCGGCGCTCTCTATTTGTAGAAGACCTATCCAGAAGAGGATCCAGGGTACAGTTAAAATCCCCACCAACGAGAACATGGTCTGACGGTGGGATACGGTCGAGTGCTCTGCGAAGACGCGTGAAGAGAACTGGTAAATGTGTTGTAGTGCTTGGAATATAGATACTGAATAAATGATATCTGGAAGACGCGATGGTAAAGGATGCATGCTGTAAGAGATCTCGACAAATATTTCGCACAGAGAGGGATGTGATAATAGAATTGAGAGTATGACTAATGCCGATGGCAAGACCGCTATGAGATGTTAGTCCATAGGCGTGATGAAACACAAAGTTCCACTGGCGCCATCGAGAATAGACGGTAGATGGTTTGCAATTTGTCTCTTGAAGGAGGAGAATATCAGCCCCCAACGGGTTGAGGTCTTCATATGCTAGAGAGTTGCTGAGGGGGAAGCGAATCGCCTGCAATTAAGTGAGACGATCTTGAATTGCGGGGTTCCTTGCCTCTAGCTGAAGATCTTTCAGAGCTGGAGGAAAAGACTTGAGACGATTATAGAAAATTTGTGCCCACGGATGGGTGGGAACATTCTGGCTGCAGAAATGCGACACAATGAAGATCTGCTCCGGCACAAGTTGGCGAAGCGATGGATTCTTGACTGCTAAGGCACGCGCTATTGCGTAGCTTGTCGGAATCGTTAAGTATGTATGGAGATCAATGTATGAGAGTGGACCGGGAGGTATATTGGCTGTCTGGAGAAATGCAACGAACTCTTCGACCGTGGGAAAGGAGACTTCGGCTGGCGAGGTGTGTCGAGGAGAACTGCTGGAGAGGGAGGTTGAACGAGGTGAAGTAGAGTTTTGCTTCTTCGCTACTCGCCTGCTGCGGCCAGAGCCGCGGCGCTTCAGTGGAGGCTCGGTCGTCTCATCCTCACACTGCGTCTCTGGACCAACGGATTCCACATCAGCTGTTTCGGAGGTTCCAGTGGTAATAGCTGGTTGTAAACCCTCTGAAAGGGACTCAGTGGTGGAGCGACGACGTTGCGGGAGTGAGGAGGCAATTGTAGGAAAGTCCTCTAGTGAAAAAGAGGAAGCGGCTGTGGGAGCGTTGCGTTGACCAACGTCTGTAAGAGGACTTTCTTCATCATATCTTGGCTCCGAGGCCTGCTGTGCTGAAGTAGATGGTGTAGTACACTTCGAGGTTGGAACAGTACCTGTAGGAGCGCCAGTCGGAGTCGGTGGAACTTGATGTGGGCAGTGCACGCGAAGATGGTTTTCGCCATGGCAAAGCGTGCAGTGCAAGGAGGTAATGACATCGATTCTCCGACGTTGCTGGCCACACCGTACGGTTAGGATCTTCGGGCACGCAAGCAGATGATCGTCCGACGGAAATATGACACGGGCACTTCGACGAAGCCCTGCAATGGATTTGTCATCGGGATCTCTGGGCGCCGCCGAAAGGGTCGTTATTGGTCCAACCACTCGGCCAAATTTGCTGAGTAAAGTGCATAGAGCGACATCTGAGACTTCAGGTGGGACTGGGTGGAAAGTGACCTGGATAGGTCGCTGTGCGACAGGTTCAGCCAGAAGATGCACATCTTTGATGGATAAGCCAGCAGTCATCACAAGGTCTGCATGTTCTTTACGGGCTAAATACACTAATACGGCCCGTGGCTTTCGAGCCATATGAGTGATATAAGCTCCTGTAGGAAGCATCTTCTTTAGGGCAATACTATATTCCTTGAGTTTCGTGTCTGGTAATGCATCAAAACAGACACCGAAATCCATTGTGGAGAAAAATTGTTTCCCGGCTGGGGAATCCTCATTGATATCGGCGGAAGGAACTCTCGCTCCGGAGGCCACTGTGGAGTAAGTGAGAGACGTAGAGTTGGCAGCGGAAGGATGCGATACAGTGCTCATTGCTGGTAGCGGCTTGGTAAACTGAGTTGAGCCAGTTGAAGGCAACGCAACGGTGCAATCGGTCACATCCATAGCTTCGGCAAATGAACCAGGGCCGTGCGTCAAGGTGATGTCACTCTCTTGGGCAGGGATATCAGCTTGAGCCTTTGCAGAGGAGTCTCGCTTCACATCTTGTATGCGTATGACGTCTCTGACGTGCATAAATGCTGATTGGTCTCCTGAGAGTGAGGAGGAGGAGGAGGTTGAATGAGCATCACTGATGTGGCGTGGACATCACCCTGATCAGTGCCTGCCATTGCGAATGGCGAGGATTAACTTAAGGATCGATCAGCTTGATCGAAAATAATAAAACGCTGAATGCAAACAAAATATGCAACTCACCAACTTGGGAGCTGAGCTAAAAAAATGTACAGATCTTCTTCTTGAAGGGGAACACAAAAATAGGAACAAACACTCACTATATACTTTCAAAAACTGGGCACAAACACAGAGCTCGAAAGGAACGCGACTATATCGGCTATACGCTTCTTCAACCTACGATTGGAAAGCGTAAAAAAGGCAGTAGACATGAAAGAAAATCAATGGAGAAAATTTCAGTGTAAGATCAGAGAATATATTCAGAGACGAATATATGTCGGCACCAGAAGGGCTAATGGTATCGTAATGGCATTTTTTGTAATTATTTATTCATTACGACGAGATACAATGTACCTATACGTGAACTATGTAAAAAAGAAAATACTAAAATACGAGGATTTTCTTTAAAACTAATGCCTTTTAGCAAATAACCTTTCCGTAATTTGTGACTTCTTAATGAAATCTCGTGCCAAAATGCACTGAAATCTAGTGAATGTAGGGGTACTATGAAAATATTCCCTTGCTGAAATCAAGCATTTACCTTATCGTGCAACCCAACATGTGTAATCAGTTTTAAAAAATATCCTGACTATTTTTTGGTTTATTATATTGCAACCAGTTCAGCTTCCTCTGTATCTTAAAAATGTTGTTCAGGGATAATTTTGTTTCATAGGACGAACAGGTGAACGTCAGAAGGGGCCAAATAAAGGCAGTATGTCGCATGTGGTGTTACAGTCCTGTTCCTTTTTAGCAATGGTGCGAGATGTTTCAAGTGAAGTGTCAGATCGGGTGTTGTAGTAGTGTAAGAGGACAGAACGTGTGATCTCTTCTTGCGAATAACTTCCTTGAACGTCTTTGGTGTCTCAATATACACAGATCAGTGGACAATTCTACCTTGCCCGAGAAAATCAACAAAAACGATACCTCTGACATTGTCGTAGTCACTTTGTTTAGTTGAACAATGTGTTTTGAACTTCTTGGGAACCAACGAATTCTGGTGCCGCAATTACTTTGACTACACTTTTGTCCCTGTTGTTGATAAAGCAATGTCCACTTTTCGTCTTCGAAAACCACACTGGAAAGAAATGTGTCCTTGTTCGCTTCAAACATCCTCAACAGATCTCTGCGTATTTTGAAGTTTTGGTCCCAATGATCTTGGGGTAACCTGAACATCGGAAAGTTTTTGCATAAACTTTCCGATGTTTAGGTTACGAATAATTGTTTGCACAACTCTATGACCGTAATGCAGTGCATCACAGACTTTATGAATGGTTCCTCGCCAATCACTCTGAAGGAATTCATCAACCTGCCATTAGTTCTCCACATGCTCTTCCTCAAAATCTCTTAACTCATCTCCTGACATTCCAGATGTCGATTCAAAGAGATGTTACTGAGTCTTTCCATTTCCAAAGACTCAGTAACATCTCTTTGTTGTAGGCAAGAAATCCCATACTTTCCGTTGACCAATCTATACTCAAGAAAAGTATACAACATTACTCACAAGGTCAAAATCTATATTTATAAACTTTTACGTAATTAATTACGAAAATTTCAGGAGTTATTGGCATTACTTTTGAGACAACCCACGTATGATATAGAAAACCTTTCTTTTTCGGTCATATGCGGAAAACATTTTGCATGGAAAACTTTCTGCACACATATTTCTCAGTAAACTTCTCTCTGGTATACTGATTGACGACAACCGAAGATATTTCCTTTAGTGTGTTCGCACGCTTGAGCCGTTATGCATTAGACAAACATTGCATCCTTAAAGGAAGCATGTTGCCGGTTGATGCCAGCTGGCGACTTCCATTTCATCAAGAAACCCAATGCTATCTCTTAGCCGAACTTTATCATCCAGTTTTACAATTGCCTATGGATTTAGAGCCACTAAGGATTTGCTTCAAGAACAATTCTACATGTGACACCACAACGCAGCTTTCTTTCGGATGACATTTAGCGTAGACACAGAACATGCTGTACAATGCTTCTTCGTTTTACTTCAGAGTGTGATCCACACTTTCCACCTCACGATTTGCACAACTTCATCATCTCCTCACTGCAAGTGCATATCAGCAACAAAGTATAATGCCCCAATTTCGAAACCAACTGAATCGTTTTATGGACAAATTACTATTCACAAATTCGTGTAATTTGGAACCCCAAACATAATGATGAATATTGATGGATTTTTGATATAAAAGTTACAGATAATGATCTGCCTATTTGTATTTTACTCATTCTTAAAATTTTCTGTACTAATTTCTGTCGTTTCCTTCTCCCGCCATCTTCACGACCCGGAGGAAAATCTGCTATAACACACACACACTCTATCTCTCACTCTCAGCGTCGATCAGACTCCCTGCTTTTTTTCATTCTCATCTCGGGCATTCCGAGCCCTCCTTTTTTACACCCCTGTCCAGCTATTCGCAGAAGGGCGAGAGAGTTATCTTTCAATTGCCTTCTCTGTACTGGTGAACTCCCTGACCCATCCGCTGTTCTTCGACGCACTGTGAAATCTCTCTAATCTAGATGTGAGAATTTCTTAATACCTTCCATCGAAGATCATTGTCAAATACCCCATCGCAGAAAAGTGCAGCCAAAAAATCGGCTATTTCTTCGTATGGGATAACTACTAGCGAAAGAAAGAGTCCTGTGTCATTTTATCTGCTGCACCTAATTGAGAAACCTCAATTACATCGTGTGACCATAACATCATTCATTTACCTCATCGTGTGACCCAACATGTGCAATCAGTTTTTAAAAAAATATCCTGACTGTTTTTGTCCTATTATATCGCAACCAGGGAAATGATCTAAACTCACTATATTCAAAATAGTTATTATATTAGTTTGCTCTGTTAAATGATCCCTTGGTTACAATATGCTTATCTATTCATGCGAATTTGCATGTCAGTGATTGTGAGCGAATCGTATTTCTAGATTAGGTTTTTAATGTTACATCAATCATGGTCTACATGAATGGAACTGGATCTTAAAACGTACAAGAATATTGTTCAAGGGTGTTTCCTCTAAGTTTTAACGCAAGGGTATTTTGCTCAAAATACGTCATTACATGGTCTAATAGCCAGAAATATCTTCCTTTTCCAGCGAACGGCAAAGTAACAGAGAATTACATCGTCTGATGGTGCCGCTTTCCGAAAGTATGTCCAAACGTAGGCTATTAAAAAGTTGGAAGTTCAGAAAGAGGTGTCATTTAGCGTGTATCTTTTCTCCGCGCAGAATGTAACATCGGAAAATTATTCCACCTTCGCCTTTTAATTTGCATCATCCAACTTTTCCACGCCCAGACTTAGGAAGATAAAGAAACATTCGTGATTCTGTAATTACTATAATACTGAAAAAAGTGATATGGATAAGAGGATCTTCTAATTTATGATCGTCTCCTCGCCAACCATCTATTCGTGTTACCTTGTGCGGAACGCTCGTCGTGACGGGAGTGGTCGGAATGATGGTCACTAAGAAATTCGCTCTTCCTCACGACTGTGCCATGTTACCCTGAAATACCGAACAATTCCCTGTTGATTGTATTAACACAGATTTTTTGTTCCCGTTTGAAGTCATTACTAAGTTGTCACGAACAATAGGAGGAAAGAGCGAGAAAAAAGAACATACATTCAAATTATCCAACGACATTGAAAAATGTATGTACTAGTCTCATCTAAGCAGGCGCTTTTCTTCTTTGTTACACTCTTTAAGCCCAGGAGAGGTTATTTATCCTGTGTATTTCTTCTAAGCTTGTAATATGCCGAATACCAGCGTCACTTATATCAATCATTAAAACAGAAAAACACCTTTTGCAAAAAACGTGATTATGGCTCAGAAAGAGAATATGAGAATACTCAAGTTTGCCAGTTTGCCATTTATTTTATCAGCGCAGTCTCCTAGTGGTTTGAAGATCGTTTTAGATGGGAAATGGATTAAAATCGTTTTATCAAAAATTCTTCTTTAATTCTTCCTATCAATTCATCTCTCAGTAATGAAAAAATAAATATACGTTCACCTTCATCCTCTATCTTTCAAACCGAAGAATTTTTTTAGAAGAAGAAGAATAGCATCTGGAACTGAGTTCATTTCCTGAGATCTGGAAACGGTTTCTGTGAAATTGTGCTGCCTATTTATGCCTTCATTTGTGATCCGCTTTTAAATTCCACGGGTTCTTATTACAACTAAAATAAAACATGACATACGAAACGAAACTAAGCATATGTGAAACCAATGGGACGTTCTAATCATTTGGTACAAATGGAATTTTAGAATCAAAGAGTGATAGGTAGAACAGTGATAGTCAAGTGCAATAGTACAGTTCATCGAACAATAAATCTGAACATAGAGCATATCAGATATCATCATCGAAACATTTTGCCTTTCCTTGAAGATCAAAAAATCCTAAAAAGGCAAGGTATTTAATAGTGTGGAAACAAATAAACCAAATACGCAGCATCAACTGTTACAGCATACATAGATTTGAATTTTAAGGGATTTTTAAGAGCAAATAGCTAAGCAGAAAAGGTGTGAAAGTGCAAAAGACGTCCGCTTTGAATGAACGTAATCTCACATTTGTGTACGTCAATGTAATTTAATTTTTACAGGATCATATGGCATTCTCATTAAACGCTCATACTCTCATAAAATTTAAGTATTTCGCCCACTCTTATCTCAGGTTTTAATAGTTAATAGCGCTGACTATGCATTCCCAAATTCTTTAAATTCAGTACTGAGCTGTAGTTCCTGTTTAGTAGATGCATAAATGTTTACAACGAATGCTTCTTTGGTTTCAATAAATGAAGTGTTACGATACTACTGTGCAATTGGTAATGGAATAGTCTTCATTTATTTTACAACATTGTTTAATGAAAATAACTTACATACCAGTAATTTATTTTCCACACCAAATTTCCTTAAATAATGCAGAAATTCGAAGCACTGTTTCCACCTGAACTCGTTCTGGCTACTTTCATGTAGTACGTAATAATACAAAAATGAATAATTTTCTTAAGTGCTAGTGTACGTCATTGCTTTTGGAAAATATTCCTTTTAACTTTCTTGGTCGGACGAATAAAGAACAGATTGCAATATATTAGGAAGAAAGATGTTGGCTGGCAATTTCATTTTGAAGAATAGAATTCTACGATGAAAGCATAGGATTTCATTTTGAACTTTATAAACACTCACTCGTTTTCTGTAAGATTCAGTTCACCTTAATTTAGAGTCATAATATGAAGTGCAGCAATTTTCGTAAGTGCCACTACGTGAAATTGGTTTACAAAAACGCTCTTCTGCTAAAACTCAGTAATGTGCGCATAAAGGTCGATTGCCATAGATTTCCAGAAAACTTGAGTATTTGGCAGATGATTCTGCTTTCAGATTTCGCTTAGTATTACGCAGAAATTAATTTGCTAATTTACAGACCCATACTGTAGATAGAAATGCCATTCAGTGTTCGGATGTAATGAGAAATAACTTCGATAAGAGAAAATCGAAAAATTGGAGTCCTAAAGATACAATCTTCCTTATTTTATTAATTACTTTGCAAAAATAATTTTTCCCATCAAATCCTGTTGTTGTGGGGATATCGAGTGCAAAGCTAAATTTAGAGCACCTGGTGGGGAAATTCTACATAAATATAGCTTTTAATATCAGGTGCAGGAGTGATGATGTTTACCAATGTTAGATAAAGATTTTTCGGTCTGACTGCTACAAGCTAAGGTACCGCAACTATAACTAATAAAAAACTAGGAAGAGTAGCGTTCAAAGTTTCATTGAAGAGAATTGGGAAAATAATTGATAAACTTCGTTATGGTCGTTTCATAGCAATTCATTTATAAAACAATTTTTTTAAATCAAATTCATAACAAATACCCACATTTTCTTAAAGCACACAAGATCGAAATTGCTCACATGTAAAATTAGTAAAACAGAGGAAAATATTGTCGATAAGAAACAGCTATGTTCAATGTGACTTCCATGAGTAGAGATGTACTTTATATAAATACGTGGTTGTGACAACTAGCAAAAATACAAGAACTGTAGGGTTAATCCTATCATTCAGCCCTGTTTGCGCAGTGGTCTAAGCGCTGCTTCTGACCATTCTTCCGTGATGGATCCGGTTTCAAATCGCGACTTGGCATGCATGTTCTGTTTTTCTGTCTTAGGGCGCTGGCTCTATCGCTTCCCTTGAAACAGAGGCCTTAATTTAGGAACGAATCAGTTTTTATAGCCCATCGAGTTGCTCACGGTGGTCGTTAAACACCCTCAAAACAAAATAAAACAAAACCTTATGATATCAGTTCTCCATTGCAAAAACCAATTTCCAAATGGCAATTTAGGAACAGAGTTATCATTATGGCATTAAGGTGATAGGAGACACTAATTTCACGAAACATAGTGCACAACATTCTGATGTAGAACAATAAGCCCATACTACTACAGGACAGTTAAGCAGATACAACAGCCATTTTTTAAAATAAATCTTCAAATAGCTGTCCATCATTAACATAATAAAAATTGCGCCTGAAGTAGGAGCATGCAACACTCTTCAGAAGTACAGTGCACTCTTGACAAGACTTATGAGCATGCGAGTAGATTTACGTCTGTCTAGTAGCTGTTAAGCAAAACATTAGTTATTTCTCATTTTGTTTCCGGGTTTAGCTGCCACCATGAGCAATTTTGTGAGTTCGCCTGTCGCTAATTTTTGGCCACTGGTTCCAGATAAGTGAGAGAGCCAAAGCCGTAAGTTAAGGACACTACCTATGTCTCATCTCGCGCTCTAAATTGGGCCCAAACTAGAAGATCAGCCGGATATCAAAGCCTTCGACCACTCGGCCACCGAGGGGCTTGACCTTTTTTTTTTTATTTTAAGTGAGAAACACTGTTTATCCAACAGTAGTTGCTCAAACTGCAGTTTCACTTCTGTTCACAATATCTGCCTAAAACATTGTTATAAGATACAGTTTTTCATCCGTGTATATAGATAAGATTCCGACGGTTCCAAAACCGGGCTGAAAGGTGAACGTGTCATCACACGTCAGTCCATCATTCGAATTTCCTTAATTTTAATAAAAATATTCTTTGAAGGAGGAGGGTTCTCTTGATGTAGTTTCATGGATTTCACATCCATTTGCTGCTCCTTTCTGATGGCTTCCAGGATCATCACGTGTGTAATATTATACACTGATTGTTCTCTGAATGATGACCACCTATTTAACACTTCGTAGGCCCTCTTTTCGCGCTCAGTACAGCAGCTATCCAAGGTGGTATCGATTTAATCAAATGCCGGAAGCAGTTGGGAGGTATCCCAAGCCAAGCTGTGAGGAATGCGGCCTTCAGTGCTAGGCATGGAGGTGATTGGCGTATCCGTACGCCTGATATGCCGTTCCATAGTGTCCCACAAGTGCTTTATGGGATTGATACCGGGGTAGGTCGGAGGCCAGTCGATATGCTGGATGTCTGAACTGTGTTCCTCAAACCATTCTTACACAACATTGGACCTGCCGCGCCCCGATGGCGCAGTGGTTTAAGTGGTGGCTTCTGATTATTCGTCCGAGGTGGGGGCCGGGTTCGAATGCCGGTGAGGCATGGATGTTGTGTTTGTCTTACGGTGATCGCTCTCTCCCTTCCCTGCAACCAGTGACACTAAATTAGGGACGGGCGACTGATTATAGCCCAATGAGTTGCTCACGGTGGTTGTTAAACCTCCAATAAAAAAAATAAAAAACTAAAAAACATTGGACCTGTGTCTCGGAGCATTGTCATCTTGGAAGACACCGTCGCTATATGAGAAAAATGCAACATTACTTGGCGTACAGAGTCAGCAGGAAATTCACGACAGTGGGCACCAGTCATACGTTGTTCCACATACACCAGGGGTTCAAGTTCCTGCCAGGGAAACATACCCCATACCATACAACATTTAGAGCTTGGTTTGTTTTTGATCTTTGCGTTTAACGTTTTTGTTACTTCACATCGGCAGCAGCAGCAAGGAGCTGGTGTTTCCGACGAAGCGACGCCCTTCGTTGCAGTACTAGCTTTGGTTGCAGTTGAGCTTCCCTGTTTCTCAATGGCGGTTGAGTGTTTTGACAGACGATCGTGAAATGATTAAGACGGGTTTAGGTGTGTGTTTACTTTTAGAATTCAGCGAACGCGTCCTGTGAAATAGCCACAAAGTGGTAGCGTCTGTCATTGTGAAGAATTCATACGCTGTTTTTTCCTTCAGGTGTCTAGAATCTTCATGACGGTATTTTAATTTTTCTTTGTACCATATTATTTTCTTCAAGAACATAGCTTTTTTTTTCTTTTTATATATAATGCGTAATAACTCATTTCAGTTTTATCTAAAATGAGTCGTTACGCATTATCATTAAATCATATCATCAATGATTCATTAAGCATTATGATTAAACCATATCATCAACTATATCAACAGTGAGTCATTACGCAATATGGGATGACTGGAAAAAAGTGTGCTGTTGTGAGGAGTCACGTTTTTTGCTCCACTCTGTGGATTGTCATGTACGTATTTGACCCAAACAACATGAGGTATTCGATCCATCTCACTAACTAAGAAATTTGATTATGAGACTACCAACAACCGGCTTGCGATGGGGAGACAATGCAGAATGGATCGAATGCCTCATGTTGCTTGGTTCAAATATGTACAACACCATCCACAGATTGGAGTAAAAATCGCGACTCGTCAAACCAGTAAATTTTTTCCCATTCATCCGACGACCAACTTGCATAATCTTTGCACCAGGCGAGTCTTCTGTGTCGATTAACCATGGTTAGGAGAGAATGTCGTCGGGGTCGTCTGTGCCCATGCGTGGGAGCGTGTGACATATGGTAATAGCAGATACTGTTCCTGGTTGCAATCTGTTGTACTTGATAGTCAACAGTAGAACAACACTGCGTCTGTTGTCTTGTACGAGTCGTCTGAGCCTGCTTTCATCTGTCTCATCAACCTTTCGCTGTCCGGTGTAGTTTTGCCTCACGGTCGTTGTTTGACCATTTTCAAGCCAGTCCCGATCCACTTTAACTACAGCCTCTCGGGAACATCCGACCACTTCAGCCGTTTGGGAAATCGGGGCACCTGCTCTTCGAGCTCCCACAATCTCTCCTTTCTCAACATCCGATAAATCGTTCCGTTTACCCATTTCCCTCCGAATTTTCCTACCTACTGCTGCACTCTCACCTTTTTTATGCTACATCGGTCCTTCAGCTGCGCTCTCCTTAAAATCACTTGGTCAACGGGCTGCATCCACTTTTGAAAGGGGTGGTCATATTTGAGTTACCACTCGGTATATGCACCACGATCATTAAAATTTCTATTGCATCATGCTGCAGAAAATCCATAAAAATTATACTTTTTTTCCAAAAAGATTGTGACTATAACTTTTGGATTGATTCTCAGAAGATATGATTTTCCGCTACTGCATCGACTAATTCTTATTGTATGTTTTTCTTCGTCAAAACATTCAGAAAAATAGACAAATTCTTGATCTTCAGATATCACTAGCAGATCCGTGCAGAACTCCATCGTCTTGGATTTTAAATCAAATTTTACCTGACAGGAAATTCATTAGCGCAAACTTCTGACAGCCAGATTCTCAAAATGTTGCCACGATATTGAGATATCAGAGTCACTTGGATGATAATGGGCATATTCACGAGAACCAAGTCATCTTTTGGTTATCGTATGTCTTTGGTGTTCTTTGCTGACGGCCTATAGTTCGTTATTTGTTCTTGATGATTGTTCCTCGTTTTGGGAAACACCTTCATTCACGTTCAGACATTGTTTATGTCGATTGTCATACAACTTAGGTAATCAGTAACGAGCGTGGAAAGCGCTGTTCACCCTTTGCCAGTAACTTTACTGGAGCTGTTTGGTAGAGTTTCGAATTCAGGGCTGATCAGTATTTATGAGTGGAAACGTTGATACGGAAGACACTAAAAATATCAGTTAACATATATAACAAAATGTAGCTTTTGTCATATTTTCAACAATGCAAGGCTTTACCACTTGGATCTTCTGGCAGAAATACAGTCCTTATTTGCTCCACTTGAAGAAACATTTTCAAGTGAAATTATTGATAACATATTAGCGTTGGCATTCTAAAGGAAAAAGGTCACCGTATAAAACAATTTAATACAAAATCTGCTTGTAGCAAATATTACGAAATAAATTTGAAAGTTCAGGTTCAATAAGATACACCTGTGTGGAAAACGAAAGGACGAAGTGGAGAAAGTAAACTAACGCCGCAAATAGCAGGAGCACCTAAACATCATTTAACTCAAAACAGTATTTTGGCAAAGAAGCCATAGCTCATGCGTAATAATGAAGCATGATGTGTAGTTGGCGTGACGTGAGAACAAAATACCCTCACGTAGTCCAATGGCATCAATTTAAATGAAGTCACTGGACGCTGTGCATTAGTGTTACAGATGTTCGGTTGCGTGTGGTGTGTGTTAGAGACGACGAAATGGCCGGTCGAGAACATCTTGATTATTTTTTCTCGTGGTCGAATAATTGGGAGGATTGAGAAGGGGCGAGCTGTGATGTGTGTGGCCCAAGAGCTCGATATCACCCATTCCATCGTATCGTCCACGTGTGTGGTCGCCTTTAAGGATCACACGTACAGCTGCGCGAAAGACAATGGTGGTCGTCCACCAAAAATCACTTCCAGTGAGGACCGCTCTCTGCTCCTTCAGTCTAAGAGAGATCGACACTAGGGAGCAAGTAACCTTGCGAAACAAGACGCACAATATCGCGATTTACAGTAGCCAGGCGACTACACAAAGGTGGAATATTTGCACGGGAACCAGTACTCGGTGTTCTTTTAAAAACGGCGTACCGGAGACAGCGTTTACAGTGGTCTAGAGAACACAAGGACTGGAGAGCAGAAAAGTGGGGTACGATGCTCTTTACTGATGACAGTAGTCTCTCTAGAAATTCTGTACGTTAGTAATCTGGTGTGAGGTAGGCATTCGGTATCGCCCCGAAAACATCTAAGAAAGAGATAGATATGGTGACCTCGATGGTCTCGTACGGGCAGCCATTCTGATCGACAGCATTGGGGAGCTCAAGATACTGGGAGGGAGTACTGTAACAGGTGCGTGCTAATGTAATGAGGTAATCCTTCATAATGTTCGTCTGTTCCGAGGTGCCATTGGCCCATATTTCATATAAATGTACGATAACGCCACATCCCATTTTACGGTGGATGTTGATGAACTGTTGGAAAGTGAAGACATTCAGCGGATTGTTTAGCAAGCACGTTCCCCCAACTTAAATCCCTTATAACACGCGTGGAGCGTTCCTGGGAGACGCGTTGTGGCACATCAACACACACACCGGAAACTGTCCAACAGCCGAAGACTGCGGTGACGGAAGAAGAGGCGACGCAACAGCTCATCAGGAACCTAGTGCGACGAATGCACTGACTGTGCAAATCATGCATCGACGTCAGGGTTGATCATATCTTCCTACTGAAGATCTCTTCCTTTCGTATCGTCTTTGGCAGTGATGCATCTGTATCGAGACACCTACTGGTGTCGGTGTTGTTTCCGTCATCATTTTGGTAAGTAATGGAGTTCCTATGGTTTGAACTTCACATACCCGGGCAGCTCCTGTGCGAGATTGCAGGTCAAACCCGGCTCGTCCTTAAGATTTGTACACGAATGTATCATGTATATTGATATAAAAGACTCAAATCTTTGAAACTTGCAAATATTTGACGGACACCTATGTATTCATTCATCGTCCAGATCATTGTCTCTACGAGTTGACACAGCCTATAACAGCGACTCTACTGAGCGGCGTGGAATATACATAAAGGATACGGGAACACTCGAAAGTGTGGAGCCTGTAAATACGGCCAGAAGAGGACTAGAAATTTGAATGGGGAATGTTTGTCGGTACGATAGGGGGCGAAGGATACACCTCAGCATCCTCAGGAATCCCTCGAGGATCGCCGCAGCGAAGGGTCTGAAGAGTGTCATACATGATGCCAATGGTCATGATTTGGGGTGTAATTGGATTCATCTGTTAAGGGCTCCATCAAATCGCCTGATACGAATTCAGGGAGCCCTCAACATCCAGAGATACATCTCGGATGTTTTACAGGCACAGATAATACCTTTCCGTCAGAGTTTCTCTGGTGCTTTATTCCAGCTGGATAATGATCGGGCACATGTAGCCCGGAATGTTCAACACCTCTTCAACACCTCCACACTATAAAAAATTGACTGTTGATTTTACGGTTTTAAACCGTTTTCCAGGGTGACAACACAAAACCGTAAAATCTACAGTTTTACGCAGTGTTGGAGCAAAGCTATAGCTATAGCTTTGCTCCAACACTGCATTTATTGAAGAAAACCGCACAGAATTTGGCTGAAGCGAGTCACCGTTCAAATAATCCCGAAAACACAAAAATTTGGCTGGAACGAATGTGTTTATTGTGTTGGAGCAAAGCTATGGCTTCGCTCCAACACTGCATAAAACTGTAGATTTTACGGTTTTGTGTTAGCACCCTGGAAAACGGTTTAAAACCGTAAAATCTACAGACAATATTTTACAGTGCATGCACGTCAGATGCCGCTCCTTCCCGGGCCTACACGATCGACAGATATGACCCCGATCGAGCATGTCTGGAGCATGGTAAATAAGCGACTGGCCTCCGTCAAGCGTCTCCGCCACTCACCACAAATGAACTCTGTCCTCGCGTAGAAACAGCAAGCCAGGCTTTTTTTATTTAAAGACAATATGAAAAACCTCTTCGATTCAATGCTCATGCCGAATACAGACTGTTATTTTTGCTCAAAGTGGCTTCACACGATACTGCGGTTAGAAGCAAGTATGGCTCTAGAAATGTAATCAGTTATCTCCTATAACACGAGGAATATGTGATATATTAATAAACTTCATTTGAATAGCGCGATTCTTTCTTGGCGTTGGAATTTTCACAAATAGTAGTGTATTTTCAGACTTGTCTAAAATTCCGATGAGAAAATTCCTTTCGATCATATTTCGGCCATTACGAGAATGTTTTGTGCAGTTTCCAGAATAATACATAAAATTTAGCTTTTAAGTAAAAGTTATTTTTCTCCATATCTTCACTTTTAAAAGAATGATTTAAAAAGATCCAGTTACTTTCTCGAATGGTTTGCACATATTTTAGAGTTCTGATGCTAGGGGCTTAAATCTTTGTATTTGTATTTACAATAGTATCTCCACTTATAGGCATACTACTGAGGCCATGTGAGATTACGGTTATTAACCTCTTTGAACAATGCACAGTTTTCTCATTAGGGGAAATATGAGTTAAAAAATGGTCTTGCTATTTCTCTTCCTTATTTTTCTGTGGCATAACTTTTGCAATGAAGAATATTTTGTGCAGATTTTCTATATCTTCATAAATCATAATTCACGATTCTGTCATTAGGGGGAATGAGCATATATTCCCTTTTGAAAGAGGGTCTCCGAATCTAAAATTCCTTTCTTGGTAGAATACTCTTTATCAGGGAAAATAATTTGCACCTACTTTCTTATCCAAACAACGCACAGTTATTCCGCCAGGAGGCGTAAAGTTATAACACAATTTCCTCCGGATCTTTTCTCCGATTTCTTCGTTTTCGAAAATTTCTCTTCCCTCATTTATCTTTCTCTACAAAAAATATTTGTGTGAAGTTTGCGTTTTTTCAAACCTCACATTTCTGCCACTATTGGGAGTAAGTATCTATTTTTATTCGTGGATGGTTTATCGAGTGATAAACTCAGGTTACATTTTTTAATTCTTTCTGTTTTACTGGCTCTATTCATTCTGTAGAAGACTGCTCACATTGCACATTTTAATCGCTGTTTCTCTCTCGTGTTCTCAAAATCTGCTTCGAAAAATCCTTTGCGTGCAAAAGGATTCAAAAGACGTGTTCATTACATCCGACAGTTCGGTGTCATGTGCACTGTTTCACGCTTTGTTCGAATTTCAAGATGGAAAATTTCCGAAACAACGGACGAAAATTTGGATATTCTTTTTAATTGTGCACCAAATGCTAAAGGGCGAATCTCACTTACCAGATCCGTAACAATGCATTTGCATTTGACCTGATATCTGCTTCTCCAAAGTATTACAGTTATACAGAATAGTTTCGGCTTCTGACTGCTAAACAACGATCACGATGGAAGGTTACGTAAAATTCTATTTTATTTTACAAATCTTTTGATGGTGCAGTTTTAAACGAATATCTTTAACACACAAGGTTTGAATCTTTTGCCACAACACGTATTCATCCCGTATGATATCACGCATGAAATAAAACTGTAAATCCTAATGTTGATTATCTTTATTTTCAATTGTTGTATAATTTAATAAGTGCGATGAAACTAAAATGTGATGCATTCTTGACCTCAAAGACTACAGTCTTGTGACACTTATATATATATTAAGGTAATGCAACGTAGTTTGTCAAATCATTTATTTTATTTTAGAAAAATAATAATTGCGACAAACTACGTTGCATTACCTTAATATATACGTATATGTGATGCATTGTTTTCTTATGTTTATTTCAGTGCTGATTTCAGATATGATGACTTACTCGTATAGAGATGTAAAAGCCAAATTGTTATTTCTAAACTAAAGTGTGAATGTAGGTTTTCAGAGCCGAGTGATGAGCAATATTTTGCTGCTTTTAGGCCGCCCAGGTGGCGCAGTGGTCTAAGTGAAGACTTGTGATCAAATGTCAGAGATCAGTCCGGGTTCGAATCCCGGTGAGGCATGGATGTTGTGTTTGTCTTACGGCACTGGATCTCTCCCTACCCCGGAACCACTGACCCTAAATTAGGGACGCGCGACTACTTATAGCTCATTGAGTTGCTCATGGTAGTCGTTAAACCCTCAATCAAAAATATATATACGCTGCTGGCCACACAAAATGTAATTTTGCATATGCCCTGCAATGCAACACCAGCATTGCAGGGCATATGGAAATCATGTACACCTGGCACGCCACCGAGAAGCACTATAAGAAGGGTGCACAGAAGGCGGGGAATAAGTAGTGGAAGTGTGCGGGAAGCTTCCTGATGCCTCGTTGCAGAATACGGCAGTCATTCCAGCACGTTCGACAGCGGTTTATCGATAATCGCTACAGCCGTTTATCGTACCGAGACATCGGCGCCCGTGTGGGATGACATCCAGCCACAGTGAGGCGAGTATGTATTTGGTGGGTGCAAGAGGGACGAACAGACCAACGTGAGAGATTGCCGCAGCCGCGGCACACCACCGAACTAGAGGACCGGCATTTTGTCCAGCGGGCATTGACGGTTCGCACCGCCACATCACGTATATTATCGCAGGAATTAGGGTGTGTTGTGCAACAACCTGTGTCAGCACGTACCGTTCGACGTCGTATGCAACAGCGGACACTTGTCGCACGGTGTCCATTGCACCGACTACCATTGACGTTAAACCACCGGCGAGTGCGGCGGCAGTGGCCCGTTGAACGCCGCAGCTGGACTACGGAATGGCACGACATTGTCTTTGACGAATCCCGTTTCTGCCTGCAACACCACGATGGTTGGTTCCGCTTGTGGCGGCACCGCAGCAAGAGATTGTATGACGCCTTCATTATTCATCGACATACCGGTCCGTCGCCTGGCGGTATGGTTTGGGTCGCAATTGGATATGACACCTACACCCCTCTGGTACGCATCGCCGGTGCACTCAACAGCCACCGCTACATCTCCGACGTTTTGGAGCCTGTAGTCCTTCCTTACCTGCAGAACCTGCCAGCGACCACGTTTCAACAGGACAATGCGCGCCCGCCCGTGGCACGCATCGTGCAACAATTTTTCACGGCCCACCAGGTGTCAATGTAGCCGTGGCCCGCCTGTTCTCTCGATACGTCGCCCATCTAAGACGTCTGGTCGCTGATCGGCAACCGAGTGGCCCGGCAAGCACCACCCGCGGCTACTCCTGATGAACTATGGCAACGTGTGGAAGCAGCCTGGACCGACATACCGCAAGCCCACATCCAAAGCCTCTTTTGTTTGATGCCGCGGCGTGTAGCGGCCGTTATTGCCAGCCATGGGGGCCACACGAACTATTGATGTCTGCGTGTTCCGCAAGTAGCACAGGCCTGTAAGCTCAATCGTTTCATCTTTGTGTCTGTTGTTCTATGTCCAGTAAATCTGGCTTTGATATCTCGTGTCCTTCTTGGTGTTGCATTTTGGGTGGCCAGCAGTGTATATAGCTATTTCTGTACAAATGTCAACCTTGCCTTTTTGGGAATGTATGCTATTCCTTCAGTCTACCAGCGGTTATACCACCGGGATTAGTGCAAATACTACCCCACACTCACCAACCCATTTGACCAGCGTGATGGGTTGTAGCCAAAACCCCGCTATGGATTTCAGCATCATGGTCAAACTAAGGACCCTCAAGTGGCAATGAACTGAAAATATTGCTAGAGCAACTTAAATATCAAACTAGATAATATGGGCCAGCAAGAGACCCAGAAAGAAGACCATGTGATAGATGACAGGATAAAATTTAAAAGGATGTAGGAGTCACTCCTGGAAGCAAATGGCTCAGGAGAGAAAGTCGTACATCTGAAATATAGGACTGGATAGTAAGGGCAGACATTATACCTAGAAGAAGGCTATTTGAGAGGTGACTGGATGAAATTCGAAAGAACGTTGGAGTCACACTTGAAAGGAATGGTTCCTAGAGTTGTGGAAGGGACGTAGGGAGACGTTCATCAAGCAGTGGACTGATCATGGTTGTTGATGATGATAACAATGGTTTTTCTAACACGTTATGAATTTTATTACCTATAATAAGCTATACAACAGTCATAGTATTTGCAGCTACTTTATTATTCATTGAGCTTCAGTGTCGGTAAGAAATGAAAGTGTCAGCCCATTTTTTCGGAGGGTGTTCATTTCGAATGAAATGGTAAAGTACAAGATCTTTAGTGCATGTGATGGCGGAAAAAATGTTCAAAAGATAAAAGGGCACTTCAGCTGAGCTGGAGATTTTACTTCATTATTCGCTGAGTAAGGAAACTGTATCTATCTTTAGAAACAGTTAATATCAGTTATTAGGAGATCGCTACAGTTTTAATTTTGCAGTCCCAGATTTCAAAATATTTGTTTCCTTTTTTCGTTTTGGTAATTCTTGCAGTTTTCTCACAGAAGGAAGCATTTATATTAATGGAGAAAAATCACAGTTTGTGCGAAGAAGCAATCAAATGCGGAGATGAGAAAAACACTTATAATCATACCTAAAAATTTGCTGTGCACTCAAAGAATATTAGAAAATTTTACTTAATGCATGAAATCCCATTGGACTTACTGTGCATTGACACCTGAGTCAATGCTCAACCCTCAGTCGTATCCACCATCTTTAATTTAAGCCTCCGGTTTTTTAGTAAAGGTACTTTTCTTTCTGTTTAAATTCCTCATATTGTTTATTGCTTTTCCTGAGAGCGTGTTTCTATCGTTATGCTTCGTCATCGCTGTTTCTATGATCAACATCGACTCTAATTATCCCTGGAGGACCTCCGTTCTGCGATACGCCAGTTTCACCGCCCCCGCCCAATCGACCTCCACCCTCCAAAACAAAAGGTGTACAAGAAACCAGGGAATAAAGAGAGAAAAACTGTAATTAGCTGACATGTTACGGAACGTTTCGATTTTTACTCCGCTTCGCTTCCCACCGTCACCACCGATAACAACAGGCGTTTTTTATTTTCCTCTGCAATTCTCCCGGGATCTTCTTTTATTCTGTTTTCGTCGATTTCCATACAGATATTGGCATGTATGTGAGGAAATAAAAGTATAATAGAAAATTATGTGAATGGAAAAAGAAAGTGCCTGCTATTTTGTGTCGTTTGGGGCTTACTAATTCATCGAAAATTGCGACTTGTACTGAAGAAAATTAAGAACAAACATCTGCAGTTTTCTTCTTATTAAAAACTAAAAAGCACATCAGCATGCGCAAGGTCCTTTTTTTAACACTGTCGATTAACGTGTGCAACTAGATTGAGACGTGCCTAATAATTTGTGGCGACTGATTTAATGAATTTTAAAAGCCAGTGCCTAAAGTACAAATCCGTGCCGCATCCGAGATTTGAGCTGAAAGTGAACTCATTAGCCATAATTGGGACTACGCACTTGACCATTTAAAATTGTGTACCAACAAATTTCAAGAGTTTTTCTTGAAAAATTTACATAGCATTCTAGCTTTAAGAGCACATGTTGCACATACTAAATTTCATATACCTATTTCCGTTTATCTTTTGCCTATCTTTGAGGACGAGTTGCCGTATAGTAGAGAAAATCAAAAGTTGCAAAGAGCTGAAGAACACATGTAAACGATCCAAAAACGAAATATCAGCAGGCAGCTCATCTGTTTTGGTTCAAGATAATGCTATAAGGAGTTAATCCATCTCCAACTGTAATACAGGTATTCAGACGACAAGGAATATCATCCATGAGTTCTGTAACGTATACTCTAGATTCAGTTTCTTTTTGATTTTACTATCTCTTGTTATTTTATTTTCCTATGCAAATTATCTTCTCACTTAACGAGATGTTGTTTCTCCAGCTGAATTATATATGGCAACGAGTGTAAGTCATGACGTGGTGGTATGCAGTATATATAGGCGCGCTCAAGTATACCAAAGAGCTTCGTTTTATATGTGATAGGTTCTTCCTGATTATTGATATGCGATTTACCTACGTTTCTACGATATTACGATAGCACGAAAGTTCGGGCTATCAGTAGTTGTGTTATTTTGGAGTGTGTATTTGAGTAATACCAGGAGCTCCCCAATAAAAGGTTAAAAGTGAGTACGTTTACTTAGTTCATTTTATTGTCAGACCTCTGTCTGGCCGTTAAGTCTATTTCATTGAGTGTTTACGTTAAGTTCAGGGTATATTGTGTCCACCGCTCTAATAAGGAGCCTTCAAGGTACTAATGTACTAAAACCGAAGTTATAATACTGATATTCAAGATAATGAGGAACGCTGAGTAAAAATGAATTCCATATTCTTGGAATTTATTGCACGTGCGTGTCTTACCTAAACAAACTCTAGCACTTTGAAGTTTAAGCACACTTTAGCTACGTCAAGTAACCTTTCAATAACCCTAACGTGACTTAACGTAAGCTTTCCTGCACTACACGTCCAGCCGGAGAATTTTATTCATTATAGTTCATCTATGGGTATGATATTCTAAACAGCATGCGACTAGGCACGCAACTGTGAAGGTCAGCTGTCGGAAGGAACGGATGTGGCAAGACATAAGATTCACACTTCCCCGATGAACGACAGGTCCGGTGATTTTGGAGGCCATAAGAAAATGTTCATATCCTACAGGCTGTCTTTTGTAATATGCATTATGCGGGAATTTGAGTTGTCATACTGAAAGACATTCCAAGTGGTACGTCAAGAAAACGTCTTATGACAGAATGAACGATATCATCAAAGTAGCTTCTTGCCATCACACTTCCAGTATTATGGACCAGATATGTCTTATTACCAAATCGAAGCGACGCAGCACCAGTTGTCCACGTGTAGCGTTGTGTGGTGGATAGATATAAAGCCCTCGTAATATTGTTGATAGCGATGGCATCATTAGTATGTGATGCCATCTTGCACGCTGAAATAAAGCCTCTAGCATCCACGAATATCACACTTCTACATTGTAGAGTTCACTTTCATCTCTCTCTCTCTCTCTCTCTCTCTCTCTCTCTCTCTCTCTCTCTCTCTACCATTTCCAATGACGGGCTCTGTGATGTGAAAGTAACGGAAAGTTCCAGGATGAGCATCTCGCCCGCAGTACCACTTCATGAGGACGTCATTGTTTCGTATGTAAGGATATTTCTGTATCTGTGGTAGTTCGCATGTCAGATACCACACGGTCGCCATCGTGAAAAACATCTGTACGGAATAGGCGATCATTTGATTACTGTCTGGAATTTTTCACTCTTTCTTCTATCGTGTCAATCGGGGCATTGCGACATAGTGTGACAGCAAACGTCAAACTGCTCTCAATTGCGCTTCACCCATGTGGAAATTGCTTGTCAGCTGTGACACAAATTTAGTGTACCAGGATGAGTCAAATGTTTGCCCCAATTTTAGCTACACATGATATTGAGCCTCCATTCCTGTTCCAAACGCGAACCAGAGTCGACTGGGTACCTTGATGACGTGGAACCACTACGCTGATGACGTGGATGCACTACGCTGATGACGTGCATTCGTAACGAAAATACACTGCATTATCAGGTGAGCGGAAGACAGAGGTGGATATATTACGCTGTTTGAGTGTTCCTACGCCATTATTGAAAACAAAGGTTAGAGGCAGCAGCAGCGAGAACAATTTGTACAGTTGAAGTCGAGGAAACGGTGGACAGTGGCACTGCGCGAAAATGGTTCCCGCGTTTTAATGCTGCAGACACCATTGTGTTAACAGAAGACAAGACCGAGGCAGCACATAAGAAGACCACTAACACTGTCACACTGCTCGAAGCTGTGAAAGTGAACCCCGGTATTAGTACAGGATAATTTTCAGCTGAGGTGGGGTCTTTCCGATGCACCATCGTTCGTCACCGGTGCCGGCTTGGTTCCTCCTCTAGGCGCCATTGAATAGTTCCTGATGAATTGGCATACCAGTAGGCGGAAGAAGGTGTAATTTGCGTCGCTGATTGCTGTAAAATTCACAGGACGATATGGTTTTGGGTCTTGTCGTCTCTAGTGATGAAAAGTGAATATTCTTCTGTTTTTCTACCACAAGGAACCAATGACTGAGACCCCGCCAGGAAGCACAGGCAATGGTACAAAGAGGGCGATTTCAGAGGAAAGTCATACATTGCATTTGATCGAATTGTGTACGTTCTGCGCACTGGGAACTCGTGCCAGATAATCAGTATCTGTGCCGAACGACATTAGCGGGTATATGACGCTCTGAACCCACGCAGCCCAGCACTCATCAATAGAAAGTTGCTGCAAACAGGTGATTCCTCAAATAGGACCTCCAGATTGCCCCCACCCAAACCTACAGATATTGGAATAGCTTGAGATATTACCCCATTTCCTATACAGTTCATACCTTGTCCCTTTGCCCAGTTCCTGCAAGGACAGCACTTTGCTACAGTGGTGGATGTGGAATCTTGCATCAGAGAATATCTGTCCTCGAAACCTGCTAAGTGGTATCGTCGTGTGATATTTGCTGTGGTACAATGTTAGCAAAACATTATACTTTGCAGAATAAGATGAGTGTGTGTACGGCTTTCTTTCATCATTAAACTTTTTAGCTGTAAATGGGTCAAACGTTTTACTCAACCTCGTATCTGTGATTCTCTGACGCGCTGTGTTAGGCAATTAAACATGTGTCCCGTCGACGTATTTTTGGAAAATTCGGAACGTTTGCAGAACGTACACTTGACCCAAAACGTTCGCCTTACTATAAGACGAACCGCTCATGGGTCGTCTTTAAACTGTACTCAGCCAGCCTCCAAATGACCGATCGCTATGAAATTTCGATAATTTGCGTATCACATATACACTTTTACGTCATGTCTTTCGTGAGTCTCTACAACAGTTCTTTCTTTGTGATGCAACTTCCGTATTGAGCAATGGGTTTTTGCCACGTGCAGTTAATTTGGAATCAAAATCGTATTTCATTAAATTTCATTTTCTCAGAATTCCGAGATATAGGGCAGCATATCAGAAATTAGGAAATCAGAATTTAGAATCTTTTTCCCTGTACGCATGTGTATCATTTTATATTCGGTTACGCCTATAAAGGATGGAAATTCATAGATATGTGCGGTCTACCTAATCTATTTTATTTTGCTGCTGAAAATTATAATAATATGAGCCTCGCGATTCTCAAAAAGAAATTGTCTTTTCGTCTTTCTTTTTTTTTTTTTTTTTTAATTGGAGATTTAACGACTGCCATGAGCAACTCAGTGAGCTATAAGCAGTCGACCGTCTCTAATTTAGAGCCACTGGTTCCAGGGAAGGGAGATATCCAGGGCCATAAGACAAACACAACATCCATGCCTCTCCCCAATTGGAACCCGGACCCATCTCGGACGAATGATCAGACGCCATTGCTTTGATCACTGAGCCACCGGGCGACATCTACTTTTTACTCAAGAGGACTTGGATTTCTCAAAAACACAGAAGAGCAATGGCCTAACTGCCTATTGAAATATTGCTGAGATGATGCATACATTTTTAACAGATTACAAACTGAGCTGCCGAACCTATAATATAAAATGGCTTATTTCAAGACCAAAGCGATGCAAGATACTTAAAACGTTTGAGGTTCCTGAAAACCAATTGACAATCTTAATGATTTTTTCTGTTCATTCTGAACTACTTGTTTTATATATATATAAAAAGAAATAAGATTAAATTTACTTTAAATTGTGGCATTCGACTTAGGAAAAACAAATTTCCTTGAAGTATTGCTCCTACCCGCCCACACACACAAGCACGCCAAATTCCGTTAAATACAACCAAGCGTAAAAATGTACAAAGCCTGATAGATTTAAATGCATAAATCACACGAAAATGGAGATTTTGCAGAGTTTTCTAACTGTTACGTTAATCAGCTTGTATAGGCGTTTATCACCTTTTTCAGAGTTTTTTCAATTTACCATCATGAATTGGGCTTTCGGATTCCATAAGAATGACATTGCTTTGTATTCTAAACACGTCTGAGAAAAAATATTAAAACAGAGTATCTTTGAAGCGTACGAAAGGGAAAAAAATTCATGATAGTGCAGTATGAAAGTTTTTTAAAAACATTCTGAAAAAACATTTTTATCTTCGCATAGGACAATTTTTCTTATAAATTTATTGAGTCTTCTGTATCTGCACATAACCCGATTAGAAATAAATAAAACTAAATTTAGGAGGATTAAGTGACTCAACAACTGAAATGTAAGGCCTGGGTACAAAAACAAAGGAATTTTACATTCATTTCAACGAAAAAAAATCAAAATTTAATATTGTAACAAAACAAATAATTGAATTTATAAAAAAAACAAAAAGGGGTAACTGCAGCACCGAAGTAAATTCTCCAATATTCTGTTGAAAATTTGCCATTTGATTTTCGTATAGGTCTTACGAATGTTTAATAAAAAATCACATGCCTATGTTGTTACCTTATGGTTTGTTCATCTGTTGAAACGATATTGCAAATCTAGATGCTGAGTTCAGAGAGTAAATTTTTGAATTATGCAGTTGAAGCTGGTAGAAAATGGTAATCGCCTTTAATTCTGTATTTTAAAATTCCCTTTTTGAGAAATAGCTACAATCATGCATTTTCCGGAGGCAAATCTTTCTATGCGTTTTGCAGCTTTTTCTGATTAAAACTTTTTCGTTTGATGGTTTACATTTGTAACGTTATTTCGCACGATGTCACAAATACTTGAACTCATAGTGTAAAAAGCATTTATCGTCGAATGGCTGCAACCCAGATAATTCTGAATTATTTAATTTTACAGCTAGGTTGTGCTACATTATACATATCAGGATATCTTTGTTCAAATATGAACAAAGATATTCTGATATGTATAATGAACAAATATATCAGGATAATATTTGTTCATAAAACGCCATTTAAAATATATCTTTTGCAACAGATAGTTGACAACGTACGCCGTCAAGGCTGGGTTTTTAATTTAAAATATTTTCGCTAAATTTTATTAAAGAACATAGGCTGATCAAAAAATAAGGTTAAATGGTCAGGATTTCGTACCAGTACACATAAAGCTTTGAACAGGACGTGAACAATTATTTATCTCAATGAATCAAATACGGGATCACAAAATTGTACAATACAAATTTGGAAGATGTGGATCTGTTTATTGGTGTAAATATGACATGGATGTTAAGTCAGATAACATCCGAAAACTTGAAAATTCCGTCGTCCTGGAGAGGGAATCAAACCAGCTTCTCCCGGATAACGCCCGAGAATGCTAACCACTACACGACTCAGAACGACCAAGCTCCAAGTTTCCTGTTAATTTGAATATAACCATCGCAGGATTCGGTTATATTCAAATTAATACATCGACTAGCCAATCCTGTAATGATTATATTAAAATTAATCGGAAACTTGAAACTTGGTCGTTCTGGGTGGTGTAGTGGGTAAAATACTCAGGCGCTATCCAGGAGACGCAGTTTCGATTTCCGCTCCAGGAAGACGAAATTTTCAAGTTTTCGGATATTATTTTCCTTAACGTCCATGTCATGTTTACACCAATAAACGGATTCGCATCTTCCAAGTTTTTATTGTACAATTGTGTAATCCCGTATTTCATTCATTGATTGAAGCATTTGTTGCTTCGTGTTATGGGTTTATTTCGTCCCTTAGCAAAAAGTACTTGTCCAAGTTGCTGAAATCCTGTTTTTGTAAGCAATCTTCACTTCTTCGTATGGTGAAGTGACGCCATTGGTCATGTCCTAATACAGACAACTTTGAAATCCACCGGGAGGTGCAGCGAATTCTCGCAGTGTAGATCGGTGGCAGACACAGCAGCTTTCTTTCTTGACGACCGTCGACTCTTGGATCTCTAAGGGACCCGTTTGCAAACTGCGTTTGTAAGAGTAACCTAAGAAACACATCCAGGATTCTATCCATCTTTCTCATTTATACATAAAATAAATATATATAATACACTATCACCAGAGGCAGGGTGTACCATCAAATGAATGTTGCAGCCTGAAGTAACTTCTTCCAAACAGTTGTGCAGCAGGAAAACGAGTGAGATTCCAAATGAGAGAATCAAGGGGCCAGTGTACTCAAATGAGCTGACACAAAGGGCTATCTTCTGAACTAAGGGAAATACAGCAATGTAATGACACGTGCTCTAAAGCTTAGAACAAGTAATATTGGCAGTACAAGGTCAGAATAGACCCTGGACCATTACCAAAAACGTTAGGAAATGTAATTATCGTGACAGCAGGTAAACCAGTGAGGCAGCTAGTGAGCATAAAGCTGCTTCTGGACTTACGGAATTTATAATATTTTAAAAGGAAGCTCAGAACTTCTGACACACAGACAAGTACTAGTTCAAGTACCAAGGACAATTTTAGCAAATTGCGTATTATTCATTTTCTTAATTTCATAAATAAATGGATATGTAAACTTTAGTTTAAGAATTAGGGAACATATTACTTAGGGTTCTAGTGGAAGGGGTGATAGACAAAGAAATGTTAGTGTATTATATGTAAGACATCAGCTCTTGTATTTGTATACAGTATAGGTGCAATAGTAGGGCACTAGCCAGAAACAATACCAGGGGGAATAAATAAAGAAAGAGGTAAAGATGAACCACACAATTCTAAGTAAGAACACCCTGTATTGTAATGAGGGCAACTCTGCATATTAGAAAAGAGAAGGGCGTGTACAACGCTACTGTTATCGGACAAATATAGAATGCAGAAGCTTTTCTGTCAGTGTGTTAAGTCAGATTTCAATTTGCTCACCGCCCCTTTGCCAATTCCAAATGCAAGTTGCAGACGGACCCCTTAAAACTCCCATCTTATACGGACGACAGCATGAAAGTCTGTTGTCGTGGACTGTTTTCATCATCGGGAGACCTCGTTGCATCTCTCGGGGATTTCAAATTTGCTTAGCGAAATTGTTGCAGCATGTCTCCATTCAGTCTCAGTTTTTTACATCATTCAGGAAAATACTCATGCATCACTGCACGTTCCCCCTATTTTTCAACTCACAAAAATCGATTATGGCATCAGACCTCCTCCTGAGACCAATGTCCTAACTTAATCGCTACACTAAACTGGCATAAGACACCTGTAATGTGCTCATGCCAATTCAGACTAAGCAGTGTTGCCATTAAGGTACGTTACCATCTAAGACGACGGTTATTGCACTTTCTTCGGTTTACTCGTTGAATGATCAACCTTCGCATTTTTGAATAGGAACAACGTAGATAATAAATTCGTCGTAAAATGTCAGACTGTATATATTGCATGTATTTTTATATATCTTTCTATGTCTTCGTCTCCATTCTCCAGTTCAACTGCCATTTGTGGGTCCACTTGTTTCCTGAAACACCCTGTTTTCCAATCACTATAAACATACTTCATCACCAAAGTTTGCAATCCGAGTTATGAGGTTACTCAGGGTTCAACGAACTACAGGCAGGAAAACTGATAGTTGATGTGACTCCCGTTGCGATTCCATCATTTTCTCAGGAAAGTTAAAGCATCACACAAAACATTTGTAACAGTTGTCGATTAGTATTAAAAACGATGACACAAATTTAATAAGCAATAAGTAGAAAACAGCTGACGTGAAACGTTCAGCACAGTTTACTTGAAAATTAAGGTGTAACGCTAGGAAAGCTCGACGACTTAGCGAAATGAAAATAATTCTTTAGCAACGACATATCGCTCGACAACACCTTTTAACAAAAGATCAGATCCTTCACTGAATTGACTGACTTCCTGTAAATTCTTAATGAAACAAACTCTTAGAAATTGCTACCGGATGTTTAATTTAGAAAGCACAACGAGAGATAACCAAAGAAACCACGGAAGACGTGTTGAAGAAAATCAGGAAGTTAAATAGTTAATGTAAATCACAAAGTCTCTACTCAATATATTATAATCGATTGATTAAATTTTGTGAAAAAACAGAAAACTTTACGGATTATGTGGACCTGTTTATGACGAAAATTGAAGGCCCGCGGCTTTTTTTATAGGTCGGCAATAACAGAAATATTAATACAACTAATATTTTCACTAGATTACTTTTAATTATCTTCTTCAAAGCAGGCTGCAAGGGATCATAAACCTTCATTTCAAGTCACCTAGATAATATAGTACAAATATTATAAATTGTTTTGACACTGATTATAATTTGTATGCCAACTAATGAAAATAAAAGTTACGCTTTTTTTCTGATTGTATATATAGTGACACTGCCGGAATTGAATCTAACTGCGCAACATCAGGAGTACCTAGCAATAACCGCATTAAGTCTGAAACAGTTTCAGAGTCCAGTTTGTTTCTGCAGTCTGTTTTAATTCCTCCTCGCCATATTTCTAAACCTCCGTTTACACTCAGCTGATGTATAAATAACCGAACGTAAAACTTCAAACACAAAAGTATTTCCTTACCTAAAACTATATGGTGAATTTATCTCTACCCTCGACATTTCACATTAAAAGAATAGGGTGATTTTTTAAGGAAATCCATTCAACTTCTACTCTTATAAAAGTTGAAATAGGAGTGAGTCAAGATGACACTATATCTCCCAAGCTCTTTAATGCCACATTGCAAAATGTTTTTAAATCTTTGAATTGGGAAGACAATTCAAAGATTTAAATATTTGAAGTGGGCTTCTAGAAAAGAACACACATAAAACAAAACTGATGTACAATGCTTTATCAAGAACTCAATATTTAGAGACTGATGAAGCAAATCTTAAAGTTACCAACATCTACATTTACCCTGGGCATCAGATACCACAGCAAAGAAGAAATTAATGGGCGTATTAAAATTGGTAGGAGAGCATTTGGATAAAACAGTACAATTTTGAAGAACAATTTACCATTATGTCTTAAAAGAAAAGTTTTTAGTCAATGCATCCTTCCAGTTCTTACTTATGGATCAAAGACATGGACCTTAACTAAAACGTGCAGGCAGATGCTGCACACAACAGACAGTCGCATGGAATGGCGCATGCTTGGTATAACCACGAAGGAGAAGAAGGGGAACTCATAGATCAGAAAAATGACGAGAATTGATGATATCATGTTCAAAGTAAAATCGTTAAAATGGCAATTGGTGGACTTATTTCTAAAAGAAATGACTATTTTGGACAACTGAAACACTAGACTAGATTCCAAGGGATAGGAAAAAACACCCATAAGAAGGCGGGTGGATTAAATTCGAAAGAATGTTAGAGTGATATCGGGCAGTCTGGCTCAAAGCAGAAATATGTGAAAGAGCCTTGGGGTTAAATTCTTCCAGCAGTGGATTAATCAGTGGATCAATGGATTAATCAATTCTTCCAGCAATGGATTAATCAAGTGTTTAATCAATGCACCCTTCCATTACTTACGTATGGAGCAGAGACGTAGAACTAAACGAGTTAGTAAAATCATGCAATGCATTGATTATGATACACTTTCCAGCATACCAGAAATCATTACTGAAGTTATGAGGATAATGGCTGTGGAATAAATCTCGGTCCTGTTCCCTAACTTTGACCCCATTTCGATGATATTAAACAGAATTGGTTCAGTATATCTCCGGAACAACACGAAAACGTTTTGTCGTAATCGAAGTATCTTTACGTAAGTTATGACGCACAAGGACAATGGAATAAATCCCGCTCCTATGTCCAGACCTGTGACCCCAGTTCACCCATTTTCAGTAGGGCTCGACCCCGGGAGGTCCCCTAGCACACAACAAAATTTCATCGAAATCGAACCCTTTTTTATTAAAGTTATTACGCATAAGGGCACCGGAATGGATCCCTTTCCAATGTCCTGACCTTTTACCCATTTCACTCATTTTCAACAGGGTTCTTTCCCAGTTGATCCCCTATCATATACTGACATTTCATCGAAATCGAAACATTTTTACTTAAGTTATGGCACATAAGGGCAATGGAATGGATCCAGCTCCGATGTCCTGACCTTTGACCCCGTTTCACCCATTTTCAACAGGGTTCGTTCTCATGAGATCCCCTATCATATATTGAAATTTCACCGAAATCGAACCATATTTACGCAAGTTATGACGCATAAGGGCAATGGAATGGATCCTGCTCTTTTGTCGTTAGCTTTGACCCCAGTTCGCCCATTTTCAATAGGGTTCGTCCTTATGTGGTTCTTTACCACATACAAACATTTCACTGAAATCGAACCATATTTACGCACGTAATGACGCATAAGGGCAATGGAATGAATCCCGTTCCTATGTCGTGACCTTTGACCCCATTAACCCCATTTTCAATAGGGTTCGTCCTTATGTGGTTCCTTACCACATTCTAAAATTTCACTGAAATCGAAAGATATTTACGCAAGTAATTACGCATAAGGGCAATGGAATGAATCCCGTTCCTATGTCGTGACCTTTGACCCCATTAACCCCATTTACAATAGGGTTCGTCCCCAGGTATTTCCCTACCACGTACTAAAATTTCATAGACACCGAATGCTTTTTACGCGAGTTATCGTGCGGACGGATGGACGGACAAAGCTGGAGCATATACGCTTCTTCAACCTACGGTTGCAAAGCATAACAAAGATATAGAAGGACTACACACAACTAAAATAAGCCTGGAGAGATGCATGTTAGGTGTAATCAGGAAAGATAAGAGGAACTCGTGGATAAGGAAAATCACCAGAGTGGAAGACATCATGATCAAAGGAAAATCCCTGAAATGACAATGGTTTTGGTTTTGGTAATTGTGGGAACCAGGGGCATCCAGTTTATTGCTATCATGGGATACATACATAGGAAATATCACTGAAAATTGCAACATAAAAACCATAAAAAGGAAAAATGTGGTATATCCACAACACAAACTGGAGAGCAAACCAAATACATCAATTGGCCCATATAGTAAAAAGACGATGTATGCAAAGAAGGAACAGCAGCTCGGCATAACATTCGAAACAAAGTAAAACATGTACCACATTATAAGCATATTAACAAAGGCAGAAGAACGAAGTTAACAAATTGAGTACGAAATTAAACCGCGACAGAGGAAAACACTAGTACATCTAAGACATTTAATGAGTGTAAATTAAAAACACAATGCACTAGAACAGAAACATGAAACAATATTGCAGTGTGTGAGGGATTACATTAGCAGTGTCTGGTTGGGAAGAAGCGCTAAATGTCTTCGGCTTGAGGAAGCACGGTATCACAAAATTGTGTCTCCGCGAGGTCCTTCAAGGAGGAGAGACGGCGATTGTATCGTCTTATTAAAACCTCGTACCTAGGATCTGTGACACTCAGGGATTTGAAAAGGGACACATACTCTTCAAATTGCGTCACCACTGCACTCAGATCAAGATCAGGTGAATGGAGAAATTCTTCAGTACAGACAACCGTACGAGCTGATTGAAAGAGGCGTAAGAGTTGCTGTCAGGACAGCGGTCCAGGAACTAGAGGAAACTTATCAATTGTCTGAAAAATATCATCACTTTTGAGAGCATTGATTTAATATATTGCTGAACAAGAATTATGTTTCATTTGCATCAGGATGCCCAAACATGTTCATCTCCTGAGTTCAATTTTTTATTGAATTGATTGATTACCAGTTTGTTAATCGCATTGTATTGTAAATCCTTGTAAATACGTCGTTTTAAACTCTCAGAGAGATTGTACAGTAAAGCAAGAGACGAGTTGTCTCATGATTCCTACTTTATGTTCTTAATTAAGTGTGTATTAGCACGGTTATGCATTTTTTGAGTAACAGGTTGTTCAAATTTTTCAAATATGTTTTTTTGAGTATGTAGAATCCCAGACATGCTTGTCTATATTCATTGTTCATGAGCAGTGTGCATTGCTCCCTATTCTTCATTTTTCAATTTGTGTACTATGCTGTACATTTTGTATATAGATTTTAGCGTTTGACGATCATAGATTGTATTTTAATGTGTTCTACCTTGAATAAAGATATTTTGAAACCATCAGTAGTGGATGACTTCAGTAGTGGATGTCATCTAACCCAGAAGGAGGATGCACGACCGTACGGTGCGGAAGAGAAGGAAAGGGGTCAGTATCCTTGACTGGAAGATGCGGATGACGGAGAGAAGGAGATGTCACGTCTGGCACAACACTGGAAGAGAGAATGGTAGAAGAACCATTGTGATCAGCACTGGATGGCGAGCTGGAAGAAATACCACGGCGTATGCGCACACAGAAGGCACTTGTGTGATCCTGTGTAAGACAGTGAGTACAATAATGAGAGGTGAAAACCTTGAAACTGTACGTGCGCGAGCCAATTTCTGCAGTAGCGTCTGTAGGACAATCCGCCAAGGCGTTCTCAGTGGGAAAAACGACCAACAACTGACGGCGAGGTCTCGTAGCATATGCAAATCGGATCACGCGTGGAGCGTCAGAAAGGCGACAGACCTTGCCAACGATTTTACAAACATGATTAACAAGGAGAGGAAGCGCAGTATCAGGCACTTCCTATGGAACATTATAGAACGTGATGTTCACCGGACGCTTAGAAAGAGGAGAAGGGACTAGATTTTTTTTTTGATTGGAGGTTTAACGACCACCGTGAGCAACTCAATGGGCTATAAGCAGTCGCCCGTCCCTAATTTAGAGTCACTGGTTCCAGGGAATGGAGAGAACCAGTGCCGTAAGACAAACACAACATCCATGCCTCACCGGGATTCAAAACCAGACCCCATTCGGAGGAATGATCAGAGGCCTCGCTTAGACCACTGCGCCACCGGGGCTGCAGGGACGAGATGATTTGTTCCAATCGAAAGCCCGTGTGCAATAAAAAGATCAACATTCTTCTTGTGCTTGAACTGCACTGAGATATCCCGAGGAGTACGGGAAATTCCAAAAATAGACGCAGACGGCACATGACCAGAGAGAGCTTCCATGTAGCGTGGCAAAGGAGTATTTGGTAACGCATGAAAGAGCACACCTCTATCCAGGAGGTTATGGAACTCACGGCCAATCTGCGAATTTTCATCAATCGTTACCTTCATCTTGTGGTTGGATACTTGAATAATAGGTGTTGATTGCAAGAGGCCATCAGATAGAGAAGAAGCTGACGTAGAAGTAGCACCTCGCTGCACTGTAAAGGCAAATGTCAATCTCGAAAGGGAAGTCTGTGCTGAGCCGACAGTCCCAGAAGGCAGTGAGGAAAGAGGAGCACAGGCAGACGACAAGACAGTAGTATCAGTATTACACAGTGAGGGCACCGCGGCAAGGACAGAAGCTGAAGAAGGCGACACCGGCAAGTCCGGGGAAGGTACCTGAGCAGGAGTACTTGGATGCTGGAAAGGCACCTGAGTAGACACATCTGGCGACGAGAGTATGTCAACTTCCATGGACGTGGGAAGTGCGACGTGACGTGCATCCGCCACGCCCAGAGATGATAAGGAAAGACTGGAAGCCGCCATCTCGTCAGCTTCCAAACGTAAGCAAACGAGCAAACTATATGAAAATGGATGAATATGAACTACTACAAGGACAATAACGCCAGAAAAGTAGCTCAAAACGTACACAGTACCTTTAAACAGGAGGTCCACGCAACAGGTGAGAGAGGGACGAGGTATTTCACACTAAAATGCATAAAATGTAGGAGCCACCACCACAACGTCTGTCAAGAACGAGCAATGGGCTGGACATATTACCAGAAGGAGCCACCAATGGACAACCGTAATTTTAGACTAGATTCCAAGACCTCATGGGAGATGGGTGGATGAAATTCGGAAGCATGCTGGAGTGACATAAAAGAAACTGACTCAGGACAAACCGTATTGGAAGGAACTTGGAGAGACCTTCATCCAGCAATGTATTGATAATGGTTGACAATGATGATGATGATATATGTGTGTGTGTGTGTGTGTGTGTGTGTGTGTGTAATTGTATAAGGAATTGTATCTTTGTTTTTCTGACAATGAAGTGAAATGTGGTGATTTTATGACAGAGGTGGGGTGATGTGTAACCTTAAAAACTGATTGTCTATTTTCACACCGTTATTTTTTGAATTTACCACCTCTAATTCAAAATAAAGTGTTAGGTTGCTGTGCGATAATTTTTAGAACTTCAAACAAGCTCAACAGGCGGATAACGCTTCCACAAGATTTTTTTCTTTCCCGCAAAATTAGAGTGAATGAATGTGTGTGTTTGTGTGTGTGTGTGTAATGCACCCGAATTCTGCACCTGCTTTGCATTTATCAGTTAAACCACAGAACTAAACAACGTGTTTCTTTGCTTCTTCTACAATGACAATGCATTAGCTGCAATTTGCTATGTAGCCCAGCTTTGTCTCTCACTGAGGACAAATGAACTTCCTCCCATGTCCAGATAACGAAGAGATCCACGATACTTTCATCGGGATGATCCGAGCTGCATTCAAGAGGAAACGTGCGAAAAACTGTGCTCCAGAAAGCTGATGCAATGGGATTCCAACTCGAAGCTGTACTTTTGTTTTATCTTACATGGATGTCGGATGAAATCATTGCTCAGGTGAAAGTTACAAATAATTGCCTAATATGAATCGTGTGGAAATATAGATAAGTAAATTAAAATAAGTTATTTATTATGATAGCTAACTAAAAAAATGGAGATGGGAACAAAACCCATCGATTATCTACTTCATTTTATGATAAAAAAAATTATATTCACTAACACTATGCGTCGAAAAATATTATGTATTATTAGCAACTCATGGTAACATGAGATGAAATACTTTATCGCCCATCAGTCTTCCGTAGAAAACGAATGCATAAAACATTTTGTTGGTTTGGAAAACTGCTCCATCTGTCAAAAGCGTCAAACGTTTTAAAAAGTACTATATCTCACTCGCTCGCACCCATTCTCTAATCTGGAACAAATACGAATGTTATTACAGAACAACTTAACACTAGAAAGGCACTCAGAAAGTAAATTTAAAACGGAAGATCTATTTTTACTTCGTTAAGTAAATACTTCTGTTACACTACAACCTCAACAGTACAGCGTATCTTGATTCATGTAATTAGCTTATGCATTATGCAACACAAAAGTGCGTCGGCTTCCTGTATTATCGCTGTAATTTAGAAGGTGGGAATGTGCCAGAGGTGAAAAGGGGCGGGAAAAATTCTACCAGGATGTTTGACGGATGAGTTTTTCAGTCGCTCTGCTCTTCGCAAGTCGGTGACTGAAGAAACAGACAAAGGTTTAATTCTGGATATGTACGGTTACAATTACTTTTATAAATAAGTCATGAGGTCTGTGCGAAGGAATACGCTTTTGTCGTTATTCTTAGAATTCGCGGAACAGATTAACTAATATTACGGTAATGCGAAATGCATAATTTGTTAGTTTTTACGAAAAAGCTAATAACGCCCACGAACAAATTCGAGAAAAAAACTGAATAGCTGCAAAAGAGGATACATGCTGTAATTTTTAATGATCATATAGGAGAATTTACCATGTCAGTACTATTTCATTCATTTTGATCTAAAAGCGATGGAACTCGAGTTCTAACTAGAAAAAAAGAAAGAAACAAGCAAAATTTGATCTGTGAACTTTAAGTTCATTGTCGTTAATTTAAATAATATTTTTAGAAATTGGTTCATATTTCGTCGGCTCCCCTACGTTTTTTATTTGAACAGAATGGAAACTAAAAAACCAATGTATGAATAAAAGTATTTTAAAAGCAAATTTTTATCACTGAATTTGAAGCAAACACATATATCGACAAAGTTATCCAGTTAATTATGCCGCCCCGGTGGCGCAGTGGTCTAAGCGATGGCCTCTGATCATTCGTCCGAAAGGGGTCCGGGTTCGAATCCCGGTGAGGCATGGATGTTGTGTTTGTCTTACGGCACTGGCTCTCTCTCCTTTCCTGAGACCAGTGACCCTAAATTAGAGACGGGCGACTGCTTATAGCCCATTGATTGAGTTGCTCACGGTGGTCGTTAAACCTCCAATCAAAAAAAAAAAAAAAAAAAAGGGCGAATTAAATGTGTATATGCAAAGTAAATAACCACACAGGTGCCGCAATGGCCTAAGCGCTGGCTTCTGATTATTCGTCCGAGTTCGGTCCGGATTCAAATCCCCGTGAGGCATGGACGTTGTGTTTGTCTGGCAGCACTGGCTCTCTCCCTTCCCTTGAATTGGTGGCCCTAAATTAGGGACGGGCGCCTGCTTATAGCCCATTGAGTTGTTCCACTGACTCCAGGAAAGGGAGAAAGCCTATGCCCTAAGACAAATCGAACATCCATGCCTCAGCGGGATTCGAACCCGGACCTATCTAGGACGAATGATCAGAAGCCATCGTTTAGACCACTGCGCGACCGGAGTGGTAGTTCGAATTCGATATATGAATATTGCTCGCCATTCGAACGAAAATCCTAAAGAGAAACTGTCGCTGCACTTGCTGCTTAGCGCTCCTTAAGTCCTGTTTAGGAAAAACAAAGGCCACCCCGGTGGCGCAGAGGTCTAAGGCGCTGGCCTCTGATCATTCGTCCGTAAGGGCTCCGGGTTCGAATCCCGGTCAGGCATGGATGTTGTGTTTGTCTTACGGCACTGTCTCTCTCCCTTCCCTGGAACCAGTGACCCTAAATTAGGGACGGGCGACTGCTTATATCCCATTGAGTTGCTCACGGTAGTCGTTAAACCTTCAACAAAAAACAAAACAAAAAGAAAACCACCCAAGTTTGGTAATACCATAACGAAAACATGCACAAAGAAATCCAGATGGTGTTAGAACGGTGCGATCACCCTGAAAAGGACTCAGGTATAAAACAAGAAAACTGAAGTCAGGGATAATGAAGTTCGATAGAACAGCGAATGACAAAATTCGTCACATGACGTCAGCAATCGTTGAAGTTTAGCATTTTAAAGACCACCGTGAGCAAACGATTGGCTGTAACCAGTCGTCCGTTACTAACGTAGAACCAGCGTTCTAGAGGAGTAAAAGATCCAGTGCAGCGTAAGACAAACACATCATCTGTGCCACAACCAGGATTCGAACCCTGATCCATCTCAGACGAACGATTTCAAGCCACCGTTTAGAACCATGCGGCCACCTGGGCGGCTCACATCAATCATGGCATTCGATGACGGACGATGTCAGCACTCTTTAGCGCACACACCCACAAGCGCGCATAAGACATCTTCTTCTTTGACCAGTGAGTAAATGGACGTTCCTTGCTTACAGTGATGTTTTTAACTGTCTGCGAGTAATAATTTCTTCCCCAAATAAGAGGAATAGCTTCTGGGTATAGAGCTTCCGGAAAGCTGCCTGTTTCCTCATAAAAAGGCACTTCCCCTTAAGTATTTTCCTGTTAACAAAGAAATGAGGGGCAGCTTAATCTTTAAGCTTTGAATAATTAGCTAGACAAAATAGAAAAAACGTTCTCTACTGCACTTCCGACCAGTCTGTTGCTCGAAAACCTTGTTTGCTAAGAAATCACTCGAGAACGATACAAGATTTTTTGATGAAGAAATTTAATTTTTTCTATTGCAGCAAAATCCTTGAACTCTGCTTTGATTCTCCTGGTTTAATATTAAGCAATGTGAAAAGAGGTACTTAAGTATAGATTCAGTGCATATCACAAAAAATGGTGCACACACTTCAAATAATTTTAAAGGGTTCTCAAGTTCCTAGGAACCCACGTTATCGACACATATGGTCCCAGCGATGACCCACGTGATTCTCGTTGGTGTATAATGCAATGTAACACTTCAGGTTTGATTCTCTTTTTTTATCTTTTTTTCAGTCATCAATTAAATTTGGTTTAATCATCATTTGTGGGAGCAAAATTTCTTTGCACTGACAGCATGCGTCCCGGGTGCCAACAGTTGAACAACACTGCTCTAGCATTGCTGAAATTAGAAAACATATACATGGAGCCCATGTAACAACAAAACTTAGAATGGGAAGTCAGGACGTTCGCTCTCATCACGACGCTTTGTTTAATTGCTCTTTCGAAACTTTCACTACATCGCATGTATCATCTATTCAGAATTCTCGTCCAATAATGATCTTGGAAATATTAATGGCTTTTTGATACTCTCCGGTTGGAAACAATCACAGAATGTGCTTTTATTTTTCAGCTTTTTATGGCCAGCATTTCGGTATAGTGAATGATAGCTATGAGTGATAAGCATTGAAAATGGCGTTTTGCTTTGCTGTTAGTGGCTCGTTGCGGGTTTCTCTCAGAAAAAAACTTGATTTCATTTCTTCAAAGTCAAATACCGTGTTGTGAAGAAATCTTACTCTATCCTACATTCTTTTACTTCGTAGCACCTTAACGGCTGATACGACACGAAAGATCATGTTTTTTATTTACTTTATCAGAAAATAAGAACCATGCCCAGGTCATGATGAATCACTGTTCACGAAATGTCATCGAGTAAGAAGTATGCGGGAGATTTGTCCATAAATAAAATGGCTCCGAGTGCAGCATATATTAAGTTAGTAGGCAAGTTAAAAGAGGCACTTATGTACCATTGTAATTTCTAATTAAACGCCATGGCCTACAAATATGGAGTATTTATTATATGAGTAAATTTAACTGTTAAATACGTTTAAATTTTAGGGTTCTCCTGAAGAATGAGCAGAATTTTGTTAAGAAGGAAGAGAAAAAATAATGTAATTTCCATTCAACGTATTACTCAACCCTATCATTCACTATACCGAAATTACCTTTAGAGATGAATAAAATGTAAAACTGAAAAAAGTCTATAACATGGCCCTAATTACTTCATTGTGATGGTTAAAAGTAATGCCGCTGCCCTAGTGATCTAAGCGCTGGCTTCTGACCATTCGCCCGAGATGGGTCTGGGTTCGAATTCCTGTGAACAAAGGATATTATGTTTGTCCTGTGGACTGTCTCTCTCCCTTTTCTAGAACCACTGACCCTAGATTAGTGACGGGCGACTGCTAATTTAGGGTAAGAGGTTCTAGAAAAGCTACGCCGTGAGCTGTCGTTAAACCCCAACTAAAGAGCGTAAAGCCTTTCGCTTTTAATCATAAATTTCTTGTTATGCTAAAACTATCAGAAGATAATAATCAAAGGAAACCTTCATTTTCAATTAATAACAGCACAGTCGAATTAATTCTTTCTCTCATCTCCCTGGGTATTTTAAGTTGAAAAAATTATTAACTGCTTTCAATTAACAGGAATTTTTCTTCCAACTGGAAGTGTCCCATGACTTTGGACGAAACATTTTGACACACAGAGCCAATGATGTTAAAACGTGTTATACGCCAACTCTTCGTGGCTCTTAATAAACACTGTTCCGTTCATTTTATTGCTCATTGACCGAAACTATACCCAAGAGAGCTAAGTTTGTGGTAGGAAAGATTAAAATACTAAAAGTGATTTGATATTTGTTTTTAGGAAAACGTTTCAGTTTTATTTTAACATTATGTAGAAATTAGTTGCATAAAATAAATGTATGTTTTCTTATACCTTCCTTTTCTGTAGTCTTATAGATCTTGGGAACATATTATGAAAGAAAGAATAGTTCATACACATGACTGGATTCATCCCCATAACTAAATCAAGGGGATAAACAGTTGTATTAATGGGATAAATAAATAAAGGGGGAAAACATTTGTACCTTATAAACAGCTTATATTCATATACCAAGCGCTTAAAATTTGGGTGTCTACTAAGCTTATTCATTTTACATATTTCTGATTTCAGAGATTGCTTAGCCTTTTTATGAGGACGGAAAGTTTTATTTTGGTTTATTTTGATTTCTACAGAAAGTAACATATACTCATTAGAGGCTAGAAAAATCAACTTTCACCACAGGCCTACAAATTGTAATTTCTGTAATCTAAATTACACATAGATTTATCAATTTAGGAAAATCTGAATTTATTGAACAAGTTAGTAAAGTCATGCAATGCATTGATTATAATACGCTTTCCAACATACCAGAAAGTCATTACTCAAGTTCTGAGGATAATGGCTGTGGAATAAATCTCGCTCCTGTGCCCTGACCTTTGATCACATTTCGATGATATTAAACAGAACCAGTTCAGTATACCTCCAAAATAATATGATAAAGTTTTGTCGCAATAGAAGCATTTTTACGTAAGTTATGATGCATAAGTACTATGGAATAGATCCCGCTCCTGTGTCCTAACCTTTGATTCCATTTCGCCCATTTTCAATAGGATTCGTCCCCAGGCAGGCCCCTACGACATACTAACATTTCATCCAAATCGAAGATTTTTTATGTAAGTTATGACGCATAATGGCGATGAAAGTGATTGCGCTCCTATGTCCTGACCTTTGATCCCATTTCGCCCATTTTCAATAGGGTACCTTCCCAGGTGGTCCCCAACCACATACTAAAATATCATCGAAATCGAACCTTTTTTACGTTAGTTATGACGCATAACAGCAGTGGAATGGATTCCGCTCCTATGTCTTGGCCTTTTACCCCATTTCAATCACTTTCAATAGGGTTCCTTCTCAGGTGTTCCCCTTCCACATACTAAAAGTTTTTTTTTTTTTTTGAGGTTTAACGACCACCGTGAGCAACTCAATGGGCTATAAGCAGTCGCCCGTCCCTAATTTAGGGTCACTGGTTCCAGGGAAGGGAGAGAGCCAGTGCCGTAAGACAAACACAACATCCATGCCTCACCGGGATTCGAACCCGGACCCCTTACGGGCGAATGATCAGAGGCCAGTGCCTCAGACCACTGCGCCACCGGGGCGGCATACTAAACGTTCATCGAAATCGAACGGTTTTTTACGCGAGTTATCGTGCGGAATCACTTCCATCGCCATTATGCATCATAACTTACGTAAAAATGCTTCGATTTGGATGAAATGTTAGTATCTTGTAGGGTCGTGCCTGCGGACGAATTCTGTTGAAAATGGGCGAAATGGGGTCAAAGGTTAGGACACAGGAGCGGGATCTATTTTATAGCCCTTATGCATCATAACTTACGGAAAAATGCTTCGATTGCGACAAAACGTTATCATGTTATTTCGGAGGTATACCAAACCGGTTCTGTTGAATATCATCCAAATAGGATCAAGGGTCAGGGCACAGGACCGAGATTTATTCCACAGCCATTATTCTCATAACTTGAGTAATGATTTCTGGTATGTTGGAAAGCGTATTATGATCAATGTATTGCATGATTTTACTAACTTGTGTTCACTTTAAATAATGTACCTTCCCAGGTGATCCCCTACCAGATAGTAAAATTTCATCGGAATCAAACGCTTTTTACGCGAGTTATCGTGCGGACGAACATACGCACAAAACGCATAAAACTTTAATAGGATCCGCACACAACGCGTGACGTAATGAGAGAGATGGCGTGACCGCGCGCCAACATTCTCAAACGCGGCGAGATTGTGACGTCATAAGATTTCTAAGCATTGGTAATATTAATGAAATAATGGAACAACGCCATCACTAAAAACGTTATAATTCGGGGTGGTTATTTAACGCACTGAACGAATTCTCCTAAAGTCGAGATCGCCGCCCCGGTGGCGGAGTGGTCTAAGCGATGGCCTCTGATCATTCGTCCGAACGGGGTCCGGGTTCGAATCCCGGTGAGGCATGGATGTTGTGTTTATCATACGGCACTGGCTCTCTCCCTTCCCTGGGACCAGTGACCCTAAATTAGGGACGGGCGACTGCTTATAGCCCATTGAGTTGCTCACGGTGGTCGTTAAACCTCCAATCAAAAAAAAAAAAAAAAAAAAAGTCGAGATCTAGTACAAATCAATTTCTAGTACCAGAAAATCAATTTCTAGTACCAGAAAACGGTAGGTTAACGACTTTCATCAAAATTCTTAGAGCTGTTTTCAAAATAAAATGTACATACATACATACATACAAGAATTGCTACTTTAAGGTGGACGTCAAGTAATTTTGCTTCCTATACTTCCAATGGAAAAATTTCTGTACACATTTTCTTCACAATTAATGCGTTCCCAAGGATGACATTTTGAACATCGATTAAAATATCTTCATTTTAAAACTTGCAATACTTAATATTTTCTAAAACATAACCATAATTATGCAATTCAACATTTGTTTGTCTACTGACGTCATGAAAACACAGGTCGCGCCATCTTTTTTCTGGACAATTAATGCGTTCACAAGGATGAAAATTTGAACATTGATTAAAATAGCTTCATTTCATAACTTGGAATACTTAATATTTTCTAAACCATAACGGTAAATATGCAATCCAGCATTTTTTTGCCCACTGACGTCATCAAAGTACAGGTCGCGCCACTTTTTCTCTAGTTTTAACACAACCAAAGGAAAAGTTATTGATTTTTAATATAATTATGGTTATGTTTTAGATAGAACATATTAAGTTTTCCAAGTTATAATATGAAGTTATTTTAATCGATGTTAAAATTTTCATCCTTGAGAACTCATTAATTGTGTAGGAAATGTGTACAAAACTTTTTCCATTGGAAGTGTAGGAAGCAAAATTACTAGACGTCCACCTTAATAATATGGGATAAGGACAATGGAAAGGATCGCAATCCTATGTCCTGACCTTTGACCACATTTCGTCCATTTTCAAATGGGTTAGTCTCCAGGTGGTCCCCTACAACATACTGAAATTTCCTCGAAATCGAACTATTTTTACGCAAGTTATGACGCATAAAGGCAAAGGAATGCATCCCGATCTTATGTCCTGACCTTTGACCTCACTTCACCCATTTTAAATAGGGTTTGTCCCCAGGCGGTCTCCTACAACATAGTAAACTTTCGTTGAAATCGAACTATATTTACGCAAGTTATGACGCATAAGGACGATGGAATGATCCCGCTCCTTCGTCGTGAGCTTTGACCCCATTTGTCTCATTTTCAATAGGGTTCGTCCCAAGGTGTTCCCCTACCACATAGTAAAGTTTCATTGAAATCGAACGCTATTTACGCAAGTTATGGAGCATAAGGGCAATGGAATGATTCCGCTCCTACGTCGTGACCTTTGACTCCATTTGTCCTATTTTCAATAGGGTTCGTCCCTAGGTGGTCCCCTACCACATACTAAAATTTCATCGAAATCGAACCATTTTTACGCCAGTTATCGTGCGGACGGACGGACGGACGAAGCTGGAGCATATACGCTTCTTCAACCTACGGTTGGAAAGCGTAAAAAATAGAATAAAAATCCACGTGCTGGACTGCGCATTGATACATGCCATTTCTCTGCGTTATGAGGATGGAACAGTAAAGTTTTACGTAGCATTGACTAAGCTATAAATTAGGACCAGGATTAAGGAGCATGGCAGGAATATGAAAGATGAAAAGTCGACTACTGCTCTTGCTAGAGAGGTCTTATTTAACGTAGCCATACCTGTTTAGCAAGGGGCAAAATGTACACTGAAGAGCAATTGAATTAGAGATAGATGACGTTATGCAAATGTGGCGCTGTGGGCGGCCCTGTAAACGGAAACGACATGACGCATGCAGCGATCCGACAATATAAGGAGTGATGCGACGGGAATCAGTAAGAGTCGGACGCAGTATTGGTAAAACGAAGGATCTAAGCGCATTTGATCGTGGGCAAGTTGTCGGGGCCCGACGAATTTGTCACTCCATCTCGGAAGTCGTGCAGGCACTGGGATTTTCACGAGCCACTGTGTCAGGGATGCACAGTGTGTACATCGAATCTGGTAAAACTATACCTGCAAGGGCCAACTGCCGTGGACAACAGTGTGTGGACGAGCGGGATCATCTTTGGCTAGCTCGCATTGTAACCGCGGATAGACGGGCCACAGTGCAAGAAATCACTTGGCAATTTAACGCTGGCGCACACAAACGTGTAGGCAGCAACACCATCCGGAACCATCTTCTCGCTATGGAGTACAGAAGCCATCGTCCCACGAGGGTACCGCTGCTGACCCCACATCACAGGGTGAAAAGATTAGCATGGGCACGGGAACATCGCCTCTGGACCCTAGACATGTGGAAAAACATTACCTGGACTGATAAGTCGAGATTCACGTTTGTACATGCGGATCGCAGGATACGAGTACGGCGCAAACCACATGAAGCGATGGATCCTTCTTGCCAGCAGGGTACTCTTCAAACTGGTGGGGATGGCATTCTCGTGTGTGGACTGTTTACGTGGACTGAAATTGGACCCCTGATACGTGTGACATCGTCCCTCACAGATCAACATTACCGGGATATCCTGGACGACCATTTGCTCCCGTTTGTGCGTCTTCAACATCCCACTGGGGACCTCATCCTGCAACAAGACAATGCACCGTGCCATCGCTTCCGAATTGTATCCGAATGGTTGGATGAACACTCCACCGGCGTGACCTCGCATCCTTGGCCAGCTAGGTCACCTGACCTCAATCTCATCGAGCACATCTGGGATGCCATCGAGAGAGATGTTCGAGTCTCTGATCCCCTCCATCAACTTTTCGTGATGTGTGGGAGCTTGTTCAGGGGTCGTGTATCCGTATGGCTTCTCAACGCTTCCCCGGTGTCTTGTCGAGTCCATGCCAAGACGAATCGTTGCCGTCATCAGGGCGAAAGGTGGTGCTACACGTTACTAGATAGGTATCTCTAATTCAATTGCTCTTCAGTATATAGTCAGGTATACCACATAACAAGAAGCTGCTGTGAGAGAATATATCGAAATCCCGCCGAGACCTAATATCTGCAATGAGAATGTATCATACGAGTTGCCATATGTATGGCGCATCTACAGATAAATTATGTATAATTTAATATTTCACTGTTGTTTAAGTTCGTTATCCATGATGCCCAGGGGATACCTAAAATGTTTTCAAAAACTATAAAAACGTCAATGAATTTTGTTATGTTTATTCTACATTGCAATTTACAAGCTGTAGTTTAACACCTTCAGAAAGCCATTTCGGTAGAAGTGCAAAAGCTCAGTGGTACATGTATATTATATATTTTTACTCTAATAATTTTACGGATCGACTTCTAGTTTTGTGAAGTATATCTTTAAATGGTGAATTTTTGCTTTCGAAATGACATTGGTTGATGTGCGAAAGCTTGGAAACTTTGATTTCTATTGTACGCCAAGAAATTCGGATTACTGGTATAGTTATACTAAAGATTCTTGATCTCAAAGACTATAGTAGATGCCTACGATTCCTTGACGTCCTGGTAACTCGCTTAAGTGGATCTCTCACAACCACAAGTTATCGGAAGCTTTCCGCTGTTTTATCACTTCCACACGCCAAGTCCGATCACCCTTGGCAACAAAAACTCAACGCCTTTTACAGTTGCGTATATCACGCGATGCATATATGTTCAGATAAAGACAGTTTGGAAAAAGAACTTTATTTTCTTAAATGTGTTGCAGTACAGCGAGTATACAAACCTTACATTGTGGACAAGGCTCTAACAAAATTCCGGAAACCGAAGCCTATCTCCACGTTAACTCCTGTGACGCGCCCATTGCGAGAGAATTTTACCATTAATCCATTGATCCGTGACATTGCCTTCAAAATTTCAAAAATTCTCAAAACCTTTAATTTTAAGGTGATTTGTAAACCCATAAACAAAGTGAGGTTTTTAGGATCAAAGGACTATGTTGAAGACAAAAACTCGTGGGGAATTTATTCAATTCCATGTAAATGTGGCGCTTCGTATATAGGACAGACCCGTAGAGCCTTGCATTTTTGATTAAAGGAGCACAAGACCTACATTAGGAATTGGGACCTAAAGAAGTCTTCGATGGCTAAACACTGTTACGAAAAGGACCATAAATTTATCTTTTATGAAGCAAAACTAATTGACAAGCCAGATTCAACCACCAAACTTGATATTTTGGAAGCTTTCCATATACACTGCTGGCCACCCAAAATGCAACACCAAGAAGGAAGCATCCGATTGGCCTGTAATTCGCAGCATGCGTCGCCCGCGAGAGAATATACAAACGATTAGCATTGCAGGGCATATGCGAATCATGAGCGCCCGGCACGCCACCGAGAAGCACTGTAAGAAGGGTGCACAGAAGGCGGTGTGTAAGTAGTGGAAGTGTGTTGTGCTGCCGGACCTGTGTATGGGAAGCTTACTGATGCCTCGTCGGAGAATACGGCACTCATTCCAGCATGTTTCGGAGTTCGACAGAGGACGAATAGTGGCTTATCATGACAGCGGTTTATCGTACGGAGACATCGGCGCGCGTTTGTGACGACATCCAGCCACAGTGAGGTGAATATGGATTCGGTGAGGGCAGGAGGGACGGACGGACCAAAGCAAGCGATTGCTGCAGTCGCAGCACACCACCGAACACGAAGAACCGACATGTTGTGCGGCAGGCATTGACTTCTCGCACCGCCACATCGCGAACGTTAGCGCAGGAATTAGGGTGTGTTGCTCAACAACTTGTGTCAGCACGTACCGTTCGACGTCGTCTGCAGGAGCGGGGATTTGTCGCACGGCGCCCAATGCTCCGATTACCATTGACGTTACACCACCGGCGAGTGCGGCGGCAGTGGGCAGTTGAACGCTGCACCTGGACTACGGAATGGCACGACATTGTCTTCTCCAACGAATCCCGCTTCTGCCTGCAACACCACATTGGTCGGATCCGCGTGCGGCTGCACCGCATCGAGAGACTGTATGACGCCTGCATTATGCATCGCCATGCTGGTTCGTCGCCTGGCGTTATGGTTTGGGACGCAATCGGATATGACACCCGCACTCCTGTGGTACGCATCGCCGGTACACTCAACAGCTACCGCACCATCTCCGACGTTTTGGAGCCTGTAGTTCTCCCTTACCTGCAGGACATGCCAGCGGCCACGTTTCAACAAGACAATGCGCGCCCGCTCGTGGCACGCATCGTGCAACAATTCCTCACGGGCCATCAGGTGTCACTGCTGCCATGGCCCGCCTTGTTCTCCCGATATGTCGCCCATCGAACACGTCTGGTCGCTGATCGGCAATCGAGTGGCCCTGAAAGCATCACCCGCGGCTACGCCTGATGAACTGTGGTAACGTGTGGAACCAGCCTGGACCGACGTACCCCAAGCCCACATCCAAAGCCTCTTTCGTTCGATGTCGCGGCCTGTAGCGGCCGGTTACGCCAGCCATGGGGGCCACACGAATTATTGATGTCTGCGTGTTACGGAAGTCGCACGGGCCTGTAAGCTCAATCGTTTCATCTTTGTATCTGTTATTCGGTGTCCAGTAAATCTGACTTTGCTATCTCGTGTCCTTCTTGGTGGTGCATTTTGGGTGGCCAGCAGTGTATATCAGAAGTTCTCGCCACTCGGTAATGATATGGCCTCCACCCGATTTCTATCAAGCGCGTGGAAGCATCTAACCAAAACACGTGACTGTAAACACTATTTAAGATATCATATACAATTTGAATATTTACGTGCCATTCATTCTGATGAAGCTACATCAATACCCAGCGAAACCATGGTCGGCTTGAAAAAAATATTTGTGACAAACTACGTTGTATTATTTTAATATATATAGTTATACTCTTTTAGACATATTGTGTAGAAGCTTAAGAGAAAGAAATGACTTTAATTCTAAATCATAGGAAGAAGAAGACTTTGTTTTTGGAGTTGAAGCACAGTAGAATATTTTGCTCTTAGGCCTTAAAAACAGAAAAGGCCCATAAAAGTTTCAATATTTCAAGAATGTGAGATTCAACAAATATCTTTCTAGTGTTTAAAAGGAGATGGCACTTTGCGTTAGATCAACTTCTGAAATTAGATAAAATCATCAATTTCTTTGCTTACTACAAAAACAGTTATGCGAGAAAGTCATCATAGTGTAGATACCGATAAAAATTACTTTAGGGATGGAAAACGCGATGGTTAAAAAGGAATTTTATGTCTCATTATTTCCGGCAGCGCAAAGTAAAGGGATTCTTGTCCGTAAAATCATTACACATAGTTAATATTGTTTCGCTAAACTGTATTTCCGCCTGGAAAATTCAGTAACTACTGAATTTTGGGCAATGTCAAAATTATAATTCCTCCGCACTCGAAAAGTCTTTTTTACGCTTTTCAACCGTAGGTTGAAGAAGCGTATATGTTCCAGCTTTGTCCATCTGTCTGCCTGTCCGCACGATAACTCGCGTAAAAATAGTTCGATTTCAATGAAATTTTAGTATGAGGTAGGGGATAACCTGGGGACGATCCATATTGAAAATGGGCGAAATGGGATGAAAGGTCAGGACACAGGAACGGGATATATTCCATCGCCCTTATGCATCATAAGTTACGTAAAAATGCTTCGATTGCGACAAAACTTTATCATGTTGTTTCGCAGGTATGCAGACCGGTCTGTTGAATATCATCGAAATGGGGTCAAAGGTCAGGGCACAGGAGCAAGATTTATTCCACAGCCATTATCCTCATAATTTAAAATGCTTCGATTGCGACGAAATAAAATACGTTGTTCCCTAACGACTTTGGAAGCAGTTACGCCAAAAATGTTTTTTTCGTCACCAATTGCGGGCAGTGCGCATGCGTGAGATTCGTTCGCCATTTTTTTCGCACGATAACATCTGTAAAAATTGCCCGATTTAGATGGGATTTTTAATAATAAAACATTTTATGTGTGGTAGCTGTTGATAATAGAAATAGGTAACACGGGCACAAAGAGATTTAATTTTAATATATGTGAACCTCAAACGTTATACCATAGTTTAGTCCTCTCAAAACCAAGGCATTTTCCTATGATTTCAGGTATGTTGGAAAGCGTGCCATAATCAATGCATTGCATTATTTTACTAACTTGTCTTTCTATCTTGTGGTCAGATGTTAGCTTGCGCATGCGCAGATGGGCTTTCGAGGTGCATTACATTTTATCGGTGTCTGAGTCGTTTCTTACGTTTTTCATAATAACAACATAATAATAAGTAATAACAATAATAATAATAAATGTTTATTTGAAAAATTAGGCAGTCGAATTCCTTACTATTGCCGCCACCATCGTAAATATTTACTTTTATGACTCACATATCTTGTATCATTGGTTTTACGACAATTACATTTATTAATCCACCTACCTAAGTATCGCTCAATGTCAGGAATTAGTAAATCTTGTTAGTTGTTATGATTTAATTCCACCTAATATGTACCGGACTGTGGCTCGGTGTAGTAATGAGTGATTCTGATAAATGCAATACGTCGTACGTAAATAAATATATATTCTCGAATCATTCGTTTTATTTCACACTCAGACAGTTATTTGCATGACAAAGATGCCTAGCATAAATTATCTACAAATAGTACCAGTATACTTTCTAGATTTTTATTTTATTTTTGAAAAGCACGTGCGTCTTCGAACATACTTCGCTGAGGCGAAGAAAGAATATGCTTTCACTGTGACGTCATGTGCGAAGAATACGGGGATTTCTACTGTGCAGAGCTTAGGCAACCCATTCGTTTTAAAATCGTCAGTTGTCGTTTTATAGGAAATATCATCTCTTGCTGCTAACAAATCACTACGCACACAACGATAGTCACGCTGTAAATGACATAGCCGTTGATTTCCGAACAGGGACTAGCTAGAGGAGCGCAAAGCTGGGCGGCGCCCGACTTCAGTTTCCTTTTGCCCGTCCTAGTGACCCACAATACAGTCCAGTGCCCGAGCTCTTTGATATATTTTGCTACACTTCCGTTATATTCTTTGCCCGACGTTCAATCATCAGCCGGCTCTCCTAACTTTTCTGTCTGGCTACGGGTCTGGTTCTGAATAACCTTAATACCTTTTGATGTAATTTTCGTAATTATCTCATCCATACTGATGAAAATTCAATCGTTTAATCTCGATCCGTATTTCACTACAGAGGGTGAGTCGAACGTTTTGCAATATTTTCATAAACGCATGTGCTGCGGCGGGTATGTCACGTGTTTAAACTAGTTCAAGTCGCGCAGTCGTGTTTAAACAAGTTCAAGTCGCGCAGTCGTGTTTAAACAAGTTCAAGTCGCGCACCGTCGAAAGGAATATAAAGTGGTAGTCATTGCTGTGAACAGCGTTGCATGCCGACGTTCGCCGCCCCGGTGGCGCAGTGGTCTAAGCGATGGCCTCTGATCATTCGTCCGAACGGGGTCCGGGTTCGAATCCCGGTGAGGCATGGATGTTGTGTTTGTCTTACGGCACTGGCTCTCTCCCTTCCCTGGAACCAGTTACCCTAAATTAGGGACGGGCGACTGCTTATAGCCCATTGAGTTGCTCACGGTGGTCGTTAAACCTTCAATCAAAAAAAAAAATGCCGACGTTCTGTCTGTGGTTGGGAAGCTTAAAAGATGAACAGCCACAAACGGCTAATGAAGAAACTTTTGCTTTACGAGTTTGAACTTGGCCATAACGCTGCTTAAGGTTCCATGGACCACAGCACCGCAACATGATGGTTCCAGAAATATCGCTCAGGTGACAGAAACCTCGAGGATTAGCCAAAGTCAGGTAAGCTGCGGACCGTGGATTCGGAGGCCGTGCGTCAGGCGGTAGAGGCAAGTCCGACAACCAGCACTCGGAAATTATCAGGCCAGCACTCGGAAGTTATCAGGCCAGCACTAGGAAATTATCAGGCCAACACTCGGAAATTATCAGGCCAGCACTCGGAAATTATCAGGCCAGAACTCGAAAATTATCTGGCCAGCACTCGGAAGTTATCAGGCCAGCACTAGGAAATTATCAGCCCAGCACTCGGAAGTTATCAGGCCAGCACTAGGAAATTATCAGGCCAACACTCGGAAATTATCAGGCCAGAACTCGAAAATTATCTGGCCAGCACTCGGAAGTTATCAGGCCAGCACTAGGAAATTATCAGCCCAGCACTCGGAAGTTATCAGGCCAGCACTCGGAAGTTATCAGGCCAGCACTAGGAAATTATCAGGCCAACACTCGGAAATTATCAGGCCAGAACTCGAAAATTATCTGGCCAGCACTCGGAAGTTATCAGGCCAGCACTAGGAAATTATCAGCCCAGCACTCGGAAGTTATCAGGCCAGCACTCGGAAGTTATCAGGCCAGCACTAGGAAATTATCAGGCCAACACTCGGAAATTATCAGGCCAGCACTAGGAAATTATCAGCCCAGCACTCGGAAGTTATCAGCCCAGCACTCGGAAGTTATCAGGCCAACACTCGGAAATTATCAGGCCAGAACTCGAAAATTATCTGGCCAGCACTCGGAAGTTATCAGGCCAGCACTAGGAAATTATCAGCCCAGCACTCGGAAGTTATCAGGCCAGCACTCGGAAGTTATCAGGCCAGCACTAGGAAATTATCAGGCCAACACTCGGAAATTATCAGGCCAGCACTATGAAATTATCAGGCCAGCTGGCAGTATCGCAGAACAACGTGGTTCGTTACCTTCAGGACCTCGGCAAGGCCAACAAGAGCTGCCGCACTGGCCCTCACGACCTGACGTCAGCTGAAGCAGTCCGCTGTGTGGAAGTGTGCACGAAACGCCTAGAAAACCCGCGCGATGTACGTTTCACCAAGAGAACTGTTACGTGCTATGAAAAATGGGTCTATGTCTGTAATCCTAACACACAACGCTAGTGGTTAAGCCTCGGCCAGCTACCTGAACCTGTTGCCACACGTGAGCGCTTAAAGCACAAGATAATGCTCTGCTTCTTGTGGAATTTCGAGGGGATAACCCATTACGAATTTGTTCCAGACGGTCGGACCATCAATGCCAACCTCTACTGTGAACAGCTGGAGCGGATGTATGCCGTGTTTTAGAGAGGTACCCAGCACTGGTGAACAGAAAGCGCGCTCTCCTACAGCAGGACAACGCTCGGGCTAACTCCAGGAACTTCGGAGCATCGAGCTGATGCCACACCTAGGACATAGTCCGTACTTTCAATCATCATCCCCGTCGGATTATTACTTGTTCCGGTCCATTGCCCAGTTCCTTCGCAGGCGCACTTCAACAACCAGCAGGAGGTGGCAGCTGACATGAAGGAGTTCTTCGCCTCGAAGGACAAGAACTGGTACAACCGCGGAATTGAAGAACTGGCAAACAAATGGCTAAACACAGTGCAACATAATGGCCTATATCTTGAATGCTAGTCAACTTTCGTCGTAAAGGTATACAGGGTGCCCAGTAAAGTCCCTTTTTAGCCCCGTAACATTCGAACGGCAACAGCTATAGTCATAAAAATGGTGTTTAGGTATAGTAAAGTAGCTATGCGCTATTCGGTGAGGCCACGTACAGCGCCTCCTAGCGGCAAAGTCAGGAGTTAGCTTGCCGATCTCGAAAACTATACAAGATACGGGAAAATAGCAAATTACAAAGTTGGAGAGCGGAATCGATTCAATACGAAGAGACACCTTGCGCACATGAATGGTAAGAATAGAACGCGTACAACGCTCGTTTGCTTGTTCGCGATGTCGAACACTGTTACGTCACGAAACGCGTCAGAAAGGAGCAATTAGTTGTCACTAGGCACATTTACCGTCGGTGCTCAATGTGCTCTCCGTCAGCCACAAAACACATTTGGAATCTAGATTGAATCTCACGCTGCACATTTTGCAGCATGTCAGGTGACACGCTGGAGCAAGAATTAGTTACACGGCATCGAAGGTCCTGCAACGTTGTCTTAGGGGTCTGATACACCTGCTCTTTGAGGTAGCCTCACATTATAGTGGCTAGAAGAGATGAGTGCCATGCGCTTCTGCAGACGGGTTCTGAAAATCATGAAATCACAGACGGCGCTGAAGACAGCTTCGATGCTATTGCTGTGAACTACATTCATAGATATACGAGCTACTCGTTCCGTGCAGTATATGAATTTCACTAAAATTTTACCAAAATAAAAATATCTTTTTCGCTATCCTGCAGTTAAAAGTTATTAATATCAATCATGGACAGATATAAGTGAATATTCTTCCAAATGGGGGTTTTGGGGAAGCTTCATCAACTTTAATTGGGAAATGCGTAATCTCGCATTGAATGTATGCGTTACAAGGCTGAAAAGTACAAATACATTACTGGACACAAATTTTCTCCGTAATTATATGTTTAATTAAACACTTGAATTTACGTGACTTTTCCGTAAAATGTTAACAATTAGATGCCCCTTAGAACGCTCGATTGTTCATCAGCGTTCCAGGAAACATCTCTCTCTCAATAAGGATTTTAAATTGCTGTCCCGTTCATATCTCGCTAGCGATTGAAAGATAAAAGTAATGAAATTCACTGATATCCCAAAACAAAATCTTATTGGTAAATTGAAACATAAAACCATTGTTTGAGATCGGATTTTATTAAACCCTGGATCGAATAATACTGTTAGTAACTTGTTCAAATCAATTTCAGAGATAACAATATTTCTCGCAACAAATCCAGACAGAAATTTAGTAAAAAATGTAAAGCATGTGTCACATTAGTGACTTGATAATGTGATACATGACTGCATGAAGTTTACAGAAGAAATTAAAATTCACGGCACTGATTTACCTTTACAATATATATGGGGGAGAATGGAGCCCTCGCCCCCGAAAATTTTATTTTTTTATCATTGTCTAAATAACATGAAAAAACGTGTACTCACTAACTTACATTAGATAAAAAAAATTGTTTTTGTTTTGTTTTTCATTTTTATTTTGTACTGGGAAAATTGTGGGCACAGCATTATCTAAAAGTACTGACCGAGCTCTGGGTGTTAATATTTTTTCACCATTTATAAGCATTTTAAAATTTCTTTTCATAAAACGTTCATCAAAATGACGTTCACATAGCACACACTTCTGTTCTAGCTGTTTGTCACCGCGAGGAATTGCCTTGCTTCATTCCTCCAGCCTTGCCTCATCTTTGGCACGGAAAACAGAGTTACTTTTTTTCTGTAACAACTGTTACATCCAGGTACAAAACACGTTCTCAACGTTACACCCTTATTATTACTTCTTTTCATGATCGATTTAACAAATAAATCACTTTTTTAGTCGCTATCCACTAAACATGCCATAGAAAAGCATGCTAATATTTCGAAATCATAGCATCGAAGCTCGCAAGAGCGCCATCTAGCGGTTTCGTGAAAAGAGGGAACTGAAATTTAAACAGTGTGGTATTATCGCACTGCACACTATCTTTTGTAGCCACTATACCCACAGGAAGAAGTCCAAAGGGGTGAGGTTGACTTGAGTTGAGTTAGTTAATCGATGCGAGACGAATTGTCACAAATGCCACCGAGTCCACTAGTTTCTTACAGACAGTGACTATAACATGGACCCGACGAAGATCGAACCAAGGTCCTATCGCATGCAAAGAGCGCGCGCTACCAATGGGCTACGAGTCTGGCTAGTGCTTTGCGGAAGGCGATAATATCTCCTTTCTGACGCGTTTCGTGACGTAACAGTGTTCGACATCGCGAACAAATAAACGAGCGTTGTACGCGTTCTATTCTTAGCATTCATGTGCGCAAGGTGTCTTGTCGTTCTAAATCGATGCTGCTCTACAACTTTGTAATTTACTATTTTCTCGTATCTAGTACAGTTTTCGAGATCGCTCGCTAACTCCTGACTTTGCCGCTAGCAGACGCTGTAAGCGGTCTCATCGAATAGCGCATAGCCACTTTACTATACCTAGACACCATTTTTATAGCTATAGCTGTCGACGCTCGAAAGTTATGGGGCTGATAAAAGACTTTACTGGGCACCATGTATATGAAAACAAAAAGTGATAAAATATTGCAAAACTATCGACTCCCCTCCGCTTTTTTGTGGGAAGGGACGTTGACGACCATCATGAATAGCTAGGAGAGCTATGAGCTCGTTCCTGATTTGAGGTTACAAGTTCCAGGAAGGTGAGCGCCATCGGATAAACAAGACACCTTTTAAGGTATACTCTGATATAACTTTCCTTGTTTGTTCCTTTATCTATGTAGATTTACTTTGTTCTCCTTAAGTCTTTTTCACACTTAACGGTAATATTTTTCCTTTCTCCTGAATGTCTCTCGGAAACGACAAAAAATGTTGGAAATTGAGTAACGTAGGCAAAAAAAAAAACTGATATAAGGACAAGATTCACGATGTATGTTCAGGCAGAATTGTGAACTGTTTGGAGTGTTTTACTTTGATGTTGTTTAATTGTGTCGCTTTGGTTATCAGGTTTGTTGATTATCAAGAAGTTATTTTCAAGTTAATGTGATGTGGATGTTAAAACCATTGTGTTGTTTAGCTATTGAAGACTTTAGCTACTGGAATGTATTCCTTGTGATTACGTCGCATGCCTGCGATGGAATAAAAATATGGAATTCTAAGTAAACTTTTTTTCACTGAATCCCTAGACGTATTTTGAAAGTGACATCCTCTGTTCTTAATTAAGGACATTAAAGGTTAAGTTATCCCGAGTTTCAAGTAAGATGAACCAGCTACGTTTGTTGTTCAAGTTTCACGTAACGTGGTGCTCTAGATTAACTGACATTTTTCACGTTTGTTTAAGTCATTAAGACCAAATAATTCTACAACCCACCCTCATCCGGGATTCTGATACGGGCGATTTTTCAGAAATTATCAGAAGCCAGCTCCTTAGACCATGATGCCAATTCACAAATGTTGCAAGAATAATATTAACAATAACACACCCGGATTTAGTCGATCCTCTGTAGCATATATAATTATAAATTCCATTAAAATTTCAATCTCTCTCCCAAAAGTGCTTTAAAATGGTCAGTGAATACAGGCTCCTATGTACAGCACAGTAAGCGTTCGTAGTAAGCTGAATTAACTAACGTTTAAGTTTCTTTGCGTAGTTTTAGGTATCATGTCCCTGGAATTAAGGAAAGATGACGATACCATTGTATTTTTAAAATGATCTAACCTCTTTGTAGACATCGTCGCTTTATGAATCGTAATTTAAGCATCAGTGATCCCAATGCCACAAATGTAAGCTACCAGTAAATTTTAGCGAATATATCACAACAGAGAGTAATTTAATGAATTTCGTTTCCTTTTATTTTTCGTGTTATAAGAAAAGACCCAATAATGGAATTGTTTTGTTCATTTATTTTTTGAATAATGTTTTTCCTTGGCTTGTGATTTACGGTTTCTAAAATGCCGAAAATGTAAGGCAACCAGCAATTTCTTCCATGGATTGTAAATATCAGAAAACGAATTTTTAAATTCCGCTCTCCAGAATCAAATAATTAATACTTTTCGACAGTATTTTCCTATCCCTTAACTAATGCAATTTAGACACTTTCTTAAAAAATCATCAGACTTCAAAAATTAAAAAGAATAGGTAAATTTAAGAAGATTTTTATGGCTTTTTAATAAATAAATTACTTAATGTAATTACGAACGTTTTCAATGGAATTTCGCAATTATTCCATAATTGTTAAATGCCCTTAATAGTAATTACAGTTATGTAACGGCAATTCATTCATATTAATATACCACTCTTGAAAAGTTTAATGCGAAAGAAACTTAGATTCATTTTCTTCTTTTTTGGGCTAGAATTCTTAAGACTTTTTGCGCAGGCTTGTTTGAGTGACTCTCCAAAATCGAAGTATCATAGCTTCTGTTCAAAAATACCTAGAAAAATGGGTTTACCTTAAAACGCTCATAATACCTTAATGCATACAAAGTAATATGATTCTGCAGACTGGTGCTTATTGACGTAGATTCAAGATGTTGGAAGGACATTTGTCCCATGCTGTACTTTTTCTCTTTTTGGTTTCTGTGAGAACTAACTCCATGTAAGTAAATTTTCAAAATTATTTGCCTTTCAGTCTAGTCAGAGATAGAATTTCTCAAACGGATTTTACATTTTCCAAAATCACTACACCAAAGTTAGTTACAAAAAAATGTTGCCTGATGAAGATATCTGTTTCTGCTTAAAGTTATGTAATATACTGTAGTTAATGAATAAGTACGTTTTTGTTCATTTAGAAAGTAATGCAGCTTATTCGTTTTTCAAATGTAAAATGCTAAAAGCCGCTATACACATTCTGAAAGAACGCATCGTTGCGCTCTGATTAGATTTTGCTTATTTAATTCCACTGACACCATAATTTATTAATATTATATTTCCAGGATTCAACAGCCCTTCTGATAGTTGCAACTATATTTATGTGAGTTTCATTAATCGTGAACTTTAATAAAAGCCATTCTGTTGTACAGGCACTGGCATGAATAAAATTCATTTCCACTGGCATCTGAGCACGAAATACTCCTGCTCTATATTTTATTAATAGCTATTTTCTGTTGCCTAACAAATGCAAAATAACGTATTCATTTACTTTTAAGAACAAAGTTTTATCCGTGTCGCATAACTGAATGTGCAGTCGAATTCTGTTCTCAGGAGATCCCAATCAATCTTCCAAACTTGAATGACTTCAAAGTGATTTAAATTAAAAAAAAAAACAGTGCGGTAACTGGGCGTTGCGATGTTGAGAGAACACCTGATTTCAGTACAGTGCTTAACGTTTCTCCATGTCATATAGTTCCACTAGATAGTAGCAACAGTTTCAGTCAAAGGCATTGAATCAGTATCGAATTTCCTAGGAGAACGTGGAAGCACCAACAATGCACACGAGCTACTCCAATGTTTTTAGGATTCCATTCCTTCCCTGATAGGTTGTGTATCATTGAATATTTTGTTTCATTAGAACGTTTTTATTCATTATTTGGATAGTTAGCGTCGAATTTAAAGCTTTTTTATACGGGGTCAGCTATGGACATCTGAAGCAGCTACAGAAATTCCCCAAAATCAGGTTTCACACTCTGAAGAACGACAGCAAAATAGGAATCTTGTATCTGTGTTACTAAAGCACCTTCTGGGGCAAAAACTTCTAAAAAATGGATAATTGAACCCGCTTGTACCTGTTGTCTAAAACATATGCATAACATCATAAACTAGGAATGAAGTTTAATCAAACGTCTTTAGTTCGGTGTCCAATTGCATAGTGCAAACTGACTAATTTTTCAGAGCATATAGCAAATAGTTTTCCACCACATATGTCGTCGGTAAAAAGACCTATAAATATCAAAGTCCATATGCCATCAATTCTGAATTAAATGCATATATTTCTCTGTCAAAGCGTGTAAGTATCATGATGTCAGGATATGTAGTGTCGGTAGTGCTGAAAAATAAGAATAGAATTTACGTCTTCATAAAGTACATAATTTTATATATCAGGTTGTAAAGAAAGTTACCGAAAAAATTGCATGTGGCGTATATAATGCAAGATACTGTGTAATGTGTATGTAATGCAAGATAGTGTGTGAAGGATCTGTCTGATGCGTCTAAAAGTGGCAGACCCAGTTAGGTTGAAGATAATACACTGCAACTCGTGCTATTGACCAAGCGTGGTGCAACACTACTTAGACTGGCAGATGAACTGGAGACCTCCCATACGACCATCAATAGCCGACATCGGAAGTTGGGATGTTCTTGTAAACTGTGCATATGGGGTTCCGTCTTCTTCCTCTTGTGGATGACAAGGCCACAGTTGATTTAGTGACCTATCAAACATGAACAATTCTTCTTATGCTCATAGCTCCAATTGAACAACCTATTAAAACGCCCTTTTCAAACTCGGACATCTTTCTCCTGCTGGCATTTTATCCGCGAGTTATCTAAGCGTTCTCCCATCGCCGTTTTCATACCTTACAAACCATGTATCTTCTGCCGAAGCCACCATTGCGCCAATGTGGAGATGTCCAATCACGTTTATCCACATAGTGTAATAATACTTGTTAATTGAAAACCATAGCTATCAATCAAAATATTATATGTACAATATGCAAAACATCATGTTTAATTAAATCAAAAGTTAAAGTAACTACAAAAATTGAAATTTCACCTCTTGTTTGTTTCGCTGTTTCCACGGTGTGTCGAAAATATGAGTCAATTGTTGCTTGTTTTTTAAATGTTATGGTAGCGACTATTATTTTTTTCAAACTTCGTCTTTTGTAGATATGTTTCATGTTGAGATGCGATGTTTCTAGTTAGTTTTCTGAACTTTCAGTAGCAAGTCAATCGAAAATCGTTTTCTTTTCCATATTAATTTCTTCTTCATCGCTTAATGAATGTGTCTCCATATTGTCCACCTCCGTGCCTTGAATGTACCCCATTATGTTTATATCTGTGTGAACTTCCTCATGAAAACGTTTTCTTTTAACACTCGATGATGAACCATCACTGAATTCTGATTTCAATTTACCATTGTTAATTAAAATGTAAAAAAAGAATGCGATGGATTATAAAACTTTCTCACAACATGAAATGTTTTAACTCTTCCTTTTCCTATTAAACTAATTGCTCTGATTGTCTCACTTAGCGTTTAAATTTTAATCGTGCTTAAAGCTATGAATTTTGAATGTTCGTTAGTGCCCTGCACAGAACACTACGCAGAGTAAGGCCTGTTAAATGTACTAAATGCGAACAACTTGATTATTGGTTTTCTAGGCAAGACTACTTGAACAAGACACATTGAATAACGGGATAACATCCCTGGCAGAGAAAAAATTCGGAAATCATGTAATTAGTGTGATATCATTGAGCCAGTATCCGGTCTCATATAAACAGGTACGTGACGGCACGAGCAGAGATTAAGTCACTGAAAGGTAGCTAGGAGAGAGGATAAATCACAGTATTTGAACCAGGAAATGTTGGGATGAAAGGATAGGGGGAGAGGGGATTTGCTGGACTAAATTAAGAAGGAACTGAAATATTGTTGACTTTATTTTCCGGTGAAAATGGAGGGAAATTAGGGGCTGAAAAACTGGGTGAATTGCACTTATTTTTTGTTCTGATAACTGTAATAAACTTCAACATATGCGGTTTCACCAAAAGATTGTTTTTCGTAATATGCAATTAAAATTACAAGGGATAAATAATATTACGAAGTTCAAAGGATCATAACAACTTCGGTTTATGTGGAATTTCATATCATGTGAGCTCGTTAAATGTGGGTTTTATGTACTTTCAATCAAATACAAATTGAATTAGTCATTCATGATATCAATTTATTCCAATGCGTGACCACCACATTCGTTGAATGGTAAAAGTTTCTTCATTATACTTTTAAATTGAGAGATTCCTTCTGCCCATTCGCGCATGAAATTTAAGAGCGATTAGTTCTCGTATTTTTTAATTCACTGAGAACTTTCGGTGATATAACAACATACAATTTAAGTATCGTATTCTCCAATACTGAGTGAACAGTATTCACAATACTAAAACACTAAATTTTAACATCAAAAAGGCACTATTTGCTTTCTCCCTTTCTTTGGATCTAAATATGTACGTACCTACGTATGCATACGCATATATGTCCCCAGAGAGGTTTTGGTTTCTGTATAGTAATCCTAGTTGGGCCCAGGCTGAGGTCTTGGATGAGGCTTAGGCGGTGTGCTGCTCTCACGGGTCTGGGCCTCTCCATTCCCTGGAACCAGAGGGCCCCAAATTACGGATGGATGACTCCTTATAGCATTTTGAGTTGCTTTCGGTGACGGCTAAGTCCCGAATGGGTATATAGTAGATTCTGGTTAATTAAGACACATTCGGGCTAGAACACTTTGGCCCAATTATGCGAGGCTTAATCGCGAAGAGCTGATTTGGGATGTACTTCAGTAATTGCCCCAATTAAACACCTTCCCTTATTAACCAACAGCCCAATTAATCGGAATCTACTGAATACGTACGATAAGCCCAATAACTTCCGTTTTAAATTAATGTTTTTTCAAATCTTAGGAAAGAAGTTTTAGTATTTCTCAAATATTTGACTTCTCGTACAGTTGAGTTTTTAAGTCCGTAAATCATTTTGAGTTTCCAATGAGTCCACACTAAGTGGGAAAGTGGGAGGTTTCTAAAAGTCTGTACTGGGAAAAAATCATTTCACCATGATTTCTAGAAATTGCGAGGAAACGGTATTTCTGTAGCTCAGTAGCCAGTACAATGTCAACTCGTTTTATTTCCATTTTGCGTTCTCTTTAAGAGACAGGTATTTATTTTCTTATGCCGGTCCTTTGCAAAATGTTTAACAAATTTATACACTTCCTTTCGGAACTACCGAATTTTACTCTGCACTTTAATCGGAATTCTTTTCAGGAAACCGGAGGAACCCCTGAGCTGTATTCACATAATCACTTTATGTTTACTAAGTGCTGCTTTGGGTAGAACACTTTTTTCCCCTTACTACACTTTAAGTTCAACATTTTTCTTTCAGAGTGTTCAGCACGGAGTTTTGCGAACGGTAATGAACCTTCTGAAAAATGGGCGGTGCCAAGTTTTCAAGCACGCTTGTAAAGACGATTTAATCGATGAGCATTACTCAGTGTGATGAATGTTTTCTCTATATCTCAGACTCCATTAATTCATCGCTCCCGCTCTCCAGAGGAAGAAGAAGAAGTGTGAAATGCGGTTTTCACCCTGCCTCTGTTGACTCTGCGATTTCTTTTTTTCTTTCGAGGTGTTAGATCAATATTTTATCCGCAAGCTATGAAGGAAAGGAAATAAGAAAAGAAGAGAAAACCAACTCCCGGGACACTTCTTGAAATTGAATTCAAACTTCAGTTTCCCTGACATTTGTTTTAGAGAAACAAACGTGTAATCGTTTTGCACATTTTGCCACATCGCTTAGTTTGAATAAAACAATCCAGCACATGCTCTTCACACTCTGCGAATAAATTCAATACAAATATTCCGGATATTTACGTGATGGAAATTTCTGCCACCGTAAGCTGTTAAAAACAGAAAAATGGACATTTATGTGTTATTGTTTCGGCGAAGAATGGATCATTTCGCACGTCTCGTAGATGAAACATTTATAGATTAAAATATTTATTTCATACCTTTTGGCTTGCGTAAAGAGTAGGCATTGGCCAGAACATTGGAGATTTAAGCGTATCTATTTCGAAATTTGCAATGCATTCAAACAGATGAAAAAGCAGTTCTGGAACAAATTTTATATGAATTGCTGCCACAAGAAAAGGCATTAAAGGAATTTACTTCCGAAATAAAATGGCACAGAAACGCGATAAATTCCGATGTGCAATTTTAGTCACGAAGCGGTTTTTTTATATTCTTTTTTTTTCACTTTTAGTAAACTCAAAATTTTGCCATTTCAACGCAAAGGCGTAGGAATATTTTCTCCTTTCCCATACCTAATGCGCGCGCGGGGGGTTTTGTGTGCTTTTAAACGGAGAATAAGTATTTATCTTTTCTATTTATTGAAATTACTATTTTTTCAAGAGCGTTGGCTTGCTGTGTGAACGAAGGATTGACAGTTACACAGAGGAGCAGTATCTTTATCAGCACAGTCTGTTTTTAATTCTTTTCACTGGTAATCGTTTCGTAACGCATACTGTTGTTATGATCGGTTGCAACACAAAAACTAGTCTGCCGGATATGCATAGGGTATTGATTGAATTTAAGAAGTGCCTAAACCTCCATTTGTACTGAGTAAATAACATATTGATAAAACAAAGAATATTGATATGAGAACAACACGGCTTCCTAGTGTTCGATTGTCCTAGGCTCTATCCCTCCTCCTTTCCCTATAACTACTAGATCCAAATTAATAACGAGCGACTTCTCATAGCCTTAGATACTCACAATCATCGTTAAACTCCGACACAAAGAAAAATGAAAAAGAAGAAGGAAATATTAATGGAAAACGGATGGACAATTTGAACAAACACATAATAAACGAGAATCGATCCTTTACCGGTCCTAGAAATGATGCGGGCTTGGTTAGAAAAAAATAATCGACAAAATTATCCAGAGAATGAAGTAGCAACAATTGCCGCCGGCGAAGAAAGGGTATCTTATGCTTTTGAAAGTTTGAAGAGGCAGCCAAATGAAGAAAGCATTACTCCCCAGTGCGTCAGGCAGGTGTACTGTGAGTCTGATAGCCGAAGAACACGCAGGCATTGCAATTCTTTTGACACTCTATTTTTCGAAGTGTTGTCTGGTTAATCTTTCTCGATATGCAGTGCGCTTCTCTTATACGTTCAAGGCACTACCAATGGTGCCAGTATGGACCATGACTTTGTGATGTAGTACATCATCCCGATATCTTCGAAAGCCAAACGAACGGCCGTCAAACACGGGGATTTTGGTGCCTGCATCTAATGGAAGCTGAACCACACGGACAAGAAATCGTCACCACAGCTACAGTCTTCTCACAACGGCATAACACTATCCTTAGGGAGTTCTAACTCTTTTTTCCGTATATACACTTATACTGTAATTTTTAAGAAATATATAGACTCATGCAGAAAGACTTCCGTGCTTTGGGATTCAGCCTAAACCGTCTTAAAACATTTCTGGTTTTTGCCTCTGTGTATAGCGACTTAAAGATCATATGCTCTAAGTTAATGGTTAGAGACGATCTTGTGCAATCTTTTGGTAGTAACTGAGGAAACTGGACTTGTGAACCCTTTGGGGCAACAACTAAGCTTTCACGAGGTTTTCAAGTGGTGATGTCGCTCTTCTCTTCTCTTCAGCCAGTAGTCTATATAGTGGTCACCTTGAAGAATTGTAATTTTTAAACGTCGTTGAACAGGTCTACCGTTTCGGGGTTTTCTCGAAAGCAAACGTTACCTAAGCTTGAAAATCACAGAACGCTGGACAGCAAAGCGTGTGATTACTTCCTTACGAGTCTTCTCTTCGAGACATGACAAATCAATTGACTTTTTTTGAAACCCTCTCCATTCGTAAGAGCTTTCTCTTTCTCCAACTTTTTCAACTTTTACGTCTCCTCTATCAGTTTCCTTTGAAACATGGCGGAACAATCTACATTTCTCAACTGCTTTCCGGCCTTACGAGTCTCTTCTGGTATCCTTTGAGACATGGCAGTTGACCCTTTCAAATCCTCTCCATCTTTACTGGTTTTTTCCAGATGTTCCCTGAGACATGTCAAAACAGTCGACTTTTTCCAAATACTCTCCATCCTCACGAGTCTTCTCTAAATGTCTCCTGAGATGTGACAAAACAGTTGCCTTTCACCATTTACTCCCCATCCTTACCAGTCTTCTCTACATATCCTCTGAGATATGACGAAACTGTTGAATGTTTTGAGAACAAGACCATTCCTATTTGAAAGATCAGACTTCGTTGTTGAAAGCACTACTGTTCGGTTCATCTGATTTGCGTATTTCTGGATTCACATGTTGGATCTAAATGCATAACGAATCTTTAAAAAATCTGTAATTAATAGCTTTCAGATCGTCTTTTGAAACAACTTACATTCTTATTAGCATTACTTTTTCCATCCTTTTGTCACGATGTCCCTCCTTCTGCATGTAAACATGGTATCTTTGTATTTACAAGACGAAGGAGAATTTATTTTTCACTAAGAATGCATTTATGTCGGCTGGAATTTGTGTCATGCATAGCTTTCCGTCTAAATTGAATAAAAAATATTCTCGTTCTTGCATGACATCTGCGCTTCTAAAATAGAGTATGCAAAAGCCATTTTTTGCATTTGCTGGATGGAATTATGGGCAGAACTTTTCATTCATTTCTGTGCTTCACTACGCACACATTTACCTTTAGCTGAAGAAAATGTATGTTGCGAAGTTAAGAAAAATGCATATTCACGTTTGGTAGTACATCTCCTTTTCTGAAAGCCAGATTTCTAAACTTCTTTAAAATGAGTAACTGCATTTCCTGGTAAAATGCTTAAAGCATTTGTGAATAGTTTCTGACGTTTGACAGTCAAAACTTTAAATAGCGTCTTTTATTGTTGAAATGAAAATAATAATGGTCATGGGCTAGCTCTACCCGTGAGCAGTACTGCACGTACGGTCAAAGTTTTTGGATGTACAATTTTCTTCCTAGGAGGAGCCACAGTTTATTAGTACATCGAGTATAATTGCGCTTTTAAAAGCCAGATTTGTAAAATATATTTTTCGCACGAATTACACTGTTGTGATTATCATTCCTCATAACTTACTAGCTTGTTTTTTTCATAGATTTACTATTTGGTCGCGCAAGCTTTGAAGCTTTGTTTGATAATTCCTGAGCTTTTGCAGGTCGTACGCGAAACATTCCTTAAACCCCAGGCAATTCAAATCGCTGTCAATTTAATTATGCACCGCTGGATTACCAAGACTCATAGTTTTCATTTTAAGGACAGTCATGTTATATTGGCATTTATAACTATCTGGCTTTTAGAAGTTATATTCACACTCAAACACACCAATCACGGAGAAGTATGAAAAACAATGGTAATACGAGTATTTAAAAATAAGGAAGATGACATCAAATAGTTGGAAGGAATGAGTACTTCTTTTAAATATTTTCACCCAAAAAAATAATTTTTCAAAGGAAAGTTTTAGAAAAATCAAACATTCAGGAAAATACGACGACGCATTTAATACCCCTAACGGAAAAACTTAACATTATTAAAGGTACACAATGTGCGTTGCTTTCTTCATAGTGAAAGGAACGAGTTAAAAAATAAGTAAAAAATAAGAAGGAATTCTGTCGGATTTCTAAAAACCGTAAAACGTCCTCAAGAAGAAATTTCTAGCTAATGCCCACTAGCTGCAGAAATATGTTTTACAAAAATCAAATATTCTGCATAAATTGTTCCTTAAAGATACTCAAGGCAACTGAAATTCTGAAAATCAATCATTTAGAAAAAGAGATATAAAAGAAAACGTGATGTAAAACTTTACACATCCTAAAGGAAACGCTGTACGTTATTTGAAGAAAAAAATATGCGCAAAACATTCCTCATAGTAAAGTGTATCCGACTAAGAAAGGATTATCCTTTCAATTAAAAACTTATAGTAACCCTACCTGGCAGCAAAGCTTATAAATTTGATAAACTAGAAAAATGTGTTAACTATTCTTTGTAAAAAAATTCGCAATGAAAATGTAACATTTTAAATATGACTTAGAGAAGATGAAACATAAAAATAAAAAAATTATGTTTTTGCATGAAGACCCTCTAGTTGAAACACTGCGTGTTGTGTAAAGTCGATAGGGTTCGCAATCTTTACCATAATAAGTGGCGTACGTTACAAAAACGAATTTTTGGTGTGGTTATCAGAAACGGAGATCAAGAAGAAAGCTGAAATACAAGCTAATGCCATAGAATGTCAGAACAGTTTATTATGAAACCTATTGCTTCCCTTGGAGGGAAACTACATTTTCTCGTGAAGGAAATTAGAGGAAAATATTTTCTTGATTAGCGGTATTTTATCTAAAATAATTTTTTCCAATCCGATTTGTAGGTACACTTACTATTATATTGGGAACAGAAATATTGGCTTACGCTTCTTCGCGGCAAAACTGTGCGCCACAAAAAATGAGAATTGCGTGCAAAGCTTTTTTTCAAATCGGACTTTTAGAAACATACACGCACACGCACGCACACATATATAGGAAAATATATAATACATGTTCATGCCCCCTACCGAGAAAATTTACATTATTTGAAGACGAAACTGTGAGCAAAATGGTCTTTACTGCAGAAGGGATCGTAGGATAGAAACAATTGATTTAATCTGATCCTTAAAAGTATAAACATGGAATAAAATATATTTTGAAATAAAAAACATCCGCATTTATGTCCCCTAGGTGCAAGTTATGCATCAAAAGAAGGTCGAAAGGCAACATAACCTTCTTCGTAGTGCATTTTCCCTAAAGCAAAAAACAAAACAAAAATTCAACTGGGACAAATTGTTCAAGAAATATGTTGTCCACAGACGGAAAAACGAACATGGTGATGATATAAGCATGTCCCTTTCTTTTTTCAAAAGACTAGAAAAAATTCACGCATCCTTTAAATATTGAGAAGCATATGAATGTAGAAAGTGAAACATAAATAATTATAATTGTCGTTTACATTATATACACACTAAAATAAAAAGCATAGTCATTCTATGAAATGTGAAAACACAAGTTTTTCCCTGACGTACATGGAAACCACGTCCCCTCACTCTGGAGTAAGTCGCTCTCCCAACTAAGCTACGCGGACAGAATGTCTCGCTGCAGATTGTCGTCTTAACACATGCTTTCACCTCTGTAGTATGTCATAGAGACATCCATTTTTAGCATATCCTTTGAGGAAAAGTTCTTGCTCATTTTATCATTAATTCCGTCCACAGAGAAATACATATAATGTCTCTGCACTTTTCACATCGATTTGAAAAAAAAATCTTTCACATTCGGTAGCGCGAATTGTAGGAATAATGATCTTCGCCTTTTGGTCTACTTCTGATGCATTACCTCGCGGTAAAGGGCGTGAATGCAGATCCTGTGGAATTCCAGATAAAAAAAAAATTCCACGTTATTGCTTCTAAACATAAGATTGAAAAAAAATGTTTTTTACTTGCGACACACTATTTTTCGTACATTTTCTTTTCCAAATAATACACGTTTCCTCCTTACAGACGCAAACTCCTGTTGCATTTTCGCTAACATCTCTCTGTCTGAAAATCTGACTTCAAAAATTCCTTTTTTACCGAATATCTGACATAGCATAGAATATGTTATATATAATTTGAAATGTCAACCACTTTTGACATTAAGAATCATAAAGACATGTTTCTGTTTGCAATGATTGTTTTTTTCATTTTTAGACGCACCTAACTTCAAAAATTCCAGAAACAAACATTGTCTTTATTCGATACTACTTGCCTAGCAAAATATTTTGGGCATGCTTTCTACATAAAATAATGAAACGTTTTTCTGTAAGGAGGCCTAAATGTGTATCGTAATTTTTCTGATACCACTGTTTCTAAAAGTCTGATATCAAAAATTATTTCTACGATGGACTATATTTATTATAGAGAACTTGATGCATATAGTCTCGAATTCCTTTAGAATACTTCTGCCGCTAGGTGGCGTAAATGTGCACTTCAATTTATGTCTGCTTATAAATATCGGATGAAAAATCTGCATGTTAAATCAAATTCTTTTTCCATCGCATTTCAGCCCTATGAAGAATATTTTACATGTATTTTCCACTTTTTCAAGATCATCAGCTCTTCTCGAATTCTGCTTTCAAACTCCTTTCTTGGTAAAAGACATTTGACTAAAACGTTTCGGCTCACATTTTCTTCCAATAACGCATTTGTTTTCATTAGGAAGCGCTCAGAGTTATATTGCTTATATTGCATTTCCCCCGATATGCATGCTTCTCATTACATAGCTCATTTCAAAAAGTCCTTTTGCTTCGGTTATCCTACGTGATAAGGAACATTTCACGTAAAATTTGTGGTTTTCCGTAGCACACATTTCCCTCTCTAATGGGCGTAAATAGTTATTGGCACTTGAACATCTTGCATTTTAAACAAAATGCAGATTTTCCGATAAATAGATGCCTTTTTTCTTTCGCTGATTTTCTCTTTTTCTGAAAATCTGCAGTGAAATATTATTTGTGTGTCAAAAGGAATTGAAAAGGTCTCAATAAATTCTAAAATGTGGTATCACCTTCCTTATTCAAGACGATGGTGTATTAATTATGACGCGTATGAACACAATTCTTGCGTTTATTTGATTTAACTTTCTTATATTGATCTCCCATAATTCATTTAAATTACACTGCTCGCCATTGAAAATGCCACACCAGGAAGAATTAGCCAAAGCGCCATGCAAATTGGTGGATATCTGCCGACATTTTCGTTATGTAAATGTTTGCCGTTACGAATCAATTACGTGATAGGTGAGAAAAATAAAAGTGCAAAACGGCTCGGCGTAGCTACGTTTGGTCGCCTTCACCTGCGCATGTGGTCCATTTGATCGGAGTGATCTCGGTGGTGAAAACACGTGAAACGAGTCAGAATGATTGGGTGACATCATTGGGAATCCTATTATATTACACGGAAACCTTTGCCACAGTATAGCCTATAACATATGGCTACGTGCGAATAGTTGGCCCCTATGACGCATTGGGAGACAACTGTCCGCCGAATGTGTTGAAAGCGGTTGAAAAAAGGATCAAGGCGTTTGGACGTCTCCCACGTAGGCAGATTTCCAATCCGTAACTACACTGCAATTAACAACAGACGACATTCGTCGACATTGATTCTCATATGAAGTTGGATTAGGTAGGTTTGCGCTGTCAACAGCAATTGCTGTTACTACCATTCACCACAACACATCGTAGCGAAAGGTTGCAATGATGTCATACAAGATATGTGTGGCAGCACGAATGAAACCATGTTGTATTCACCGACGAGTATATTTTATGCCTTAGCGTCTACAATGGCCGATTGAGAGTCAGTACACGACGCGGTCAAAGGGCTGACTTTGCTGCCCTACCTGAGCGTTATGCAACTTTGAAGCCTGGTACCGAGGCCTGAGTGGCTACCAGTTTCAACAGTCGGTTGCACCTCTTACCTACAGAGGGTACAATGATAGCATGACATTATATCGATTATGTGCTGTAGTCCGTTTTGTTGCCGCGGTATGGTGTCTATGTGCTTCCCAGGTCAGCGCTATCCCCAGACTTCTACCCAACAGTTATTGTGTGGGGCGTTATTGGTTATGACGTAGAAGTCTTTTCGTACTTTTTTTTTTTTTTTTGATTGGAGGTTTAACGACCACCGTGAGCAACTCAATGGGCTATAAGCAGTCGCTCGTCCCTAATTTAGGGCCACTGGTTCCAGGGAAGGGAGAGAGCCAGTGCCGTAAGACAAACACAACATCCATGCCTCACCGGGATTCGAAACCGGACCCCTTTCGGACGAACAATCAGAGGCCATCGCTTAGACCACTGCGCCACCGGGGCGGCCTTTTCGTACTTCTACGTTATTTTAAAAACATAACCATAAGATGATATAGTTCCTAAATTAAGTCTTAACGGCCAGACGAAACATGTAGACAACAGAAGTCAAACTTACGGAAAAGATGCTTTATTCAAGGATGTAGTCAGCACATCGTAACATAGCACAGCATAGCATATTGCATTAAACTCTCCACACAGCTCACAGCTCTTAACGCAACGCTGTACAACACAACGCTCTTTTCACACGACTTCTCCAAAAACGCTCCCCAAGAAGCAGTTTAGTCGTCGTTTTTATCTCTCGTTCTTATCTTATATCAGGTATACGCCACGTTCTTACAACCTCAATTATGTTGCCAACAGTATTCGTTTGAGAGAAAATATATTACGTTAAGAGTGAAGTATAAATGAGAACAAACTCAAGATTTACATATGGCAATAAACTAAAAAGGAAAGTTAATTTAGAATATACGTCACATCATCTCCCTCGTAATTTTTTTTTTTTTTTTGCCAAGAACCTAACAATTTTGTAGAGGTATCTTTTCAAACAATCTGATCATTCATTCCACTTTTACAGATAAGAACTTACAATGTGGTTGAAGAGATTTGTTGATCAGTTGCTGTAGCTGACTTTATATCAGTACACATAGTCTCTAGACATCAATAGTTCAATATCACGAACATTCATAGAAAAAAAGAAACTTTCTGTACATCAAATCAGCATATCATAAATGGTGATAAATATTTTGTCACAATATGTGCGGAGAACTCTCATCAATATACATATAAGAAGTAGCATAGTAGAAAAAAACAGTACAACATTTGTAACGAAGTTAATTTACACATTCGTCCACTCCTACTAACTTCTCAGGGAAGGCAAAACATTCAAACTAAGTTAATTGAATAGTCGAACATTGTAACATGGTGTAAATTTAGTTAGTTGAAAAAAAACCTGCACTTGCAGGGAAACATTCAAAACCAAACACAACAAGTGTCAAGCACACAACAAGGTAAATCATAGAATTATAACACAAAAAGCTTTAAGTGAACACTTGGCGGCCAGGGCCGACTTCGAACTACTCCCATGCATTCGCACGTCAATTTTAGTTGGGATAGGGGAAACCCTGGAAAACCCTATCATGGGAGTGAAACATCTTTATAGATATCAACAAAGGCAATGGCTGATATTTATGTTATGCCAAAAAGACAACATACACAAGTATTAAAAAAAATTAATGTGGCGCCACACCAAAAAAAAAAAAAACGTTACATACTGACAAGGAGATAATGTATGCGATATTTTGTCCTCAAAGTCTGTCAAAAAAGTTCTGTGATACTTTGAGTACAGAGAAAAGTTCAAATAAATAGCCATTATTAAGCAAATCTCTGCGACATTTGTTTGTCCTCACAGTCCGTCACAAAGGTTCTGCGATAGTTTTTGAGGACAGAAAAGTTCAAATAAATAGTCTTTTGATAGCAAAGTTCTGTGATATCTTTTGAGTATAAGGAAAGATTCAAATAGTCTTTATAGAGCAAAGCTCTATGTACCACAAAGTTCCTTTCAGCTTGAAGGTCAATTGTAATAACAAAAAAAAATGTTTTAACAGTACCTTTTTCTAGCAAAGAATACCCGTGTGCGGACATTCTTACTTTGCTGTCGGGGCGACAATGGTGCTCTCGAAGCTTCCCGCTTCACAGGCTGAGGTTGCAGGTCACTGGATTGCCAAGATGTCTCAGGATTTCTGGTGGACAAGGCAAGTTGGCCAGAAGAAGCAGGGTCGTCAGGCTGTCACAAGGAAGTCCCAGACTGGAGCAAAGAGGTTTCAGGTTGGAGCAAGGAAGTCCCAGGCTGGAGCAAGGAAGTCCCAGGCTGGAGCAAGGAAGTCCCAGGCTGGAGCAAGGAGGTCCCAAGCTGGCTTGGAGATGAACCCGGAATCTGAGATGGGTGAAGATCTGGTCGTTTCTTTGGCGGTCGAAGAAGCGGTGTGAAACTAGAAGGGCGCTTCCGTGAACGACGAGGAACGGTGGAGGACGGTATAGGCTCCGTCCGTCCCGAGCGAAGATTCCAAGGACCAAATCCTGGCGGATGCAAATGTTGGACTCTATATCTGGATTATAGCCCAACACTAGAAGTTGCACTAGGAGACTGTGGAACAGGAGGGTGAAATTCAGTCGGCGGACGCTTTGTTGGTTTAGATGGCACAGATGGCGCAAGAGGACATTTTTGCCCTACTGCAGATTGATTAAATGTTCCTAAAGTAGGCAGCTGCTCAGTAAAAACAGAAGGAGGGATTTTTTTACTTGGAGATTGAAGAACCTCAACAATATTGTCAGATGATTCAGATTCAGCTAGAGGTACGACTCTCTTAGGCACAGGAGAGATGGAACTACCTGAAGATGAAATGTCAGTTCTTGTTCTTTTTAACTTTTTTGTTTTAAAACCAAAGGAAGGAACTATGCGTGAAGAAGTAAATGGAGCGATTGGAGTATGAGAAGCAGATGAAAAAGAACCTCGTTGCCCACGACAAGAATATCCAGAGGAACTGGAAGCACTAGAACTCTCGTCTTTTGTGAAAAGGCGGGAGACGGAGGAGTAGAAATAATGACAGCACCCCGAGTGAATGGAATAATGTCAGAATGTAAATCGTTAAAAGTAGAAGCAAAGACCCGCTCAGACGAAGGTAGAGAATCGGACAGGACAAGGGTGGGGTCAATAATTTCATCATCAACTATACATACTTGTGAAGAAGCCCCACCCTCTGCCTGAGGATTCCTACTAGATTTAGGGTTAATAATTGCACCATTGCTTCTAATTAACCCATTTCCTACATTGCTGCACATAGGCAGAATGTAGGGAGCCATCTGGCTTTTTCAATACGACGTTATTATTTTACAATTCTACCAATTCAAAGGGGCCATCATATAAAGGTGCAAATTTTTTTACGAACGTGTGTGCAACAGAGAATTGAAAATGAGTTTCTAATAAGACCAGATCTCCAACTGCGAGATCTGGTTCTCTCCGTTTCGCATTATAGTGCCTAGCTTGGCTTAATTGAGCTCGACTGATAGCAGTCCGTGCCTTTTGCGCAAGTAGTTTTACAGATTAAGGTGTTGGTCTTTGGTTGATTTCATCGATAATGCCAGTTAAATTCTCAAAGGGGTGCGGATTTTGCGCCCTAGAAAAAGTTCAGCGGGCGTAAGCCGCGTTGATTCATGAAATGATGAGCGAAGGGCGAAACAAAACATTTCAACGTATTCGTCCCAATGCTCATGATTATTGACAATGAAAGTTGAGATCATCTTTAGTAAGGTTCTATTTACACGCTCAGCCGGATTGGCTTGAGGGTGATATGGACTGATAAATTGGTGTTTTATTTGAAGCCTCGCACACATTCGTTCAAATAACTCCGAAATGAACTGAACCCCGTGGTCCTAGACTACAGTACAGGGACAGCCAAAACGAGAAAAAACATTAAGTATTAAAGTATCATTATTACATTAGCCGTAGCTGCTTTAATGGGGAATGCTTCCACCTATTTAGAAAAGTTATCTGTAACAACTAAAATATAGCGAGACTCAGTTTTAGTTGATAATGGATAAGGGCCCAATAAATCTATAGATATGGTTTCAAATACATAATTATTTGAACTACAAATAAGGTGACCGGCCGGTCGTTTATTATCATAATTGTACTTTTGACAGTACTCACATGAGCGAATGTATGCGATAATACTATTGTACATGCCCGGCCAGTAGGCTACGTCTCGAAGTTTAGTATGAGTTTTTCGGATGCCTAAGTGGCCGGCAAGAGGAATATCCTGAAATTCAAATAATAAGGCCATGCGGAGAGACTGAGGTATCGCAGGGCGGTACTCAGCTCTCGAATTCACAAATTTTGTATAATACAAAATACCATCGATGATCTTATAATTTTGACTACGACCCGCTAAAGAAGGTTCACTAGGAGCAGAAGAACCAGCGAGTAAGAAATTATAAATTTCCCCAAAATCTGGATCATTCGGCAGTTCAGAAATTATTTGCTCCCTTGAAGTGATTTCCGAAATGAGAAATAGGGAGGGAGGTTCAGTATCCGCCTGGCCAACAGAACTGACCGGACAGCGAGACAGTGCATCAGGCAGTTGGTTTGATTTACCAGGGCGATATTGAATTTGAACATTATATTCCTGAAGTCGAAGTGTCCATTTTAACAATCTTCAAGACAGATTTTTTGCAGTGGTTAAATATTGTAGTGCCGAATGATCCGTAATGTCATTGACAGTTAAACGATTGAGATAGCCTTTAAATGTGGTGACAGTAAATAAAATAGCTAAGCATTTTCGTTCAGTAGCAGAGTAATTGTGTTCTTCTTTGTTAAGAATTCGAGAGTCATATGCAATAGCATACCCTCTTTGAGATAGAACAGCTCCTAGACCAACACCTGATGCATCGGTAAAAATATTAAACATTTCTGCATGGTTAGGAAAGGCTAACACAGGTGGCGAAACCAAGGCATGTTTAAGAGCATTAAAGTCAGTCTCTGCCTCCGTGGACAAAACAAAGTGTCTATACTTTCTTTTTAACGCAAATAAAGGTTCACATAGAGTAGCGTATCCCGGAACGAACTGTTGGTACCACCCGGTCATGCCTAAAAATCGCGATAATTCTTTTGCCGACTTAGGCCTCGGGAAGTCCGAAATTAGCTTGACCTTTGAGTCGTCAGTTAGAAGACACTTAGGGGAAAATTTCAATCCGAGATATACTAGTTCGTCCAGTCCAATTTGACATTTGGCAGGTTTTACAGTCAAACCCATATTATGTAATAGTTTGAAAACTTGGTCCAACAGAGACTCCTCAAAAGTCTCAGAAGATACATGCTCCTCAAAAGTCTCAGAAGATACATGCTCCTCAAAAGTCTCAGAAGAGACAATTATATCTCCTCAAAAGTCACAGATGCTCCTCAAAAGTTTCAGAAGAGACAATTATATCGTCCAGATAGACATGGACATTAGGTCCGAGCACAGGACTTACGACTGAGTCCATTAGGCGCTGAAACGGTGCAGGAGCATATGCCAAACCAAAGGGCATTTGCAGGAACTCATATGCTCCAAAATAAATCCAGTTTTTTTTCTACAGACTTTTGGTGGACAGCAACCTGCCAATAGCCACTAGCTAAATCCAAAGTTGACAGCCAGTTTGTTGACGATAAGTCCTGGAGATTATCGCTAATTATAGGCGATGGATAATTGATAGCTTTAGTCACCGCATTGAGTTTACGATAATCTATCAAAAAGCGATACTCTCCACATTGAGTTTTTGGAACAAGAAAAGCAGGCGCTGCCCAACGACTAAGTGATTCTTTAATTATTCCCGAAAAGAGCATATCCTGAATTTGATTCTGGAACAGCTTTTTTCTGGTTCGGACATGGATAAGGCTTACATGCAATGGGATTAGCCCCTTCCGTATCAATGGTATGATACACCACCTGTGTAAACCCTGGCTTATCAGAAAATAATCCTGGTCTGCTGTGTAAAACCTGACCAAGTTGGCTCTTGTGTTCAGGCAATAATCTGTCACTCGCACGAACTGCAGAAAAATCAATAGGCTCTTCTGGGGTAGGAGGACTAATCTCATGCATTAAGATTAGGCCATGCTCGAAATCAAGTGTAAGCTTAAACATTTTAATGAAATCCACCCCCAGAAGGCAATCCACGGGTAACTCATAGATCAAAAAGAAAGTATAAGAAACTTTAACTTTGCCAATCTTGACAGGTAAATGAACTGATCCAGAGATTGAAAAACTATTATTGTCGGCACCTCGCAGACATTCCTGGGAAGGCTCGACACAAGCATTTGGAAATATAGTAGATAAGAAATCAAAGTTTAATGCAGAAATGTCAGATCCAGAATCAATTTTAGTCGACACCACTACTTTACCCAAGGTGACAAGAATATCGGGTAATAGCGGAGCTTAAATTGTTAAAAAAAGAGATTTGAGGTCTTCAGAAAAACGAGGAGATAGACTCGACCCATCTACCTCCTGCTGAAGTTTAAATTGTCGTGAAACTGATTAGAACGTTTACATTGATTTTGGAAAATTGGCGAAGCACCAGAACGTGCTGAAGTGTAGTAAAGTGCAGGAGAGGCAGCATTATTATCATTAGGTCTGCCTTGCCCCGAGCACGGTGTTTTGGATAAGTCTTGTCAACCGGGTAGTAATTATATCGGGGACGAGAAACTTTGGCTATCCTGGTTCTCATAATGGTCAGGATGTCGCACCTCTGATGCCCCGACAATGCGGCGGCACGTATCTAGACTGCTGATATGCGTTCTCCTGCCTTGACTGACAAGCAGCCTGCCTAGGCTGATTAAAAAATTGTCCTTGACGAAATTTCTGTTTTGGCTGCTGATACCTAGTAGTTTGAATATGTGGTTCATGGTGCTGCGTAGGTTGTCGGTACTCTTGACCCTGTGAAGATTTCCCTTTGCTGTGGAGTTCTTCATAGACTCGAATGAGTTTTAGGCACTCGTGAATGGAGACAGAACGTCGAACTTCCAAAAATCCTGCAGGAAGAGATCCAGCTGCTGTAGTAAGGTGTCACAAATATCAGACTCGACTGCAGCGGAATCCCATAATTTGTAAAGTCGAACTGTTTCCAGAGTGAACGAGACTGGACTATCTGACGCTCGCTGTCGCCTGGAAAAGAGTTGTTGGGCTAGGCCAACCTTATTGGGGCTAAAAGGAAAGACATCCAAAAATGCAGCTCGGAATTGCGGATATGAGCCTTCTGGTTCATTCGACGCCACGGTCTGTACCAGACCTTTCCCGTATCTTGCAAACATGTGCCAGCAATAGTTATCCGACAATCTTCAGGAACATTATATAGATCAAAGTGATCATCAAGATCCTCCAGAAATCTAAGCGATCCGCTGTTTCCCCTGAATACAATAGAGCCCGCATGGGGTACGTAATGAGCACGAATTTTGCTCCTTCTCAAGGGGGGTGGTAGGGTACATTTTTGTTGAGGCGCTGCGATCGAAGTACGCGGTACATAAGTTTCGTATCTCGCGTATTCGCTGTCTGGTAAGTCAGCCGCAGGCCTCGTACAGAGCATTTGGGGAATTGTTTGGTACTCTATAACGCCGAGTTCGTAGATTGTCTGTGGTAGAATTATGAGCCTCATGATCCTGTCTATAACAGTCATAGAAGAGACCGATAGGATCCGTTAGGTTAGCCATTTTCCGTGACTTCTACTATGAATCTGTTCGACTAAAGTTCGGGCGCCAATATGACATAGAAGTCTTTTCGTACTTCTACGTTATTTTAAAAACATAACAATAAGATGAAATAGTTCCTAAATTAAACCTTAACGGCCAGACGAAATATGTAAACAACAGAAGTCAAACTTACGATAAAGATGCTTTATTCAAGGATGTAGCCAGCACATCGTAACATAGCATAGCATATTGCATTAAACTCACCACACAGCTCTTAACAGAACGCTCTACAACACAACGCTCTTTTCACAAGACTTCTCCAAAAACCCTCCCCAAGCAACAGTTTAGTGGTCGTTTTTATCTGTCGTTCTTATTTTGTATCAGGCATACGTCACGTTCATTCAACTTCAATTATCTTGCAAACAGTATTCGTTTGAGAGAAAAGATATTACGTTAAGAGTGAAGTATAACTGAGAATAAACTCAAGATTTACATAGGGAAAGAAACTGAAAGGAAAGTTAATTTAGAATATACGTCACACGGTACATGACTCCCTGTCGCAATGTCGATGAATTGTGGACACAGATCAGCAACGCATGATCAACGAAACCTCAGGACATCATCCGGGGACTTTTCTACTCGATCCTCTTCCTCACTGAAGCACGGCGCGGCGGTCCTATTACCTACTAGTTTAAGACACATTATACTGCCTCCTCGTCCTCAGGAATTTAATGACTACTTCGTTTAGTGTATTACTGCTGCAATGTAAATCGTTGCTAGAAAACACAGTAGCGTCTCTAGATAGCAGACTTCCATTTAACGAAATCTTCTATTTAACGACATTTTCCGCAGAACCTTGACTTTGAACGACATTTACAAGTAAAGTAATCTCCATCTTACGAAATCAATATCTATATAAAGAAGTCTTTATCGACTACAAATTACTATTGTGTGTTTGTGTGTGTGTGTGTGTTTAAAAAGTGTAGCTTTATCGTTTTTTTGCACGCGGATGGAAGCAAAGCGTTCTTAATTCCTTATCTTGAAATGTTAGGTACTGTGAGTTGCCGGGAGTCTTGTTGGTAGACGGACGTGCCGCGGGGATTCGTATCCATGGAAACGGTACGAAGCAGCTGGTTTTTCCAAATGTAGACAGAAAGTTCAGCGTCCTCCGGGTGAAACCGGTTGTAACTGGTGTGGCCCTAACTCTGTAGAAGTTACGTATTCATTTTCATTCAACCAGTAAGCTTTCTTCCTGGCATTACAACTGAAAAACTTCAGCCATTAGACCAAGGTATAATAAAAAATCTTAAAATGCATTATCGAAAAAGGATCCTGCAAAACGATTTTCTAGCCATAGAGAGCAGTCAATGTATAGATAATCTTTTAGATATGAGAATTACCATATCAGAGGTGACGAAATCTGGGAATGTGGCTGCATCAAATGTGCACATCTATTTTCTGAAAACCGGATTCAGAACTGATACTGCAGAAATTGAATCTGAATTAGACATGAACCTGGAAGAATTGAAGGAATAATGGCAGCAACTGAAAGACAAAGAAAGTGTTGAAGAAGGTGCAGAGCTCTCTGATTTTCTCAGTGATGATGAAAATGTTGTGATCGCTGAATATCCTGCAGAGAATGACATCTTGGAAAGTGTTATAAAATGTGGTGAAGCAACTACAGTGAGTAATGAAGATAATGATGAAGAAGCTACCAAGAAAACTTCAACCGAAGAAATGCTAAAAACATTTGATACGATTGGACGAGGATTACAGATTCAAAAAAGAGTTCCAAACGAAATGTTCAGATGTTTATAAAAATGTGAAACCTTTTATGAACAAATCGCTTTTTATAAGAAATTTGTACAGAGCAGAATTACTTAACTTTTTACAGTTTAAAAGAAAAATAATGTCATTAGGATAATGAAGAGGAGAGAGTCATCGTATCCTTCTCTTCGTTAACTGTTGCTTCAGACAATGTATTCTACTTTTACGAATATATGTATAATGAAAAATTTAAAACTCATTTAAGAAAAGTTCTACTGCGAAGTTGAATTTACTGTCCAAATTCAACTACATTGTACCGTCTATTTAATTTTCTTTGATTAAGTTATTACAACTTAAGTTCATTTCTATTTAACGAATTTTCTTTATCGAACGTTTTGAAGTGGAACGATGAGATTTCGTTAAATAGAGACTCAACTGTATATTGATAATGACTTTCAATTCTTACCTGAACATTTTTAAACTACTTCCGATATATTTGAACAGGCGGTGCAAATTTTTAAAACCCTTATCTATGTGGTATACGTTACTCGAAACTCTGGAATAAGGGAAGAAATATTAATGTATGCTCTATATATCTATTACTGTTTACTGGAGTACATCAAAGTACATGGCCTAACGTTACCCCTAAGCAAGCCAAAATATTAGTAAAAATCTCCATTAACTTTAGATTTTATGGTATACATTTTGTCTCATTGCTCCACTTCAATCGGCACACCATTCACCGGGAAATTCGTTGTTCTTCATCTTCTCCTTCCTTCCTAAATGGTCCAGACCAGAATTAATTTCAGTAATCTTTCATTCCAACATGTAACCTGTTCATAACTTTTCAGTTGGTTTTTTTTTTCGATAGATTCGCTTAAATATTATCGAATTCCGTAAAAGCTCAAATATGCATACATTTTTATCTAGAACTTAGATTTTATTGCCGTTTATCGGTAACAGACCATTCATATGTATGATATGTTTGTTGGTGCGCTATACATTTTCAGGGAAGCTCTGCAAGAAACTTTATTTGGAAAGCCAGTCCTGTACCAGATCTGAATTTTAGGTGGCACGGCTTCGACTTTTCAGTTTACGGCCCGGCTCCGACTTTTCAGTTTACGGCCCGGCTCAGACTTTTCAGTTTACGGCCCGGCTCAGACTTTTCAGTTTACGGCCCGGCTCAGACTTTTCAGTTTCCAACCCGGCTCAGACTTTTCAGCTTCCAACCCGGCTCCGACTTTTCAGTTTACGGCCCGGCACAGACTTTTCAGCTTACAACCCGGCTCCGACTTTTCAGTTTACGGCCCGGCACAGACTTTTCAGCTTACAACCCGGCTCCGACTTTTCAGTTTACGGCCCAGCTCAGACTTTTCAGTTTACGGCTCGGCTCAGACTTTTCAGTTTACGACCCGGCTCAGACTTTTCAGTTTACGACCCGGCTCAGACTTTTCAGTTTACAACCCGGCTCAGACTTTTCAGTTTACGGCCCGGCTCAGTCTTTTCAGTTTACGGCCCGGCTCAGACTTTTCAGTTTACGGTCCGGCTCAGACTTTTCAGTTTACCACCCGGCCCATTTCAGAATTCCATCGAGTACACATCGCGAGTTATTGCAAATCACTTAACGCTTTCTCTCGAGAGATAAAACTGATGTATTGAACTGAACTACCGTCGGAGGAAATGGAATATAACCCACAGAGACGTGATATTTCTCGTAAGGATTCATCCCACAGATGAGGGACTACCTACGTCTGTTATAAATGTAAACGCCTTTCCTCTTCCACACTAAAGTACGTAAAAACAAAGTATCCCTGATACACAAATATGCAGATTATTTACTTCGAACTTCTTCATCTCCGTTGCAGCAAGGAAGCGCGCTCGAAGATCGGTTATCAGATTTTGTGAAGCTAAAAGTTTGTCTATCTAAGCATTTCTTGGAAAAGAAAAAAAATCACATTTTTCAGTCACTAAACCCGTGAATATAAACATTGCTCTAAAACGACAGTCAAGTGTTGTATGGCATCAAAAGGCTATGTCTAATGTAAAATCCCTAGTAATTATTGCATTTACATAAAATATTTATGGCAGCCAAGCTGACTTCTGTCACAGTTCCAGGTTTAAGTGGTCATGAATAAGTTGCCTTTCAAAATATGAATTTAAGAAAAACAAACCCTATAAAGTCACAGATTAACTTCATTCTGGGTAAAAATTTTGTTCAAATCCTGAGTGTTGTCTCAGTCATAATATTCAAGGATATTAAAGTCAACGAAGTGAAAACGCAATTTGATTTCAGACTTTTAACCAGCCTATTCCAAACTTTCACATTTATATTTCGGCTTTTTTATTTCAGCTGTAATTTATCAACTGGGCTTCCTCGCCTTTTAGTCTTCTCAAGGATTTTCTTCATCTTTTTATTTAACAAGCCAGTCTTGGTTTTGGGACTTGACACGTTATTCTTAATTCACGAATAAAGTTCTAAGAATTCCACTACAGGCCAGACTCCGCTGGAGCTCATGATTCTGTAAAATCAGTTCTAAGCCTCTCACTACAGAATCATGAGCAGCTCTGCTGGAGCTCATGATTCTGTAAAATCAGTTCTAAGCCTCCCACTACAGAATCATGAGCAGCTCTGCTGGAGCTCATGATTCTGTAAAATCAGTTCTAAGCCTCCCACTACAGAATTTTTCACTTATCTAATTAAGGCAATGGAGCTAAGATATGAACATTAGAAGTATTTACGGTCAAGGCCAGGCACCATGCAGACTTCTAATTCGCTCCGTCGATTATAATTTTAAGTATAATAGCTTCCAATTTTTGTTTCTTTTTCTGTTGTTCCAAAGATCGTCTGCAAATCAAGATTGATCATTCATATTACTTTTTCCGTTTCACTGTCCTTTTCCCACATCTGACCATCATCCATTCATGCAATTGATTTCAAATATTCGCAGTTGCTCAATTTAATTATTTAGGCAGCATTGTACTTCCTCTGTCTATGTACTTTTGCTTGGGATCATATTTTTTTATTAATGCATGTACTGACAAACCACGCCCACGGTTTTACTCTAAGAATTCCCAAAACAGCTGCTAACGTCTACATACAAGTATGAGTTTTCCCTTAAGTTGGATAGATTTTAGGCGGTTATTCAGACTCATAAGTACTGAGCCTGAACAACCGCCTTGTATGTACATTGTATTTTGGTAAGAAAGAGAACATTTTCCGTTTCTCATTTCAAATGCTCAGAACTAGTGTACCATACCACAAAATTTGATTAAAAACACAATTATTTATTTATACACTATCTACCAACAAATAATTGGACACCTGTGATAGCAAAGGAAAACGAAGTTTATTCACTTTCAATAGTTGGTGCAGCCTCCACGAGCGGCGATTACAGCTGCGACCCTCCGGGGCATACTCTCAACCAGGCGTTGTACGACGGATAGCGGTATTTTCTTCCACTCGGCTTGGAGAAGACAGGCCAGTTCCTTCACCGATTTCGGACGGTGGGGCTCTCTTAAGTCGACGCTCCAACTCGTCTCAGAAGTGCTCGATGGGGTTAAGGTCCGCTCTGCGCAGGCCAGTCCATTCGATTAACCCCATTGTACCCATACCAAGCCATGGTGGACCTCGCAACATGACAGGTGGCATTGTCATCCTGAAAGTAACATGGGTCCAACCCGTAAAACTGCCACAACGTAGGAAGCGCATGGTCATCCAAATTGGTGCAGTAGGTCTCGGCGTTGAGTCTACCAAGAATTGCGACATGGGTCCCGTGCCATAAAAGGAGAAACAACCCCATAGCATAATTACACCGCCACCGAACTTCACAGTTGGCACAATACATTCCGGTAGGAGGCGTTCTCCAGGCAGACGCCAAACCCAGACACTGCCATCCGAACGGTAGAGGGTGAACCTTGATTCGTCGCTCCAGAGAACCTGTTTCCACTGTTCAACGGTCCACTGTCGACGTTGTTTGCACCACGTTAGCCGAGCAGCGCTATTGGACTTGGTGATTAAAGGCTTGTGAGCGGCAGCACGTCCATGATAACCGAGCAGATGGGCTTCCTTACGGATGGTATTCATCGAAAGAACACTCCCGGATGCCTGTTGAAACTCCTCAAGGATGTGGCCCATCGATTTGGTGCGGTTCTTCCGAATTTCTCTGGCCAGCACCCGTCGGTCTCTAACTCCCAGTTTTGTGGGTCTGCCGGGTCGGGGCACATTCCGACTGTCACCTCTCATCTTCCACTTGCCAATCACGTAGGCCACTGTCGATTTTGGGTACTTCAACTCGCTGGATAGGTCACGTATGGATCAGTCATTTCTGTGATACCCGACGATTACACCTTTCTCGAAATAAGAGAGCTCCAAACTGCGTGGCATCTTGCATGCGAGTGGTTGCGTTGTTGTTTCCCACACAATATTTAACGGCGGCGGCCGTGACGTGTATCAGGACCGCAGATATCGTCGATTGCAGGGGTGTACAAATACTTGTTGGTAGATAGTGTATCATCAGCAACAATAACCTGAACAAGACGGATAATCAAATCTTCATTGACAAAATTGAACCTTATGCGAAACATGTCAAATGCCTCATTGCCTTTCCAACAACTTCCGCTTTCAAGAGACGAATTCTGCGAAAGATTAGATTTCTACGTTGATATTTAGAAATAAGAATTCTGAACGCAAAAACGTGTTTTCAGTATTCAAACACTTTGAAATATAGTTTGCACTTCATTTTGTCCCTTTTCTTTTTCCTTGAGTGCCTAACTTTGAAGCCGTTTTAAAATTCATACGATTTCGACAATAAAAGCAAAGCTATGCTAGTCTGAAATTTGTATTTGAACGCTTTTCTATGTCACTATGAGTGACAAAATGGAAATAAAAACGTGGAAAAAATAAAGACGTTTCATATTTTTTCACAATATTGCCTTCATCTTTCCCACGTGACCGAAGTCGAGACGTTTGAACAAAAGGAAGCAACGGAAGGCCTCAAGGAGTCACCATTTTCAATTTACAAGACCCGTGTCATCCCCACCCCCTTGCCATCCCATACCTCCATGAACGGATTTCCTCCAGCATGCACCTCAGATGAAAGTAAAGAGCTTTCGCTTTCAATCTCGCTGAATAACACAGCCAAACATCCATGCACCTAATCACAGTGCTCCCCTGGGTCTTTCCTTGGGAAGAGCAAGAAGAGGAGGATTTCGGGCAATGGGGTTTTGCGCGGGGAATGGGGGATGGGCGGGAAGAATGGCGAAATGTGGAGACTTGGAAGCCTTAGGGAAGAGCGCTCCATTCCAAACCGTTGACGAGAACTCAAATATTTGAACTAGACGCGTGCGTTTGTCGGAAGAATTCGACACGATATCTGTTGTTGGAGGATATCTCCACCCGCTTCATTAGCCGCAGCGTGGTTTTACCCATGAGAATTCTTTTTCGAAACCTCCCTTCTTTTCTTACTGTTTCTTCTCCCCATCTTTGAGGTATGTGTGTGTATGTGTCTTTTGTTTGTTTTTTCATCTCCTATTCCTTTTCCGATCAGCCAGAAGCACCTTCTCGGAGAATGAGACCATTGTGTGCAAAGGCAGCATCACGTGAGTGAGTGAGATCTTGAACAGATCAGGAGAAACGAAAGCAACAGAAAAGCACATAGATCACTTTTGATTATTTCCATCTTTTAAAAGAACGGGGCAGGGGGAAGTGAAGAGCACTTATTCACTTTTGAAAACGAGAAGCCTAAGAAGAAATAACAATTTTATGGAAGAACAGCACATTTGACACACTTCAAAGTTCAACAGTTTGATATTGCTTTGCTGCTAAACTTCTTAATGAGTCAATATTTGGTAGAGCGAGGGGTTCAAATAGTGTATGTAATAGCCAAATATTGGGAGTAACCTTTCCAGATATTTTAAAAGATGAAAAAGAAATAGCCGACACAATTGAGCCATCTGGTTATTTCAATGTGCCCATCTACTTTTTTTTTATTATTGGAGATCGATCACAAATTTTTGGAACATTTTGAAAACAGAAATTTCTTTCAAATTACCAACATCTACCTTTCCATAGATCCCTTGTGTAACACATCGGTTATTCAATCTGTGGAAGCAATACAGAAACCCATATTCTCTTTTCTCTCATGACAATTACAAACACTTTCTAACGTTTTGGATGTATTTCTAAAATGACGACGAGAAGTTGAATTTGTTGCAATAAAAAAACGATTCACTGCTGAAAATAATTGTTATGTTAAATAGGTTTTCAAAGAATGGTGCTTTACGACTGCATTGGTAGCTGCATGCAAAAGATATTTACGCATTCTAGGGAAATCAAAGTGTCCTTTCGATGGTCGTCCATAAAAGTTTTCGCTTTTCGCTAAAGTCTGTTAACTGTTTTTCATAAAATCACCTACGCAATTATGCTTTTCATAAAAAATACTCATCTCCCAATGTACAGCGTGACATACAATGCAGCTCTGAGACCATTTACCGAGCCTTTTAAACAACTCATACAAAAATATTAATGCTTTTTAAATAGCTCATACAAAAATCCCAGATTTCGTCTCATATTTCTATGCTCAATACCGTCTGAGTAGAGATTTTCCAGAACAACGTATAAAAATATAAAATTTTTCTTCCGGAAAAAGGCTTTCAAAACTTCAGGTTAATACAATAATTGCACACAAGGGCACGCCATATCCATTAGCATAGGAAATCATAATCGCTATATATTTTATAGCAGGCTTATACCAAAAAAAAAAAAATGCTCTAGAAACCAGTCTGAAGTATTTGTATATCATAATTCATCAATTAGAGTACACTCCAAAATACATTGTATAAATAAAAAGTCTTCAACTCACGATTTTCCGTCTGGTTAGGATTACAGCTCCAATGAGAGAATACGCGCCTCATTTCTCCAATGTAATAACCACTACTTTGGAAAAAGTCTTCAACAAAGCACCGCTAATGTATTATAAGGCATTAAAATTGAACAATCAATATCTGTCGACAAATTTGACCTCCTAGACATTTGTTTCATTTATCACTTGTTTATTTTCTCTTCTTAAACCCAAATTTAAACTAGACAAACCTTTTGCTTAGAGTAGTCGGAAAACGTGTCTATGACTAAGGAAATTTCTCCATCATCTTTTTCCACGCCGGACATCGAATCCTAGTAACCTCACTCCTGAGTAAGTCGCTCGCCCAACTGAGCTACGCGGGCGTGTGCTCTCGCTGCTATCTGCCTTTATCTAATGTGTGTCCTGCGGTGCAGGCACGTTACTTCTCCCCCCTCGAAAGACGACCGGGGGCATAGCACACGGGTCCGCCGGGACCATGTATCGCTGTAGGCAGTCATCCCATGAAGAACGTGCATTTGAGAAATCCCAGTAAATTTTGGTGTGTGGAATGCAACATCACACACATTTATTTTTCGAAGCCCTGAAGACTGGATTCTCATTTTTCCTATCTCGCGGTGTGGAAAGAACATCACAGAATTACAAGAAATCTAACAGCCGTGTCATCCGGGGAGTTCGTGCGCCAATATGATGAAGTGAATTTCTCCATCATCTTTCTCCACGCCGGCATAGATCCGGGTCCCCTCACTCCGGCGTAAATCGCTTTCCCAATTGAGTTACGCGGACGTATTCTTCGCTGCTATCTGCCTTTATCTCATGTGCGTCCTGCAGTGCAGGCACGTCACATATGACAGTTGTTGATTGCACTTACAGCTGTACAAAGCTAAAATCAATTTAGCAGGACACCCTTTACAAAAAACGAAGTGATATCATGATCCAATATACTCTGAGTGATCACTGAACTAGTGTTTCTTGCCTAATACTTCGTAGGCCCGCCTTTCGCCTTCAGTACATCAACTATCCGATGTTGCGTCGATTCAATAAGATGTCTGAAGCAGTTGGGAGGTATGGTCAAACAAGCTGTGTGTAACGAGGTATTGAATGCAGGCATGGAGGTTTTTGGTGTATCCAGATGCCTGATATGCTATTCCATAGTATCCCATAAGTGCTCCACGGGATTGATATCGGGGAAGTTCGGAAGCTAGTCGATATGCAGAGAGTCTGAACTGTGTTCCTAAAATTATTCCTGTACGACATTAGACCCGTAGCTCGGCGCATTGTCACCTTAGGAGATACCGTTGCCATTCATGGAAAAAGTTTAACATTGCTGGATGTACAGAGTCAGCGAGCATATTACTATAGGAAGCACCAGTCGTACGTTATCTATACTATAAGAAGCACCAGTCGTACGTTATCTGTACTATAGGAAGCACCAGTCGTACGTTATCTATACTATAGGAAGCACCAGTCGTACGTTATCTATACTATAGGAAGCACCAGTCTCTACGGGCACCAGCGGTCCAAGTTCCTTCCAGGTGAACATGCCCCACACCATACAATCGCCTACACCGGCTGGCAGTATGGTGACCAGGCAGGATGAACCAAGTGCCTCATTTTGTTTGCGCCAAAAGTGTACACGACCGTCCTCGAAGTGGATTAAAAAAGGCGGCACGTCATACCAGCATACTTTTTTCCAGCCATCCGACGTCCAACTTGTGTGATCTTTGCTCCCAACGAGTCTTTCGCGCCGATGAACAGTGGTTAGGAAAGGATGTCGTCGGGGTCGTCTGCTGTTATAGCCTATGCGTACGAGCGGGCTATGCACGGTCATGACAGTTACTGTTCCGGGTTGACCTCTGTTGTATTGGGTAGTCAGCTATTGAGCAGTGCTTTGTCTGTTGGCCTGTACGAGTCATCGGAGACGGCGTTTACCTCTCTCATCGACCTTTCGTTGTACTGCGCAGTTTTGCGTCCGGGTAGTAATTTGGTCATTCTTACGCCAGTTCTGATACATTTTATCTATGGCGGCTCTCGAACAACCCACCAATTCAGCAGTTTGGAAAATCGAGGCACCCGATCTCCGAGCTCACATAATCTGTCCTTTCTTAAAGTCCCATAAATATTTCAGTTAACCCATCACGCTCCGAATTTTAATACCAGTTGCTCCACTCACACCTTATACACTAAGAGGCCACTTTATTATGACCACCCCCTCAGTACTTCGTTGGGCCACCTTTTGTCATTAATACTGCGTCGATTCTTTGTGGCATGGATTCCACGAGATGTTAATAGGTGGTTTGTGGGATCTGAAACCATGCTTGATGAATAGCACTTTCCAGGAGTGTGAGATTGCAGGGTTGTGGATCCAGCTATCTGATGTCTCGTTCAACTTCCTCCCACAAATTCTCAATTTGCTTGAGATCTGGAGATTGTGGGGGCCACCTAAGCAAATTAAACTCACCGGCATGTTCCTGAAACCAATCCTGTACAATACGAGCACTATGGCAGGACGCATTATCTTGTTGAAAGTAGCCATCGCCATTGGGATAAATCATCCACATGACATGATGCACTTGGTCAGCAACGGTGTTTAGATATGATGTGCCAGTCACACACGAATTAAAAGGATCAAAGTATGCCAGGAAAACATTCCCCAAACCATAACGTTGACTCCACCAGCTTCATGGTTTGTAGCAATGCATTTGAGGTTCATGCTTTCGTGCTGTTTCAGCCAAATTCTCACTCGGCCATCTCCATGGTGCAACTGAAAACGTGATTCATCGGACCACATAATTTGTTTCCAATTATCGACTGTCCAATCCTTGTGCTCCTGTGCGAACTGGAGACGGTTTCTCTTGTTAACTGCAGACAGCAAAGGTGTTCGAATAGGCCTTCGGCTGCCGTATCTCATCCGCTGCAGTGTACGGTGAACATTGCGTGCATAGATCATTTGAGGGGTTCCTTGATTAAGATGGTCTGTAATTTGCTGCACTGTTGCCCTTCTGTTGTCTATTACCAGTCTGGAAACTTTCCGTTCCGCCCGAGCAGTCACTAGTCGATGACTACCACACGTTGCACGTAGAGACCCAGTTTTTTGGCTGACAGTCCAGTCTTTAAACACTTTAACAACAGCTGCTCTGGAACATTTCACGAATGCGGCGGTTTCGGTGATACACGCTCCATGGCTCCGAGCTCCTACATTCATTCCACGTTGAAAGTCCGTCAAATCGCATTTTTTACCCATCTCGTCACCCAAAAATCACTTCTACTACTGTCGCAAGCACTAAGCCTTCCCCTTTTATACCAGCCTCGCCCTCTTGAGGCAACAGCGTGCAGCCATAGCTCATTTACTTAAAACTGTCAGGTAGTCATAATAAAGTGGCCGCTCGGTTTATATACTACGTTGTCGACTAATCGCGCCCTCCCGGAAATCACGTGGGCAATGGGCCACATCCAGTTTTGTTATGGGTGGTTATAATCCAGTGATCACTCGATATAAATAGCAGTGTTCACCACATAGAGAGATATTTGTTACACTTTAATATCTAACAGTAAATGTCCGACGATGTTTATTAATTTTGCAATTACCTGAAACGAAACATTAGTTGCCTAGGACGATTTGCAATACCACAGGTATAGTACCTAACGCAAAAGTACAATTGCGCCCTAAGTGCAAAGATTTCGTAGATGAGATTGGTATAATTGAAGCGCAACCCTGGTATGAAAACCTTAGGTATGATAAAGTTTCTTTTCTTTTTTCAAGCCTTTGAACCAGATATTGGGACCACACCAATAATATGTCGAAAGCATTTTCCGTACTTTCGCTTCAAGATCAGCCAATTATGCGACACAGTTGGCTGATCGCCAACCTCGTACATGTGCTGTAGCCTACAGCTGGGGACTCAATTCATTGCTACCGTATATGAAAGCTGGAGGCCCCGGTCCGTCACCGTGGCAATGTGGACCGTGGACTTTTTTCCACTCCTTGAATTCAACACCTAACTAAACAATCTGCATTGTTTAGTTAGGTGTTGAATTCAACGAGTGGAAAAAATGTTCTTCCCTTGGCTTTTCTTACCTGTTCTTTAGAAGTTTGTTAAAGACTTTGATTATTCACTGTTACAGCCTATGGAACTGAAAATTGAATCCTTAGACTGAAGAAAATCTCCCGTTTAATATAATGACACACCTAACTTTCGAAAGTAACGATCATTTCCGAACGGAAGTTTAAAATTTATATTTTGAATATGTAGTAATGTAATGTGATTAACTATGTGTTACTGCTAGTTAATTTTCGCAGTGAACTTCGGTGAGCATATATTTTGCTTCTAATTATTCAGTAAATCAGGATCTCAAAGTACACTATGGTATAAGAATCAGCACTTGACTTGCTGTTTAACAAATTATCTTTGTTCCACTCACGTATAACTCCAAAGATACATCAGAATAATCCAGTGCGACAATGTCATCTCGCTATTATCACACAGACATCAATCTCAGAAAAAAAAAGAACTTGTTCGTAGATCACAGTTATCACAACAGGTTTTGTTTCAATGTTTAACAGTTTACTCGTAATCTCCCGACATCTGTATAACTCCACACCATTCGTTATGTGCAATCATTTTTACGCTTTCCAACCGTAGGTTGAAGAAGCGTATATGCTCCAGCTTTGTCCGTCTGTCCGTTCATCCCTCCGTCTGTCCGCACGATAACTCGCGTAAAAATGGTTCGATTTCGATGAAATTTTTGTATGTTGTGGGGACCATAGGGGACGAACCCTATTGAAAATGGGATTAATAGGGTCAAAGGTCACGACATAGAAGCGGGATCTATTCCATTGCCCTTATGCGTCATAACATGCGTAAATATGGTTCGATTTCAATGAAAATTTAGTATATAGTAGGGTACCACATGGAGACGAACCCTATTGAAAATGGGTGAAGTGGGGTTAAAGGTCAGGACATAGGAGCGGGATCCATTCCATTGCCTAATGCATCATAACTTGCGTAAATATGGTTCGATTTCGATGAAATTTTAGTATGTCGTAGGAGACCACCTGGGAACGAACTCTATTAAAATGGGTGAAATGGGGTCAAAGGTCAGGTCATAGGATCGGGATCCATTCCATCGCCCTTATGCGTTATAACTTACGTAAAAATGCCTCGAATGAGACAAAACTTTATCATGTTGTTCCGGAGGTACACTTTACCGGTTCTGTTGAATATCATCAAAATGGGGTCAAAGGTCAGGACACAGGAGCGAGATTTATTCTACAGCCATTATCCTCATAACTTGAGTAATAATCAAACAGAAGGCTAAATAGAGGTATAAGAAAAGATGAAGAAGAAGAACCAATGGTTATCCTATTTATTAGGTGAACTGAACGCATCATGTGCTTTTATGAAAAATTGGAGAAAACAGTGAACAAGTGGAAAACGGAATTTTCCCGTATGTGTTAAAAGAATCAAAGACATAATTGCATGTCACCCACACCAATTAATATGAATATTTGTTGATCTCTGTAATTTCTGTTTTCATGTTCATTAAGCAGTGTTGAACCTTCTTCGTTCCCCTCAGTACAAAGTGCATGACAATATTTATTTTCGTTTTTATCGAGGTAGGTACATAATTTTGAAAGCATGGTAGGTGAATGAAGAAGTTTTTAAGAATCTTCTTTATCCTACATATGTCTGTGATATGAATTTACAAGTACATATAAATCAGTTACAAATATTTAACTCGCTTTTAATGTACTGTATTTTTACAGTGGATTGCTGCACGATACCTGTTCTTTTTCTTTACGCAAGGCATGAAATCTCAGACATTACGAGGGGAAATGAAGATATATGTGCGAAAATTTCACAACTGATATTTTGTGTTATAAAGAAAATGTATCTAAAACAAACATCATTTCTTTCTTTCCAGTAATGTGCAAATCATACAATATCTTTCGCCGTTAAATCTCAATTGGAACGATATTTCTGGACCGAAAAATTCGCATAATACTTGCTGAAATCTTAAAAATGTAACATCAAATTTACTTACAGCTCCACTAGAAAATAATTAAGAATAAAATACGTCAAATGGATGTTGGCGATGATTTTTTATTTACACGCGTAATTCGAAACGCATGGAAAAAGGTTCTCTCATGAAATACTTACTACACAGTAATGTACTTTTGAAAATGGCGCTGAGTTCAACAGCACATTAAAAGTCCCCCCCATTCCCCCATCATCCGCACTGAGCCATTTGGTCCTCACTTATGGCTTACGTTTCTAATTTCCTTCGTTTTTGAAAGTCCCATCAGTGTTTTGACCCTTTGGGTTAAAGGTGAAAGAGATCCCGGAGGATAACTGAGCCGTGGTATGCGAAATTCGGATGCTACCGGAAGGGAAAGAGAAACACCCCTGCCATGTGTTACCCGGAGATCCGATTCTGCAACAAACAGAACGAACTGCATTTAAATTTGCGTCGGAGACTACTGAATAATCAAGTGACGAGTTTATAAAACTTCTACAATTACAACGATCTCACAACCTTATTTCGTACATGTTACTGATTTAGCATGCTCGTAACAATCAAAGCAACGGAATTTTTTTACATCGTTTTTGAGTTCTGAATAGCGGAAAAATCGCTGAATGTTATCCGATTGACCCTCCCAACTCGTTCTGTTAGAGCTGTCTAAACTTAAAAAAATAAATTTATAAGGTAACGGAGAGATGCTAAAGCACAGTGTTCTTTATAATACAAAAGTATGAAAGTTTTACGTGTAAAGAGCACAGTTTTTAACACGCATTTTTTTAAATTACGATTTCAATATATACATGCGCTTTTAGCCATGATATCTCCGCATTTATAAAATAACAAGTTAGTAAAATCATGCAATGCATTGATTATAATACGTTTTCCAACATACCAGAAATCATTACTGAAGTTATTACTCAAGTTATGGGGTTAGTGGCTGTAGAATATGTCTCGCTCCTATGCCCTGACCTTTGACCCCATTTCGATGATATTCAACATAACCGGTTAAGTATACTTCCGGAACAACATGATAAAGTTTTGTCTCAATCAAAGTATTTTTCTTAAGTTATGACGCATAAGGGCGATGGAGTGGATCCCGCTCCTATGTCCTGACCTTTGACCCCATTTCGTCCATTTTCAATAGGGTTCGTCCCCAGGTGGTCCCCTACCACCTACTAATATTTCATCGAAATCGAACCATTTTTACGCAAGTTATCGTGCGGACAGATGGACAGACAGACAGGCGGACAAAGGTGGAGCATATACACTTCTTCAACCTACGGTTGGAAAGCGTAAAAAGTAAACCATGATCACGATCCATGTTCCTTGAAAATTTTGTCATATAATTTTCCAGTAAGTAGGCTAGTGGCAGCATTTTTCAGAAAACCTGCATTTTTAGGGTGGCTTTAAGAAGCACATTATATATTTACGATGTACACTGCATAGTTTGTTCACTAGGATGTGTAAACGTACATCAGATTTTTTGTAAACACATATTGACATTTTCCGATATATCTTCATCTCTACAGCGATTTAAACAAAATAAAGTTTAGGTATGTTAGCGGTATTAGCATTTATTTCTTGCATTTCAGAAATTTATTTAGATGCGCGACATTTCCGCGATTAGCGCAAATTGAAATTCTTAATTCAGCGATATCAACGCTTTCGTCTGATTGAAAAATAAAATATCTTAACGATTAGCTTTGGCAATGACCGAAGTGTCAGATTTTCCAGAAGCACACTTTTTTTCGCTGGACATGTTGCGGAATATCAGCATTTTGATCTACACTGAAGTTAAAAATTATTAGAAACACTTACCTAATAACGCGTTGGGCCCTCCATGGCCTTAAAATAGCCTTGATTCGATGTGGCATGGTATCAAAGAAGTGCTTATGATATCGTTCTATAGGTATGTTCAGCCAAGCGGATGTTATGGCATTCGTCTAGTGCCGAATGTTCACTGGAGGAGAAATCTCTTGTGTTACGAATGACTTTCTCAATCTCATGCCACAGGCGTTCATTTGATTACAATCTGGTGTCGGCGGGTCCATTTTAGCACTCTGAAGTAACTGTCGTGATTCTAGCACCAGTGAGTGACGATCAGAGTGTTAAGGCACGGAACATTTTCTAACTCTGGAAGTAGCCTTCTCCGTCAAGAAACACCATGCACATGAACGGGTGTGCTGAGATACCTTGTGGTATTCTTTTGCTTTCCCATAGGTATAATTGTGCTAAGATACCTAGTGGCATCCTGGTACTGTTCCATAGGTATAATTGTACTAAGATATTTAGTGGCATCCTTGTGCTGTTCCATAGGTATAATTGTGCTAAGATACCTGGTGGCATTCTTGTGTTGTTCCATAGGTATAGTTGTGCTAAGATACGTAGTGGCATCCTTGTGAAGTTCCATAGGTATAATTGTGCTAAGATACCTAGTGGTATCCTTGTGCTGTTCCATAGGTATATAATTGTGCTAAAATACCTAGTGGAATTCTTGTGCTGTTTCATATGTGTAATTGTGCTAAGATACCTAGTGACATCCTTGTGCTGTTCAATAGGTATAATTGTGCTAAGATATCTAGTGGCATCCTTGTGTTGTTCCATAGGTATAGTTGTGCTAAGATACGTAGTGGTATCCTTGTGAAGTTCCATAGGTACAATTGTGCTAAGATACCTAGTGGTATCCTTGTTTTGTTCTATAGGCATAATTGTGCTAAAATATCTAGTGGAATTCTTTTGCTGTTTCATATGTGTAATTGTGCTAAGATACCTAGTGGCATCCTTGTGCTGTTCCATAGGTATAATTGTGCTAAGATATCTAGTGGCATCCTTGTGTTGTTCCATAGGTATAATTGTGCTAGTATACCTAGTGGCATCCTTGTGAAGTTCCATAGGTATAATTGTGCTAAGATACCTAGTGGTATCCTTGTGCTGTTCCATAGGTATACTTGTGCTAAGATATCTAGTGGCATCGAAATGCTGCTCCATAAGTGTTAAAAAACCCAGTGCGAGCCATAAAAAAGGAGACCCCAGGTCATTACAGTGCATTCAGCAGCGCGTTTCGTTAACTTTAGGCAGCTAGGATCCACCGATCCAGGTTGTTGACGTCATATTCTGACCCAGCCATAGGTTTGAATTAACTTAATATGTTATTCATTAGACCATACGACCTTTTTCCAGTCAAGGGTCCATTTTTGGTGCTCTCATGTAAAATAATTTGTCGGTTTTTAGCAGAGAAGAATGGAGTGGTAAACAAAGAGAGCGTCTGTCTGCTGTTACAATTCATTCGCCCAAATGGGAGGTGGGTTATATATGCTGAAGTTCACCTTCTTTATACTGCTCGGTTACTTGACGTAATGGAGCTCGGAATATCTTTACCTCCTAGCTGTACTACTCTTCATAAGCTAGCTATATATTCCTACTATTTCGAGTTACTCAAGTATGTGATTTACTTGCTCCATTTACACGCTGACTCGACCTGCTCAACTGTTACAATTCAATCCTCTCAACTGAAATTCTTGTTGTTTTATCGCTGCCGACTAACAGTCAGGCTGTAAGCAGAATACACTGAGACCTTGCGTAAGAACTATGTACCAAAATTTCATAGAGATTGGATTCCGCTTGAACCTTGATTGGTACGATATCACCAACCATCGTGTTAAGCTCAAAAACTAAATCCTTGACCAAAATCTCCTCTTTAATTATTTTTTTTCATCTTTTTCTGAACTTTCTTTTACAGTGATTATTCAGACAGTCCCTCTGCATTAGACTAACATTTATCAAAGTCAAGTGTTCCACTATTCATGAAATGAACAAGTACCAGATTGACTATAATTGTAACCCCATCATAATCATGTTTGTACGTAGGTCATTTCAGAAGCTTTGCACACTACAGATGATGCAATCGCCCCAATCGTTGCGCCAGTTGGGAGTCAGACTTCAGAATACAAAGTTGTGTCTAAGTCAGCTGGCTAATTTGTTCTTGTTCCGACAAATTCTGCCTAAAAATGTAGGAAGAAAATGAGTCAGGTCAGATATCGCGTAGGAACCAGCGATCTTACACTAAAACTGAAACTTTGCGAGGAAAATCCCCTACCGAAATTCATAAAGCTTTGTGTGAAGTTTGTGTGGTTAATGTAGTGGATCGTAGCACGCTGTCGCACTGGGATTAACGTTTCCGCCAAAGTCGGAAAAGCATCAAAGACGACCCAAGAAGCGGCCGGCCATCAGATGCATCGGCCGACACTTATTCAGTGGTTATCTTCAACAGCATTTTGGAAGACGATCAACGGGAAACATGTGAATAGATTGCATATGAAGCAAAGATGTCTACCGCTTTCTGTCTACGAAAGGTTCGCATGTCTACAAAAAGATACGCCAAAAAATTACCGACATGCTCGAAGCTGGTTTCATCACTTTGCACGACAACGCGAGGCCGCATGTGTCCCGTACAGTAAGAGACATTCTGCAAAAGTATGGATGAGAATTGCTTTCCCACGCGCCATACAGTCCTGATATGAGCCTACCAGACCATGGCATGTTCCCAAAACTGAAGGAGGCACTTCGCGTGAAACGATTCAGTAAAATTCAGGATGTTTCTAATATGGCGACCCGAGTAATGTGACGCCTCAATAATGGAGGTGTCCTGACTGTAATACAAGAAGTGTGCAAACGTTGGGCCAGTGTCATAAAGAAACACGGAGATTAATTAGAAGGCATGTAAAGGTATGTTGTGAAATACATTCGTTTTTTTTTAAATAATTCACAGTGTGAAAAACTTTTGAAATGCCACTCGTAAATTTCAAAGTGTCTTCTTTGTTTATTTTTTTCTCCACGTCTCACCTGTAATGTACTCACTTTTTAAATATTCATCATACAACATCCGTATATATTGCATACATTCTTTTGCGTTGTAGAATAAAGAACATTTGAACACGACTTTTACCGCAAACTCGTTGAATCGTCCCCAACCACCATTGCTTTCAAACATCAACCATGCATTGTACGTCATCAAACCGTTGCACTTGCATATTCGAGAAGCTTTTCCGTTTCTGACACACTTGCACCTACGAGCCTTCGTCCTCTATCATACGTCTTTCAGGGTTGCTTCAAACATGAGTCTTTCCCATGTTGCCACCCTTTGCATTACGCTATTATTGTCTGATTTCTTTGCATTACGCTATTATTGTCTGATTTCTTTGCATTACGCTATTTATAAAGCCATCGCAACGTAATAGCTGCGTACGTAATTAAGGACTCTGCGGGTCTGATTGCTATTTCGTGTTCCTAATAATTTGCTGCTTATAATTTGCCTCCTCTGCGGTTCCAACATCCGATTCGGAAATAAATATTTCGTTCGACAAGCGAGCATCACCGACACTGGATTTTGCGTTATACGTAATTATGTGTCTGCCAGGTTAATTTTGTACCCCTGTGTACAGACTGAACCTGCATGAAAAAAGTAACGTACTTCTCATTTAGCATTTATCAACAGCTTACAATTCAAACCTCATTTTCTAATTTAGACTATTCAGTCAGTATCGTATTAAATATTGTGGACATGTATTCTATTGGCACATATGTCACCAACATATCAAAACGAAAATCAATCATTTTGGGGAATGCTGAAATATCTGCTGGTCATTCCTTTTAGAACCACAATGATGCACGGTTTTGATTTTCTGTTCCTTAGAACCGAATAAGTCCAACAAAAAATGGAAACATTCCCTTACGATCCAACTTACCGACACAGCAATGATATACATTATGGAACGATACTCAAATTAGTTCTACAGAAACGTTTACATTTGGTACAGATCGATATCGTATGTTGTACATGTCCAAGAAATACTTCTCAAGCTGAATAATCTCCTCATTTTTAGCACGTCTTTTGTAAAAATAAGATCGTGCTTATGTTACCAGTTTGTCCGTCCGTCCGTTCTTCTGTACCAGCGATATCTCTGCAACTATTAGCCCGATTTGAAAAATTCTTTTTGCATTGGGAAGCTTGAAATATGCGAATGATGATCCTTTATTTAATTTTTTAACGATATACAATTTCGCCGCTAGTGGGCGTAAATGCAGATGATGTCGAATTCAAAAATACGTTTTATTTAACATATTTGCTTCTAAACATGCGATTGAAAAAATTATTTTATCTTTCGATTCCACTTATGTCGAAGAGTATTTTAGATATAGTAACTTTTTCAAATTACGCATAGATTTTACACTAGGTGGGGAGGGGAAAATAAATTTCATTTCCCCCGATAACTTTTCTTCTAAAACTTCGATTTGAAAATTTTTTTCTTCAGCGGATGCAAATCCTAAATATCTTTTGCATATAATTTCAAATTTTTGGTAAAGAATACTTTGGCCACCAGGGGGCGTAAGTGTTAATTTTTGCTTCTGATGTATTTGCCCTAAAATCTAAGCTTCTAAAATATCGATTGAAAAATTCTTTAGTGGACTGATGCCACTCACATCGATAAACCTTTTCGCAATATTTTCTTCTTAAAATATTCCACAGTTTTTCCGCCAGGAGACGAAGGTATATATCTTATTTTCTTCAATATATCTACTTCTAGGAGTCCAATTTGAAAAATGTCTTCTTTGTTGGACAGTGTTTCCAGTGTGACATGTTTTTGACGTAATTTCAAAATTTCCAAGTAAATCATAGACTTTCCGCTGGGGGCGAAAAGGTAAATTTATTTTTCCTCTACATCTCTACTTCTAAATCTCCGATTTGAAAAATTCTTTCTGCACCGGATACAGTTCCTGATGGGAAATACTTTTCACGTAATTTGTAATTTTGGTAAAAAATGGTTTGGCCACCACGTGGCGTAAGTCTTAATTTCCGCTTCTGATGTATTTGCAGCAAAATATGAGCTTCTAAAATCTCGATTGCAAAAAAAGTCATTTGTTGACCGATACTACTCATGTCGACAAAACTTTCAGAAACATTTTCTTCTTGAAATAATTCATGGTTTCTACGCCATGGGGAGTAGATTTATATCTTAATTTTGTCAATATCTATACTTCTAGGAGTCCTATTTAAAATATTCCTTCTTTGTTAGATAGCGTTTCCGATGCGAAATGTTTTTTCTTTAAATTCAAAAATTTCAAGTAAATCATAGACTTTCCGTTGGGGTACACAAAGGTAAATTGCGTTTTCTGCGTTTTTTCTGCTTCTAAAATTCCGATTTTAAAAATTCTTCCTGTATTGCATACAAGACCTGATGGAAAGTATTTTTCACATAATTTCTAATGTCTGGTAAAGAATGGTTTGGCCACCAGGGGGCATAGGTGTTAATTTCTGCTTCTGATGTATTTGTAGCAACATCTGGGATCCTGAAAACTCGACTAAATTGTTTTTTCTTGGACCGATACCGCTCATATGGAAAAACCTTTTGAGAATACTTTCTTCCTCAAATAATGCATGGTTTTCCCACCAGGGACATAAAGTCAAATCTCAGTTTTGTCGGAATCTCTGTTTCTAAGAGTCTGATTTGAAATATTCTTTCGGTGTTGGAGAGCTTTTCCGGTGCGAATGTTTATCATGTAAATTCATGTTTTTCTTAACGCACAAGACTGCAACCAGAGGGCGTAAGCTCAAGATTCCGTTTACAGCACTATCTGAGGGATTAAAAACCCGATTGAAAAACTTCTTTTTTCCGTCTGATATTATTGATTTTTATACCGGTTCCATTGACTTTGAATAGCTTTTATAAATTTAATTTGCGTCAGAACGGATTCAAAAACTTGCTTATTACACCCGAAAATTCGGTGTTATCTTTCTTGTTTAGATTGCTTTCAGTGAAGTACTATGTAGTCATGTTTCACATCAAAGAAGAATTTTCAACATTGTGATTTTTTTTTCATTTTTGAAGGGTTCTTAACTGTCCTCTGGTATCCAGAGCTATTGTAGGTTATCCGCACAAATTTGGCCACTTGAACCAGAAGGCGTCAAATTATCTTGGTAGGACAAGCGCACTGATCATGAATAATCTACGACAAGAGCCAGGATCCAGATCGGATGATTGCCAAAGAGCCTGTGCTTCTACAATTAGCAATAACACAATATTGAATGTACTGACGTCACTAAACGTTGTTGTGAAGTCATTAATTACACATTACGTATCTCTTCTAATTTTTTTCTACAGAACTGCGGATGCTGTTAATAGAAATTTCGTCTAACAAAAACCTGCTGGTACTGCTCCTAACAATGTTGCAAGTTGGCAAATTACCACTCAGCCACTCAGAACATGATTGCTTTTCAGTCCAACTGCCTATCTGTCCAACACATTGGACGAATAATGTCTCTCGGTTAGCCTAGATTACGTAACGCGAATTGAATGAACACTGCTGGCCACCCAAAATGCAACACAAAGAAGGAAGCATCCCATTGGCCTGAAATTCGCAGCACTCGTCGCCCGCGAGAGGACATGCAAAGGATTAGCATTGTAGGGCATATGCGAATCATGTGCGCCCGACACGCCCCTAAAAATCACTATAAGAAGGGTGCACAGAAGGCGGGGTGTAAGTAGTGGAAGTGTGGTGTGCTGCCAGACCTGTGAGTCGGAAGCTTCCTGATGCCTCGTCGCAGAATACGGCAGTCATTCCTGCACGTTTCGGAGTTCGACAGAGGACGAATAGTGGCTTATCGCGACAGCGGTTTATCGTACCGAGACATCGGAGCCCGTGTGGCACGACATCCAGCCACAGTGAGGCGAGTATGGATTCGGTGGGTGCAAGAGGGACGGATGAACCGACGTGATTGATTGCCGCAGTCGCGGCACACCACCGAACGAGAGGACCGGCATGTTGTTCGGCGGGCATTAACGGCTCGCACCGCACATCACGAATGTTAGTGCAGAAATTAGGGAGTGTTGCGCAACAACCTGTGTCAGCACGTACCGTTCGACGTTGTCTGCAAAAGCGGGGACTTGTGCACGGCCCCCATTGCTCCGATTACCATTGACGTTACACCACCGGCGAGTGCGGCGGCAGTGGGCCGTTGAACGCCGCACCTGCACTACGGAATGGCACGGCATTGTCTTCTCCGACGAATCCCGCGTCTGCCTGCAACACCACGATGGTCGGATCCGCAGGTGGCGGCACCGCGGCGAGAGACTGTATGACGCCTTCATTATGCATCGCCATACCGGTCCGTCGCCTGGGGTTATGGTTTGGGGCGCAATCGGAAATGACACCCGCACCCCTCTGGTACGCATCGCCGTTGCACTCAACAGCCACCGCTACACCGCCGCCGTTTCGGAGCCTGTAGTCCTCCCTTACCTGCAGGACCTGCCAGCAGTCACGTTTCAAAAGGACAATGCGCTCCTGCACGTGGCACGCATCGTGCAACAAATCTTCACGGCCCACCAGGAGTCCCTGCTGCCGTGTCCCGCCTGTTCTCCCGATATGTCGCCCATCGAACACGTCTGGTCGCTGATCGGCAACCGAATGGCCCGGCAAGCAACATCCGCGGCTACGCCTGATGAACTGTAGCAACGTGTGGAAGCAGCCTGGACGGACATACCGCAAGCCCACATCCAAAGCCTCTTTTGTTCGATGCCGCGTCGTATAGCGGCCGTTATTGCCATCCATGGGGGCCACACGAACTATTGATATCTGCGTAGTTTGCAAGTCGCACGGGCCTGTAAGCTCAATCGTTTCATCTTTGTATCTGTTGTTATGTGTCCAGTAAATCTGGCTTTGCTATCCCGTGTCCTTCTTGGTGTTGCATTTTGGGTGGCCAGCAGTGTATATTTTCCACTCTCTCACACGCTTTGAAGTCGGTTTTTATAAATGCTTTCAGTTCTTCAATATATCACCTCGTACGCAGAATAAGGACGGGATGCAGGTATTCGACTTTTCTTTGATTCTTATTAATTATTTTTACAAACACAGACGGAACAGAAAAAGGAAACTAGCGTTTTTAAACGTGATGTTACGGATACAGGGCGTAACAATATTTTCTATTTCCCTGATTATCACCGCTTTTAAATGCCCGATTTGATAAACTGCTTTTGCTTTTGGATAGCCTGCTTATGATAAATACATTATGTACACAAATATATTCGAACACGTCTACATACGCAAATAAATTTGTGCTTGCAGAACCGAACTCTCACTCTCTGGATGTGTTGTCAGACTATACGGTGCGGAGCTGAACTGATTGATTTTGAAAGGAGTATTTTGGTTCGATGCCACTTGTGTAAACAATCAGTGCATAGTACAGATTGCTTAGTGATCGTGCTAAACAAAGCTTACTGCTGAATGTACGAAAGGCACTCATGTTCTCTTACAAAAACCTAGCCGGAGACGTCTCTCAAAAAACTAGAGCAACTGTTTGCAGCCATAGGGAAGTGTACTGCCACGAATATCATGCTAGATCAACTGCGCACAAACACCATATCACACCATACGACGAATACAGCGGTGTCTGGCTCACCTTTCGTAGACTATAGGAAAGAAGACGAGGAACATGTGGAGAGCCAATCACAAACGCTATTCACGCTTTCATTCTGATGGACGAATTTCGATGTACTGTTTTCCCAGAAAAACAGTCAGGCGGACTGTATTTTCCGTACAGTCGAATTTAAAGAAAGGTGTGTTTGTTGGGCTAACAGTTTGCCCAACAGCTACTACCTGCGACGACATTCTGAAGAATTCCCCAGTACGTACACCGTGGCAGTTCTTCGTCCCACATTCCTGCTCCTTTCATCAAGATCGAATGTCTTGTCACCAAGCAAGGTCCGCTCCTGCCTGGTTTAAAAAGTAGAATGTACAAGAGTTAAACTGGACTTCCCAAATTCTGGATCAAAATTCAATAGAACATCTGTGAGAACTGGAACGTCGGCCCTATCTCGATCACTAAGTATTTGCTCTACGGCAGCTGTAACAGAAGCTTAGTACAAGAAATGGAGAAAAATTCGAGCATCTCCAGAAAAGCATGTCTGATAGTGTCGCTGCATTCATAACGGCCAAAGTGCCGATTTCGGCTAATAAATACTCTTGTTTCCTTTCGACGTAGGTGTCTAAATATTTTTGTCCAAATAGTTTATTTTGTTAACATTTTCGATTTTCCCCAGTTCATAGCATTGCAGTTCTCTGTTTAATGCTTGTTTGTATTTCAAGCCATAGCTTATCTTACGAAATATCGATTGAACAAATCCTTTTGTGTCCGATACAGGACACTATGCCGAAGATTTGCGTTTTTTTTTTATTTTATTAATATATAGTTTTTCCCTTAATGCCATAAAAGCAAAATTATATTTTAGATCATATCTCAGTTTCTAACATTTCAACTGGAAAAAAACTTTCTGCGTTGGTACACGCAAATATTTTGTGTGGTTTTTTAATTCCACTGATACAGAATTGCCACTTTAAGAGCCCGCTCTTAAAAGGAAAGTTCCGTATATTTTATTTGAGTATATATCTCCCCGTTTGAAGACAGACGGAAAAATAATTGTACTGGTCGTTTTTTTCTTCGGGATGAACACTTTGTTTCTCATAAACCCTTCGTTAAAAGATTCTGTATGTCATCACATATTTGCTGATTTCTCCATTTTTACATTATCACGTATTTATTACACTTAGTCAAATGATATTCTCATTATGCTTGATCATTCGTTGGTATTCCACAGGTTACCATTGATATTCACAGTGAAAATGTAATACACTGATTGAATAAACTATTATGCATTTTGCCTCATATTACTCTGTTCTGTGTGCATTATTCACTGATGTAACTTTTATTGAGAGAAAGATGATGAACGTTACAAAATGGCCGGTTCACTGACACACTGACTGTCACTACGGAGGAAGATAAGTTATCTTTTATCAGATTGTGTGTGACTTACTCGCAAATATTAAGCTGCAGTGTGCTTTGGGAGAACGAGAAAACTCTCGCTTGTTAATCCTTGAGTTCGAAATCGTGTCAGTGATGATTTTTGAAAGATTTGGTATTTGTCTGCTATTTAAAACAAGAACGTAGAATTCGATTACAGATCCCAATGGATAAACTAACGAATGGAGACTAATCAACGAATAAATCAGAGCTGAGATACCGTTTGCTTTTGGTACTATTCATATTCTTCTCGTGGATAATTAGGTGCCTTTGATCGAAAATTAACTGTCGTTAGAAAGCTGATGCTTTATTTCAAGTGTATAATGCTAAACAGTCACGGCAAGACAGTTATTAATGCTAAATAGATGAAAAAGACCTGCTAACGTACTGAGAAAAGAAGGAAACAGCCAAACTCGAATTTCCCAAAAGACTTATGAGGGGAATTTTATGGAATTTAACTTAATTTCCGAAATACCCAAAAGTCGTGAAAGGGAATTTATAACTTTATTGAATCAATTCCGTAAATTCTTTCAACAGCGAAAAGTAATTAGAGATCGTAGAATAAACGCTGTTTGTAGATTCCGTCTTTATTTTAATGAATACTTTTATATTCGTCAGTTAAAGACTCTCCTTTCAGTATAACTATTTATTTCGACGGTGCGATGCATTTATGAAATGAGTATTTTCTTCTATATTAACATTCATGTGGCAAGGGATCTAAATATGTGTTAATACCCTACCTTGTTTTTGTTTATTTAATTATTGGTTATTTTAATGAATACTTTTATTCACCTGTTGAACAGTTTCCATTAAGTATAAATATATACCGCGATGATACGATCCATCTTACGAAGCTGGCGTTTTCTTATACGTTTTAGCATTCCAATGGAGCATGCACAGAATACGTATTAATGCCAGTTTGCTTTTATTTATTCAATTGTGGTAAAGCACAAGGTAATTTAATTCTCCTTTAGCGTACGTACGGAATTTTATAAATCCTGTACGGTAAGTTACCATTTCTAGGGAATACTTCTCTATAGGATTTATATATTTCTTTATTTTACTTTTAAGAAATCTGTGTGGTGTTGCTAATCTTTTTATTTTCAGTGCATTCATTAGGATTCGAATGCGATATAAACACTTCTAAACAGAGCAACACGTGAAGACCACAGCATAATGCACATTATCTTAAAATAAAGTCAATTATTCTTTTAGTTATACCAGAAATATTACATTTTCTAAAGACAATAAAGAAATCATCTATAAAGTGTTCTCCCATATTAACTGACATAGTCATGCTTTTTTCTTTTTATGGATCTTCATTTTTCGTTATAACGAGCTCACAATCGGAAATGAATCAACTTTTTAATAAGGCAAATTCCGAAACATGCAGTAAGGAATGCAGTGTTTCTCAACGAAGTAGGGGCGTATTTAAAGGTCATCCCGAAAGTTCGCCCGAAAGTGTTTATTTTTTATGTTTTTGGTTAAAATGCGACTTACATTAGAAAAAACAATGCTTTAATTTAACAGTAATTCATTTATCAACTTGCACTAGAAAAAATGTGCTGCAATTTTTCTTCTATTTTTCACTAACTTTTATTTTGTACTGGTGGATTTCAGAACTTTCATTTTTCGTCGGCCCTCTAGAAAAAAGGTTGTCTATGTGCCGCTGCGACGAAACATATGTATAATTTATTCGGAAAGTGCAATATGCAGAAATAAACATCGTGAGCAAAGATACTGAAGGCGAAAGAAAAATGAAATGGAATCACGCTTAAAATTTCTTTATCTTATCAAATACTTGTAGAAATTTTTTTAAATTATTTCAGAAATAAATTTACTTTTGTGTAGCGCTTAAAGGCATTTTCCACATTTCGAGTCAACATGAAATATTAATAATGTGGATTCAGGATTTACTGGCCTGCTAGGTTTATCTAAAACTGTGTTAAAGCGACAGTTAATAGCCTTTTTGGATATGTTAGTAATACATGTGTTAGAAAGTAACGAGGTCATGCTGCGCATTTTCTTTTTACCACGGACAACTAAAGTCAAGTCAAGCGACTGACTTGATTTGCGGTATTATTTAATGCGTAAAATGTGTTTCCCTGAAAACTTTCTGAATAACAAAATATTCTCATAACTGTGCATATATGTTCCAAAGAAATACAGGGTGGTCGTAAAGTCCCCTACGGGTTTCGATTGACAACTGTACAAAAAACAAAAGATCTACAGCAATGCGGTTAGCGGCATTTGAAAGAGTAAATATTTTAGTCTAATAATCTTACTTTCATACAACCTCTACATGTGCGCCTTTAGTGGCACGTAACACATCGAGTCGGTATTCAATTTATTGCCATGTGCGCTCCAAGATGTCAGGATGGATTTTATCAAACACTGGTTTAATGAGCTGTTTGAGCTCCTGAAGCTTTCTTAATCTTTCCCGGTAAACCACGACCATGACATAGCCCCAAAGTATTAAGTCTAAAGGAGTGATATCCGGGAACCGGGGTTGCCAAGGAATGGGACCAGGGACCATCTCTGCCAATCCATCTGTTGGAAAGCTCACGGTTCAGGTATTCACAAACGTCAAGTCTTCAATGTGGACTTGACGTAATGCTTGTTGCAGTATGACATTTGGTTGCAAATCCTGTAGTTGAGGAACCGCAAAGTTCTGAAACATGTCCATAATCGTGCAATTGCGCCATTCTTCTCCAATCCCACATTTGACTGTGGGCTTGGAGAAGAATGGCCCAATTGCACGATTATGGATGAGCCCACACCAAACATTCAACTTTGGACTGTGCGCGACGTGCTCCCTGACGCAAAATGGGTTTTCACTACCCCATACAAAAACGTTCGTAGTGTTGACTTTTCCGTGCACGTAAAAGGTTGCCTCATCCGAGAACACTATACGGTCTAGGAAACTTTCATAAACTTCAAGCCGCACCAACATATCGCCAGCGAATGCTAAGCGCTGAGGTCCATCCTTCCGTTTAATCTAGTGTAGGAGTTGCACTTTGTATGCGGTTTGTTTCAGGCGTTTGTGAAGCACTCCCATCAATGTGGATCTTGGAACATTCAGTTGTAAAGAGACCTTCTCGTGGACTTGCTAGGACTGCCAGCGAAAACATGCTGTATGCTCTACACAGTTACTTCACTGACAGGGTGTCTGCCACTCCTTTGACGATCCAGGACGCTACCAGTATCAAAGAATTTCTTCTGCCACACTCTGTTACTGAAATCACTCGGTGAATCTTTCCCATAAGTCAGACGGTAGCAACGCACGGACATTGCTTTCTCCTGCGGCGACGACATTTTCAGTTGTTTTGCGGTCGGCGTTGGTATTTGCGAGCACGTAACGCCATCTGTTGGAAAGAGATGGCATTAAAAACTCGAATATTTACTCTTTCAAATGCAGCAAACCGCAATGCTGTAGATCTGTTCGCTTCTGTACAGTTGTCAATGGAAAACCCTAGGGGACTTTTCGACCACCCTGTAGTTGATTGTTTTCTCCGATCCGAAGTATTATGTATATGTTCTATTTGTACCAAGTGCAATAGCGAATCATACGGCAAATTTTACTTATTTATAATAAAAATGCCGTTCCATAAAAAATGGGAGTATTTTTTTAAAATTGTCAACAGGGCGAAGAGGATAAAATAATTACGCAGACGACTAACTGAATTAAGGAAGTACCTATTGCAACAGTTATCAGCCATGGCAGAAGATTCTGGTTTTCTTATTACGCAGTTGTTTTAGCTTCGTCTGGATTTCGCCATACAGCTATGGAGGTGAGTGATTCAAAGTTAAGAAGTGAAATGCGTTGTGCGATGATATTTTGCTATCCTTTAGGTAAAACGGCCCCAGAAACAATTGCTTTAATGAAAAAGCTTACAAAGATAAATGTTTAGTTGAATGAGTGATTTTTAGATGGCACTATGATTTCAAAAAGGGCGTTTGTCGGCAGGACTCGTTCCTAGGCCTGGTCGACCTGAAAGTGTTGCTACGGAGCATATTGTTAACACTGTTTGGGCAATCCTGCAAGAAGATCGACTAATGACGTGTGAAGACATAGCGGTGTCAAATAATATTTCAAAAACATCGGCATTCCGCATTCTACGCGACAAAGTACTGCTGCATCGTGTTTGTTCCAGATCGGTACCTCATCACCTGACGAGAGAACAATTGTTAGCCGGGTTTGAGGTGTCTCATGAGCGGAAACAAATGACTGCAAGGGATCCAAACTTTCTAATCACAGTAATACCTGCCGAGGAAACATGGGTCCACTATTTCGACCCTCTCACCGAGCGCGGAACGAATGTCAGGAAACCTCCTCCGAAAAAGGTCCGCCAAACAGAATTATCTGGGAGGGCGATAATGATAATTTTCTTTGATCATGAAGGTGTAGTCTTCCATCATTCCGTTCCTTCATAAATTGCTGTCCATGCTGAGTAATACCTTTCAGTCTTGAAGCGTCTGCGACGACACATATCGATTAAGTGACCGGAAATGGTGGGTAAGTGACCCTACACCATGTCAAACATGTGACTGCTTGTGTTCAACAATGAAATCTTGAAATCTTTTCGCACCTGCCTACATCTCTGACCTCCCCCGATGCGTTTTCTGGTTGTTTCCAACAATGAAGGTGAAGTTCCGCGGCGCAACTTTCAACACAGGTGCTGACGTTATTCAAGCTGTAGAGGGGTCGTTAAAGCAGCTTCCACAAAATGCCTTCGCCACATGCTTTGAAAAGTGGACTAATGGAACATTACATATCATCCGAGGAAAGACACTTTGAGAAAGAATAATATACATATATTTTGCTGTACTTATATTTCTTCATTTTGTGTGATTTTACTCTGAGTTTTAATGATAATCGTTTATCTTCAATCAAAAGCGTTAGGGACATGATACCGACCGAAAATCAACATGGAGTGTATGCTATTCCTTTGAGAGCTACTGAAGATGACGAAAACGACAGGATCTATGTGGGTTCTAACTGTCGTACACTTAAATGTCGAATATCTGAGCATAAATACTATATAACATCAAAACATGCTCATCATCAGCTGCTCTTTCAAGTCCATGCCTGCGAGGTTCCCATTAACCACTTTGGACAGAGGCGACAACACTTAGCACCCCAAAATTACGCTCCTCGCTGCTTTAATCTGAAAGTTTGTTAATATACAAAATTAACCAGAGATGTTGTAACGAGGATTACCCATGTGTAATTGCAGTACCGTGGAAACCCTTATTCGACAAGGACAGACAAAATGAGACTGAACTTGTTCCATCGTCCCATTGACGATTTCATGGCTTTCATTTGACACGCAATTCACCTTACTGTTACGTCATTTTACGACATCTAAAGTACACCAGTATGTTCTTGTCCGGTTAATGTGCATTGGTCTTACATCTGAAGATGAGTTACAAGCTGACTCGATGGAACTCATGTAAATGTATTTTAACTAGTGTTTTAATATTAAACTATTTTAATTGTGCATGAGACGGCATTATTTTCACTATTAGGGCACGAAGAGAAGTTTCTGGACGTCGTGCACAAGGACAACCTTCTGAGGATGTCTCTGAGTGACCATTCTGCATCATAAACAACGTTGGCACAGCAGTGGTGATCTGTGACGCATATCAGCTGTAACAGTTCGTCGCTGGTTGTTACAGTTCAAGCTGAAGGCTCGTCGTCCCCTCTTAATGATATCTTTGACACGGAAGAAGCGGACTGCCAGGCTGCAACGGTACAGCGAACGAGAGGAGTAGCGTGAAAATTAGCACAATATCGTGTTCTCTGAGAAAACGTGCTTCTGTTTAGGAGAAAATGATGGCCGCATCTGTAATTGAGGACGACAGGGGAAGAGGCTTTGGGAAGAGTGCTTTCGCAAAAGACATAGTGGACCAACACGAGGCATTATGGCCTGGTGTACTATCGGGTACGAAAGCAGGTAACCTCTCGTGAGAGTCCGTACAACCATAACGTGTCCCCATAACGTCAATGACACCGCAGGTTTAACGGTACGACCGTCCGCCAGCAGTTCTCGATGAACTTTAGACGCGGGTCAATGCATCCTGGATGGCTGTTCCCCAGGACCCCATTCATACATTATTCGATTCAATGCCTCAGCACGTACAGGCACGTAATACAAGCCAGACATGGCCACACAGATTATTTCGGCGCACCTGGTACGCACGACACTGAGATGCCCGTCATTTCATTTCTATTTCCTAATGAACGTATTCTGTGAAACCCGAAGTCGTAGTTCGAACCCTTTCAAGTGTTCGGTTTTTATGAACATCAGTGCATATAAATGGACGATGTCATCGCTCTGTCTACGTTATTTTACAAACAACGCATAGCGACTGAAAAATTGTGTTCCTATACCGCTGTGATCGAATCCCAGATCTCCCAATAACTAGCCGAGTGCGTTCGCATTTACGCTACGGTGCCAACAATTATCAGCGTCACGCGCGGTTTATAGACGTATCAACACGGACTTGTGTAGTCAGATGCTGACATAAACCACGCATGGCGCTGGGAATTGTTGGCACCATAACGTAAATGCGAACGCACTCGGCTAGTTATCGAGAGATCTGGGATTACACATTTTTTCAGTCGCTGTGCGTTGTTAATAAAATAACGTGGACAGAACGATGACATCGTCCATTTACATTATCTTCACGTACTTGATATATATGAGTGCATATCTTCATATGTTTCTTATGACAAGCAACGATAGGTAATACATGAGCAGTATTTCAACAAGATTTGCCTTCTGTGTAACGTTTTTCAGCGGAACTGATATTTCTTCGGCTAATATGTGACCTATAGCAACAGAATGGAAGATCAACTTGACAAATGTTTGAGGCTTTAACAATAGGGCTTTGTGAAAAGAAAGGAAGTTCAAACAGACTGCTCGACTGTGGATAAGCATAATTTTTCTTTGCCGTTGCCGACGTTTGTAACGTTGGATTACCTCACTAACGATAAAAAAGCTGTGAGCCTTAGCTCAACTACGGGCGAACTGAAAGCGTTATTGCGCCACAGATTAACATGTAACGTGTGAAACATCGGCTCTGGTAAAATGTTATCAAAATGAGATTATCTGTGAAATTTCATATGTTTTGAAAATTTGGAAAAAAGTGTCTTCACTTGCTTGTTAAGTTTCCAGAATGCGGGAGTCCAAACTTTCGAAATCACGTGCTCTACAATAGAACTGTTGCCCTCTCACTTTGGATAAAATTCTAAACAAGAAAGATCACACCGAACTTTCGGATGTAATAAGCACGTCTTTTGAATCCGTTCTGACGCAAATTAAATTTATCAAAGCTATTCAAAGTCAATGGAACCGGTATGAAAAACAATAGATCTGACGAAAGAAAGAAGATTTTCAATCGGGTTTTTAATCCCTCAGATATTGCTGTAAATGGAATCGTGAGCTTAAGAACTCTTAGAAACAGAGATATCGACAAAAATAAGATGTGACTTTACGTCCGTTGGTGGGAAAACCATGCATTATTTTAGAAAGAAAGTAGTCTCAAAAGGTTTATCCATATAAGCGGTATTGGTCGAAGAAAAAAATTAGTCGAGTTTTCAGGAGCCCAGATTTTGCAACAAATACTTCAGAAGCAGAAATTAACACTTATGATCCCTGGTGGCTAAACCATTCTTTACCGAAAATTAGAAATCATGTGAAAAATATTTTCCATCAGGTCTTGTATGCGATACAGGAAGAATTTTTCAATTTGGAGCTTTAGGAGTAGAAATAACGCAGAAAACGCAATTTACCTTTGCGCCCCCTAGCGGAAAGTTTATGACTTACTTGATAATTTGAAATTATATGAAACACATGTCACACTGGAAACACTATCCAATAAAGAAGGAATTTTCAAAATCGGACTCTTAGAAGCACAGATATTGACAAAAATAGGATATACATCTACGCCCCCTGGCGTAGAAATCATGCACAATTTTAAGAAGAAAATGTTTCTAAAAGGTTTGTCGACATGAGCAGTATTGGTCAACAAACGACGTTTTTCTCAATCGAGAATGTAGGAGCTCATATTTTGCTGCAAATACATCAAAAGCGGAAATTAAGATTTACGCCCCCTGGCGGCCAAACCATTTTTTTTACAAAAAATAGAAATTATGTGCAAACGATTTCTCATCAGGAGCTGTATCCGGTGCAGAAAGAAGTTTTCAAATCGGAGATTCGGAAGCGGAGATAAAGGGGGAAACGCAATTTACCGCTACGCACCCTAGCGGAAAGCCTATGAATTGCTTGAAAATTTTGAAATTATATGAAAAACATGTCACACTGAAAACACTATCCAACAAAGAAGGAATTTTTCAAATCGGACTGCTAGAAGTAGAGATATTGACAAAAATAAGATGTACATCTACGCCCCCTAGTGGAGAACCTGGAATTATTTAAGAAAAAATATACCGAAAAGGTTTATCGGTGTGAGTGGCATCATTCCACGAAAGAATTTTTTCAATCGATATTTTAGAAGCTCCGATTTTTTGGCAAATACATCAGAAGCAAATATTAACACTTACGCCCCCTGTTGGCCAAAGTATTATTTACCAAAAATTTGAAATTATATGCAAAAGATTTTGCATCAGGAGATGTATCCGCTGAAGAAAACATTTTTAAAATCGAAGTTTTAGAAGAAGAGTTATCGGGAAAAATGTAATTTCCTTTTACGCCCCCAAGCGGAAAATATATGCGTAATTTGAAAAGTAACTGTATCTAAAATACTATTCGGCATAAATGGAATCGAAAGATAAAATAATTTCTTCAATCGGATGTTTAAAAGCAAATATGTGGAATAAAATGTATTTTTGAATTCGACATCATCTGCATTTACGCTCTCTTGCGGCGAAATTGTACATCGTAATAAAAAAACGAAATAAAGGATCATCATTCGCATATTTCAAGCTTCCCAATGCAAAAATAGTTTTTCAAATCGGACTAATAGTTGCAGAGATATCGGGGGTACAGACGGACGGACGGACAAACCGATTACATAAGCACGACCTTTTTTTACAAAAGACGTGCTAAAAACGTTGTTCAGCTATTACTGGACATCAACTAAATCATGAAGTTACCTTACCTTATTTTTAACCCGTTTCAATCAAACTCAGGAACAGAAACCTTGCGACAGAAAATGTGATTTATTGTACTGAAGAGCCCATATTTTCGAAATACGTTATATAAGTAACGAAGTTGTTTATTTTACATCTAAATTTTATCTACCTAAATACATCTTCAGTGATTGTAACTGTCATGTTGATCGCTGCAATATTTGAAACTGTCCTTTTGCACTCAGTAACATACTGTAGGGTGACCTATTTACTATGTTCCGGTCAAATTTTTTTATATCTATACTAAATACGATAGAAATTCAATAACAATTGTTGATAACATAAACAATGCTGCAATTTTTCTTATTTAGCTAAAAACACTTTCAAAGTGGCTTCCACTAGCTTCAAAGCCTAACAGTACGGGAAGCCCCATGTTCGCCGATTTCCAGAGCGAAGTCGGAACGTCGAATTAATTTACTGCTAACGTAATGTTTGCTGTCAGTGTTTTCATTCTGCGCTGATTGTTTCGATATGCACTTTATTTTACAAAGCTCCATGAATAAATGTCTGGAAACAGAAAGTCCCGAGATTCTGGGGGACATATACCTTTGGAAATGAATTTCTCCTCCGTAAAGCCTTGAATATCTGACCTGTTTTGTCTTTATGTGAAACATTTAGCATTATCATGTTGAAAATTAGTAGTAGAGCGTTCGATATCGTTTATTTCATTTTCATCAAAAATCTCCAAGTAGATTTCTATATTTACAGTAGTTGTGAAGAAAATTGGCTGCCTAGTGTCGCAGTGGTCTAAGTGATGTCTTCTGATCATTCGGCCGAGATGGGTCCGGGTTCGAATCCCGGTGAGGCATGGATGTTGTATTTTTCTTACGGCACTGGCTCTCTCATTTCCCTGGAACCAGTGGCCCTAAATTAGGGACGGGCGCTTGCTTATAGCACATTGAGTTGCTCACAGTGGTCGTTAAATATCAAATAAAAAAAAATTGCCTCTAAACCGATTTTCCATGTTTTTGCACAACATACTCCTATTTTTGAACAATGAAGTAAGTGTTTCAGATAAAAATTAGTATTTCCCATTATCAATAATTTTGTGAGTTTTCACTGTCGGGCAAATTTTCAAACTCGCATTCTCTTTCTATCTGCTATACCAAACACATGTTTCAATATCCCAAAGGAGCAGATGGTGAAGCGTGAAATTTGACTTCCTTCGTCGTCTGCTGGCATGGTTTATTCGGAAGTCCTGTCATGTGGCTGCTCAATGATTTACACCTCAAAGCAAGCAGCCTGCACTTGACGTATTCCACAGTGTCCGATAACATTGAAGGTCGACCCACACTATGGTGATCCATGACGAAGTCAGTTGTCTCTAACTTTTTAACCAAAATCCATACCGTTGATTTACATCGAAAGCAATTTCTTTCAAAATTTCTTTTTGAACTAATAAACTTTCTCAGGTTTCAAATAACTATGACTGGAGCAAAATTATGGTAAAGAAAGACCAGTTCGTGTCCCCACTGAGAGGTTTATTTTGTGATTCAGTACGGTACAACAGATATAGCACTAAAGACAGTTCAACACTCGCTGTACAACAATACTCCAAAAATTAACAAATAATCAAAACTGTGTTAACCGTAGATTTACGAAGTAGTGGCTTTACTACGCAGCTATTTGTCGTGACAGAACAGGCTGATATGGCAATCATTTAGAGTTAGGCCGGTTACAAGAATTTGGTCTAACTCGCTGACCTAACATCTAATCGATAAACAGTCCTGCTTAGGTGTATCTACGTCTCCTTGACTCATGTGCATCTCTATTTTGACCTAAAGAAAAAAATTGTTAGTGAAAGTTTAATAGGTTCTATGCATCACAAACTTAATTTTCGATCCCAAGCTGTTGTCACTAGAACTTTTACATAAAAAAATCCTCGGATATGAAATACGATCGCGCGTTTCGTTTTTCTCGTGGCAAAGGATCTTAAGGAAACACTGTCTAGCTCATTCGGCTAGGGGACTATATGAAAAGAGAAAACTCTCATTCCTTACATACTGGTCTAAAGCTTATATTCACCAAGTTTTGTGCAATTTTGTTAAAATTAATTAAATCAATAAGCAGTTCGAACAGAGTGCAGCATGTGAATCAATCTGTGTGCGAATGATCCTAATAAAGTGGTTATATTGTTACATATGAATATTTTAGCATATTTTAATCAATAATTAAGTCCAGAACATTTGAGACTTATTCAGATATTTCAATTAAAAGGAAATACGTTTAAGAACAAAACTTATTTTTAAAAACAATTGAAATGTTACCGGGATATTTTTCTGTTATTTTTCGAATAAGTATTATATGAATTTTGGCAAACTTGGAAATATATTTTGTTATGCATAATGGTAATGCAGAACAATGACACTTAAGCATTACATTTAACAAATGAATGTGAATCAACCTTTTGTACTCAGTTGGAAATTCGATGCGAATAAATTCCCAGAATGAATGCACACTTGTGCAGGAATGTTCAGAAACAATGAATAACAAAATTCCAAAATGCATCCATATATGAATTCCTTAAGAAGATTATTTAAAAATCCTCTTTTACTTAGACATTTGCTTTTGTTTGTCGAACAAGCCATGCTAAGGTATATACAGTTCTTAAGGCAACATTATTTGCTCTGATTCCCGAACAGCAAGTATAAGAAAAGAAACATATCTAACAGATGTAATTCATAATATTCAGTTGTACACAATAAAACGTCTAACAGAGAAACAATCACATTCGCACTCAGAATTGGCGTAAAAATGGTAAGATATCAACACTTATATTTTCGAAGAAATGTGCAATAATATTATAACAGAAATGGAAAATTACAATTTGTCTGGTAAACATCCATGTTCTTGTAGCTTCCTTTTCCTTGGAAGAATTTATTAACTTGAATAAAATCTGTTAGTTTACAAAAAATATTTTGCTCAACAGAAAAGCGTAATGATAAGAAACATAAGAAGTGACTTGGCTTGTCAAGCCTCATTTTCTTTAAGGGATTTCCCATAAATTTAGATTTAGATCTGACTTCCTTAGAGTAAAGAGGCCTTTATGGAGGGGCGGCTTAATGTATTAGACCCTTTTGGCCTTATGACTCAGGGCACTGCATATTGAGGGAGCGCTAAAATGTTGGGAAATACAAAAAAATATGGTTAGTAAAATTTTGTTTCCGTAATACACTGCGCGACATTGAAATTGCACCACCCAGAAGGAGTGAGGATAGAATGGTAAAATTGAGCATGCAAATAAAAATACATAAGGGTTTATCATGATGTTATTTTCAGCCACGTAGTGTTTATAAAATGAGATAATGCAGCATAATTGATAAGCCTCAGTAAGTAGTCGCACTGCCGAGAACGGCAAGACAGGCAACAATACGGCGTGGCAATAAGTCATACAGTCGACGGATATCGTTCTGAGGAATGAAACACCAAGCACGGCTGACTTGTTCCCGTAATTCATCGAGATCATGGCGGAGGCCGGTTCGATTGCAGACGACGTCCAATGTGGTCCTTCAGATTTTCGATTAGGAAACATGTTTGAGCATGTTGCAAACATTGTCTGGAGACAACAGCGGGGTGTGCACGGACGTTATCTTGCTGGAAAATGTTGTGCTGTAGGCCATTCAGGAACGGTATCAAATTGGGCTGCAGAAACTCGCTCGTGTATCGTGCAGCTGTTAGTGTGCCTGTGATGTGGACAAGAGATGGCCTTCTGAAATGAGCAATATCATCCCATACCATGATGCCTGCCTGACGGGTGGTGTGGAGGTCGCAAACAAAACCGGTATCCATCCACTCACCAGGATGGGTCCCGGTTTTGTTCGTTTGCTGACAATTGATGGATCCGTGTCTGTTGTCAGACACGGATGCGTCAATTGTCAGCAACCTGACAGGAACGGGATTCATCACTGAAGACCACAGTGGTCCATTCGTGACCAAAAAAAAAAAAAAGAAAAAAAAATGTGCGCCATATTTGGGGAAGCTCAAGTGCTTGCCCTCAGGGAAACCATCGAGATATAGACTAACCCTGTGGTCTGCAATGATGACGTCTCACTTGAACTTCCCCAAATATGACGCACGTTTCTGTGGAAATCTTTCATTGTCGCACACACGCGACATAACACAACATGTTCTCATATTCTGTTCATGTTTTTTTTTTCTGTTGTGTAGTTCTCTTGTCTTGCCTATTAACGCATAAGTCTGAAGAAGGCACCCGTTGGTGTTGAAAGCTTACGCTTTAATAATCATAGTTTTAAGTCAATAAACGGATATTTTTATTTATTTTCTTACTTATAATGTCATATTTCTTGGTTTACTTTCCTTACGTTTAAGAAAAAAAGGCCTAAAAGACATTTCTTTAATGTTTTTAAATTTCCTTATACCTAAAACATTATAAATAAATGATGATTTCTTAATGCATACTTTTTCTGATTCACCATTCCTTGATCGCAGTTCTTAAATGCAATGGTTATTCCTCACAGCATACGAATGTCAATATCCGTAGATAATGCCAGATTATAAAAGACGTAAAATGTACCTAAGAGCCGAAACATTATGACTAGCGTTTATGAAAATCAAAGCAACTGAAGGTAAGCGGCGGGGCGTGTGAAGGTCATGAAAAGGATAAATAACATCTGATACTGAGCTATGCTAATCAGTGTTATTCTTCAGCGAGTTTGACAAGGGCTAAATTGTAATGGCCAGACGTCTGAGTCAAAGCATTTTCCGAGACGGGAAGGCTTGTGGTATCACGGTCAGCCACGGTTAGTACCTTCAGAAAGTGGTCCGAGGACGGAAAACCACGAACCGCCGGCAAGGTGTGGTTCGAGGAAGTGAACCCACGAACCGCCGGCGAGGTGTGGTCCGACCCTAGCTTGTCGATGCTAGAGGTGAGCGAAGGCTAACTGGTATGGTTCAAGCCAACAGAATGGATACTCTGGATCCCCTCGTTGGTAATTTGAATGTTGGTTACGGGAGTAAAGGGCACAGCACACAGTACATAGAACTTACTGAAAATGGGGCTGCGTAGCCTCATGCCGCTCCAAGAGCCAAAGCTAAAGACGCTGGTGTGCCCATTGAAGACACTTTCGATGATAACTTTGGGTCATCATCGAAAGTGTCTTCAATGGGCCCACCAGCATTAAAACTGGACCTTTAATGATTGGAAGACAGTCGCCTGGACCCACGACTTTCTCTTCCTGTTGCGCCATTTGGAATGTTGGGTACGTGTGCATCGTTTACCAGGGGAAATGTCGGCACCACGATGAACAGTGGAACGAAAAAAAGACGCTGGAAGAAGTGTAATGCTTTGAGAAATGCTCTACTGGGAAATCCTGAGTCCAGTCATTCATACGTAGGAAACTATGACGTCTACCATCTACCTAAAAATCATTGCAAGGACAGGTTCATCCTTTCATGGTAACGGTGTTCCTGTCTAATATTGGATTCTTTCAGAAGGATAACGCGTCATGCCACACTGCCCGAATTGTTCGAGAATGATTCGCGGAACATGGAGACGATTTCCAGGTATTGCCCTGCCTCCAAATTCTCCCGTCATCAATCCAATTAAAATGTCTGCGGTTTGTGTTGAAACAGAAAATTTGATATACAGAGGCTCAGCCACGCAGCTTTCAAGAGTTAAAGGATATGTTGGTAATCTGATGATACCGGATACCCCAAGACAACATTAGAGATTTTGCGGCGTGTACGCCTCGCCGGATAAGATCTGTTTTGGAGGCACGTGTAGGACCAACATCATGTTAGGAAAGTGGTCATAATGATTTGGGTCTTCGGAATATGCGAGTTGACGGGAAAATATAACTCATTGCTTGGACTGTGTCATTTACCTGTGTTGATGCTACTGATTTGTTGGACAGACAAGACTGAATGTGGTACGACTGTTCATTTTGCCAAACACTGCTACGGGAAAAAACGTCAAATCCCATTTGCAACTCACACATGAGAAAACACAAGAAACAAATAAAACAGAAAACAAAATTAATAATAAAACACCATAATAGAACCAAAGTAAACAAGAAAGTTGACACCGAATTTTCGGGTGTAATAAGCACGTCTTTTGAATCCGTTCTGACGCAAATTAAATTTATCAAAGCTATTCAAAGTCAATAAAACCGGTATGGAAAACAATAGATCTGACCAAAGAAAGAAGATTTTCAATCGGGTTTTTAATCCCTCGGATATTGCTGTTAACGGAATCGTGAGCTTGCGAACTCTTAGAAACAGAGATATCGACAAAAATAAGATGTGACTTTACGTCCCCTGGTAAGAAAACCATGCATTATTTTAGGAAGAAAGTATTCTCAAAAGGTTTATCCGTATAAGCGGTATCGGTCGAAGAAAAAATTAGTAGAGTTTTCAGGAGCCCAGATTTTGCAACAAATACTTCAGAAGCGGAAATGAACACATATGATCCCTGGTGGCTAAACCATTCTTTACCGAACATTAGAAATTATGTGAAAAATATTTTCCATCAAGTCTTGTATGCGGTACAGGAAGAATTTTTCAAATCAGAGCTTTAGGAGCAGAAATAACGCAGAAAACTCAATTTACCTTTGTGCCCCCTAACAGAAAGTGTATGATTTACTTGAAAATTTTGAATTTATAGGAAAAACATTTCGCATTGGAAACACTATCCAACAAGGAAGAAATTTTTCAAATCGTACACTTAGAAGTAGAGATATTGACAAAAATAAGATATACATCTACGCCCTCTGGCGTAGAAACCATGCATTTTTTCAAGAAGAAAATTTTCCTAAGAGGTTTGTCGACATGAGTAGTATCGGTCAACAAACGACTTTTTTTTTTTTCAATCGAGAATTTAGAAGCTCATATTTTGCTGCAATACAACAGAAGTGGAAATTAAGATTTACGCACCCTGGTGGCCAAACTGTTTTTTTACGAAAATTTGAAGTTATGTGCAAACGATTTCCCATCAGGAGCTGTATCCGGTGCAGAAAGAATTTTTCAAATCTGCGTTTTAAAAACAGAGATACAGGGGGAAACGCAATTTACCGCTACGCCCCCTAGCGGAAAGTATATGAATTACTTGAAAATTTTTAAATTATATGAAAAACATGTCACACGGAAAACACTATCCAACAAAGAAGGAATTTTTCAAATCGGACTGCTAGAAGTAGAGATATTGACAAAAATAAGATGTACATCTACGCCCCTGGCGGAGAAACTGTTGAATATTTTAAGAAGAAAATATTCCGAAAAGGTTTATCGATGTGAGTGGCATCAGTCCAGGAAAGAATTTTTTAATCGATATTTTATAAGCTACGATTTTATGGCAAATACATAAGAAGCAAAAATTAACACTTACGCCGACTGGTGGCCAAAGTATTCTTTACCAAAAATTTGAAATTATATGCAAACGATTTTCCATCAGGAGATGTATCCGCTGAAGAATTTTTTTTTTCAAATCGGAGTTTTAGAAGAAGAGTTATCAAGGAAAATGGAATTTACTTTTACGCCCCCTAGCGAAAAATCTATGAGTAATTTGAAAACGTATCTATATCTAAAATACTCTTCAATATAAATGGAATCGAAAGATAAAAAGTGTTTTTCAATCGGATGTTTAGAAGCAAATATGTGGAATAAAACGTATTTTTGAATTCAACATCATCTGCATTTACGCCTTCTACCGGCGAAATTGTACATCGTAAAAAAAAAAAAATGAAATAAATGATCATCATTTGCATATTTCAAGCTTCCCAACGCAAAAAGAATTTTTCAAATCGGAATAATAGTCGCTGAGATATGGTGGGTACAGGCGGACGGACGGACGGACGGACAAACCGATAACAGAAGCACGATCTTTTTTTACAAAATACGTTCTAAAAAAGGATTATTTAGAAATTATGCTGTGGGCAGAAATCAGTAACCTGTTGATTACGGTCTAAACTCCTAAGATATATATGGTGGAACGAAATCATTGAATTATTGGTTATGGTCAAAAAATATTTTTATGAGAGGTTTTAAAACATTATAGGTCAGACAAGACTGACTATGATACACAGTCAGCCAGTTTTTTTATAATCAAAACCGACCTCTTTGTCCCTCTCTTTACGGACCCTTATTAAAATTTCTTCAGTTAGGAAGGAACTTCCCTCCTGATTTTTTTTTAAAAAGATAAAAGAAACTTCAGTAACAGCTTATATTTTGCATCGACCTTGCATTCTCAATTCAGATAGGATGAAACATGAGTGTGTGTGCTCGATGGGTTTAAAAGTAATGAATCATGTATCTTTCTACTAATATATAAGATTATCTATATTTTAAACTAGAATGAAGTATTCATTCAAACTCTGTTTCTTTTATTCAGTGAAATATTTCTAAAGTTCACATAACTGCTTCGTTACATAGGTAAATTAAAAGTGGTCACCTAGTTACACCAGGAACTACGCTCTACGGAAAACCCAAGTCTGTAAGAAATACAGGAATATGATGTCCTCTTTCTTTTATGAATATCACTAGGATCATAAACAGTGAAGCTAGTTTGAGAAGAGGTGACCCCAGGGGATAACCTTGTTATCGTACCCGTCATGCACGGAAAGTCGGCACACCTAATCTTGATGTCCATCCGACTAAGCGTCGGCCTTCCCTCAGCCATTATCTGCCAAGATAACACACGACCTCAGTAACAAAAGCTCATTTCTGATGAGGCATAAGAAATGGGATCAGGAGAAGCACACCTCCCGATTTCTGGGCTTTAAGCTACACCCTCTCCCAGAATAGTTTCTTGTGACCAATAATAATCCACCTCAGTGGGAAAAAGAGTCCTTGATAAAATAAAGACTTTCTTTTTTTTTATCGAGCTCCCAACTGTTTCCGGATATGCTTTCCACAATATATTTAATTTAAAATCATCATGGTTTCACAGCATCAGAATTGAAATTTCCGTATTGAGTTAAATTTAGCTTTATAAATTCTGAGGGAAAATAAATGTTGAAATAAATGTTAACACATGAATGGTTTTAAAACATCTATGTAGAATTTCTCTGCCAAGATTAATTTTTTATGTGCTGCATTCACTGTAATCCGAATTACATGCTATACTTCACCAAATTAATTTCAACACATCTTAAACTTTTGTTGAGCAAAATTACGCTGTTCCTTCATTGAAGCGGTGAATTAAACACATATTTCCCTTTGAGAGATTAAAATTCCTATAAAATATTGCCTTTTTTCACTTTTATTGAAAAAACTGCAATAAAATTAAACAAAAATATGTATATTTTGAGAAAAAGAAGTTACTGGATACTTTCGCGTACTAATTAGACATTTTCATCTTTTGCCAACGGCATAAAGCTATTCATCATATTGAGAAATATTCAGTTGTTTTTATTTCAAAGCTAGACGATTATTTATTTCCACACAATATAAATTTGCGTAAAAATGTGAATAAAGAAATGTTCACGCTTCGTCAAGAGTACAAACTATTTTCACCAAGATATCGAATGTCGGTCAAGTAAGTGTACACTGTATTGCTAGGTGGCAATGTTTCTAAACGTTTCAACAGTTAATAAACTTTTGAAAATTACTGCAATTTAAGTGATTGATAGTATTTTCTTGGAACTTGAGAATAGCGCCTTCTGTGCTGAGCAGTAATTTACGGACAAATGGTTATATTAATATACTGGCGGAAAGTGAAAAAAGAACACCAAGAAGGAATTGGCGAACGATCATGAAATTTACATATGTTAATGATGTCGAGTTTACGTAGGTGTGATGTTAATTTCTGGACCAACCGGTGAGCGCTTACGCCACAGCACGGCATAATATCCAAAATTATCGTCGGTGCTATTTCAGGAGTACGGTGAAGTGAATGTAATCAGTCGTCGGCGTACGGACAAGTGCCAAGACCCTGAAGAAGCTGCAATGCTTGGACATGGAAGACGTGTACGATTTCAGTAGTTATCGGAGTTTGAGCGAGGTCGTCTAGTCGGATTCCACGAGGCCGGGTGGTCGTATCGTCGTATTGCGGAGCGAATTGGACGGGAAGTATCGGTGGTGGTACGATGGTGGCGTAGATATCCCGCGGAACATTCCCACATGAGAAGACGTAAAACCGGGATTCACAGACGGACTGATGAGCGGACCTATCGACTCCTAAGAAGAGCGGTGTTGTCAAGCAGAACATCCACTGCGACGCAAATCCGAGCTGCCGTTGCACCTGAGGTAACTGTGTGAACCATCCGCCACCGTCTACTGGATGCAGGACTACGTGCACGTGTGCCTCTGGCATGTGTACCTCTGACTCCAGCCCACCGTCAGGAACAGCTGCAGTGGTGTTGCCAACGTCTGCACTGGAGAACGCAATGGCGATCTGTCGTGTTCAGCGATGAAAGCAGATTCCGCTTGGGAGCTTCCGATGGCCGTATGCGTGCTCGCGGACGCTCAGGGGAGCGTCTCCACCCTTCTTGGATCCGCCAGCGACACACAGGGCCTACACCTGGTCTCCTGGGGAGGGGAGCGATTAGCTATCACTCCCGTACACAACTAGTGTTTGTACCGGGTACGTTAAACAGCACCTCGTACATCAACAACATCATTCAGCCCGTTGTTGTGCCATTTGTAAGGTCGGTCCATCGTGGTGTTTTCCAGCAAGATAACGCACGCCCACACACGGCACGTGAAAAACAACATGCACTTCAGGGTGTGAGACAACTTCCATGGCCTGCACGTTCACCGGATTTGTCCCCCATTGAGCACGTGTGGGATTTTATGGGACAACGACTTATCCGGTCTCCACGGCCAGCCACGACCATCCCTGATTTACGCGTCTAGGTTGAGGATGCTTGGAACTCAATACCCCAAACTTACATCCAACATCTGTACGACAGACTCCATGCCAGAATTGCACAGTGTGACGCAGTTCATGGCGGTTCAACCTCCTACTAACCGTGTTACATGGAAATGGTATTTTTCAGTTTACCGGCAAATACAGCTGTATTTGCCATAATGTATTGATCACGTTATCCTTTGTATTCCGTTATTATGCTGTATAAATTTCGTTGGTATTAGACGTCTCCTTTTTGGTGTTCTTTTTTCATTTTCCGCCAGTGTATTTGAAAATTTTCAAAAATATATTAGTTTATTTATATGTACAGTAAAAGTTGGGTATTACGAGAGCGGACAAAACTCGGGATACTTGTCGTTATAACGGACTTCTCGTTATAGCTGGATGATACAAAAACTACGTACATGTACGTACTTCTCGTTATAGCTGGATGATACAAAAACTACGTACATGTACGTACTTCTACTATACATACTACATAACACATAAAAATAAGAATACTACATAATAAAAAGTGATCAAAACAATACAATACATACTTGATGTTAATTTTTTATTCAGACTGGGTTTTTTACAAAAAATAAGAATCGGGATTCTTTTGCTTGATCTTTCACACTGATGATTGTAACATGTAACTCTGGACTGTACGAAAAATGGCCGTTTCTTTAATACGTGCATTTGATGCACTGTAAGATTGGCCGATTGTGTTAGACGCTTGCGTGATTTCTGATTGAGACGGTGCGCTTTCATTTCTATTCTCTTCATCCTCCTGATCTTCTTCGGAGCTTCTTTTTCTGATTCCATGATTTCTGTATCAGACATGTCATTCCAGCGTACTACATCTCCGTTAGCATTGACATAGTCTTGAAAGCTAAATGTCAATCCCATCTTTTTGGCAATGATATTTCATTCGTCTGCTTTCTGTTCTGCACTTTTGTCCGCAACGAGTTTCTTATTCAAATCATCTTTAGTAATGAAGTCAGCATGCAAACAGCATGCTTCAGTGTGCTACCATGGCAGTTCGTTTCGCGCTACGGTAAGAGCTTTAATGGCCTCAAGGACGTTCCATTTCACTTGTTTATCATCTGATGACGTCTGTCTGATTACGTCATTTACTAGAATGGTTGGATATTTTTGCTTTAACAGTTTCATAACTCTGCTCAAGAAACTGTAGTACACTAATGCAGAATAATAATAACAACGTTTCGCACAATAAAATGTTTATTATACATCGACTATAGTTTCGCAGAGCGATTGGCTTGGCTTCCTCAGGACGAATGGCATTCGTCCTGAGGAATGCATGCCATTCGTCCTGAGGAAGCCGAGCCGATCGCTCTGCGAAACTATAGTCGATGTATAATAAACATTTTATTGTGCGAAACGTTGTTATTATTATTCTATCTTAACACCGCAAGCTTCGTAGTCATAAATTATATACACTAATGCAGTTCGGTTGCAATAATATCAGCTCAATGTTTCCAATTGAACATATTAGGGATTTGGATGTGCAGGACAGTTATGGATGAGTAACGATATATTTCTGTTCCCGGTTCCAACTTGAACGTGGAAAGTCTTCATCCACTTGTAAAATAACGACACTGTCCTTCACGCCTTCTTATTACCTTCGCATGTGCACGGTAGCAAAGCACCACGGAAGCATCGGGGCCTTTGTGGTTTTCCAATAACTAATGGCTTTAATATATGATACGGAAACAATATAGAAAAGTTATGCGTTCTTTAATGTGGTTTCCTCCTTTACATAGCTCGCTTTTATACAACGCAAAAGTCATATGCATTGTGACTTTTGCGTTGTATCGTGCTAGAATATCTGAAAGTATAGAGGATCAGTCTTGAACCGCTTGTGTGCTAACAGAAGCTAATTCTCCAAGTATGTTTTTGCATAGAAATCCCTTTTCTAGTTTTAAATCGGTTTAGTCAACAGCCCAAAACAACAAAAATTACCAATCTTCATTTCAAAGCTGAATTCATCAGCTTTAGCTTTTATCATCAGTCCACTAACAGGAATGTTTTTGGCTCGATTATTGCAAAACGACGTAACAACGCTGCCTATAATTCTTTATGTTCACTAATGCGTAACTTTGTGGATTTCGCAGGTTTGTTATTCAGAAAAGCCGCCTTCTCGATCTTCTCTTTGTTCGTTAAAATTATAAACAGCGTTGATGATGCGAGACCACATTTTCTTGAGATACCACTTTCCACTTCAAACGTTTTTCACATGCATACAAAACATTTAGCTTTGTTTCCAAAGTCAAACCTTTCCTTTTATTCTCTATTTAGAGAAAGGAAACGCACTACCTGCGTGCGTAAAAAAATGTTTCAGCTTCCCAATGTTGTGGAGACGAATGGAAGGAACCTGGGATACAGCGTCCGAACAGCCAAGCAGCCTAACCACTGGTATCTCATCTCATCAAAATGTTCCGATGTCCTAGATTGTTCAGAGAGGTGGAACAAAGCTGGGGAACAAAAAGCCAAGCAGATTAAACACTGGTGACTCATTGCTGTGTGCAGCTGTACGCGTTTATCTCCCTACCACTTCCTGAAATTTCAGGTAAAGAATTAGTTGGAAATCTTTGAAAGAAGATTGGCCATGCACATGCTTTGTAAACACATACGTTTTGTGTTACGGCATGCGTATGATAAATTTTCACATGCGTTTTTCAATATATGCACTCACTGTGCCAAAACTGATTTGAAAACATTAACTCAGATATTTCGCTAAATAAATTATTTATATGCGTATTATTAGGAATTACAAAATAATTGGCATTATTTAAATCAATATTTACTGTTATGAAATTCAAACTATATGCCCTTAGAAAAAGTAAATAATTTCTGTTTTCACAAAAGAACCCATTCTAAATCGCGATGGCCACCCCGATGGCGCAGTTGTCTAAGCGCTGGCTTATGACCATTCGTCCGGGAAGGGTCCGGGTTCAAATCCCGGAGAGGCATGGATGCTGTGTTTGTCTAGTTGCACTAGCTCTCTCCCTTCCCTGGAACAAGTGACCCTAAACTAGGGACTGGCGACTGCATATAGCCCATTGAGTTGCTCATGGTGGTCGTTAACCCTCAATAAAAAAAACACGATGTTACTACCTAGTTGATTTTTTGTGAACACCTACCAGAAAGGGGAATGCTACCAATAACACAACGAATAACAAATGCTGAAAAATCTTCAGATACATCTAGTGAAGTATTGGAATTTTCTCAGACAGGCCTAATGTGGTCAAACAGAGGAGAGCAGGTATATTCATCGGCTGGTGGACATGTGTACTGGATGTTTCAGCGCACTTATTTAAAATGGATCAAGGAAATCATTGTTGTTGAGTTCGCGTAAGAGATTAGAGACAGACCACGAATGTAAGAAACGGTGAAATCAAATGGAGAAGAACTGCATACGTGTCGTGTAATCTGACAAACCACACTACATGATACACTGTAAATATAATACTCACGGACAATGAAATTTGCTCACCTAGAAGAAAACGTGCTACAACCGCGAAACTTTGCAAATAGTTACAGTGCGTGCTGGTAGGCAAATGATCCACGTTTGGTGCGATTGCGCATGACCACACACCCTGTCGTGGCGCTGCAAGCACGAACAGGCTGCCATATAAATCGGAGCGTGGTCGATGCCTAATGAAAGCGAAAAGCACCAGCCGACACAAGGAAGAGTACAGAGTGAGAAGGATGTAAGAATGCCGAGAAGACGCCAGAGACGTCGATTTACGCAACTTTACGGACTTTGAGAGAGGCCTGATCATCGGACTGAAAACCACAGGGTGGCCGGCGCGCCGTATTGGTCCCCCACGTGAATCGTTCTGGCCATACCGTCCGACTGTGTTGGGAGCAGTTGACACGTGACGGCACTGCCACATGGCGGAGAGGCTCCGGACGGACCGGGAGGACCCCCGGTAGAGAGGTTCAGGCACAAAGAGATCCCACAGGGACCCAGTCCATTATACAGGCAGATGTAGCGGTTCCTGTGTGCCCATGAACCATTTCCCAATGACTCGCGGAAGTAAATCTGCGATCCCAGCGCCCCTAGCGTGTTATGCCATTAACACCGGAACATCGCCGTGTCCACGGGCAGGGGTGCCACGCCCGAGCGAAGTGGACCGCCACAGACTGGCGACGTGTGGTGTTTAGCGATGAGTGCCGCTTCGTTTTGGGGACAGATGATCATAGTGTCAGAGTGTTGAGGTTCCGGGGTCAACGGCACAATCCCAACCTCGCTATCGAGCGCCACACCTCCCCAATGCAGGCATTATAGTCTGGAGAGCCATTGCCTACGATAGCCGATCAGCTCTAGTAGTGGTACGTGGGTCATTGACGGGCCAGTGATATGTGGATGCGATCCTACGGCCCCATGGGCTCCCATTCTTGGCCGGGATTCCAGGTGCGCTATACCAGCAGGATAATGCCCGTCCACACACGAATCGGTTTCCTCAAAACTTCCTACGTCATGTCCAAACACTTCCATGCCCTGCTCGCTCCCCTATCGAGCATGTGTGGGACCAGTTGAAACGCCAGCTGCCGCCGTGCCGCACTATCTGGGATTTGGGGCACACCGTCCAACACGTATGGGCCCATCTGTCTGAGGACACCATCAGGTGTCTGTTCGCCTCCATGCCGGACCGTATTGCAGCATGTGTCGCCGCACGAGGCGCTATTGAAGATGACCGGACTGAGTGCCACAGACCCCTCTGTAATTGTCCTGCAGCTCTGTTTTTGCCATCATGTGTATCATTCATTTGTATCATTACGTCCATAAAATTTCAGTTCTATCCAATGCTTTCTTCTTGGTGAGCAAATTTCGTTGTCCGTGAGTGTGTACTACCATGGACATGGAAACCAAAGTTTGCGGCCATGACCCCTCACGAAACCATTTTGTGTTATTTTAACTGATCTCGGTGCTTGTTCAGAGTGTATCTACATAACATGAACTGGATTTTTTGGTGCTTCTGCATTGAGACTTACTTCCGAGTACACGCATGCTTCTCCAACGACCAATGACGCATAATTCTTTTCGGTTTTTCTTCAAATATTTTTTAAATGTAAGGACAGTACGCTGCTGTTGAACACTCGGAATCTAATTCTAACAACATGAAGCCGCGTTCTTTCCTATGATATTCAGTAGCCAGATCTGAGCTTCTGAAATGACGGATGAGACGAGAAGGAACATGTTTTTTGGATTGCAATCACTCATTAGCTGGTTTCAAGATTAAAATGAATGCTTTCATGAAAAATGTACTGTAAGTGCAATCACGTGCTCAAAAGAGAGGAGGAAAATAGTTTCTAACATGTTCGATCTGTGATTTACCCTGTGACCCAAAGAAACATTAGTCAGGTACTCGCAACAAGTGGTCTTGATGGTATATTTGACTCCCAGTACGTTGAACGATTGCCTCCGAGTAGAATTCTTCGATAATCTTGGGAACGGCTACAGCGCCAGTCGTCCCGGTATTCAATTATACCCTAGTTTTAAACTTCCAATTATACTTACTACTACACAAAGTTCCATATCTTTCCAAGCAACTGTCTGTTTTAAATTGATTGCTCCAAAACGTGCTGAATGGAAGCTCTTCTCTCTCTATATATATATTACCCACGATTTAACCTGATAACATTCAGGCAAATCAAAAATCACTACATCGATTAGATGATAAATTGTATGATAATTATATATTAATTAACTACCAAAACACATGCTTAATGAGTAAGCATGTAATAATAAATTATGTCATTCTTGTGATATTAAATAAACATTTATTTACATTGTATTTCACATTTAATAGAGCTTCGGACTTGTCAGAATGAATTACTATTTTTAATAAAAGAGCATCCCTTCACTCGCTGATTAGGACTGACGTACCATCTAATTATTCCGTAGTAGTTCGGAAACGTCTTGTTCTCGATGACGTTATTGCTGGCTCAGTTATGGGGAGAAAGTTTTCATTCCAGTGTGGTACAAATGTTCTGAATTATTCAAATATGCTCAATGAAATACTGAAGGCTCTGAAAGTAAAACAGTCAACTTTATGCTATACTTCTCATTTTAACACCAGTCAAAAGCATCTTCCAGAAACTTTTAAAGTAGAAAAATAAAATAACATCTACTGCTATTAAACTCAGCTGCTAAAACATTCTTTCAGTATTTCTCTAAGTTAAGAGATAATTGAAATTGCTTGAGCTCAAGAGCTCTGTCATAAAGAAGAAAAACGTTTTCGATAAATAGAGCTACCACTACATATTACACAGAACTTTTTTTTTTAATTTCATGTCCCTTTATAGAATTTTTAAATAAACCTTTGAATTGAAAGACTTGAATTGAAAGTCAACCTTTGAATTGAAAGCTTTATGAAATGTTTCTACGAATATGGATATGCTTTATGAAATTTTCTATATATTCTTGAGATATATCACAAGTGATATCTTAGGTCCCATTATATCGTATTCGTGTAAGGAGGCGTTTTATCTACGATGTATGTTTTTAGAAAAGTATAATTGCACTTTTTTTCTTTGTTTGGGATTTTAGCGACTGCCACGAGCAAATCTAAGGGCTGTAAAAAGTCACCCTTCCCTAATTTTGTAACTCTGGTTTCTGAAAGGGAAGAGAGCCAGTTACTTGCTCGCACGAAATGGTCAGGGGCCAGTGCTTACATCACTCTGCAACAGATACGAAGGATTATTTCTCAGTCTAATTGCTGAGTGGCTGAATACGTTATTTTAGAACTTTGAAGGGGAATCGGTATTGAAATTTCCCTGAAATGCCTAGACATTTTTACAATACAATAGTCAGAAGAGGCATTAATAAAAAGTTTGGTGAGCAAGGGAATCGTCCTTTTGTTTCAGGAAAAAAACATCGTTTTCTTCCAAAATTTTGGAAGTTGAAGAAGTCAAGGTAAGTATAAAAGTCTTTCACACCGGAAATTGGTCATAAATCCGCCCTATTGTTTACGGGACAAGTTTTATTTGAAGGTATTTTCTTAAGCAGAAGTGCCATTTTCTTAAGCAGCTTTCAGTCAAGCAGAGACTGTAAAGAAATATCTGTACAATGAATAAATGCACGTATAATCTTGTAATAATATTTATATTTTGTTCGTTTGTAGAGTTTCTTCAAAATTTGATGAAATGCGGTAGCTGGAATCAACACGCTGCTTATAGTCATATACAATAAATGAAATCATACAAAGTCTTATCTCTGCGTTTTGAACAACAACAAAAATGAAACATTTCACAGGGAAAAATATCGACTTTTCCGAACTGATTATGCTCAATCAATCTGCATTACAAAGTTATAAATAGACGACTGAAAAGAACGTTTAGAAATTAAGCTTGTTTTTAAAAAAATCTTGCAAAATTAGCTAACGCATTTAGTTGATGCAGATCTTCAGGGTTTTTTTCGAAGCTGTCAGGGTAGTCATGAACTTCAAGATAGTAACAATATAAAATTAAAAAAGAAAAATATTTTATATTTTTGAAAGTTTGTTCTCTAAGAAATATTCCTTTGAATCACCTGCAGTGTGTTCTGATAATTTTTCCGCGTATAAGTTTCGATTTTAATGATATTTTTTAAGAACATCGCTGTGTACTTCTATCTTTCTGGAGAAAATGTCATAAAATTTGTATCACAGTTTATCCTGAAATTACCAAAAAAATACTGCTATATTGCCACGTTATTCAAATATTTGCCCACTTCTAGTGAATGTGAATGGGCAGTGCTTTTTCTTTAAGTGGAATATATTCTTCTACGCCGCTGCATCATATAAATGTGTTCTTTTTTCTCTTTCTTTTTTTTCAGATGTTTTAAGTAGTAGATACTCTGCATAATAATAGGGGGAGGAATATCTTCAAGATATGATAAAATACTTGATCTTGAAGGATTTGCAGCCACAGAAGGTTCACGTTGTTGTGGTGCAGACATTGTTGGAGCTAACATTCTTGCAAACACCTCAGCTGTCAAGTGGAACAGAGAATTGCGTTGTAGAAAGAAATCTTGCGATGATACAGATCGTTCTGGACGACTATCCGTGCACGAAATTAATCACATGCATCTCTTGAAGCAACCCAAAGAAATGCTGTAGCTAACTGAGTATGTAGGTATTTCAGTCGCGCCTACGTATTCATTGCGCTACAGTCCTGACTAATTATTTGAAGACTAGAAAGATGAGTGTGCGATGCATCCCACAAATGTTGAATGTCGACTCACCTGCCTGAACATATCTTGTGTGGATCGCATACGTTTGTTGTCATCATTGATTATTTGGAAAAGGGGACCACTGTCAACGATGCATACTGCTCCAACTTCATAAGCTAACTTCATGCAGTCATCAAGAGAAAGAAACGAGAAAAATTGTGGTGTCTTCCTTTTTTACGCTTTCCAACCGTAGGTTGAAGAAGAGTATATGCTCCAGCTTTGTCTGACCGTCTGTCCGTCCGTCTGTCGGAAAGATAACTCGCGTAAAAATCATTCGATTTCGATGAAATTTTAGTATGTGGTAAGGGATCCCCTGGGGACGTACCCTATTGAAAATGGACTAAATGGGGTCAAAGGTCACGGCATAGGAGCGGGATCCATTCCATTGCCCTTATGCTTCATAACTTGCGTAAATATGGTTCGAAGTAGATGAAATTTTAGCATATTGTAGGGGACCACCTGGGAATGAACCCTATTGAAAATGGGTGAAGTGGGGTCAAAGGTCAAGACATAGGAGCGAAATGCATTCCATTGCGTTTTGCGTCATAACGTGCGTAAAAATGGTTCGATTTCGATGAAATTTTATTATGTCGTAGGGAACCACCTGGGGACGATCTTATAACGTCACAAACTCGCGCTTGAGATGTTGGCGCGCGGTCACGCCATCTGTCTCATTACGTCACGCATTGTGTGTGGATCCTATTAAAATTTTATGACCTCACACTCTTGCGAGCAGATGATCACGATTCCCATCTACCTCATTACGTCACGCATTGTGTGCGTATGTCCGTCCGCATGTTAACTCGCGTAAAAATCGTTCGATGTCGATGAACGTTTATTATGTGGAAGAAAACCCTGGGAAGAAACCCTCTTGAAAGTGAACGAAATGGGGTCAAATGTTAGGACATAGGAGCGGGATCCGTTCCACTGCTCTTATGCGCCATAACTAACGTAAAAAAGGTTCGATTTCGATTAAATGTTAGTATGTGGTAGGGGTCCACATGGGACAAACCAATTGAAAATGGGAGAAATGTGGTCAAAGGTCAGGACATAGGAGCGGAATCACTTCCATCGCCATTATGCGTCATAACTTACGTAAACATTCTTCGATTTGGATGAAATGTTAGTATGTTGTAGGGGCCTTCCTGGGGACGAATCGTATTGAAAATGAGCGAAATATGGTCAAAGGTTAGGACACAAGAGCGGAATTTATTCCATAGGCCTTATGCATCATAACGTACGTAAAAATGCTTCCATCGCGACAAAACTTTATCATGTTATTTCGGAAGTACACTGAATCGGTTATGTTAAATATAATCAAAATGGGATCAAAGGTCAGGGCACAGGACCGAGATTTATTCCACAAACATTATCCTCATAACTTGAGTGATAACTTGAGTAATGATTTCTTGTATGTTGGAAAGCGTATTATAATCAATGCATTGCATGATTTTACTGTTCAATACATAAAGTCACACTTCCCAGACCGCGAAGACGACCATAGAGACTGCAGAATTTGAATTGCATCATCCTCCACCCTGTCCTCTAGAACTTAACCGTCCCGAACCCCCTGGTAACTTTTGTTTGTTCCCCAAGCTGAAGGTGAGGGAAATCTCATGTCTCCAACTCTATTGAGTTCGCAGCTGTAGTTCCGTGACTGATAGTACAAGGTAAATCCTTTTTTTTCACGAAGGTGAAGGCACTAGATCATGGGTTGGAGACGTATGGATTGCACACATCAATTATCCGACTTTCCTACAACTGAAAACGTTCAGTTCCGGAACTATCTTCGAGAGTCGACATGATGTCACAAATGGAAAATTTGAGAAGGCTCTGGGAAAGTTCCCAAGCATTGCGCAGATCTCTACGCACCCTGACGGTCACAACACGTGAGTTCAGATACCTTAGGTGAGGCTGTGACTTGCTGTTCTTTTATACTGATGAGCAAAACGGATTCGTTTGGTTCGATTCACTAAAGCAGTTTGCCTGTACTGATTCGTTCGCTGATTCTTCCGGTGAAAGATTTCTACGGAAAATGACTTTCACGAGTCCTTTCTGAGTCGGATTCATTTGTGTCATTCTTTAACTCTTCAGGTTTAGTGAATGATTTTCAGCTTAAACTCCTTGTTAAATCTTACAGAAAAATGTTTTTCTTAATTTTTGGATAAGTTATTTTTCAAAACGTACATGAAACCTTTCGCATTTTTACCCTTTTGAATAAAGTTACGTTTTCGATGGGAACATGAACCTCACAGAGATACCCTGATGAGCATCTGATGTCTAGTGGAAAAAAATTCTGATCGAATATTTGAGGAAATTGGCTCCTTTCCAGAATTGATTCTTTTCATTAAAGAATCGTTTTAAACTGCTCAGTTAGCTGATTTGTTCGAGAAGAACGAATCAGCCAAATGAATAGGCTTGGTTTTACTCACAAGATATATCATCAACATGTACACCGAAATCTTATCAATATCCGAAATCCAAGACAATCCCCACTCCAAGTAGTTTGGATACGCTATGCTCAAACAATTCTTTGTACTAGCCGAAGACCATATAGAAATACATGAGAATAAATCACAGCTTTTCTGTCGGTATTAAAGCACGAATGTTTTTTTTAATTACTCTCGTATTCACTTATCTTTATATTGCTCCCATCGTGCCCACCTACTTTCGAATATTAACATCCTATTCAAGTCGTCCAAAAAATTCAAATTCACATTCTTTTAAGAGAGTTGCCATCACACAGATGCCTTCTTAAGTACAGTCTACACTAAATCTTAAGAGTAGTGTATTAATATCCACTTAAGTAGGTATCACTGTATTATAAACCTTTTATCGTATGTAACATCAGTATATTTACGTTTCCTCAAAAAAAACACACCATCGTGGATTTATTTTCTTAGTAATAACTCTATTACTAGCATAAATTTCGAAGAACTGCAATTGTACTCACGTTTCCGTTAGAAGCTTAATCAAGTCTTCTTAAGAGTACTTTTACAGTATGAACATCAACTTAAGAGTACTCAGTCGCCCCCGGTAGCGATGTGGTTTAAGCGCTGGCTTCCTACCACTCGTCCTAGATGGGTTCGGGTTCGAATCCCAGGTGGGCATGGATGGTGTATTTGTCTTACGCTACTGCTTCTCTTCCTCGCCCTGGAACCAGTGGCTCTAAATTAGGGACAGGCGATTGCTTATAGCTCATCGAACTGCTCATGGAGGTCCTTAATAATAAAAAAAGAGTATTCACGTCGTAAGAAAACTGTAGTATAGTATTTAAGTATTTTTTGAAATCCTCTGTTACCTTAACCAGGTCTTCATAAAGCAAATATTACCGTATCCTCGCTAGCGTGGCAAAAATTCTAGAGAATACAGGTGGTGAAGTAACAAGAAACGAAATAGTAATGCAGTCATCTTCCACCCTGATCATTCGCACTGAGTTAAATTATGCTCTCATTGATTGGATAGCAGCATTCACATTACTCTCAGCTGATTACTATTACTTGTGTGTGTGTGTGTGTGTGTGTGTTTTTTACTGCTTTGTATTTCTGAACTATTCCGCAGGCCGACTCTTCTGTATGAAAAGACTTGGCCTTTGCGCTCATATCAACTGATACTTCACACGGGAAATGCACTTTTCTCATAATGCCAAGGAAGTTGTTTTGTTCTTTACTGAATTTTTGTTATATCAAAGAGACGAAATTATTTAAATCGCAGATCGAGCGAGAAAATTTATCATAGCAAATGAGAAATCTTAAAACTCCGAAGTAAAGGTTTAACGTAATTTATCAAAAAAAAAAAAAAAAAAAAATTACATGTGTGTGAAGCTTCTTTCCGTAAATCAGGAGTTCTACACTTAACAAATATTTTTTTCAATTAGGTTACACATAATTCCTGAGCGCAAATTTCATAACAAAATGGGCATTATGGACGTTTAAGTATACCGAAAATTATGATAAAATTAAGTCACGAAATATCTCTTGAAACAATAAATTGTGAAAGGGTTATTAAGCTCTGTTCTGGTTCGATGTTTAAGCCTAATTGCAGCTCGTTGCAGAAAATGTATAGTAAATGAATTATTGAGAAAGTGGCAGTTTCATTTAATTTGTTATGCACTTAAACTCACTTGTGCAGGTTTTCCTAGAATTATCTTACTAAATTATTACTTGAATCTCTCAGTTCTCTCTACTTATTCTGTTTCATAATTATTCGCTCTTCCGTATTTACTCTAATTCTACGTAGCTTTTCATTCTCTTGCACTGTCGTTGTCCAGAGACTCAAAAAATTGTTCTTTCTCAGACCATCACGTCGCGGTGTCTCTTTGTCCCACTCCTTTCTTAGATCCCTGTCAACTCCTAGCTCGAAGAGTAGAACATTTCTGCGGCGCTTTCTGAGCAATACACTAATTTAACCATCTCGATGTGCTTTTCGGATTACAGTGTAGATTATTATTACAGCGTAGGCCAATGAAACGATAAAAAGCACTTAAGGTTTTCTGAACAGGCTCTTCAATACAAAGAGCAATTGCCTAGAAACACTTTTTTCACAGCACTAGCTAATTACCGTTGCCGTCGTACAGCAGATAGTCTCTTCGAACATTCCCATGCTGACTGAAAACAGACTTCCCGCTAAATACTCCCTACTGGAAAATAATCAATTCTAAGATCTTGTAAAGTCTCCTAAAAGCTCGTAACACAATAAAATCTACTTTAAAATACTAATAGCATTGCGTTCGATCTTATATAAGGAAATATCTTTATTTAAAAATCTCATTGTTTTTTCTTGGAGTGAAGGAAAGCTCAAATGTGCCATATTAAGTTTTAATTAATTTGAAAACACTTCCGTTTTTATGTAATTTTCTTGCAACAAAAGAAAAGGAAAAAACAACAATTGAAGCTGCGTTTAAACTGGAATTGTCCGTTTCTCGCTGGTAGTCCTTTTTCTGGTGGTGAGCCATGATGCGCCTACGGGAATGATTCATTTTATTCTCTCTGTTTAATGAAATAAGAAATCTGTCACCCCTGAGTAATTATTGCAGCAGGTAAGTGACTCGTTAAAGCTTCTTGGGGTCTAATTGCATCCGATCCGTCCATAAAAGAGGCCACTGAAACGCGTTTGCAAATGCAAAGCGAATCAACAGCAAGACAAATCTTTCCTATTATCGCCTGGCGGAAAACACAAGTTTTTCTGTTGAATCAGTGTACCCAGCCCTCTCTTTCCTTTGGATATTGCGTCTCCAGCCCTTTCACACTGGCACCTCTCCGTGCCGGGTCAAAGTAACATTCTTCCAGCAGCAGCAGCAGCAACAACAACAACAGCAATTTTTCCTCGACTGCACTGCTTCTTAGCTGCACGCGTATATATGTTTTTTGTCCTCTTTGGATCCGGCAAGTCTACGCCTATTGTGTTGGTCCATCGCGGGAAAAGGGATATCTTGTACCCCCTCTTCCCCCTTCCGCGAATGAATTGTTGGTAACCGCCCCTTCCTTGGCCGGGACCTGTTGCCCTCTAACAGGCTGGGTTTAAATAGGTAGGGAATGAAGGATTGTTTAAAGCAAAGGGAATTTCGTGTCTCGTCTGTTAACCTCTGCGGTCTCCGTTGCACGCCAGTCATCGTCGAACACCTGTTGATATTTAATGGAATAATCGATCGATGCAATCACTCTAAGTGGATAGGAAGCTGAGATACAGATCCGCGACGGAGACATTGACATAACCTGTAATTTTTAAGTTGTAGATGTCATTTAAAGTGATTTTATGAATAGTTTTAAGCCAATAACGATTGTTGAACTTCAGCGTTGGCATTAACTCTTGCGAGGTATCTCGCTCTCTCTATGATCTTCTTAAAGCAGAAAATATGCACATTACAATACCGGATAAAGGTACTTGCGGAGCAGAAGCACGTATTTTTAAATTCTGTTCTCTAATTACCTCGTAAACCAAGGGCTCACAGAATATTTTGATATTATGGATAACATGCCTGAATATTTTTCTTTCTTTCAAAGGAGACAATTAGACGATGATGTATTAATTACCTGCTTTCCAGAACAATTTCTCTTCCACAGAAATGATCGAAAAGGAAACAGGATTTGCTAAAGAAGCATGTTGATTATTTTTCAAGAACCTTTCATCTTCGAAATGTCTGTGAGAGCACTTCCGAATGTTACATTGATAAATCCAACTTTGATTCATTTGATATCCAACTTTGATTACATGATGTATCCAACTTTGATTCATTTGATATTTGAAATGCACTGGAAACTGTTTCGAAACCATACCGTTCTAATCAGAGAGAACCGGCCGACATCCAATAACAATATCTCTCACTAGGGTTTTCACTACAAGAACTTAAATCATTAAAACATATCTCAAATCATTAAAACATATCGAAAATTGAACTTCATTACTCTTCATTCGTAAGCATCAAATTTTCATCAGTTATAGCGATGATTTCTCAAGAACCGTCAGAGAACTTGAAGCATGGAGGCAGACACTCTTTCTTGAAATAGCATTTATTGCTGAAATTTCGTCGTTTTTACATAAGGCTGGACAGTTCCAGCAGACTCTATTCGTTCAATTCCAATAATTTTCAGTTTTATTTTTTTTTTTTGCATGAGATTTATCAGTAAATTTTAAAACTTTACTGCTGTGAAAACTATAGCATTGATTTCTTGAAAGGTTGTTTACTTTCTTATCATTTCAAGTGCAAGAAAACAGCACAATTCCCCACTTCAAAACACAGAAAGAGAGAAAAAAGAAAAGCAAGAATAACGACATGGAATTTCGGATGTATCCCCGCTGATTCTGCCAAGCCCGTTCCCTTGGCTGTGGTTTCGCTAGATAGTGGTTTCGCTTTTGCATCCGTTCTGACGCGAATTTAATTTATCAAAGCTATTCAAAGTCAATAGAACCTGTTTGGAAAACAATTAACTGGTTCCAACAATCGATAAAACATCCAGAAATAGAAACATCTACTTAGTTTCCCCAGTGGCTAAAAAGCTTGTTACGAAAATTTACAAATGGCGAACAAAAAGTTTCTCATAGCACAAGGATGGTACCAGAGACAAAGAGATTTTCAAATCAAGCAGTTAAAAGGAGAAATACAGAAGGAAACATGATATAAGTCTACGACTGCTAGCGGAAAAAATTTGCATAATCGAAAAGTTGAAAATAGGCGAAAATTATTCTTCATGGAAAAAACTATACTAAGGGAAAATAACTTTTTAAATACGTCTGCCGAGAACAGAGAAAGCGAAAAGGAAAACAACAACAACAACAACAACAAAGATTTCGACCTTTGCGCAGTTAGCGGGAAATATTTGCGTTATTGAAAGACGATAATGCTCCGCATCTCTGTTGTAGCGAATGGCATACAGTAAAGAAAGTTCTCAGTAGTGTTTCTAGAAGCGGCGATGCAGCTGGAAAAGGAAGTACACAAACACCACTTACCGACAGAACTGTGAACCACAAAATTTCTCATATGCTGTCCTAAAGTGTTCGACAAGGTAAATGACATCCGGTGTTGAAATAATTTTTTAAATCGCACATATAGAAGCAGAGAAATTGAGAAAAACATAATAAGCTTTACCGCACCTAGCGGCGAAAGTGTGCACTATCTTGGAAAGAAAATACATAGTATCTGACCGATGAAAAAAAGTTTTCAATCTGGTTTTTAGTTTCGTAGATATTGCAGTAAACGGAAACCTGAACATAATCCCTCTGGTGGCAGACTTGTGAGCTAAGAAAACTTTGAAATTATGTGAGAAACATTTCTCCATAGAAACGCTCTCTAACAAAGAAATATTTTTTCAAATCGAACTCTTAGAAGCAGAGATATCGACAAAAATAAGATATGCGTTTACGCCCCCTGGCGGAAAAACCATGCATTATTTTAAGAAGAAAGTATTCTCAAAACGTTTTCCGATGTGAGCGGTGTCTGTCCACAAATAATTTTTTCAAACGAGTTTTGAGGATCTCAGATTTTGCTGCAAACACATGATTCGCAGAAATTAACGCTTACGTCCCCTGGTGGCTATCAAATATTAGAAATTGTATGCAATGCATTTCCCATCAGGAGCTGTATCCGATGCGGAAATATTTTTTTTTACATCGGTGTTTTAGAAGCAGAGATTATCGGGGAAATCGCAATTAACCTTTACGCCCCCTAGCGGAAAGTCTATGCGTTACTTGAAAATTTTGAAATTATATGAGAAACATTTTACACCGGGAACGCTATTTAACAAAGAAGGAATTTTTCAAATCCGATTTTTAAAAGCAGAGATATTGGCAGAAATAAGACATACATCTACGTCCCCTAACGGAGAAGCCCTGCATTATTTTAAGAAGAAAATATTCTCAATTAATCGAGCTTTTAGAATATCAGATTTTGCTGCAATAACCTACGAAGCAGAAATAAACACTTCCGCCTCCTGGTTGGCAAACCATATTTTATAAAAAATTAGAAATTACAATCAAAAGATTTCCCACCAGGAGCTGTATCCGGTGTAGGAATAATTTTTTAAATCGGAGTTTTAGAAGCAGAGTTATCGAAGAAATCGCAATTTACCTTTACTCCCCCTAGAGGAAAGTCAATGAATTACTTGAAAATTTTGAAATTATATGAAAAACATGTCGCACCCGGAACTCTGTCCAACAAAGAATATTTTTCTCAAATGGGACCATTAGGACCAGAGATATCGAGAAAAATAAGATATACTTCTAGGCCCTGTGGCGGAAAAACCATGCATTATTTTAAGATGTTCCGAAAACGTTTGCGACGTGAGTAGTATCGGTTCACCAAAGAAGTTTTTCAATCGAGATTTTAGAAGCTCAGATTTTGCTGCAAATACATCAGAAGCAGAAATCAACACTTACGCCCCATGGTGGCCTAACACAAGAGAGTTTTAAGAATTGAAAAAAGATTCTATTGCTTCACAGGAGAGTTTTAAGAATCGAAAAGATTCTAAACAAAAAATTAGAAATTATATTCAAAATATTTCCAATCAGGAGCTGTATCCGCTGCAGAAATATTTTTTCAAATGGGAGTATTGGAAGCAGAGATATCGGGGGAAACTCAATTAACTTTTACGCCCCCTAATGGAGAATCTATGCGTAACTTGAAAAAGTGACTATACCTACAGGAATGGAATCGAGAGGTAAAATATTTTTTTGAATTGGATGTTTAGAAACAAATATGTAGAATAAATATTTTTGAATAAACTATGTCCTCTAGCGGCGAAATTGTACATCGTAAAAAAAAAGCGAAATGCAGGATCGTCATTCGCATATTTCTAGCTTCCTAATGCAAAAAGGATTTTTCAAATAGGAATATTAGGTGCAGAGATATCGTGTCTACAGACGGACAAACCGATATCATAAGCACGATCTTTTTTTTTTCAAAAGAAGTGCAAAGAAACGGCAACTTTCAATATTTTATCTATTATAGTATGTTGCTGTCTTCGCTTTCGTTTACTTAGGCTTTTTACTTTTGCATACATTTTGGAGCCCTAAAATGTAGGGCTCCCAGGTTTGGAGCCCTACATTTTTGGTAGCGCAGTAGTCTAAGCGATGGCTACTGATCATTCGTCCGTGATGGTTCCGGGTTCGAATCCCGGTGAGGCATGGCTGTTGTGTTTGTCTTACGGCACTGGCTCTCTCCCTTCCCTGGAACCAGTGGCCGTAAATTAGGGACGAGCGACTGCTTATAGCCCACTGAGTTGCTCACGGCGGTCGTTAAACCTAAAATCAGAAAAAAAAAATGCCTTTTGGCAGAGTTTCCAGTCTTTCGTTGGTAACTACAGGTTTCACAGAGACATTATTGTGCCCTAGGTAAATCGATTGGTGATGCAGTGGTCTAAATTGGCTGAGTGATTTGTATTTCTCTTTTAGTTAAGGTCCACGTCTGTGCACCATACGTAAGCACTGAAAGGATGCTTTGATCAAACACTTTTCTTTTAATACATAATGGCATATTGCTCTTGAAAATTATACTGTTTCTTCCAAAAACTCTCCAGGCAAGTTTATACGCCGATTAATTTCTTCAACAATGTGACCTTCACTTGATATATGCTGTCCATAATAAATGTAGGTATTGGTTGTCTCCAGCTTTTCCCCATCAACCGATAAATCTTTATTTCTTGTAAAAGCATTGTACATCAATTTTGTCTTCTGAAAGTTCATTTTTAATCCCACTTCTTTACTCTTGTCAGCCAGTTCCTGGATCATACTCTGCAACTCTGGTGGGGTAGTTGCAAAAATGACTACGTCATCAGCAAAACGAAGGTGAGTTAGATAATCTCCATTAATCTTTATCCCTTTGTTTTCCCAGTTCAGTGATTGAAAGACATTTTCCAATGTGGCATTAAAGCATTTGGGAGATTTAGTGTCACCTTGTATCACTCCCTTTAAAATTTTTATGGGTGCTGTATTCTCAAATAGCCGAATCTTTGCACTTGTATTTTTATAGATATTATTAATGATACTAATGTATGCATCTTCAATAACGCAGGATTTCAAAGCCATTGTAACTGCTGATGGTTTCACCGAATCAAAGGCTTTTTCATAATCGATATAAGCCATGGATAATGGAAGTTCATATTCCCTCGCTCTTTCAATTAGTTTTCTCAATACCTGGATATGATCTATAGTTTCTCTCGGTTGAGCCATGTCCAGTGTCCCCTTCAAGCAGTGTGAAAGAACATTACTGAAGATTTTATAAACCATTGATAGGAGACTGATAGGTCTGTAGTTCCTCAGATCCTCAATGTCACTTTTTTATGTAGCAGGATCATTGTAGCATTGTTCCAATCTTCAGGAATCTTCCCTTCAATAAGGCATCGAGTGAAAACTTGGGCGAGTACTGTTTCAATTTCTCCACTTGCTTCTTGTATGATGTCTACGGTAATTCCATCTACTCCTGGAGCTTTCCCCCGTTTCACGTTCCTGATTGCACCGGCCACTAAATTCAAAACTTTTATTCAATATCTTGTTGGACCTCTTTTAACCGAATTACAGCACTTATGTGCCTTGGCATGGATTCCACAAGGTGTTGGAGTGCATCTACATCAACGGCATACCAGGCGTTCACCAGACCATTAACTGGCTCAGATTTGACGAAAGAGGACTTTGCTTTAGGATCTCTTTTTCCAACATGTCCGATTCGTTCTCAATGGGTTTCAGATGCAAGCTTTGTGGTGTCCATTGAAGATGGTGGAAGTCGCTGTCATGCTCGCTGAACCACTCCTGAACACATCTGGCGCGATGAACAGTAGCATTGTCGTCCATGCAATAGCCGTCCCCAAGTGGATAAAACGTCAATACTGTAGGATGGACTTGATCAGAAACAATGACATATTACCCTTGAATGACACCCAACCATCCAGAAATATCAGCGGACCCAATCCGTACAAACAGAAATTTCCCTACACTATGAGACAACCTCAAGAAACTTGGGTTGTGTTTACAAAGCAACATCTGAGTCCATTCCTTCTCTTTTTACAATAACTTGTTAACTCTTGATACAGTTTCCAGCATTAAAAGAAAAGAAAGTAATGCTTTATGAACTACTTAACAGTTTCAACTTTTGCATTTGTGTGATATCACAAATTCTTAAACCAAAAGCAGTACAACAAGCCATACGCGGTAACAAATGTTGTCATACAGATATTAAATCTTCTTACATATAACATAATGAAACAATATGAACATGTGTCTTATTGGTTTTGGTCAAAAGCTAAAGATTATCTGATGAATTTTGATGACCCTTGGATTTTAATGCCTGATTGCTTAAATGCATTTGCAAAAATGCTGCATCAAAGTCATTCTTTAAACAATCAAGTCACATGGAAATAAACTGTTGTTTTATCACTGGCTTCTTATGTTTATGCTAACTGTAAGAGGATTACGATAGAAGGTTATATCTGTACCGGAACGGATGGTTGTCAGATAAATTGATTTGTAGCTGAGTACGAGAAAATATTTGGTCTCTTCTTGCATTCAGTTAGTTTTCTGATGTTCTAAACGTTCACGGTTAATCTGCTTACTTAGCAAGATCATTTTTTAATATAATTTGATATATATACACCAGCCATGGAATTCTTGCAGCGTAAACGTCAAAAGAAACAAACCAGCAGAAATGGAATGCCTTTTTCTTTCTTTTTATCTCGACTGGAAAGGAACCCAGGGATTCTCAGTGATGTGCCAAAATTTTATAAAACATATAGTATGGTTCGGCGGCAATTTTTATGGTGAGAAGAGATGATTTAAACTTCTAAGTCTTCTATTTATTCCTCCCGCTGGGCAAAAAGAAATAATTGTCAACCCTTTAGCTCGTTTGTCACGTGCTGCTCAGTGCTTGGTCACGGTATAAAGCAAGATTTATCTATGGTAATGCGAGAATGTGCCGCAGGGAGAACTGAATATTTTCACTCCTTGAGATATAAAGAAAGCAACCGAGGACAATATACAACTGTGGAGGATTATTCTACGGAAAGAAATGGGTATTTTTTTACTTTCGTCATGTCTTTCTTTCCTCGTTCCCAAGATTCTACGTCTAACATGGAAAACTGGGACATGAAGTCATTCTTTGTAGACCGTCGTCAAGCTGGGAGATGTGAAAAGAAGAAAAAGAAAACAATAGGAATAAAACGTATGGATGTTTGCTCTTATCACATCGAACGGAAAAGTGGGCGAAAAAGAGAAGCAAGAAAAGTAAGAAGAAAAAAAGAAGATAAGTGGGAGGGTGAGTATTTCACATTTTGAACCACTAACCATTGCTGTGATAAATGCTTGGTATATACCGTTTTCGTTTTCCAGGATATGCAAGGTCGCGTCCTTCAAAGCAACCGACCTTGCCGTTGCAAAACGTAATATTTTCCAAAGACAATTGTTTGCATCAACATATGGTGTCTTCTATTCATGTCACGAACACATGCAAAACATGTGAGTTTAGTGGAAATCACAATGATTTGTAGTGTGGCATCGTATTCATAAATGGCCGTTGGTTTGGGAAAATAACGCAACTTCAAAAGAAATACAGAAAAACTTTGAAATGAAACTTGTGGACCTAGAAGTAAGCTGTGTTGCAGACGATTTATTGAATGCTGTCTAGGAAATGGAAATTAGAATTTCAAATTTACATAGAAGAAAAATTAACAGGAAATTATATCCGGAGGAAAGTTCGCAAAGATGCGAAAGGTTAATTCTTTAGCAACTCAATGGGCTATAACAGACACGCGCCCTTATGTCATGGCCACTGGTTTCAGGAAAGGGAGAGATACAGTGCTTTAAAACTATCATACCACCCATGCCTCATCTGGGGTCAAAGTCGGGTCCATTCGGTCGAACGCTCAAAACCTGCAAAGTAAAATAAAAAACAAGTTAGTAAAATCGTGCAATGCATTGATTATGAAACGCTTTCCAACATACTATTAATAGAAATCATTACTCAAGTTATTACTCAAGTTATGAGGATAATGGCTGTAGAATAAATCTCGCTCCTATATGACCTTTGACCCCATTTCGATGATATTCAACAGAACCTGTAAAGTATACTACCGGAACAACGTGATAAAGATTTGTCGCAATCGAAGCATTTTTACGTAAGTTATAACGCATAAGGGCGATGGAATGGATCCCGCTCCTTTGTCCTGACCTTTGGCAACATTTCACCCATTTTCAATAAGGCTTGTCCCCAGGTAGTTCACTACCACATACTGAAATTTCATCGAAATCGAACCGTTTTTACGCGTCATGACGCATAAAAACAATGGAATGCATACCGCTCCTATGTCCTGACCTTTGACCCCATTTCGCCCATTTTCAATAGGGTTCGTCCCCAGTGGTCCCCTACCACATACTAAAATGTCATGGAAATCGAACCGTTTTTACCTGAGTTATCGTGCGGACGGACAAAGCTGGAGCATATACGCTTCTTCAACCTAAAGTTGGAAAGCGTAAAAAAACAAAGAACAGAAGAAAAAACGATCGGTTAGACCACTGCACAATCGGGAAAGCAAACTCTTAATCGGACACATGTGGAAAAATGCGATTTCTGTTGAAATTTTTCATTTGAAAATTGGTAATCTTAGTGTGCTTTTTTTAACCTTCAACGGGATTTGAATGAACTCAGATTGCAAATAAGAATAAAAGAGACGCATATGATGTCTGCATGTTCACTAATTCAGCGTGGCCTAAATGGCAAGTATCTAAACTAAAGTTTCTATGAATTTGACTACAATATCTCAATTTCTTCAAAGTTCAGATTTAGTTCATTTCTTAGAGGTCGCAAAAAAAAAGCAAGATTCCGAACGAAAGCTTTCACAGCATCATCTGGGCCACATGCCAAAGCAGACACTCATGTTCAGAATGGGAATGTATTTGGGCGTGATAGAAGTAGTGACTCAGTTTGATAAGAGCTCTTATAAGCCTGAAGGTGCAAGAACACCACTAGAGGGCAAAAATGTCCGAAGTTGACAAAACAATTAAAGCGGCAAACGTCTGCTTTATGATAAAGGAAAAAGTCAAAGGATGTCTGAAAGACGAACACCAATAAGGTAGTCAGAAAGAGCAGCCAGAATCTTATAGCGAAGTCTGATGCGAAAGAAAAATAAATTTAAAACTACTGCATTACCGACTTTAACAGATCTGTAATTGATTAATGCTGAAACTTCCATGCACAGGCATAATTAAAACTTCAGATTAAACTTCCCGTAACTCTGGTTCATACTTAACTTCTTTTTTTTAATAAATATTAACCAATATTTCTGAACATTTCAAGTTATTTTAGTCATTTTTACTGTAAATCCAATTGCAGCTATAAAACTAATTATTGAAACCTATGACAAGTTCATATGAGCATTTAATTTTTTCAAACACCAAGCATTAATGATTTCACACTTATAAAATTAAATTTTGAATAAAAAAATACTTAAACAGGTCTTGTTTTTGTGACCTACCCGTACGACGTGCTTAAGGTATTAGAATTTCAATCGACGTTAAAAGGTTTTTTAACCCTTTAACGACCATGACCCAAAAATCTTTTATCAGTCCAAATATCATAGCGCCCGGAATCGTCTGTTGATTCACTTCTTAGTTTAATAACAACAATAACGACTGAGGGTAACTCCTGCTGATTCCTCATAGGCAGAGAAAATTTGAAGAACAGGTAAGAGTAAGAAATCTGACTCACTTTACAGAGGCGTTTTGGGCGGCTATAGCCGTTTGCATGTACGGGCGTTTTGGGAGTTATGGTCGTAAAGGGTTAAAAGTACAAAAAAGTTTACTTTTTTTTCTTTGAAGCAAGTTAACACAGAGGTTTAGATTTTGGGTTTGTTAATTTTGAAGCATACCTTGAGAAATTTATTGAGATTATTTGAAACACAAAAACACACTTATGAAGTTGCTATAATCTTTCCTAATGTTCATTAACTGGACCACAAACAATTTTTTTATTCATCAATTATCGGATAAGGTGCAAATGGAGAATTTTCGTAAAACGTATTAAAACTTTACATGAGATGCAAGCATGCACACTTTACATGGCATACTTAGTTTGAACACACTTATGAAGTAGCCATAATCACACATTGCTCAACACAGAAAATGCCGCACTATGAAGGAATGCAGGAAATCAGACGAAAATTATCCAGCATGTGCAAAAGTTGGTGGGAAATAAGTGATTTAATTTCAGAGGGAGTACATGAATGCAATGAGCGAGGAGACAGTATAATGCGGCCTGAGTGAGGTCGTATTAATCCCACACTGGGCTATACATTCAGCGAAACGGCGTGACATCGAGAGGAAATATCTCCGAATGCTGTCCTCAGGTAACTCTGGCAATGCGATGCTGACCTGTGTCCACAATTCATTGACACTGTGAGAGGACAAGCACATATGGCAGCACCAGGGGACAAGCACATAGGACAGCACCGATCAAGAATGCGGTGCAGCCCTGATCAACACGACAAATCGCGTTGACCAGAGCAGCACCTGGAAACCTTTAAGGCACTGTCTGGTGATGTTGGCAGTGTGCGCGCGGGCCTTTTGTTATTGAAACAGGGCATACCACGGAGATAAGACAGCAAAACGAGCTACAGCACCGTATCGAAGTATAACCATGCTGTCTGTCATTGTACCCACTATGCGCATGCGCAGTGAAAGACTGTTGAAATTGATAGCGCCCAAATAATGATTCTAGGCTTAGCTCAAGGACGGCAGCATGATCAGCTCGGTCACCACATCAACTCCAGAGTTTCAAACGGCGATCATGGGAGCTGTGTAAAAAGCGAGACTCGTTGCTGAATACAACATTACCTAATTCGCACCTCCACGAATGACTAGTAGAGGGAACTGGAACTTTGCGCGACAATATGCTGCAGTGAGTGGCAGTCGTCGCAATGGCTGGCGAGAGCTCAAATCTGCTATTTTTAGTTCGTGTCGGTGCGGGGATATCCACTGCTGCTTCTACACCTCGTCGAGTGTCGTCCGCATTGGGTCGTAGAGGTGCTAAGGCTTGCCGTCGAGTGTGGCGATCGCGGTGTTTGGAAGTCCACCAACGTGCACTAGTCCCGCTATCGGCTCATATTTGTTGCATCCCGACGCGACCCAATGACCAATAAGCCGTACGTAGCCCTATGACGAAGCATCTATTGCAGGTATCCATACGATAATAAGATTCTTGATCACGTCGCCCAGGCATTCTCACTCCTTACACTTGTCTTCTCTACCGAGATCATTTTGATGCAATGACTCACACACCTAGATGAGGACGACCTGACTTAGCTATGCTGAGCCTTTGGGCTCTTTTTTTACCGTCCCTATTACGTTATTGATTTGAACTGCAATTGGTGACCCCCAGCTTTCGATGGATGCCCATCAATTTACATGGCGCTCCGACAGATACTTCGTGGTGCGTCATTTTCTTTGTCGGACAGTGTATCTTCAGCAATGCTATCTCGAAACGAACAAGAGTGATACAAAAGATCATCCGAACGCTTATTATTTGCTTCCAGTTGCGTTATGATTTTCAGTAAAGCAGTGAGCAATAATAATCTACAACCATTTTCACCTTACCCCATTATTTTCAAATGACCCAGTTATTAAGATATGCGATAAACAACCTATTTTAGTTTCCATTATTTTCAAGAAAAGCTATTGGGAAACCCGGCAATGGGCTGCATGTTTTCCCCTCGCGATTTTTAAGTGAAGTAAAAGAAATCACCACAAGTCCGCACGATTTTCTTTGTCATCATCATTACGTAAAGAGCTAGTGAATAATCGCATGCAACGTATTTCGTTGGAGATCCCTTTCAAGTGAAAAAACTGATGAGAGCCTGTAATAATATGCGCAATTTACCCATCACTCCGACTATTTCCAAGAAAAAGCATCGTTGATTGTTCAATATACTACAAATTTGCATCTCCGCTGATTTCAGTATTTAGCTAACTTTATGTACACCAACATTTTCGGTTATGCAAATATGAGAAAACGTATTGCACTACGAACAACACGAAAACTTTAAATCTTCTGCCATACGGTGGAAAAGGAATATTTGAATGTCGTACCGTATTTGAGATTACAGACGTGCTGTTGTTTATACTGAATGCGCACAGGCCCACTTTTCGAAACATATTGGACAAAATATCAGGGCACTGAATTTACTTTCTCTCGGTACCTTGAACAAAGGATGATGCTAAAAAATTCGTCACAAAGTTTGGCTCTTTCCTAGGGGCAACTTCATGGCAGCTACTGAGAAACTGGCAGTTGCCCAAGAAAAGCCTAAACTGGGATATTTGACAATCAATATGTCCGTGTGTGTGAAAGACAGAAATATATATGGTACGCTCAAAAACTTCTGTTTGCTTGTTTTTCACTCGCAAGTATAATGGCTGGTAGTGACTTCTTGTATTTGCTACGCAAAGATTATATTTTAGGAAAACAATTCTTAAAAAATAATTACTGGCTCTTTAAGTAGTTTCTAAGCGTAAAGAGCTCTGAAACAACGTAATATCAACAACAACGCAAATAATTTAGCTGATAGTTTTCAGCACATCAATGCGTTAACAAAACACGAACTGAGCTCATTTTATCTAGCCTCTTTGCGACTTTCCCTTCTTCCATTCCTTTCCACGCTGGACTCCCAAATGGGAAAATTCTCTCGAGAAGCAAGTTAAAAGGGAACCAAAACCAACTTTTTTCTCCTTTTCCAGGCATAAGGGAAATGACTCGTCGTGACGAGTGACTAATATTCACGTGACTCTCGTCGAATGGTATCGGTTTTTGAAGAAATTACATCTCACAATCAGTGAGTGGGTGCGCAATTCGTTGATCCCCGTCTTTGATAATCATGTCTGCTTGCGTTCATGTAAGACGCCGTCGTATGGTAAACCACCTAATCCCCGTCTTTGAAAGTCTGCTTGCGTTCATGTAAGACGCTGGCCTATGGAAAACCACCTAATCCCCGTCTTTGATAGTCTGCTTGCGTTCATGTAAGACGACGGCCTATGGAAAACCACCTAATCCCCGTCTTTGATAGTCTGCTTGCGTTCATGTAAGACGCCGTCCTATGGAAAACCACCTAATCCCCGTCTTTGATAGTCTCGTTGATCCCCGTCTTTGATAGTCTGCTTGCGTTCATGTAAGACGCCGGCCTATCCCCGTCTTTAATAGTCTCGTTGATCCCCGTCTTTAATAGTCTCGTTGATCCCCGTCTTTGATAGTCTGCTTGTGTTCATGTAAGACGCTGTCCAATGGAAAACCACCTAATCCCTGTCTTTGATAGTCTCATTGATTCCCGTCTTTGATAGTCTGCTTGCGTTCATGTATGACGCCGTCCTATGGAAAACTACCTAATTCCCGTCTTTGATAGTCTCGTTGATCTTTGATAGTCTGCTTGCGTTCATGTAAGACGCCGTCCTATGGAAAACCACCGAATAAAAATAAACCCGGGACCTACTCAGAGATTAAAATTGGCCTTTGAAAGATTAAGGCGGCGGAAAAGAAATTGCATAAGATCAAATCGTCTGCGTTTTACAAGCAATTACCGATTCATCGACCTCATTAGAGCAAATTCGTGTAAACGAAATATACGTAATTGCAGAGATGACTGTATATAATATTTATTCAAAACCAGCGATGTAAAAATTACGATTTAGTGTAAGACGCATTACGAGAAAATTTGTAAGACGTTATAAATAAAAAGAAATTATATAATTGTTTCACTTTTTGGCATTCTAGTTTCAAAATCAGCATTATTCCGAATCAGCGCAAATCGAGGTGCAACTTCATTTGGTTTTCAAGCGATAATACCTCTGTCGAAGTATTCGGATGATCTTTTGTATTCCTATGATTTCAGTTTAGAAATGTTTAGTACATAGGTTATTAAAGAGAGAAGGAAACATCCAGAACAGTATTCAAATGCATCATGGAAGTAGAGAACCATTACGCATACACACACGCTCACGCATGCACAGACAGAGGAACTTCAAAAGTCCATTCATGTTGCTACGATACACATCCTCAAAACACTAGATAAATGAATTGGCTCAATGAGCATTAATTTTTCATGTAAATTAGATCTAATGGGCCCCAGTTTGTAGTACATTTACTTCGCATGAACGCACGGTGGAAGCAATTAATAAACTGCTTCATGACGGGCACGTTCTGAGGTTATTTTTATCTTTCTCTTTTAGGTAATATGCAAAGGTGGATACAAGTATTTGAGCAAATAATGAGATTCATTACACTGAAGGACAGTCTAAACACAGCAAATGGACAGAGTAGTGAAAGAAAACTGATCGTTTCCTTTCTTGCAAATGATTTCGTTGGTCATTTCAATAAATAATTCTCAGAAAATCTTTCAATAAAATATAAGTTCCTAATATTGCTAGTTATGGCTTGCGTGTATTTATAAGACATGAAAGCCACGAAAGTAAGTAAAGTGATGATAAATTAATGAATAATGAATTTAAGTGTCTGAACTGCGTTTTATAAAGTTAAATAGAAACGCTTTAATAACTCAAATGTGAATTTAGATGTTTCATTGCTTTTCTTTTTACTTCTGCATGCGGTCTTTTAAGGCACCAGAAATAGTTTTCAATTATTAAAACTCTCTTGTGTTGTTCATGTTTCTTATTATGTTTTTAAGAACTCAAGGTTAGGAGATCTCGAATTAAGTGCCAAGTTAGAGAATAGGATAAAACCAGAGACAAGAGGACGATTACAACATACATGCTAACCCTGAGAAATTAACTTATGCTCGTAAAGACGAGGTCTCAGGCGTATTCCAGACTCAACCACTCAGAGACTACTCCATTGCCACACAGAACGTTTTTGTACATATTTCCACAGGCTAGTTCAGAAGATCTAGGATTTTATACAGTGCTATCAAGTCTATTAACCACTTTGAGTGCTTCTGAATGTTCTTCCTTGAATATTTGTCGTGAATTAAGTCTTTCAGCTACAAACGACTGAGACTCATCAGCAAAAGTGATGAATTAAGTCTACAAGCGTAGGTAGAAATTCAAGCTAGTACTGGATTAAGATTCTACACACCTGAGGTTAGAAGAACTCAATCGACTTTAATTTAACGTTAGAGTAAGAGCTACAATTAGAAACTTGAGAAAAGGGCGAGAGATCTTGATATGCATCTATTCGTAGATATTGCGAAAAAACTATACATGTGTTCGAGTAAACCCATCAAAAACTCGTTTCACAAACGCCGATTTCATGGTGGACGTTTTTATTTTCAAACCTAACCGGAACCCATTTGGCAGACGTTTAACTTATACAGCAGTAGGTGGACACACTTATGTATTTTCTCCCGCACGCCAAAAACAATAACAAGAAAGATGACACAGAATTTTCGGGTGTAATAAGCACGTCTTTTGAATCCATTCTGACGCAAAGTAAATTTATCAAAGCTATTCAAAGTCAATGGAACCGGTATGGAAAACAATAGATCTGACGAAAGAAAGAAGATTTTAAATCGGGTTTTTAATCCCTCAGATATTGCTGTAAATGGAATCGTGAGCTTACGAACTCTTAGAAACAGAGATATCGACAAAAATAAGATGTGACTTTACGTCCGTTGGTGGGAAAACAATGTATTATTTTAGGAAGAAAGTAGTCTCAAAAGGTTTATCCATATAAGCGGTATCGGTCGAAGAAAAAAAAATTAGTCGAGTTTTCAGGAGCCCAGATTTTGCAACAAATACTTCAGAAGCAGAAATTAACACTTATGACCCCTGGTGGCTAAACCATTCTTTACCAAACATTAGAAATTATGTGAAAAATATTTTCCATCAGGTTTTGTATGCGATACAGGAAGAATTTTTCAAATCAGATCTTTAGGAGCAGAAATAACGCAGAAAACGCAATTTACCGTTGTGCCCCCTAGCGGAAAGTCTATGATTTACTTGAAAATTTTGAATTTATAGAAAAAAACATTTCGCATTGGAAACACTGTCCAACAATGAAGGAATTTTTCAAATCGTTCTCTTAGAAGTAGAGATATTGACAAAAATAAGATATACATCTACGTCCCCTGGAGTAGAAACCATGCATTTTTTCAAGAAGAAAATTTTCCTAAGAGGTTTGTCGACATGAGGAGTATAAAGTATCCGTCAACAAACGACTTTTCTTTTCAATCGAGATTTTAGAAGCTCATATTTTGCTGCAAATACAACCGAAGCGGAAATTAAGACTTACGCCACCTGGTGTCCAAACCATTTCTTAGAAAAATTAGAAAATATGTGCAAACGATTTCCCATCAGGAGCTGTATACGGTGCAGAAAGAATTTTTCAAGTCGGAGATTTAGAAGCAGAGATATAGGGGGAAACGCAATTTACCGCTACGCCCCCTAGCGGGAGGTCTATGAATTACTTGAAAATGTTCAAATTACATGATAAACATGTCACACGGAAAACACTATCCAACAAAGAAGGAATTTTTCAAATCAGACTCCTAGAAGTAGACATATTGACAAAAATAAGATGTACATCTACGCCCTCTGGCGGAGAAACTGTGTAATATTTTAAGAAGAAAATATTCCGAAAAGGTTTATCGAAGTGAGTGGCATCAGTCCACGAAAGAATTTTTTCAATCGATATTTTAGAAGCTCCGATTTTATGGCAAATACATCAGAAGCAAAAATTAACACTTACGCCCTCTGGTGGCCAAAGTATTATTTACCAAAATTTGGAATTATATGCAAAAGATTTTCCATCAGGAGATGTATCCGCTGAAGAAAAAATTTTTCAAATCGGAGTTTTAGAAGAAGAGTTTCGAGGAAAAGGTAATTTACTTTTACGCCCCTAGCGGAAAATCTATGCGTAATTTGAAAAAGAAACTATATCTAAAATACTCTTCGATATAAATGGAATCCAAAGATAAAAATGTTTTTTCAATAGGATGTTTAGAAGCAAATAAGTGGAATAAAACGTATTTTTGAATTCGACATCATCTGCATTTACGCCCTCTACCGGCGAAATTGTACATCGTAAAAAAAAACGAAATAAAAGATCATCATTTGCATATTTCAAGCTTCCGAATGCAAAAATAATTTTTCAAATCATACTAATGGTTGCAGAGATATCGTGGGTACAGACGGACGGACGGACAAACCGGTAACAGAAGCATGATCTTTTTTTACAAAAGACGTGCTGAAAAGAGGGCTGAACAAAGCTTGGAATCACTATGAGATAGCTTTCGTTGTCTTTATTTATTTGTATTAAGTATGCTATAAAATTAAATTTATTTTATTGATATGTATTTTCATATTAATCAATTTATCTTAAAATAAAATTTGAAGCCTAACATTTACCTTGAAGATTGTGGACTCATTGAATTACTTTTACTTGAATAGCTTAGCATGTAAACTTGATTCGTCCCTTTACAGGATGAGTCTCAGTCGTTTGTAGACGGAAGTCATAATTAGTCATACACAACACCTCAAGATCACGACCAAGATTCAAAAATAACATGTCTACTTACGAGTGTCCTTATCACTTTCCTTATTCGATAACGAAATAGGTCGCAAGACTATAATCAAATGGTCTGCAACACACAAGTTTTTTCACAACACGATAAACAGACTTCAATGATTGATGTTTCACAATATGCATGAATCTAGTCGTACATTCTCGATACAAAGCGCTGCTTCAGGATTAGGTTGCTCTCTGCTTGGCTCAACAATGGATATCATGAATAGTTCACGTGAATCCTTCTACTACATTGCTCGTGAATCACCTATCGAACAATGCGCACTGCGTTCTTATCTCAGACGTCTTTATCTACCTTGCTTGTCCTTTGTCCTGCTGTCAGGATTGCCAACTTCAAATTCATCGGGAGTAACTCTATGGCTTTAGGTGAGAAAATATTTAACGAGAATAAATCACTTAGAAACCAGGGAACTCAAAAAGAAGGTTTAATAAGACAACACGTCACAAAATTATTTATGGTTCAGTCCAAAATTATTTATGGTTCATGATCAGTCCTGCTTCTTGTTACAATAATGCAACAACTCAAACAAATTATGTTTTCTCCCGTATGTATGAATGATCGTTCTCACAGACGAAATTTTTTACACAGGAAAATATTTTTAGATCAGACCCTGAGAAGTGGGGAGGTCAGTAGCATATATATTTTCAGCCTCTAAAATCAAGATTATGCATAAGAAAATGACCATACGATATGGCGTATCGTTCTTACTTCTGAAGCTGTCCAACGCCACCCAGGTCGCACGTTGTTCTCAGCGCTGGCTTATGACCATTAGTCCGAGAAGTGCCCGGGTTCGAATCCCGGTGAGGCATGGATGTTGTGTTTGTTTTACAGCACTGGCTCTCTCCCTTTCCTGGAACTAGTAGCCCTAAATTAGGGATTGAACCCATTGAGGTGCTCACGGCGGTCCTTAAACCTTCAATAAAAAAAGTGTCCAAGGGAAAAGTGTTTTCCATATTGGCCCATTACGGTGCAGATACGGACATATGCTAATTGAGAAAGCTCATACTGTAAGTAAGTGCGTTTTTCCAGAGACGTGCTAAGGAGTTCTTAAAAAATTGAATTAACCTTTAAAGAAAATGGGGAAAAAATGAAATAATGGTTGAGTTTCAAAAGAAAAGTCTTTTAAAACAGTCTAAAGAAAATAGCCCATGAGAAAGTGCAATGAAAGACGATTAAATTCATTTATGCATGTCAATTCGATATTTTCAGTTCATATTTTTGGGTGTTTCCAATAAAAAGGGTTTTCCTATGCGGCAATACTCAGTTATACAGTGTTTTGCCTATGTATAAAGGAATTACATGCTCTTGACGTGTTACAATGCAATGGGATTATGTTTAGGTGAATTATTTTTCGAACGCACTTCTCTCACAAAAGAAATCTAACTTTGCAACAGATTTCTTTATTTCAGCTTCTCTAGTGTATAGTTCTGGCCAAAAGTCCTGTACCAGTAGACCGAAAGTCAATTTTTGATGTTTGAAGTATATTTATACATGCTAATGGTAAAATCAGGAATACATATTATACATCATTTTAAAGAAATTTTATGCTGAATTCAAATATTTTTTACAGAATATATATAAAAGGATGTAGAATCGTCTGCCGACTTTAAACGGGCAGCAGGTGGCCTAGTGGGCAACGTTCGTGAGTGCCACGGAAAGGGCCTCAGGTTCGATCCCAGGCAGGTACGAACGCTCGATTCACTAAATATCCGCCGTGCATCGGATGGGCACGTTAAGCCGTCGGACCCCGGGTACTGGCCCCCGGTAATAAATAAGGGCGTCTTCCTCCCCCTTTCCATTTCGCTTCCGTGTCACTTTCCTATCGGGCGCTCTAGCCCAAAATCTCCTAGTTTCCTATTTCTAAGGGTTGTTTAAGACCTGGGGTAAGACACTGCCTTCCTAAAATCCTCTACATATGATCATGATCAACATGCCGACTTAGAACGGGCCGTGGGTGGCCTAGTGGTCAACGTTTGTAACTGCCACGGAGAGAACTTTTGGGTTCGATCCCAGGCAGGTACGAACGCTCGCTCGAACCACTAAATGTGCGTCGGATGGGAACGTTAAGCCGTTGGACCCCGGGCACCAGCCCCCTGGTAATAAATAAAGGCGTCTTCCTCTCCTTTCTACCTCGCTTCCGTGTCACTTTCCTATCGGGCACTCTAGCCCAAATCTCCTAGTTTCCTATTTCCAAAGGTTGTTTAAGATTTGGGATCAGACAGTACCTTTCTAAAATCCTCTACATATGATCTGATCTTATCTGCTGACTTAGAACGCAGCTGCCTGTAGTCAGTTGACGGAATTTTATGCGTAATTTCTGGTGATATTTGGATTTCGGAGTGTCAAAGACCCGAAAATTGGTCCTGCCTCTTCAAACCAGGGCAAAAAGTATTACTTTGCATGAACTTGGATTTTGTAATCGTAAAATTGCTGTTAAATGTGGCTGTGATCATTCCACTGTCTTGCGCACCATTAAACGAGTTTGCAGAAACTGGATGTGTGGTAACAGAAAAAGAACAGGTCGACCAACGCTATGTACTGTACGTGATCATCGCATGTTGATTCGTCGTTCCTTAAAATCAAGGTTTGAAACAGCCACTGATTTAAGAAATGAGTGGGAGAATGAAGTAGACAGTATTGCATCTGCACGTACAGTTCGTCGTAGACTGCAAGAAAATGGACTGATTGCACGAAAAGCTGCACGAAAACTTTTCCTTACTGAACAACAACCGCTCAAAAAATTGCTTGGGCCAAAGAACACAAGCATTGAACTGCTGATGAATGGAAAAATGTTATTTTCAGTGATGAAACAACTGTTACTATTTCCGTTAATAATGGAAATAATTATGTACGTCGTCGGGCTGGTGAAAGATATAAGGCATGCTGCACCCAGCCAACAATCAAGCACCCACATGCGGTGATGTTACGGTCCTGTATTTCAGCCAGTAGTGTTGGCGTCTCCGCATTGTTAATGACACATTGAATGAATCGAAATCTGTGGATATTTTGGAGTCTAAACTGCTACCATCTGCACAAGACATGGATTTGCGGAATTTTATTTTTTGGAAGATAACGCGCCATGTCATCGGTCAAAGTTAGTTGCGAGTGGTTTAAACGAAAAGTTAAAAAAAAATTGAGTGGCCGGCACAGTTACCGGATCTTAATCTCATAGAGAATCTGTGGGTGAGATTGAAGCAAAAGATCCGTCAACAAGGACCCACATCTAAAACAGCATTAATTGAGTCTGTAAGGGTCGTATGGTACCGTGTTATTACCAATGGACAACTAGAAGACGTTCATTAGTTCCATGCCAAGAAGGTGCACTTTGTTACAAAGAAACCGTGACTATCCAATTAAATATTAAAGCGTATTTTGCTTGTTAGAAAGTTATTTCAAGTGTACTGCAAGTTTCAATAATGTACTGTGCAATAAGTTTTCGTTAAATGCATTGTGCATTAATTTCACAAATTCCACTATTTTTTGCTACTTATAACTAGACGCTGTACTTCTGCTTGTAACTTCACTTATATTACTGGTAATAACATTTTGTAAACATATTTTAATTCAGTATAAAATTTTCTATAAAACTATATAATAACATGTATTTCTAACTTTACCATTACGTTGTATAGGTATACTTCAAATATCAAACATTGACTTTCCGTCTACTGGTACAGGACGTTTGGCCACGATTGTACACTGACAGAAAAAAATCCCAAAACCACGAAAAAATAGTTGTAGAGGAATCAAATGGTGGCAATATATTTGTATAGGTAACATATTTAATCGATTAAGGTTTCAAGATCACAGCTTAATGTAAGCGCGAGAAGAGCCATTTTAAATGTGAAATGCTGGTACATTAATAACCGGTGTAACCGCCAGAATGTTGAATGCAAGCACGCAAACGTTCATGCATTGTGTCGTACAGGTGCTGGATGTCAGTTTGTTAGATGGAGTTCCATGCCTGTTGCACTTGGTCGGTCAATACAGGGACGGTTAATGGTGATTGGGGGTGACGCTGGAGTGTCATCCAATAATGTCCCATACGGGCTCGATTGGAGAAAGATCTGGTGATCTAGCAGGCCACGGCAACATGTCTACAATCTGTAGAGCATGTTGGGTTACAACAGCGGTATGCGGGCGAGCGTTATCCTGTTGGAAAACACCCCCTGGAATGCTGTTCATGAATGGCAGCACAACAGGTTGAATCACCAGACCGACGTACAACTGTGCCGTCAGGGTGCGTGGGATAACCACGAGAGTGCTCCTGCTGTCATAGGAAATTACTCCCCAGACCATAACTCCAGGTGTAGGTCCAGTGTGTCTCGGCCGCAGACAGGTTGGTTGCAGGCGCTAACCTGGCCGCCTTCTAACCAACACACGGCTATCACTGGCACACAGGCAGAACCGGTTTTCATCAGAAAACACAACAGATCTCCGATGCGTCCTCCAATGAGCTCTAGCTTGACACCAATGGCGTCGTAAACGGCAGTGGTTTGGAGTAAGTGGAATGCACAGTACAGGGCGTCTGGCTCGGAGCTGTCCTTCAAGTAACCGATTTGTAACAGTTCGTTGTGTCCCTGTGGTGGCAACTGCAGCTCGAATTGCTGCCGCAGACGCAGTACGATGCGCCACGGCAATACGCCGTACACGGCGGTCTTCCCTCTCAGTAGTGCCACGTGGCCAGCCGGAACCCGGTCTTCTTGAGGCAGTACCCTCCCTTGACCACCGCTGCCAACAATCATTCACAGTGGCTACATTCCTGCCAAGTCATTCTGTAATATTGCGGAAAGAAAATCCACCTTCTTGTAGCCCTATTACACGACCTCGTTCAAACTCCGTGAGCTGTTGATAATGGCTTCTTCGTCTTCTTAAAGTCATTCTTGACTAACATCAACACACTACGTCAAATCTCAACGATAACTAACGCTCACGAACATTACAACGCGTATTTACAGCAAACCTGCTTTGCATGTTCCGAGGGGTGCTACTAGCGCCACACGTATGCGCCGAGCGCGAAATTTGCATAGACGTCATCTTACAGATGTACTCTCACCGCCTACCAACTGTCGTTTATCTAACACAACCCCTTTTTGGTGTTGGGATTTTTTCCGTCAGTGTATTTGTTCCCACGTGGTTGCCAATCTTACCTTTCAACATCTCTTCCTGTCTCTCCTTCAGTTTCTGTTCTTTCTTCCTCAAAAAGCAACTCTTTCTCTTTGTTCAGAATATTTAACTTAACCCACTACCAGATATGATCATCTTATCGTCTACTACTCCGATTCCGAATAACGGTTTTGTGCGCGTAAGCTATTTACTTCTATTGTAGGATTATTCAGGTTGATGCGATGCTTATGTGTATCATGGAAAGAGATATTTGTCAAGAATTTCGCAAGAAATGCACTTTCTTCTCCTTAACCTCGGCTTGTGCGTTGAAAAAATTGGGTTTGCGTCTCAAAGCTCAGGGATTGTTTGTCAAAAGTGCCATGGCATATTTTTGGGGCCCCAGGCGACAGTAAAAACGAACGAATCTCTACTACAGGGTCAACGGGATACGTGTGGGAAAAGAAACTTGACCGCACGCGGCTTCGAATACGAATGGGGGAACGAGAGGAACGTGCCCGGATAAACATAGTTGTAGATTCCGGGGAAGAAGGCAGCAGCAGGCAGTGGTTATCCCTACGAATATTGCTCAGAGCACCCAAATAATGCTTTACATATTTCACTCGGCAAAGTTTCCTTCTCTGACATAAAGAAACATAAGGAAAGCACAAGAGCGGAAGGGGAAAAGACTAAATAAATCAACTTAGATCTTTCCTACGTTTCCTTTACGAGTTGTTATGCCTCACATTTTCTTAAGCCGAAAAGAAAGAGAAACGGTACTATCTCTCAGCGTTTTTTCGATCTAAATTTGGAAGACGGACATGCCTCGCACCCGTTCGCTTTCTAAACAGAAAGAGTTTAACAGGTATCTTTAAAACAAGGAAAATAACTGGGTTCAGTGGAGTTTTTGCTTTTTTTTTTTACTTTGCTCTTTTTCCTTTACCTTTTTATTTTCGTGGACCCAGATCATTTTCATATGATATTATATTGCATTGAATTTCTCATAAAACAATTTAGTTCTTACTGATCGTTTATAGATGTGAACTTCTAATACACAATTTTCAATTTCCACATTTAATTTAATAATTTATTTGCAATAGAACTTTACCTAACATTACAATCTCCTAACATTTGAATTTTCAGTGCTATCCATTCTATTCCAGATAGCTTTTACGCTTTTCAGCTTTCCGTTTGCAGAAATGTTCTTATCATTTCTTTTAGGAAAAGTCTTATATCATTCTCAAGAACACAATTTCTAGTTTTTGCAGAATTTAAATCCAACGCAGCAGGAAAATTATAATTACGTTGCTACGCGTAGTTGCCGACAACAAATTGCGACGGCTAGGGCTAGTTTGAAAAAAATGCTTCATTCTTTGAAACAGCTATTTCACGTAAGGATATTTTTATATAAACACATTCATGTCTTTGTTACAAATACTTTTGCTTCCTACCTTCTGTAAGTAATTTGGAGAGAAGCACATTTCTTTTTTACACTTCAAAATACTACTGTAACATTTTGTGGGAAAATCATTTTGAGCGAGCTAGATTTGCTGTACAGTCTTATTGTTTAGTTTTCTGCAAAGTTCATTATGAGTACAGCAAATCTTTTCTTTCATTGACATTTTTTTTTTTTTGCTCCAGTTATATCGAGTTTGGATTATTTTACGTATTCATCGCCTTTTCACTTAAAGATGCTTTGTTAATTTCTTTTCCGTGCGAGAATAATTTTGAGAAAGGATGTTTCTTGCTTTCAAAAAGGTTAGCGTTTCCTGCTCTTTGAAAGTAATCTCGAAGGCAGCACATCTTTTTTCAAAGAAAAATGTGCAAATTTTTCCTTTATAATTAAAAGAGGAAAGAAATATATAACAAATAGAAGAGTTCAAGTTTTTTTACACATATATATTACTGTACTTCTTCTCTGTAAAGAGCTTGACAGAAAGCAATTTTTTTTTCTCATGACAATGTTACTGCTCTATCCTTTCTGAAAATTATTTCAAGAAAAGCAACTTTCATATTCCACAGTAAATTATATTATTTTCGTTTCGGTAAAAAGTACAAAGAGAACAGCATTTTTCTGTTTACAAGCAAACGTTTTTATCTTCTCAGTAAAAATAATGTTGACGAAGCCGTACTTTTACAAAGAGAACAAAGAATAATATCCGACTAAAATCTAAGCAACATATGATGGCAAATTGCAAGTATTTTAAAGAATGTTCTTTATATCTTAAAAATGATAACGTCTGAACACATAGCAAAAATGTCTACACAGATTATTGGTGTTGAGTACTAAGTCTGAATGCCCAGAATAAACTATGGCTGGTCTAATGGCAAATTTTAATATTCACCGTAAATTTTAGTATGAACATTATTTTCATATTTAATGTGACCACTTGGAAATACATGATGAAGAACTAAGGACAAAGGAGTCTTTGAGTAGTTTTTTTTTTTCAGTTTCCGAAGCTTAACTTTTCCATTCCTTTGTTAGGAGCAAGAGGACACTAATTCTGTGTGTGAAACAAGAAGTGTTCATCTAACATTTTACTCTCGGCACACGAGGGATTTAAAAGCTCTTTGTGGTTCGGATTGGAATGAGCCGTTAGTGTTAATGGCGTTATAGCACATTTGTTTAACTTCAGGTCCGCACCAGTCCGTCTGCCAAAAGGTGACACTCCTATTGTGCTATATACTATTGCGGGTTGTAAATGTAGTTGTATTTCGTAAGCTGTTTTGTGTCCGGTGTCAATGTAAAAGCGAAGTTCTTTGGGGATTAAATCTTAAAAACGCTGCGGGAAGCCATTGTTGCCGAGTGCTGCGACTTTTAGTACTGCGAAAAATGGTAATGTCAGCACGCATAGAAAAATGTCTTCACAGATTATTGTTGTTGAGTACTAAGTCTGAATGTCCAGTATAAACTATAGCTGGTGTAATGGTGAATTTTAATGTTCACCGTAATGTTTAATATGAACATTCTTTTCATATTTAATATGACCACATGGAAGTACGTGATAAAGAATAAAGGACAAAGGAAAGACTTCGAGCAGGGGTTTTTTTCAGTTTCCGAAGCCGAACTTTTCCTTTCCTTTGTTAGGAGCAAGAGGTCTGTGTGTGAAACAAGAACTGTGAATCAAATATTTTCCTCTCAGCACACGACGGATTTAAAAGCTCTTTACGGCTCGGATTGGAATGAGCCATTAGTGTTAATGGCGTTATAGCACATTTGTTTAATTTCAGGTCAGCGCCAGTCCGTCTATCAAAATGTGACACTTCTATTGTGGTATATACTTTTGCGGGTTATAAATGTAGTTGTATTTCTTAAGCTGTCTTGTGTCCGGTGTCCCTGTGGAGGCGAAGTTCTTTGGGGATTAAATCTTAAAAGGGCTGCGGGAAGTCATTGTGGGAAGGTGGGAGTTGTAACAGGCTCTCTCTTGTTCGGGGCAAAGAGGACTAGACGTGCCTAAGGCGTATACCAGGGATTATTTGTATTTCAGCCTGGGGCTTCGAAGGAGGATTTTCACATGACCAAGAAGGAAAAAGGCACTTCGAGTTTGGCAGAGCGTGTGCTAAGTCGCTTTGGAGATCTATCTCTCTAGTAGAGAACTCCGGAGAGCTTTTTCGTTGAGGAACGGAGGTCGAAGATTACGTCTAGCGGTACAAGCTGGAAGGGTTTCTGCAGTGGCGTCGGGATTCTGTACCGTTTAGTGGTCCGAATCTTGCTGGTATAATTCCTTCATCGGGGGAGCGTAAAGCAGAACGTGCTGGACTACGATAAGTACAGAACGCGTAACTTAGGTAGATGTTGGGGCTCTCCAAAGAACGGAATTCCCGACGCGGGAAACTGGACACGGACAGCACTGACATTCTTGAAACGCATACTAAACGTTTTGTTTTAAGATTTGTGGTATATGATATCGATAAATCCTTCACTTTCCCTCTCTCGATTAGCAGATCAGTACTAGTAAAGCTGAGGGAGCATAGTGTCTGTTAAGCAGTATAGGCTGTATTAATTATACGAACCTTGATATACAGGGCGATTGTACACTCTTTCAACAAAACAAGAGGGGTGATAGTGCACATCAAGATGAACAATATTTGCAATGGAACCTAGGGCCGCATTCCCCTCCTAGTGCCAGAAGCGATTAAAGTTACATATACACGTTGTACCATCAACAGTGAAAACAAAAAGACATACCTAAATTATGAGTTGCACAATTCCAAACGCATCACAGAAAGACTCAAAGCAGCTGCTTAAAATGGCGTACAAGGGCATCGTCACAGCTCACACCGTCGAATGACGGGTGTCGCACCCTCTTGTAGACTCCCGGTGTGGTGTTGATCTTGTCCACAGCAACAGCGACTCGCGCGACGAGATCTTCCATGGAGTCCACAGGTGTCTTGTACACCAATGTTTTCATGTGCTCCTATTAGAAGTCCAGTGGATTAAGGTATATGTCGCATTTAGAAAGTATCGGCGCTCGGTGGCAAAGTGTGCTGGAGCCCCATCATGCACAAACCACATGTCCTTCCGTGTCGTGAGCGGAACATCCTGCAACAGATCGGGAAGCACTTACTCCAGGAACACACGGTACGCTGCGTCGTTCACACGGATACGTCAATTCTCATCTGATGTTCGCATGGTAATATCGCTGAACGGGTTCGGCTGGGTTTTTAATTGTCTGCTTCTCATCGTCTACGCACGTGCTCAGCGCACCTGATTTGCATCTAGTGCTTCTCGTGCACTGGTTGGAACTCCGTGTGCCTGCTGGACGTCTTTCGAACGTGCTCTTTTCTCACACTAGGAGTGGAATACGGCTCTAGATTCCATTGAAAATATTGCTTGTCTTGATGCGTACTAACACCCCTCTTGTTTCATTGAAGGAGTTTACAATCACCCTGTATTCCTTATTAGGTAGGTACTCCCGCAATTTGAATAGAGAGTCTTGCAGGTAGATGATTGCATAGGATAAACGGAGCACTGACGCTCATTATAGTGTTAAGACAGGATTACCTGTGTACGATAAAAAGGAGAAAGAAAACCCTGCATTTATTTTGTTTACTAAAAAAAATATGCATTTAAGTTACGGAATAGGTATGCAGTAAAGCATCAAGAAGCATGCAGAACGGAATAGAAACATCCAGAACGGAATAGAAACATCCAGAACGGAAAGAAACATTCAGAAGGAAAATTTTCTTGTAATTGCGAAAGTATTTGTCAATACATAAGAAGAAATATTATACCGAATTACCCCCTATATAGGCAAGGGTTTGAATATTTTCCGATAGAAAACTAATTTTTGCGAGTAGATTTTTAAAGAAAGCAAAAAAAAAAAAAAAAAAAAAAAAAAAAAAAATCAGCGAAAGAAAGAATGCTTTTGAAAAATTAAGCATTATTTGAAAAACACCATGTGAGCATTTGTAGTGAATGGAACCAATTTTATACTAACGAAAAAAATAAATTGAAAAAACAAAAAACTATATATGTGCAAAAATGTTCCTCGTAGCGGAAGATTTCCGCGGAAAAAATAATTTTTCAAATCGTACGATTAGAAGAAGTAAGCAAGAAAACGTAATATTATTACTTTAGGTTCCCAGTCAGAAAGCTGTGTGCAATTTGAAAACGAAAGTGGGAAACATATTCATAATGAAGAGTATCGTACTAATAAATCATTTTTCAAAGGGATTTTAAGAATCGGTAAAACGCTTTCGCAATTACAATTGCATACTAAAGCCCCTTGTGGCACAATTATTATTTACGACAAAGAGGCAAATATGCAAAAAATATTATTTATTGAAAAAGCTATAACAATATTTTTTTCAAATGCGAATTTTAGATGCAGAGATAGAAAAAACTAAACAAGAAAGATATTTTCTATATGTCGCCTCCTAATGAGAAAACTATATGCTATATAAAAATTACGATGTTTCACATCATTTCAGAAAGAAATGGCAGAAAATAGAAAACTTAGTTTTCAGCAGCATTTTTAGAAGCCTAGATACTGTTCAAATAAATCTGCAGACTCCATCTAGCTTATCTGTTGTTCACCATGCAAGAACCGAAACTTTGTGCAAAATATTCCATAAAATGAATGGCATTGGATGTTAAGATTTTTTCAAATCGATCTTGCAAAAGTAGTGATCGAGAAAATTATATTTTACCTTTGCACCCCGTAATCGCTAAATTTCGCATTTATATTTGCAGGAAATACCCACAAAATGTTCTTGTAGCAGTTTATGACTGAAAAGGAAGGTTTCCAACTGGATTTTTAGACACTCAGATACGGCTACAAATACGTAGGAAACCCTTCAATGGAGAAATTGAGGGCTAAGAAAAATTAGAAATCGTTTGCAAATATTGTTTTTCAGAAGCATGGTATGAAAAAAGAAAAAAATTAGGTCCGTGTGCTAGAAAAAGAGATATTGGGTCAAACAGGGTGTGCATGTATGCAAACTGCCGGAAAAACTGTCTTTTTTTACACTTTTGTGAGTCAAAAGTATCCCAAAAAGTTTACTGTCGTAAGTCCGCAAAATATTTGTTTTCAATGGAGCATTTAAATCGCTGATACTGCTGTAATTATAGCAAAAACATAAGTGTGCATTTTCGTCCACCTAGTGGAAAAGATAGTCGGTATAAAAAACAAGGCATTATACTTAAACATTAACCAATTTCATTTCTATTAAACACGAAAAAGAATGTTTTAAATCAGACTATTGCATGCAAAGGTTTTTGAAAATCTATGCCTTCTCCATAAAACTGTGTCCTTTAAATCAGAAATTGAACAAAAATCGTATTCAGTGCAAAAGATATCGTAAGAGAAAGGAATTGCTTCAATCTGGTTTTTAGAAGCAATTATATGGGGAAAAGTTATCTTTTTAATTCGATATTATGACAATTTACGCCCTCTAGCAGAGACATTATGCGCAGAATAACACCAAAATGAAAAGATCATGGTTCTAGAATTACAGGCTTTCCAATAGTTAAAGAATTTTTAAAATCGGTCTGATAGGTGTAGAGATATGCTGTCCGTAGACGGACAAGCGTAGTGATAAAGTGAACATGTCTCTTTTTTTCATTTCATAAGACATGAAAAAAATATTTCAAAGCAGATTTCAATGAAATACATAAAAAATCAGTGAAAAAGACATGCACTGGCGTTCCCTGAGGAAAAAGAGCGCAAACTTTAAAATATGCAATGTGCGCAGTGGTCTTGAAGAAACAATGGACCGGAGATCTGCAATCGCCCAAATATCCACAAATAGAAATAGCTGCTTGCGTCCACTAGGGACAGAAATGTTTTTTACAAAAAATCATGAATCGTGCACATAACCCAACAAAAACAGTCTTGCTAGGCTTGTTGGCAGCCAGCACTGCCAGCAATGGCCCAGCACTATGTTGCCGCTGCCGAATTGTCAATACAATGTCCGGGCGGCCAGAAGTTGGGCAACAGTTGCCACCCCTATCAGTTGTCATAAGCCACAACAGGGCCACCAGTTATCCATCACAGGCAGCATCTGCCACAAGTGGTCCTTCAGCGGCCCTGCAAGCACGTGCCATAAAGGATGGCTAGCCTCTTGTGGTCCGCTAGTTTCCCGGCAGTGGTAGACGGCAACCACGTTACGTAACTGATGGCTTGCCAAAAAAAAAAAAAAAACGTAAACAAAGGATAACTGCAGTTTCCCAGAGCTACAACTGTTTTTTTTTTCTCTCACCTTTCGAAATTTCTGAATTATAGCACTGCGCTGGGGAAATTTTCTCAACAGGTCCGGAAAATCGCCCGTTTGGATCCAGTTGGAAACGAACAAGGATTGTCTGTGTGGGAAGCGAGTGCTGTACTAACTGGACTGATTTGGGAAGCGCGATCATGGCTTGAAGCTGACCCTCTTTTCTGCGGAATGCGCAACGAATGGTTCTTTATTTAATTTTACAATATTGCTAGGTATTTTAAATAAATGTCAATTTCATTAAATTCATAAATTTATGTTTTCAACGTACGATTTTTTTTACCTTAATGAAACTTCACTTTTTCAACGAGTGTACCAACTTAAAGACGCTTTCCAAAGTTTAGAGCTTGAAAGGCGATTCTTGAGTTAATATATTTACAAGTTCATATCGCTTTCTGTTACATCTTTAACATTGTATCTTTCCTTTCCGCTGTTCGAAGCTACATTTGTTTTAACGAAAAAAGATATTTTATTTTACTTCTCGTTATTTTTAGAAGGGAATTCCTCCAGTCTTGTGTATTCAACTCATAGATTATATCCAAATAGTGTTTTTTTTATCAAATAATTGATAAATTTTGTACGCGTATAATTCTTTTTTTTCAACATAACGCTTTTTTAATGCAGTTTAGTGAATGTTAAAACGAAAGATAACACAGAAATTATTTCTTGTTATTCATGGGAATGGAGTGGGTGTATTTTATGGCTGTAATATAGTGTTTCATGGCTTAATCTGATGTCTTCGTCGACGTGGCATTTCATTAGGGAATTAATTCGCCTCTCTACATTTTTTTTTCTTAACATTCATTAAAATCCCACGATAGCGATAGCGTCGTCTTCAAATAACAGGCACCACGAGAGGCACATCGCGCGTTGCTTCTGCGCATGCGCAGTTCCTTTGCTTCCACCTGGTGTTGGCGATTCATCGGTTGCCAGCTACGGGTCACTAGTGGCACTTGCTTGGAGGCCCGCAATTCACGGCGATGCTGCAGGACCATCAATGGCTGCCAACTGATGGCGCTGCTGCCAACTGATGGCGCTGCTACCAACGGACTGCTACCGGGCCGTGAACGGCAGATTTCAGCCAGTAGTGACCTATCACTTCCAGCTGGTGGCAAGCAGTTTCCCAGCACTTGTGTTTTTGCTGGGAACGTTTTCCGAAGATATCTCAAGCAAAACGAGTTTTTCAAATCGAATAATTAGAAGGGTGATATAACTTTACGTCCTCCAGCGAAAAATCTGTTCGTCGTTTGAAGACGCTAATGGAAACAAAATATTCTTCATAATAAAGGTACCCTATTAAGAAAGGATTATTTCAAGGGATGCTTAGAATCGGAGGAACTCTTTGAAATAAAAATATATGCTGATCACCCTGGTGGCAAAATTGTGGTGAATAATGGAAAAGTAGAAATCATCCGTAAATATTCTTCATAACAGAAATAGTGTGAAGGATACAGAATTTTTCAAATACAGCTTCTGGAAGTTTCGAAAGAAAGAAAATCAGTTTTTACATTTAGACAACCTTGCCAGAAAACTGTGCACTATTTAAATCGGAAAATATTCCCATGCTGTTTTAAATCGGAAAATATTCCCATGCTGTTTTAAATCGGAAAATATTCCCATGCTGTTTTAAATCGGAAAATATTCCCATGCTGTTTTAAATCGGAAAATATTCCCATGCTGTTTTAAATCGGTAAATATTCCCATGCTGTTTTAAATCGGAAAATATTCCCTGCAGGAACAAAAATGCTAGAAAGGAGCTGAAAAGAAATACACCTAAGTAGCAAATTATTGGTAACGGTTACCTCATATAGTGTTGGGTCGCCCTTGACCTTCAGATCTGCCTCGATTCAATGTGATATGGATTCAAAGAGGTAGTGATATCCTTTTACAGTTGTGTTCATCCAAGCGGATGTCATACCGTCTGTCAAACGTCTGTCAATTGACGAATGTTAGCTGGAGTATAATTTCTCTTCCGAATGGCTCTCTCAACTCATCTCACACGTGTTCACTTGGGTTAATTTCAGGGTACTATGTAATCAATATAAGCACCTTGTTGTCACTGTCATCATATGGAAACCACTGTTTTTCGATCCGAGCATGGTAATTATACAGGGTTATTGCAAACTTCTTCAACAAAACAAGAAGGGTGATAGTACACATGTGACGTACCTGCCAGCAGGACGCACACGACATAAAGGCAGATAGGAATCAGAATAATCGTCTGCGTAGCTCAGTTGGTAGAGCGACTTGTTCCGGAATAAGCGGCCTCGGGTTCGAATCCCGGCGTAGACCAAAAATGACGGAGAAATTTACTTCGTTATACACATCAAGACGAACAATATTTTCAATGGAATCTAGGGCCGCATTCCACTCCTAGTGCCAGAAAAGAGCATGATCGAAAAACGTCTAGCAGGCACACGGAGTTTCAACCAGTGCATGAGAAGCACAAGATGCAAATTAGGTGCGTTTAACACGTGCGTAGACGATGAGGAGCAAACATTTAAAAACGCAGACGAACCCGTTTAGCGATGTTACCGTGCGAATTTCACATGAGAATGGACGTATACGTCTGACCGGCACAGCGTACCGTATGTTCCTGGAGCAAGTACTTCCCTCTCTATTGTAGGGTGTTTCCACTCACCATATGGAGGGACATTTTGTTTATGCATGATGGGGCCTCTGCGCACTTTGCCACTGAAGTCCGATACTTCCTAAGTGCAACATATCCCGTGCGGTGGATTGGACGCGGTGGACCTGCGGCTTGGCCTCCATGATCCCCGGAACTTAATCCACTAGACTTCTACTTCTGGGGGCGCATGAAAACATTGGTGTACTAGACACCTGTGGACTCTCTGGAAGATATCGTCGCGCGAATCGCTGTTGCTTCCGCCAAGATCAACACCACACCGGGAGTCTACGAGAGGGTGCGACACCCCTTCATTCGCCGGTGTGGGCTGTGCAACGACGCCCTTGAACGTCAGTTCGATAAGCTCCTTTGAGTGTTTCTGTGATGCGATTGGAATTGTGCAACTCATAAATTATGTATGTTTCCTTGTTTTCACTGTTAAAGGCTCAACGTGGATATGTAACTTTACTCTTTTCTGGCACTAGGAGTGGAATGCGGCCCTAGGTTCTATTACAAATATTGTTCGTATTGATGTGTACTATCACCCCTCTTGTTTTGTTGAAGGAGTTTACAATCACCCTGTATCATCCTTCTCTGGAAGTAGCCCTCTCCATTAGGAAACACAATGCAGATGTACAGGTGTGCCTGGTCCACTGCGATGATAAGACACCTCGTCATCGAAATGCTGTTCCACTTGTATTGAGAGACACAATTCAGTAAATGAAAACAGACCGTAGACCATTTCCGCCCTCCACCAACCAGCTTGTACAGTTAACGTTCAGCAGTTGGATTCCATTGATTTATGATGTCGACGCCATACTAGTCGTTGTCAACAGGCATTGGAGTGCATTGACTAATAACATGATTCAAGGGACCAGACGACCTTTTTCCAGTGATCAAAGGTCGAGTTTTGGTGCTTTTGTGCTCAATTCAAACGAAAGTGTTGGTTTAAAGCTAAGACGACTGGAGTATTACACGAACTGGAGTTTGCCTTTTTAGTATATTCACGCTAATATGCGGTTGGCTCTGCATGTTAAAATTCTTCTCTCGATACAGCTATTGTACTGCACAGTGATTTAACGTAAAGGAGCTTTTCTGTTTCCTTGTACAATCCTCTCCAGCCGCGGTTACTATCGAACAGCGATTGTTCCTTATGTACCACTCATCGTACATCCCTGTATCACGGATGTAAGATGAGGTTTTACGTTTCTAAGATGCTTACAACCCCCCTAGATCCAACCGTCTTGCCTCTCTCAAAGTCGTCACGAATCATTCATATATTGCCGCGATTTACGCTTCCTATACGTCTCAATATTTTACAGTGGACTGTTTATAAAGCTGCCTCAACGTCATAGTTGCGTGCGTAATTGAGAATGGCACATGCTTGATTGCAACTAGGAGTTCCTGATAATGTGCTATTTCAGAGTACATTCAGTAAAAACAACGCATAATAGTTTTTAATCATCGAAAATAGGACATGAAGTCGAAACCTCTTGAAAATGAATATGCCGGTCTAAGTGCTGGCTTCTGACCATTCGTTCGAGATTGGCCAGTGTTCGGATCCCTGGAGGTATGGATGTTGTGTTTGTGTTACGGCACTGACTCTCTCCCTTCCGTGAAACCTATCATAAATTATTTATGGGCAGTCACTGTCCCTTAATAGTGGTCCTAAATTAGGGACGGGCGACGGCTTATAGCCAATCGAGTTGATCACGGCGACCGCTACACCTCGAAACAAAAAAAATGAAAGGAAGAAAGTGCATCTAGTAAGATTTTTCAAACTTAACTACATGGAAAACAGCCTCCTGATAATTGTGAGCAAATCTGGTCCACGTCTCGTTTGCCTGTGTTCTAGTTTCAGAGAGATATGCATTATGTAACTATCTCATGGTATCGGTTTGGGTCATATCTTGGAGTTTGTGGAAAGTAATTGTTTTTAAATTTGATACGCATTTTTAATTTCCTGCCATCATGAAGACAGTGGATTCTCCAGTCTAAAAATGACACTTGTTTTCCTGATGTGTTTTCTAGAGATCATCATCATCATCATCATTGTCAACCATTATCAATCCACTGCTGGACGAAGGTTTCCCCAAGTTTCCTCCCCAACGGTCTGTCTTGTGCCAGTCTCCTCCATGTCACTCCCGCATACTTTCGAATTTCATCCACCCATCTTCCATGTGGTCTTCTTCTGGGTCTTTTCCTGTCCCTTGGAATCCAATCTAAAATTTCGGCTGTCCATCGATGGTCTGTCCTTCTGGCAGTATGTCCAGCCCATTGTCATTTCAGGAATTTAACTCTGATCATGATGTCTTCCACTCTTGTCATTTATCAGATCCACGAGTTCCTCTTCTTATCTATCCTGGTTACACCAAGCAAGCACCTCTCCATGTTTCTTTGGGCTGTCTGAAGCCTTTGTATGTCTCTTTTAGTTAAGGTCCACGTCTCTGCACCATACGTAAGCACAGGAAGGATGCATTGATCAAACACTTTTCTTTTAAGACATAATGGCATATTGCTCTTGAAAATTGTGCTGTTTCTTCCAAAAGCTCTCCAGGCAAGTTTTGTACGCCGATTAATTTCTTCATCAATGTGACCCTCACTTGATATCTGCCGTCCAAGATAAACGTACGTGTCTGTTATCTCCAGCTTTTCTCCATCAATCGATAAATCTTCATTTCTTGCAAAAGCATTGTACATCACTTTTGTCTTCAGAAAGTTCATTTTTAATCCCACTTCTTTACTCTTGTCAGCAAGTTCCTGGATCATATTCTGCAGCTCTGATGGGTTAGTTGCAAAACTGACTATGTCATCAGCAAAAAGAAGGTGTGTTAAATAATCTCCATTAATCTTTATCGCTTTGTTTTCCCAGTTCAGTGATTGAAAGACATTTTCCAATGTGGCATTAAAGAGCTTCCGAGATATGGTGTCACCTTGTCTCACTCCTTTTCCAATTTTTATGTGTGTTGTATTTTCAAACAGCCGAATCTTTGCACTTGCATTTTCATAGATGTTATTAATAATATTAATGTATGCATCTTCAATACTGCAGGAATTCAGAGCCATTGTAACTGCTGATCGTTTCACCGAATCAAAGGCTTTTTCATAATCGATAAAAGCCATGCACAATGGAAGTTCATATTCCCTCGCTCTTTCAAATAGTTCATTCAGTATGTGAATATGATCTATTTTCTGTAGCCACTCCTGAATCCAGCTTGTACTCTCAGTTGAGCCATGTCCAGTGTCCCCTTCAAGCGGTGGGAAAGAACTTTAGTGAAGATTTTATAAACCACTGATAGGAGGCTGATAGGTCTGTAGTTCCTCAGATCCTCAATGTCACTTTTTTATGTAGCAAGATCATTGTAGCGTTGTTCCAATCCTCAGGAATCTTTCCCTCATTAAGGCATCGAGTGAAAATTTGAGCGAGTACTGCTTCGATTTCTCCACTTGCTTCTTGTACACTGCCGGACAATTGCTAAGGACGGATAACAATAGCAACGATAGCAACCATAAAATGGAAGGCAGGAAAATGTGGAAATTAGCATAAGTGCGGGATATAGTAAGACGTGTTGTGCGTATGCAAATTTTGGATTGCCGAACTTGTTCGTGACGTCATAGCGCTGATAAGAGATATAAAGGATTTGACGCGTGTTGACAGTTGTTGTTTAAACGCAAAGTTGAAAGGGAAAGAATCAATTGACGAACTTGCAATTTTCAGTATGTCTTCCCGACATCACCTAGATGATTTTACGCGTGGCCATATTATTGGCAAGATTGAAGAAGGGCAAAAAATAACAGATGTTGCCAGGGAGTTCGACGTCAGCCACAGTGTTGTTTCAAGGCTTTGGAAATCATTTCAAACAAATGGAGAGCGTAGCAAACGTCACGGGGGAGGTCGTGTTCGCAGTATGACACATGCAAAAAATCGGTACATAGTGCTATTAACAAAAAAACACCTGCGCAGCACAGCTAGTGAGGTAGCAAATCAGTTCATGGCTGCTACTGGCAAGCGGATCTCCCGAAAAACTGTCGCCAGACATTTGCATGAAGGAGGACTATACGCCCTCCGTCCTGTTGTGTGCATCCCATTGTCCAGACGTCACCGTACCGCCCGTTTGCAATAGTGCCATCAACATCGCAATTGGACTGATAACGACTGGTCTGCTGTCCTCTTCTCAGATGAGAGTAGATACAGTCTATCGTCTGATTGTCGACGACAACTGATCTGGCGTGATAGTGGTACTGCATATTGTCCAGCAAACATAAAGGAAAGTGACCGATATCCGACATGTAGTGTCATGGTATGGGCTGGCATCATGATCAATGGCCGTACGTCCTTCTATGTGCTTCCAACTGGGACTATGACTGGCCAACGATACATTAATGATGTTCTGCTACCTCATGTTCGCATGTTCCGTGGTGCTGTCGGTGATAGATTCATTTTCATGGACGACAACGCAACATGTCATCGAACAGTCGCTGTCCAGGAGTGTCTTGAGAGCGAGGATATTCAACGCCTCGTATGGCCAGCACGTTCTCCAGATCTGAATCCCATTAAATATGTGTGGGATGCTTTGGGGAGGAGTCTTGCTAGTCGCCAATGCCCTCCAATAAACAACGACACCCTCATCCGTGCACTGACAGAGGAATGGGATAAATTACCCCAACAGCTGCTTGATAATGTTGTGCAAAGCATGACACGACGTGTGGAATCTTGCATCGCCCTCCATGGCGGCCATATCCCGTATTGACATCTTACGCCGGAACGCCTGCGGATGGTAATTGCATTTTTTTCACGTTTACGTATTCTGCACAAAATGGCCTGTTTGTCCCTTGAACACGTTCCAAAGCCTTCTGGATTTCAGAGCACAATAAATTGTCCTTCTTGTAATGTCCTGGCATTCTGACATTATTTTATTTCACTTGGCATCCAACCACACTTACTTTTTTATGCGCTATTGAGCCGTTTATGATCCGTCCTTAGCAATTGTCCAGCAGTGTATGATGTCTACAGTAATTCCATCTTCTCCTGGAGCTTTTCCCCGCTTCATGTTCTTGATTTTACGTGTAACTTCTGCTGGAAGGACTGGGAGAACTCTGGTACTGGTACCTTTCATGATGTCTGGAGTATATGTATCATCCCTTTCATATAATTTGGAGTAGAAATCTTTCACTCTTGTCAAAATTTCGCCTCTATTTCTTGTTACAGAACCGTTTTCTTTTCTCAGTGCCATAATCTGTTTTCTTCCCTTACTGAGATGTCCCATTGTTATCTTTAGGCTTTGGTTGTCTTCAATTGCTTTCCTCACTAGTTCACAGTGGAATTTCCTTACGTCTTCAGTGATACTTTTTCGCACTGTCTTGCATAGCTCTATATATTCCACTTTGGAAGTCACGTCTTCTTTAGTTGTCCTCATCTCTCTTCTTTTTTGCATCCACATTTTGGTTTTTCCTGATAATTTGTTCACATGGTATTTGTTCTTAGACCCAGCTAATTTTGTTGCTGCTTCCATAAGAGCTTTGGTTACTTTTCTGTTAACTTCAGAAATATCCACTTCTTCCGATGTTAGGCCTTCTAAAGCAGAGAATCTGTTCTTCAGTTCCAACTTGAAGGTATTATTGTGTTTTTAAGGTTGGTTAAGTAAATACATTTTGTTTGTCTTATGAGCTTGTTACGTTCGTGTTTAGTGTTGAGGTGCATCTTACATCTCACCAATCTATGGTCACTACCTGTGTTGAACTTGTTTAGCACACTGCAGTCTTCTATGACGAATTTTTTGTTACACATAATAAAATCAATTTCACTTGTCGTCCCATTTGGATGACTCCATGTTCATTTCCTGTGTGGCTTTTTCTTGAAAAAGGAGATCAAGATGAAAAACCCTTCTGCCTCTGCAAACTCTACGAGAGTATTTCCACCCTGGTTTCTGTTGCCGTGACCGAATTTACCTACTGAAGTTTCATTCTGTTGCCGTTGCCCTATTTTTGCATTGAAATCTCCCATAATTACCTTTAAGTGATGCTTACCTTTATTATTTAGATGACGCATTTCCTCATAAAATTCTTCAATTTCTTCTTCAGGATGACTTGTGGTGGGTGCACAAGTTTGAATAATCTGAGCCTGGTATCTTCCCGAGAGTTGGAAAACGAGTCGTGCAGCTCTATCAGAGGAACTTTCAACTTCTACAACTTTATCCTTCAGTTTCTTGTTTATTATAAAACCAACACCACTAGTTCTGCCAGTATCAGTCCTACGATAGTAGAAGAGATGTCCACTTTTCAGTTTAATGAGATCTTCTCCTTTTCTCCTTACCTCACTTAGCCCGACGATGTCACACTTGATTCTTTGTAGTTCCTCTTCCAATTCAAGAAGCCTTGAATCAGAAGATAGGGACCGTCTATTATACGTAGCCAAGGTCAGCCTCAGATTGCAGCCTAGTCCGGTCCTCCGGGGATTCTTAGCACCCTATGCCTTCATGTCGCATTGGCCGCTGCCTTGGCCAGGTACATTCCAGCTGCCGGAGACTGAGGGCCAAGATTTAAGTTGTGGAGTCATTTTGGAGGTGTTTGGCTATAACTCACCACGCTGGCCAAGCGGGTTGGTGAGTGTGGGATAGCATTTCCTCTAATCCCAATGGTATAGTTATACCGCTATTGGCGGTCGTCAGAGCCCCTTTTGTGGGAACAGGATGTACCACAAGAAGGCGGGGTTGACATTTGTCAAGGAGAGGCTGTGATGTTACGCATCACCTGACCTTACATCCTTTCTAGAGATATACTTCCCCATCTCTATAACTCCTGCCGTCTTATTCCCGGGAATGCAACCCAACCCCATCTAAGATTCTTCTGAAATTTTAAAATTGAAAATGTCATAAGGAAATTTGAAAAGAAATTAAAAGTGGCGACTCCACCTGGATCCACGTGACTGATTTTAATCCTTTTATTCACAAATCTTTAGGGATACTTTATACTACCTGACCTTACATCATTTCCAGAGATATACTTCCCCATCTCTGGAACTCCTGCCGTCTTATTCCCGGGAATGCAACCCAACCCCATCTAAGATTCTTCTGAAATTTTAAAATTGAAAATGTCATAAGGAAAGTTGAAAGGAAACTAAAAGCGGCGACTCCACCTGGATCCACGTGACCGATTTTAATCCTTTTATTCACAAATCTTTAGGGATACTTTATACTACCTGACCTTACATTATTTCCAGAGATATAATTCCCCATCTCTGGAACTCCTGCCGTCTTATTCAAGGGAATGCAACCCAACCCCATCTAAGATTTATCTGAAATTTTAAAATTGAAAATGTCATAAGGAAAGTTGAAAAGAAATTAAAAGTGGCGACTCCACCTGGATCCACGTGACCGATTTTAATCCTTTTATTCACAAATCTTTAGGGATACTTTATACTACCTGACCTTACATCATTTCCAGAGATATACTTCCCCAGCTCTGGAACTCCTGCCGTCTTATTCCCGGGAATGCAACCCAACCCCATCTAAGATTCTTCTGAAATTTTAAAATTGAAAATGTCATAAGGAAAGTTGAAAGGAAACTAAAAGCGGCGACTCCACCTGGATCCACGTGACCGATTTCAATCCTTTTATTCACAAATCTTTAGGGATACTTTATACTACCTGACCTTACATCATTTCCAGAGATATACTTCCCCAGCTCTGGAACTCCTGCCGTCTTATTCCCGGGAATGCAACCCAACCCCATCTAAGATTTATCTGAAATTTTAAAATTGAAAATGTCATAAGGAAAGTTGAAAGGAAACTAAAAGCGGCGACTCCACCTGGATCCACGTGACCGATTTTAATCCTTTTATTCACAAATCTTTAGGGATACTTTATACTACCTGACCTTACATCATTTCCAGAGATATACTTCCCCAGCTCTGGAACTCCTGCCGTCTTATTCCCGGGAATGCAACCTAACCCCATCTAAGATTTATCTGAAATTTTAAAATTGAAAATGTCATAAGGAAAGTTGAAAAGAAATTAAAAGTGGCGACTCCACCTGGATCCACGTGACCGATTTTAATCCTTTTATTCACAAATCTTTAGGGATACTTTATACCACCTGACCTTACATCATTTCCAGAGATATACTTCCCCATCTCTGGAACTCCTGCCGTCTTATTCCCGGGAATGCAACCCAACCCCATCTAAGATTCTTCTGAAATTTTAAAATTGAAAATGTCATAAGGAAAGTTGAAAAGAAACTAAAAGCGGCGACTCCACCTGGATCCACGTGACCAATTTTAATCCTTTTATTCACAAATCTTTAGGGATACTTTATACTACCTGACCTTACATCATTTCCAGAGATATACTTCCCCAGCTCTGGAACTCCTGCCGTCTTATTCCCGGGAATGCAACCCAACCCCATCTAAGATTCTTCTGAAATTTTAAAATTGAAAATGTCATAAGGAAAGTTGAAAAGAAACTAAAAGTGGCGACTCCACCTGGATCCACGTGACTGATTTTAATCCTTTTATTCACAAATCTTTAGGGATACTTTATACTACCTGACCTTACATCATTTCCAGAGATATACTTCCCCGTCTCTGGAACTCCTGCCGTCTTATTCCCGGGAATGCAACCCAACCCCATCTAAGATTCTTCTGAAATTTTAAAATTGAAAATGTCATAAGAAAAGTTGAAAGGAAACTAAAAGCGGCGATTCCACCTGGATCCACGTGACCGATTTTAATCCTTTTATTCACAAATCTTTAGGGATACTTTATACTACCTGACCTTACATTATTTCCAGAGATATAATTCCCCATCTCTGGAACTCCTGCCGTCTTATTCAAGGGAATGCAACCCAACCCCATCTAAGATTTATCTGAAATTTTAAAATTAAAAATGTCATAAGGAAAGTTGAAAAGAAATTAAAAGTGGCGACTCCACCTGGATCCACGTGACCGATTTTAATCCTTTTATTCACAAATCTTTAGGGATACTTTATACTACCTGACCTTACATCATTTCCAGAGATATACTTCCCCAGCTCTGGAACTCCTGCCGTCTTATTCCCGGGAATGCAACCCAACCCCATCTAAGATTTATCTGAAATTTTAAAATTGAAAATGTCATAAGGAAAGTTGAAAGGAAACTAAAAGCGGCGACTCCACCTGGATCCACGTGACCGATTTCAATCCTTTTATTCACAAATCTTTAGGGATACTTTATACTACCTGACCTTACATCATTTCCAGAGATATACTTCCCCAGCTCTGGAACTCCTGCCGTCTTATTCCCGGGAATGCAACCTAACCCCATCTAAGATTTATCTGAAATTTTAAAATTGAAAATGTCATAAGAAAAGTTGAAAGGAAACTAAAAGCGGCGATTCCACCTGGATCCACGTGACCGATTTTAATCCTTTTATTCACAAATCTTTAGGGATACTTTATACTACCTGACCTTACATTATTTCCAGAGATATAATTCCCCATCTCTGGAACTCCTGCCGTCTTATTCCCGGGAATGCAACCCAACCCCATCTAAGATTCTTCTGAAATTTTAAAATTGAAAATGTCATAAGAAAAGTTGAAAGGAAACTAAAAGCGGCGATTCCACCTGGATCCACGTGACCGATTTTAATCCTTTTATTCACAAATCTTTAGGGATACTTTATACTACCTGACCTTACATTATTTCCAGAGATATAATTCCCCATCTCTGGAACTCCTGCCGTCTTATTCAAGGGAATGCAACCCAACCCCATCTAAGATTTATCTGAAATTTTAAAATTGAAAATGTCATAAGGAAAGTTGAAAAGAAATTAAAAGTGGCGACTCCACCTGGATCCACGTGACCGATTTTAATCCTTTTATTCACAAATCTTTAGGGATACTTTATACTACCTGACCTTACATCATTTCCAGAGATATACTTCCCCAGCTCTGGAACTCCTGCCGTCTTATTCCCGGGAATGCAACCCAACCCCATCTAAGATTTATCTGAAATTTTAAAATTGAAAATGTCATAAGGAAAGTTGAAAGGAAACTAAAAGCGGCGACTCCACCTGGATCCACGTGACCGATTTCAATCCTTTTATTCACAAATCTTTAGGGATACTTTATACTACCTGACCTTACATCATTTCCAGAGATATACTTCCCCAGCTCTGGAACTCCTGCGGTCTTATTCCCGGGAATGCAACCTAACCCCATCTAAGATTTATCTGAAATTTTAAAATTGAAAATGTCATAAGGAAAGTTGAAAAGAAATTAAAAGTGGCGACTCCACCTGGATCCACGTGACCGATTTTAATCCTTTTATTCACAAATCTTTAGGGATACTTTATACCACCTGACCTTACATCATTTCCAGAGATATACTTCCCCATCTCTGGAACTCCTGCCGTCTTATTCCCGGGAATGCAACCCAACCCCATCTAAGATTCTTCTGAAATTTTAAAATTGAAAATGTCATAAGGAAAGTTGAAAAGAAACTAAAAGCGGCGACTCCACCTGGATCCACGTGACCAATTTTAATCCTTTTATTCACAAATCTTTAGGGATACTTTATTTGGCATCCCATTAAGGTAATTTCAGAAATGAATGAATTACATAACATCGGAATTGTCGATGTGAAAATTATGGTGGCAAAGCATTTCCATTTCGGAAACAAAGAAATATCGTATGTAACAGTCAGTCCGATAAAAGTCATGATTCACAGATGATGTGATGATATGGGTATTTTATTTTATGCTGCCTCGATTCAAGCCTACCCATTACACTTTATTTGGACGAACTGCGGCTGAATACATTCATAACGAAAATATTCGAAATCATTGCAGTAAACCTAAATTGTCAAACGTTGATACAGTATCTGAAATGTAAGATTATATTTATCTGTTAATCTTAGTCACACAAGCAAGACTAAAGAAAAGAGCATACTTATGCTATCTTCTTTCTACAGAACTGACGGAAAAAATAATTAAGCTATTAGATCCCTTTGAGCATGATATAATTTTGCTACATGTAATTCTTTTTTTTTCTGTCATGCTAGATGACGTAAATGTAAATTTGTATTTATCACAATATATGCGTTCTCAGAGAACGAATGAGAGATGTACGCATATACACAGCGAACTACACATTACTCATGCATCGTCGGTGGTAACATACCACAGGAATCCCATAAATGATTTTGCTGATTTACGCAGGTTTTAACCTTTGAATGGGCACTGGTAATTAAGCACAGTTCAAACAGAAATATTTAAACATTTAAACTCTGAATACACAGTTAAAGAACTCAGCACTTTTCTGTATGTGCTCTCCTAGTGGTAAGTAAAATGTCTAAACGATATTCACATTGACGCCGCAAATCTTCAAACATTCGTCGGGTAACTCTTGGCCCCTTTCGCCATTGCACTGGCTTCGTACTTGCAAAATCATGTGCCCTGCCCTTGTCATCTACACACATTCTGATTCAGAAGTGACGTTACCCGTAATTTAAACTTATGTTAAGGCACAACAGCCCGTATAATCTTATTTTCTAGCCACCAGATAGCGCACATTAAAATCTTGATGCCGTCAGCTTAGCGGAGAAAGTTAGGTATCAATCATTTGTTTACAGTAAGAGTTTTATGTTCCTTTCATTTGTTTCCGAGGTAACGACCGCCATGGATATCTTTAAGAACTACGTTGTATATGCAGTTACCCGTGTCTGATTTAGGCCCCATGATTACAGAGAAGGGAGAGAGCTTAGCTAGGTAAGGCAAACACAGAACCCATGCCACATATGGTACTAACTATTTCCATATCTGAAGAGTGACTATTTTCGTGAATTGAGAGTGTACACATTGAGAAACGGATTAAACGTCAGTCTCTTTTACCCAGGGATAAGCTGTACGGCGCGGTGTAATACATTTGAAACAATTGCAAAGGAAAAGTCTCGGGTTACGTCCATCAGTAGCAGAGATTTCGTATTCAAGTACATAGAGAGCTATAAAAAAACTTCACCTTCGGCCTTACCATATTCATGCAATTCAAGAATTGAGAGATCCAGATACAGAAAAATGCTTTAAAATTCTACTCGAGAGATTCAGAAGCAGGAAAATGCTTACAGTACGACTCAAGAGATTCAGAAATAAATAAACGATTACAATCCTACGGGTGGTTTCAGACATCGATTGAAAAAAAAACGTGCTTCATAATATCTTGTTTAGCGAGAAAGAGTGGATCCAACTTAATGGCTACATCAACAGTTAGAACTGCAAGATCTATGGATTTGTTCTTTTGAAAATCCTTATGCTTCACAACAGAAATCTATAGTTACGGCAAATTTGGAATACGGAGTGCTCTGTCTAGCCACCGTTTAGTGGGTCCCCCTTTTCTTTCATAATACAGTGGATGGTAAAATTTACCTTGAAATAATATCACCTTTCATTCCACTCTCAGAAGATATACTTCAATGTTTGTTTCTCAAAGACATTGCAAAGGGCCATACATCAGCTGAAACCATGGATTCATTCAGGGGGTGTTTTGGCGATCATCTCATTTCGATAGGTCTGGTGCTCCCACGACCACTGATTTAACTACTACAGATTTATGTATTACTTTAAAAGAAAACATATATAAAACAAACGCACACAGCCTTAAGATTCTGAAGGCAAACAAAGAATCTTAAATTACCCTTACTTCAAATGAAACACTTTTATCTGAAAATGTGGTAAAAATACTACGAACATGCATTCGTGTGCATAGAATCCCACTTTAAACATATGATGTAATGAGGTATAAAGTGTTCTTCGTAAATTGTAAATGAATTGTGTTCATATTCATCTGCGTATATTGTTCTAGGTCAAATAAATTTATAATATTTTTTTTTATCTGGAAAATGTGACTTTTGGAACCCTGTTTATGACGCCACGGTTACGTGCCATGACATTCATTCACTCACGGAGATAAGAGTGGTAATAATGATTTCGCCCGTGAATTAATGTTATCATCAGAGACTGGTTGGCATTTTTGGATTTGCTTAGACGATATTGTACGTACTGCCATTTCTCCCAGAAGCGGGAACGTTTCTTTGAGACCTGTAGCAAAAAATTATTATAGATATATAACATTTAAGAACTATAATTATATATACAGTTAATGGAAATAACGTTACAGATACCTACCTAATAGAATGTTGGCACTACTCTAGCGCGAATAACAGACTGTACACGCTGAGCCATCGACTCCAAATACCGAAGGGTTTCAGGAGGAAATGCCAGACATGAGCTTTGTCCACAACTCAGCCTGAGACGTTGATCCAGCATCCACCGATCTGATGTTCTGCTCCCCCGCATCCTATAGAGCTATCACAAGGTTTAAATCCGGGATCTTTGGGGCCAATGGATGGTCCAAAACTCAGATGAGTGTTCCTCGAGGAATACCTGGCTGGTTGCGGATAGGTGGGGCGGCTCATTCGTCGTGCTGCAACATACCATCAGCCGCACTATGCGTGAATGCCATGAAAGCGTGTAGGTGACCATTCAGCGCATGCTGTGAACCCGCAGCTGTCAAGAACCTCTTCAGACACACTAAGGGACCTAATGTGTCCAATGAGAATGCTCTCCAAACTATCATAGAACCACGAACGCCTTTAACAGAGCCAACCTGGCATGACGAGAACAATTCCTCATACTGTCGGCCCGCACCCTCCCTTCAGCTCGGTACAATTGAAAATGGGACTCATCTGACCACATGACGCGTCAACACTCTGCAGGCGTCCGGTTTTAATGTTCCAGACACGAGGGGAGGCGTAATTTTCGATGACGTACAATGAAGAGTAGCACAAGAAGAGGTCGTCTGCTCCCGTGGCCTATGGCATGCAGAGTGCGTCATACCATTCGCTCGCTGACTCTGTTTGGGCTTCCGACATTTACCGGGATGGATTTCGAGTCGCCGTTGCCAAGCAGCCAACCTGTACGATCCTGGATAATCTAGGTTGATCCCGATCACCGATGGTGTGTGGTCAGCAACCGCTTGTTCTCTGGGCCCTGGTACGACAGTCGACGGTATTTTCGTGGAACACCTTAACACGGTTGCCCTCGGCAACCCTAGGGTTCTTATTAATTCGGCGGTAGAATTACCCACCTGTCTTGCACCGACAATTCGCCCACGCTCGCTGTCTCTCAAATGATTAAATCACCACCTTACCCACGTTCGTCCATATCGATACTCTGTTAGGGAGTCTTGCTGCTGTCCTCCGCCAATCTAGAGTAAACGACTATATATATATATACTTAAGAGCAGAGCCGAAAACATAAGAAAAACTTAAGAATTTAAAACGAAAGTTGAAAAATAACCTGAACATCAAAACGCGCAAGCGGGAATATATACTATGCAAGTATGGGGAAATGGAAGACGTAAGAAAATTCAATCAGGAATCAATAGTGAGAAAGCAATTGAAAACAACCAAAGCCTAAAGATATAAAGGGACATATCTCAGTAAATGAAGAAAACAGATTATGGCACTGAGAAAAGAAGATGGATTCTGTAACGAAATAGATAAGGCTAAATTTTGACAAGAGTGAACATTTCTACTCCTAAAATTATATGAAAGGGATGATACATGCACTCCAGACATCATGAAAGATAATTCCAGTACCAGAGTTCCCCTCCTAGTCCTTTTCCAGCAGAAGTTGCACATTGCAATCAAGAACATGAAGCGGGACTCCAAAGCTCTCCAGGAGAAGATGGAATTATTTGATTGCAGACATCATACAAGAAGCAAGTGGAGAAATCGAAACAGTACGCTCTTTCACTCGATGCCTTAATGAAGGAAAGATTCCCTGAGGATTGGAACAACGCTACAATGATCCTGCTACATAAAGAAAGGGTGATACGAGGATCATCAGGAAACTACAGATCTATTTGCCAGCTTCCTATCAGTAGATGCCAAAATTCACTAAAGTTTCTTCACACCGCTAGCGTACCACTGGACATGGCTCTAACCGAGAGAACAAGCTGGATTCAGGAGGCTACATACCGCCAATAGGGATCATATCCACGTACCGAGAGGAACTCAATCAAGAGCGAGTGGGAATATGAACTTCCATTGTGCATGGCTTTTATCGATTATGAAAAAACTCGATTCGGTGAAACCATCAGCAGTTACAATGGCTCTCGAAAACTATGGTATTGAAGATGCATACATTAATATTATTAATAACATCTATGAAAATGCAAGTGCAAAGATTCGGCTGTTTGAAAATACACACACATAAAAATTGGAAAGGGGAGTGAGACAAGGTGACACCATATCTCCAAAGCCTTAATACCACTTTGAGGGTGTTTTTCAGTCGCTGAGCTGGGAAAACAAAGGGATAAGGATTAATGGAGATTATCTAACCCACCTTCGTTTTGCTGATGACGTAGTCATTTTTGCAACTACCCCATCAGAGCTGCAGAGTATGATCCAGGAACTTGCTGACAAGAGTAAAGAAGCGTTATTAAAAATGAACTTTCAGAAGACAAAAGTGATGTTCAATGCTTTTACAAGAATGAATGAAGATTCGATTACCGATTGATGGAGAAAAGTTGAGAGCAATAGACAATGTAATGTTGTTTATCTTGACAGCAGATATCAAGTGAGGGTCAGCATTGATGAAGAAATTAATCGGCGTACAAAACTTGCCTGAGAGCTTTTTTGGAAGAAACAGCATAATTTTCAAGAGCAATATGCCAATATTATGTCTTAAAAGAAAAGTGTTTGATCAATGCATCCTTCCAGTGCTTACGTATGGTGCAGAGACGTGGACCTTAACTAAAAGAGACATACAAAGGCTGCAGACAACTCCAAAAAGAAGCATGGAGAGGTGCATACTTGTTGTAAACAGGAGAGATAAGAAGAGGAACTCGTGGATCCGAAAAATGACAAGAGTGGAAGACATCATGATCAGAGTTAAATCCTTGAAATGGCAATGGGCTGGACATACTGCCTTGGATAGATCACAGATTCATCGATGGACAGCCGAAATTTTAGATTGGATTCCAAGGGACAGGAAAAGACCCAGAAGAAGACCATGGGAGATGGGTGGACGAAATTCGAAAGTATGCAGGGGTGACATGGAGGAGACTGGCACAAGACAGACTGCGTTGTGGAGGAAGCTTGGGGAGACCTTCGTCCAGCAGTGGATTGATAATGGTTGACAATGATGATGATGATGATGATATATATACACTGAAGTGCCAGAAAAACTATTACACCAGTCTAATACTTGGTAGGTCCCAAACGGGAGCGCAGGACTGCAGAAATACAACCGGGCATGGACTCCACTAGCTTCTGAAAATATGCTGTGGGTAATGCAGACCATACTTCCTGCAGAACCTTCCACGATTCGGGTGTATTCCGAGGTCTCGGATTCCAGTTTTCGATAGAGCGTTGCGTGGCATCCCAAATGTGTTTTATCAAGTTCAGATATAGATGAATGCTCCTCTAACCATAAGATCTGGGGACTTGGGTGGGAATGGCAACACCCCAAACTCAGATGAATACTCCTCTATCCATAAATTGGCGTCCCAACACTTGTATGGAGGTGCATTGTCCTGTTGGAACAGGCACAACCCATCAGCATAAATGCAGGATATGAACGGATGTACCTCGTCAGAAAGGATGCACACATAGCGTTGGCTGGTCACAGACGTCTGTAGACGTACCAGGGGTCTCAGTGAAGTCCATCTAAACACACCCCATACCATTACGGACCGCCCACCAGCCGTTAGAGTTCCCTGTGGACAGGCTGGATCCATGGCTTCATGGGGTTTGCGCCACACACGAATCCTTCCATCTTCCCGATACAGTTGGAAACGCAACTCGTCAGACCAGGCTACTTGTTTCCAGTCATCAAGTGTCCAGTGGCGGTGTTGCCGTGCCCAAGCGTGGCGCATAGCTCTGTGTCGTGCACCCATCAAGCAGACTCCCAAAGCCCATATCGTGCATGGTACGTTGCACAGTCCGGACGCTGATGCTTGTTGAGGCTGCAGCATTAAATTCCGATGATACCTGCGAGAGTGTTGCACGCTTATCGCGTGAAACGATTCTTGACAGGCGACGGAGGTCACGTTCACCCAATATGTTTTTACGGCCACATTGGTATTGTAGGTTGGAGGTTTTGCCGGAATTCTTGTAGTCACGGTACACTCTTGCAATGGTCGTCAGTGAAAATCCGAACTTCGTTTCTACCTCCGAAATACTATGGCCCATCTCACGAGCGCCAACTATGACACCGCGTTGAAAATCGCTTAAATCGTTATTACTTGTCATTCTCATGCCGAAAACAGCTCTGACAGCTGGCAAGGATGTCTAACGCTTTATATACGCACTGGCGGACGCAACCGAACCGAGTAAGCACATATGTGACGTTGTTATGTTTTTTGCATAGGCTCGTATGTACCAGGTTTTCTGGTATTTCAGTGTATATATATAAACTTAAGACTGTTTTAATAAAATGAGCTGGGATTTGGTTATCTAGAAAACAATTTAATAGGATACTGATATGTTAATGGAAATCAGATTTAATAGGATACTGATATGTTAATGGAAATCAGAAATTCAAAGTACCTGTGAAATAAATACATTCTCTGTTACTTTGGTTGAGATATTATTATTCCAGTGCAAATATTTAATTACTTTGAAATGAAAATTCTTTTTTTTATCGAATAAGCTAATGGTAGGGTTACCGATGTCAAGCATAATGCTTAAATATAAGAATTCAAGCTCCTGGTTATTTTGGCTTGTTTTACTTAATTTAAGATAGCTACGGTAGATATCGGTAAAATCATTCCCTATTAATTCAGAGTTATTAATACATTGCAAATCATCAATATATCTGTAAGTCTGTAAGTAGCTATCAGAGTTCGAGGACCTATATTTAACAAATTTATATTCTTTATAGAACAAAAAAAGGTTGCAAACACTAGTAGAGTGGGAACATTCCATTGGAATACCGTTAATTTGCTTATAGAGAGTTTTATTATAGAAAATATGGTTATCATTGATACAACAGTTAAGATAAGTATTCCAAGCATTAACAATTTGGTTGATTTTAAGTTCTACATACAGATCCTTAAAAGTGGAAATAATATCTGAAAGAGGCAGATTAGTATATAGGTTCTCGAAATTATAATTATTAATATATATATGGGTTTTAAGCTAAGAATAGAGGAAATCACTTCGGAATTGTTATTCATAATCCAAAAATCCCTGTTCTGCAGATTAGTACTGTTGCTAATAAGTTCCAAAACGTTTTCAAAAGTGCTTAAAAAGTCTGGTCTGTTTTCTTTTTATGATTCCTTACACCACCAGCTATGAACCTACATTTCACAGGATCTTTATAAATCTTTCCAGTAGAAAAAAGAAAGGAAAATTCAGGTTCATAGCCCCCAACTGCGGGAATTGTAAGCTTCCTGAAGAAGGCTTTAAACCCATTTTTCAAGCTGTTTGGTGCAGTTACTTACTGGCTCGTAGGTTACTCTATTATTAAGTTCCTGATTAATCAAATCAAAATAGAATTTTTTTACAGATAATTGCAAAATTATTGCTAGCTTTATTAGTTGTAAAAATATATTGCTCTTGAAGTTTGGAGAGAGACGTTTTTGCAGCACCGAAGGAATGCAGATTGCTGTCAAAACGTATACCAAGACCAGCCACCTTTTCAGAGAAGTTAAGAATAACATTGTACTTCCACTCCGGAAAGGCCTTAATAGGCTGATTGTAAGCCAAATTAATCTTAATAATATACATATTAACATCTTGAGTAAAGTTTTCAATAATTTGCTTTTTAGAAACATTGAAAGAAGGCCTAAATTTAGTACCATACGCTAATAACTTACGAAGCGTGACATACTCAACAAAACTTTAATTACCGGTGATCATGGGTTTGTAATAACTATTATAGTGAACTGAATCCTTATACAAGAATACACAAAATCTGCAGGTAAAGAACTCGAAGAACCTGACTTGTAGTTTTTAACCAAGGAACCTAAGGTCCTAACATACTTGAAACTAACAACAGACTGGTGCCTGGGAATAGGAAAGTAACCAGATTTATTATAGAACAATTTCCTTACATTGAGATGATCATAGCATTTATTGAGGAACCTGATAGTGACAAAATGTTTTGAAAAACCTTTGAGATAATTTTTTTTAAGGATATGCTTAATAATATCCAGAACTAAATCAAAAACATGCTTATCAACATGATTAGCAGTACTATTCCAGAAATTGAAAAAGCTTATCAGAAGAGAGTGATTAAAAGATTTAAGAAGGCTGTAAGCTTTTTAACAAAATTTGTATTACTTTTAAAACCACAGAGATCTTGCTGTAAATTAGCAAAATAAATCTTGTTAGCAGAACGAAAAAGCCTCTGTCCTATCTTACCTCTAGAGCAGACCTTGCTGTTCACAAGAAAGAAAAGTTCACGAATGGAAAATTTATGATGAGAAAGCTTATTTTCTGAGAGAGAGTTGAATTAAGTCCATAAGGATAGAGTGACTGATGTTGCAGAATTTCAAGGGATTATGTTTCCAGCCTAGTAAACAGGCCAAGGATGATGTGCGAAACCTCAATTTGCACCTTGTCAAACCCATGAGTATGGAAATGTTCCAACTGAAAAGTAGAATATTGGTTTGCACCTATGAATGGGTTGACCATATTGGAAGTGAACTAGTTTGCATGACCCCTGTGCCCATTTATCCTAAGATGTAGAAGATTTGGCCAATATAGCCAAATCTGCAAACAGAACAGGCAAGCTTATAAATGGTGTTGTACGCTTTACAAAATTTGTTTGAGTTACAATCCCTAGCAAACAACGCTTGTCGTTTCATAACTTGAGATTAACTTTGCTAGCAAAGTCAGACACTATGGGACAGGTTGCCAGCCTAAGCGAGCGGGAAGACTTTAATTATCTGACTAGGCCTACAACCCAATCATTGTCAAGTAAAGCACCACAAAGGCCAAACACACACATATTCCGAGTTAAAACAACCAGTAAACTTTTGCAGGAAATACGTATTCCATGAATAATTACCAAGCACCAGCAAATACAACACCCCCTAGAATGAAAACCAAAAAGGAGAGCCTCCGAACAAACAAACAAAAAACAGCAAAAACTTTGAGAACCTTTTTCAATAAGAATTTGCGCAAAAGCTGCAAAATTGAAAATTGAAATACAGATAATTAAATCAAACTTAGGCCAATAATAGAGAAAAAAATTAAATAAAAAAAAATAAAAAAAAATAAAATAATAAAAAAATTAAAAAATAAATAAAAAACATTAACAATCATTAATATTAAAAAAATAATAATTTTTCACACAAACTTACATTCTGAAAACCGAAACGTATATAGTCGTTACTTTAGACACAAACCAAAGACCTTGACACAAACCAGGTTGGGTATTTCCTTATTTCCTTATGCTCGTTTGGTTTCGTTGTGCCATATTTTTTGGGTTTCTCATTTACGACTTCGTAAAGTTTGGTGTGTTACACAACTTTGCTACTTCATTGAGAGTTTGGTTATTATGTTACTGAACCTTGGTATGTTAGTTTGTTGCATCTAGTACCTCGTCATTCAGTGTATTGTTAGGGTTTAAAGTGATATATGTATTGTGAGGCCGCGGGTGGCCTAGTGGGCAATGTTCGTTACTACCGCGGAAAGGACCTCAGGTTCGATCCCAGCCAGGTACGAACGCTCGATCCACTAAATATCCGCCGTGCGTCGGATGGACACGTTAAGCCGTCGGACCCAGGTTACTGGCCCCTCCCCCGGTAATAAATAAGGGCGTCTTTCTCCCCCTTTCTACTTCGCTTCCGTATCACTTTCCTATCGGGCACTCTAGCTCAAATCGCCTAGCTTCCTATTTCTAAGGGTTGTGGTCAGACACTCCCTTCCTAAAATCCTCTACATATGATCATGATCATCATAAATATTGTGACGTGCCCACCGGGCAGGACGAACATGATATAAAGGCAGATAGCAGCGAGATATTTTGTCCGTGTAGCTCAGTTATTAGAGCGACTTACTCCGGAGTGAGAGGACTCTGTGCCCAGCGTGGACGAACTTGTATGTTATAATATACAGTATATATATATATACACTGTCTACCAACAAGTAATTGGACACTTGTGATAGCAAAGGAAAACGAAGTTTATTCACCTTTAATAGTTGGTGGAGCCTAAATGAGCGGCGATTACAGCTGCAACCCTCCGGGGCATACTCTAAACCAGGCGTTGCACGACGGCTAGCGGTATTTTCTTCCACTCGGCTTGTAGAAGACATGTCAGTTCCTTCAACGATTTCGGACGGTGGGGGCATCCCTTAAGTCGACGCTCCAACTGGTCCCAGAGGTGCTCGATAGAGTTAAGGTCCGGGCTCTGCGCAGGCCAGTCTATTTGATTAACCCCATTGTCACCATACCAAGCCATAATGGACCTCGCAACATGGCGGGTGGCATTGTCATCCTGAAAGTAACATGGGTCCACCCCGTAAAACTGCCACAACGTAGAAAGCGCATGGTCATCCAAAATGGTGCAGTAGGTCTCGGCGTTGAGTCTATCAGGAATTGCGACCAAGGGTCCTGTGCCCTACCAGGAGAAACACCCCCATAGCATAATTCCACAGCCGCCGAACTTCACAGTTGGCACAATACATTCCAGCAAGAGGCGTTCTCCAGGCAGACGCCAAACCCAGACCCTACCATCCGAACGGAAGAGGGTGAACCTTGATTTGTCGCTCCAGAGAACCTGTTTCCACTGTTCAACGGTCCACTGTCGACGTTCTTTGCACCACGTTAGCCGAACAGCGCTATTGGACTTGGTGATCAAAGGCTTGTGGGCGGCAGCACGTCCATGATAACCGAGCAGATGGGCTTCCTTACGGACGGTATTCATCGAAAGAACACTCCCGGATGCCTGTTGAAAGAAATTTTTCTGGCCAGCGCCCGTCGGTCTGTAACTCCCAGTTTTGTGGGTCTGCCGGGTCAGGGCACATTCCGACAGTCACCTCTCATCTTCCACTTTCCAATCACGTAGGCCACTGTCGATTTTGGGTTCTTCAACTCGCTGGGTATGTCACGTATGGATCGGCCATTTCTGTGATACCCGACGATTACAAATTTCTCGAAATCAGAGAGCTCCGAACTGCGTGGCATCTTACATGCGACTGGTTGCGTTGTTGTTTTCCACACGATATTTAACGGCGGTGGCCGTGACGTGTATCAGGACCGCAGATATCGTCGATTGCAGGGGTGTCCAATTACTTGTTGGTAGATAGTGTATATATATTTAACTTACGGAAAATTACCTCACCGTATTGATGAACGACTTGGATATCGAACTTGTAACTATTGGAATGCATGCCAACATCACAACACTAACACATTGACACGCTTTTCTACCATCCTTTATCGATCTAAAATATTAAAAAGAATGTCGACATTTTTTGATATATCCTTCTTATTTGAGAATTGTAAAGTCAGCTAATGGCGCTTGATAAAAAAATTCAGTGCTTTAAAAGATCATCGCACTCAACAATGTAGAGTAATCGTAAAAGATGGTGATATTTAAAAAAAAAAAAGAAATTTATATACATATGCCTACTTTCTAATTTTTTCCTCTATACAGTTCAGTAATTTATTTAAGTTTCGATGTGCACAATCATATATGAATACTTTATATCTTCTATACCCTTTACGCACTACTATATATCCGAAAGGAAAGGAAGGCATTTTCTCGTTCAGTTATTTTAAGAAAATATATTTTCGGTTGATACTAAGCTGAACAATGAATCACCTCAAAACAATCAAAAACACCCGATGCAAATAACCTAAATGCTGAAACGCATTTACAGCCCTAATTTTTCATGCAACGTAATAAAAAGGGTTTGCGTTAGCGCGACATATTTATTGGTGCAATCACGAAAATAATAACAACAATAAAATTTTAACATGAAAGTGGCAAAGCAGTTGGGCATTACCGTGATCTTAATTAACTCTTTGCAAAACCACGTTTAGAGAATTAACGTCATCATTTTCCTCAATAAAATGCTTTTGTCTATGTCTGCGCCTATTACAAAACATTAGTGCCCTATTTTTTGTTTTCTGGTGGCCAAGTTGTTCCCGAACGATCTTTAATATCGTACTAGCATTATTTACCTCAGATGCTCAAAAAACTCCGCTTTAGTCTTTTTATTGGTCTTCAGAGGCGGAGGTTCAAACCGAGTTTGACACTAAATGCCCATAAACTTGATGTAGGAAATGTTCCAGTTGAACTCTTGATCACGAGACGGTCATTAAATCTGACCTCTCTTAGAGCCTGATTTCTTCCTTCCTGCCAGAATCTGGAGGGTACTCTTACATAAAACTGCTACACGACTCTCTCTCTCTCTCTCTCTCTCTCTTTCTCTCTCACTCTCACAGCTTCTCTATAGTAGAAGATTGAATGAGCATATCAGTCAGTTGCAGATAATTGCTTCCGAACATTTAGGTAGTTAAAGAAACCTCTTGCTTGTATCTAAACTCATTTCGAAAACGTAAACATATTTTGTTGTGTATTTAAAAGGTGTCTGCTTTATCTACATCGGTAAAGGTGAACAAGAACAGGAAACTATACAATTTTTTGTTTAAACGTATGTTAAAGAAGCAACGCTGACTTTGAGCACGCCTCGCAAACACGGGTATTAAAAAGGAATATATTTCTAGAGAACTGCAATTTTAACTTTTTATTTAAAGCTACGATCACATAGTAATGCATCAGAATAATTTTTGCGATGGTAAAATACTGCAATTTTTCCATTTAATGTCTGATGGTTTGTGGTCAGTCGCGTAGCTGCCGTAGAGCCAGGTAGTGTAGTTGCAAGAGGACCGTCTATTACTCATCTAACGATAAGCTACGGAAAGGACGAAAGGTAACAATTAAACATTGATGATAATAAATAACCTAACAATTTCTGTCTGGTTTCAGAAAGACATTTGTATGACGTTCTCAAAAGTGAATGAAACACGAAATTAATCGAAGACAATGATAATATATCAGGTTGTGAAGGAAGTATCCTGAAGACAGAGAAGCATGGATTTCAAGCTTATAAAATCGTACAAATCACCTAATCTAATTGTCCAGGTAGTCCCATTGGAACTGGTGACCTTCTTCCACCGATCTACGAGTTGAAACATTCCATTGCGATAGAAGTCTGGCGAGCGGGAGCTGATGAAGTCATCCAAGCAGCGTTTCACATCATCGTCATTAGCAAAGTTTTTCTCAGCAAGAAAATTCGACAAAAGCTGGAAGAAATGAATGTCGGACGGGGGTAAAATAAGAGGGGCGCGATAATATTTCCCATTCCAGCTCGTGAAATATTTGCTGGGTCCGTAAAGCGACAAGTGGACGAGCGTTATTCTGGTGAAAAACAAATCCATGGCGATTGATCAACGCTGGGAGCTTTCCTTGCAGTACAAAATGGAGACGGTTCAACAGTTGGATGTAAGCATCCACTGTGCTGGTATGGTTCTGCAGTAAAAGTTCATAGTAAATCACACTGCGACAATCACACCAGCAACTCGGAAATAGCTTCCGTCCATGAAGGGGTGGTTTCGAGACCTTCTGTGAGGGGTTGTCCTTGCTTGGTCCATGCACTTTGTAGCGCAGCATTCAAGTATGTGAGTCGTTTTTCGTCAGCTTTGAACAACCGATGCAAAAAGCCCTCCCGTGTTTCTGTTTCACACAGAGAAACAGCAATGGAGTAGCGTTGCATACCATTCTCGTCAGACAAAGCATGGAATACCCATTTGTACAATTTACACAAATATCGCAAATTCCAAAGTCGGGTGTTGATAGTCGTGTGGGAGGTCTTCAGATTTTCTGTCAGTTCCCGTAGTGTTGCTTGAGGCTTGGTCGATAGCACGTGTTGCAGTGTATAATGGTCAACCGTGCTAAGTCTACCACTTCTGGGCGGAACAGACAGATCCGGTACACCAGTGTCGAATTTCTTGTACCACTATCCGATAATATCGTCACCAAACGCGTTTCACAACTTCCGTAACTTTCACGCCATTCAGGTATTAATAGTAGTGACGATACGATATCGCAATCGTATCGTCACTACATGCAACTAATCTTTACCACAAATACGTACGTTCTGTCCTTAGAATCTATTATTTCGCGCACAGTACTCTGGGATGTTTACGTCACCACAGGATCATGAATTGCACACGATTTTTTTCGGAAACTTTCTTTACAACTTGATAATTATCGGACGTTATTGCGCTTACTAAACAATGGCCTATCGTCCTGTTGAACTAGTTATTTTTATTACTACGAAAGTAACTCTGAGAATGTATGTCTTTCCAGTCATCTCTTTCAATCGTTTGAGCCGTATTCTACGATAAGGTTCCTTATACGTGATATCGCTCTTTTAATCTTGCCTACTGCTAGAGAAGATGCTTCGTTCTCATACTGTCCCGTCGATCACTCTCATGCTGCCATACGTTGTTGGCGGCTACAGAGTCAGTGGGCTATTGATAACAAATATCCATGTAACCGTGTGTCTTTCAATGTTGACTTGCTTCACTCTATCAACAAAATAAGTTGAAGAGCTCCTGTTGATTGAAAACCATGCACTTTCATGCAGTTTCCTCGAAGTATTTTCCTCATACCTTTTGCTTTTGACGATTGCCGTCTCTGTGGCCGCAAGCTGAATGTTATTTCTCAAAACTGAAACTCATCAAAACGTATTTACGAAGCACAATGTCGGGAAAATGGCTTAGTGGCCTTTTTTACACTTTCCAACCGTAGGTTGAAGAAGCGTATTAAAGATAGAGTCACGTTCATTTCGAGCTCTGTGTTTGTGCCCGGTTTTGGAAGTGTATAGTGCGTGTTGTTCCTATTTTTCTGTTCCCCTTCAAGAAGAAGGTCTGTACATTCTTTCAGTTCGGCTCCAAAGTCGGTGAATAGCATATATTGTTAGCATTCAGCGTTTTATTATTTTCAACGAGTTGATCGATCTTTAAGTTAGCCCTCGCCATTAACAATGGCGGGCACTGATAAGGGTGAAGTCCACGCCCACATCAGTGATGCTCATTCAACCTCCTCCTCGTCCTCCTCACTCTCAGGAGACCAATCAGCATTTATGCAGGTCAGAGACGTCATACGCATACAAGATGTGGCTCGCGACTCCTCAGCAAAGGCTCAAGCTGGTATGCCTGCCCAGGAGAGTGACGTCCCCTTGACGCACGTCCCTGATTCATTTGACGAAGCCATGGATGTGACCGATAGCACGGTTGCGTTGCCTTCCACTGGCTCAACTCAGTTTACCAAGCCGCTACCAATAATCAGCACTATGTCGCAGCTCTCCCCTGCCAGCTGTACTTCTCTTACTTATTTCAAAGTGACCTCAGGAGCGAGAGTTCCTTCCAAGTTTACTGCTTCGGTTTTTCCTGACCCTTACTTCAGTGTTGAGGGCAATTCTGCCACCATCGATAATCAAGAGGACTCCCCAGCCGGGAAAGAATTTTTCTCCACAATGGATTTCGGTGTCTGTTTTGATGCTTTACCAGACACGAAGCTCAAAGAATATAGTATTGCCCTAAAGAAGATGCCTCCTACAGCAGTTTATATCACTCATATGGCCCGAAAGCCACGGGCCGTATTAGTGTATTTTGCCCGTAAAGAACACGCAGACCTTGTGATGACTGATGGCTTATCTATCAATGATGTGCATCTTCTGGCTGAACCTGTGGCGCAGCGACCTGTCCAGGTCACTTTCCACCCAGTCCCGCCTGAAGTCTCAGATGTCGCTCTATGCACTTCACTCAGCAAATTTGGCTGAGTGTTTAGACCAACAACGACCCTTTCAGCGGCGACCAGAAACCCTGATGACAAATCCATTGCAGGGTTTCGTCGAACTGCCCGTGTCATCTTTCCGTCGGACGATCATCTGCTTGCGTGCCCGAAGATCCTAACCGTACGGTGTGACGGTGTGGCCAGCAACGTCAGAGAATCGACGTCTTTACTTCCTTGCACTGCACACTTTGCCATGGCGAAAATCATCTAGGCGTGCACTGGCCACATCAAGTTCCACCGACTACGACTGGCGCTCCATCAGGCACTGTTCCTACCTCGAAGAGTACCACACCATCTGCTTCAGCCCAGCAGGCCTCTGAGCCAAGATATGATGAAAAAAGTTTGCTTACTGACGTTGTACGACGCGACGCTCCCACGGCCGCTTCCTCCTTTTCAGCAGAGAACTTTCCTACAATTGCCTCCTCACTCCCGCAACGTCGTCGCTCCACCACTGAGCCACTTTCAGAGGGTTTGCAACCAGCTATAACCACTGGAGCCTCCGAAACAGCTGATGTGGAGTCCGTTGTTCCAGAGGCGCAGTGTGAGGATGAGATGATGGAGCCTCCACTGAAGCGCCGCGGCTCTGGCCGCAGCATACGAATAGCAAAGAAGCAAAACTCTACTTCACCTCGTTCAACCTTCCTCTCCAGCAGTTCTCCTCGACACACCTCGCCAGCCGAAGTCTCCTTCCCCACGTCCAAGGGTTTGCTGCATCTCTCCATGCAGCCAATATGCCTCCCGTACCACTCTCATACATTGATCTCCATACATACTTAACGAATACGACCAGCTACGCAATAGCACGTGCCTTAGCAATCAAGAATCCTTCGCTTCGCCAACTTGTGCAGGAGCAGATTTTCAATGTGTCGCATCTCAAGCCTTTTCCTCCAGCTCTGAAATATCTTCAGCTAGAGGCATGGAGCCCCACAATTCAAGATCGTGTCAGCATACTAATTGTAGGGGATTCGCTTTCCCCCCTCAACAACTCTCTGGCATATGAAGACCTCAACCCGTTAGGGGCTGATATTCTCCACTTTCAAGAGACAATCCGCAAACCAACTACCGTCAATTCTCGATGGCGCTAGTGGAACTTTGTGCTTCATCACACCTATGAACTAACATCTCATAGCGGCCTTGCCATCGGCCTTAGTCATACTCTCAATTCTAATGTCACATCCCTCTTTGTGCGAAATATTTGTCGAGATTTCTTACAGCATGCATCATTTACCATCGCGTCTTCCAGATACCATTTATTCAATATCTATATTCCATGCACTACAACTTATCTATCGATTCTTTTCACACGTCTTCGCAGAGCACTAATTGTATCCCACCGTCAGACCATGTTCTCATTGGTGGTGATTATAACTGTACCCTGGATCCTCTTATGGATAGGTCTTCTACCAATACAGAGCGCCGCCGTGCCCTGTCGTACCTCATACAGACCGTTGTCACCAACAACGCTCTTCATGATCTGCATCGGCATATTCATCCATGGTCGACTAATTACACTTGGCTCTCCTCTCATGTGCAAAATCCTTTCTTAGCCCGCCTTGACAGGTTTTACGCCTCCAGTACTCTACTTCCAGCCGTGACGAGTGTGCATCCCACGGCCTCATCTGACCACTGCGCCATTGCCATCATAGTCCATGCTGCACCATTTAAACCTAGGATTCTCTCCGACCGGGCATTCTGCTCTTCGGTCCGTTCATTCCTGAACGACAGACGACCGCAACTTCAATCTGCTCTCTGCGGATTAAATTATTGGATGGAGATCAAGCAACAGCTCGTTCTACATGTCCGAAACTACTCATTCCAATCAAAGACACCCCAGAACATGCGCCTAGACTATGTTTGTTCAATGCTATCCATGCTCAGTCTCAGTGATCCCCTCTTCTCCTCCTTTCAAGAAGAGCTCGGATCTCTTCTGACTAATCTGGCGCAACAAGCGCTCTGCCGACTTTGTTTGCAGCATCTGACGCTGGATGCTCACAACTATGAGTTCCTGACATCGGTGGAAAACACTCGACGAGCTTCGACTGTACTTAATCATCTACGCCTTTCTTCTGTGGAGGTATCAGATGAACCGATTACGCTTTGTTCCCATGTCCGTCAGTACTTTTCCACGAAGTTCTGTGAACCGCCTCAACCATCCTCTGCAGCAATGTATTCTCTGCTTACTAATCTACCGCAGGTTCCCCTCCATCTCGCTTCTTCTCTTCTCCTTTCCCCCACATCCTCTGAACTAAATAGTACATTCTCTTCTCTTAATTTTAGTGCCACTCCGGGTCCGGACGGCCTAACCTTTTACTTTTATCAAACTTTTCTGCCTCTTCCTCTTCCGTTTCTCCTATCCGCTTTCTCTGCTTCCTTTACATACTCTCCTCTCCTGAGGAGATTCACAGCTGCATACGTTGTGCTTTTTCCCAAGAAAGGTGTACCCTTGACTTGGTGAACTGACGCCCAATTTTCCTACTAAATCTCGACTACAAACTTTATACCAAGCTCCGTTCACAGCGACTAAATCCCATCCTCACTTACATCCTCTCCCCTAACCAGACTTACACAGTTCCCGGCCGTTCCCTATCTCACAACATCCATCTCCTGACTGATCTAATTCACCTTGCGTGCTCTCACTCTGAACCCCTCGTCCTCCTCTCTCTAGACCAACAGTTCGCCTTTGATAACTTCTCCCACACTTATCTCTCCGCCACCCTTCTTTGCTTAGGATTTGAACCTCCGTTTATTTCTGTCCTCACCTCCCTCTACCAGGAAGCCAGTTTCCAAGTCAAGTTGTCCACCTTTCTTACAGCACCGATCCTTATCCGCCGTGGAGAGAGGCAAGACTGCCCACTTTCCGGTCAACCTTTCGCCATAGCCTCAGAACCTTTTCTCCGCTCCCTTCAACGCTCCTTTCAAGCCACTCTGCCTCCACTCATCGCACGGCACGAAAAACCATGTCAGCAGTTCCGTGGCGTATGCAGACGACGTTACATTCTGTATACGACTGGATTCACAGTTCTCTTTGCTCCAAAGTTTTTTCGTCGATTACGCCTCTACCTCCGGAGCTGCGATTAATGCAACCAAAAGCACAGGCATGTGGTGTGGCTCATGAGTTGACCTCTTGGATTCCCCATGGGGAGCGCACTGGTCTTCAGCCTTCCAACGTTTTCTTGGCGTACATCTTGGCGTCCCAGGTGAAGCCTCCAGCACAACGTGGAATACCATCCAGTCACGTCTACACCGGTCAACTGCGTTTTGGTGAAAAGCCCAGTTCCGCACTTCACAATTTCAACGTGCACGTCTTGCGCAAACCTATCTTCTCTCCATGTGCACACATTCCTGGTTTGCAACTAAATCCCCACTTCTTCGACTAAATGATATCACTCGCTGCTTCACCTCAGTTATCTGGACCGGGCAACTGGCTCAGCGACCCCAAGCTCAGCCTTCCTCCTGACCAAGGTGGCATTGGCCTAATTGATACACGACTGAACTATCAAGCTCTGCGGGTTACTTCGTACCCCCGTCTTCATACTTCACCTGTTGCCGACGCCGTTACCGCAAGGAATGTCATCACCTCTTCAAGCAACACTAATTTCGCTTTCTGTTCCTTCATTTTAATGGACCTCCGAACTACCACTCACTCTCGTCTTCCTCCTGCCTTACGGTAGGCTCTTACCTTTCTCCGCTCTCTCCCGCTCCCTCGATCCCCACGAAAGTCCACCATTGAACTCCTTTCCGAGTACCTGTTCTTCTCCTCTCTTCTTCACCCCCTCATTTTCCACGCTTCGCCTATCTTTCTTGGCTCCGAGTCGGAGTTGTAACCGTCAAAGACCTTGTAAGCTCAGATCTGTTCTTCTTCTACCCCCCCCCCTTCTTCTTCTTTCACCCTCCTCTCGCTCTGTCTATGACTCCCTACTCTCTACCATCATTGCTAAGTTCCCTAATCTCACAACTCCCACCGGCCTAACCTTTGTTCCTTCCGCCTCTCTTCCCCTTCCTTTCTTTTTTTCAGTCGGTAGATCCACACTTCCACTCTCCTCTCTTTCAAACTCAGTTCCCTTTCGGTTCCTTTTAAAATTCCACTCTCCTTCTCCCCTCCACATCAGTCATGTCTCCCAATCCTCTCTTACCGCTGTCTGGTCTGCCGCTCTTTCTCCTCTTTCAGCTCCTCTTGAAATAAACACTCACTGGCTTTTCCCCACCGCCGTCTTTCCGTTCCATCCATCCTCCACAGCATGACCATTCTTGACTCACCTCTTTGCCCCTTCTCTGCTCAAGAAGCTGATGTCTCTCACGTTTATCTACATTGTGTCATCCTTCTTCCACTAATCCATCTTGTATTTTCCATAGCTCAACGTTCAGCCACAACTGATCTTCCTTCCGATGCCCATAAAACACTCCTCCTGCAGGTCTCTCCGCCATTCAAGCTTCCACCCATCTGCTCATATATTTTCATCCTGGTGAAACACGTCATCTACGTATTTCATCAGCGCTGCCGAGATATCTCATCTCCTTATATCATCCACCAAGCTTATGTGGTACTGCTGTGCCACTTTCGGGGGAACGTCTCCTCTCAAGACTTCGTCCAGAGAACATTGTGGCCGTTGCCCAACAGAGAGAGCAACATTTCCGTTTCACCTGGTCTCCGGCCGCCTCCTGGTTCGTCGGCATGCCAGCGACGTTGCAACTGACTGTCAGCAGTCCATAACCTCGAATCTCCTAGCTCTGTTGAACACCAGTTTAACGTGTATGCTTACCATTGGTTTTTGAATCAAACTTCAACATAAAGCTTATATCTTCTAACAAATGTGATTATAATATGCACCATGCTGTACAAATGTACATAGTCTTACTCGTCTTCCCTATGATTATCGTAATTCCCCCAGTACTAAGACTTCCTAATTCTGTTTACCTTAGGTTTCACATAGTCCACTTTGTCATCTACAGTTCTCCTTTTGCACAGTGAATCATTATTATATTGTCTTTCTGTTATTTGTCAGCACTATAATTATGCTGAGAGACGAAATGTTCCGACAGTCTCTTTTATTGTTATTCTGCAAAATGTCTGCACCCCTTACCACGAGTATTCTTTGTGAATCAATACATCGTGCTGTATATAATGTACATAGATTTTAGAGTTAGTATATTTTACCGTACAATATATGTATCAGGAGGCCCATGTTTGCCTCCTGAACCGAACCTTGTTAATACAAGTTAGTAAAATCGTGCAATACATTGATTATGATACCCTTTCCAACATACCAGAAATCATTACTCAAGTTATGAGGATAATGGCTGTGGAATAAATCTCGCTCCTGTGCCCTGACCTATGATCCTATTTCAATGATATTCAACAGAACTGGTTCAGTATACCTCCGAAATAACATGCTAAAGTTTTGTCTCAATCGAAGGAATTTTACGTAAGTTATGATGCATACGGGCAATGGAATAGATCCTGCTCCTCTGTCCTAACCTTTGACCCATTTCGTCCATTTTTAATAGGATTCGTCCCAAGCAGGCCCGTACAAAATACTAACATTTCATCCAAATCGAAACATTTTTACGTAAGGTATGACGCATAATGGCGATCAAAGTGATACCGCTCCTATGTCCTGACTTTTGACCCCATTTCACCCATTTTCAGTAGGGTTTGTCCCCAGGTGGTCTACTACCACATACTAATATTTAATCGAAATCGAACAGTTTTTACGTTAGTTATGACGCATAAGAGCAGTGGAATGGATCCCCCTCCTATGTCCTGACCTTTGACCCCATTTCCTTTACTTTCAATAGGTTTCCTTCCCAGGTGTTCCCCTACCACATACTAAAATTTCATCGAAATCGAACGATTTTTACGCGAGTTATCGTGCGGACGAACATACGCACACAACGCGTGACGTAATGGGACAGATGGCGTGACCGCGCGTCTACATCTGAATTGCGAGAGTGTGACCTCATAAGATTTCTAAGCATGGATAACATTAATGGGACGACACCATGACATTATAAACTTGGTAATTCGGGGTGGTTATTTAACCCACTAAACGAATTTTCCTAAAGTCGAGATCAAGCTAAATTGATTTCTAGTACCAGAAAACGGTAGGTTAACGACTTTCATCAAAATCCTTGGAGCCGTTTTCTAAATAAAAGTTACATACATACAAGAATTGCTCCTTTAAGGTGAATGTCAAATAATTTTGCTTAATGTACTTCGAATGGAAATATTTATGTACACAATTTCTTCCCAATTAATGCGTTCCCAAGGATGAAAATTTGAACATCGATTATAATAGCTTCATTTTATAACTTGGAATACTTAATATTTTCTAAAACATAACCATATTTATGCAATCCAATATTTGTTTGTCTACTGACGTCATCAAAGTACAGGTAGCGCCATCCTTTTTCTGGTTTCAACACCACCAAAGGAAAAGTTATTGATTTTTAATATAATTATGGTATGTTTTAGAAAATGTTAAGTATTCCAAGTTATAATATTAAGTTATTTTAATCGATGTTCAAATTTTCATCCTTGGGAACACATTAATTGTGAAGGAATTGTGTACAAAAAATTTTCTATTGGAAGTATAGGAAGCAAAATTACTTGACGTCCACCTTAATAATATGGGATAAGGGCGATGGAATGGATCCAAATCCTATGTCCTGATCTTTAACCAATAGAGTTCGTCCCCAGGTGGTCCCCTACCACATACTAAAATTTCCTCGAAATCGAACCATTTTTACGCACGTTACGACGCATAAATGCAATGGAATGCATCCCGCTGTTATGTCTTGACATTTTACCCCACTTAACCCATTTTAAAAAGGGTTCGTCCCCAGGCGGTCCCCTACCACATAGTAAAATTTCATTGAAATCGAACCATATTTACGCAAGTTATTACGCATAAGGGCAATGGAATGGATCCCGCTCATACGTCGTTACCTTTGACCCCATTTGTCCTATTTTCAATAGGGTTCGTTCCCAGGTGGTCCCCTACCACATACTAAAATTTTATTTAAATCGAGCCTTTTTTGCGCCAGTTATCGTGCAAACGGGCGAACGGACGGATGGAAAAAGCTGGAGCATATACGGAAAGCGTAAAAAATTGTGTTGAACTGAAGAAGCGTATATGCTCCAACTCTGTCCGTCTGTATGTCCGTCCACACGATAACTCGCATAAAAGTGGTTCGATTTCGATGAAATTTTAGTATGTGGTACAGAACCACCTGGGGATGAACCCTATTGAAAACGGGCAAAAAAGGGTCAAAGGTCAGGACATAGGAGCGGGATCCATTTAATTGCCTTTATGCATCATAACGTATGTAAAAATGCTTTGATTGCGACAAAACTTTATCATGTTGTTCCGGAAGTATAACGAAACGATTCTGTTGAATATCATTGAAATGTGGTCAAAGGTCAGGACACAGTAGCGATATTTTTTCAACAGCCATTATCCTCATAACTTGACTGAAAGTGCTTCTATTGCGACACAACTTTAGTATGTTGTTCCGGAGGTATACCGAACCGATTCTGTTTAACATCATCGAAATGGGGTCGAAGGTGAGAACACAGGAGCGAGATTTTTTCCACCTCCATTATTCTCTTAACTTGAGTAATGATTTCTGGTATGTTGGAAAGCGTATCATAATCAATGCATTGCATGATTTTACTAACTTGTTTGATTGTCAATTGGGAATGAACGTGCACCGCTATTGAACGTTTCCCAGATGATCCACGTCTGGGCACAACAGTAAACGAGGAGGTTACTCTTATTTTAGTGTTGATCGGAATATTAGTGTGAGTAGACAACCTTATATTCTGCATGCTATACTTCCGATTGCATGATGAGCTACTAATATAGTATGTAAGAAAATGTGTGATAAGTGAAATTCGCGGCATTACCCCTACACATAACTAACATATACGGTATTTCTACGGAAAAAGGAACCTACTATAGGATTCTGTACTACGGCCCCAACATTAGTAGCTACACTGCTATTTGTGCTGTTCGACTACCTAAATCAAGAACACAGGCATGCTCATGTCCTGCCATACATGACGGATGTCTGAGTAATGATGCCTGCTCAGATGTTCAGAAAATAACAAGTCAAGTTTTAACGTAGAGATTATGTCAGTACATCAAGTTCTTTATTTCGCTGAACTAATGTGGTTACGTAAGCATGTTGCAGAATGTGTTCAAAGCCATTAAAGATCTAAACTTGTTAAACAAAATTCGTGGCTTGTAGTGTTGAAACACGTACCGAACACAGCCTGCTTTCTCATAGACGAAATGCAAATGCAGTCTGTGTCGTTACAGTCATACTCTACAGGAGTGAATTTTCTGTTTTTATTTCTGCACCAATTTCAGCGAGTTTTTGAAACAGCAGCAATTTTAACTTCTCTGACAAAATTTTGATGTAACGGATGCACCTATACGATGATAGATACGTTTGCATGTAGTCAATGAGAAGGACTGAATTAAATCTTGAGGATATTTAAAAATGCATGGATGAGTACAAAAAATGATATCTGCGATGCAATTGAAATTCATAGAAAAGGGTAAACTAATTGCACCTCATGAAATGGCCCTTTTTTGGCTCTACGAATGTAGTCCTAAGAAAGCACTTCTCACTGACATTTCTACGGTCAAATGAACAATCGAATTTAAATTCCAAGATCAGAGTGCAAGTCTATTAATGTGGCGATTTATTTTATCTACGTCGCCACTACAAAACGTGGTTTTCTAAATTTTGGAGAATATCTATATATTGTTTCGAAAGTGAGAATTGCGTTTCTTTTTAAATATTTTAACTCAAAATTTGGCGAATTTCTTAAATATGTGATATGCCTCATTTTGAACCCAGAACCGAAAGGCTGAATGACCTTTGTCAGCAATAATGTTTCTTAAGAACCCCTGCATTCAACCGAATACCAGCAAATGTTATGCAGGTAAATTTACGGGTAATCCAATAAAGAATCGAATTTATTTCGTTATTATTCAATAAAGCATGGAACCTGTTTCGAAACACACCCAGGCGTGGAGTGTGGCAGTGATCATTAGTTGCTGTCTGAAGCTGGAGCTGAAGTATATAATGAAGATCTTCGTTAGATTAATTTAAATGTGGGTTGCATCCCTAAAATCGTAGTCTTGAAAGAAATGATAAGTTCCAAGACATGTTACACACAAAAGAATAAACGTTGGCTGCGAACTTTTGTATAAAAGCAGCTACCTTAACCCTTTCAGCAGCTGATGTACATGAACCAAATGGTGTCCAGTGTTTTCTGCGCTCCTCGAACTCGCATGTTCACATATAGCCCGGGTGTTACGAAAGTTACAGCAAATCAATTCTTTTCCCCCATAATCTTAGCAGTGCCGTCCATATACCTGCTACTAGTAATAAAGACTAGTCCTCGATTCTTTGCACCATGACTCAAGGCAGGATGGGGACGGCTAGTTATCTTCACACGCACATCATGTCACTGGGGAGAAGCAACTGTAGTTCTACACCATTGTTATAGCTCTCTTAACAGGTAATCAATGAAAAAGGACTAGTGTTAATAATCCACCTAAAGGACAACTTTGAATAACTAAGACAAGGGGAAACCAACGCGCTCTGATGTGCAGGTTTACTCGTTCCACCTGTGTTCGGCTGATTTCTTATAAACCCTTTTTTCTTTTTCAATATTTTTGAACACTGAGATAATTCGTTGAAGCCGGTAAAACTGTTAAAATGAATAGTGAATACGACTCTGAAAAGAAACGAGCAAATCAAAAGATTTGGATTTCGGAATCGGGACCGAAGAACAGTTCCTTTAAACAGTTTGATGTAAGAAACTAACTAAATTGGCTAAAATTTTATTAGCAGGTAAAAACGGATAATTATTTCAGAGAGAAATGTACTGAAATTAAATGCTGCAACCGATGAAATTGCACTAAGAAGTTGTAGGACGTTTTCTGTATTACAAGCAAAACTTTTGCCGGAAATTTTATGCGATGACACAGCCGCGTTCGCTTTTTAAGCGAAGGCAGCTAGATTAACAAAGTACAAAAAAAATACGGTAAAAATACTTTCATAAATTTTAATGAAATCCCATGGCATCTTTCATTTTGCCTTCACGACTGTGATATAGAAACTCTCAGATCTTTAGATTTTATATCAAACGCTCAGATCTTTAGATTTTATGTTGAATGGAACTGAATACTGCAGAAATCGAAATTAAACTACCTCAGAAAATGAAAAGTCCTCAATGTTGACCAATTTTCAGTTTTTGAAAAAGGACCAGTTACTCTTCTAAACAAGAAAGATGACACTGAGTTTTCGGGTGTAATAAGCACGTCTTTTGAATCTGTTCTGACGCAAATTAAATGTATCAAAGCTATTCAAAGTCAATGGAACCGGTATGGAAAACAATAGTATCTGACGGAAGAAAGAAGATTTTCAATCGGGTTTTTAATCCTTCAGATATTGGTGTAAACGGAATCGTGAGCTTACGAACTCTTAGAAACAGAGTTATCGACAAAAACAAGATGTGACTTTACGTCCCTTGGTGGGGGAACCATGCATTATTTTAGGAAGACAGCATTCACAAAAGGTTTATCCATATGAGCGGTGTCGGTTCAAGAAAAAATATTTTAGTCGAGTTTTCAGGAGCCCAGATTTTGCTACAAATACATCAGAAGTAGAAATTAAAGCTTATGACCCCTGGTGGCCAAACCATTCTTTACCAAACATTAGAAATTACGTGAAAAATATTTTCCGTCAGGTCTTGTATGCGATACAGGAAGAATTTTTCAAATCGGAGTTTTAGGAGAAGAAAGCGCTATTTTCCTTTGTGCGCCCTAGCGGAAAGTCTATGATTTACTTGAAATTTTTGAATTTATAGGAAAAACATTTCACATCACAAACACTTTCCAACAAAGAAGGAATTTTTCAAATCGGACTATTAGAAGTAGAGATATTGACAAAAATAAGATATACATCTACGCCCCTGGCGTAGAAACCATGCATTATTTCAAGAAGAAAATGTTCCTAAAATGTTTGTCGGCATGAGTTGTATCGGTCCACACAGGACTTTTTTTCAATCGAGATTTTAAAGGCTCATATTTTGCTGCAAATGCATCAGAAGCGGAAATTAAGACTTACGCCACCTGGTGGCCAAACAATTTTTTACAAAAATTTGAAATTATGCGCAAACGATTTCCCATCAGGAGCTGTATCCGGTGCAGAAAGAATTTTTCAGATCGGAGATTTAGAAGCAGAGATATAGGGGGAAACGCAATTTACCTATACGCCCCCTAACGGAAAGTCTGTGAATTACTTGAAAATTTTGAATTTATAGGAAAAACATGTCACACTAGAAACACTATCCAACAAAGAAGGAATTTTTAAAAACGGACTCTTAGAAGTCGAGATATTGACAAAAATAAGATATACATCTACGCCCCTGACGTAGACACCAAGCACTATTTTAAGAAGAAAATGTTTCTAAAAGGTTTGTCGACATGAGTAGTATCGGTCTGGAAACGATGTTATTTTCAATCGAGAATTTAGAAGCTTATATTTTGCTGAAAATACATCAGCAGCGGAAAATTAAGGTTTACGCCAACTGGTGGCCAAACCATTTTTTACAAAAAATTTAAATAATGTGCAAAGGATTTCTCATCAGGAGCTGCATCCGGCACAGAAAGAATTAAAGAGAGATATAGGGGGAAACGCAATTTACCTCTACGGCCCCTAACGGAAAGTCTGCGAATTACGTGAAAATTTTGTAATTATATGAAAAACATGCGACACGGAAAACACTATGCAACAAAGAAGGAATTTTTCAAATCGGACTCCTAGAAGTAGAGATATTGACAAAAATAAGATATATATCTACGCCCCCTGGCGGAGAAACTGTGGAATATTTTAGGAAGAAAATATACCGAAAAGGCTTATCGGTGTGAGTGGCATCAGTCCACGAAAGAATTTTTTCAATCGATATTTTAGAAGCTCCGATTTTTTGGCAAATACATCAGAAGCAAAAATTAACACCTACGCCCTCTGGTGGTCAAAGTATTATTTACCAAAATTTGGAATTATATGCAAAAGATTTTCCATCAGGAGATGTATCCGCTGAAGAAAAAAATTTTCAAATCGGACTTTTAGAAGAACAGTTATCAGGAAAAATGTAATTTAGTTTTACGCCCCTAGCGGAAAGTTTATGCGTAATTTGAAAAAGTAACTATATCTAAAATACTCTTCGAAATAAATGGAATCGAAAGATAAAAGATTTTTTCAATCGGAGTTTTAGAAGCAAATGTGTGGAATAAAACGTATTTTTGAATTCGACATCATCTGCATTTAAGCCCTCTAGCGGCGAAATTGTACATCGTAAAAAAACGAAATAAAGGATCATCATTCGCATATTTCAAGCTTTCGAATGCTAAAAGAATTTTTCAAATCGGACTAATAGTTGTAGAGATACCGTGGGTACAGACGGGCGGACGGACAGACGGACGGACGGACAAACCGATAACATAAGCACGATCTTTTTTTACAAAAGACATGCTAAAAATAGAAAGAAACAGAGACAGAAAAAAAATTATGAAGAATGAAATTATATTCGCAGGATTAATAAGTATTTCTTTTGAAAATAGAATCAAACGCAAAGCGTGAAATGTATTTAAACGCATTTTGCTTTTAATTTCAAAAGAAGGTGAAAATATATGAAATCTAGTTTTGTGATATCTAACGGGAGTTTTTGCATCGGGAAATTGTGATTTGGTTCTGATATGGAGAAAAAAGCTCTTGAATGTGTGTTCGGATCAATTAATTACCAATCCAATTAGTTAATTATCAACACGCTTGTTTTATGACGTAAAACTCAATTAGTTCAATTATGTGATGTATGCAAACGTTTGTTTACATTTACTTACACGACTAAAAAATTAAGTCAGCGAAGAAGCAAAAAAAAAATATGATACTCAATGAATGAAATAACGGATTACACCAATGTACAATACAAATTTGGAAGATGTGACTCTGTTTATTAGCGCAAAAATGACATGGATGTAAAGTCAGATAACATCGGAAAACTTGAAAAGTTTGTCGTTCTGGAGCGGGAATCGAACCCGCGTCGCTTGGATATTTCCTGAGTAGGCTAACCACTACACCACCCAGAACGACAAGTTTCCGATTAATTTGAATAAAACCATCACAGGATTCGCTAGTCGAAGCAACCGGCATTCATATATAGCGAATCTGGAGGTTTAGGATTCATTCCCGTGATTGCCCGTTGGTGCAGAATATCAATGAATGAAATACGGGATCACGCCATTATACAATAAAAATTTTGAAGATGAATTTTGAAGATTTCGGGTATTATCTGACTTAACGGCCATGTCGTATTTTTACCAATACGGATTCACATCTTCCAAATATGATACCGTTTTTTAATCAGTCCTTTTCCCTAACATGTGTTAAGCCAATTACAAATGTTTAGTAATTGTGGAAGTTTATCAGGAGCTCAACACTATGTATACAGTCAATGCACGAATACTAGAGATACCTACCTAATAACTCATTGGTCCTCCTTCAGCGTGAATAACAAGCACCCTGTATACGTCGAGGCATCGACTGTACCAGATGCCACATGGTTTCTGGAGGTAATGCCAGCCATTCCTGTTGCAGCGTTGTCTACAATTCCACATGAGACTTCGATCCAGGATCTATAGAACTGATGTTCCGTTAACGTCATCCCAGAATGCTTCCACAAGGTTTAAATCCGGAAACCTTGGGGGCTGCTTGATGGTTCAAAACCCATCTGTAGCAGAATGCGTGAAGACCATGAAATCGTGTAGGTGATCAGCCTGCACAATCTGGTAGCGCGCAGTGTTTTAGGACCTCTCCAGACACACAGAGGAACCTAATGTGTCCAATGAGAAGACTCCCGTAACCATCACAGAATCACCACTGCCTTTAACAGAACCGACTTGGTACGACGGGGCCACGGTCTCATGCTGTAGACTGCACACTCACACCCTCCTGCCAGCTCGGTACAAATAAAACGGGATTTATATGACCACATGAGGCAACGTCACTCTGCAGAGATCCATGTTTTGATGTTTCCCATACCGGACGAGGCATGACGTCGGATGACGAGCAGGCAACAGTGCCACACTTGTGGGGCTTCGTCTCCCGTATCCCAGGGAATGCAACGTGCGCACTGCTGTTCACTCTCTGAAGCTGTTTCGGTCTCCGATATGTAACCTGGATCTGATTTGCTCCGCCACGCCGTTGCCAAGTGGTCGGTCTGTACGAGTCTATAATCTATGTCGACCCATACATCAGTGGGGTATGGTCGGTCACCGCTGGTTTCCTGGGTGCTGGTACGTCCGTCGATAGTATTCTCGCAGTACACTTTTGATACGGGTGCCGTCGGAAACGCAAGGGTTCTTACAACTTGGGCGATAGGCAACTTGACCCATATGTCTTGCGTCAACAACGTTTCGCCATCAAAGTCGCTGTGATCACCATATTTGCCCATGTCCGTCGATTATGATGCACTTTTGAGAAGCCCTGTTGTACGCGTATCCGCCTATCAGTTAATATCGGAGATGTCCATGTCAACTGCTCATCACCCTTATGTCTAATGTTTTTTTCTACTGAGTATATAACTTATAAGCACACATATACGAAAAAAATAAACAGTAAAATTTTCTCATTCTGGTGCCTGAATAATATCGGAAATGTGAATAATGTAATACAAACCGGTTCTGAATCCCTTGCAATTATATCAGTCGTATGGAAAATAAATTTCAAAACTGCGAATTTCAGAAGTTTAGATATAATGAAAAATGTATTCTTTCGCCTCCAGATGGGAAACAAGACAATCAAAATGTCCGAACGAAAGTAAAAAATGTATTAGCAATGTGTTAAACATTACTAAAAATGTATTAAAATTTGCGATTTTAAAACTACCAAGGTTTAAAAGAGTTTTCCCACTTCGACTAGACATAGTAATATTATTTAATAAGAATTCAAATCTAGGAAACATTTTGGAATATAAAATTCAGAAGTGTCATGAAAACTTCTGTTCATGGATGTAACAATATGATTGAAAGTGTTTTCTTAATCGGATTCTTAAATGCTTAAAATTTTACACAGATATTTTACGGCGACCTCAAGAGGAAAAAAGGTGTACCTGGAAAATCGGATGACAAAAGTATGATGGCCAAATGAAACTTAGGGTAAAAGAATCTCTGCCATGCAACAGTTATATAAATAACATAATTTTGAATAACATATATAAATTTGCTTTACTTGGCTGGGATATTCTGCAGAGAAATTGTTCTTTTTGAATTCCATAATAGTAATTATTACTGCTTTGTATTACAGTTTTCAAATAAAAAATTAATTTTCAAATAGAGCTATTAGAAGCAGAAACATCTGGAAACGAAAAACATGTGGTCACCTTCTTAAAGAACGTAAAAATTAATCGTGTTCGAGCGGGAAATGAATCTAAATCTACCGATTCTTGTTGGATGAACATTTACGTCACCTGAAAAAAAAACGTTGACCTGCGACAGCTACCTGTAAAACCGTGCGTTTTTCTAAGCAAAAATACACTGACTGTTTTACGCTTAGTGACAGACAATGAACGTTAAAAGAATCTTAAATAAAATTTTCAGAAGCGTAGATGTTGTGCCAAAACCAAAAATGAGTTTGTTCTGCCTAACAAGAAACCTATGCATCAGATAAATTCGAAGACACATAAATCATCCTCCTCATGGTATATGCTATCCAGAACAAATGTGTTGTGACGTATATTCTAAATTAACTTTCCTTTTTAGTTTCTTTCCCTATGTAAATTTTGAGTTTGTTCTCAGTTATACTTCACACTTAACGTGATATCTTCTCTCTCAAACGAATACTGTTGGCAACACAATTGAGGTCAGAATGAACGTGACGTGTAACTGTATGAGATAAGAACCAGAGATAAAAACTACGACACAACAGTTGCTCGTGTGGGGTGTTGGATGTGTGGTTGGTACAGATTTGTTAAGTAAAATGTGAAGTGCTATGTTGTATTAATGAAATCATCTGGAAAAAATCCAATTTCCGTAAGTTTGAATTTTGTTTAAACGTTTCGTCCTGCCGTTAAGGTTAAATTTAGGAAATCTTTCATCGTATGGTTATGTTTTAAAACAACATAAGAATAGCGATAAATATTCAGTACGAAAAGACGTTACGTTATAGTGTCTTTGAACGCAGATTATAGAAGCTGAAATACCTTGTCTGCTGATGTACGAACGGACAAAGTGATGCTCTAAGCACATGCGGTTTGCCGAGCAGCGAAAAAATTGCTCAAAGCTAAGAAAGGAATTCCTTGTGTGTTCTACCTCCGAAAGGAATTCCTTGTGTGTCTTTAGTTTTTGTGTTAATCGACCTTCTGTCAGAGATGATATCGATAACTTTGTCAGATTTGGAACTTAAATAGAAACGATATACGGACATAAATTAAACTGTACTTCCATGTAACGTAACTGCAGAAATTTGAAAATCACATCATCCTGGAACGGGAATCGAACCAGCATCTCACGATTTGCGCTCGAGTATGCAAACCAATACACCACTGCACCAGTTGACTATTCCAGTGAAAGTCTGACTTCTCAGTTATGCCTCAGTTGTTTGGATTTCGTTGTTTTGGGTGGTTTAATGGACAGCATACTAGGGCGCAAATCGGGAGGTGCTGGTTCGATTCCCGTTCCAGAAAGATGTGATTTTAAAATTCCTGCAGTTACGTTACTTGGAAGAACAGCTTGATTTATGTCCGTATTAATTATTCCATGTGCTTTCAACTTGAGAGAGAAGTGTTTTTTTACTTATATTGTAGACACAAAGCGCATTTCTTGTCCCCAGAAAAGACATGAAAAGAAATCAGCAGTTTTTCAAACAAGTGAAATAAATAATTGTTTTGCAAATTAGACTAAACGAAGTTAAAATAGGAGAATAAAAAAAAAATAAAAAAAATAGGAGCAACCCGAAGAATTAGATGAAATTTACTATTTTATTTTAAGGATCGGCTTGGGTAGCAGTGCTCAAACCAATTCACATGAACATTAATATTTCACGGGTATACTTAGTGTTCAAAGATAGACGTCTTCCGATACAGACAAATTTATAATTGGATATTCGCAGCCTCCACCGAGGTGCATTTGTGTAATCTTCGTCTGAGATGAGTTCGAGTGTGAGGAGAAGCATGTGTGGCGTGTATGTCTTACGGCACAAACCCTTGCCTGGGACCAGTGACCCTAAATTACTGACGGCGAGGATTGGTAGCCCATATACACTGCTGGACAATTGCTAAGGACGGATCATAAACGGCGATAAAGCGCAGAAAAAAGGAAGTGTGGCTGGATGCCAAGTAAAATAAAATTATGTCAGAATGCCAGGACATTACAAGAAAGACAATTTATTGTGCTCTGAAATCCAGAAGGCTTTGGAACGTGTTTAAGGGACAAACAGGCCATTTTGTGCAGAATACGTAAACGTGAAAAAATTCAATTACCGTCCGCAGGCGTTCCGGCGTAAGATGTCAATACGGGATATGGCCACCATGGAGGGCGATGCAAGATTCCACACGTCGTGTCATGCTTTGCACAACATTATCAAGCAGCTGTTGGGGTAATTTATCCCATTCCTCTGTCAGTGCACGGATGAGGGGGTCCTTGTTTATTGGAGGGCATTGGCGACCAGCAAGACTCCTCCCCAAAGCATCCCACACATTTTCAATGGGATTCAGATCTCGAGAGCATGCTGGCCGTACGAGGCGTTGAATATCCTCGCTCTCAAGACACTCCTGGACAGCGACTGTTCGATGACATGTTGCGTTGTCGTCCATGAAAATGAATCTATCACCGACAGCACCACGGAACATGTAAACATGAGGTAGCAGAACATCATTAATGTATCGTTGGCCAGTCATAGTCCCAGTTGGAAGCACATAGAGGGACGTACGGACATTGACCATGATACCAGCCCATACCATGGCACTACATGTCGGATATCGGTCCCTTTCCGGTATGTTTGCTGGGCAATATGCAGTACCACTATCACGCCAGATCAGTTGTCGTCGACAATCAGACGATAGACTGTATCTACTCTTATCTGAAAAGAGGACAGCAGACCAGTCGTTATCAGTCCAATTGCGATGTTGATGGCACCATTGCAAACGGGCGGTACGGTGACGTCTGCACAATGGGATGCACACAACAGGACGGCGGGCGTATAGTCCTCCTTCATGCAAACGTCTGGCGACAGCTTTTCGGGAGACCCGCTTGCCAGTAGCAGCCATAAACTGATTTGCTACCTCATTAGCTGTGCTGCGCCGGTGTCTTTTTGTTGATAGCACTATGTACCGATCTTCTGCAGGTGTCGTACTGCGAACACGACCTCCCCCGTGACGTTTGCTACACTCTCCATTTGTTTGAAATGATTTCCAAAGCCTTGAAACGAAACTGTGGCTGACGTCAAACTCTCTGGCAACATCTGTTGTTTTTCGCCCTTCTTCAATCTTGCCAATAATACGGCCACGCGTAAAATCATCTAGGTGATGTCGGGAAGACATACTGAAAATTGCAAGTTCGTCAATTGTTTCTTTCCCTTTCAACTTTGCGTTTGAACAACAACGGTCAATACGCGTCAAATCCTTTATATCTCTTATCAGCGCTATGACGTCACGAACAAGTTCGGCAATCCAAAATTTGCATACGTGCAACACGTCTTACTGTATCCCGCACTTATGCTAATTTCCAAATTTTCCTGCCTTCCATTTTATGGTTGCTATCGTTGCTATTGTCATCCGTCCTTAGCAATTGTCCGGCAGTGTAGTTGCTCACGGTGGGCGTTAAACCTCAAGCAGGAAAAAAAAAAAGGAAAATTCGTACAGGGTGCATTTTCCCAACGGCGACCTATGAATGCTGAGAACGTAACAGTTAAAACATAGTAAGAAGAACCTCCGTAAATTCAAAATGACGTGCTTTTAAGTAATATGCACATTTCCCCCTAAAGAATGAATCAAATGAATATATGTTAAGAGAAATTACTTCTAAAATTATCCCATAGTTATCATTTAAACAAACAAAGTATGTTTTGAACATACAGCGAGTATGTTTTGAACATACAGCGAGTATGTTTTGAACATACAGCGATTAAATTCTTCAGTGGTCTACTGGTCCAAGACCACTGAAGAGCGAGTCCGACCATCAAAATCAAAATCACAGGTCGTCAGATGGAACAGCAACTTTTTCAGGTGACATCACTGATTTCAGGAAAAAAGCTATGGCATTTTTGTCCGTAAAGGGAAGTTTCAAAATATTTTTCGTTCATAGTCTATGTCGCAATAATTTAACCGTTATTACAATCTTATTTAATGTCCAGTGAATAAAAAATGAAGATCAATCCATTCAATAGAAGTTGAGTGCATTTCCTTAAAAAAAGACGTTGAATTAAAGCCAAGTAAATCATCAACGGCTTACCTAATAACGAGTGAAGGCGCCTTTTGCATTGATAACAGCATGAATCCGGTTGCGGTAGAGGCTCCACAAGGTTCTGGATGTATTGAGCATCGATTCACTTTCTGTTCCAAATGATCCCACACATTTTCAATAGGATTTTAATCTGCCGATTAAGCGGGCCAGTCGAGGAGAGACAATGATGCCTATTGTTCGTCCTGCAACTCAGACACAGTTTTAGCCCTGTGCACACGACAATTGCCATCTCGGAAGACAGGAGTAGCAATGTGATGCTGCTCCTGTAGATGTAAGACAAAGGGCAACTCTTTATCATTCAGGATGCGGAGGTACGCATGCTGGTTTAACTTCATCGTCACTGCAACGAGTGGGCCCCTTTCGTGGTACGAAAAACATAACCCAAGCATAACAGAACCCCTCCAGATTGAACAACACCTTCGACACAATCAGGATTAAAGGCTTCATTGGACCTGTGATGCACTCGTCACCTCCCATCAGTGGAGTACAAATAAAAACGAGACACATCAGACCAAATGACTCGTTTGTTCCCAACCCTAAACGGTAAAGGTTTGGTGCAACTGAGCCCATTGATAACGTGCGACTTTGTGACTTGCTGTTAAAAGAGGTCTCTTTCGTGGTCTCTGCCCCAGATGTCTATCGCATGCAGTTCTCGTCGCAATGTCCTTTCGGAAAATGGTTGTAGTGGACTTTCATCCGATTTGCAGTTACTAGGCGTGAGAATCGTTTTCCGGCCACAGTTACGTCACCTATTTTCATTCGACTGCGAACTACACCACTGTTCGTATACCCGCTGGACAGTACACTTCGACACACCAACAAATTGGGGATTTCATTCACTTTATGTCCATGGGCACGGTCAAACACGATAGCTACTTTTTGCCACTCAGTAACGTTTGTCTTAGGGCCCATATTGCAGACTAAATTCAACACACACGTTGCTCTTCACCACTGCACGAGACAGAAATGATCATGTAGATCACGTCAGTGCTATTTATTCTCCCATCAATGCTATCTTTGCGCCCTCTGTGCATCCGGTAACTTCCTACTGTCATTTCTGTTAGGGGTGACTATTTTTTGTCCGGTGTGCTTATAACCAAAGTGAAAAACGGGAAAATACGAGTGTCTTCGTCCGCGAATCGTTAGACCACTTCTAAATGACCGAGAGATTTGAAAATTGGTATGCTGATAGGTCTTAAGGTCCATATACCTAGAAAAGTCCGAAAATTAAGAATATCAAAAGAGTGGCTTAGCTTTACCATGGATATGCTGATAGGTTTAAAGATTATCATGCATGAAACGTTGAAGTGCTGTAAAAATTCCTTGAAATTGGGATTTAAATTTGATGAGCGCCAAAGCCTGCTACTGTTTTGCGTCAAGCTCTATGCACTAACGTCACGACCCTGTTCTAAATCGTAAAACCTTTTTTTATTGGAGGTTTAACGACCACCGTTGAGCAACTCAATGGGCTATAAGCAGTCGCCCGTCCCTAATTTAGGGTCATTGGTTCCAGGGAAGGGAGAGCGCCAGTGCCGTAAGACAAACACAACATCCATGCCTCACCGGGATTCGAACCCGCACCCCGTTCATACGAATGTGAATGATCAGAGGCCATCGTTTAGTTTCAATATTCGCTTTTATTCACTTAAAAGAATTACAACAGAACATCCCCAACCTCACACGCAGTGTGAGAGAAGGGGAGAAATAAAACAAAATGTAGATATTTACAATGAAATGATAATTGCACAAATGAGCAATGACAGGCATTGCATTATTTGCTGTAAACAGCAGTAGCTCTGGGATAATTGTTCATTGAAGTCTTGGAACATCACTGGAGCGAAACAATTTACAGAAAAAAATTCCGTGCAGTTCTAGTGACGTGGGAAATCACTGGTGGCAGAGAGTCACTGTGAGGATGAAGATAACTGTGTACAAAAGTGACATCAGCAGGAAGCAAACACAATCCAGTTCCAGGAGGAAACATGGTGAGGGAACAGTAAAAATTGAAAGTTCCGACGTAGGTTTATTAAAACAGCAGATGAACAGTCTGGGCACTAGAAAACCGAAACCAGGGACGACACGGTGACCATGTTTTGAAGAACACGGGTAACCGTGCCGTGTCATTCGCCATGGAGTATTCCAGGGTGAGTCTGGCTTTAACCCTGTTGCGATAGTGTGCAACTAAAGAGGTAGATAATGTGATAGGATCTGGATCTTGTAACTATAGCAGGTGAGAGAAAATAATATATTTAGCTAGGATAAATAAATACGAACCAACTGGTAAAATAGAGGTGAAAATTGTAGAACTGTGGCCGAGGAAACGATAATCTTCTAGGGTGAGATCACTTGTACAAGAAGAATGTGCAAGTTGAAACATACTGTGAAATAGTGGGAGCAGCGTCGGACAGTAAACAAACATGCGTAAGACGTCTCCAACGACGTTACAAAAAGGACAGAGATCTGATGATACTATGTTTCTCCGGAACAAAGTCGAAGGGACAGGCAGTCGATTGTGCAAAAACCTCCAGTGCACATTAAGTTCTGAGGAGAGGGCAGGTGAATATTGGGCAGTAGACCAGACGGAGGTTAGTGGAAAAGAAGGAACAGAGGGAATAGGGCAAGGTACCGCAGAAGAGGAAAGGGAGAAAACGGTACAGGGTAGGGGTGGAGAGACTGTGGAGAGAGAGGAGATCACCGGAAAAGGGAAGGACGAACGGAAAAGGGACAGAGGCAGAGGAAACGGAAAAGAACCCAGATGAATCGACTAGGGAAGGAAAAAGTGATTGAAGAGCATGTTTAAGTTGGAGGAAGTTATCAGAGAGTTCGGGCGAGGGTGGGAGGGTGGGAAAAAGGTCGGAAACGGGTTACCATGAAAAATCGGGGAGGACCAGTTGGGAAACGGAGACTACACCAGCGTGTAGCCATGCGGGGAAAAAGAAAAAGTTGGCAGTAGGGGGATGGTGGACGGAGGAGAAAAAAAGAGGCTCGGAAAGAAGATCAAGAGTGGAAGAGGGGGTTGACGAATGAGCGGTAAAGAACGAAATAACTGAACAGCTTCATGGTAGACTAGAGGAAAACGGGGGAAACGACAGTGTGAATATCCATCTTGAGAAGAAGATGGACGGTGAGGCAGGGATTAAGGGGGAAGTCAGAACATTAAGCAGAAGAATGGAAGCGTAATAGTCTGGCTGAACTGTCAAACGGAGTGAATTGAAAATTCTTACAGCTTGATAACGTATGGTAATCTCTGGCATATTGAGGCCACCACAAGTCGAAGGTAGAGACAATACTGAGAAAGATAACCAATGAGTGGATGATCAAACAATGCTGATGTTGTTGCAGTTTGAACGTAGGCTGGTGGCGGTTATGCAATCCAGGAATGATAAGCTAACGAGAGAATGTGGGTGCCAGCAAGCCGTGCACGACTGTGGTAGGTCAAACAGCACTTCAGCTTGGACCAGTAAGCAGCGGTGTGACGTAGTTTCCTGACGAGGGGTCTCCAGGTGGAAGCCGCTGGTGAGACCCGGCTGCCAATGTGCACCCCAAGCATCTTTTGACTGGTGGAAGTCCAATGAGCGCCCCACGGTGCATCGGGGCGATGTCTCCAGAAGCCACACCACAAGCCTATACACTTTGAAATGTTTAACGAAGCGCCGGAAGCCGCAGCATACACTTGGTACCATGCAAGAACAATTGTGAATTGCCATTCTTCTCGGATGAGAACTGTGAGATCATCGGCGTAGGCAGTAAGAACTATAGAATGGTGCCTGGTGCTATGCTGAATGGTGGAGGGGGAGGTTGTAGAAGAGAACGGATAGAGCAAAGAAAAGGCTCAAGGACTAGAGAGAAAAGTTGTCCGGAAAGAGAACATATTTGACGGATGCCCTTACGAAACGGAATGGGGGCTGTAAGGAAGGAGGCCGTCCGGATATGGACAACTGAGTCCTGGTACAGGGCAAGGAGGGCTGTGATGAAGACAGACGGGAAACCGAAGGCAGAGAGCACAGAGGCAAGCCACTGATGACTCACGTTATCAAAGGCCTGCCTCTGATCAAGATTGAGGAAGGCTAAAGGTTCCGAGGAAAGGTGGGCAAGGCTATATGAGTCAGGGAGGAGATTAATATTAGTATGAATGCTTCGGCCAGGGATGTTGTGCGTTTGGTCGGGATGTATGACGGTGGGGAGGACAGAGTTCAATCGAAGAGAGTATTTTAGTATAAATCTTGTAGTCAACATTAAGGATGGATATAGGACGCCAGTTATCCAACTCCAGCAGATACCCTTTCTTTGGAAGAAGAATGATGTGAGCTAGATTAAAAGCGCGGGGAAGAACAGATAAGGAAAAAGCAGCTGTAAAGCAAGGCAGTAGGAGAGGGTGTAGGAAAGAGGAAAACGTGCGAAAGAAATTACCTGTCAACCCGTCAGGACCAGGTGACGAGTGACAGTTAAGTAAGGCATGTTACTGTACTACTTCTGCTGGGGTGATAGGCATAGAAAAAGATGTAACAAGATGCGATGGATTATGTGGTGAGGCACGAAGAATCGGATTAGCATGAGAAGAACTTGACTAGAACTGAGCAAAATGTGACTGGAAATATGTTCAAACACCGGAGCAAATGAGAGTGGGGTCATTAGTAACAGTTCCATCGGATAACTTCAGTTTATGGAGGTGATGGGCAGAACGTTTGTGAAATTCCAGTTGTTGAACCTGTTCACATAGATAGTCATTTGGCTGGAGATAAAGGAGCTTGAGGCGGTGAAGAGCTTGTTGGGAGAAAGGAAGTAGCAAGGCACGAAGTTCAGTTTGGTAATGAGAAAACAGCGGAGAATCAAGATCTAGGGTGGAAAAAATCGAGCGTGCAGCATCAATCTTCATAGAGGCGGTAGTGCGTTTTTCGTGGGAATATTGTTTGGTATAAAGAAGAATTTGGGATTAGACATTTAACCAGTGTTGCAAGGGACAAGAAGCAAAAAAGAGCATATATAAGGCTTGTTGGAGCTGCGATTGGATGGAATTTACGTAGGTTGAATCAAGTAAAAGATCATCATCAAGGGTCCAATTTTGGTAGTATTGCCGAGGAGATGGACCGGTGTGAAGACACATTACGACACAGCTGTGGTCGGAAGAATCTGTCGGTGTGTGAGAAAGGGAATTAACTGAAGGAAGAAGAATTGAAGAAACATAAAACCGGTCAAGTCGGGCAGTTGTAGGGGAGGAAGTGGAGTAGGAGCGCCAGGTGTACGAACGAAGAAATGGGTGCAGGTGTCGAAAAGCATCTTGGAGTTGTAGCTGGTTGATGGCTGTAGAAAGTGCTCTGGTAAGAAAATACCTGGTATCCGTGGAACCGTCCGATCTGTCGAGGGATGGGTCAAGGGTGCAGTTAAAATCACCCCGTAAGATGACAATATCAGTGGCTGGAAGACCTTGAACACAGGAAACAAAATGCTCAAAAAGACAGTCTGCATACTGTTGATTGCCGGAAACATACATGTTGAAGATATGGTATCGGAAGTTGTGAAGTCGGAAGGACAGATGCTGCAGGAGGTCACAATAAATCGGTTTGACAGTGATATCAGTAATGAAGGATCGAAGACGAAAATGGATGGCCACCGCAAGTCTTGCGTGATGACTAATTCGATGGACATGGTAGAATTGAAATGGCCAGGTTCGCCACCTGTGGTATGGGGTGTTGGGATGACAGTTAGTCTCCTGTAGCAATAATATATCCGCATCATGCGGTGTACAACTGCCCGACTTGACCGGTTTTATGTCTTCAAACACTAAAGAATTGGTAGGAGGGACAGAGCATCCCTTACAGTTGAAAGAAAGTAATTTTAACTTGAAAGAGGTTGTAGTGGTTGAATATTACTATCAGCACTTCTGTGAAGACTGGTTACACGTTTCTTTAAGTTAGGTGTCTGCGCATTAGTAACTGTGTCAGTTTTCGGCAAAAGAGCAAATAGATTCTGAAGTTGGGTGATAATAGTACGAAGCTGAGCATTACGTGATTGAACGCAGTCTAGCTGCTTGAGAGGACGTGACGGTTGATTGAGTATGATGAGAGTAAGATCAGACGGCGCCAGCGGCCCGTCTAATGCAGGGAAGGTTTCCAGATATTCTGCGAAAGCTTTTTGATCCAACAATTTTGGAACAGCTGGGGACTTAAGAGATGTAGAAACTGCAGTTGGAGAGAAAGATTGTCGAATTGGCGAACGGGAACGAGAGCAGCGTGGAGGAGACGTCACCGGCGAGATTGAACTCAATCAAGTACGTTTCAACGTGGGAACGCCGGGAGGAGCTGGTGGGTGTAGGACAGTTAGATCTGACTATACATAAGGGGATCCAAATGAAGAAGATGAAGCAATACGACGGAGGGGTTGCCATTCCTTTTCAGAGATAATACCCTCCAAAGATAGTAGAGGTACCACAGCAGCAAGTGGGTCCAACGGTGGAGAGGTGGCCAAGGTTCCCGTAGTAGAAATCGAAGACTTGGAGACTGCTGACGAATCATCATCTGCTGGGGGAGAAGCCTCTGGAACAACAGTAGCAGGGATCAAGAACGTCTGTGGAGCCGAACTTGGTGTGGCCAGAGAAACTGATGTTGAGGGTGGGGTGTTGACTTCGGGCGGTATGGAAATAGGTGGCTTGACAGATGCATGTGGACAACGTTATTGGATGTGGCCATATGACTTGCATTTAAAACAATGCAAGGCAGTAACGATATCAATCCGGAAATTCTGCTTCCCTACAACCACAGTGAGGTCAGTAGGGCAGTCAGCAATGGCATCTTCAGTAGGGAACAGGATCCTTGCTTAGCGACGCAGACCTAAGATGTCCCTGTCATCTGGGTCTGTTGGTGCGGAAGACAGAGTGGAAATGGAACCAACTACTTTTCCACAACTGGAAAGGGCCGCCATTAAGTAATGGTCTTTGATTTCTGGTGGTACGGGATAGCACGTAAGAAGTACGGGGCGCTGCGTGAGCGGGATTCCCAGTAAGGTATGATCCCCAACATGCAGCCCGTCAGATAAGATGCGCTCCACAAACTCTGGCTTCGCAAAATAGATGAGAACAGTCTTAGGTTTCCTCGCCATATGGGTAATCGCTCCCTTAGGGAGGATTTGGCGTACGGATAAGAAGTATTTCTTAAGGCTGGTGTCCGGGAGGACAACAAAACATATGCCAAGTTTCTGTGTGCGTAAAACCCAGCAGCTGAAGTTTCGGAATTTCGATGCGTAATTCCTTGTTGTCTCTAGTGACAATCGTATCAAGAGGCATTGTACATGGATTCTTCGCTGTAGAGGAAGATGAACTGGTACCCTTCACAACGGAAGCATAAGGTAGAGTTGCCGTAGGAATGGGCGGAAATGGGGAAGGTCGAGACGCAGTGCTCGCAGTAGCAAATGAAGTACCAGAGGCAACGGATACTGAAGAAGTTAATGACGTCACTGTGGTGGACAGTGTCGGGAAATCAACATCCATAGAGTTGGGAGAAGAGGTGGTAACATCAGATAACGCGGCTTGGAAACCAGCTGCGTGTGGTAGTGACGATGACCGAACGTGGCCAGGCGGGGGTGGAGCTTTGCTATCAAGCTTCATATCTGGCCTATCAGATGCGGTCGCCGCCATTTGCAATGGATGGCCTGCTAAACCCGACCCTGGGCAAAGCCAGGACGAAAAAAGTGTTAGTACAAGTAAAGTTTTACTTACAGGACGTCAAGGTCGGACTCAATCGACACAGGAGACGTTCACAACACAGGAGACGTTCACAACACAGGAGATACACAAAATGACGGTACACACACAAAAGAACACCAATAAACGCAGGTCAAACACGGAGCACAGGTCAACACAACCTTTACAAAGCCATCGCTTAGACCAATGCGCCATCGGGGCGGCTGAAACGTTTATGATCTCAAATTACTTTTCTTTCCGCCCTTAATTACTTTTCCTTTTTCTCTATTTTATGTTCAAAAAATGATTTTATGTATTCACAGCTCGGAGAACGGGCAGGACTGCTAATACTAAATAAAGTCAAGCGTAACTTGCAGATTCATTAATTGGCACACAATGTGAAATACTTAAATAACAAACAACTAGTGTGAAAATACTTCGGCCGTCCCTATGGCGCAGTGGTCTAAGCTGTGGATTATGAATGTTTGTCCAAGAAGGTTCCGCGTTCGTATCCCGGTGATGCATGGATTTTGTGTTTATCTTTCAGCACTGGCTTTCTCCCTTCCCTGGAACCAGTAGTCCTAAATTAGAGACGGGCGGCTGCTTGTAGCCCGTTGAGTTGCTCACGGTCGTCAGTAAACCTTCAATCAAAAAAAATATATATATATATATTTCGAAATATTAGGGCTATATTATTTAGTTAATTTGAAATTAAAGTTTATGTTTAATTTTTATTATAAGAAAGGGCGATAAAATAAATACAGTGTTTATGTTAAATGTATTGATATTAATGTTGATTGCGGATCAAAAAACAAAAACAACAACGTGTGTATACATTGGTTCGCAGGACCAGTAAAGTTTTTTTTTCGAAATTTGTCATTGGTATATCTCAAGAGGGAAAACTGCTCCTCTTAAAAGAGTAATTTACTGATTTGTGTTAGGCAACGACACATCCGGGTCGTAAAAAATGGACACTTTCGGCACCTAAAAGTTTTTGTGCTAAAATATAAGCCTCAGCAGCCTCCGATTCTTAAAATTTTATGAGAATGTCTTTTGTTAAAAAAACTAAAATGCAAAATAAAATAGAAAAATTAGAAATTTTTCCCAACGTACATATGTAACTACTCGAATCACTTTATATATGTTTTTAAATATAACTGCATTAAAACACGTCTTTTCTGGATATTTGGGTACAGTACATACCTCTCCGTCTTAATCTTAGAAAATTATAGGACATATTCTGTGCGCAGGTGATCGACATATATTACATTTTTTTTTACCATAGTTTCGGTTTTTAGATACTTGGCAATTTTTTAAGATCTGATTCCCGGACTTGAAAGTCTGCAATGCACTTTTAATATTCGGTCAGTGTTTGTGAACGGGCAGACATTTCCCAAAATATGAAATCCAATTTCCTGTAACATACATATTGTTTTTAAATACGGTGTATTGACTGTGATATAAGGAGTCATAAACGTCAATTAAAGTGACAAACTACAAATTATTAATTATTGAGCTAAATAAACTGACAAACTGAAAATTTATTGATGTACTTTCCTTAAAGCGGTGCAAAACAAAATTTGGAATTTTGCAGCTTGATATAATAAGCTGAAATATTATAAGCATAGACAGGGGGAGAGAAAAGACAGCAAAACAAATTTCATTCCTATAAGAAACATCAGATGTCCTGAAAAAGGTCACACCTACTACAGTTGAAGTTTTGCACTAAGACGATGAAAATTTTATCTGCGAAACAGCATGATGTTCCAGTTAGTCACTGCAGCGACGGAACCGGTAATTTTCTTCCAGAGCCAAAACCTTTAAATACGATATGCTTTCTCGCAAAGATTAGAATTTTGGGTATCAGGGTATAATATCTATCAAAACGGAAAATTAGGAGGATAATAACTAATGAGAAAAACTAAGAGACACACTGAACATTTATTGATGTGCTGTACTTTCCTTAAAGTGGTGCAAAACAAAATTATTTTTAATTGTTTTCGAAACAAAAGTTTTTTTTTTTATTTTACTTTCTAAATTAAAATAAACTCAATGACAAAGTGAGAACAATGACATGAAGCACAAAAACTGTAAGAGAAAAGGAAAGAAATCAAAGTAAAAGAAAAAAGAGGAAAAGTTATGTATTTAGTTAATGAGACCTAAGATAAACGAAAATAGTTTTGCAAAAGACATTGATAAAGAAAATGCAATTTAAAGCAAATCCAAATGACTAGGAAGGAGATAGGTTTTCAGTATTGAAGATAACACACAGACTCTGTTTTTAATACGTCCTGGAAAATAATTTCTACCAGTCAGGCTTCACAAGATATGCATTCGCGATTTAGTTCGTTACCATACCCAGCAGTAGCGTGCCCAGAAGTTTTTTCGGGGGACATGGCTACACAATTTATTTTTTTATACAATTAAACTGCATTTACTGAAAATATATTTTGAAATGAGTGCATTTACTAGATATATTTGTGTTATGAGTGCATTTACTGACAACATAATTTTGAAATATGGAAATGTTCACATTTTGGAGGGAGGGGTAACACCCCCTCTGGGCACACCACTCATACCCAGATAGTACATCCTTGCAATTTAACGTATGTCCAACACTACCACCGCCTGTTAAAAACAGAAGACGGTGACCCAGTTTTGGGCCTACGTTAAATTGCAAGGTGCTAACTGGGTAGCTTTCTTAAAGTCAATAATTTTTGAAAAATGCACAACAAATGCATAAATTTAAGTAATTCTTGAAAAATTGAAAAAAACAAATGTATAATCAGAGCTTAAATGCAAAACAGGGACAAAAGTTACGTGTTTGTTTATAAACATTAATAATACACAGCTAATGGAATGTTTAAAATGTTTTCTTTTCCCAATAGCTTTTAATAATATCTTTGCAGTAGTCTGCTTAATATAAAATGATGATTCAGTGGTGAAATATCATTTATATATGTCACAAATGCCGTGCTCAGATATGTTAACTTTACTGACAGCTTCGAAGAATCGTTTTGAAAGATCGTTTTTTTAGGTACAGTCTCCTATGCTCCATATGTTTGAATAAGTAGTCTTATCAGCCGTTAATCATGCTAGACTAAATATCACGTAAAACTTAGAAACCAATTTCACTGCAGAAATGGCCCAGTTTTAAACAACAACACCGAAACCAATCAGACTTTCTGTATCCCATTGCCTGTTTTATTTCTTGTTTAACCATTTGTGGGTGCCTAATGTTTTTTCCTTCTGTATTTCCATACAAACAATTTCTTATCTCGAACAGTTTTTCGCTTATCTCTTCGCCAGGTTTCCGAAACTGAAGATTGATTTTTTAACTTAAACTCGGCGTGTCTTCAGCACATCTGTGTCTGTTGCATGATATATGAACGAACGTGAAAAAATCGCTTGGTTTTTAGGGCGTATAATAAGTTTCCTGCATTCCAGCGAGCATTTCGTGTGTCGCTCCTTTTTAAATGAAAATGAAACCAGTAAACAAGGAAATAAACCAAAGAAATTTGCAAAAGATACGAGGCTGGGATGCATGTTTTCCATCTAAGCCCATTCGTCATAGTTTTAAAACAACTAGGCAGGAGTCCATGACAACAACCATTTGTAAAACAAATTGCACGAAAAAAATAATGAAAAGAGGGGAGAAGATAAAGGAAGAAACTGAAAATAAAAAGCCTCAGTTCGGAAAGGGAGGTATGGGGAAAGTAAACTGTAAAGCACAAAAAATTATCTCCTAATTTTTTACAGATATATTTAGGCATCTTTTCCATCCTACATAAAAAAAAACTACAACGCGGAAAAGAAAGTTTTCCTGATGGCAAGAAATATGCTTAAAAATATGAAGGAACATAATACCTTAAGAAAGGAAAGTTAGTAAATTTTTAAAGTGATTTCGCGACAATGTAAACAAGTATCGAAATTTTGAGATAAAACGAACGAAAATGCTGTTGCAGTCTTCGCGACTCTAGAGCGCAGAATTTTCCATTCTTTCTTAAACACCACAAAATCCGTATCATACTTGAATTCAAACGTTCAAGCAACCAGCAGTTATATTGACTCTGATTAGTCTTCTAAAATTTCTAGGATCTCAATTGAAGAATGAATTAAAATATTCCGTACTGAAAATCACTGGGCTCTTTGCTTCCGCTATAATTTTTAAAATTTTGATTTACATTTGCCCGCAACTAAAATGAATACGGTGTGACAAACATCAAATCTTAACACTGTTCGGAAAATGCTAAAACTCTGCAGCATTAAGAAGCGATATGATCATTCCTAACCAAAACGGTCAGCAGCATGGAAGAAATGCATTGCATGACCCGTAACTACCTGTTGAATGTCGCGCCACGGAACTTCTCCTTCATTGTTGGAAAGTACCAGAAATCGAATGAGGCGAGATCAGGACTATAGGCAGGCTGTTGCATGATTTCAGTACTGCATTTCGTAAGAAACTGTTGAACACAGGCAGCCACATGTGGGCGGGCGTTATTATTGTACAACGGCCGTTCCATAGAAACTAAGAGTAAAATCACACAAAATAAATAAATGTAGGTACACCAAAATATATGTTATTCTTTCTCAAAGTATTTTCCCTCGGATGATATGAAACGGTCCCATCGTTCAGTTCACTTTTCAAAGCATGTGGCGAAGGCATTTTGTGGAAGCAGCTTTAGCGACCCCCGTACAGCTTGAATAACGTCAGCATATGTGTTAAATGTTGCGCCATGGGACTTCTCCTTCATTGTTAGAAACAACCAGAAATCGCACGGGGCGAGGTCAAGATTGTAGGCAGGCTGTGGCATGATTTCAATATTGCATTTCGTATTTCAATACTGCCTCATCACCTTCCCAGCTGATTTGGTTTGGCGGACTTTTTTCGGACGAAGCGTGCCTTTGTGTTTGCAGACATTCCTTGCGCTCTTCGTGAGAGGGTCGAAATAGTGGTCCCATGTTTTAGCGGCAGTTATTATTGTATTTAGAAAGTTCGGATCCTTTGCAATCATTCTTTTCGAATCATGACACTACTGAAGTCTGGCTAACAATTGTTCTCTCATCAGGTGATGAGGTACCCATGTGGAACACACACGGTGCAGCAGTAATTTGTCGCGTAGAATACGGAATGCCGACGTTTTTTAAACATTATTTGATTATGTCTTCACACGACATTCGTCAATATTCTTGCAGGATTGCCCAAACAGTGTTCGCAATACGCTCCGTAACAGCACTTTCAGGTCGACCAGGCCTAGGAACGAGTTCTCCCGACAAACGCCCTTTTTTGAAACAATGGTGCCATGTGAAAATCGTTGACTCACCCAAACGTTTATCTTTGTAAGCTTTTTTCATTAAATCAAGTGTTTATGGAGACGTTTTGCCCAAACGATTACAAAATTTTATCGAACAACGCATTTCACTTATTAACTCTGAATCACTCACCTCCGAAGCTGTTTGGCGAAATGCAGACGTAACTTAAATAACTTCGCAATCACAAAACCAGAGTCGTCTGCCACGACTAATAACTGTTGCCATAGATAATTTCTTAAATCAATTAGTCGTATGCGTGGTTATTTTTCTTCTTCGCACGTTTGTCAAGTAAAAAAAATACTCTCAATTTTTATGGAACGGCTTTTGTAGTAAAACAAACCTAAACTATGGCAGTGCAACAAAAACGTAACAAGGAATTTGTTATTCGAAAATAAATGTGAATATACTGACCCAGAGGAAGAAGCCGTTATACCATCTAACCTGGTGTTTTCCATACATATGGCCACCAGTGTTCGGGGTCAATTTTAAGCCCATTCGACCTGAAGTAGGTTAGCCTCTGCCCGCTGTATCCCTAAATTTATATTGCAGATTATAACCTGCAGCTCAAGGAGAACGGAAATTCTGACTAACCTGTTTAGGCATTAATAAAAAAAAATCTCCTCTTTCAGACTGTTAACCACTGTTCCCCCTACAATTAACCAATGTCTTTCTCAAATGGGGAGTGGAGAAGGTATCTCTATCTGTTTCTATAGCATAGTCGCACGAATTTAATTGACCAATCGTTTCTTCTCGGTACGTTCGTTGCTCAGTAGAATTAACAGGGAGATACAGTGTGAAGGAAGTGGGCGACATTTCAATGGCGTGCTGTCTAGTATCTATAATTCTTGAAGAAATGAAGGAAGGGAATAAAATTTCGTCGGCATGCTATCTAATATTACTATCTATAGTTCTACTCTATGTCATTTGCTACCCTAGCCAGTAATATATTGCTCATCTGATTCTTCAATCCCAACCCAGATCCAATTGTCGAAGAATTATTTCCCTCTCTCTCTCTCTCTTTAACCCCGAGCCCGCTTAGTGTCCGGGTTCAGTTTCGGGATTTCTGGCTCATATTCAGGCTTGGCACGCCACAGTATTGGCTCCCAACCTCATTGTTCATCCTACAGCGCTGTCTGTCTCCCCTCGGCTGGAGCCAACGGCGTCCGATTTAGGACGGGGCATTCCTTGTAGCTTTAGATGACCGTGGAAGTCTTTAAACCCGAAAAGTGAAGGTGTCCAAATAGTGGAATTAAAATACCGTCTGGACCCCTAAAAATGTATTCATGTATATACACAAGCGCTTTCGAAATCATCAAAAGATTTCATCATCAGGTGTAATAAAGGTACAAAGGCACTCCACTTCACATAACTCCATGGTGGCTGGGTAACCAGCGACGTAGCTACTAAATGAGGTCTTGAGTTCAGATATGATACATCGATACTAAATGAGGTTTTGAGTTCATATATGTTACATCGATACTAAATGAGGTTTTGAGTTCATATATGTTACATCGATACTAAATAGCTTTCGAGTTCAGATATGCTATGATGTAGCATATCTGAACTCAAAATCTCATTTAGTATCTACGTCAAGCGTGTGTGTCACTGGTATTCTACATCGATACTAAATGGCACACGGACTTGACGTAGATACTTTTGATACTAGTATCTACGTTAAGCTTATGTTCAGATATGCTACTTCGATATTAAATGAGGTCTTGAGTTCAGATACGCTACGATGTAGCATATCTGAACTAAAGATCTCAATTTAGTATCGATGTAGTATATCTGAACTCAAGACCTTATTTAGTATCTATGTCAAGCGTGTGTCTCGCTGGTTACCTAGCCAGCATGGAGTTATGTGAAGTAAAGTGCCTTCTTACCTTTTTAAGTACTACACCTGATGATGAAATTTCCTGATGATTTCGAAAGCGCTTGGGTATATATATGAACAAATTTTTAACGTGCCCAGACGGTATTTTATTTCTACTATTTGGACTTATCCGGTGCGTATTTTAACTTACCGAGCACATTGGTTGTTGGCATTTTGAAGGGAAAATGTGGCACTTATTCTGATTCCAATTTATGACTTCAACAGAATGTATGAAAGGTGGATTCAAAATGGATTTCAAAATGCAGTCAATGATGTCCAGATTTCCTTTTGCCTTTTATGTTTTTCCTTTCTTTTAGGTGAGTGGAAATACAATTTGGTAACTTCCTAAACCTTCGCAAAAATGTCATGATCTGCTAAATATCTAGCCATTTCATACGTTGTCTAATATCTTCATCATAAAAAGTGTGTTTATCTCCAAAAATATTTCTGTAAAAAGGGCCGTTTCATAGATTTGAACTGACGAATTGTCCAGCGGTAAGTATGTCGTCCTCGCTTTTTCCACACACATGTATTACAGTTAAGTTCCGTGAGAGAAATCTGGGCATAAGTTACCAATTAATTTAGATCGTACAATAGATCATTAAACACTGCGTTTCCATAGTTCGACAATCCAGCCTCATGTTTGTGACACAAATGTGTTTTGCTGCATGCGTATCCTTACAAGATCTCGTAAGGACTCGTTTGCCTCTGTGAAGGAGATCTGAAGGTGTGTATATTTAAGCATGCTCATGTTGCACAAATGCTGAAAAATTCATATCGAACAAGCATGTCTAAGTCAAGAAGTATTAATTCTCGGGGCTTCAAAGAAAACAAAAACAATGCTAGTTACTGTTGATTAAGAATATCATTTCCTAAATATTCATTGTTCTGATTAATAGTAATAATGGGATTAGTTAAACTGTACATACTTCACTGCTATAGCTAAAATCAAAGAAACTAAAAAGTTACAAAAATGAACTAATCGTTCCAGCAATAAGCTGACTAACACTTAGGTTTGTAAACAATCATGATAATCTCCTTGTAAATCCAACTTGTGCAATGCTGTGTCAGCAATGATTAGTGCGATGTGAGTTTCATTACATGCGTACATAAAATTCAGGCAAGGGCTTGAAAAACGTAAAACAGTCATACATTCCATGCAGCTTCTCGGTTATCTCTAGATGAAGCTGTCTTATGTCGTACGGTAGTTCTCCTTCTGAGAACCTTTATTCGACTTTACCGTCGGTGTGCTAATATATAAGATCTACTCACCTTCTCTTCGAGAACTTTTACTTATCTTCCCTTCTCATTCATAAGGAGTAGTCCCCCGGGCATGATGAAGCATTCTTGAATTTTTGAGATCCCTCCGTTTATTGTGCCACGTTTTTAGGCTTCTCACGTGCTCCAGGTCTGACGCCCCTCCCAGTGGATGTTCCTTGATGCCTCATTGGCTCTAGCTACCCTTGGCAACGATTTTCCTTTTCGGCTAGCGAACGATCAGTGGTCTGTTGATAGCAACTTGAGTAGGCCTTGGCCGGGCTTCTACAGGGGTAAGTGACCTTTAACCCTTTACCTGTCTGGAACGAATTAACTCAGGGCTAACAAAATAAGCCGAAATCAGGTCGAACGAATATAATCGATGTGTAACATGCAGGCGAGCGAACCTGCGCGTCAGAAAGCGTTGCTCTTACTTTAGGTTTGTCATTCTAAGTGATCATTTGGGAGTATGATTGCCATTAATCCTTCTTGTCGGATTAATTTTCCCAATAATAATGCTATAAAAAGGGGAGACAAACCTAAGAAAGAAGAGAAAATATGCATGAGTAACTTGTTTCTACTCAATGACATTGTGTCTGTGCCCGGCGGACTACTCCTTTCGAAGCATTCCTGGAGTAATGGAAAAGAAAATAAAGGACTATAATGGAATAAGACTACATACCGAAAGACCTAAGGCCTGTAAAGGAGCACTTACAACCAGCGACAGATTTATAATCGATACTCCTGAGGTGAAATAGGGAAAAGGAATTGTTTTGCTGAAACTTTTGGTAAAACCCGGTCACTATGAGAACCCTTCTGTTTGTGGTGAGCAGGAAAATATGGGCAACTTTTTGTTCAGGTACATTGGCCACTTAAAGGGTTAAAGATTTATTCCGTAATAAATGCCTGTTCTGATCCAAGTTTTAAAAATTTAGATATTCACCGTTGCGCAGTAACATACAGCTTTACCAACGGATTTTACCAATTTTCACGCTTTCTCATGTGAGAATATTATTCGGCATCAATGTGCGGTGAGAGTTCGGCTGTATTGCTAGACATCTAAGTAATTAAAGTATTTGGTGCCAACGCTTATACCCACGCCGGTACTATAGTGGTTCATGCTCAATGTTAACAGACGCAATCGTAGCTGCTAACAATGTCCAATCCTCAGATGCACATTCCAAGTTTTCTCACACCCTTCCGTTTATTATTATTTGCCTTTTTGGTAAGAAGAGGGAGTGCTTCTGAAATAATTCACGATGAATCATTCTTTATATCGTCATTCTGGATATTTGCACCCGACCTGCTCTCCGTTCTTCAGAATACAGCGGGAATCAAACAACAGGGTGGGAACAAGGAAGAGTAATATAAAAAATGAAGTTAAAAGTAATGCTTCACAATGAGCAGATACTTTATGATGCCTAAGGAAAAGCAAATCATGAATGAAAATGAATAAAAAATTAATAATTCAAGTTGTGTCATTTTCGGCGCCAAAGCAATGTACCTGAAATTCGAAGAATTTTGCTGCAACTCATGTAAGTCTCTAAGTCATCCAAACCTATTCTTCCCCGTAACGTATAATTTCCGTAAAATTAATATACAATGTGTTCCAAAATTATCTTTACAACTTTGGCCCTTAATAAAACTCAAACGGAATAACAGAACGAAAATCGGTTTATTGCATATTGAACAGTACGTTCCAATGCTTGTTGGGAAGCTAATAAAATTGTACACGCACACCGCTGGTTGTACGAATAACGTCGAGACGGTATTCGACTTCCTGCTATGTTCTCCCGAGTATGTTCTTAGGAATTGTTGTGATGGCAGCTGCAATCCCATGCTTCGGCTCATCCACATCCGGAACCTTTGTGCGGTACACAATATCCTTCACATAGCTCCAGAGAAAAAAGTGTAAGGGGTAAGATATAGTAGACGTGGTGGCCAAGGAATTGGACCAACACCTTCAATCCATTGCTCCGGAAAGGTTTCATAAAAAACCTCACGAACACGAAGTGCCCAGTGCGGGAATGCACCGTCTTGCTGGAAGATGATAGCCAGTTGCCGGGCTCCAGTTGGGGAATAACAGACTCACTCAGCATGCCCAAATAAACATTGGATATGACTGTGTTTTTGGCGAAAAACAATGTGCCAACGATGCTGTTGTGAAGGCGACCGCACCAGACATTAACTTTAAGGTTGTCACGCTCAGTCTCACGTAGGACATGTGGGTTTTCAGACTCCCAAATTCTGCAGTTACGCCTGTTCATAACACCACAGACATGAAACGTTGCCTCATTGCTGAATAAAACACGTTTCAGGAAGCCTTCCTCATTATCAATACTGTGTAGCATATCAACAGCAAAATCGAAGCGTTTCAGTTTATCCCCAGGTTACAGTGCCTGTGTCAAATACACTTTGTAGGCAGTCAGGTACAAGCGCTTGTGCAGCACCCTGTGTATCGTTGAAGGTGGTAACCCTAACTCCCTGGAGGCTGCAGGAATGCACTTCTCTGTACTTTGTAGGAAACTGTGACGAATACGTTCCGTATCCTTTTCACTTGTGCTTGGCTGACCAGTGCTTTTTTTATGAAGCACACTACCAGTCTTCATAAACTTCTTGTGCCAGTCGCGTGGTACAGAGTGCACAAGAAGTTATGTTTATGCACAAGACGTTTGAAGGTCTGGATGGTGGATTTCGTCGGTATTTGGTTCAGAAATTCATTTGGACTTGTGTGTCTGACTTCGTCTTTGTGAATGATGCCACACACTGGACCTTTTCCTGTGGAGGCCTTGGCCGGACATCTTCAGGTAAGACCATCACAAGTTCAGGGTCATACCTGAAAGTAAACAAAAACCATTTGTGTACCAATAAAGCTTTATGCATTGCTGTTACATGTACAAAAAACGGAATTTCCCTATCTTATTTCCTTTAGGTTTTATTGAGGGTCAAAATTGTAAAGATGATTTTGGAACAGCCTGTACTTTCAGTTAGAATATCGTCTTCATCAAACTGGAAGAATATATTTACCTGAGTTCAAAGAATTCAATTGCGTGGGTTATTAGTCAGTCATACTATTGGGAGTATTATGGACAGCATCCTGATTTCCCTAGGCTAACAAGAAATTTCGACGAAGAAGGCGAAAAGGAAACTGATAAATCACTGATGCTTCACCATCAACATTGGTGATTTGAGTGTAATCTCAGGATGCACCACGTATCCAAACATGTCGGGATGTGCAACAGCAGTCAACCACAATGTCACTTGTCTTCATTGAACTTTATCAGCCACCAACTGTTTTTGATCACTGGATCACCGATTGTAGGTAGAGGATTGCAGATAGACTTTTGCGTGTCTCATCACTCATGGAAAACTCTTGCTACAAATGTACGTGCAATGCCATGCAGGACGGTCGTTTGGGAAATTCTCGAACTGGCACGGCAGGTACAGACTATTTTGCCACATTCAATCTCTGATCATTCTTTTTGCCAATTCCTACTCTTCATGGAACACTGACTGAAGCTTGACGAACTAGTATGTCTGATTTATATTGCACGTCGCACTCACGTGCCATCTTATGTGTTGGATTCAGTCATTTATATGACGAAGTCTGTTGTGTACCAAATAAACTAGCATCTCAGTGTACACAGAATAACACATCTAATTCCAAGCATTTCATTACTTTTAGCTGATCTTCCACAGTATCTAACCGTCTGTACATACCGCAGAAAAGAGAATTACACCAAATATCGTACGAGTACTTTACTGGTTTCTTTTTGATTCCATAATTGTTTCTCATTATCCCCATTCCTTTTTTTTAACATCTTGCTTAAATAAAAATATCTGTGTGTGTGTGTATCAGCACTGCACGAAACACGTTTTTGTCTACGGTACGGTTCTAATGAATAAAATATTGACAGCAAGGAATCTAGCACAAAGGAGGAGATATGTTTTTGATTAGAACATTTTTACTTCACCAGACATTTACGGGCTTTCAAAAAGGCGGATAGTTTAGTGATAGTTAATCTGTGACTTTACAACGTAAGAATGGGACATAAATTATCCTGAAAATGTTTTAGAAGAAAGTAGTAAAAAATGCATCAACATTCTAAAAATAATTATATTTTCTGAAGGAGCAAGTCTAACTAGAAAACTGGGTTGCATTTCAATTAAGTGAATCTGACTTCCTGGATATCTGTGTTTAAGAATTATTTATCGCATCCCAGAAAAATACTTAATTTAATCTTACGAAATACCTACAAGCATTCTTTAAAATGTTATCAGCTGATACTTTCTTTCTTTCTCCCGTCAAAATTTTTAAGTGTGCTAGACAAAATACACTGAGTTAGATTTGTATAGAAACAGACCCCGTTTTACATATTCGGAGCCGAAACAAAGTAGCACGTGATATGAGCCTGACGTGCGGCTACTATAAATTGTCCACACCTATCCTGTGCATGTAATCAGTAAACGTTTGTCAGTAATGGGGAAACGTGGCGACGTAAAACAGTTTGACCGCAGCCAGAAAGTTTGGGACCCGGAGGTATTTAGGAACAGCCGCACTTGTTGGCTGCTCCCGTACTGCTGTATCAAGTGTGTACGATGATTTGATTAACCATGCACAGACATACAGCAGAAGGGCTCCATTGGACAGCCAGATGCGGTTGATCCTAGAGATTATTGACGGGTGACATGACTGGTATCAGAGCAATGACATGCAGCAGCACCCAGCTCACCAACCAGCACAACGAGGCTATCTCCTTATGCATCCAGCGGCGTACCTTGCTTCGCATTCAGAAGTAAGAATCCTATATGAAGATGGTACCCATGATGACTCCCAGTCATTGCAAACAGCGCCTCGCATGTGCCAAGGAAGGTTGGCAATGAACTATCGACAGATGGAAAAAGATCATCTGGAGAAATGAGTCCCATTTCCTGCTGCACCATGCTGGTGGCCAGGTTTGCGTATGGAGTAAACGGCATGAAGCTCCATGGTTGCACAGTTGGGGTTCAACAGGCCGGTGGAGGTGGTGTTCTGGTCTGACGAGCTTTTTCCTGGCAAGCCCTAGGTCCGTTGGTTATCATCCCACATACTTTGAATATTGGACTCTACAGGAAACTGTTTGCCGACAATCTCCATCCATACCTTCAGTTTACCCAAATCACAATTCCATCTTCAAACAGGACAAAGCATTGTGACATCGGGCCCCTATAGCTACCGACAAGGAACAGCCCCGAGGTCGAACAAACAAAAGCGCACCAAACTTTTGTTATAAGTCATTTACGTACCTCTGAATTCTTTTTTTTTTTTTTTTGATTGGGGGTTTAACTACCACCGTGAGCAACTCAATGGGCTATAAGCAGTCGCCCGTCCCTAATTTAGGGTCACTGGTTCCAGGGAAGGGAGAGAGCCAGTGCCGTAAGACAAACACAACATCCATGCCTGACCGGGATTCGAACCCGGACCCCTTACGGACGAATGATCAGAGGCCAGCGCCTTAGACCACTGCGCCACGGGGGTGGCCCTCTGAATTCCATGGTGATATTAGTTTTTCTGTAAAACTACGCAGTCGACCAGTAGAGGTCTCTTAAGATAAGTGCCACGTCGAAGAGTAAAGAGCGGATCTGGACGAAAATAATTATCACGTACATAGGACTGTTGACGTCCGTAACGTCATAACAAAGAGTCAGAGTGTGCAATCAAAAGATTAATTTATGTGAGAGCTGTCTATAAAATGACCAAAGCAATAACCATTGCAGCAAAAGGCACAACAATTAATGAATGAAACATCGATATACCCACAGAATGCACACGCACGAAGAACATTAGTATTGAAAGCTACGTCGATGACACATTTGAAATTCTGCACAGGTTCACAACAATGGTAGCCAGCTTTCTGTCATGCGTAACGAAGCATCGGCCTATAGATCTCCGCAGACAGTTGATTGTGGATCACAGAATGCATCTTCAGAAGGAATATTCTGTCATGTAATTTTGGCTGCGGCATGTTGGATCATAGTTTTATGTAGTCTGTAATTCTCTTTGCGTAAATTTTATATTGTCTGAAAAAATGAACATCGATTGACCTGTCAGACAGATGTATATTCAAAACTGAAGCAAAAAAGGCCGAACCATTTTGTCGTCTCAATATGTACACAGAAAAACAAGGCATGAAATACAAGCACCTGCACAATCTCGACTGGCGTAGAAGCCGGCTAACAACTGCAGAGTTTTAAAGAAAACCAAGTATAACCATTGAATTCGAAGGTACGTAAATAACTTATAACGGAAGTTCGGTGCGGTTTTGTTTGTTCGAACCCAGGGGTGTTCCTTGTGAGTGGTTTGAGGATCACGACAACGGATTCGCCACTTTCTCTTGGCCCCCAAACTTCCCGGACTGTAACCCAATTAAATATTTGTAGGATATGCTATAACGGGATGTGAGAACTGCTGATCGTACTCCATGAAATGAGCTTTAACTCATGGAGCTGCTGCAGCGGACTTGGGTCAATTACGCATGGATAATGTTCCATACATTGCGGAATATGTTCCGAGGCCTGTGCGAGGCGTGATTGCACTGAAAATTCGACAAATGCGTTATTATGTAGGTGTTCCTAATACAACGCTGACTGATTACACCTCACTTCACAATTTGCCTGCCGTTGGAGAAAGTCGTCGTACGGAGATTCTTACACGGCAGTCTCACGACACTAGACGACCTTTTCGGACGAAATGTTGTTGATTCTTTAGTCTCTTCCTTCTGCCTGTGTTCTGATGACATCTTCTCGGTTTAAAACTATTTTGTTGTTATTGGCCCTTTGCTTTCTCTGATTGACCAGATCCGTTCGAAATGTTGCCCTAGCAAGGATGACTAACCAGTTTTGTTCCTCCTTTCATGACTTTACTTTAACTTGCTTCTCCCGGTTGGCTAACTTCAGATTCACTGTTCTCTTCTCTGCCTGTCCCTTTTTAATCTCACAGAATTCACCGTTTATCACTACCTCTTGTCCATTCGCTTTCTTAACAGCCCTCTGGCTGTAGCTATCATTCAATCACCGTTGTTATCCTCTTTTTGTGTCTCTCTTTCTGCCCGTTTTCAGTGTGAATTTCTTTTGGTGAGCCAGACCGGAACTCTGACGACATCTGTCACCGTTTCGTCGCAAAGTTCCGCGTGGTTTCGAGTATCCTCTTCCGTCGTTACACTCCTCGTGTGATTAACACTCCTTCTTTCATTACGGTGCCTGTCTCTTCCTTGCTGTCTCACACTTTCATCTCACGAGAGCAGTTTATTTCACGCGGCGGATTTTTTTACCCTTCTTTCGGATACCGATGTTTTTTTGTCACTTCATTTTGTGATGTTTTGTTGTGTCTTCTGTTCTAGTGCGTAACCCTTGCGTCGGCCCTCGAACTTATGTCGGTTTGCCCGTTTTTCCTCAGTATTATACTATACAGTCAGTCCCATTTATATATATATGGAAACATAAATTTGTAAACGAAAATAGTTGCATGCAGAAAACAACCAAAACTTCTACTGGAACATTAAGTATTATGAGCAACAACATAATACACTGGGTGGCTACGTTATTATGAACACCTGACAGTTTTAAGCAAATGAGCTATGGCTGCACGCTGTTGCAACAAGAGGTAGTATAAAAAGGGAAAGCTTAGTGCTTCCGACAGTAGTAGAAGTGATTTTTGGGTGACGAGATGGGTAAAAAATTTGATTTGACGGACTTTCAACATGGGATGATTGTAGAAGCTCGTAGCCATGGAGCAAGTATCACCGAAACCGCCTCATTCGTGAAATGTTCCAGAGCAGCTGTTGTTAAAGTGTTTAAAGACTGGACTGTCAACCAAAAAACTGGGTCTCTACGTGCAACGTGTGGTCGTTATCGGCTAGTAACTGCTCGAGCGGAACGGAGAGTGTCCAGACTGGTAACAGACAACAGAAGGGCAACAGTGTAGCAAATTACAGGCCATCTTAATCAAGGATTCCCTCAAATGATCTCTGCACGCATTGTTCGACGTACACTACATCGGATGGGATATGGCATCCGAAAGCCTGTTGGAACACCTTTGCTGTCTGCAGTAAACAAGAGAAAACATCTCCAGTTCGCACAGAAGCACAAGGATTGCACAGTCGATAATTGGAAACAAATTATGTGGTCCAATGAATCACGTTTTCAGTTGCACCATGCCGATGGCCGTGTGAAAATTTGGCGGAAACAGCAGGAAAGCATGGACCCCAAATGCATTGCTACCACCCTTCAAGCTGGTGGAGGCCACGTTATGGTTTGGGGAATGTTTTCCTAGCATGCTTTGGGCCCTTTAATTCGTGTTGATCAACGTCTGACTGGCACATCATATCTAAACATCGTTGCGGACCAAGTGCATCCTGTCATGTGGATGGTTTATCCCAATGGCGATGGCAATTGTCAACAAGATAATGCGTCCTGCTATAGTGCTCGTATTGTACAGGATTGGTTTCAGGAACATGCCTGTGAGTTTACTTTGCTTAGGTGGCCGCATAATCTCCAGATCTCAACACCATTGAGAATTTGTGGGATGAAGTTGAACGAGCCATCAGACAGCTGGATCCACAACCCTGCAATCTCACACTCCTGGAAAATGCTGTTCATGAAGCATGGTCTCAGATCCCACAAACCACCTATCAACATCTCCATGCCACAAAGAATCGAAGCAGTATTAAAGGCAAAAGTTGGCCCAACGAAGTACTGAGGGGTGGTCATAATAAAGTGGCCACTCAGTGTATATACACGTTAACGCTGTTGACAACATATACTTAACATAATATTTTAGTTTTACGAAATCAAATTATGTAACATTGTGCCAGAATTATATGGAAACAAAAATACCAGAAGAATATTTAAATGGCAAATACAATTAATAATTAATGGACTCATTAAGCTGAAATATGCGTTCTGGCATAGTGTATATTAAATTATGCATAATTGTACCGTCAATATTATACCAACAGTTCAAGATTTTGGTTTCGAGATTTTTAACGCTTGAAATTGCCGGTGATTGGCAAACAAAATTCCCCAAAGGTTTTCAATTATGTTGAGAACCGGAGTGCGAGGTTGCCACGGCAGTAGTTTGACATTGTTCGATCTCAGCAAGTCCATCGTAGAGGTCACTCTGTGATTGCTGGCGTTGTCTTGCTGAAAAACCCAATCAGGACCACCTATTTCAGCAGCAGCTGGGAGCAAACAGACTATTAAAAGTTCTTGGTATTAAATGCAAAAAAGGTCCATACCATGACGTAATCTCTTCCGTAATGTCGGCTGAATATTTGGCGTTTTTCCGCTCTCATATCATGCCAATAATACATTTCACGAATGCGTATTTCGCACCATCTGGGCCATCTAAATTCAATTTCGTTTTATCACTAAATAATACTTGGAGCCATTCGTCCATCCATGACATATAATCTTCCGTCCAATTTAATCGAGCTTGTGTGTGCTGTGCAGTTAAAGGCGGTTTCTTTAAGAGCTTGTGTGTGCTGTGCAGTTAAAGGCGGTTTCTTTAAGAGCTTGTGTGTGCTGTGCAGTTAAAGGCGGTTTCTTTAAGAGCTTGTGTGTGCTGTGCAGTTAAAGGCGGTTTCTTTCTGCTGCAATGGTCTGTGAACTGTACATTTCGACATTTTCACGTTTCCACGTTGACTTATATTCCGTACAGACAGATTATCATACACAGCGAACTTCTGGATATGTCGCTTCATTCGAGGCGAAACATTACTATGTCCTGCAGTTAGTTTCTGTGCTGGAAGTTATTTGCTATCACTTAAAACTCTGTATGTAAATTGCGAACCAAAATCAGACTGCCATTAAAACTCTGTATGTGAATTGCGAACCAAAGCCCGTGACCTCTATATGGAAATTCCGATCTTACTTATCTGAACATATGCGGGAATTCAACATTTGGAACATTACAGGCCGCACCGCACCGGTGGCGTAGTGGTCTAAGCGATGGCCTCTGATCATTCGTCCGAACGGGATCCGGGTTCGAATCCCGATGAGGCATAGATGTTGTGTTTGTCTTACGGCACTGGCTCTTTCCCTTCCCTGGAACCAGTGACCCTAAATTAGGGACGGGCGACTGCTTATAGCCCATTGAGTTGCTCACGATGGTCGTTAAACCTCCAACCAAAAAAAAAAAAAAAAATCATTACAGAGAAAATTTACATGGCCCCTGACCAAGGATGACAAACTAGTTTTGTAGTTTTTGTGAATGCATTGTTTTAAATTGTTATGCATTATTTTAATTATTATTTTTTCATCGTGGCTTATTTTTTAATATCGTCAGAATGGATGCGAAGGAGGATATGTGAAATTTGCATCGCATCATTATAAAACGTGATTGTTTCCGAAAATGGGGAAGAAAAGCATAGCCCTCCGTAAGGATGGCAAACTGATTTTCTTGTTTTCGTGAATACATTGCTTTACATTGCTTTCATCGTTATTTGTTTACTTTTGATGCTGTTTAAGTGCATACATACTTAACATATTGGTTGTTTTCAAAAGGGCTCTGACGACCGCCAATAGCGGTATAACTATACCATCGGGATTAGAGGAAATTCTATCCCACACTCACCAACCCGCTTGGCCAGCGTGGTGAGTTATGGCCAAACCCCTCCAAAATGACTCCACAACTTAAATCTTGGCCCTCAGTCTCCGGCAGCTGGAATGTACCTGGCCAAGGCAGCGGCCAGTGCGACATGAAGGCAGAGGGTGCTAAGAATCCCCGGAGGACCGGACTAGGCTGCCATCTGATGCTGACTTTGGCAACGTACAATGGACGCTCCCTATCTTCTGATTCAAGGCTTCTTGAATTGGAAGAGGAACTAAAAAGGATCAAGTGGGACATCGTGGGGCTAAGTGAGGTAAGGAGAAAAGGAGAAGATCTCATCGAACTGAAAAGTGGACATCTCTTCTACTATCGTGGGACAGATACTGGCAGAACTAGTGGTGTTGGATTTATAATAAACAAGAAACTGAAGGATAAAGTTGTAGAAGTTGAAAGTTCCTCTGACAGAGCTGCACGGCTTGTTATCCAACTCTCGAAAAGATACCAGGCTCAGATTATTCAAACTTATGCACCCACCACAAGTCATCCTGAAGAAGAAATTGAAGAATTTTATGAGGAAATTTGTCATCTAAATAATAAAGGTAAGCAGCACTTGAAAATAATTATGGGAGATTTCAATGCAAAAATAGGGCAACGGCAACAGAATGAAACTTCAGTAGGTAAATTCGGTCACGGCAACAGAAACCAGCGTGGAAATACTCTCGTTGAGTTTGCAGAGGCAGAAGGGTTTTTCATCTTGAACTCCTTCTTCAAGAAAAAGCCACACAGGAAATGGACATGGAGACATCCAAATGGGACGACAAGTGAAATTGATTTTATTATGTGTAACAAAAAATTCGTCATAGAAGACTGCAGTGTGCTAAACAAGTTCAACACAGGTAGTGACCATAGATTGGTGAGATGTAAGATGCACCTCAACACTAAACTTGAACGTGGCAAGCTCATAAGACAAACAAAATCTATTGACATAACCAACCTTAAAAAACACCATAATACCTTCAAGTTGGAACTGAAGAACAGGTTCTCTGCTTTAGAAGGCCTAACATCGGAAGAAGTGGACATCTCTGAAGTTAACAGAAAAGTAACCGAAGCTCTTATGGAAACAGCAACAAGATTAGCTGGGTCTAAGAACAAGTTGCATGTAAATAAATTATCAGGAAAAACGAAAATGTTGATGCAAAAAGAAGAGAGATGAGGACAACTAAAGAAGATGTGACTTCCAAAGTGGAATATATAGAGCTATGCAAGACAGTACGAAAAAGTATCACTGAAGACGTAAGAAAATTCAACTGTGAACTAGTGAGGAAAGCAATTGAAAACAACCAAAGCCTAAAGATAGCAAAGGGACATCTCAGTAAGGGAAGAAAACAGATTATGGCACTGAGAAAAGAAGATGGTTCTGTAACAAGAAATAGAGGCAGAAATTTTGACAAGAGTGAAGATTTCTACTCCAAATTATATGAAAGGGATGATACATGCACTCCAGACATCATGAAAGATACCAGTACCAGAGTTCCTCCAGTCCTTCCAGCAGAGTTGCACATGCAATCAAGAACATGAAGCGGGGAAAAGCTCCAGGAGAAGATGGTATTACTGTAGACATCATACAAGAAGCAAGTGGAGAAATCGAAACAGTACTCGCCCAAATTTTCACTCGATGCCTTAATGAAGGAAAGATTCCTGAGGACTGGAACACCGCTACAATGATCCTGCTACATAAGAAAGGTGACATTGAGGATCTCGGAAACTACAGACCTATCAGCCTCCTATCAGTAGTTTATAAAATCTTCACTAAAGTTCTTTCACACCGCTTGAAGGTAACACTGGACATGGCTCAACCGAGAGAACAAGCTGGATTCAGGAGTGGCTACAGCACAATAGATCATATCCATGTGCTGAGAGAACTAATTGAAAGAGCGAGGGAATATGAACTTCCATTGTGCATGGCTTTTATCGATTATGAAAAAGCCTTTGATTCGGTGAAACCATCAGCAGTTACAATGGCTCTGAAAACCTGCGGCATTGAAGATGCATACATTAATATTATTAATAACATCTATGAAAATGCAAGTGCAAAGATTAGGCTGTTTGAAAATACAACACACATAAAAATTGGAAAGGGAGTGAGACAAGGTGACACCATATCTCCGAAGCTCTTTAATGCCACATTGGAGGGTGTTTTTCAGTCACTGAGCTGGGAAAACAAGGGGATAAAGATTAATGGAGATTATCTAACCCACCTTCGTTTTGCTGATGACATAGTCATTTTTGCAACTAGCCCATCAGAGCTGCAGAGTATGATCCAGGAACTTGCTGACAAGAGTAAAGAAGTGGGATTAAAAATGAACTTTCAGAAGACAAAAGTGATGTTCAATGCTTTTACAAGAAATGAAGATTTATCGATTGATGGAGAAAAGCTGGAGATAACAGACACGTACGTTTATCTTGGACAGCAGATATCAAGTGAGGTCACATTGATGAAGAAATTAATCGGCGTACAAAACTTGCCTGGAGAGCTTTTGGAAGAAACAGCATAATTTTCAAGAGCAATATGCCATTATGTCTTTTAAAAGAAAAGTGTTTGATCAATGCATCCTTCCAGTGCTTACGTATGGTGCAGAGACGTGGACCTTAACTAAAAGAGACATACAAAGGCTGCAGACAACTCAAAGAAGCATGGAGAGGTGCATACTTGGTGTAACCAGGAGAGATAAGAAGAGGAACTCGTGGATCCGAAAAATGACAAGAGTGGAAGACATCATGATCAGAGTTAAATCCCTGAAATGGCAATGGGCTGGACATACTGCCAGAAGGACAGATCATAGATGGACAGCCGAAATTTTAGATTGGATTCCAAGGGACAGGAAAAGACCCAGAAGAAGACCACATGGGAGATGGGTGGATGAAATTCGAAAGTATGCAGGGGTGACATGGAGGAGACTGGCACAAGACAGACCGTTGTGGAGGAAACTTGGGGAGACCTTCGTCCAGCAGTGGATTGATAATGGTTGACAATGATGATGATGATGATGACTAAAAATGGAACTTTACAGAGGAAATTAACATGGCCCCTGCGCAAGGATGACAAACTAGTTTTGTTGTTTTCGTGAATATATTGCTTTGAATTGTTTTACATTGTTTTAGTCATTTTTTCATACTGGTTTATTTTTTGATATCGCCAGAACGGGCGCAGAAAAGTTGGTTCGCAATTTACACATAGGGTCTAGAAAAGTTGGTTCGCAATTTACGCATATGGGTCTTGGCCCTTAGTTAGCAATTTACATATAGGAGTTGAGGACGGTCCGATTTTATTTCGTAATTTACACGCTTCGCTTAAAACGTTATATGTAGAAGGTTTGGATCGTTTTAATTTGTTTGAAATCGCACTTACATTCAGTCCTTGATCGTGCAACTCCCGAACGTGAATTATCTCCTCCGCTGGCAGCTCTTTCCCACGTGGCGTTAAAACTGAATCAGCCTCATCACGTTTGCCGACAATTTATCCTGCTCTGACGCCAGGCTAATTTGCATGGCAATGTGTGTCAGTGTTCGCACGTTCGTGTGAAATTCCATGTAATTGTGGAACAGTTTCAGTACAACACATGTTCAAAACTTTCATACATATCCAAAATTATTATTATTTCAACCGCAAAATATGTCTGCAAAGCCTATGTGGCTTAATTTCCCCAGAGTTTTAATGGGTTTTGTACATTTTCACTAATTGTACATTTACTCTGTTTTTACACCCTCCAATATAATTGTGGGACGGACTGTATGTTTTCATTATTCTCGTACTCCCACTTGCTCTCATTTTCTTACTCTCTTTCCAGTGCGAATTTTATCACATTGTCGGTGCATTAGTGTGGTCACACATGGCAAGGAACACGTGACTCTAGAGCTGCTCTTTTCGATGCAGTTCTGGATTAGGGTCCTTCCCACTACATTCTGTGAGATTTGATTTGATTATGTGCCTGTATATCTGTTGTCGTTCTGATGTGTCACACTGTATTGCACGTTTGCTGTTCCTTCACGTTGTAACATGCATTTTAATTTTTCACAGATATTTTCTCCGTCCATTTCCACGTTTTGTCATCTTGTGGTAAACTGTGACTTCTAACACCTGTCTATTTCTTTTACTGTTCGCATTTATACATATAACATTGTTCTTTTCACTACATATGAAAAGAACAATGATATATGTTGTCTTCTCACTTGATACTGCTGACCCTCATTTGTCAATTGATACTGTTTTGTCACTTGATACCGCTGACACTCTTTGTTTTCCATTTAACGTGTCCCGTGGGAGCGCGTTCATTGTTCCACAGTGTGGACACTCCCACATGTTCTTTGTGTCCTTTATTTTTGCTGTTCTTTTTTTCCATATCTCATGTTCTGCTTGTATACATTTATGCGAATCAACTGAGTACGCTAGCGGGTACCCACAGTTTCTAAAATAAAGTAACTCAGTATATTTGGCGACATCATTAATAAAGTTCGGGGGTTGACAGAGAGAAAAGGCTCAGTACGTACAGAGTGGTTTTATACCTATGTCGGTCCAGGCTGCTGCCACACGTTGCCACGTGTGGTGCTTGCCGGGCCACTCGGTTGCCGATCAGCGACCAGACGTGTTCGATGGGTGACATATCGGGAGAACAGGCGGGCCACGGCAGCAGTGACACCTGGTGGGCCGTGAAGAATTATTGCACGATGCGTGCCACGTGCGAGTTCGCACTGTCCTTTTGAAACGTGGTCGCTGGCAGGTCCTGCAGGTAAGGGAGGACTACAGGCTCTAACACGTCGGAGATGTAGCGGTGGCTGTTGAGTGTACAGGCGATGCGTACCAGAGGGGTTCGGATGTCATATCCAATTGCGCCCCAAACCATAATGCCAGACGACGGACCGGTAGGGTAATGCATAATGCATGCGTCATACAGTTTCTCGCCGCGGTGCCGCCACACGCAGATCCGACCATCGTGGTGTTGCAAACAGAAGCGGGAGTCGTCGGAGAAGACAATGTCGTGCTATTCCGTAGTCCAGGTGCGGCGTTCAGCTGCCCACAGCCACCGCACTCGCCGGTGGTGTAACGTCAATGGTAATCGGAGCAATGGGCGCCGTGCGACAAAACCCCGCTCCTGCAGACGACGTCGAACGGCATGTGCTGACACAAGTTGTTGCGCAACACACCCTCATTCCTGCGCCAACGTTCGTGATGTGGTGGTGCGAGCCGTCCATGTCCGCCGCACAACATGCCGTTTCTCTCGTTCGGTGGTATGCCGCTGCTGCGGCAACGCTCACGTCGGTCGGTCCGTTCCTCCTGCACCCACCGAATCCATACTCGCCTCACTGTGGCTGGATGTCGTCCCACACGGGCGCCGATGTCTCGGTACGATAAACCGCTGTCGCCATAAGCCACTATTCGTCCTCTGTTGAACTCCGAAACGTGCTGAAATGACTGCCGTATTCTGCGACGCGGCATCAGAAAGCTTCCCACGTACAGGTATGGTAGCACAATACACTTCCACTACTTACACCCCGCCTTCTGTGCACCCTTCTTGTAGTACTCCTCGGTGGAGTGCCGGGCGCACATGATTTGTATATGTCCCGCAATGCTAATCGTCTGCATGTCCTCTCGCGGGTGACGCATGCTGCGAATTTCAGGCCAATCAGATGCTTCCTTTTTGGTGTTGCATTTCTGGTGGCCAGCAGTGTAGACAAATTTAGTTGGAAGAATTTGCAAAGGCAAATCAGCAGAATGATGCAAGTTCAAATTCTCCTCACGGATCAGCCGGATGGTCAGCTGGCTGGTGTTACTCCTACGAGACCACAACTGAACTCCTCTGGCCAGCTCGCTTGTGTAACGTGCATTGGACGAACGGTCGAAATATGAATACGACTGGGAGATTTGGTTGCACCACGAACTTTTCTTTTCTCGGGAATCAGTTTGATCTTTTTATTCCATTAATAGAAAATGTTACAAAACTCTTATTTCTAAAAACGTACTCAAATAGAGGTAAAATGCATGCATTAAAACTTCGAAATAACAGGCATAGATGATCAATGACTATGAGTATGGTGCAGTGATGGATGATACCTACACTGAAAAAATCCTCCTTGGGCCGAGATCTGAGGTCGAATTGCTCGTCTTCTCACCCTGTATCTTGGCTGTCTTCTTCTGCGTCGTCTTCGATCCTCCTGAAGTTGGACTCCCCCGAAGCGACGGGTGTCCTTCTCCATGTTTATAAGGACATGCCTAGCCGTTGGGAAGCTCAGTAGTTCTATGACGTCCAGCGTTCTTTGTTTCTCTGATAGTGGGGCTCATCTTTTTCCTGAAGCAGAAGAACACTGAACAACTAAATGAGTCATGTTTGCGGTCTGGTCTCCGCAAAGACACTTTCTTTCGTAAATCCCGAACCGGATAAAGTACTCAGGGCAAATGCCGTGGCACGTGAGTACTTGATTAATGAATCCGTTACTTTGAGCTCTTCTGACCAAGACCAGTTATAAAAACGTGTAGGTTTTATTACTTGTCACTCCATATCCCATCTCTTCTGCCATTCCACCAATATGGCATTCCGCATTTGGGTATGCACGCTATGCAGTGGCGTTTTAATTGGGATATCTACTCTTTCAAGCTTTGTGGCCTCTTTATCCAACCGGTCAGTTAGCTCATTACTCCATGTTCCAACATGACTTCGGACCCAGTGGAAACTGACGCACTCCGTACTCAAACTCTTCAATTGAGCTTTTATTCCCCTGATTATGCGGATTATGTCCTGATTGTAGTTTTTATCTCCCGATTGCATTCAAAGCAGCCTGTTTATCTTGATACTCTTTTATTGTATCATCGCACCGGATTGGGTTGGCCTGTACCAGTGTTTCCTTTATTGCAAGAAATTTTACATGAAGCATACATGCTTCCTTCGATAACCTATACCGTTTTTCGACTGACACACTGCCGTCGTAGAGTCGGCAAAATGCTGCTCACACGGAATCATCTAGTTCGGAGCAGTCCCTACGCAACTCCTTAACGACGCGATACCCGTTACATCTCCCGCGTGGGACAAAACTCACCAGATGGATGGGTGGTCCAGTGTAATTTCATTAACTCGATCTCAGAAACATGTAGAGTAATCACGAGTAGATTGGAAATTTTCCCATCTCGGAGGCACTGCATCACGACACCCTTTTGACCACCAGGTCTGCAGGAAAATTCTTCGCTGATACTTGCACTGCCATCGTGGGTGTTGTTTGGAAGCACCTTGGGATACCAAGCAACGCCGTCCTCTGAATGCCGATCACATCTCTCCACAACAAAATCTTGACCTTCAACCATGCGGCGCATCAGTAGATCAGGAACCTCACTATGTTACTCGAACAGACAGCTGTTTTGACCGAATCAGACAACTTCATGCAGCTTAGTTTATTTAGTATGAGCTAGCATTTCTTTTTCAGGTTCTGTAGTTTAGATGAGGCATACCCTGGAGTAAATGGACACTCCCAGGTACAACATCTGAAACTTCATTTGCATAACGCAAATGATAGGCACAAGTCCCCAATGGTTGTGTAATAAAGTATAATTAATCACACTTTAGCGCATGGTAGTACACCGCCTTACAGAGAAAATGCCACACCACGGAGCCCTGACGTAGCGCCATGCAAATTGCAGGGTGTAACACACGTACAAGTTATGCAAATGATTGCATTTACAGCGCCAATTGCATGAACGGCGGTTGAGATATAAGTAGACAACCAAGCCGTGAGGCCATCAGTCGAGACGTTGTCATGGCCGCGAGAAGTGAGAGATTCTGCTGTAACCGTGTCTGGAGAACGAAAGAGATGTCAATGCCGTTAAGACGCCGTCGTACGCGATTTCGTCAACCAAATGAGTTCACGGGAAGTTGTTACAGGGCTTGGTGTTGAGTTATGTTACAGCGCCCTATCTGAAGGGCTCGCTTGATGCTTTGATTCCAGAGGTTTGTTTCTGGACCTTAATTCGTAATTTCGCCTACTTGAGCAAATTAATAAAATATAAACAAAATATCAATCAAAGTATTAGCTCGTTCTTGCAGTGCAGAAGGTGTTTATTTAAATGTTATGGGGAATGTCTGAAAGCATTGTCCTGATCTCCTTTTCTCTATTATCACCAAGAAGCTGATCGCCCTGTTTCCCTTTGGCCAGTGTTCGCTTCCTACCTTCTCATTCTCCGTCGATTCTCAGCATTCCCACCGACGGAACAGATTTCACACCTCCTCTCTCCACTCCTTACCACCGAAATCCCCTGAACCGATTGAAGTCCACGCTTTCTTCTAACATCAGAGTTCCCCACTAGCCAAAAAGACCGGACACTCCTTAAAAGCCTTCTCTTTATCACCCCCACAGATCATTAATCCAGTTCCCTTTAGCTCTTAGAAGTCGCACAAGTACCCTAATTGACTTATCAGTTACCTCTCGCACATCCACGAAACCATAAATCTAACACCCCTCAAAGAGATGCGCGAGGAAGAGAGTATTTTAAACGTCGCCCTGCTCGTCAAAATGGCGGGAAAAGTGCTAACAATTCGCTATCCTAAAACGGTTGCTTAGCTTCACTTATAATAAATATGGACGCACATGTTACAATATCTCCCCAGCCAAATTAAAAATGAGGATGACGCAGACAGCTTCATTTTTTACTATAGTACCTAATATGATTAAGTGGAATCAAGACAAGCTTGTGACCATGCAATATTATTGGCTCAATTTTACATAATTTTGAAATGGTACCTGCATGCTAAGATGTACATACAGTTATTCTCATTGATTCCATTGGTAAACATATTTTCATTCACTTTATGCTGATGATTTGATATCAGAGTAATTGAAAACATAGTTGGCAATAAAATTGACGAAATATTTTCAGTATGTACGTTGAAATATAACTACCACGATGGGTTCCAGAAAATTTTCTGATATTACATACATTGTATATACAAACATGGTTACTAATTCCTTTCTCCTGAAACATAATGTACAGATACCTACTACAAACAATCGTTTATACTTGATACTGCGCTTTTATCGCTATCTCCATTTCACGTCATTCCTACATTACAATTTTACTACTGATCTCTACAAAAATTTAACTTCATGCTGCAATCAATTCTCAAAATCTTACCATTTTACTATAGCATTCTTGTCCAGTTTTTACTAACCCATATTTTAGCTTTTAACGCTGCTGTACCCTGAAAATGTCCGAAAAATGTATTACCAAATTTTGCATAAATTGTCCTTTAGTTGAAATAAAGAATGTAGAAAAATATAAGTTTTGACATTATTGATAAGTTACCGATTAACACTTGAATAACTTTTGAAAAACCTTATATACACTTACACTGCGATTTTTTCCATATTAAAATTCAATACACTAATATTATACACACTAAGCAAGTTAAAATAATAGATACTGCAAATAATCATTGTAGTATTTTATTTCTTCAGTATTTCGAATGATATCGATTAAAATTTAATAATATCATGGATGATCATACTCCATCTAACCAATTAAAAGGAAAATAGTGTGAAATATGTCCATGAATTCACATATATTCTTTTAGCGTAGACTATTATCTGACATTTAACATTTTAATCTGTCTTTAATGAAATTTTCATGTAAGCACACAAAATGTTCGTATGCACATATATCACAAATTGAAAATTATTAATCAAACGGTGGATCTCACGAATGGTGGAAAGGATTTCGCCATTTCAAAAATAATGTGTACGGTGGTGCACGCATTGTTCGATAGCAAAACTATATCATACAGCGCTCACTATATGGCAATAACAACCTGTGTGCTGGAAACAATTTATCACAGAAATACAAATACAAAATGGCATCAACAACCTGTGTGATGTGAATAGCTTATCACGAAAATTCAAATTATCATAAAACACATTACAGACACGTTCTTTGCAGTCGTTGACTCAGCCGATTGGAAAGTTTCAAAAGCACTGAAGATCACTGGAGAATTACACTCGTTGCCTATTGATGTATCGCACTCTGCCGAAGATATCACGTTCTCTGAGATCGTAAACACGGTTTGCAGCTTCCATATCGATGACGACATGAGCTCGCCGATTTTCATTCTCAGCCTGTGGGAGTGGATAATTAACATATGTGTAAGTCGCTGCGGTTGCTTCAGGAATATCCAAGCGCTCGTATGAAAAATCTCTTTCTTGTACCACCGGAGTATTTTGCTGCGTTTGGGAATCTTACAATATTACATCTGTCTGCCTAAGTATTCTTATAGTGCATCGATGCAGCTGATCAATTATCTTCATCTGCGACTTTCCTGTTTTTCTGAGGCAATTTTTTATTTTCTTGCTAAGCACTCGGTGAACTGCAGCTATTGCTTCCGAAATATGATCAACATAATCTTCCACACCATCAGAATGTCCTTCGGGAGATAATTTAATAGCGGAACAGCTGCCGACATGTTCAGTCCTGGTCAGCTGCTTATATCTGAAGTGCACAGAATTCCTTTGCGGTGATTTATATCTGCAGCAGATTCCGACTAGCCAGTCCTCAGCTTGGGCACTCTGAGTAGTATCTGACGGCGCGCAGTTTCTGCTTCTCTGCAACTGCGGTCGGTCATCTCTACGCGGTGACCTGGGGTGAGGCCTGCTATAACGCCTGCCGTAGAAATTTGAGGGAGGTCTTCTCTGCAATGCCGCCGCAGGTGAAAATATCAACCACAGGTCCAACAGCATTAATTTTTATATTTATACCTGCCTTGAATATTAGTGCCTCGGTATCCCATTGGTTCACGACGCTTCTCTTCTTCTAATTGCATTTTTAACTCAATCACTTCGTCAGTCAGTACTTTAACATCTTTATCACTAGCCTCAAGTTTTTCCATCAATATATGTACCACGCTCCGATCTCGTGCATCGAATTGAAGCTGTGCATCCCTGCTATATGACTGTGTGGCACTAAAATATTCCAAAGCAGAATTCTCGGTTTTAGGTTTCATGCAATATATAGTGCTGCAGTAAATACTAAAAATTGCTTGCGGTAAAATTACAATTGCAGTAAAATGGAGTAGTTTCTCATGAACATCATGTACCGTCTAATAAGAATTAATGAAAAATGTTTTCCTCAGGAAATTCTCCGAGTTCACGAATGCTAACGTTCAGCAATTATGACGCATAAAAATATTCTAACAACGATGTGTGGTGCGGAATTTCACAGGAGTAGGTACACTTCAACAAAGAAAGGAAATATTTTCGACTAACAGTACGTCGCTTGACTTTGACCTTCGCTTATCAGTATCCCAAATCTTAGTCGTCACACAAAGTTTTGTTTGTCACACCAAGTCGAGTGCCACTAGAAATATTACTGGTCAATCCAGAAAATGTCCCAATGCGGAGGAAAATTTGAAAAGACCTCCACGACGAAGAATGGAGAATTCTCAGGTCACGCGCCGGTGACTTGAAGATACGAAGGCTCCACGCTGCTGAACTGAAGATCCACTCTACTTATCATCTGCGATGCTGGGGTCCCACGCTGCTGAACTGAAGATCCACTCTACTTATCATCTGCGATGCTGGGGTCCCACGCTGCTGAACTGAAGATCCACTCTACTTATCATCTGCGATGATGGGGTCCCACGCTGCTGAACTGAAGATCCACACTCTACTTATCATCTGCGATGCTGGGGTCCCACGCTGCTGAACTGAAGATCCACTCTACTTATCATCTGCGATGCTGGGGTCCCACGCTGCTGAACTGAAGATTCACTCTACTTATCATCTGCGATGCTGGTGTCCCACACTGCTTATTCAAATATGCTAGTGTTCCCCGCTGGTGAATGGAAAATTCAGATCCCTGTTCGGGCAACATTTTATTATATTGTTACAGGGCTTGGTGCTGAGTTATATTACAGTGACCAGTGTGAAGGGTTCGTTTGATGCTTTGCTCCCAGAGTTTTGTTTCTAGATCTTAACCCGTATTTTACCCAACTTGAACAAATTAATAAAATATAAACAAAATGTCAATCAAGATATTAGTTCGTTCTTGAAGTTAGGAAGGTGTTTATTCAGATGGTATGCAGAATGTCTCAAAGCATTGTCCTGATATTATTTCCTCTATCATCATCAAGCTGATCGCCCTTTTTCCCTTCGGCCAGTGTTTTTTTTTTTTTCTTTTTTTGATTGGAGGTTTAACGACTATCGTGTGGAGCAACTTAGTGGGTTATAAGCAGACGCCCGTCCTTAGTTTAGGGCCACTGATTCCAGACAAGGGAGACAAACACAACATCCATGCCCCACCGGAATTCGAACGAAGGCCCATCTCGGACAAATGATCAGAAGTCATCGCTTAGACCACTGTGACACCGGGATGGCGATTTGGCCAGTAATCGCTTACTATCTTCTTATTCTCCATCGATTCTTAGCATTTTCCACAATTCCCACCGACGGAACAGATTTCACATCTCCTCTTTCCACTCCTTGACACCGAAATCCCCTGAACCGATTGAAGTCCACGCTTTCCTCTAACACCAGAATTCCCCACTCCCCAAAAAGATCGGACACCCCTTAAAAATGCCTTGTCTTTGTCACCCCTCACATATCATTATTCCCGTTCCCTTTCACTCTTAGAAGGCGCAGAAGTTTCTTAATTGGCTTCTCAGTCACCTCCCGCACATTCACGACACCATAAATCTAACACCACGTCAAAGAGATGCGTGAGGAAGAGAGTACTTTAACGGTCGCCCTGCTCATCAAAATGGCGGGAAAAGTTCTTACAATTAGCTATCGTAAAACAGCTGCTTAGCTTTACTTCTGAGAAATATGGACGCTCCTGTTCAAAGTGGCATCGTAGCCCTTCGTACCGCCGGATGGTCCTTGCGTCGTATTGCGGAAGGTACGCAACGTGATACCACAACAGCCATTTGAAGGCAGTGATCCCAGGAACGATCTGTGCATCGCTGGAGGGGGACAGGAGCACGGAGACGGAAATATGAGCGCACCAATCGTCGCATCCGACAACATGCCGTAGCGAACACACAGGGCACGCACAACGGACGACATTTTGCGGAGTGTACGAAGAGGCTTGGATGCTCCAATTGGCTGCGTCTGATTTGCTGTGGAGCCGTCCTTTGCAAAGGCTGCCCTTAACAACTAGCCATCGTCGTCACCGCTTGGCGTGGTGTCACTCCAAAGCGGCGTGGGGTGCCGAATGGAAGAGTGAGGTGTTGAGCCACGAATCGTGGTTCTGCCTAACCACGGATAATCGCCGTGTGAGAGTCTGGAAGCGACGCGCCCAACGGGCGGATTTCTCCGTCAATGTGGAGCGCCACACGGCCCGGCAACGTGGACTCATGTTGTGGTGGGCTCTCGTCGCCAACAACCGCTGGTACGCATTACGGACACATTGACGGCACGCTGCTATGTTGACAAGGTGATGCGTCCCGTTGCACTACCGTACCTGCAGGGCATCCCAGATGCAGTTTTTCAACCAGATAACGCCTGGCTGCGTACCATTCGGATCAGCCTGAATGCTTTAGATGGTGTGCGAATGCTTCCGTGGCCAGCACAATCCCCCGACATCTCGCTCATCGAGCATATGTGGGATACGTTTGGACGTCGGTTGACTACACTCCCATCCCCGCAATATGAAAATGAACTGTGGACTTGAATCAACACCACATGGTCCACGATGCCCCAGGACTCTATTCGAACTCTCTTGCCTCTATGCCTTGTCGGATTCAACACTGTTTTATCTTAAATGGGGACCACACTTAACATTTTGTATATTCGGCCACTGGAGCCTACTCTGTATCTGACAATTAAACCCTTTTTTCAGGACCGACTTAGGTATCTATGTGTTCAGTTTGGAGTATTTTCGAGCATTCCTTCATGTTGTTGCGTTTTCTTTGTCAGGCAGTGTAAAATTTAGGCACAGCAAGTCCTGAATAGCTGTATGAGAAGGTTCACTTATTCTTACTTTAACGCGGGAGTGAAACTTAGTCACAACAAATCCCAAATGGATAGGTGAGAAATTGTAATTTTTGCAACTTTAGTGCATGGTAGTGGAACTCGGGCACAGCAAAAAGGACATAGTAGTTATTCTTCGGCTGGAATAATGTGTTACTTAAGGAAAAGATTTTGGCAATCGCTTGGCGATCATGTGAAAGATGTGCGTGTAATGTGAAGCAAAATGCACTTAGAAGCAAGAGGACAAATATTCTGAGGTTATTGCGTCATGCTGAAGGAATACGTAATGAGGTACTAACTAAGAGAACTTATTTAACCCAAGTGGTGAGAAAGATAGTTAAATGATGTCCGAAAAAATGAAGGAACTTTATTGAAGAATGTCCAAAAGAGAAAACGATCGTGAGAATAAAGTACAAGAAGTATTGTATTACACGTGACCTTTGATGCATTAACGTGATTAAAGTCTAGCTAGCATCAGTGGAAACTTTCATTTAGCAGATGATGTTGATATTTATTTCAGGCGTTAAGTCCTTAAATAAAACTTAGTTTCAAACATTAAGAGTTAATTCCTGATAAGTCCTCAAACGACAACGTAGTGACATGTAATTTCTAAATTTCTGATATTCCATTTTAAATGAGTATTTCACTTTTTCCTATTTGTCTTGGATGTTTTCTGATAGGTCAGTTTAAAAATGTTTGAGAAAAACTAGGTAGGAGTTTTTATATTCACATCTGTTTTTATTTTTTAATTTTGCTTTACATTTGAGGTTAGGTAAAACAAAATTCAAAAATCAAAGTGAAGTAAGTATTATGTGTGAAAATATTAGAAAGACAGAGCCGACATTCAGGAAATTTCGGGAATCTTGAATAACGTTCTTATAAATGCAAATACGTAAAATCAAACAAAAATGCTAACCACTAGCTGCTAGTCTGGACGTTACGTATCAGGCCTTGTAGAAATCTAGATGGTCGTGGTTCAGTAACCAACATATCGTACATGCTACGTCTAAAACTGAGGAACAGAAGCTTGGGCCAATCGATCATCCCAGTCTAAAATTCAATCAAATTACATCGCTCAGTATTTCGTCCAGCAAACTTACCACACTGCTAGAACTTGTCGGCAGAATGTACAAAGGAAACTCAAGGTAATCGCATGAATCTATTATTCTTACGCAGTTTTTTTATGGTAAAAAGAGGACATGGTCGTAAGTTTTCTTAACTCGGTGTAAAAAAAGCATGAGAAATGCTCCAGGTGCATCGAACCTTACAGAAAATGCCGAAGAGACCATACCCTACATGCATACACACAAATCCCACATAAACATTATTCCTAATTTGATCAGGTATGTTACCTCTTTCGATTTGAAAAAAAAAGTAGAACGAGTTGTAGCACCGATTTCGCAAGGCGTCGAAAGGTACGAAGATGCAAGGACTGTTCCTGTGACTGCAATCTCTAGTTCGAGCCTAATCGACAGCTGAAATTTCATTCAAACTCTCTGTGACGTACCTGTCAGCAGGACGCACACGACATAAAGGCAGATAGTAGCCAGAACAAACGTCCGCGTAGCTCAATTGGTAGAGTGACTTATTCCGGAATGAGGGGATCCGGGTTCGAATCCTGGTGTGGACAGAAATGACGGAGAAATTTACTTCGTTATAATTGGCGCCCGAACTATCCGGATGACCCGACCGTTCAAAATCTCGCAATGGTGTGATGTTATTTCCACACCGCGAGATAGGAAAAATCAGAGAATCCCATCTCCCGCGCTTCGAAAAATAAATGAGTGTGACGTTGCATTCCACACACCAGATTGACTGGGATTTCTCAAGTGCACGTTCTACAGTGGATGGCTGCCTGCAACGATTCATGGTCACGGCTGACCCGTGGGCCATGCCCCCGGCCCTCTTGGGGGGGGGGAGATGTGACGTACCTGCCAGCAGGACGCACACGACATAAAGGCAGATAGTAGTCAGAACAAACGTCCGCGTAGCTCAATTGTTAGAGTGACTTATTCCGGAATGAGGGGATCCGGATTCGAATCCTGGCGTGGACAGAAATGACAGAGAAATTTACTTCGTTATATCTCCACAAACGTTTTTGTGCAAACAAATACTGTGAAATGGGGACATATGTAGAAGCGTACGGGTTATTCATGAATGTAATTTCTACCAAAAATGGGAAGCAGGACAGAGTGCGACGGTTGAAGTGCACGGATTCTGTACGTTACGAAACGAGTTCAAAGTGTCAGCGCACTCACGTTGTATTCCCAAATAAGGACACCACCACCACTACTACTTGTTCGAACGTTTGCTTGCAGTGACATAGGTTGCAAGGAATAATACTGTTCAAGAAAGGTTTTACTCAGCTTTTCGTGCTAAACAAAACGTTATGGCAAGTCTGATGCTTCATCGCATAAATTTAGATTTCTTTGGTTATATACCAGAAAGAATTTGATACAAACATGAAAAGAAAGAGTGTTGTACTGCATTTTAAAGCTGACCGTTTATCCTATAAAATGACTTGTCCTATGATTAATAATAAAAAAACTTGACTTATAGTACAATTATGTTACCTCTTAATAATATGCAGGTTTAATATCTGTACTTCCGAATTTTAACATACACTCATGGGCCAAATTGCCTTGTCTCCACCAATAGACGTGTTCCATAGCACGCAGATAGGACGACATGGAAAGAACACATATATATCACCCCACGTAGTGCGTTACAATTTGCCAGTACAATCCGTGCAATTGAGAAAAAAAGAAGAACTTGTCAGGAATGATAATCCACCAAAGGATGGCTTTGGCCATAATCTCAGCAATGACTAACATTGTTGACTGTTAGAAGACACATTGTGACGGCTTGATAGGAATGATTCCAAGAGATACACACATCCACCCAAGGTACGGTCAAATGCAGACCATTACTGGCTTACAGTCGAGATGAACTCCAGTCGGGGCGTGTTTCCTGGGACAACAGACGGCCCACGATGCCTTAACGTTAGACTACAACCAAAACGCACTGAGACAAAAGCAAAGCACACAGTCCTCCTGAAGCTCATGTGAATGCATCTAATAAATAAGAGGCCTGTTCGATGTTGCCTATGTTGAGGAACTGATACCCTCAGCAGTACCGCCTGCAGCAGCAGGTGAGAACGTAATGTTGGAGGATTAGAAAAGAGTCGGCTGGTCCGATTTTCCACTGTTCCAGCTCCAAATTTTTGATGCACTGGTCCGTATTCAATGCCACGAGGGTAGGAAGCTGCAAACATATTGCAATAATTCTCGGTTAATGATGTATGGCGCAAAAACAATACCCGTAACATGATGTGTGGACTTTTTTTCACAGACCTCACGGTGTCCCATCATCCCCGTTGAACTCTCTTCACCTGGATCCAGTCTAGGCAATGCTTCAGACTAAGTATATCCCTACATGTTGACATCGTATACGGATTCCACTGGACAGTTTTATAAAGACAACAGCCCATGTCACCAGGTCCGTATTGGGTAGGAATTGTTCAAACATCATGTTCAACCATGTCGTGTACTACCGTGTTCACCAAATTCTTCGGAGTTGAATCCCATTAAATATTTGAGGGAACAAATGGAACGCAACGTTCCCCGTTCCACTTCAGTGTGTCCAATTCCGAGACGTCATTATGTTAAGAAGGAACAGAGTAACTAAGGAAACTTTCTGCTGTCTAGTGAAGCGGATGACACGCAAGAAACAAGGGGTTATTCCTTATCTTGCTATCAGTTTATCAAAAAAGGGGATATCTCTTGCTATCAGTTTATCAAATAAGGGGCTATCTCTTGATATCGGTAGTTGATCATATGTTGCGACTCATGACTGCACGTACATTTACCGGGAAGAGTGCAGGACGCTTATCTTTGTGCGATAAAGGACACCCGGGAACACATCTGATGAGGAATACAAAAATGCTTATGGTAACTGTCGAAAAACTTTACTCTTACAGAAGCTGAAAGGCATAAAAACGTTCGAATTTCGTTACTATGTGATCCAGAAAGTTGTTTTTTATCCTCGTTTTCAGAAGAAAGGTATCATGAAGATACAAATATTCCGTTTCCTCCACCAAACCCTGTGTAAGATAAATGGGAAATACACTGCCTGACAGAGAAAATGCACATAATGAAGTAATGCTGGAAAACAGAACAAATTGCACACACAGATAGCCAAGTAGGTCCCGAACAAAGGATACATAGGACTCCAGTGGCCGAATATATAGCATGATCAATAAGGTGTGTGGCCACCATTTTGGGCGATACAGCGTTGAATCCGACGTGGCATCGAGGGAATGAGAGTCCGAATATAGTCCTGGGGTATAGTGGACCATGTGGTGTTGATTCGAGTTTAAAGTTCATCTTCATTTTGCGGAGGTGGGAGGGTACTCAACTGGCGTCCAATCGTGTCCCACAGATGCTCGATGGGCGAGAAGTCCGGGGATCGTTCTGGCCACGGAAACATCAGCACACCGTGTAAAGCATTCAAGCTGACCCGCGCGGTATGCGCCGGGGTTATCCTATTGAAAACGGCGTTGAGGATGCCCCACAGATACGATAATGCTACGGGCCGCATCACCTCGTCAACATAACGGCGTGCCGTCAAGGTGCCTGTAATGCGTACCAGCGGTAAGCCGTTGTTGGCGGTGATAGCCCCCCCCCCCACACGCACACACACACACGCACACGATGATCCCACTTTGCCGGGCCGTGTAACGCTTTACAATAGCGGAGGAATCCACCCGTTGGCCCACGTCGCCTCCAGTTCTATCTCACCTCGAATGATCACACGGCGATCATTCGTGGTGAGATAGAACCGCGATTCGTCACTGAACACCACATAATTTCATTTGGTACACCATGCAGCTCTGGAGCGACACCACGCCAAGCGGTGACGACGATGGCTTGTTGTTAAGAGTAGCCTTCGCAACGGACAGCTGGACAGCAAATCAGACACAGCCAATCGGCGAATCCAAGCATATTCGTACACTCCGCAAAATTTTGGTCTGTGGTCCGGTACGGCATGTCGTCGGATGCGACGATCGGCGCGCTTGGACGTCCGTCTTCGTGCTCCGGACCCTCTACGACGGTGCACAGAACCCTCCTTGGACCATTGTCTCCAAATGCGGCAGACGGTTGTTGCATCAAGTAATGCAAAGACCATCCGGAAGTACGAAGGCCTACGATGACACCTCTCGTGAACTCATCAGTTTGACGAAATCACGTACGACGTTCTTTTAACGGCATTGTCCTCCTTTGTTTGTTCTGCAAACACAGTTACAAGATAACCATTCACTTCTCGCGGCCGGGACGACGTCTCGACTGATAGCCTTACGGCCTGGTTGTCTGCTTATATCTCCCGCGCCGTTGGCGCTATTGGCCAGCAAATGCAATTATTTGCATAACTTGTATGTGTGCACCCACCCTGAAATTTGCATGGCGCTGCGTTTACGTCTTCGTGGTGTGGCATTTTCTCTTCTCTTTCACGCAATGTATATGCTGCATCTTTATTCGCCATATGATTTTTATGTGTAAAATGAATTTTTCACCTACCTTTTTAATGTACTTACCCAAAGTAACTGGAAAAACGTTTGCCAGGAAGAACTAGAAAGCCTAAAGAAGATTCACTATCCAATGCAGCTAATTTCGTTTTCACTCCTTATTCTAGAAACATAATTATCAAACAAATGCATTTATATAACGAGGTGAGATAGTACAAACAAATTCGGAAATTTTTTGAAAAGCTGCTACTTGCTTTCCGGGTGTCTCATTGGAATAAGCGCTGGACCATTGGTTCCTGGTTCGGAACTCGGTGAGGCATGGATGATGGGTTTGTCTTTCGGCAGTGGCTCTCTACCTTTTCTAGATCCACTGCCTCTGAATTAAAAACCGCCGCCTGTTTATACAGTATATGGCCCATTAAATGGCTTACGGTGGTCGTTAAACCCCCAAAATAAGCTTATACTTGTAAAATTCAAAGGTTTCTTACCGAACGTTTTAAAACGGCGATATTCATGCAAATGGATAGATAAAATGGTAATACATGCACTTTTGAGCTCGAACTAGAGATAAATCTGTCTTCTGATTATTAAAACAAAATCAATGTCCAGCTTTTACTTTTCAAAGATATTAGTAATAAACATGTATGTTGCCTATATTTCAAATGTTTCCCGAAATCACAATGGAATCTTTTTACAGCTATATCTTTAACAACGGCATGATTTGTGTGTGGGTGTGTTTGTGTGTGTTCTCGCATTGCATAATGGATAGCTGGCGTTTTGGATCAATTATCACAATTTTATGTGCCTCCCGAGGTAGGTATCAAACGCGTTTTAATTGACTCCTGGGTTGTAAATAATGTTCCGCCATCAACTTATTCTGAGATTGGGAAAGAGAGAGAAGAGAGAGAGAGAGAGAGAGAGGTGGAGTGAAGGGTTGAGATCAACGACCGCTGGAACAACACACAGAGATTCAACGGAATGGGTGAACTCTGGAAAAACGATAGCCACGGAAAAGGTCAATAATTTTTTTGCACGCCAAGCAACCGGCTTGCCAAATGATATTCTCCAGCCGTGTTTACAGATGGTTGAACTGAAGTAATCCTGATTGGAATGCCCGGGGATTAGCCTCCAGCGCGTTTTGCGATGTAACTTAAGCAGCAATTATTATTCCCAGCATTGCGAAAGTACTGGGGACAAAACACAGCGAAACAAAGAAAAAAAGAGCAAAAAAGTGCACTATTTTCTCTTAATGAAAAGATCAAGCAATTGATCTGACAAGACTATCCTTCCTTGAAGCGTTTAATCCATGTTATCACTGGCTCGAAATTCATTACCCTTACGCAGAATTACTGATTATCATTTTGTTTCTATTGAGTAGAACGCGATTTACTTCCCAATTTTCCGTATGAAGTGACATAGATTAAACGATTAAGGTAAATGTTGCATTTAATAAATCAGTAAAAGGGCTGTAAGAGAGACAGAAAAAATAGGAGCGTTTCATATTATGACGCCCAATATTTTATTTAAAAAATTAAAGGTATTTCTGACAACTTAAAGGGATTATCCAGCCATTAAGTTTCATCGAGCAGAGTTATGATAGCGTTAGTAGTGGTGTATCAGCACAAACCCACAGGCATTCCGTTATATACGGATCAGACGAAGTAATTTCGTTTTTTAAATATCAATTCTTTATTCTATTTTCTCACTTTGAGTTACGCTCTCACATTATAAAATGCGCTCCAGTTGGCAGGGAAAGGAAGCGTTGTCCTAGTTATCAAAGGATTATACAATACATTATCAAAAGTGATAACTTTTTGCCTAAACATGTTTTTTTAATTTATTTAAAGCCGATTTAGTAAGAATCCGAAAGTTATAATTCGAGCTCCCAGAAACTTCATTGCAGTGCGAAGAGTATTTAGTTGTAAATCATAAAGTGCCAACATTGAGTAGTAAATCATAAAGTGCCAACACTGAATACAAAATCATAAAGTGCCAACATTGAATACTACAGTAAATCCTAAAGTTTCAACATTGATTACTAAATCCTAAAGTTCCAACATTGATTACTAAATCATAAAGTGCCAACATTGAATGTTAAAATACAAAGTGCCAACATTCAATACTAAAGCATAAAATGCCAACATTCAATACTAAATCATAAAGTGCCAACATTCAATACTAAATCATAAAGTGCCAACATTCAATACTAAATCATAAAGTGCCAACATTGAATGTTAAAATATAAAGTGCCAACATTAAATAGGCATACATTACTTCATAACATAATGAGCTATATGGTCGCCGTTCACCGCCGTAAACCTTTACACCCGGCGGTGGCATCAATTCCACAAAACAGCGGAGGGTATAAAAAAATTCTATACGAGCTAGACAGAATGAATGCCGAATGTCGTGTTCCACTGCATTCCACAAATATTCGTTAGGATTCAAATCGGAGGAATTTCGTGACCAGGGGAACAAGATATGATGCTAGAACCATCCCTGCCCACTGCGGGGCCTTGTGGTTCTTGATGAAAGAGTCCAATGCAATCCGGATACACTTTCAAGCTGTAGGATAATATTTGGTCCGGAAGAATGCCTGAGGGTATGTTCAACAGGGATGAAAGAAGCCAGTGATAGCAACAAGAACAAACCCCACACCATGATACCGCCGTCGGAGGCCTGCTGTTCACCCGCTGGACATCGAGTACGGTGCTGAAATCTATACTCATCTGACTAAGCTACTATTTTGTAGGTGTCCAATGACAAATTACAGAGCTCTCAAACTCACTGCAGACACAGATGTGCGTGACAGTCCGTCAACATAGGAGCATGATGGAGCACCGACATCTTAGATCCATCCGCAAGAACTTTGGTTGGGTTATGCGCTGGAGAACTTTTTTCTGTGTTCCGTGAGTCATGTGTTGTTCCAGACATCATGTTCCAACCGACGTTTTGAAACCAGTGTTTGTCTCCCCTTTTCGGCACGTTGCGAGGAATTGTGTTCGTCTTTGGATCATTCCTGCCGCACCATCACTACAGCGCCCGTCTAGCGGCCAAAAGTGCCCATCGTTGCGGATATTTTGGCCTTCGCCCTTCCAGCGGAAATTATCATTCCCCGTTCAAAACTTAGTATGTTATTCCCCTTCCCCATTGCACCAGCTTCGTACTGGTGAACTATCACGCTCTTACAGTGCTGTCCGTGTAAATTCCGCTCCGGCCAGTGACGTCACTGGTAGGTGATGTGAGATGCGTCCACTTGTGGAGATAGGGGTGGTATAGTGATATGGCCCGTGAGTGTATCTTCAAAACAAAACTGAAAGACAATCTATGAAGAATTCTTCAGGTCCGACCCAAATTCAATGAAAAATGCTGATGCTGAAAATAGTTCCTCTTGAAATGCCTGATGTGGGATCAAAATAAGACAATAAACAGAAGGGTGATTTGAAATAGGATGTCATAAATTGTTATTTTCATTTTTCGAAAATTTCCATTAGAGTGCAGTTGCAAACGAAAGTGAAGAATTTTTAAGTGTTCGTTGGTACTTACTTGCAATGAATCCGCTAAAATAACTTAAACGAAAGCGTTGCTTTGTAGCTCACGTAATTAATGGTAATAAAAGTACATGTGTGTCGTGCGCTAGGCTGTCTCTTTCGTATGACTTTGCCTGTCTGCCTGCTGTATCTCTAAGAATCAGTCAACTCAAGGCACTTTCAATTGTCACCATGAGAGATGTCAACTTAGGCAATTCAGCTCGATTAGTTTACCAGTGGATTATGTGATGACATCTTATCAGTTCTAGCGAATCTATAAAAGACTACTGTTATGTTATAAATCTATTTATCAACAGAAACCAATATATTATCATCATTGTCAACCATTATCAATCCGCTGCTGGACGAAGGTCTCTCCAAGCCTATTGCACAACGGTCTGTCTTGTGCCAGTCTCCTCCGTGTTACTCCCGCAGGTCTTCTTCTGGGTAATTTCCTGTTCCATGGAATCCAATCTAAAATTTCGACTGTCCATCGATGGTCTGTCCTTCTGGCAGTATGTCCAGCCCATTGCCATTTCAGGGATTTTACTCTGATCATGATGTCTTCCACTCTTGTCATTTTTTCTGATCCATGAGTTCCTGTTCTTATCTCTCCTGGTTACACAAAGCATGCACCTCTCCATATTTCTTTGAGTTGTCTGCAGCCTTTGTATGTCTCTTTTAGTTAAGGTCCACGTCTCTGCACCATACGTAAGCACTGGAAGGATGCATTGATCAAACACTTTTCTTTTAAGACATAATGGCATATTGCTCTTTAAAAATATGCTGTTTCTTCCAAAAGCTCTGCAGGCAAGTTTTATATGCCGATTAATTTCTTCCTCAATGTGACCCTCACTTGATATCTGCTGTCCAAGCTAAATGTAGGTATTGATTATCTGCAGCTTTCATTCATCAATCGATAAATCTTAATTTCTTGTAAAAGCATTGTACATCACTTTTGTCCTCTGAAAGTTCATTATTAATCCCACTTCTTTACTCTTGTCAGCAAGTTCCTGGATCATACTCTGCAGTTCTGATGGGGTAGTTGCAAAAATGACTACGTCATCAGCAAAACGAAGGTGAGTTAGATAATCTCCATTAATCTTTATCCCTTTGTTTTCCTAGTTCAGTGGTTGAAAGACACTTTCCAATATGGCATTAAACAGCTTGGGAGATATGGTGTCACCTTGTCTCACGCCCTTTCTAATTTTTATGTGTGCTGTATTCTCAAACATCCGAATCTTTGTAATTTCATTTTCATAGATGTTATTAATAGTATTAATGTATGCATCTTCAACACCGCAGGATTTCCAAGCCATTATACCAATGGATATTATTGCATCAACAAATGAACAGCGTTGTTACAGAATACAACTACTGTAGTTCTAATACATTAAGGAAGAGACAAAAATTACAATACCTTAACATAACAAAGAAAGATATAAACACAAATCACATCTGATGTGTGAAATAGTACGCTCCCGCATCGGTGGCGCGAGATGTAGGTTTCTGGCTAGTTGTGAGAGCGGGGACCGGGTTCGAGAATCGGATGAGGCATTGCTTGTGTGTAATTCCTATAGCGGTGGCTCTTCCCTTCCCCGGAAACAGTAGCTAGTAGCCGTTATAGCTGCCCACGGCGGTTGTTATATCCCCTTCCACCAAACGAAAAAAAAAAAATAAAGAAAATGATACGCTGAATCGGGAAAATGCTTTTGAATGTACGTCTCCATCAGAACTTTATGTAAATAAAGAGTCTGATAAAAGCGAGCGTCTGAAACGGCTGCCACACATTCCCCGTGGGATTGTGGCAGCCGTTTCACTTGAACCTGCATTGGATATCTAACCAATGCTTTTAGATGAGTAATAAAAATCTTTTATGCGGCGAAATGCGGTTGAGAGCCATTGATATATTGCAGGCTGGCATAGCTAAGCAGAATGTATGCCATTCAGTTGTGCACAAATTATGGGGGCAATTCTCATAAAAGCCGACACAGTATCTGACATATACAGCAAAGACGGCCACTGTTTACAACTGCTACGGAGAACCGTTAGGTGTTGTTGACTGCTTGAAGGCAACGGTCTACCACCTCTGCACAGCTACGAGTGGTCTGCTGTGCAGTCAGAAAAAACTTGTATTTCCGATCACTCTGTAAAAGATTACACCAAGGAGGTCTACATTCGAGGCGTCCAATTTAGTGCGTATCTCTTACACCGCGTCAGAGAAAATAATATTTTCCCTAGGCAACGAACCATGTCTATAGGACAATAGATCAGTGGCGGTCAGTATTCTTCACAAACGACTCTGGATTTACTTCTAAACACAATACGTCTCGTTCCTGCTGTGGAGACTTCAATAAATTGAACATGCATAGAACAGCGTTTATTCAAGTTCCAAAATGCGGTAGCAAAGCTAACACCCAAAAGCCTCAAACGAAGAAGAATTCAGGATGCTTCCCCAAACTATAATAACAAAGTCTCAATCGCCTCGAAATGATATATCCTTATGTAGAGTATGAGAGAGAAGTTCAATAAAATATTATGTACATGAACGTGAAATCAAGAACAATAAAACACTTAGACGATGTAGATAGATAGCCAATATAAGCAGTTATGGGGACTTAAGTAAGTAAGCAGTCTTTCTTTTCAATCGAAGGGTTGACTTCACAGTTCATCTATCGCGAACCCACAGTTCGTATCACTCACATGCTAAGGAGTATGCATAAATCAATCCAGTTTCCAACATTAAGAGTTGATTCCTGAAAATTTTGCACATGGACTGGACCCTTCCTTTTCCCTTACCACGGAGCTAGCAACTATGAGGTGTGTTTTGCTGCTGAGAAGGTTCTTTGTGCGCGCAATGCACATTGAATCTCACGGGATTTTCTTACGGAATAGTCTATCACATTTCAAATTTGATGATGGCAACATTGACGTGCTAAAATTTACATTTGTAAAGAACGTAACGCATGCTACCATTCTCCCCCACTACAGTAAAATAGATAGGTGCAGGAGGGAAGTGTTCTTGTTTGAGTATTATTTGGGGGGGGGGGGAGGGTCGCACTTATTTCTAGGTGCTCCTCATGGAAGGGTGACTAGTAGCAGGTATAAGCTTTTGACATTCTGGATCCTTATGCATGCTCCTACACAGAAGCTATTGCAGATGACTTTTTCCTATAAGACGTTATCTCTCGTCATCACTGAGTGTCTGTAACCGACCAATACCATCAAGAGAAGATGATCCAACGTATAGGCTGACCAGCCATGTCTCCTGACCTTAATCTGATCAAGTCTGTTTTTAACGCTCTGTGGAGATGCGTTTGTTGCATGAAACCTGAGTTAAGATCATTGACAAGTTGATAAATGCCCATACCTATATATCAGTGGTTTTAACCTCTATTGACAATTAAGCTTTAGGACACCATTATCAACATACTATACCTAGGTATTAAAATAATATTGATGGTCTTGTATTGCTGCCCGAGGCACTTTCTCCAATACCATTTTGTCTATCTTGACCTTTTTTGTTTCTCATGTCTCTGTATTTTTGACACTAAATGCATCCTCAGATGCTTTGTTATCTTTCTGGAACAGCAACACAACACATGTTGTCATCGCTTTGACTGGTTGTTAAACCCCAAACAAAATAAAAAAAAAGCGCAGAAGAAATTAACGCCAAGAATGCAGAACCATGAACCCATTACGAAGCATTAGTAATCAGTTACTATTCCAAAATTCATTAAAATATCATTTATCGTTGGTATAGTACGAATAACAATTTGTACATCTGTTTCCACATCGAAATACGTTTGCTTGGCAGTTAAAGGACATTTAATGCGATTTGTAAAATTAATTTTAGTAAAAACGTTAGGGATTATTTTAGCGCTACTTTTAGCTTTAGAGTTATTACTTGGTTACAAGAGCGATGGTTGTGTGTTCAAATTTCCTAAGAATACCAGAACGCATTATTTGGAAATTACAACGCCTTTATGAAAGCACGGCTCCACCGCGTTATTTAAAACAATATCCACACTGCTAACTCCCATCTTATTGTAATTTCACGTGGAGAGGAATGTTACAGAATTTCCAGTTTTTTACATCCAGCGCAAAATTTGCTTCTTTAGTGTGATCTATTTTTACACAGTTTAATATTTGTTTCGCCTTTTTGATTTGTTGGAGAACATATACAGATAGCCAATAGTGCAAAATACAGAAAATTAACTGTTTATCTAATCATTTTGTAAAGCTTCAAAGAAATGATTTTTAATTTTTGAAATTCTGGCTTTCGAACCATTATAATGCTCCTAAATCTATTGAATTATGATTTCAGCGCTGCACTCCTATTGTTAGCAAACGATGTCTCAGTAGAGAACTCCGGCTCGAGTGCATAGGGAGAAATACAGGTGACAAACATGAGAGAAATTTAGAGGCTAATTTATGCTTTCAACGTAGCTGAAATAAATTGTAACATTTCATGCATTCAGGAAAAGCAACAGCGTTATCTACGTACCCGCAACAAATATTTCTGAAGATTTTGTCTTATTTATATTGGTACATATATTTGCAACGAACGAAAAAACTTTGAAGGAAATATAGCTTTTCCATTTACGCGCGTGTGTGTGCGCGTGTGTGTGTATGCGTGCGTGTGTGTGTAGGTGCGTGGCTATGTATATAAGTAACTTGTTTACATACAATACTGTCCAGAGTAATATCTTTTTTCTGATAATTTCGTGCCTGTCGTGAAGTGGTTTTATAACATTTTTACGCATTTGTCATCAACTGTAGTTCGTATCACGTAGGCAACTGACTTTACTCTGACCTTACCAACACCAGATAGCTTGTTTAAAGTAGAAGTTAAAATAAAATTGAAAAATTGAAATTCTATGAGCGCTTAGCGTCTTAATATTTAAGTAAACATTAGAAAACCCGTACTGTTGGGTATTAATTGTAAAAATTTCAAATTGTTTCATGATATAAAATAATATTCATATATTTTATATCTACAATAAGAGCCACTTTATTAAATGCGATGTTACTAATATGTGTGTGTGTGTGTGTGTGTGTCAAATTTGGTTGTCTGTTCATATTTAAAATATATATTTCTCGTTGCTATGTCTTGCCTTAAGGTAATGGCTGAATTGAAGATAGTTTCTATTCATCCGGCAAAACGCCGCCCCTGTGATTCAGTGGTGTGAGCTCTGGCTTCTGGCCATTCATCCAAGATGGGTCCCGGCCCGGATCACGGTGAGGCATGGATGTTGTGTTTATCTTACCTAACTGGATCTCTCCCTCTCTTGGAACCAGTGGCTCTAAATTAGAGACGGGCGACTCCTCATAATACCAAAGTTGATCATAGTGGTCGTCAATCACCACAAAAAGACAAATTAAAACATTCGGCAAAGCTGACGAATGGCAGAATGTCAAACAAGAGATATTAAATGAGGCAGCTCTGTGTGTAGCTGTGATAGGTGGCATTGCGAACTACAACGGTTTCCATAAATTAATGAGAAAACAGAAAAACCAAAGTAACTCAAAAATGCATGTGATATACAATAAAATTTAATGAAAATCTGTTTCATATTGTACGTTAGAGAAACACTCTAAAACGTTTTGTAAGAAACAATACATTCCGACAAAAATGACCACATATCAAACCAGGTGAAGAATAAGGTTTGAAAATAAAATAGCTAAAATAACTCGATAGAGGGTGTAGTCATCACCATAGTAATACAAGCCTCACGGCGATATTTTGTATGCAGTTAATGACTGCATACAAAAATATCTAAGTTCTCAGTAGGTAGCAATAGCATTTCTCCGTTCAGAGTTTGTCTAAGCCCCTCAGGTCTTGCGGTGGAGCGTTGGGGACAGTAAAACGTCTACCTAAATCATCCCAGACATGTACCATCGGATTAAGATCGGTTGGCCACTCTGGTCTATCCATACGGATAATGATCTCCTCTTGAAGATATTGTTCAAACAATATATCAAGATATCATTATCCGTATGGATAGGCCAGCGCAACCGAGGCAGGTAGACATGCTCGATCTTAATCCGATCGAACATGTGTACCAGTCTTTGTTGATGGGGAAGAAAAAGACATCGTCTTGTAGGATAAATGTATCTCTTAAGTCACCTGCATAAAGACGAACATAAGGGTCCAGGATATCATCAGTATAGCGTCGAGCATTTGTGGTTCCTCTTCGAAGCACATAGATGTCAGGGTGTTAACCTATCGAGATGCCACCCCGAACCAATACGAGACCACCATCAGAAGTGTCCGTTTCACAAGTCATTGAGGGGTAATAGCGTATAATTTGTTCTCTCCAGGTCAGAGCACGCATGGAATCGCGAAGCAAATCTGGACTCATCTGTGAATAGTTCTGACCTCCATTCGTTTATAGTCGAATTGACGTGAAGTCTAGTCCGATTCAAACATCTCTTTTCCCTGGCTGGAGTAAGAAGCAAGGGCAAATCGCAGTTGTCCTTTTATCCGCGTACTTGATCGAAGATACCTGTCAAGCCTGGATGTTATAGCCCTAGGTCTTTCCTTAATGTTTCTTCGGGAAGTTGATTGTGTATTTTAAAATTGCGTCTACAGTCTCTGGAACACAGAAGGATTCACATGCAGTCATCTTGCAACTTCTACCTGACTTTGGCAAGCCTCTGTTGTTTCGATCGTCCTTCGCCTCAGTTCATCTGTTAAAGTCTGCATCATCTGTCTCGCAGCCATCCCAACAAATCTCCTATCTCAAAATCCTTTGTTTACACTCCGCAAACGATGTGACGCACACTTCCGCAGCAGTTTAATTTATGCTGCTTCTCATTTTCATAAGCCAATGCAATCGACATTTATTTGTATACGATACCCCGCCTTTGCATTATATTTCAAGTCAAGTTTCCAGTATTTTCAACTCTTCTTTTCTAAATAATCCCAGTTTTCCCCTTAATTTATGGAAGCCAGTGAAACTTAGGGTCTACTGATATGTTATCAAAGCTTTTTAAAAAGGCAGATGTCGCTGTTAGCTCAATCTTCTCTTATTGTGTTTGACAAATAATTCATAATTTCATCTGTAAGTGTTTCTGTTTAAAACTTTGATTCGGGGAAGACCAATAAAGAAAAAAAGTGGAGATTGTTTTCTTAGTCATTCTTTCATGTCTTGCTCATTTAAATGAAGACACGAACAAACCTTAGTTGAAACATCATAAACATGTGTGAAACAATTTTTTTCAGTGTAATATTTTAAATAACACTTTTTTACGCTTTCCAACCGTAGGTTGAAGAAGCGTATATGCTCCAGCTTTGTCCGTCTGTCCGCCCGCACGATAACTGGCGTAAAAATGGTTCGATTTTGATGAAATTTTATTATGTGGTAGGGGACCACCTGGGTACGAACCCTATTGAAAATGGGTCAAATGGGGTCAAAGGTCACGACGTAGGAGCGGGATCCTTCCATTGCTCTTATGCGTCATAACTTGCGTAAATATGGATCGATTTCAATGAAAGTTTACTGTGTGGTAGGGGACCACCCGGGGACAAACCCTATTGAAAATGGGACAAATGGGGTCAAAGGTCACGACGTAGGAGCGGGATCATTCCATTGCCCTTATGCGTCATAACTTGCGTAAATATGGCTTGATTTCAATGAAATTTTAGTATGTGGTAGGAGACCACCTGGGGACGAACCCTATTGAATGTGGACGAAATGGGGTCAAAGGTCAGGACATAGGAATGTGATCCATTCCATCGCTCTTATCCCATATTATTAAGGTGGACGTCAAGTAATTTTGCTTCCTATACTTCCAATGGAAAAACTTTTGTACACATTTCCTTCACAATTAATGTGTTCCCAAGGATGAAAATTTGAACATCGATTAAAATAACAGTATTACAACTTGGAATAATTAATATTTTCTAAAACATAACCATAATTACATTAAAAATCAATAACTTTTCCTTTGGTGTTGTTGAAACCAGAAAAAGGTTGGCGCGACCTGTACTTTGATGACGTCAGTAGACAAACAAATGTTGGATTGCATAATTATTGTTATGTTTTAGAAAATGTTAAGTATTGGAATTTATAAAATGAAACTATTTTAATCGATGTTCAAATTTTGATCCTTGTGAACGCATTAATTGTCCAGAAAAAAGATGGCGCGACCTGTATTTTCAAGACGTCAGCAGACAAAAAAATGTTGGATTGCATAATTATGGTTATGTTTTAGAAAATATTAAGTATTCCAAGTTATAAAATGAAGATATGTTAATCGATGTATAGATTTTCATCCTTGGGAACGCATTAATTGGGAAGAAAATGTGTACAGAAACTTTTCCATTCGAAGTATAGGAAGCAAAATTACTTGACGCTCACCTTAAAGGTAGCAATTCTTGTATGTATGTAAATTTTATTTTGAAAACGGCTATGAGGATTTTGATGAAAGTCGTTAACCTACCGTTTGCTGGTACTAGAAATCGATTTAGCTTGATCTCGACTTCAAGAAAATTTGTTTAGTGGGTTAAATAACCACCCCGAATTATGAAGTTTGTAGTGTGGTGTCATGGCGTCGCCCCATTAGATGTTGGCGCGCAGTCGTGCCATCTATCTCATTACGTCACGCCTTGTTTGTGGATCCCATTAAAGTTTTATGACGTCACACCTTACTAGCAGATGGTCGCGATTCCCATCTGCCTCATTACGTCACGCGTTGTGTGCGTATGTTCGTCCGCCCGATAACTTGCGTAAAAATCGTTCGATTTCGATGAAATTTTAGTATGTGGTAGGGGAACACCTGGGAAGGAACCCTATTGAAAGTGAACGAAATGGGGTCAAAAGTCAGGACATAAGAGCGGTATCCATTCCACTGCTCTTATGCGTCATAACTAACGTAAAAAAGGTTCGATTTCGATTAAATTTTAGTATGTGGTAGGAGACCAGCTGGGGACAAACCCTATTGAAAATTGTCGAAATGGGGATCGAAAGTCAGGACATAGGAGCGAAATCACTTCCATCGCCATTATGAGTCATAACTTATGTAAAAATGTTTCGATTTGGATGAAATGTTGGTATGTTGTAGGGACCTTCCTGGGGACCAAACCTATTGAAAATGGGCGAAATGGGGTGAAAGGTTAGGACACATGTGAGGGGTCTATTCCATAGCGCTTATGCATTATAACTTTCATAAAATTGCTTCTATTGCGACAAAACTTTATCATGTTATTTCGGAGATATACTGAACCAGTTCTGTTGAATATCATCTAAATGGATCAAAGATCAGGGCACAGGGGTGAGATTTATTACACAGCCATTTTCCTCATAACTTGAGTAATAACTTGAGTAATGATTTCTAGTGTATTGGAAAGCGTATCATAATCAATGCATTGCATGATTTTACTAACTTGTTCTTTTAGAAGATAATATGAATTTCATACCACCTACCTGCAGCACTGAAATCTTGGTTTATTAAATTACTTGTTAAACTGCAAGAATATGAGTTAATACATTTGCGACAAGTTAACTGAAATTGTGACCACTTCTTGATTTTGCGTAATTCTTTTGCAAATTGTTGTCCATTCAGCCTTGCATGCCTGATATTCCATACTGGATATTACTTTGCTGCTTTTTACGTTTTTAGGAAATTTACGAAAGTATATGTAATGAACAAGTAATGATAAATCCGTGAGATTAACCCAAGATTGTCCCAATTCAAGACATCTGAGCCACTCAATGACAATGTATTAAGTTTTGCTATAGATACCGGATTGTTGAAATAATTGTTATAATTACGGAAGCAGAGATTTTCACGGGTTGAAGAAGGGAGATAAGTTACAAAATGTTTTGAAGTTTCGTATGCCGCCCCGGTGGCGCAGTGGTCTAAGCGATGGCCTCTGATCATTCGTCCGAAAGGGGTCCGGGTTCGAATCCCGGTGAGGCATGTATATTGTGTTTGTCTTACGGCACTGGCTCTCTCCCTTCTCTGGAACCAGTGACCCTAAATTAGGGACGGGCGACTGCTTATAGCCCATTGAGTTTCTCACGGTGGTCTTTAAACCTCCAGTCAAAAAAAAAAAGTTCCGTATGAAATGAAACTAGCATCTTTACAATTTATATAAATACCTCGTTAAAAATTGAAGTATATATCCTATCTCTATTTAATCTCATGAAGATTGAACAAAATTGTTTGAATATGATCAATAAAGGCACCAGAGTTGTTTCTGTTCTCACAACGTATGAGTCGTAAGATTATGCTTGGATCAGTATCTTGCAAGAAAAAATGAGACGGCTCTTCACATATGCCAATCAAAATTTAGCGTATTTAAAAAATAAGACGTTAGTAAAGGAAAGGAAGGTAAAACGCACTTACGAAACTATTGAGCCAACTCGTTTGACCGGAAATTTCATCTTATTCCATTGAGGCGTGTTTCGTGACGGTTTAAAAGCCACGAAACACTTCTCAATGGAACATGATGTAATTATTTTGTGACGAGATTATTTGATATCAAGATTATTTTGTGACGGCAAATAGATTATGGTTCGAGCAACGTTTCCTCTGCCGTTCTTCAGGAATGATGAATTCATTTAACTTAACAGATTGAGACCAGAAGTATCGAAAACGCTCCTTTAAACGTGTCCACTGTACACTGAAGTGCCGGTGGATTAGAGATTATCGCGCATGCGCGACCAAACTGTAATTAAATACAGATATTGCCCACAGCTTCTCAAATAGATCGATTATAGGCGCGATAAGTAAGACGCCTTATTTGAATTATTGTGGCCGGAATGTTTGAAATACGAAAACTTCAGCAAAAGAACAAATCGAATGAATTTCAGAGATGTGCCAGACTTGACAACTTATGCTGTAGGTCGTTTGAGCAGCATTGTTCGAACTGATAGGCGCAAGACAATATCACAAATCACCACCGATTTGAACAGTGGGTCAAGTCGCTATATCAGCGCAAGCACACTGCAAGTACTTTTTTTATTAGTAGTTTAACGACCACCGTGAGCAACTGAAATGGCTATAAGCAGTCGCCCGTGCGAAACTTAAAGCCACTTGTTCCAGGGAAAGGAGAGAGCTAGAGCTCTAAGACAAACACAACATCCATGCCTCACCGGGATCCGAACCCGGACCCATCTAGGACGAATGGTCGTAAGCCAGCGCTTAGACCACTGCGCGACAAGTGCAGCACCGTACTCTTAAACGTTAAGGGCTTGGCAGCCGCCGGCCCAGAAGAGTACCACTCTTAACAGTACGACACCGGTCTCGACGCTTTGCCTAGGGAAATTCGTATTGATGCCAGAGCGCATAGAACTAGAATAAGATATCCTGGAGTGATGAAAGCAGATTCAAACTATCTCAAGATTGTGGAATAGTGCTGATCTGGCGTCAATCTCATGAACTCATTGAGTCTTCATATCAAGTTGGGACAGTAGTGGCTAGTGGTGGCTTAGTAATAGTCTAGGGCATTTTTAGCATGAATACTTTTGGAACTATGCCATGTGCACAGTCGACTTTGAGTTCCCACAAATATGTGGACATCCTAGTCGACCATTTACACTCATTCATGTCCAGAATGCATCCCAGTGGCAATGGCGTATTCCCGCAAGAAAACACCACCAGTTTAACGGTTTAACCTGGCTACTTCATGGTTACAAAAGCATCGTAGAACATTTCAAACCCTTCTGTGGCCACCGAAAAGCCCGGATTTAAACCTCATCGAGCATACTTGGGATACCGTCGAATAGGCTGTTCGAGCATGCACGTGTCACATCGGTTAGAGCCTAAGCGAATTGGGGACAGCTTTCGAGGAGGCATGGCTGATGATACCTGCACAACTTTATAGTAAGTTCGTGCATTTCATTCCTCGTCCTGTGGGCGCCCTCATTAGGAGTCCATACCTCGTCTTCCGATACTAGACAGGTATCTCTAATTCAATAACACTTTAGTGTATCTTGCGAGTTCCAGAAACACTCAGTGTCTTCTGTTACATCATTCACCTTCTACTCTAGGAGATGTAAGTCCAGGTGACTATATTCTTATATGCCGCCTTTGAACTGATACACAAAGGTTAAAATATGATTAAAAATAATGTGAGAAAAAATACTAAATATTTTCACCTTCCGGTAAATATTCGGAATGTAAATACTTTCACAAATAGCTGCTATTACTTATTGTTCACTGATCAAGAAGAAGACTGATGCTGCCAAATTCTATGCACGTCATTTTACCTAAAAAAATAGTGAGGGAACGGAAAATTTATAATGATGCTAAATTTATTAGTATGTGAAATAAAGGCTAAATGATTTAATACAGCAAATTGTTCATTGTATGCAGTTTTATGTAAAAAAAGTACTAAGTCGATTGGTTTTTTGAAATAGAAATGTGGTTTCAATTTAATATGTACATTTCTGCCCTTTTAAAGAAGGATTATCGAAAGTATGCTCAAAATATATGCCACAAAGAACGCTACCAGGTGTGTAAAGACACTTTGGAGTAGGGGTTTCAAAGCGGAAATACGATGGTAAATGTATATTAACATTTACGCTCCTTAGGCAAAGAGCAGTTACATTGAAATAAAAAAAAATGCACGTAAGTTTTTTCATATTTCATATGTCCCATGCAAAAATAATAGTAGTATTAGCATTATTAAAATAATAGTAGTATCTTGTGTAGCAAATGGAAATATGCATGCTCTTTCCGTAGCGATGTACATTAGGATAAAAACTGTTCATTTTTGATGAAAGAAATATTTTCAAAAATACTCGTTTTGGTGAATTGTATCCCGTGCAAATTTGTCAGTCTTTGTATTGGTAAAACAGATAAGATATGCTCAAAATATTCCAAAATATTCCTCATAATTGAGTCAAATAGGATATTTTATTCAAAAACATTTTTTTCAAATCGGCTTTAGAAGCAGAAATGTCGCGACAAGTATAGTGATATAGTGAGCATTTATGTTCTGTCATGGTAAAGCTTTCTTTGAAAGACTAAACCACCGCAAAATGTTCGCCACTGCGAAAAGTATCCGACGAAAACATAATATTTTCGAGTATATCTTTATGAACAGGAAATAAAATGAAATTGGTTTTTAAATAAATAATCGTTCATTTCGTAGTCAAGATGCAAAATTTTGCTTCAAAAAATTGAATAAAAGGTATTGGTTATCTTCAATTCAAGCTACATAAATATAAAGGAATTTTTAAATCTGGCTGATTAGTGTTGTAATATCTGGACAGATGAAGGGATAAATACGTCAATATTGGTAGCCAGCAATATTTGAACGATGTATGCAGAAAATCTTCCTAAAAAACTTTGCAAACTGAGAAGCTCCTACTACTCTTTTATGTATTTTGTTATTTGTGTGGTGACCATATGATTTTTGAGTGAACAGATTCGTAATTTCGTAAGTTATTCTTTATTTATCAGGTAGTTTTTGAACGACTGAACTTGTATTACATATAGTTCAGTTTGGTTCGCATGCTATATATTGCAGGAAAAATTTAACTCAGCTTATACACATTAAAAGAGAAAAGTAGAAATTTCAAAATCTGATCATATGTTATATCTGTTACGCCTGATATCTTACAAGCCTATGTAAATGTGTTTAGAAATGTGGTCATTTTTATTTTCTTATTAAACATAGCTTTTTTTTTCCTGAACATAAAGGATGACGTTTTTGTGTACAGTAAAAGTGGGAGGCAAATGATTTTGAGTGACCTTTCCATTTGGTTAGCTCCTGCTTTTTAACATAGGCTCCCCATAATGACCATTTATTATTTCTACAAATATTATCAGTCTATTATATATACAAATATTATCAAAGCTGTTACCTCACGTAATTGCTTTGTTATCCACAATTTTATTTAGAGACGGTGTTAAAATATTTGCTTAAACGCCCCTTTAATGTACGTGGTACCATTTAGTGCAAACGCATTCTGCCAACCAGGTAGGCTGAGGCGATAGATTATGACCTAAAGATAAAGGAATTTTCAAATTTGGCAAACAAATGTCGTACTACTATCTACAGAGACAAAAGGACGGGCACACAATAGAGATGGACTCAGATTCGAGCCCCGTGCGAGTCATGGATTCTGTGATTTCTGGTTACGCCGTTTTTGTCCTTTCTGGTGATGTCCTCTTTGTCAACCGGTTATGGCCCTGAGAATTGTTCATGATGATCGTTAACCCTTGAAAAGGAAGATCTCTTATGCACTTTGTTATTTATAAGCACACCTATATTATATTGGTTAGTAAATTTCACAGTTCAGTTTAATTCAAATACTATTTTATTCTTGTCAGGAGGTTCAACATAGTGATCTGAAAAGCAAGAGAAAAATTCAAAATTCCAAAAAGCAGCTACATACATTCTGCTGTTCCGTACAAAATCATTTATGCATGAGCTTTTGATTTGTTCTTCTAATTATGTAAATCTCACGATCTTTTTCTCTCCTCAATAGCAAAACATTTTATAATCAACTTGGCAGTTAACTGAAGGTAGGAAAATAATTGTCAGAATATTTTCTCGCGTCGTTTCCTAATAAGGAAAAATGTAGATTCTGGGAGTCTTTAGCAGAAATGCTCGTTCGTTTCTCCGGTCGAGACGAAATCTCTCTAAGTAGGCAAGGTTCCCTCAGACTTCCATTGAGATCTTTGCAACTGTTTCTGACATGAAAAGGATTTCGGATAATAATTTACTAACAGCTGCTCTCAATTCCTATTGTGTCTGCGCCCGCTTCATAAAATAGAACACCAGTCAATTTTCGCTAGGATTTTCTCCAGAACATTCTTGGAGCTTATTTTTGATCCTCGTCAAGAAGTGAAACTCTTTCTCTCTCTCTCTCCGAGTCGTTTTACTGTTATTGCCGAGATTAAAGTGATGCTATGGCCTTGTATTTTACGAAGCACTATTTATTCTTTCGTAGTAGCTTCTTTAAAGGAACGAAAGAAACATGAAACTTCTTTACTTAGGAAAAATATTTTTTTAAGTTCCTCATCTTCCGCCGAACCGTGGTTGCTTTTCGGCAATTCGGTTCTTTTTCCTTTCCTTTTTTCTGTAAATGGGAATATATCTACCACTTACAATTTCTTGATTAAATGCGTTTTCCCCTTTTTTCTTCTTTTTTCAATTTGTTGATTGAAAGTGTTTGCCTGTTTGTCTTAACGCGGATAAGGATGCGTAGAAACTAGACAGCATTAGCCTTCAGATGATTCTGAAAGTTTTTTTTTTTTCATAAATAAATATATAAGCATGTGTTTTCTAACAGACTCCTTTCAAAATGAGAAATTTATTATCTGACAAAAAGTTTGTGCTTTCAAAGGAAAACGGTTTATTTCGTTGATGTCATGGAAACACAAAACATCCAAAAAGATGCATAACATAAAATCCTTGCTTTGACTCTGAGAAAAAATACACTTTTTTTTGTCCTGCATTAGTGATGGTTGATTTCGTACAAGTGTCTTTGTCAAATCTTATTTTCTAACCTTCTCCTTAGGCTTGAATTTCTTGAGAAAACACTTGAAGAATTTTTTAAAGCTTTGCATGAAACAGTCTCTTGGTTACGGAGTTTGTAGCAAAATAATTATTCTAAAATGTCAAATATAATGGAATGATTACAATAATTTTGACTATAGAAAAGTTTGAAACTGCACCTGAATTTTAGCAATAAGTAGAAAAACACAGAAATAAAGAAATTATAAACCCGCAATAAAATTTTTGGTTACTGTCATTTAAAGCTATAAAAGTGGTTGAAATACTTAACCAAATTTTGTTCCTGTCGCTCCTTCCACTTAGTTTGACACATTTCTTTCCCGTTTCTCTTTCTCTATCAATATTACCTAAAATTGCGATTGTTTACTTCGGTAAAATCTCTAGGTTTGGTAAATTTTGCTTCCACTTACCATCTGAAGATTGGATATAATTTACTTTTTTTTTTTTTTTTTTTTTTTTTTTTGGTGTTTTCGCAAGAACAGTTTTACTAAGTCTGAAAATTTTATTTCTGTGATTAATCTTTATGTATACTTTTATAATATTTCAAGAATTTGTGTTTATCTTGACGTTATTCTAATATTCTGCCTGTATCTTTTCATTTACGAAAATGTGTATAAATGTTGAAGAAAAGCAACAGCATGATAGCTCGTTAAAAGTCCAGAAATCACTGTAGCCTTCAGTTAACCCAGAATTATTACTGTGCAGTAGACATTAATGAAAAATTGATATTCAATAAGACATGAATGCATGCACGAGCTTATTATTTTGATATAGTGGATGGTTAGAAAACAAATTTTCATATTATCTGGTCTTTAAAAAAAATGAGAAATGATGAAATAGCGACGAGACGTGGCAGGTATTTTATCCAAGGCATAGGAAAACGATTTAGCGCAGAAAAAAGTTAGTTCGGAATTGGGCCGCTAGAGGAATTGTGGCGCTGCTGATGTAAGAAAATAGCAGGAACGTGAGGGAATTTTGCTGGATATATATTGGCAGCACAAACGTTTCAGACAAAATCTTAGTATGCTGGTCATCACAGGAGAATCTTGATCCCCAGAAGAAGCATCACTATTGAACTTCGTGGAATTGCACGTGGTTCACATGGAAAGCTTCGTATGCAAGTGTTCACATGTATATTTGACATGTTACGCCTTGCAAGATAAAAGATCCACTGCTCAAACTGCAGGCAGTCATTATGGCCTTTGCAAAGCAAGAACGCGCGCTGCTGGTAAAATTTTATAATCAAAATCAGAGTAACGCCAAGTGTGCACTATCCCAATATCGACGGATTACGGAGAGGATATGACATACTACAAAGGTGAAGCACATGTCAATTGACAAAATTGGAGCGTTTATGTGTGTCGGTGTAGCTTAATTGGTAGACCATTCAGCTCCAGAGCGGAAGGCTGCTGGTTCGATCCCTGTCACCTGCAAAATGTGGTTTTTCATACACCCGTCGCGTCGGTGAGGATGGTACGGAAGTTCAAAGACACTGGAGAATTGGGTATAGTGTCGGGAAGAGTACCTCTATCAGTTTTCAAAAATGTGGATGAAGCTGCAGTTGCCATTGTCGCCAGGAAAAGCCTGAACGCACTCTCATACAGCAGTGCAAGAGGAATTACTTAGTCAAACACCCAGCAATGAATGCATAATTTCTCGAGGGTCTCCGCGTGTCCTCTCTAGCCCGCTCACTGGACATCCTTCCTTATGATTTCTGGCTTTTGGGATGCCGGAAAGACCGAGTTTATCGGAAATGCATACGCTCTCTTTCAGATCTCAAAACGAGTATTAGAAGTAATGTGGTCAACAACGACCGCGACGTGCTGCGATCAGCCATGTCACATGCCGTTCTTCGTTTGTAGCATGTCATCTCCTGTGATGGCCAGCATCCTGAGCAGATTTTGTCCTGAAACCTTTGTGCTCTCAATAAAAAGTAATTAACGCATGTGTTTGCTCTTTCCTTGAGCCTTCGGCGCCAATGTTTTCATAGAAGTGCAAGTCTGATTTATTTTTCCCCACTAAATCGTCTTTCTATACGATGAAAAATCTACCTAAGATGTTTCGTCGCGATATTGCCATTTTTGGCTTTTCTTAGAGACCCAAGAGCGGGGGATACCTATTTTATAACCACCCGGTATAAGTGCAAAACTTCTGGTTCAACGTAATCAGCCCAACTTTTGTGTAGCTGTGTAACCAAATACTTATAATAGCTGGGTAGCAATTCTTGATTTGGATCCCTGAATCTGAATGGATGGGTCTTGACAGAAGAACAAAGAGAATAATTTGATTAGTATGCTATTACATTTGTTCAGATTCCTGCATTTCAGTTGTTTCGAAACGGGGTTTTCATGAGTAGTGCAATGCTGAAATCAGGCGGAATCTGAACAATGCGTATTATACCATTTCAGGAGGGTGCAATTTAAAATTTTCTCGGTATTTTTCCATACGGAGATCACTTGAATATATTTCTCGGCCAAGAATAATGGGCAAAAATAATGGACTTACATTTTTTTTTGCGTTGGTGAGTGTGAAGAACTAAACATTTTTTAACTTGTGTAGTGATTGGGTCGTTAGTAACAGCTAACGAATTACCGTTGAGCAAAATTCCATACTATAAACCTGAATGATATCAAATGTCCCTTTGATTCATAGTGTTATCGTTTAATTATCATTATTATTATAATTGTGTAGGTGCCAAGCGAACATCGCCGCCCCGGTGGCACAGTGGACTTAGCAATGGCTTCTAATCATTCGTTCGCGATGGGTCTGGCTTCGAATCCCGGTGAGACATGGATGTTGTGTTTGTCTTACGGCACTGACTCTCTCTTTTACCTGGAACCAATGGCCCTAAATAAGGGACTGACGACTGCTTATAGCCCACTGAGTTGCTCACGGTTGTCGTTATACCTCCAATAAAAAAAAATAAATCAAGCGAAGATCTGCGCCGGTGCCTTTCTGTTACTTTACAGATTTTCTACCACGAAATCTGAAATCCGCATAAATGGTATAGAAATCTTCCTATAATCGAAAGTTGCGGATTCTAATCGATAACTTTGTTAGGTTAAAAGCTGCCTTGAGTAGTGCGTCAAATTCCTAGTTATTTGGTTCTGCAGGTCAAGGAACTACCTTACCATCGATCAGGAGAAAAGCTGGTCAATTCTTCATTGTTTGCTATCTGACTCAATAAACCGCGCAGCAAACTCCTTTGAATTACAAACATGAGAGATTAAACTACTATTACACGTACATTAACTAGCGCGTATATTTATTATATTAATGGGTCGACAAATTATATTTAATTGCATCACATATTTACATGGTAAGGAAGTTTTATTGCAATTTACTACCCATAAAGTTAACTTTCTGTGTTGATTCGATACTACTGAAGAAACAGATATGTATCAACTACGTTACGCATACCGGCCACTGAATAAGAAACTTTTATTCAATATCGTGCTGGACCTTCTCTCGCTCAAGTTACAGCAGGTACACTTTACCGCTGCGAATGTAAATGCTATTTAAATAAAATCAATTTTGTAGGATTAAGGAACAATATACTGTATGAAAATCAGAATGTACAGCTTGCATCTTTAAAATGCATACACTTGCATTCTTCCAGTGTAAACAATGTGAAAAGAGACCTGGGATTACGGTGAATTTGTAAAGATGCGAACATGAAAGTGAGTTAAGACAACCACGACTAAGTTTTGGGACTATAAGCAATCGTCCGTCTCTAATTTGTGGCTCTTATTTTCAGGGAAGTGACAGAATCAGTGCCAACAGACAAGCACACAATATCTGCTGAGACTCGAACCTGGGTCGTTCTTGGAAGAATGGTCAGAAGCAAACGTCTCAGATCTCTGGGCCATAGTATTTCACATTCAATACGACATATAGTTTGCTACAGAGGGTGAGTCGAAAGCTGTGCAATATTCGACTAAACTCATGTGCTTCGGCGGGTATGTCACGTGTTTAAACTGGTTCAAGTCGTTCACTCCAGACAGTCGAAAGGGATATAAAGCGGTAGTCGTTGCTGTGAACAGCATTGCATGTCGTTGTTCTGTCTGTGGTTTGGACGCCTAAAAGATGAACCGCCACAACCGGCTAATTAGGGAACTTTTGCTTTATGAGTTTGAACTCGGCCATAGCGCTGCTCAAGCAATACGAAACATTTGTCATGCGGAAGGGGAAAGTTTCGTGTGGAACGCAAACAGATCGTTCAAGAAATGTCACTCTGGTGACAGAAACCTCGACGATTAGCCAAATTCAGGGAGGTCGGGAACCGTGGATTTGGAGGCCGTACGCCAGACAGTAGAGGAAAATCCGACAACCAGCACTCAGAGATTATCAGGCGAGTTGGGCATATCATAGACCACGGTGGTTTCTCACCTTCAGGACTTCGGCAAGGTCTACAGGAGCTGCCACATTGTCCCTCACGAACTGATGCCAGCTGAAGCAAACTGCCGAGTGGAAATGTGCGCGAAACTCATAAATAATGTGCACGATCTACGTTTCATCAAGAGAACTGTTACAAGCTATAAAAAGTGGGTCTATTTCCGTATTCCTAATACACAACGGCAGTGGTTGAGCGTGTGCCAGCATCCAGAACCTATTGCCAAACGTGAACGGCTCTTCGAGCACAAGGTGATGCTCTGCGTCTAGTGGAACTTCAAGGGAATAATCCACTACGACTTTGTTCCAGACGGTCGAACCATCAACACCCACCTCTACTCTGAACACCTGGAGCAGATGTATGCCGTTTTGGAGTAGAAGTACTCGGTATTGGTGAACAGAAAACTGGTTCTACAGCAGGGCGACGATCGGCCCCATACCGTGCGATCGACCCTGGCAAAACTCCGGGAATTGAGGGCATCGAATTGATGCCACACAGAGTATACAGTCCGGACTTTACCTCGTCGGATTATTACTTGTTCCGGTTCATGGCCCACTTCCTTCGCGAACGGTACTTCAGCAACTAGGAGGAGGTGACAGCTGGGGTGAAGGAGTTCTTCCTCTCAAAGGGAAAAGAATTGGTACCTCCGCGGATTCGAAGAACTGGCGGACAGATGGCTAAAGACGGTGCAACACGATAGCCTATACTTTGAAAGCTAGTCAGCTTTCGTCGTAAAGGTACGTATGAAGACATAAAGTGATTCAAATATTCCAAAACATTTGACTCAGCTTCTGTATGTTATTTTATCGTAATCCACAATTCGAATCTGATTGTTTGCATAAACTGTGTGTGTGTGTGTGTGTGTGTGTGTGTCCAAACAATTTGGGCCGCCCCGGTGGCGCAGTGGTCTAAGCGATGGCTTCTGATCATTCGCACGGAAGGGGTCCGGGTTCGAATCCCGGTGAGACATGGATGTTGTGCTTGTCTTACGGCACTGGCTCTCTCCCTTCCCTGGAACCAGTGGCCCTAAATTAGGGACGGGCGACTGCTTATAGCCCATTGTGTTGCTCACGGTGGTCGTTAAACCTCCAATTAAAAAAAAAAAAAAAAAAAAACAATTTGGGTTGTGCAGATCAGCAAACCGAAAAATTAAGCTATGGAGAAGGCCTGCATTACTGCCTGTATGACGGGAGCTCGTCGGAAATTAACAGGAGGAAATCCAACTTTGACTGACAAAGCTCCCGACGCCACAAAACCTCTTGAAATACAAGTAGAGATCCAACAAATATACAACTGAATATGGAGTCAACATACTTTGAAACACATAGCTTTTATTCTAGGAACAAAACGAACAGCACAAACCACAGGAGCCATAAACAAACAGAATAAGCATGTCCTGTACATCAGCTACAATACTGAAAACAGTTACAGACAATCACCGCTACATTACAGAAATTTCAAGAATCTGATCAGAGTGTAGTTACAGGCATCTAGGTGTAAACTCTGAGTGAATATATCAAACTATAAGAGACCCACCGATTGGTATTTGATGGGAGCTAAGCAATTTATCTTTGTGGCGTTCTGGGTTAGTACAATGTGTTGATGTTAATTCAATTAAGAAAATGTAAGAACAAAATTTACGAAGATACTCTCTAACGTATTTAGCAAATAAATCGGAGGATAGTTGTTATGAATAAGTTTTTGATTAGTAAATTTTGATTACTTTTGATGCTATCAGTAGTATTACAAACGTAAAACGTTCTATGCAACTGAGAAATGATAATATTACGGTGCATCCGAATCGTTATATTTGAAGACCAATGGGTATTATTATTCATATTAAAACATTATTCACATGAAAATAAAAAATTTATTATTCACATAAAAATTAAAACCTTGTCTCTCACCAAAATATCCAAATTAATATTTAAACCTCTGTTTAAAGTGATAACCAAAACTAAAAATTGTAAACCGTCTGAACAAATGATTAGCTTTTTCAGTTATCAAATTAAAAGGACAGTAGAAACTTGAAGGAAATCTGCGTTATTAAAACCAATAAATCATCGATGTAAGAGAAAATAGTACCAATTTCGGAAGATCGATTTTTGTGAAAAGTGATTCAGAATGATGAAGATATAAGTTAGATAGAGTGCTGGAAAATTTGCTACCCATAGCTATTTCTTCATTTTGCAAAACTTCTTGCTGCTAAGAATGAATGACACAGTTATTATTAACGCAAAAATCAGCTAAAGAGTACAAAAACTGAGAACCAGTTTTGAAATAGCAACCAAAATCAGAAAACCAAACTTGAACAACTTGAAGTAAATTATCACATGTATCAGCTGTAACAAATTTATTTTGCTTCCTAAAAACAACCTGAATGACCTTTTAGTTGTTGTTAGTAATCCAAGTATGTCCTATAATTTGCAATATAATTTTCAAATAACACTCAAACGTTGTATCCATAAGGTGTTTTTAACAATTGCGTCAGCTTGTATAGAACCTAAAAGTAACAGACTTTTATGAAATTTAGATCGTCCATGGAAAGTTGATATTAGATATTTTAAATTTTAGTCTTTTTACCAGTGCTATAATATTTTTTAATAATGTACTGTTTATTCTCCTAACTGGCTTATAATTAAGGTTGTTATTCATTTCTTATATCAGTATAGCAATATATATAGTCATTTGCATATCAACAGGTGCAATTACAAATTGATTCTTAAGTGTTATGATTTATCGAAAAACATTTTTTATTATTAGAAAAAACAACACAATTTGAGACTCTTATCATAGAGTTCTGAACATTGTCAGTTTAAGAATAAACTGTTATAAGTATGACTTTATGCCATAAATACATTTGTGAATGTTAAGATTCTTCTTAATTTGTACTTAGGGCTATAAGACATAACAAGATGCAATTCCTTAAAAGGTATGATACTAAATCACCAGTTAAAATATGATTATGGTGGAGTCAATAAATTTAGAATATTTCGTAAGATGGCAATAACATAAGTTCTTTCTCTTCCTATATAACTGATGATCCAATGCCAAGACAGTAGTTCTATAATTGTAAATGTATCGTCCCAAGAAATGCAATATCTATAACTGGTATTTAAAACAATTTAATGAAATAAAGGATGAAATGTATTATTATTTTGCAATAATCCTTTTAAAGTTTGTATAATCAAAGATCATATGACTGGAACACAACACACAATATTTTCCAATCAAAGAGTAATTAGAATTAGTTTTCCCTTTCAGAAAGTCTGAAGTCGACAAGGCTTTCAATGATATGTTTAACACGAACATTCCTACACTGGCGTGCAAAAATTTAGGACCGGACGGTTTTTCGAATATAACGTCGTGCAGAAGTTCTCCACATCAACTCAAATCAAACCATAAGATCCCCGAGATGTAAAAATATGGGACAAGTGAGCAAAACCTTCCAAACAAGGAATCCAAAGGATACAAAGGCACTTTATTGAAAAGGTAGTTTCGAGCACAACTGGACAGAAGACAGAAACGTCCATGTTACAGTCGGATGCCAAGAAAAATCCAGTCTTCAGTAGGGGATACGATTACCCCTGACTGCGTTGCAGGATTTACAACGTCTGTCCATGCTGAGGACGATGTTGTCAAGGATCTGTTGATGCATCGCGGCCCATTCCTCTTGTAGCGGCAATCGCAGCTGCGGAAGCGTTGCTAACGGCTGGTGACGTGTTGCCAAGCGTCTCCCGAGAAGGGCCCTCACGTGCTCGATTGGATTTAGGTCCGCGGACCTTTGCGGACCAATCCATGCGTTGAATATCTTTACTCTCCAACAGCTCTGCGACAGCCATTGTACGATGAGGTGTAGCGTTGTCGTCCATCAACAGGAATTCAGTACCCAGAACAACTCTAAACAGACGCACGTGAGGCAGGAGAACCTCGGTAAAATAGCGGACGCCAGTGACTAAACCTCCTTGGAAGATGTGGAGGTCAGTACGGCTACTAAGCATGATACCGCCACAAACGAGAACTACGCCACCTCCAAACCGGTCCCTTTCGATGATGTTGGCGGTGTGATTGAGAGTTCCCTGCTTTCTCCAGAGGCGTATACGTCCAGAATCGCTCGTCAGACTAAATCGGCTATCATCCGTAAAGAGAACTCGACCTTATTGCTGATGTGTCCAGTTCATGTGTTCCTGGCACCACAGAAACCACCGTCTCCTATGAGCAGGTGTTAATGGCACACACCGTACTGGTCGTCGTGCAAATAGACGACCTTTGTGCATCCTCCTGGCCACGTTAAAGCGCGATAACGGACGTCCAGTTGTCTGTTGCATGTGCCTTGCTATTTCTCCCGCTGTCTGCCGTCTGTCTCTTCTCGCCTGTAGGACAATATACTGGTCGTCCGCCGCCGTGGGTCCTCGTGGACGACAACTGCTAAACTCTCGGACAGGTGTTCTTGTCATTTGAAATGCTCTACAGGCTCGTGAAACGATGCTGTGAGTGATTCCGAACTCCTCGGCCACAGTAGTCACACTTCGACCTTCTTCCAACTTCCCAATGACGCGACCTTAGGTAAAATCATGCAGATGTCGTCTACCTGATTGCGAGTTGGCCATATCACACTGTGGCAGCAACTCGACTTCGTATGTACACCGAGTAATAGCTTTCACTGAATTGCTGAGCGTACACCGCCCGTGTGCATTATACCCTTCCGACTTCCCTCTCCCCACATAAGTCATGCTGCATATATGCGAATGCTCTACCGTACCGGACCCTAGTCTATCTCCTGAGTGGTCTTTCGGTCCCTTCTGCCTGGTCGTTCCGCTGTTATTCTAATTTCTCCTCTTCGTCCTTAATTTTTGCACACCAGTGTATATGCATAATTCCAGCAATGGGCACTCGCAACTTTCGATTTTCTGAGATTGAGACGAAAAATACTAGTCTTACATTTTTTAAGAAATTACCCTCCATGGAATCGAAATCATTTAGAAAATGAATGAAGTTAATAATAAAGGCTGGCTTTTGACTTAAGAGCTGAAAAAAGGTTGAAGAAAAGTTGGTTTTCGAAGTTGTAATATGTACTGCTTACATTTTCCAGTTTCAATGTTTCTGCCATTGCAAATGTCATTTAGCCAAAGGAATATGAAGTCTCAAATTGTAAAATGCAGAGATCGTCTAGAAGCAATCTCCTCTCCAACAGTGGCTTAATAAAAAGCATCCCCAGGGAAATGTTACGAACTCATGAATTTGAAAACACGGCAATCCTAGATCATTTTTAGTTTTGAAAGATTTCATAGCAGATCAATGCCCATTCATACGAATGTGTAATGTTCTGTTCTGACCTATGTACGTATTTGAGTTCACATGTTTCACAAGCAATCATTTAAACAATATTACTGGTCTTACAAAAATAGGTTGTCCTTCTTCTAAGCTAATGCTATGTGCACAGCAACATGTCTTATATCTTTTCATTTTACACACTCTTAGACAAAAACAAGCTAGGAACACTTTTAAGAATTTCAAAATCTTTTCCGAAATTTTTTTTGCTTTATTTAATTCTTTTGATAACTTCCTTGAAATATTTTTTAATATTATTAGAACAAAATAATGGAGACCACAAACTAGAGGTAGTCAGGAGTCCTCTCTCAGACCCTGAAAACGGAGGACCTAATTCACTTGTCGGAAAGGTCCCCCCTGCCACAAGACCCTGCGCAATCTTTGTTGAGTCACGAGACGAATGATGTGGTGTAATAACATTTCCAGACCTCAAACAAAATCACTAGTAATAGTGATTGTTGAATATGAAAATCAACTGGAGCAAAGTTGCCATACATATGAATATATCATCATCATCATCATCATTGTCAACCATTATCAATCCACTGCTGGACGAAGGTCTCCCCAAGTTTCCTCCACAACGGTCTGTCTTGTGCCAGTCTCCTCCATGTCACTCCCGCATACTTTCGAATTTCATCCACCCATCTTCCATGTGGTCTTCTCTTGGGTCTTTTCCTGTCCCTTGGAATCCAATCTAAAATTTCGGCTGTCCATCGATGGTCTGTTCGTCTGGCAGTATGTCCAGCCCATTGCCATTTCAGGGATTTACCTCTGATCATGATGTCTTCCACTCTTGTCATTTTTAGGATCCACGTGTTCCTCTTCTTATCTCTCCTGGTTACACCAAGCATGCACCTCTCCATGTTTCTTTAAGTTGTCTGCAGCCTTTGTATGTCTCTTTTAGCTAAGGTCCATGTCTCTGCGCATACGTAAGCACTGGAAGGATGCATTGATGAAACACTTTTCTTTTAAGACATAATGGCATATTGCTCTTGAAAGTTATGCTGTTTCTTCCAAAAGCTCTCCAGGCACGTTTTTTACGCCGATTAATTTCTTCATCAATGTGACCCTCACTTGATATCTGCTGTCCAAGATAAACGTACGTGTCTGTTATCTCCAGCTTTTCTCCATCAATCGATAAATCTTCATTTCTTGTAAAAGCATTCATTGTACATCACTTTTGTCTTTTGAAAGTTCATTTTTAATCCCACTTCTTTACTCTTGTCAGCAAGTTCCTGGATCATACTCTGCAACTCTGATGGGGTAGTTCCAAAAATGACTACGTCATCAGCAAAACGAAGGTGAGTTAGATAATCTCCATTAATCTTTATCCCCTTGTTTTCCCAGTTCAGTGATTGAAAGACATTTTCCAATGTGGCATTAAAGAGCTTCGGAGATATGGTGTCACCTTGTCTCACTCCCTTTCCAATTTTTATGTTTCTTGTATTTTCAAACAGCTGAATCTTTGCACTTGCATTTTCATAGATGTTATTCATAATATTAATGTATGCATCTTCAATAGCGCAGGATTTCAAAGCCATTGCAACTGCTGATGGTTTCACCGAATCAAAGGCTTTTTCATAATCGATAAAAGCCATGGATAATGGAAGTTCATATTCCCTCGTTCTTTCAATTAGTTCTCTCAGTACGTGGATATGATCTATTGTGCTGTAGCCACTCCTGAATCCAGCTTGTTCTCTCGGTTGAGCCATGTCCAGTGTCACCTTCAAGCGGTGTGAAAGAACTTTAGTGAAGATTTTATAAACCACTGTTAGGAAGCTGATAGGTCTGTAGTTCCTGAGATCCTCAATGTGACCTTTTTTATGTAGCAAGATCATTGTAGCGTTGTTCCAATCCGCAGGAATTTTCCCTTCATTAAGGCATGGAGTGAAATTTTGGGCAAGTACTGTTTCGATTTCTCCACTTGCTTCTTGTATGATGTCTACAGTAATTCCATCTTCTCCTGGAGCTTTTCCCCGCTTCATGTTCTTGATTGCATGTGCAACTTCTGCTGGAAGGAGTGGAAAAACTCTGGTACTGGTACCTTTCATGATGTCTGGAGTACATGTATCATCCCTTTCATATAATTTGGAGTAGAAATCTTTCACACTTGTCAAAATTTCGCCTCTATTTCTTGTTACAGAACCATCTTCTTTTCTCAGTGCCATAATCTGTTTTTTCCCCTTATTGAGATGTCCCTTTGCTATCTTTAGGCTTTGGTTGTTTTCAATTGCTTTCCTTACTAGTTCACAGTTGAATTTCCTTACGTCTTCAGTGATACTTTTTCGTACTGTCTTGCATAGCTCTCTATATTCCACTTTGGAAGTCACATCTTCTTTAGTTGCCCTCATCACTCTTCTTTTTTGCATCAACATTTTGGTTTTTCCTGATAATTTGTTCACATGCAATTTGTTCTTAAACCCAGCTAATTTTGTTGCTGTTTCCATAAGAGCTTTGGTTACTTTTCTGTTAACTTCAGAAATATCCACTTCTTCCGATGTTAGGCCTTCTAAAGCAGAGAATCTGTTCTTCAGTTCCAATTTGAAGGTATTATGGTGTTTTTTAAGGTTGGTTATGTCAATACATTTTGTTTGTCTTATGAGCTTGCCACGTTCGAGTTTAGTGTTGAGGTGCATCTTACATCTCACCAATCTATGGTCACTGCCTGTGTTGAATTTGTTTAGCACACTGCAGTCTTCTATGACGATTTTTTTGTTACACATAATAAAATCAATTTCACTTGTCGTCCCATTTGGATGTCTCCATGTCCATTTCCTGTGTGGCTTTTTCTTGAAAAAGGAGTTCAAGATGAAAAACCCTTCTGCCTCTGCAAACTCTATGAGAGTATTTCCACGCTGGTTTCTGTTGCTGTGACCGAATTTACCTACTGAAGTTTCATTCTGTTGCCGTTGCCCTATTTTTGCATTAAAATCTCATATAATTATCTTCAAGTGCTGCTTACCTTTATTATTTAGATGACGAATTCCCTCATAAAATTCTTCAATTTCTTCTTCAGCATGACTTGTGGTGAGTGCATAAGTTTGAATAATCTGAGCCTGGTATCTTCTCGAGAGTTGGATAACGAGTCGTGCAGCTCTGTCGGAGGAACTTTCAACTTCTTCAACTTTATCCTTCAGTTTCGTGTTTATTATAAATCCAACACCACTAGTTCTGCCAGTATCTGTCCCACGATAGTAGAAGAGATGTCCACTTTTCAGTTCAGTGAGATCTTCTCCTTTTCTCCTTACCTCACTTAGCCTGACGATGTCCCACTTGATCCTTTGTAGTTCCTCTTCCAATTCAAGAAGCCTTGAATCAGAAGATAGGGAGCCTCCGTTATACGTAGCCAAGGTCAGCATCAGATGGCAGCCTAGTCCGGTCCTCCGGGGATTCTTAGCACCCTCTGCCTTCATGTCGCATTGGCCGCTGCCTTGGCCAGGTACATTCCAGCTGCCGGAGACTGAGGGCCAAGATTTAAGTTGTGGAGTCATTTTGGAGGGGTTTGGCCATAACTCACCACGCTGGCCAAGCGGGTTGGTGAGTTTGGGATAGCATTTCCTCTAATCCCGATGGTATAGTTATACCGCTATTGGCGGTCGTCAGAGCCCCTTTAGTGGGAACAGGATGTACCACGAGAAGGCGGGGTTGACATTTGTCAAGGAGAGGCTGTGATGTTACGCATCACCTGACCTTACATCCCTGAATATATATATATATATATATTCTATTAAGAAGAGACCTAAGCAAAAATATTTTTGACTCATGCCTAGTACAACATAGAAAAGTTATGTATCTGCCGGTGTGAGTAGAAAGAGAAAAATAAAAATAAAATAAAACAACTGAAGCTGAAATATTTTTTAAAAGGACATATATATATATATATATATATATATATATTTTTTTTTTAATTATTTTTCTTTTTTTACTCACACCGGTAGATACATAACTGAAATATTTTTTAAAAGGACATACATATATATATATATATATATATATATGTGTCTGGCTTTATCGATTATGAAAAAGCCTTTGATTCGGTGAAACCATCAGCAGTTACCACGGCTCTGAAATCCTGCGGTGTTGAAGATGCATACATTAATATTATTAATAACATCTATGAAAATGCAAGTGCAAAGATTCGGTTGTTTGAAAATACAACACACATAAAAATTGGAAAGGGAGTGAGACAAGGTGACACCATATCTCCGAAGCTCTTTAATGCCACATTGGAAAATGTCTTTCAATCACTGAACTGGGAAAACAAAGGGATAAAGATTAATGGAGATTATCTAACCCACCTTCGTTTTGCTGATGACGTAGTCATTTTTGCAACTACCCCATCAGAGCTGCAGAGTATGATCCAGGAACTTGCTGACAAGAGTAAAGAAGTGGGATTAAAAATGAACTTTCAGAAGACAAAAGTGATGTTCAATGCTTTTACAAGAAATGAAGATTTATCGATTGATGGAGAAAAACTGGAGATAACAGATACGTATGTTTATCTTGGACAGCAGATATCAAGTGAGGGTCACATTGATGAAGAAATTAATCGGCGTACAAAACTTGCCTGGAGAGCTTTTGGAAGAAACAGCATAATTTTCAAGAGCAATATGCCATTATGTCTTAAAAGAAAAGTGTTTGATCAATGCATCCTTCCAGTGCTTACGTATGGTGCAGAGACGTGGACCTTAACTAAAAGAGACATACAAAAGCTGCAGACAACTCAAAGAAGCATGGAGAGGTGCATGCTTGGTATAACCAGGAGAGATAAGAAGAGGAACTCGTGGATCCGAAAAATGACGAGAGAGGAAGACATTATGATCAGAGTTAAATCCCTGAAATGGCAATGGGCTGGACATACTGCCAGAAGGACAGACCATAGATGGACAGCCGAAATTTTAGATTGGATTCCAATGGACAGGAAAAGACCCAGAAAAAGACCACATGGGAGATGGGTGGATGAAATTCGTAAATATGCGGGAGTGACATGGAGGAGACTGGCACAAGACAGACCGTTGTGGAGGAAACTTGGGAAGACCTTCGTCCAGCAGTGGATTGATAATGGTTGACAATGACGATGATGATGATGATATGTGTGTGTCCACGATAATCAATGGGCCGGTACCACACCACGAAAAACACCCACACACGAGTACATTACCAACTCCAAACTTGACCGTAGGAACAGTCATTCATCATCATCATTGTCAACCATTATCAATCCACTGCTGTAAGAAGGTCTCTCCAAGTTTCCTCCACAACTGTCTGCCTTGTGCCAGTCTCCTCCATGTCACCCCTGTACACTTTCGAATTTTATCCACCCATCTCCCATGTGGTCTTCTTCTGGGTCTTTTCCTGACCCTTGGAATCCAATCTAAAATTTCGGCTAACCATCGATGATCTGTCCTTTTGGCAGTATGTCCAGCTCATTGCCTTTTAAGGGATTTAACTCTGATCATGATGTCTTCCACTCTTGTCATTTTTCAAATACACGAGTTCCTCTTCTTATCTCTCCTGGTTACACCCAGCATGCACCTCTCCATGCTTCTTTGAGTCGTCTGCAGCCTTTGTATGTCTCTTTTAGTTAAGGTAAACGTCTCTGCACCATACGCAAGCACTGGAAGGATGCATTGTTCAAACACTTTTCTTTTAAGACATAATGGCATATTGCTCTTGAAAATTATGCTGTTTCTTCCAAACGCTCTTCAGGCAAATTTTGTACGCCGATTAATTTCTTCATCAATGTGACCCTCACTTGATATCTGTTGTGCAAGATAAAAGTACATGCCTGTTATCTCCAGCTTTTCTCCATCAATTGATAAATCTTTATTTCTTGTAAAAGCATTGAACATCACTTTTGTCTTCTGAAAGTTCATTTTTAATCCCACGTCTCTACTCTTGTCAGCAAGTTCCTGGATCATACACTGCAGCTCTGATGGGGTAGTTGCAAAAATAACTACGTCATCAGCAATACGAAGGTGGGTTAGATAATCTCCATTTACCTTTATCCCTTTGTTTTCCCAATTCAGTGATTGCAAGACATTTTCCAATGTGGCATTAAAGAGCTTCGGAGATATGGTGTCACCTTGTCTCACTCTCTTTCCAGTTTTTATGTATGTTCTATGTTAAGTCACGAGACGAATGATGTGGTGTAATAACATTTCCAGACCTTAAAATCACTAGTAATAGTAATCGTTGAATATGACAATCCACTGGAGCAAAGTTGCCATACATATAAATATATATATATATATATCATCATCATCATTGTCAACCATTATCAATCCACTGCTGGACGAAGGTCTCCCCAAGTTTCCTCCACAACGGTCTGTCTTGTGCCAGTCTCCTCCATGTCACCCCTGCATACTTTCGAATTTCATCCACCCATCTCCCATGTGGTCTTCTTCGGGGTCTTTTCCTGTCCCTTGGAATCCAATCTAAAATTTCGGCTGTCCATCGATGATCTGTCCTTCTGGCAGTATGTCCAGCCCATTGCCATTTCAGGGATTTGACTCTGATCATGATGTCTTCCACTCTTGTCATTTTTCGGATCCACGAGTTTCTCTTCTTATCTCTCCTGGTTACACCAAGTATGCACCTCTCCATGCTACTTTGAGTTGTCTGCAGCCTTTGTATGTCTCTTTTAGTTAAGGTCCACGTCTCTGCACCAAACGTAAGCACTGGAAGGATGCATTGATCAAACACTTTTCTTTTAAGACATAATGGCATATTGCTCTTGAAAATTATGCTGTTTCTTCCAAAAGCTCTCCAGGCAAGTTTTGTACGCCGATTAATTTCTTCATCAATGTGACCCTCACTTGATATCTGCTGTCCAAGATAAACGTAAGTGTCTGTTATCTCCAGCTTTTCTCCATCAATCGATAAATCTTCATTTCTTGTAAAAGCATTGTACATCACTTTTGTCTTCTGAAAGTTCATTTTTAATCCCACTTCTTTACTCTTGTCAGCAAGTTCCTGGATCATACTCTGTAGCTCTGATGGGGTAGTTGCAAAAATGACTATGTCATCAGCAAAACGAAGGTGGGTTAGATAATCTCCATTAATCTTTATCCCTTTGTTTTCCCAGTTCAGTGATTGAAAGACATTTTCCAATGTGGCATTAAAGAGCTTCGGAGATATGGTGTCACCTTGTCTCACTCCTTTTCCAATTTTTATGTGTGTTGTATTTTCAAACAGCCTAATCTTTGCACTTGCATTTTCATAGATGTTATTAATAATATTAATGTATGCATCTTCAATACCGCAGGATTTCAGAGCCATTGCAACTGCTGATGGCTTCACCGAATCAAAGGCTTTTTCATAATCGATAAAAGCCATGCACAATGGAAGTTCATATTCCCTCGCTCTTTCAATTAGTTCTCTCAGCACATGGATATGATCTATTGTGCTGTAGCCACTCCTGAATCCAGCTTGTTCTCTCGGTTGAGCCATGTCCAGTGTTACCTTCAAGCGGTGTGAAAGAATTTTAGTGAAGATTTTATAAACTACTGATAGGAGGCTGATAGGTCTGTAGTTTCCGAGATCCTCAATGTCACCTTTCTTATGTAGCAGGATCATTGTAGCGGTGTTCCAATCCTCAGGAATCTTTCCTTCAATAAGGCATCGAGTGAATATTTGGGCGAGTACTGTTTCGATTTCTCCACTTGCTTCTTGTATGATGTCTACAGTAATTCCATCTTCTCCTGGAGCTTTTCCCCGCTTCATGTTCTTGATTGCATGTGCAACTTCTGCTGGAAGGACTGGAGGAACTCTGGTACTGGTATCTTTCATGATGTCTGGAGTGCATGTATCATCCCTTTCATATAATTTGGAGTAGAAATCTTTCACTCTTGTCAAAATTTCGCCTCTATTTCTTGTTACAGAACCATCTTCTTTTCTCAGTGCCATAATCTGTTTTCTTCCCTTGCTGAGATGTCCCTTTGCTATCTTTAGGCTTTGGTTGTTTTCAATTGCTTTCCTCACTAGTTCACAGTTGAATTTTCTTACGTCTTCAGTGATACTTTTTCGTACTGTCTTGCATAGCTCTATATATTCCACTTTGGAAGTCACATCTTCTTTAGTTGTTCTCATCTCTCTTCTTTTTTGCATCAACATTTTCGTTTTTCCTGATAATTTATTTACATGCAACTTGTTCTTAGACCCAGCTAATTTTGTTGCTGTTTCCATAAGAGCTTTGGTTACTTTTCTGTTAACTTCAGAGATGTCCACTTCTTCCGATGTTAGGCCTTCTAAAGCAGAGAACCTGTTCTTCAGTCCCAACTTGAAGGTATTATGGTGTTTTTTAAGGTTGGTTATGTCAATAGATTTTGTTTGTCTTATGAGCTTGCCACGTTCAAGTTTAGTGTTGAGGTGCATCTTACATCTCACCAATCTATGGTCACTACCTGTGTTGAACTTGTTCAGCACACTGCAGTCTTCTATGATGAATTTTTTGTTACACATAATAAAATCAATTTCACTTGTCGTCCCATTTGGATGTCTCCATGTCCATTTCCTGTGTGGCTTTTTCTTGAAGAAGGAGTTCAAGATGAAAAACCCTTCTGCCTCTGCAAACTCAACGAGAGTATTTCCACGCTGGTTTCTGTTGCCGTGACCGAATTTACCTACTGAAGTTTCATTCTGTTGCCGTTGCCCTATTTTCGCATTGAGATCTCCCATAATTATTTTCAAGTGCTGCTTACCTTTATTATTTAGATGACAAATTTCCTCATAAAATTCTTCAATTTCTTCTTCAGGATGACTTGTGGTGGGTGCATAGGTTTGAATAATCTGAGCCTGGTATCTTCTCGATAGTTGGATAACGAGTCGTGCAGCTCTGTCAGAGGAACTTTCAACTTCTACCACTTTATCCTTCAGTTTCTTGTTTATTATAAATCCAACACCACTAGTTCTGCCAGTATCTGTCCCACGATAGTAGAAGAGATGTCCACTTTTCAGTTCGATGAGATCTTCTCCTTTTCTCCTTACCTCACTTAGCCCGACGATGTCCCACTTGATCCTTTGTAGTTCCTCTTCCAATTCAAGAAGCCTTGAATCAGAAGATAGGGAGCGTCCGTTATACGTTGCCAAGGTCAGCATCAGATGGCAGCCTAGTCCGGTCCTCCGGGGATTCTTAGCACCCTCTGCCTTCATGTAGCACTGGCCGCTGCCTTGGCCAGGTACATTCCAGCTGCCGGAGACTGAGGGCCAAGATTTAAGTTGTGGAGTCATTTTGGAGGGGTTTGGCCATAACTCACCACGCTGGCCAAGCGGGTTGGTGAGTGTTGGATAGAATTTCCTCTAATCCCGATGGTATAGTTATACCGCTATGGGCGGTCGTCAGAGCCCCTTTAGTGGGAACAGGATGCACCACGAGAAGGCGGGGGTGACATTTGTCAAGGAGAGGCTGTGATGTTACGCATCACCTGACCTTACATCCCATATATATATATATATATATATATATATATATATTCTAATAAGAAGAGACTGAAGCAAAAAAATTTTTTGACTCATACTAAGTACAACATAGAAAAGGTTATGTATTGACCGGTGTGAGTAAAAGGAGAAAAGGTAAAAATTAAAAATAAAACAACTGAATGTAGAAAGTGTCGAGAATACTGAGCCTTGGCTTTATCAAGGACCAGCAAAAACTCTGCATTTTCTCACTTCCACAAAGACCTATTTGGAAATGGGTTTCTGCAAAGTCATAGATGCAAGTAATAAGCCCACCAAAAAATTTAAAAAAATATATATATGTCATAACCTCCATAGAGTTGTATGACCAAGCTTTAGTTAACAATTCAGCTTGCATCCATAACTTTCCTGGCCCGACCCATGCTCTTCATCTGTTACTAATAGACAGAAAGAAGATGATTATAGAAAACTTAAGTTGTAAGAGTGATATAATGAATCAGAAATAATGTTCAGCAATAACAAATTGCCAAGTTACCTAGTCAAAACAAAAATCAAGACCTGCCAACATACAATCAGCCTATTGAGGCCTTCGCAGAATGGAAATATAATGTAATCAATGGCTTCACTAATAAGTTGGCAATTCTTGATTTTTGTTTTGAAAGAAATCTATTTTTCTCTGGAGAAGCTAAAAGGTCACTTTCCAAACTACAAGATCTATTTATTTTTACCACTACGGATAAATCTAGCAATAATTTTGCAATTATCTGTAAGAAATTCTATTTTGAATTGTTTACTATGGAACTCAATAATAGAGTAACCTACGAACCCGTAAGTTATTCTACCAAGCAGTTAGAAAATCGTTTTAAGGCATTCTTCAAGAAACTTAAAATTCCACAAATGAGAAGATTTGAGCCTGAATTGCCCTTTCTTTTTGCAACTGTTAAGTTTCTTAAAAATCCAGTGAAGTTCAGATTCATAGCTTGTGGAGTCAGGAGTCATAAAAAGAAAATTGATCTACCTTTTGAAGACATCTTGAAGAAAGTCTTGAAACACATTAGTAACTGTACTAATTTGAAGTACATAGATTTTTGGATAATTAATAATAATGCAGAAGTAATTTCCACTATATACGAAGTAAATCCCTTAGATATTAATAGTTATGATTTTGAGAACCTAAATACTAATCTGCCTCTATCAGATATCATCACTACCTTTAAAGAGCTGTATGCAGAATTTAAACCTAACCAACTTGTTAATGTAGGAGCCTGGAACTCGTCAACATCCACAAGTATTGAAAATCTATTCCTGTTCTTTAAGGAATATAAATTCATTAAAAATCACTCCACTTGCTCCGATAACTACCTTTACACATTTAGATATATTGACGATCTGCTAAGTATAAGTAATTCAGAAGTTATAGAGAGTGATCTTGATAATATCTATCCTAGCTCTCTTAACTTATGTAAAACCAACCACAGTAATCAGGAACTAGAGTTCCTAGACTTAAGCATTAAACTTAACAGAGGTAACCCATCTATTAGCCTCTTTGATAAAAGAGTTAATTTTCCTTTCAAAGTAATTAAATATCTACACTGGAATAATAAAATATTAACCAAAGTAATTGAGAATGTACTAATTTCTCAGGTGCTTAGAATTTCAAGAATTTGCAGCAACAATTTGGACTTAAATTACCACATTAATATACTATTAGACAGTTTTCTAGAGAATAAAATTCCTACTCCTTTCATCAAAAGAACTTTAAGAAAAATTATTCTGGATAATAGAGTAAGGTTTGCAGATCTGCTTTAATTTTCTACACAGTTAATAATATGATTCTGACCAATGAAAGCCTTTTGGAAGTTGGTCTAGAGAATGTCTATTAGCTACAAAAAGGAACCTTAGTGCTATGGATAAGATGGTCCTATTAAAAATAAAAAATTAAATAATATAGACAAAATCACAAAAAACTTTAAAATTCTGTTTATAAAAGAAAATAAAAATAAATATAAAAGAAAACTAGTTATTCTCTCACTAGAATAGCTGCACTAAAAATAGTAAAACTAACTTTAAAATTAATAGGATTCTGAATAGTCTACAGAAGCTCACTAAGGTGATTAAATACATGCAAAGATTATTAAATACACTACTTGTGTATTTCATAATATTTCTCATGTGTTCTGGAGAGTTAATTCTGCTCTTTCTGATCAAACAGGTCCACAATCTTAAATATTTTTTCTCTAGTTAAACTCTCCGCGAGTAGGATTTTTCAGTGTGTGGAGGTCTTCAGCCCCACCCACACTGCCCCCAGCGACTAGGGAGTGGCAGGGGTGTTTAGAAGTTTGGCGAAAAGGTCGGCCATGTTTCCTCAAGAGTGGAAGAAGTTTAGTTGCATGAGAGGTAAGCTCTCTTCATTGTCTCTGGATTTTAGGTTTTCCAAGTTCAATGTTTGAACTTCTTGAACATTTTTTTTTATTTTTTGCTTTAAGCATTTAGGCACTAGCAAGTCTATTAACTTTTTTGCGGATTTTAACTCTTTTTTTTCATGGTTACTTTGCGCGTTTTTTAGGGCACTAAGGCTAAGCAGCCGGCCGTTCCATTGTTCTTGTAGTCTACGATGCTTTTTCAATGTAGTTAAGGTCATAATAACTACTTAATCATGCACTTAAAGCACTTCTGAAATACTTTGTACATATTGCAACTAATTGTTTATGTCATATTACCTTCACAAAGCATTTCTTTAGTTCATTATTGTCTTTATTTTATTCTCGTTCTGGTGTTGTCAGAAGTTGAGGAGTAGGGGTTTTTATAATCCAGTTTTCTTTCAAGAATCTGTGCTTTAGAAAAAAATTAATATTTCCTTTTTTATTGCAATGTTTAAGAATTTGTAGTACTTTAGTATTGCTATTCAGGTTTAAATTCTCTCTTAGGCGACTAGGTAACTTGGCAATTTGTTATTGCTGAACATTATTTCTGATTCATTATATCACTCTTACAACTTGAGTTTTCTATAATCATCTTCTTTCTGTCTATTAGTAACAGATGAAGAACATGGGTCGGGCCAGGAAAGTTATGGATGCAAGCTAAATTGTTAACTAAAGCTTGGTCATACAACTCTATGGAGGTTATGACATATATATATTTAAAAAAAATTTGGTGGGCTTATTACATGCATCTATGACTTTGCAGAAACCCATTTCCAAATAGGTCTTTGTGGAAGTGAGAAAATGCAGAGTTTTTGCTGGTCCTTGATAAAGCCAAGACTCAGTATTCTCGACACTTTCTACATTCAGTTTTTCTATTTTTTTCTTTTTACTCACACCGGTCAATACATAACCTTTTCTATGTTGTACTTGGTATGAGTCAAAACATTTTTTTGCTTCAGTCTCTTCTTAATAGAATGTGAATTCTGTATTTTCATAACTGCTGCGTAGTGTGTTTTGATCTTCAGGTTATTTTGGATCTTTCGTTTTAAATTCTTAACTTTTTCTTGTGTTTTCGGCTCTGCTCTTAAGTATATATATATATATATATATATATATATATATATATATATGTCCACGATAATCACAGGGCCGGTATCACACCACGAAAAACACCCACACACGAGTACATTACCAACTCCAAACTTGACCGTAGGAACAGTACATTGTGGTATATAGCGTTCGTCCTTCTGCCGCCATACCCACACACTGCCATCAGACTGATGGATCGTGTATCGGGATTCATTAGTCAATAGGACCCGTTTCCATTGATCTACGGTCCACAAATGAATGTTCTTTACATCATGCTAAATGAAGAGTAGCATTCCAAGTGGAGATCAAAGGCTTATGAGTAGCAGCATAACCACGGTAACCCATGCAATGAAGTTCTCTGCGAATGGTACGTGTACATACCGAGGTTCCAGCATTTTTACTCACCTGTACAGTAAAGTCTTGTGCAGTACTCCGTCGATTAGCTGTAACGGATCTCCTGAGGCTTCGAAGTCCTCTATCACTGATTTGCTTTGGTCTGCCGGTACGTTTTGCTGCTTCAGGCACGCCATGTGTCTTCCACTTATTCAGTACATCTAAAGCATTTGACTTGGGTATGTTTAAACGCTCTTGGTTTCTCTTATGGACAACCCACTAATATAACACCTAAAAACCTTTCCTTTCTCAAAGTTAGTTCTCTCCGGGCGCTACATTTTCATTCAACCTCACAGTGCGACATGAGCGCCGTCAGATGCAAGCTCGATTTTATACCGTTTGTAGCTGTACCGCGCATCTAAACGCAGCGTATCCGTTCATGTTCTTTTGAAGTGGTGTCTGGGGACTTTTATCAATATAGTGTAAATAATATATATATATATATATATATATATATGTGTGTGTGTGTGTGTGTTCTATTTTGAATTTTGTAAATGTGAGGCAATATATTATATTAATTCGATATAAACAGGAATTAAAATAGCAAAATTAAAAATAATAACATTTTCCTACGTTGCAATGCCATTTTCATCCACTCAGCCTTTATTTTTAACTACTACAAATTCAGAAATTTTAAAGAGAGGACAGCTTTCTGCAATTCGATGAGGAATTAACGAAAACTTTGTATTTTAGTTTTGTGAATATGGTACACCTTCCTATATGCAGATATTCCAAAATTTCCGATTAATGATTTAATGCAAATCTCATACAGAATGACGTTTTGCTTCTATGTTTATTTCCATCAGTATAATATTGTTATAAGTTTACATTAGAATGCATATGGACACAGACTTTTCATCTTTGAGCAAATATTTGGAAATCGAATTACCGTTGAACACAGCTGTAACGATCTGGCGTGATAAATCAAAACTTTAAAGAGATATTAATAAAAATGTTGTTAAATTTGGTAAGATTTGCTGTGTCGTATACGGAATTCTTATTTTAAAAATTTTCTTTCAGTTCAAACTGGCATGTTTTACCAGTCGTACATACTAAAATGATCAACTCCAGTTTCTAGGATTCAACATATCTTTTTCATGTTTTAGCTGATTTCTAGAAACAGTTAAACAAACATTATGATAAGATTTCCGTATGTTCTAGGTCATGACACATTACTTGATCTATGTGGCGCTGGCATCTTTACGATGCTCAGGCTTACAGTACATAGTGTCCAGATGATCTCCATACCCTTAAAAGCAGTTCACGCATAGGGAGATAACAAGAAGTCCTAACAGAACTCAGGATTTGACATAACTGTTCCTTGTGAAATATTCAGTTTACTCAGAGAATTTATATTGTAAAACTTTGGCATTCATCAAATAGGTCACTATGATAATTTAAATAGAGCAAACTAATTAGGTTTAATCTAAAGAAAAATCTGCAATGCATTCAATTTCTGCTGCTGAGATTATGGGTAAAACTAATGGCTTTACGGTAAACTTATCGGAGAGTTTCATCATAATTAATAACGCCTGCTGAGCTCGATGGATGAAAAAACATTATATTTGGGGATTTTCGAAAAAAATGGAGACAAGTAACTTTAATTGAAATCTGAGGTGCGCGAAATCGAACAAAAAGCAATTAATAATCAGATTCTTCGTCGATACATTAAAAGAGTAGTTATTAATGTTTGGAAATGATATGGCATATATTCCAACACGTATTCGCAGTTACTCACCTGTTCTTAATGAACAAACAAACGTACGCTCTTTAGCTCCAATATTTCTTCACCGTTGAATATGTTTCTATTCAAAATACTCTATCCGCTTCAGAATTCTAATTTTACAGACAACTAAATATTTTAGAGTTGCGGAATGTCTAGGTGCACCATTTATTTTCCATAAGCAAGGAAGAAAAAGAAACAATGCAATATTCTTTTAAAAGCGCATTTGAGATTCAAACAGATTAAAAAATTGTTGGGCGCGTAAATGCTGTATAAATGCTTACTGGTAACTTTATATGATGTTTACGGATCATATTACTGAAAAGAATTGATTTCGCAGTGAAAATTATGTGTTGTCCGTTATTTATCGTTGCACATTTAATTAAAATTATGAACCCACTTTATATGCAATTATTCCGTAAAATTTTTATACCTGAGTGTTTACCATACAACGTGCTATTTCATCAGCGTAAACAGATAAACCTATACAGCAGTTTTAAGTGGTGTAATTCAGACTCCAAAACCTAACCTTGGTGGATTAATCATAAGCTATCAACCCGTTTTATTGGTGTAAGTTTACCAGAGTGAGACAAAATTTCGTTACGTTTTCAGCAACACATAATATTAGGCCACCATTCTTTTTCGAAACGCCCGACAGCGTCGATTGAGAACCGCCATGACGTGAAACACGCGAGACTTATGACGTGCATTTAGCAAAAAAATACATTGCTTATCAAGTGATCAGAGAATGGAGATCAATACATTTGCTTCTCGGGTGCTCCTACACTATTATTAAGAATACAGGTTAAACTCGGCAGCATCACCGAGAGAAATTATTGCAGTTGAAGGTGAGGAACGGCAGCACTGAACGAAAATGTTTACTGCTTTTCAATCCTGGGTACACGAGTTTCGAAGGCAAGCCAATGTCAGAACGTCCAACAACACTGACACCTTGGTGGAAGCTCTTACAGCTAACCTCCGTGTCAGTAAACGGCAAATGACAGCTGAGTCATCACCTGTACCAGATTGGTTTCTCCTCTCCTGCAAACGCCACTGAACGGTTCCCCATGATTTGACACATCAGCAAGCAAATAAATGTATCTCTCTCTGTCGTACATTGCTGTCAGATCCACAGGCCGGTAGGTTTTGGCATCGTTTCGTCACAGGTGATAAAAAGTGGATATCCTTATGTTAGCCTACAAATGGGAGCCAGTGGTTGAGGCCACCTTAGGAAGAGACTTAAAGAGGGCAGTTCGAGGGGAAAGTCCTGCAATGTATTTCGTGCAACTATGAGGGTATTGTGCACTGGGAAGTCGAGTCAGATAGTCAGGCTGTGGACAGAAACCTCTACACTGAACAACTACAGGGCTATATGATGTTTTTCGCCAATTTCTGCAGCGCTCATTAATAACAAGAGGAAGTTTATGCAAGTGTATAAAGTCCCAAGTCATACCTTCAGAGTGGTCTACCGAAAACTACATGAATTGGAAGTGGGGCCAAGTACCATGCCTAAACGTATTCAATTCGCCATACAGTCTGGACACCGCCCAATTCAACTTCTACCTGGTCGGGTCCATGATCCATTTTCTTTAAGGATGGTACTTTGTTTCAATGGTAGAAGTGGAATCTGGCATCAGATAGTTTCTGTCCTCGAAACCTGCAGATTGTTATTCCTTTGGATCGTGGCTCGGGTGGAATGTTGGCAAAAGACTATAAAAGCAGCAGCCTGTACTTGGCAATATTAGGAGAGCATGTGTGTCACGGTTTTCATCCTTAAACGTTTCAGGTGCAAGCGGGACGAATCCATGTCAAGTGAATACTACTTGCACTACTGTGCTGTGCCAACTGTAAAGTTTGATGGGGGAAATATCATGCTCTGAGGCTGTTTATCATATTTTGAACTTTGCCACCTAGTTCCAGTGCCTTGGAATCTTAACTCTACGGTCTATAATGGCATTCTCGACAATTCTCCGGTCTTAACATTAGGGAAACTATTCCATGAAAGCCCTTTCGCTTACCAACAGGATCGTGACCCAATTGACGGACAGCACAAAGACCTCATCTCAATCGAGCCAGCCCAAACCATCCGAAATCGGTGACCAACCTGAATAATGCTCTTGTGGTAGAACGGAAGCCAATGTCAGCAGTAATGTACCAAAATATATTCAAAATCCACCCCAGAAGAGTGTAAGCTGTGATAGCAGCAAAGCGTGGACCAACTTGGTATTAATTCCTTTCCTAGTGCATGGAATTGTTGATAGACAAGCTTCTGGATACTTTTATCAGATAATATACAGTAGCTACAAACCTAGGTCAGCCATTGAGACATCTTGGTAATTTTGCATACCTACGGTACGAACATGATCAAATGATCATATGACGAGGATTTTAGGAAGGGAGTGTCTGAACCCAAGTCTTAAACAACCCTTAGAAATAGGAAGCTAGGAGATTTGGACTAGAGTGCCCGACAGGAAAGTGACACGGAAGCGAAGTAGAAAGGGGGAGGAAGACGCCCTTATTTAATACTGTGGGGGGGGAAGTAGCCGGGTTCCGACAGCTTAACGTGCTCATTTGGATCGAGCGTTCGTACCTGCTGGGATCGAACCTGAGACAATTTCCGTGGAAATCACGAACGTTGTCCACTAGACCACCCGCGGCCTGTATACCTACGGTAAAATCACGTACACAAATTTTTACCCAATATTTTCAATACTTTAGTGCAATTATTCAGATGGATAAAAGTTAACCTAACATACATTGCATATATTTTAATTTATAAGAAGATTGTTCAGACTACTTGAATACTGATTAAAGATCATTTTACTAACGCTTTGGAAAAACACTTAATCGAGATTAGTATGGGACTTCTTAAACCGGACTAATTTTAAGTATTTTACTATTTTTCTCATCTTTATGAAGTACGAGATAAAGGAAGTTTTTTAAAGATTCGTTTTTTGTTAAAACTTAGTCAGCAGGTTTTCGCAGACTTTGCATTGTGCCCAACGTTTTATTTAATTTTAATTCATATTTACAAATATTTTACAATTTGTTACCTCTGCACGAAAAATACAATCAACACAACAGTTCGTGTACTTCGGGAAGAAGATTAAGTTACTTTCGAATTTTATGTGAACGTTTCAGTAGAGATTTTAGAAATGCAACCAATACAATTCATCTGAATTAATACTAACTTGTGTAACATTTTTTGAACATTTTAATTCCTTACATGAAAAAACAGTATGGTGGGCTCTGTATTCATTGCTTCAAATTCATTGCAATCTAGCATCTAAAATTATGTTTATTCAAATTGTAATAAAATTATGTTTATTCAAATTGTAATAAAATTATATTTATTCAAATTGTAATAAAGTTATGTTTATTTAAATTGTAATAAAATTATTTTTATTCAAATTGTAATGAAATTATGTTTATTCAAATTTTAATATAATTATATGTTTATTCAAATTGTAATAAAATTATGTTTATTATGTTAGTTTATTTTGAGAAAAAGAACTTTCGAAGAATTGAACATTTAAAAAAATAATACCTTCTACTCAAAATATACCTTTTTTAATTCATCTCTTAGAAAAGTGTTGCCAATGTTTCTACCCTTACGAAGTTTTGAGACTTTCCTTCACCTAAAAAATCCTTCCAAAATTCTTGAGGAAACTAGTTTACAATTTCGGTATGTATGTGTATCCTTGGAAAAAAATAGAATTAATTAATTTTTCATGCAGTTTAGACATTTCCCGTAAATTATGTGGAAACATGGAATATGCACAATTAACCTAATTCTTTAAAAAGAGTTCTTTAACATATTACAAAATATAATTAAAAATATCTTTAATGGAAGAAGAGTTTAATGGCATAACGTGAAAACCTCCAAACGTCAAAACTTTGGGTACAACATGTCTCGAAAATGAACTACGATCTCAAGGTAAAGAAACCTGTTGCTTCAAACCTTCCGGAACCAACACGCATGCTTAGAGATGGCGATCTTCTCTATCCGTATATATAAATCGATCTTTCTAGAATGTAAAATCCAAATATTTATTTTAAATAACACAAAATAGTACACTATCTACCAACAAGTAATTGGACACCCCTGAAATCGACGATATCTGCGGTCCTGATGCACGTCACGGCCGCCGCCGTTAAATATCGTGTGGGAAACAACAACGCAACCAGTCGCATGCAAGATGTCAGGCAGTTTGGAGCTCTCTGATTTCGAGAAAGGTGTAATCGTCGGGTATCCCAGAAATGACCGATCCATACGTGACATATCCAGCGAGTTGAAGTACCCAAAATCGACAGTGGCCTACGTGATTGGCAAGTGGAAGATGAGAGGTGACTGTCGGAATGTGCCCCGACCCGGCAGACCCACAAAACTGGGAGTTAGAGACCGACGGGTACTGGCCGGAGAAATTCAAACGAACCGCACCAAATCGATGGGCCACATCCGCGAGGAGTTTCAACAGGCATCCAGAAGTGTTATTTCGATGAATACCATCCGTAAAGAAACCAATCTGCTCGGTTATCATGGACGTGCTGCCGCCCACAAGCCTTTGATCACCAAGTCCAATAGCGCTGATCGTCTAACGTGGTGCAAAGAACGTCGACAGTGGACCGTTGAACAGTGGAAACAGGTTATCTGGAGCAACGAATCAAGGTTCACCCTCTACCGTTCGGATGGCAGGGTTTGGGTTTGGCGTCTGCCTGGAGAACGCCTTCTGCCGGAATGTATTGTGCCAACTGTGAAGTTCGGTGGAGGTGGAATTATGCTATGGGGTGTTTCTCCTGGTATGGTAAAGGACCCTTGGTCGCAATTCCTGGTAGACTCAACGCCGAGATCTACTGCACCATTTTGGATGACCATGCGCTTCCTACGTTGTGGCAGTTTCACGGGGTGGACCCATGTTACTTTCAGGATGATAATGCCAGCTGTCATGTTGCGTGGTCCACCATGGCTTGGTATGGTGACAATGGGGTTAATCGAATGGACTAGCCTGCGCAGAGCTCGGACCTTAACCCTATCGAGCACCTGTGGGACGAGTTGGAGCTTCGACTTAAGGGGTGCCCCCACCGTCCGAAATCGGTGAAGGAACTGACCTGTCTTCTCCAAGCCGAGTGGAAGAAAATACCGCTAGCTGTCGTACAACGCCTGGTTGAGACTATGCCCCGGAGGTTCGCAGCTGTAATCGCCGCTCGTGGAGGCTCCACCAACTATTGAAGGTGAATAAACTTCGTTTTCCTTTGCTATAACAGGTGTCCAATTACTTGTTGGTAGATAGTGTATAACTGTATTAAAAATCCGAAATTTCTTGGCGTTGAATACAAATAAAACTTTTCAAGCTTTTGCACATTAACCAGATGGCTCTTTCAAGAAAGGTAGACAGCTAACTGTAAACTGGATAATAGGACGTTTCAACACTTTGAACGCGGTGACTTGACTAGACAATAAATGAATAGGAGCAAACGTGATATTTCGAAGAAACGAGGTCACGTTGGTTGGGCACGCGGTACATGGTAGAAAATTCAGCATTATTTGAAGATTGAATCCAAATACGTAGCAACTCCAGCGAGACGCTATCATTGCAAGCCTCGGAGCTGATCAAGATTCCCTATGTTTCGCGAACGCCAGTAGATTTGGGTGTGGAGTATGAAGCTAATTTCTTTACATCACTCTATATAAGATCAGCGGACTTGAACGTGACTTCTCTTGATAGGTCAGTGGTTATTTTTCCGCTTGTTGTATCCCTTTTATGTTCGCTGATTCTAATTCCAAACGAAAGTTTGATCATTCCGATGTAGTATCGCCTGGAGCCGTCCGGATATTTTAGTGTGATGGCATAAACACCTGCTTCATTGAGAAGGGGGGGGGGGTGTCAATATTTCTCTTAAGCAGTGTATATAAAGATGCCGGACACCTTATGCCGACACCGAAGTTCATCCTCCTGAGCGTGTTTTTGAGTTGATAGGAAACATTTGGTATGTAGGGAATAGAGCCCAGGCAGCGAAGTTGCGGCATAGAAATATTAGCACGGCTGGTTCTGGCTTTCTCGATTAAGTTATGCATCTGTTGAAACGAGTAAGTTATGCATCTGTTCAAAGTGTTGAAACGTTCTATTATCCAGGTTGCAGTTAGCTGTCTACCTTCCTTTAAAAAGTCATCTGGTTGATGTGCGAAAGCTTGGAAAGTTTTATTTGTATTCTACGCTAAGAAATTTCGGATTTTTACTATAGTTATACTATTTTGAGTATAACTTGGTGTATAGTTTCTCTTTAGTAAATAACTCAGTTTTATATATCCTTTAGTTTCTACTACAGCATAACTTATCTGTTAGATGGGAAGAATATGTAGTGTTTTTTTAATATCTTTACATGATGGGCTATTTTTTTAATCCTTCTTACATCGGATTCAACCATGCATGCCCTATATTATTTAGCTTTCACAAGCACAGAATTTCCTCTTCCAGTGGATGAAAAATATTTTGATAAGGTACCTGACATGGCATCTCCGTTGCTTCATGATTTGGGAATACTGTATATTTTAAAAAAATGTGTGTGGCGAAAACCAGATTTTTGTGGCATAACTTACCATATTCTATCACCTTATTAAATCGTGCAGTGTTTTGCAAAAAGGCAAGTTGTTGTTTTATGTAGAAGTGTTGTTCGCTTAATAATACACTGCACAACGAAACCGATTTTTATAAAAAACAACAATACTGAATATGCCTAAAGTAGGTAATTTTACTAGATATTAGTTATGCTTGCTTAAACCTTCTCCATCTGTTTTTCCTAACTTCTCATGGGCTGAAGAAAATAAGATATCAGAAATTACAAGCGCTGTGATTTCTCCAATCGTCCGTGTACTAAATTGAACTCACGGCAGTTGTTATTGCATGTAATCATAAAAACAAGATGGAGGTAATGACCTGTCTAAAAGAAAAATAATCTTTCATGGGATAGTAAACACACTGATTAGAAAAGCATACATCGAAATTATTAGACAGTCTTCGTAAACGCGCAGAAAATAAGTAAATTTGTATAAATAATGGAGCGTAAATATCATGTTCCACCATAAATCAATCAGGCTATGTGTTCTTCTCATTGCGAAACGTAACATCAGTTAATAAGTCGGTCTTTATTGAAATCAAACTAGCTCGGGGTGCCTCTTGATTTCCAAATTTAACGTTCCCCTTGACTGCGAGTATTTTTTTCTGGAAATTCTGAGAGCAGTAATCACTGTCGCAATTATTTAATTTATCAAAGCAACTTGATATCACTTTGCAGCAAAGCATTCAATGAGCCTTCTAGGAATGGGAGGGAAAAACGACCATTTTATAGATTGTTTTACTTCCATTTGTTTGTGCCCAAAAGTCGTTCTTATAAAAAGTATGAAACTCTTTTTCGTGCAGAGGAAATTCCTTGGTATAAGATTTTGATTGCGAGATTGTTGACTTAATAGAAGTCACGTACATATTTTCCATTCATACCCAACAATAATCGGGCGTAATTATCGCACATGTCAGTGTGTTATTAAAATGAATGATGACCCACGCATCTGCAAAGCTTCATTTCTTTTGAATTTCGTCATACATTGGTATGCAAGTGACGGAGTGTCTTTCCAATGATTCAGTCTAGGACTCGTTTTTTTCTTTTCACCTTATCACTTGACAAAAAGCTACCGTTTTCAGAGTTGGTAGTTTGAAAAATGATTCTCCTGTGCTTGAAGGAAGAAACCAGGTGCAAGACTCATATTTTATCTTCGAGATAATCGCTCGATAGGAAAAGGTCTTAACATATCGTTTTGCCTTTACTCACTTGCGCAGTCTCTTTGTTGGCTGAAAATTATTCGGTGTCACATTCCGTGGCGTTTCTTTGCGGTAGGTCAAAGGAGCAGTTTCAAGACAAGCATTCATCAAGTTAAATGTCTGAGCATAATGAGTTCGCGTAATGCAAGTTCGAAATAAAGCCGGTAAACGTCTTTTTTTCTTTGCTATGGAGGGAAATAATACCTACAACGTAGTAGCACAATGCCCTTTAATTACAATGTTGGTGTGATTTGTTACAAATTTGGAGATTAATCAACCCTGCCGAATTAAACGAAAACCGAGGACATGTTAATGGATGGATGACCTCCAGGGAAATTCTAGAGTACAAGTTCTCTACATCGTGACAAACCCTGAAAGGTCAGTCACAGAAAAATGCGTTTCATATTAAAAAAGGTGCTCCATTATGGTAGTAAATAGCAACACTGTACTAATGATCCGATTTATTGCAGTAGGAAGTAGACACATTAGCGTTTCCAAGCTTTTGCATATCAACCAGATGGCTTTTTCAAGGAAATTTGACAGAAACTGCAACTGAAAAATAGAACGCATTAACAATTTGAACGCGGAAACTTGACTTGTCAACAATAAATACAACGTTATATTCATTTAAAGATATGACGCATCCCGTTGGTTGCACGCGCGGTATCCTGGTAGGCCGAAGGCTTTACCTGAAGAATTGGTTCCAAATTCGCGGCAACTCGAGTGAGACGCAATCATTGCAAGTATTGCTGTTGGTAATGATCTCCAAGGTTTCCCGAATTGCTGTACCTTTCGGGGTAGAGTAGATAGCTAATTTCTTTATATCGTTCCACATAAGATTACCGGACTTGAATTTCATTTCTCTGGATAGTGCCGTGGCTACTTTACCGTATTTTGTGTCACTTTTATGTTCGTTGACTCTGGTTCCAAACGAACGCTTCGTCATTCAAAATACGGTTAAGTAGCCACGGCACTATCCAGAGAAGTGAAATTCAAGTCCGCTACTCCTATGTGGGAGGATTTAAAAAATTACCTACCTACTTTACCCCTAAAGGTTCAGCCATTCCGGAAACCTTGGAGATCATTACCAACAGCAATACTTGAAATGATTGCGTCTCACTCGATTTGCCACGAATTTGGAACCAATTTTTCAAGTAAAGCCTTCTGCCTACCAGAATACCGTGCTTGCAACCAACGTGATGCGTCATATCTTTAAATGAATACATTGTATAACCTCGTATCTATTGTTGTCAAGTCAAGTTACCGGGTTCAAATTGTTAATGCGTTCAACTTTTCAGTTGCAGTTTCTGTCTAACTTCCCTGAAAAAGCCATCTGGTTGATATGCGAAACCTTGGAAACGCTAAGGTGTCTACTTCCTACGCCAATAAATCGGATCATTAGTACAGTGTTACTATTTACTACTTAATTGATGTACTGCTCCTCGTTATCAACTCGTTATCAATGTGCTCCATTATACTCGTACGTATCTCAAACAAAGACAAAGAGCACAAATAGCTTAAGGAAACCGTTTGCTGCATGTAGGTTTCCAGTGAATTGGATACAGAAAGAATCTCAGAATCTCATAGTGAAAACGTGAACCAAAATAATCTTCCATTCGACATGCACGCACTGGATATGTCGTCACAGAATGTGCAGGTTCACATGAGAATTACTGATTTTAGTTCCTCGAGCGGCACGAGACAATTGCAGCACAACAACGTGCCGATTTTCTGCCTGTAGCCAGCAGTTGTTTTAAAATATAGCGCTGCGTTTTCTACTTGTTGATGGCGGTGGTGTGCTCAAAATATTGCTGACAATACTTTCTGCTATTCTAACAAATACTCTGCCAGCAGGATTTTCATCAGCTCAGTTTTTTTAGTAAATGATCTGCCGACAGTATTTTTTATTCATCTTCCCGTAGTAGAATGATTTCCGGCTTTAGCTTATGATGTTTGATACCACGAATCTTTTGACTTTAAGTCTTTGTTTCAGATCGGTGTTAATTCGCAGTGGACAGGCAGGTGCTCTACATAGAGCTGCTGGCGCGCTGATATAAGGTTAAAGGATTTGAGCCACAAATTTCAAGAAACATACACATGAAAGTTAAAAAGTTCCAGTTTGGCTCCTCGAAACCTCAGGCTCGTCCAGTCAATAGCAGGTCGATTCTTGCAACTCGTGCCATGACAGACATCCGGGCTACAGGAGTGGGTACACATACGGGGTTGATACTGAAAGGAAGCAGAACTATGTGGATTAAACACTACACCGCGTAAAAGATGAAGGATGACCTGGTAGTGATCCCTACTGAAAGAAATACTAAAACAGTTGTTGCAGAACACACAAATACAGTGACTAGTCTTGCTCCTAGGTGTACAATCTCGTCATGGGCAAGCTAGCGAAGGTAACAGTGTGAAAGCCCAAAGCCTCGTGCTGCACTATTTTCAGGTGTCAGAACACCAATCCAGTGCAGAAATACATAACATATAACCATTATCCATTCTGGACCAGGTGACAAAATGATATATCCGGAGAAGTGACATACAATATGATCTCCAGGCCATGTCCCGAAACCGTCAGACTAGTCAAAGTCAATCTTCATATCATTTACGTTGCTACAGCAGCACAATCCAAGACAAAGGTAAGATATAAGAAATCTGCCTTTAGTTAAACTGGTATGTCCCTGAAACCCAAATGAAGCTCAGGTTAATGTTACGATAGAAAAACACGCGAAGTATCTATTCCGACATAGAAAGAAAACATTACAGGGCGCCAAAATTCAAGATTTTAGTAATCGTAGATGGCAACCCTCGTTCAATGAAGCGTAGCTTTCAAAAAAGGGGGGAAAAAGCTGATTATCCACGTGAGCTCTGCGAGATACAGTGAGAGGAAGTTGAAGGATTCTTTTGATACAGAAGGCGAGAAAAGTTCCACGTAGGATGTGGTCCTAAGCGAGGCCCCTCTCGCGAGCGAAAATTGTGGGGAGAGTTGTGGGCAGGCGTACTTTGAACATGCGGCCACTGAAGAAGCCATCAATGAACTTGGAAAAAATCATTAGCATTCTACACTAGTGAAAATAACAAAGAATACCCTGTAAATTTTGAAAACGATGAATACTCTTCTGGCCAATAAAAGTGCAACACCAGGAAGATCGCATCCCAGAGATTCGCAAGTTCGCAGAAGGAAAGAACATGGACGCACGTGTAAGTGATTTACCGGGCAACACATATAGAAATCATGTGGGACAATAACACCCCATGGAAGTCGTATAAGACGGGTGAACAATAAGCCGGGGTTAAGCACTCGAAGTGTGTTTGCTCGCCGTTCCTGGCAACGAACAGCTGCAGCATGCTTGACGACAATGGCAGCCCTACCAGCAGGTTTCTGACTTCGATCGCGGGAGAATTGTTGCATATCGGAATTGCGGATTATAACTTCGAGACAGGTGATCGTGTGAGACGGCATGCGACCACGGTGGGGAGCGGAAGAACGAACACACCGACGTGAGGTATCCCAAAGGCCCCTTCACACCACCGAACGAGAGGACCTACGACTGGTGCGCATGACTCTGACGGACCGCACAACCACGTCGACCAACGCAGTTCAGCAGTTCGGGTGTGCGGAACAACACACAGTCTTCGCACGGACGGTTAGACATCATCTGCAACAGCGGGAGATTTTCCCAAGGTGCCCATTGCTTTGACTACACAACACCGGCGTCTTCTAATTCAATGGTGCCTAGAACTTCTTGAATGGAGGAGCGAATTGCAAGGCATCGTGTTTTTCGACGACAAATTCCACTTCAGTTTGCAGCACCATGATGGACGAATCTGTGTTTGGCGATAACGCGGAGACCGGCTGAGTGAGTCGTGCATTATGCTGCGCCGTACCGGCTTGACACCCGGCGTTATGGTATGTGGTGGCATTGGATTAAACTCCCAGACGCGCATCGTCCGAATTATCGGTGCGTTGAGCAGCCATCCTTACATCACTGAGGTGTTGAAGCCTGTTCTTTTCCCATATTTTTAGGAACTGTCTGGTGCCATTTACCAACAGGATAACGCGCGGCCGCATGTGGCGCTCAATGTCTACGACTTTCTGGATCGCCACCATGTGCCACGTCTTCCTGGGCCTGTAGGGTTCCCGGATAGGTCGCCTGTTGAACACGTGTGGTCCATAATTGCCGGACGACTGGCACTCCAGTGACCCCCCAGGCTAGAACGGAGGAACTGTGACATCGTATCGCAGCTGCGTGGACGGACGTTCTCCAAACACACTTCCAACGTTCCTTCCTCTCGATGTCGGGTCGTGTAGCAGCTGTAATTGCTGTCCATGGTGGCTACACCACGAATTGATTCTTGTGTATTCCCCTCATCTCAACGGGCTGTATTTGTAATCGATTCACCCTTGTATCCTCTGCTTTCTTTATAGTAAATATGGCTTTGATATCTCTTGTCTTTCTTGGTGTAGCACTTTTAATGGCTGGCAGTGTACAAAGTCCTACCCCCGTACAAAAATCTGTCCAACGAACATTTTTTAATACAAAACAAACTATCATGAAGTGAAAGATCCCCACGGAAGCCGCTTTGTTAGGAAAAAGAATATCGCGGCTTCCCAGATATTTATCAATTTACAGAGCTTTACTGTGGGTTTTTCAACTATGGACAAATGCGTAGCTAGTGACCACAATAGTCCGGTACCTTAAATGATACTTTTGATCAAAGGAAGAATTAATAATACAGATATTTAACGCGGACCAGGAACATCAAACAAAGGTCCTCGCTTTTTCCACGTTTCTAAGTGAGTCGCCGAAAAATTCTCATTGGCCGCCACCGGGAGTCAAACCCAGATTCTTCCAGTTACGCGCCGGATATGCTTCCGCTACACCACAGCGGCTTCGAATTCCTCCAGACTCACTCACGCTAACTGCCAAGCTAATTCGGCAGGTTGCCTCCCGGAGCCCCGCACAATGCCGGGGATCCACTAAAGACGGCAAGCAACAACTGAAGAAATAGCCAGAAGGTGAATGAATAATTAATACAGACATTTAACGCGGACCAGGAAAATCAAACAAAGGTCCTCGCTCTTTCCACGTTTATAATTGAGTCGCGGAAAAATTCTCATTGGCCGCCACCGGGTGTCGAACCCAGGGTCTTCCAGTTACGCGCCGGATATAGTTCCGCTACACCACAGCGGCCTCGAATTCCTCCAGACTCACACACGCTAACAGAAAGGAAGAACAAAACAAACGATTCCCCAAGCGTTAGAAAAACAATTTTCTAACAAAACCCTGTTGAACACGAAAAGCAGATATTCAAGAAACAGAGTGGAAGATGTGTTACCATATCATAGAACCATGTCATTATGCCCGAAAGACTTGGAGGTAGCCTGATATGGAACAACCCTTAATTCCACCATCTTGAAGGGAGTACTATAGTGAGTCAGCCCAGGAGCAACTTTAAGGTTCGTGGCATCATGTGTGACAGTTGTTATTTACGTATTCCGCAAGATTTCAAGTTTTTTTTTGTCCACATGAAATACATACAATATAAATTAATAGTCTCGCACGTTGATCCCAATGACAGCGCCAAAAACAACGTTGCTTTTTGAGCTTAAATGAAGTAATTCTGTATTGTGATGATTTCAATTGTTCCAGTAATAACGGTACCTTTTATCGTCCCCAAATATTATCGCTCATAGTCTCGAATTACAATACTGCACTTGCTGAGGGTTTTTTTGTACTTTTTTATGTAATTTACCACTTCACATAAAAAAAAAAAAAAAAAACATCAGTTCGAGGACCCCCAACCTTAACTTGTTCCCGGTGATGTAGCATCCCTCGCACCTTCAGCAGCCTCTGGCCAGTGTGAAAGGTGAAGACAAATGGCTTTTGACGTTCTGCCCTTTTTATGCAGATAATGAAATGAGGCCGGATTTGTAGTATCGTTTGAAGCAGCAAAGAAAGATGCTCTCCTTGAGTTTGCAATAACTCGGAAACCCACATAAGTACTCCATCACTGGAGATAATTATAGCTCCTCCTGACCTTCCGAATTTCGTTACGAATTACATTGGATCGAGTGCATGTGCTAATAGGGCATACGAATTGTGAATCCTAGACTCCCTTTCGGCACACTTTTGTAAAAACAGTGTAATGGATTTTATTCGCCTGAAAGTGAGGAAGCTCTCATCTGTTGGATAATATCTGAATTTATAACAGTTCACAAGCTGAGCTCTCCTACCAGCACTGCCTTCAGTATTTATTGCACATCAGCTCTTAGTTTTATGGAAGTTTTGGGGAGTTCTTGAGAATAGCAAGATCTATTGCCTGAAGAATGCATTTGGCAACTGAGATATCAGTTCGCTCATAGGTAACTACGTTTCTCATAGACCAGCTGACGATGTAAAAACATAGCACCTGGTCTGATTAACTTTCCATCAAACAAAGCAAGATGAATATTGCAAATCCCGGTTTCGAAAACGAAAGCCAAATGTTCACTCTTATGGAGGTCTTCATACATAATATCTTCCACGATCAAATACACCGGAAGTGAACCCAGGAGAGAAGCATTCATGGAAATGCTTAGGGTAGATTTATAAACGTTAAGTGTCAACTACGGTGCATAGAAAGCACGAATAGGACGAAGTTGGTAAAACCTATAGAAAGCACGAAGAGGACGCACTATGGTAAAACCTGGCTTTTAAGCTAGAAATCCCCAAATTCCAACGAATCTTCCAAACAACCTTCAAAATTAACCGCGAAATTCCTCCAAAGAGCAGCCCATTCCTTCGTTTTGTTTTATTTCCTGAAGGCCTGCAGAGAAAAGACATTTCATGAACTGTGGTCAAATTTCTTTCTTCTAAAAACTTCTGTACTGTAACACCTTAGATTGAAGTTTGTTTAGAGACATCATGAAGCTGAATCTTGTAAAGGCTTATTAGCATACATGAAAACAAACATGCATTCTACTCTTATGTTTCTTAACTAATCAAAAGTTGATTTCGGTGGGAAATTTCGATTCCCCTATCTAGTTTAATGTATAATTTCATTTCGTTCACAAACTAACTTTTCCTGCTTCAGGAATACCAAGTTCAAATCTAATACTTGCTTCATAGTTTCTAATTCTCTCAAAAATTAGATATTGATTTGATTTATCCTGTTAATGATGAAAATGAGATTAAAGTATCCCATAAAATTAGAAATTTGGTGTTTTGCGAACAGTGGCATACAAAGAAATACTCCTTAAGCACACAAAGAAATACTCCTTAAATTATCAATTCGCACAGTGGTACAAATACGCGTGAACTCACGTAAGTGTTCTAATTGCAGATATTTTCTTATAAGCCTGATCCACAATTATTAAAATAAAACCGTAAAACGTTTGATATGTTTTTGCAAGATAGGAAATTTCACCGTTTCCGAAGGAGGACCTCCCTACAACAGCACACTGATTTTTTTATTCTTGAATTTATTCTGCTCCGGCGCAAGCCTTAACGCTACAACAAGTACAGGACTCTGGTGCGGAGGCTGGACCACCCGATCCGACAACCCTTGGGGAGCCTCTTGGACTCCCACTACGCAAAAGTTCCTTGGAGTACATCTTGGTGTTCCCTTAGCTGCGAGGAATGCCACATGGAACTCGCTCCATGCGCGTCAGAATCGCTCGGCCGCCTTTTGGAGGAACACACAGTTCTGCACATCTTATGTCACTCGAGCGAGAATTGCTCGTACTTACCTCCTCTCAACGCGCCTTTATTCTTGGACAGTCCTCAAACTGCCTCTCTATTATCTTCAGGAGATTACCAGAATAGTGTCCACAGTCATCTGGACACACCATCACTGTGTTCAACTCTCAAACCTCTATCGCCTGATCTCTACAGGAGGGATTTCGCTTACAGATGTTGTGCTTCTCTATAGAGCTCATAGAGTGATCATCTTCCTCCGTATCCTGAGAGCCTCACCAAATCCAGCTACAGTCACTATGGATGTGACGGTTTCTCGCCGAAATCCAAGATTTACTATTACCACACTTGTGTTGATGGATCACTTTTCCCTTCTCCGCTCTCGCTTTTCCCCCATCTATGTTGAAGCGCTTTCTTTTATTCACTCTCTGCCTCTTCTTCGTGTCCCTCCTGCCTCTACCACTGAACTCTTGGCCCAACCACTTTTCTATTGCTCTGTCATCCATCCCCCTGACGCCCCTCACTTCACAGACCTCTCATGGCACCCTGCAGTGGTCGTGACGTTTTGAGACCTCCTTACCGCTGATCTCCTGTGGAAACCTTTCTCTGACATATCTCCTATGCTTCCTAGCACTCCTGCTTCTCTTTCAGTCTACTCTGATATCCGCACAGCTATTGTCACACTTTACCCCGACCTTGCTTACCCAACTGGCCTGTCACTCGTTCTTTCCGCTTCTCTCCTCCTCCTATTTTCCTCACCTTTCAAGGTTCTACTCTCCCGCTTTGCAGTTTCTCTGTCACTTCTCTCTATCGCTTCCTTCGTGCTCCATCATCATCTGTACCAATTCCGATTCCAGAAGTTCCACCCACAGCTTTACCGTGCGTGTGGTCGACAGTTTCATCTGTGTTGTCTACACCGATGGAGAGGAATATCCATTGGTTGTTTCTGCATCGTCGCCTCCCAGTACCATCCACGCTCTATCAAATGACCCTCATCACTTCTCCAACCTGTGTCTTCTGTCACATGCCTGCAGACGTAACCCATGTTTATCTCTTCTGTCCGGTGCTTCTACCTCTCTATCACCTTGTATTCTCTGTGGTGCAACATCTGTGCGCACTCAACCTTTCATTTAGAGCTTACTGTACCCTGTATAGCTCGTATCAACCTCCTACTCCGCTACCTACAGCCAGTGCTTACGTGTTCATCCTGGCTCGTCACGTCACATACCTTTATCATCAACAGCTTCGATCTGTTCCAGTAACACCTTTATCATCAACAGCTTCGATCTGTTCCAGTCTTCCAGGCAGGGGATGCAATGTGTAATGTGTAGTATATTTCGCAACAGCCTTCTGTCGCGACTGCGCCTTGCACATGCGTCTGCCTTAACTGACTCTCAGAAACGTCGCTTTTTTCAGGTTTGGTCTCCGTATCGAACCTGGTTTACTCATCCCACAGTTCATCTACAACTCCTTTTTTGAGAAATGTTCTTCTAAATCTTACTCTACTGACTGTCTGAACAAACTTTCTGTACCTCTACAGAACGGTTACTGAAATTCTCCAGGTACTTTCATCCATGCCTTTGTGACGTACATTAATCATCACATCCGCTCTCTGAGAAGAGCGTTTTCCCCATCGAAGTATTTTGTTAATGCCTTTAAATACATTTTTAGATATTGTTTTTAATTTGTTGCACTACATATTTTCTTTTCAATGCCTTTGAATGCATTTGTACATATTATTTTTAATTTGCTGCACTGCATATTTTCTTTTTAACCTTTCATGTCAGTACTGCAATTTACATGACATTTTAACCACACTTTCATCTCTGTACCCATTACTAGATTGTTCATTTTGATTCTTTCATTATGTATCTCTTGAGCATTACTCATAAATCATTGTTCCCGCTCACTTTGTTCCTCAACTTTTCCATTTTGTCACTTTTCCTTTGTTTTTTTATTGTCATTGTATATAGCACATCTGCATCTGTACATTTTCATCGCCATTGTACACATGTCGTCAATTATGTTTCTGTTGGCAGCGTAAATACAGACCCTCTGTTTTCTTCCATCCTAGTTTCTCAATAAACATTTTGAAACATATGGACAGATTTCGTAAAATATTAAGACTTTGTTTTCTTTTATTTTGTTCGTTGACGTTTTTTCACGCCCACTCTTCTCTTTTTTTTGCACCATTTGAAGTTAACTCAAAGAAGTATATATTTTCAAATGTTAGTGTTTACTGTTAGTTTTCTCCGTTTAGATTAGTATCAGTGTGCTTAAAAAACCCACCCGTTGGTGTGCGAAAGCTCAGCTACGTCAGTTTGTTTTTACACTAATAAAAATCAACGGGTGTTATACCAAATTTCATTAATGTGGTGTATTCGCGCTCCTCAGTTATTATTTATCTGGGAAATTTTCCTATTTGTTGCACGCTGGAAACCTTCTTACGAAGGTTTAGAAAAATGCATTGACGGAAGGAAAAGTCACCCCCTTCTGATCATAGAATAGCTGCTGTTAATAACCGATTCGTAGGCTGAATTTATTGAAGGGTAGTCTCCTAGGCTGTCTGCATGATTAGGTCATATAATTGGCCTTGGGTCACGCAGCTTTCGGGCACAAAACCATCATTAGCTATCACTGAGAGCCTTAGCTGTCTCAAGAAATCTCATGCTGACAATGGCAAAAGGTACATGCCAGTTGTATGCCAAAAGTGCTCTTTTGTGGAAGACTCAACCCTACATGAAAGATGCACCAATAAGAAATGGATCCGAGTAGAGCTGAATTTACCCCTTTCGGCGATCTTAAGATTTTCTGTTTTTACCAGGACTTTTAATGGAAACGCAGGGATTTTTCTTCAAAATTTCGACTGTTCGGTAATGCATCAGTATACAGACTGATAAATAATAAGATGAAGCTGTTAGGTTCAAGTTTTTCAAATCATTTTTAGGCGGATAGTTTAGAAAAACATTTGTCAGTGACTTGTAGTTTCAAAATAACATTATTTAAAACATAAGTGCAACATAAATATGCGTCTTTATTTACTCCACATACCTCTGCATGTAGCCAGATAAGAAGTGAAAAGAAATACATCCCTTTAATATTAACATATCTATTTAGTAGGTGTATGCAAAAGTTCTACCGCTTTTTTAGTGGAGACAAAAAAATTATTTGAATAAATAGCATCATTAATTTTTTGCATCATAGCCATTATTATCTATAACCTCTTGGCCATCTTTCTGGTAGTATTGAAATACCCTTCTGCAGAACTCCTCCTTTTTGATGCCAAGAAACTCTTGTAATGCGGTTTCGACATCTTCATCTTCATCGAAGGTTTTTCCAGAGACGTTTTTTTAAAGAGATCGAAAAAAAAGGCAGTCTGTTGGTGTAAGGTCTGCGGAATACGGGTGTTGTGGTAATACTTCCCATCCAATGTCCAGTAATTTTGTTTGAATGATTAAATCTGTATGGCGTCTTGCGCTGTCATGTTGGAAGATGACGCCTTTGCGATTGACCCGTGCTGGAATCTCATATTTCAATTTTCCTTTCAGCCTTTTTAACTGTTGGTAGAAAAGGCTGAAAGGAAAATTACAAGTCTGCATTTATCGTTTGGTTAGGTGCCAGCAGCTCTCAATAGATTGCCCCATTGATACCCCAACATACACTTAACAAGACCTTTATCGAATGTATTCTTCCCCTTGAAGTTGATGGAACTGGTATACAGTCCTTCCAATCTTTGCATTTCTGTAAAAGGCCCACTTTTCATCACCCGTAACTAATAAAGGTTTCTCTTAAACTTGGCATACAGTCCTTCGACGCTTTCCATTTCTGTAAAGTACCCACTTTTTCACCCGTAACTAATAAATGTTTCATTTCTGTGATGAGGAAGCAAAGAGAAACAGGCGGTCTTTCTGTCCAATCGATTTCTTGCGGATAGGTCAGGCGGTATCCACTGGTCGAACATTGTGATAGAAACACAAATGCATGCATCCCTCTCTCTACTGTTGCTTGTGTACCGAAAACCTTTCTGATAATTCTTCAACGGTTAGATGGTGGTCATTTGATATGGCTTCATTCAGATCCTCTTCCGAAGCCTCTCTTGGATGTCCAGAGCGTGGTTGATCTCGGGAGCTTCTGTCTCCTTCACGGAATTTCCGCAACCAACGGCAAAATGTGATTTCTTCTACAGCATCCTTGCCCTACACCTCACAAATGTTGCGGCACGCTTCAGCTGCGCCTTTATCGAACTCATAAACCAAGCAATGGCTAATGTGATCCTAATTCCTTGACATGTTAGCCATTGTGTGATTTGTTTACGAATAAGATGCACCTGCATATTTGGGGCCTTTTTATAGCCTACTCGTAGAAGCATTTTGGCCATCACACTCACCATCTAATATTGCACTTGTTGCTTAAATTCGTCACTTGGAATTTGCATCATGAAGAACGAGTCGAACTTTTACACACATCTAATACACGGTCGAGTCACATTATTGTGACCACCAGCTAATATACAGAATAACCGCCGTGTGCAGCGCTGACAGCAGCTAGACGGGCTGGGAGTGACTCAATAAGGTGCTGACACATGCTCACAGGTATGTGGAGACATGCTGACTGCAGTGCAACTGACAACTGCTGGAAGGTGCGTGGCGGAGTATCTATAGAGCGAACAACACGATCGAGGTGGTCCTACAATTAAAGTAAGCCTTAAACTGATATATTTCTACAGTCAGTTGAATTCCACACAAGCTATGTTAAGAAATGGTTACTTATTTCTTTGAAAAACTGCACAAGCCCTTGAACTTTGAAATTTTTTTTTCATTAATGGACAATATTTGCTGATTTTCATCCTGAATTAAAATGCGTTTCTTACATTTACAAGGTACGTTCTATCCTGTTATATCATTTTCACGTGATGCTGTTGAAAACCGAAATAATCAACAAACCATCACTTTTCACAGATTTAAGTGAAAACCTATGATTAATCTTTAGCAGTGATAAATATGCCATGAGATACTGAAAGTAATTTTAATATAGCCATTTCCTGAAAATATTAATCTAGACAAAAGTCTTGTAATATTCTAGGAAATCTACATACCTACGTACAGTAAATCACCGATGTTAAGCTTGGGTGCAAATTACAATATCATTTCAGTTAAATTATTTGAAATAAGAAAGATTTGGTATATTAAATATCTAAATTTGATTATCTTCCAAATACATTTCCTGCGCTCATACTTTATCAATAAAAGGGAGCAGTAATTTCTTTTAATGTAGTTTTATAGATGGAACGTAAATTTATTTTTAAATAATTAATTTGTAATTGGGAAGTAATTTCTAATCTTTGATGCTGTTTTAATTCCTTATTAATCTATCTCAAAAATCAGTGGCCAATTGTTTCAGAAAAATGTTTATCGAATTACAACAGCATCTCTTTATGAAGCTGGCATTTAAAACAACTTGTTAGCAAAATTTACTAAACTAGTATTCTGTTATCCTAAACTTATTTAAGCACACAAGAATTAATGTGTATAGCAAAACAACAGAACTAGAGTAAATCAATTGAGAACGCATTAAACAAATTTGAAAAACCTATCACTGTTGCCTCGGTGTCGCAGGGGCCTAAACGTTGGCTTCTGATTTGTTGTCCGAGACGGGTCCAGGATCGAATTCCCGGTAGGCATGTACACCGATGAGCAATTACATTATGACCACCTACCAAATAAGCTGAAGGACTCCCTCTATCCCGCAAAATAGCGGAGATTCGGCGAGACTTCGATTCGATGAGTTGGCGATAGGTATCCTGGGGTATCCGGTGCTATAATATCAACAGCAGATCTTCCAATTTCCGTACATTTCGGAACGGTGGTGATTTAGCGCGAACCTGCTTTTCCAAGTCGAACAACAAATGTCCGATTGGGTTTATGTCAGCTGAATTTGGAAGCCAGGGTATTAACAGAAAGTTACCAACATGTTCCTCGAAACACTGCTTGGCGATTTTAGTAGTCTGGCTATAACGTAAACGTCTTTTCGCACTGATACGTTAATTTAAAAAAACATAACCGTGCGATGAAATAGTTCCTAAATTAAACCTTAACGGCCAGAAGAAACATTTAAAACAGAAGTCAAACTTACGGGAATTGGTTTTATTTCCCCAGCACAGTTTATTGCACTTCAAGGTAGTATAGAAATCAGATAAGACAAATCAATATTCCACCATTACCACACTTTTTTCAACAACTGTTGTATCGTAGTTTATAACTCTCGTTCTTATCTCATAACAGGCATACGTCACATTCATTCTACCTCAATTATGTTTCCAACAGTATTCGTTTGAGAGGAAAGATATCACGTTAAGTATGAAGTATAACAGAGGACAAATTCAAGATTTACGTAGGGAAAGAAACTAAAAAGGAAAGTTCATTTAGAATATACGTCACATGGCATGGCGCATTATCTTGTTGGTAATGGCCATCACCAGCAGGGAACACAGTTCCCATGAATGGGTAAACTTGGTCAGCAACGAATTTCAGATACCTAACAGCTGTCAGGGATTGTGCTGTTGGGATAATGAGGCCTAAAGTGCCCCTAGAAAGCATTGCCCACAGCACAACACCGCCGCCGCTGTCCTGTTTCCGCCCAACAGTGCATCCAGGTGCAATAGCCTCCTGCGGTAGTCGCATCCGTGCCAGGCCGTCTACGTGATGTACCAGGAATCTTGATTCCTTAGGCCTGGTCATTTTCTTCCAATCATCCACGGTCCAATATCGATGATCTTGGGCCCATTTTATGCGTTGTTGGCGATGACGTGCAGTGAGCATGGAGACCCGGCTTGATCTTCGACTTAGCAGACTCATGTGCAGAACGCTGTGCTGAACTGTGTTCTGTGACACATTGGCCTGATCACCACTTTTGTATCTGCGGGTGATTTTTCGCACTGTGGCCTGCGGTCGTTGTAAACAATGCGTGACGGTCTCCGCTCCCCTCTGGCATCAATGAGCTGTATCTACATGCACTAAAGTATGGCAGACATAATTTTTTTCTCTCCATTTTTGCTTGATAGAATTTGGATTACGCACAATATTTCCTCTCTCAAATTTACATCTGAAAAGCTCTCAAATTTCCTCATATCATTTGCGTACCTTATTATAGCATCGCCTTACGAAACCTTTGATTCATTCAGCTGATCGTTATGTTTCATTCATGAATACAGTTTGTTACCTGCAATAAACAACCACAAAAATGCAATGTTCTGAACATTTCTCCACTTTATAAGATGACTTCATTTTATAAATCTGCAAAATATTCACTTTCCACTTTTTAAGTAACCTTCGTCTCGTTACTTTACATATCATTAAGTTTCTCCCGAACTATCTAAAACAGATGTCATCTTCACATCTTCAAAAACAATTACATGAAACTATTTTTTCGCTATTTTCCTATCTATATTTGTCGTTTCCAGATTTTGCAAAGCAACAGTGTTATACCATTTGTAATTGGCACTCTCGTAATGTTTCGCTAGATCGCCTCACAGTATTTGCAGCATTTTTGTCAAAATCGCTTACCCAAGTAAACAGCGGAATAGGAACCCCTAAAATGTTTTCCATCATACTTAGTGGTAAGGTTCAAAACTAGACTTGTTTTGCAGAGGTCTTCCTTCTTAACAGGTACACCCTCAGAGCATAAACTACATCGTTGAAGTCACAACCTACACAAACTGAAGTCCCCGTTAATTCCATGATATCTATTTTATTATTGGTTGAAATCATCCGCGGATTGTTGCGGATTCATTCCAAATGTTGGTTTTTGTTAATCCTGAAACAGTCAGTTGGGTTCATGGAAAGATGGAAAGAGTGCCAGTCTTATAAAGTTCCTGTCAACATTTCATGAGCTACTCACGAAACTACCAGCTGCTGGAAAAACCAGGTTTTACTTCAGATCTGTTGATAGATGCCAGAAGAACCAAGTAGGAGTGGGGAATTATTGCAAGCTACTGGCATCCTCTGTGTGAGCTAACAATGCAATTATTGAGAGATGCCGTATCTGCTGAGAGATTAAAAATTTTACATCTTTCCCTTTCGTCTTTCTTGAGTCACTGTAGAAATGAACTATTATTATGATCCAGGTCACATGCATTTTCACATCCAAATTTTCTATGTGAAAAACAGTCTACAAAAAGGAGGAAAAAACTGATGACAGATTAAATGTTTTTCTAATTGTTGAAAACTATACAGTATGGGGGGGGGGGGGATTTGGGTTAACGTCTACAGTTGGAAACGGGTCAGACAATTTGGACCTGGACCTGACCTGGACAAATATACTTTAAACTATAAATTCGAAACTCAATTTATAATTGTATATAATCATGCATAATTATAATACATAATCATATATATACACAGGGCATTCAAAACCTTTCTCCGCAGTGTGTACTGTAGGTTATATAGAAATCATATAAATGTATTACGGAAACGCATAATTTACTCATTCACTTACAGAAAGTTTTGAAACTATCGTTCTTCACATAACCTCATTGTTTTACACATGTTTTCAAACACATCTACCAAAGTCAAAATGTCCCTCTGCAGAAATGTTATGGCTGTTTCACTTGATTTTGATGGCGCTAGAGCCAAAATTTTAAAGTTAAGTAACATGTTGTACGTTTAATTTCAGTTTCTGTTGTTTTCTTGATAACATACCAAGTTTCAGAATATGTTTCACAGCAACACCAATGCTCACAAGAGTATGATGAGTTGATGGTTTCCAAAATGTGAATGTTAATTTCATCATTGCCCCTCAGAAGGAAGGTGCACTAAAGAAATCAATATTCACGTTTTGGAAACTTTCACAAGAAATCAATTATCACGTTTAAAACTCATCACAAGCTTGTGAAAATTGGTGTTGCTATGAAACATATTCTGGTTTCTTAATGAAAGGAAACAAAATCCAGCATTCACTCTTCCCCTTTTTGTTTTTTAACAAGAACGTATTTGTTGGCCTGGACGCCATTTTCAATCTCTGTAATATTAAATTCATCCATATTAACAAATAAAGATTGGAATTAAACCCGACACGACGCGCAATGGAACGGAATGTCAGCAGGTCAAACAAAAACCCATGAATGCTCAATGGAAAATAACTCTGAATTTCACGGTGTGACACGAGGAGTGTGACGAAATGAATCACCAGAGAAGCAGGAGACAGGCGTCTGCTTATTTCTTGCTCTGGACAATCGTACTGTACTAAAAGCAAACGCAAAAGGAGTATCGTTTTACGATATGGTTTCGTCTATTGGTGGATATCTTTTTTGCTTTCAGAAATGGACGGCAATATTTCTGTATGGCATAAATCATTTTTTACTCTTCTGGCACCAGCATCGAACACAAAACTCCACAGTACGCATTTTGCTTCGAAATATTTTTTTTTCTTTTTAAATATAAAACGGAAATAAAACCATGTCGAAACCGGGTCAGAGGTGTCCCTGACCCGACCCGTTTGTCCCGCAAGAAACTGTTGACACGTTAACTAGCTGACCCGCGAATCGTTTCTACACTGAAGAGCAATTGAATTAGAGATACCTGTCTAGTCACGTGTAGAACCACCTTTCGCCCCGATGACGGCGGCGATTTGTCTCGGCATGGACTCGACAAGACACCGGAAGCGTTGGGAAGCCATACGGATCCACGACCTCTGAACAAGCTCCCACAGTTCACGAAGGTTTGATGGAGGGGGTCAGAACCTCGAACATCTTTCTCAATGGCATCAAAGATGTGTTCGTTGGGATTGAGGTCAGGTGACAAAGCTGGCCGAGGAAGCAAGGTCACGTCGGCGGAGTGTTCATCCAACCATTTAGGTACAATTCGGGAGCGACGGCACGGTGCATTGTCATCAGTGGGATGTTGAAGACGCGCGAACGGGAGCAAATGGTCGTCCAGGATATCCCGGTAACGTTGACCTGTGAGGGACAATGTCACGCGTACCAGGGGTCCTATTTCAGTCCACGTAAACTGTCCCGAGACGAGAATTCCAACCCCACCAGCTTGAAGAGTATCCTGGTGGCAAGTTGGATCCATCGCTTCATGTGGTTTGCGCCGTACTCATAACCTGCTATCTGCATGTACCAACGTGAATCTTGACTCATTAGTCCAGACAACAGTTTCCCACAAGTCTAGGGTCCAGTGGCGATGTTCCCTCGCCCATGGTAATATTTGCGCCCTGTGATGTGCAGTCTGCAGCGGTACCCTCGTAAGACGATATCTTCTGTACCACATAGCAAGAAAATGGTTCTGGATGGTATGGTTGCTTACACGTTTTTGTGTACCAGCGTTGAATTGCCGAGTGATTTCTTGCACTGTGGCCCGTCTATCCGCTGTTACAATGCGAGCTAGCGAACGATGACCCCGCTCATTCACACGCTGTTGTCCACGGCAGTTGGCCCTTGCAGGGATGGTTTTACAGGATTCGATGTCCTCACGGTGCTCCCGTGACACAGTGGCTCTTGAAAATCCCAGTGCCCGCACGACGTCCGAGATGTAGTGACTCATTCGTCGGGCCACGACAATTTGCCCACGATCAAATGCTCTTAGATCCTTCGTCTTACCCATACTGCATCCGACTCTTACTGATTCCAGTCGCATCACTCCTTATATTTTCGGATCGCTGCATACGTCATGTCGTTTCCGTTTACAGGGCCGCCCACAGCGCCACATTTGCAAAACGCTAGCTGTCTCTAATTCAATTGCTCTTCAGTGTATATCAGCCTATATGAACTAATCTTTGGATGGTAAGCTGTCATCGTTCCCTAATTTAGGGTCACTGGTTCCAATAAACGGAGTCACCCAACACTTTTGGATAAACATATTACTCATGCGGGACCCCAAACCAGACACATGTTGGAGGGCAAGTTAGAATCCAGCTCTGAGAAAATTCTACAGTTATTCCTTTTTACTTTGCTGGCAATCGGACTTCATCAATTATGATCCCAGTAACTACGTATCATATGAAGATTTAATACAATTTAGAAATGGAATAAATAGATCTACAGAAACAATAAATTACACTGCCGGAAAGTGAAAAAAGAATAACAAGAAGGAATTGGCGGACGATCATGAAATTTACATATGTTAATGGGGTCGAGTTTACGTAGGTGGGATGTAAATGTTGGGACCAACCGGTGAGCGCTTACGCCACAGCACGGCATAATATGCAAATTATCGTCGGTAGTATTTAACGACTACGGCGCAGTGAATGTAATGTCGTCGGCGTACGGACACGTGCGAAGACCCTGAAGAAGCTGCAATGCCTGGACATTGAAGACGTGTACGATTTCAGCAGTTATCGGACTTTGAGAGAGGTCGTCTAGTCGGACTGCGCGAGGCCGGGTGGTCGTATCGTCGTATTGCGGAGCCAATTGGACGGGAAGTATCGGTGGTGGTACGATGGTGGCGCAGATGGTCCGCGGAACATTCCCACACGAGAAGACTTGGAACCGGGAGTCACAGACGGACTGATGAGCGGACTGATCGACGCAAAAGAAGAGCGGCGTTGTCAAGCAGAACATTTACTGCGAAGCAAATCCGAGCTGCCGTTGCAGCTGCGGTGACTGCGAACAATCCGAAACCGTCTACTGGATTCAGGACTACGTGCACGTGGGCCTCTGGCATGTGTACCTCTGACTCCAGGCCACCCTCAGGAACGGCTGCAGTGGTGTCGCCAACGTCTGCACCGGAGAACGCAATGGCGATCTGTCGTGTTCAGCGATGAAAGCAGACTCAGCTTGGGAGCCTCCCATGGCCGCATGCCTGTTCGCAAACGCACAGGGGAGCGTCTCCACCCGTCTTGCATCCGCCAGAGTCCCGCAGGGCCCACACCTGGTCTCCTGGAGCGATCAGCTATCACTCCCGTACACAAGTAGTGTTTGTACCGGGTACGTTAAACAGCACCTCCCACATCAACAACATCATTCAACCCTTTGTTGTGCCATTTGTAAGGTCGGTCCATCGTGGTGTTTTCCAGCAAGATAACGTACGCCCACACATGGCACGTGCAACGCAACATGCACCTCGGGGTGTGAGACAACTTCCATGGCCTGCACGTTCACCGGATTCTTCCCACATTGAGCACGTGTAGGATTTTATATGACAACGACTTATCCGGTCTCCACGTCCAGCCACGACCATCCCCAATTTATGCGTCCAGGTTGAGGATGCTTGGAACTCAAAATCCCAAACTTACATCCAACATCTATACGACAGACTCTATGCCAAAGTTGCACAGTGTGACGCAGTTCATGGCGGTTCAACCTCGTACAAACCATGTTACATGTAAATGTTATTTTTCAGTTTACCAGCAAATACAGCTGTATTTTGCCATAATGTTTTGATCACGTTATCCTCTGTATTCCGTTATTATGCTGTATAAATTTCGTTGGTATCAGACGTCTCCTTCTTGGTGTTAGTTTTTCACTTTCCACCAGTGTATATCCACAGCTACTCTTTGCGCTGGCACAGTGGATTTCAGTAAACGAAAGAGGAATTAAGGCATTTGCAAAAAAAAAGAGCTTAATTTTAGATAAACAAAACTTAGAAGTACTCGATAAATATGGGAAAGTACCTCGTTTATATCTAATAAATGCAATGAAAATCCAAAAAAGTGATTTTAAGTTAGTGAGTATTTCATCACAATCCTAAACTTTGGGCAAATTAGGGAAGTCAAATGTTAAACATGATGCCAGACATCATTTTCGCGTGAAAGCATGTATTTCTACAAGCTCGGACACATGCAAATGTTCTGCCATGAGTTTCGCTTTATTAATTATTCCAGATTAATACACTGGTGGAGCTATACTTTTTCCTCTACGCACGCCCTAATATTCATAAAACTGGTGTCATTGTGTCATCAAAATTGTCGGTACAAAACGGTTCCACCCATACTGAAATTTTAGGCAAAAACTGACATTCATTCTTTCAAGAGAAGACAATGGGAAGAGCTAGTAATTGCGCAATTAGATAAGACCTGGAGGGTGCGACCTATTGGTGATCAATTAAAGCGGACCGTTGTTGACGCAGAGTGTTTGCAGAATGAGAGACGGTCGGATCGTGAATTAAAAGGGGCTTCCTGGACCCCTGGGCAGTTACTGACGAAGATCGATGGAGAGGTGTCCTCTTCGTAATTAGTGATCCAGAGGCGATATTTGTAAGCCGTGTCGGTGTAATTACGAAGGAAGCTGATGTAAGCCTAATTGTAGGTCAACGCAGATCGACTGGACTTGTAGAACTATTTAATACATATTAAAATTCATATCAATAGAGCGGTGAAGGAAAAATTTCACTTCCCTGTTGGTCTACTCAGAATAGAGCGAATGCATCTAGCGGAGTAAATAACGAACTTCATATCGGGAAGTATCTGAGTATTCCGCAGGCAGAAATTTAATAGAATATTTCGGCACATGTGGCTTGAGTGATAAAGAGAGGATTTGACTTAAGTGAATTCGAGCGTGAGGAGAGTTGCGGTTTGCCTGGCGTGTTTTGCAGGTGTTAACATGAATAGAGCCGCAGTTCTCATTCGAAGTGGAGGAACCAAGATATGGCGATTTTTTTTTCATCTTTAAAAAACTGCTTTAAATCATATTTTTATGTGGCGCTCTTTCGACGATTTATGGAAAATGGAAACATTATGCACTTTGAATGCACTACACTGCAACTCACGGATGTGTCAAATGCGGTTCACGATAAATATCTATCTAGCCTGTTAGGTTTCGTACATGAAATTTAGCACAAAAATACCTTCTCTCTCTCTCTCTCTCTCTCTCTCTACGTTCACCTGTGTGTTAAAAGGCAAATCTTCATATAGCACTATAACTCCTGTTAAAAAGGAAAGAAACTTCCGGTGAGTCAAGAACCAATTGCGTACTTAATTTTTTGCCTTCGGGGTTTTACAACCACCGTGTGCAACAGAGAAGGGTGTTGTACGCAGTCACTCGTCCAAATTTAAGGCCAGTGTTTCTAGGAAAGAGAAAGAGTCAGTGCCATAGGAGTCAAACACCTTGGACTCATCCCTCTCAAATGGTTAGAAGCACGTGTTTCTTGCGACTAAGCCACCAGTTTCTTTAAAGCCAGTGTTTCTAGGAAAGAGAAAAGGTCAGTGCCATAGGAGTCAAACACGCGGTCCAAACCTCACCTTGGACTCATCCCTCTCAAATGGCTAGAAGCACGTGTTTCTTGCCACTCAGCCACCGGTTTTTTTTAAGCCACGTGTTTCTTGCCACTCAGCCACCGGTTTCTTTAAGGCCAGTGTTTCTAGGAAAGAGGAAAAGTCAGTGCCATAGGAGTCAAACACACCGTCCAAACCTCACCTTGAACTCATCCCTCTCAAATGGCTAGAAGCACGTGTTTCTTGCCACTTGCCACTTAGCCACTCTTTTTATCATGTTTACACACTCCATTAATTCTTTCAGTGCATCCCGCACACCAAACACTTTCAATCCACTGCTTTGGGGTGCATAATGTAATGTAAACCTAAGCAATCAATTCTGTCCCAGCATCATATTTATCCGGTGCAAAGAAATGTTATGCAGTTGTAGCACAACTTGTAACAACGGCTGAACATTTCTTTGCATCACTTATCTGATTTAGGTCGCCACGGTGGCTCAGTGTTTAATTGCTAGCTTCTGACCACTCGTTCGAGAGGAATCCGGGTTCGAGTCCTGACGAGGAATGGAATTTGTGTTTGTTTTAAGGCACTGGCTTTCTCCCTTCCCCGGAACTAGTGGCCCTAAATTATGGGCGAAGGACTGCTTATAGTCTACTGAGTTGCTCACGATTGCCGTTAAATATCCAAATTAACAACATAAAACCTGCTTTAGGACCTTAAATTTCGTTTCATGAATGTCTCTAATTGTGATTTTATCATCAGGTGGTACTAGCGCAAACAATTCTTCACGAATGGAAAATGCCTTTAAAATAGTGCGAATATAAATTAATAGTTTCGCTGTATCAGTTGCTTCGGTCGTTTAATCTAAAATAGCATGAACTTAGTAATAGAAGTTTTCAGTGTTTTAAAAATGCGTGGATCTGTTTCTTCAATTCTCGAAGTTGCAGTTTGTTTTAACAATGGCATATTTTTAAATTCATTGTCCATTTTTCACTCTCCAAATGCTTTGATCATTTCTACACGACATGTTTTTATAAATTCAGCAACAGACAAATACCAGGTAGAGTCAAAGATTACCAGCAATGCAGCTATAACATTTATTGCAATAAAAATTGGGAACTTACAATAACATTATTTTTCAGGTTAGTCTCATTGCTTTTCAGCGCACTTATTCCATAGTGGCACAAGCTTCTTTATGACCTAAAAAGCAAAACGAAACAAAACGTTTTCGGCTGAGCTGCTGGCCACGCATGCCCCACTTTTTGAGTTCTTGGTCCGAAGTGAATCGACGACTCTTTATGGCCTCTTTGAGTGAACCAAATAGATAATACAAGCATGCATAATTTGCAGACGATTTGCCACTTCATCAATAGTCACTCGTCTGTCTAACATAACCATGTCACATACACGCTCAATGTTGTCGTCAGTTGCTGCCGTGAACGAGCGTCCGACTACTTCGTCATGCGTAACACTTGTGCAACCATTTCTAAACTTTTGAATCCATTCGTCGGTACTCCGTTGTGGCAAAACACTGCTCCAGTAGTATACAAGTCATCGATGGATTTCGGCGCCTGATACACCTTCAGAGCATACAATATATCACTGAACCCTGAGTGCTCTTCTTTGGTGCCAATCGAAAGTGGAGCTTCCATGGCTGACGAAACGCCGGCGACAATGGAATTGACCTAACAATGTCAAATCTGGGCAGCAATTGTGAGACGCAACCTCACCTAGCGTTGCGCGCAAAAACGACAGCCAACAGAAACGCAAATCCAACTGCATTGCAGATAATTATTGAGTCACCCTCGTATCTTTTTACTATTGCAATATTACAGGTCACAGGAAACTCTACTACCCAGCAAACACTGTTGATGGGCCAGCACTCAAGCCAGCAGTGGCCGAGCACTATTTGTTGCCGCTGCTCAAACGTCAATAAAATGTCCCGGCGGCTACCATATAGGCCAGCAGCATACAGTCTCTCGCCGCGGTGCCGCCACACGCGAATCCGACCATCGTGCTGTTGCAGGCAGAAGCGGGATTCGTCGGAGAAGACAATGCCGTGCCATTCCGTAGTCCAGGTGTGGCGTTAAACGGCCCATTGCAGCCGGTGTAACGTCAATGGTAATCGGAGCAATGGGCACGAAGCGACAACTCCCAGCTCCTGCAGACGACATGTAACGGTACATGCTGACACAGGTTGTTGCGCAACATACCCTAATTTCAGCGCTAACGTTCGTGATGTGGCGGTGCGAGCCGTATATGCCCGGCACACAACATGCCGGTCCTCTCGTTCGGTGGTGTGCCGTAGCTGCACCAATCGCTCACGTCGGTCCGTCCGTCCCTCCTGTACCAGCCGATGTCTCGGTACGATAAACCGCTGTCAGGATAAGCCACTATTTGTCTTCTGTCGAACTCGGAAATGTGCTGGAATGACTTCCGTATTCTGCGACGAAGCATCAGGCAGCTTTCCACCCACAGATCCGGCAGCACAACACACTTCCACTACTTACACCCAGCCTCATGTTCACCCTACTTATAGTGCTTTTCGGTGGCGTGCCGGGCCCACATGATTTGCATATGCCCTGCAATGCTAATCGTCTGCATGTCCTCTCGCGGGCGGCGCATGCTGCGAATTTCAGGCCGATCGGATGCTTTCTTCTTGGTGTTGCATTTTGGGTGGCCAGCAGTGTATATAATTTTCCTACGACGGTAATCTTCGTCGACGTGGCATTTCATTAGGATTTTAATTAGCCACTCTACATATGGCTTTCTCTTTTCATGCACTAAAACAACACGATGACAATGGCGATGGCGTCATATTCAACTAACTGATACCACGAGAGACTACAGCCATGTTGCTTCTGCGGATGTGCAGTCCATTTGCTTTCACCTCGTGTTGGTGTTCCTAAAGTTGCCAGCTACGGGTCACTAGTGCCGCTTGATTGGAGGCCCGTAATTCACAAAGATGCAATGGCTGCCAACTGATGGTGCTGCCACCAACGTACTGCTATTGTAACGTGAGTGGTATATTTCAGCAAGCAGTGGCCCATCACTGTCAGCTGGTGGAATGCAGTTTCTCAACACTTGTGTTTTTGCTATGTTGGAAAAACTCTGTTTGAAATTATGATGATTTAGTAAAACACTGCATCATGTTTTGATGCTAACGAATTGTGGTTCTGCAGATTGTATGTTTAAATCACTCATTCACTTTAACAGGAACAAATAAAATGCTGCCAGAGTATCCTACATGAGAATGAGAACATTAAAGTCCAAAGGATAAAAATCCAATCCTTCCAAATGTTAAAATTACACGATCGTAGAAACCTTGCTATAACATCAATAAAAGGAAATGGCACTCACATACAAACTATGAAATTCCGTATTATCCAGGTAACATGTCAATCTACACTGGCGTGCAAAAATTAAGGACGAGGCGGTTTTTCGAATGTAACGTCGTGCAGAAGTGCTCCACATCGTCTCAAATCATACCATAAGATTCCCAAGATGTATGAATATGGGACAAGTGAGCAAAACGGTCCAAACAAGGAATCCAAAGGATACAAAGGCACTTTATTGAAAAGGTAGCTTCGAGCGCAACTGGACAGAAGCGTCCATATGACAGGCGGCTGCCAAGAAAATCCAGTCTTTAGTAGGAGATATGATCACATCTGACTGCGTTGCAGGATTTACAACGTCTGTCCATGCTGAGGATGAGGTTGTCAAGGAGCTGTTAAAAACATCGCGGCCTATTCCTCTTGTAGCGCCAATTGCAGCTGAGGAATCGTTGCTGGTGGCTGGTGATGTGCTGCCAAGCGTCTCCCGAGAAGGTTCCACACGCGTTCGATTGGATTTAGGTCCGGGGACATGGCGGGCCAATCCATGCGTTGAACATCTTCACTCTCCAACAGCTCTGCGACAGCCACTGTACGATGAAATGTAGCGTTGTCGTCCATGAAGAAGAACTCAGGACCCACAGCACCTCTAAACAGACGCACATGAGGAAGGAGAACCTCCGTACAATAGCGGACACCAGTGACTGAACCTCCTTGGAAGATGTGGAGGTCAGTACCGCTACCAAGCATGATACCGCCCCAAACAAGAACTCCGCCACCTCCAAACCGGTCCCTTTCGACGATGTTGGAGGAATGATTGCGTGTTCCCTGCTCTTTCCGGATATGTATACGTCCAGAGTCGCTCATCCGTAAAGAGAACTTAGCCCCATTGCTGATGTGTCCAGTTCTTGTGTTCCTGGCACCACAGAAACAGTCATCACCGTTGAGCAGGCGTTAATGGCACTCACCATACTGGTCGCCGTGCAAATAGACCGCCTTTCTGCAGCCTCCTGGACACGGTAAAACGCGATAACGGACGTCCAGTTGTCTGTTGTATGTGCCTTGCCTTTTTCTCCCGCTGTCTGCCGTCTGTCTCTTCTCATCTGTAAAACAATATACCGGTCGTCCGCCGCCGTGGTTGCTCGTGGATGACCACTGCTAACTCTCGGACAGCTGTTCCTGTCGTTTGAAATGCTCTCCAAGCTCGTGAAACGATGCTGTGAGCGTTCCCGAACTCCTCGGCCACACTAGTCACATTTCTAGCTTCTTCCAACTTCCCAATGACGCGACCTAGGGTAAGGTCATCCAGATGTCGTCTACTGGATTGCTTGTTGGCCATATCACACGGTGCCAGCAACTCGACGGCGTTCAAATCGATGTACACCGTGCAATAGCTTTCACCGAATTACTGAGCGTTCACCGCCCGTGTGTTTTAAACACTTCCACCCCCCCCCACCAGCATGCAGCATATATGCGTATGCCCTACCGTACCGAACCCTAGTCTATCTCCTGAGTGGTCTTTCGGTCCGTTCTGCCTGCTCGTTCTGCTGTTACGCTAAATTCTCCTCTTCGTCCTTAATTTTTGCACACCAGTGTATATCAATTAGTAATCGTTTACGATCGTACCACTTCTCTCCTCTCTCTCGCCTCTTGATGTTGTCTTTATTTACATTTGTCCGACTCCCAGTGTTGCCGAAACGTATAAAAAATTACGGGGAATTGACGAGTCTTTCAAAAGGAAATATCTAACTGAAAAGAAACAAAACTTATATAAGAATTGAACCTCAGAAAGGGACGTTAAATTAGAAATATATATTACAACTGTTCCTGACCACTAATTTTTATTTTAGGATCTACTACTATTCACGTGCTTGTTCAGTGTGCGTTTTATATTTTTCTCCGTGGTTCTTTGTTTAGTGACGGTTAAGTTTGTAGTCTTCGTGACACGAAAATACTTGTAAAAAGATAAGGCATTGTTTTCTTTTTGTTTGGTATTATCCACCACCGTGTGTAACTATAAGCGCTATAAGCGCCATAGTTACACACCCCTAAACGTTCTAAAGTAATGGCTACTGGCTGCAGAGAAGGGACAGAGTCAGTACCGTAAGGCAAGCACGCGAACTATGCCTCACCCAGGGCTCGAAACCGGGCCCACTCTGATTAACGGGGAGCAGTCAGCACTTAGACCACTGCGCCACTGCGGAGGACTACGCATTGCGGTTTGTTGCCTTTATTCCCATTTATCCTGAACCGATCAATTTTCGTCGCTAATTTTGCGATTTCACTCATAATTATCAGTGCAGAAAAGTTAGTACAAATTTAAGTATAGGAACACTACTAATATGACGTGAAGGTGTTGATGTTAAGAAAAATTTATCACAAAGAAATAAGTGTTAAAATTAAATAATATGTGTACAAATAATTGTACCAAATAGTATACCGTACACAAATAAATGTACCAAATTAAATGAATATCTATAGGCCGGTGATCCATCTCATAATGATGGGCAATGATGAGATCAAAAGAGGAGAGGCGTTACTACAAAGCACCAAAAATTATTGGAAAGTGAGTGAGACAAGGCGACACCATATCTCCTAAACTCCTCAATGCCACATTACAAAGTGACTTTCAAGCATTGAACTGGAAAAACAAGAAGATTGAAATTAACGGAGAATATTTAACTCACCTTCGTTTTGTTGATGGCATAGTGATTTTTTGCAACTACGGTTTCAGAGTTGCAGGGTATGATCCAAGAACTCTCAGACAAGACTGACTAAAGAAGCGGGATTAAAAATGAGCTTTCAGGAAACATAGTTGACGTACAATTCTTGTAAAGGAAATGAAGATTTATTGATCCATGGCCAAAATCTGGAAGAGATACTTACATTTACCTTGTGCAATAAGCGACGGTCGCAATTATGAAGAAATTAATCGGCGTAAAAAACTTCGTTTAAGAGCTTTTGGAAGAAATAGTTCAATTTTCAAGAGCACATTATGTATTAACAAAAGTGTATTAGACCATTATGTATTAAACGAAAAGTGTTCAATCAGTGCATCCTTCCAGTTCTTACGTACGGAGCAGAGATTTGGACTTTAACTAAAGAAGTCATATAAAGGCCACAGATAACTGAAAGAGGCGTAAAGGATGCACGCTTGGTGCAAGCAGGGAAGATAAGAAAAAAGAAACGCGGATCAGGAAAATGACAAGAGTGGAAAACATCCTGATTAGAGTAAAATCCATGAAATGCAATTTTCTAAGTTGTGACGTATATTCTAATTTAACTTTCATTTTTAGTTCCTTTTTTACGCTTTCCAACTGTAGGTTGAAGAATCGTATATTCTCCAGTTTTGTCCGTCCGCCTGTTTGACTTTCGGCACGATAACTCGCGTAAAAATGGTTCGATTTCGATGAAATTTTAGTATGTGGTAGGGGGCCACCTGGGAACAAACCCTGTTGAAAATGGACGAAATGGGGTCAAAGGTCACGGCATGGGAGGGGGATCCATTCCATTGCCCTAATGCGTCATAACGTGAGTAAATATGGTTCAATATCCATGAAATTTTAGTATATTGCAGGGGACCAGCAAAGAACGAACCCTCTTGAAAATGGGACAAATGGAGTCAAAGGTCACGGCAAAGGAGCGGGATCTATTCCATTGCTTTATCCGTCATAACTTGCGTAAATATGGTTCAATATTGATGAAATTTTAGTATATTGCAGGGGACCACCAAAGAACGAACCCTATTGAAAATGGGTGAAGTGGGGTCAAAGGTCAGCACATAGGAGCGTAATACATTCCATTGCCTTTATGCGTCATAACGTGCGTAAAAGTGGTTCGATTTCAATGAAATTTTATTATGTGGTAGGAAACCACCTGAGGACGATCTTATGACGTCATAATCTCGCGCTTGAGATTTTAGCGCGCGGTCACCCCATCCGTCTCATTACGTCACGCATTGTGTGTGGATCCTATTAAAGTTTTATGACGTCACACTCTTGCGAGGAGATGGTCGCGATTCCCATCAGCCTCATTACGTCACGCGTTGTGTGCGTATGTCCGTCCGCACGATAACTCGCACAAAAACCATTGGATTTCGATGACCTTTTAATATGTGGAATGGGATCACCTGGGAAGGTACCCTATTGAAAGTGAACGAAATGGGGTAAAAGGGTAGGACATAGAAGCGGGATCCATTCCAATGCTCTTATGCGTCACAACTAACGTAAAAATTTTTCGATGTGGATGAAATCTAAGTATGTTGTAGGGGCGTGCCTGGAAACGAATCCTGTCGAAAATGGGCGAAATGGGGTCAAAAGTTAGGACACAGGAGCGGAATCTATTCCATAGCCCTTATGCATCATAACTTACGTAAAAATTCTTCCATTGCGACAAAACTTTATCATATTATTTCGGAGGTATACTGAACCAGTTGTGTTAAATATAATCGAAATGGGAGCAAAGGTCAAGGCACAGGACCGAGATTTATTCCACAGCCATTACCTCATAACTTGAGTAATGATTTCTGGTATGGTGGAAAGCGTATGATAATCAATGCATTGCATGATTTTACTAACTTGTTCTATGTAAATTTTAGTTCGTTCTCCTTAGCACTTTTCAACCTTAACGTGATATCTTCTCTCGCACATGAATACTGTTGGTAACACTTGAGGTCTGTGAGAGTGACGTATGCTTGTGATAAGAACAAGACGAGAGATGTATAATGACTAAGCAGCAGCAGTGTGGGTGGTGTGCGGGTGAAACTCTTATGTTTTTGATGCCCTAGTATCACGCTGTATAAAGTAATGTGATCTTGTAAATAGACGACGTAGTGGTGACTAAAGTTGCTTTTAAAGAGCATTCATATTAGCGTATGCGTTGGAGTGACGTTCTGGAACCAATAAAAGAAACGTTCATGTAAGTGATTCTGCTTTCTGTCTATGTTTCGTCTGGCCCTAAAAACGCCTTATATGTTGTTAATTTAAAGTGAGCTTTCCGGTGCAATTAGTTCATCACATTTACAATTATTTCAAGTTTTCTTCACCCGGACATTTGGAACTTAGCATAACACCAACTTTCGCATAACGTAATGGGTAATGTTATAGGACCTATTGCAAGAAGCTGGACAACAGGTGGACAACGGAAATTTTTGACCGGATATCAAGGAAAAGATCCAAAAGTATACCAAGTGAGAGGTGGACGGATAAAATTCGAAAGCATGCCGGTATAACATGAAAGAGACTGCCTTAAAGCTACGAGGAGGCACGCGATAGCTTCGACTATCACAAATCTGAACGGTTCTCAGCATTAAAAACTACATCTGCGTAGCTTCAGTTGACTGGAATTTACTTGTCCTGGGTGCTGCAACGGATAGCATGCTTCAGTGGAAATCAGAAGACGCGTCTCGATTTCCACTGCACAGCAATGTAATTTATTTTGAAATTTTCTGAAGAATTTGCTACATGGAAACATAAAAAATACCGTACATTTGTGTGCCAACAATTACATTTGTTTGACTTCCATGAAAACCGAAAATTGGGAAACGAATCTTCCTGAAGAAGAATGAAGAATTATTTCTTCAAGGAGATTCGTTTCCCAATTATATGTATGATGTAGTTATAGGCTAATAATAGTTATATGTTAATGATATACGTGTTTATAAATTATGTTAATTATCTTTCCATTAGATGCTAAAACGAATCTTTTCTCTGCTTTCTTCGGTCTTCCGTTTCCATGACTTTAGCTTCAGCCAGGAATTTCTTCTTTCAGAAGGGCTATCACATAAATATGTTTGACAAACACATCCTGTATATTCCTTTAGGAACCGTTGGCACAATAGTTTATCCAACTAACGACCCTACACGTATCGCAAGGGCCACATGCACTCGTTTCCAGAAATAAAAATCATTCCATCGTTTGAATAACTGGGCAAGTTGTTTTGCATATCGCGATGCACACACGTACGGCCTGAGTCACAGGATTTCTGTGATCCTGGAGAATTACCATGACTAGAACCCTCTTGGAAAATCTGAAAAGTTTTGAAATGTGTAACGCGTTTTTCCGGTGAATTATGGCTGCTACAGACATTATCTTTTATTAATTCTGATTCATTTATCGTAACTTATTCATTTGTTACCAAGAAACTTCTTTTGGTACGTCAATTCGTCCCTTTGTTTGTTCTTGGCATTTGAACTTTGATAACGAACCAGTGGGAAGCTTTGTTTCGAAAAAGAATAAATCCCAGTCTGCAAAACAGCGCCATTTTCGTTAATCTTGCATGAAACTATAACAAAATTAACTATCCAAAATCGTATATAGTATATTTCTTTTAAATGTGCTTTATTCATCATCTAATAGAGAAATGCCGGAAGAAATGCTTTCATTTTACGATTACTATATCATTACCCGAGTTGCATAAAGCATCTAAAATCCTGTTCTCTTCAACTTGCACGAACTGGATTTTCCGACTAGAACTTCATTAAATTCTCATTTTCATGCAGTGACACAGGAAACTTTCCAATTGCGCCGTATTAGAAGAAACAAGCAGAGGCAATGGCTGCGTCTTTTTGTTATTCAGAGCACATGCTAGCTTTTCCTAACCAAAAATGTTCTTAACAAGCTCTCTGCGATCACAATTTGTTGCTGAAACTACTCATTTGTCCAAAATAATTTTTAGTCACGATAACAAATGAAAGTCTTAAGTGAAAATTCGTGGAACTCTTTCCAGCTATTAAAGAAAGGCATTTCAGCAAATTCAAGCTAATTTTATGCATGATAATCGAATGGAATTATCATTTTTACGAAAAAGATGGTTGCATAAAATTCCCGAATATGAGCACAGTTAGGAAAGATTTTCTGTGTCCCATAATTATCAAAACTATTTAATATGCTCTCATTTTTGATATCAATTAATTTAATTTATGTAAAAATACGTGTCCTGGTATTTTCGCGTTAGGTGTATCTTTGACTGAATTAATTTCACTGAATACTAAAGTCAGATTTCAGTTTTTTTTATACTATTTTTTGTAAAACATTTATACTACAGAGAAGCAATTTTAATTAAAATGGGAACTTCAAATTGTTTGTTTAAAATATGGAACTGTTTAAATAAAATAGAAACTTCAAAATACACGAAGTTCATTCTTTAATCTATTATACACTCACGGACAATGAAATTTGCGCACCTAGAAGAAAACATGCTACAATCACGAAACTTTGCAAATAGCTAGAATGCGTGCTGGTATGCAAATGATCCACGTTTAGTGCGATTGCGCATGACCGCACACCCTGTGGGGGCGCTGCAAGCACGAACCGGCAGCTTTATAAACCGGTGTGTAGTCGATGCCCAATGAAAGCGAAAAGTACCGGCCGAAACAAGCAAAAGTACAGAGTAACAAGAATGCCGGGTAGACGCCAGACACGTCGATTTATGCAACTTACGGACTTTGAGGGAGGCCGGATCACCGGGCTGAAAATGGTCGCGTGACGGCACTGCCACACGGTGGAGCGGCTCCGGACGGACCAGGAGGATCACCGGTAGAGAGGATCAACTGATCATGCGCCAGGCATGAAGGGATCGCACGGGGAACCGGTCCACTATGCAAGCAGATGTAGCGGCTCCTGTGTGCCCACGAAATATATCTCGACGCCTCGCGGATGCGAATAGGCGATCCCAGCGCCCCTTACGTGTGCTGTCATTAACACCGTTTGCTGGTGCCGTACGCAACGGTGCCAAGCCGGAGCGACGTGGAACGCCACAGACTAGCAACGTGTGGTGTTTAGCGATGAGTACCGCTTCATTTTGAGGACAGATGATATTCGTACCCCGGTGTGGAGGCCCCTGGGTCAACGGCAGAATCCCAATCTTGCTATAGAGCACCACGCCTCACCCATTGCAGGCATTATGATCTGGGGAGCCATTTCCTACGATGGCCGATCAGCTCTAGTACTGGTGCGTGAATCATTGACGGGCCAGCGGTATGTGGATGAAGTCCTACGTTCCCATGTGCTCCCATTCCTGACCGGGATTCCAGGTGCGCTATACCAGCAGGATAATACCCGCCCGCACACGGCTCGGGGTTGCCCAGGTTTGTCTACGTCATGTCCAGACACTTCCATGAACCGCCCGCTTCCGGGACATGTTCCATATCGAGCATGTGTTGGAGCAGTTGAAACCCCAACTGCCGCCGTGCCGCACTATCCGGGACTTGGAGAACACCGTCCAACACGTGCAGGCCAGTCTGCCACAGGACAACATCAGGTGTCTGTTCGCCTCCATGCCGGACCGTATTGCAGCATGTATCATCGCACGAGGCGGTGCGACGCGCTATTGAAGATGACCCGACTGCGTGCCACAGATCCCTCTGAAATTGTCCTGCAGCTCTGTTTTTGCCATCATGTGTATCATTCATCTGTATCACTACGTCCATAAAATGTCAGTTCAATCCGATGCTTCCTTCTTGGTGCGCAAATTTCATTGTCCGTGAGTGTGATTAGTAATAAATAATTTAGTTACGTTTCTTATGGTTTGTAAGTGGTAGACACATTAAAGATTGAAATGAAGTTCATTCTATTTCAAATGACTATATTATTGAAATTTTCAAATACAGAGTAATGATACATCAACCAATGGAAAAACTGTCCGAGTTTTGTATCGCACCTTATAAGCGCTTGTTTTATGGGATCTTTCTCATTTACACGAGCTACGTGGAGGCGATAGTCCATTTCCTCCCATACTCGCTCCAACACGTCCGTTAACACAGACTCCACCTCAGTAACAATATGTTTTTTTGAGTTTAGCCAGAGTTGTAGGCAATAGTGGCACGTGCACAGTATCTCTAACGTAACCCCCAATGGAAGACGTTCCACGACTTAAGTTCTGGTGACTTAAGCGGCCAGCTGCCGATTCACGTCTCGAAACCTGCAGCACACGAAGAGCCATCTAACTGTACGGTAACCATTTTCTCAAAGACTGTCGCAAAGCTACAGCGACAGTGGAGCCCTCTCGCATATGACCTACTAAAATTCGGAGATTTGCTCTTTCATTTGCTGTATTCCAAGGTCGTACAGGTTTTTTTTAATTGGAAGTTTAACGACAACCGTGGGTAACTCAATGGGCTATAAGCAGTCGCCTGTACCTAATTTACGGCCACTCCTTCTAGGAAAGGAATAGATTCAGCGCCGTAAGACAAACACAATAACCATGCCTCACAGGATTCCAACCCGGATCCATCTCGGACAAATGATCAGAAGCTATCGCTTAGACCACTGCGACACCGTGGCGACCATACAGATTGTAAGTATGGCATTATGCTCTTCTGAAATCACATGGATCATTTTGATTAACACTATTTTATGTCACGCTAATCTGACATGCAACTATTTGGCCTTCATTTGTTGAATGCAGAACAAATCACCGATGAAGCTGCACATACAAGAATTATGGAGGAAAAACCAAAATGCTTATGTATATATATGCATCCACTAAACAGTTAATTGTACCACCATATTATATCAACAGGCTTGTAATTACCCCGAGATACAATTTAAGGATTACTACTTAAATAAAATTTGAAATAGTTTACGAAAAAAAAACTTTTTGTCGTTTTGTTTTTGTTGCGGATTATAACACTCGATCTCTGTTGTTGTTACCGATTAACGTTAATCAGATTCATTCGATTTGGAAATCTCCTCGACATTTATTTGAAGTAACGTTTCCTGCAGATATATTTATTGGAAATGCTTTCCACACTTACATTTCGTGAATTGCATGCGATGCTTGAATAACATGATTTTTGAAGTCATTGTCCTCCTTTTAAGAGATAAAAGATTAATATGGGAAATGCTAAATGGATTACGTGAGAAAAGCAAAACTCATGTCAGAAAAAATTACAACCTTAGAGGAAAGACTATTATTGTAATTACTTTCAGTTCTGGTTCTTTCACTTCCTTAAATCAGCAACTTTAAATTAAAAGCAGAATACTCATTACTTAAACTTGCCTGTGTATAATGTTAGTAATTTGTCTTTAATTTTTGCAGTTTAAAGACCCGTAGATTTTTTTAAATGCTCTGCTCAATATAGGAAATATTTGTCGGAGGGGAATGCATATGTGCCGACAGTTGGGTTATGTATCTGATTGCAGTTGTCAAATGTGATGTAAAAGAGATAAAAGAGCAAAACGTTTCCACGTGGATAAGTTTGGTCGTCTTCATCTGTGGGTGTAGACCATGAGTCGGAGTGACTTCTGTGGCAAAAGCACGTGAAAGGAGAGCGAGAGAATGCGTAGGCGACGTCATTCAGAATCGTACGGTCACCATTAGCAGAAGTTTCATCATAGCATTGATGAAACTGGCCCTTGTAAAAGATGTCATTCATCTCAGATGGGTCCATTTTCGTTCCTATGATGAAGTATATGGTAAAGGTATACGAACCAACTATGCATCCAGTTGGTTCCCGCGTCATATCGCAGCGGAAACGTATCAATATTCAACAACTCTCTGCTACACTGCTGGCCATCCAAAATGCAACACCAAGAAGGACACGAAATAGCAAAGCCAGATTTACTGGACACATAACAACAGATACAAAGAGGAAACGATTGAGTTTACAGGCCCGTGCGACTTGCGGAACACGCTGACATTAATAGTTCGTGTGGCTCCCATGGCTGGCAATAACGTCCGCTACACGCCGCGGCATCGAATGAAAGGTGCTTTGGATGTGGGTTTGGGGTATGTCGGGACAGGTTGCTTCCACACGTGGCCACAGTTCATCAAGCGTAGCCGCGAGTGGTGCTTGCCGTGCCACTCGGTTGCCGATCAGCTACCAGACGTGTTCGATGGGCGTCATATCGGGAGAACAGGAGTGCCACGGTAGCAGTGACACCTGTCAGGCCGTGAAGAATTGTTGCCCAATGCGTACCACGTGCGGGCGCGCATTGTCTTGTTTAAATGTGGCCGCTTGCAGGTCCTGCTGGTAAGGGAGGACTACAGGCTCCAAAACGTCGGAGATGTAGCGTGGCTGTTGAGTGCACCGGCGATGAGTACCAGAGGGATGCGGATGACATATCCAATTGCGCCCCAAATCATAACGCCAGGCGACGGACAGGTATGGCGATGCATATTGCAGGCGTCATACAGTCTCTCGTCGCAGAGTGCCGCCACACGCGGATCCGACCATTGTGGTGTTGCAGGCAGAAGCGGGATTCGTCGGAGACGAAAATTGTCGTGCCATTGTAGTCCAGGTGAGGCATTCAACGGCCCACTGCCGACGCACTCGCCGATGGTGTAACGTCAATGGTAATCGGAGCAATGGGTGCCGTGCGACGAATCCCAGCTCCTGCAGACGACGCCGAACGGTACGTGCTGGCACATGTTGTTGCCCAACACATCCTAATTCCTGCGCTAACGTTCGTGATGGGGCGGTGCGAGCCGTCAATGCCCGCCGCACAACATGCCGGTCCTCTCGTTCGGTGATGTGACGCGGCCGCGGCAATTGCTCACGTCGGTCCGTCCGTTTCTCCTGCACCCACCGAATCCATACTCGCCTCACTGTGGCTGGATGTCGTCCCACACGGGCGCCGATGTCTCGGTACGATAAACCTCTGTCGCGATAAGCCACTATTCGTCCTCTGTCGAACTCCGAAACGTGCTGGAATGACTGCCGTATTCTGCGACGAAGTATCAGGAAGCTTCCGACGCACAGGTCCGGCAGCACATCACACTTCCACTACTTACACCCTGCCTTCTATGCATCCTTCTTATAGTGCTTCTCGGTGACGTGCCGGGCGCACATGATTTGCATATGTCCTGCAATGCTAATCGTTTGCATGTCCTTTCGCGGGCAACGCATGCTGCGAATTTCAGGCCAATCGGATGCTTCCTTCTTGGTGTTGCATTTTGGGTGGCCAGCGGTGTAAATGTGATGATGATAATAGCTGGAATGAGGGACCTTGCTTCGCCACACCATGACTGGTGCAATAAGCTGACGTCTAAAATTCTAGATCACCGGATTACACGGCAAACCGGAGCAGCCCCTAATTCGTAGATGATGATATTTTACGAGATTTACAGGCAGTTTACGACATCTCCTTCTCAACATGGACTGTGAATCGTAGTTTTCTGAAGCAGGTTTGCGCTCTCTCCGGCCATGGCCGTGACTGCCACTCGTCGCGGCACATCGTCGCGTAAAGTTACAGTGGGGCCGTATCAGTGCTAAGTAGCGGAACGAATTGAACCCTGCCGTATCCAGCAAACTGCTTCGGTTTCAGATTGCCGATTGAGAATATGGAAAAACCGTGCCCCCCCCCCTCGATGATCTTTCTGCCATTTATAAGCCTCATAAGGCATTTCAGCCTGATGCCATGGATTGATGCTCTATCGGTTTCAGCAGCTATTCCCCGCTTGTACGCATAGCGAGTGCAAGAATAGTATGGCGATATGTATAGCAGATGCTGCAGTCCATTTTATTGCTGTATTGCCGTGCAATCACCGATACTCAGTTTCAACAACATAACACTTGCCAGCACACTACCAATATAAGTAGACCGTGCCTACTAATATCAATGAACACTGCCTACCAATATCAGTAAAGGGTACCTATAAAGTGTTCAGGTTCTGCCCGGGCTAACGCGATTCCCAGAGTTCTTCCCACTAAAAAACTTCTCAGACGTTATTAGCATAAGTTTTAATACCTCTGCACGACCCCTTCGCAATATGTATGGATTATGAATACAGGTCAAGTGTGTATGATGATTAATACCTCTGGACACAATACAAGGATTTTCCCACTGGATTCTGCGCCGTTTTGGCCATTGTATATCCCAGTACAGCAGTCATGAAACTTATTAGCCGCACCCGCTCGCTTCCGATTCTTCGCCTCATATGGGTCCAGGTACGATTCCCAGTGAGGTATAGATATTGTGTTTGTCTTAAGGCATTGGCTGTCTCCCTTCTCTGGAACTACTGGCTCTAAATCAGGGACGAGCACAGATTGAAGTCTCTCAGGGTTTTCCTTAAACCTCCAATGACAAAAAAAAAAAAGACTCAGGCCACAATATACTGTGTCCTGATCTATCTCATTCAAGTAATCAACTTCTCTACTTACTTGAATAACTGTGTAATACGTTTAGTCTCATCTGGCGCGTTTCTTCATGGTGTGGAATTTTTTGTGACGAGCAGTGTTTAAAGAAGACTTGCCATTTGGAAGCACTTGAAATCTTTCGAATTTGCTGACATTTGTTAAATTATTCGTTTCCCTTATATATCTCAAATGCCTCAAATTACTACGTTTTGACTCCACAGATAGAACCTAATATTTCGCCAAATCCTTACTCCTCTAATGATATTATATCCATCTTTAGCTTTATATTCCACACAATGGTGGCATATAACACTGATCTTATTCGGCCACTCTGCTTATGTTCGTGCAGTGGAAAGCAAATACCGATCATGGACGTATAGCTGGAGAACAAAATGTTATTGATGCAATCCTATGTCACTCCTTTTCAAATGTGTGATAAGGGAGAATCTAGAAATAGTACTTCAGAACTGGCGATACCTTTTTATGAATCTACATTAAACAGCCTAATGCGAATGATTACTCTCGCATTAATAAGTAGCATTCCTGTCCAAACCTAAATTATACTGAAACTAACATCCCTTCACAAATGACTACCACGGCACCTTGCAAAATGATCTGACATTCCTGTAATATGTTATATTACATTTACTTTACTAAAATAAATTCACCCAGCAAATAGGAATTTCACAAAATAAACTCAAGCACTGCTTCAAAAATACAAAAGATTGTAAAATTGTCAAAACATCTACAATGACATATCAATGTTTGCTGCGTCTATCACAGAATGATAGATTAAAAAAAGAAAAAAAACACCAGCAGAACGATTTAAAATAACTTGAATTTTGAGCAATAGCAATAAGTTCAATCCATTCGGTTTTCTGGACATATTTTATGATTTCAAAGTTATTTTTTCAAATCTGAAATTTCGCAGGAAATTCTAAAGAAACGGTAGAAAATCTATTTTTTAAATTCTCTCATTGCGAGGTGATGTTCTTTCACAAATGTCAGATGAACGATTCTGAAAAAAAAAAAAAAAACGACGTTCAAAATTGTTACTGAAAATAACGCCGAGAATTGTTAACAGAACTGCTGTCGTGTGATATGCCATCTTGGGGAGCCATTGGAGTTGCCGATTGGCTGCGACACTTGTTTCACTTCTAGCAGGCTTGGCGTGAAATCCTTGATAAAACAGTGTGTTATTTTCAGTTTCGTTTCTTCTTTTTGCTGAGCATGAACTATAGGTATCCGATAGGCACGTTATAAACTGCGATTTTCACTTACGATTTATTGAGTACGTTTTGGTAGCTTTTTCTCCTTCCCTAAAAAGCAAAAGAACTCTTCTTATTTTATGAATTTTTTATTTTGGACATTTGTACAAACCCTAAAAAATCTGCTTGTGTTTTTTCAAGATATCCACACACTGTGTCGAGAAACCAACTAAAACAGATTTCAATATTTCGAAAAGGAAATGTGTGACCAAGAATTTACGTTTTCATATTCTTTTTGTTTCTCGGCATTTGGCGACATACATACACCGAAGAGCTAACATTATTATTACCTACCAAATAGCATGTTGGCCCTCCATATACCTCTGAAACGGGCTCTTACTCGGCGAGGCGACGCTGCAAGATTTCTAAAGCTATCTTGTGCTGACTTACAGTAAATTACGTAGTTGAGCAGCAGCAGATTCGATTTGCTGTTCCAAAACAAACCATAGATTATCGATTGGATTTATGTCTGGGAAATTCAGAAGCCAAGGCAATACTTGGAAATCTTCCTCATGTTCTGAGAATCATTCTCGATCAATCCGAGTACTATGACACGGATAATTATCCTTCTGAAAAAAGGTACTAGTAGAGGTGAACACCGTTCCATGAAAAGATGTACCTAATCTGCAATGGCGTTGCCAGCACAGGAAAGACGGGATATAGGACTTCTCAGAGGAACATTGCGCAAGGCATTGCACTTCCACCACTGGTGTGTTCTCGTCTGACGGTGCACCCTGTTCCCAACACTTCCTCATGTAGACAACGCACACGCACACGGCCGATCACATGGTGCAAACGGAAACGAGATTCTCGGACGAGCGGACGTTCCTCCAATTATCCGATGTCCAGATTTGCTGTTCTCGTGCACATTGTAGGTTCTTTCGACTGTGAACGGAGGTTAATATGGGCACTCGGAGCGGCTTGTTGCTACGCAGCCTCATTTTCAGTAGGGTTCTATGCACTATGGGCTGTGACACATGACTCTCGTCACCAGAATTTAAATTTCCTAAGCTTTACTCCATAGCATCCCTTCTGTTGGCTCGTGCCATAGCTTCGGAAAACCTCTAGCATCAAAGAGCCGTTGTCTGCCTATACCTTTCGGGCGGATGGTGGTTTTTCCTCCTCGGACCACTTTCTGAATTAACTAACGACGGCTGACCGTAAGCATCACACAAGCTGTGCCGTCTCAGATATTATCTGACCCAGTTGTCTGGCCATGAGAATTTGACCTTTGCCAGACCCGCTTATTGTCGCTGCCATTGCCATCCATCTAAAGAACAGAAATAGCGCTGATTAATAGAGCTTTGTATCAGGTGTTATTTATGCCATTTGATGACCACCAGACCGGCGGCATTTTTTTGCAGTTACTTCGATTTGCATAAGACGCGCTGATTCTAATGTTTTGGTTCTTCGGTGTACATTGCTCACCTAATGATGATTGCGTGTCTTGTCTAACACCTGGAAACATCCAAATTAATCATGATTTGAAATTCAAGGAACGCAATTATTTTAAAAAGAAAATGGTATTTAAGCGTTTTCTGGTTAACCAAAAGCTAATATGGAATTCAAACGGAATACTTTAAAATGGTACACATTATGTTATGGATATTACGTAAACGTTAGGAAACGAAATTTACATCACGGCAATGAACTGGTGAAGTTTCATTATGAGTCAACTAAAGCATTTGAAATTGTGTTGAAGCCACTATCCTCTTCCGATAAATTTTTAGTTTATTAAAACTATACACACATTTTCTAAAGACGATATCCTTCGCTTTACGTAAATTTCACTTTTACTTACTTTGAAATGATTTAATTATTGCTGTCTTCAATGGACTTCTTCGACGCTTTTAATAGACAAAACGCCAATGAAACTTATCTTTCAATATGATGCGGAAAAAATTAGGAATTTATGCACAGAAATCGGAAATCATTATGTCCATAAAATCCTAAAACATTAGTACCACAGCAGTCGCCGAAGCATGCGGATTAACAGCACAATGTGTTTGGCAAATCCTGAACGAGCATCGAGCTCACCCGTACCACGTTCAGCTAGTGCAAAGTTTGATGGATGGAGACCAGGGAAGGCGTTTCGGGAAGGCCTTTCACGTCCCGATCGTGGACGTGCCTGTATGCGTCCGGTCTCTCGGATGTGGCGAACACTGTTGTTAATAGTCACCGCAGTTAGATGTTGACCAGTCGGAAAACGCTCGGCATACCACCTTGCAGCTTCGTGGTCATTGCGATGACATTCGCCATAAAGCACGACCATTTCACAGTACTCAGCATTCGAGTAACCCACCATCAGTGTTTGCAACGTGTACGTTGACCAACGTTCAATTCCCCATACGTTCAATATTTACATACGCATTTGAATCCTTCTCCATCGTAGGCCGGTACTTTGCATTGCCTAACCATCTAGCGACCGAGTGCCCTTTATCTACATTTTGACCCTTCCTTTTACATACTTCGTGCGCACCATATGTCGTGTCCTACTAATTAGATCATGCGCCACAACTTTGTAATTGGAATTTTGTTTCTATCTCGCGTTGTTCGCGACTTAGGTTTCCTAACGTCTTACCTTTGCCACGAGAGGCACTCCAATCGCTTTCATTCGATTGGCCATCGTCCCTTTCCTATACATAGACCTAACTTGTGTACCACTCGGACTCTTTCTTCTGCAGTTATTGCCCTGAATAAGGACTTGCCGTTGAAACCTGTATAAACAGTTACGGAAAAATGAATAACAACTCTGGAAATTTCTGACGTTTTGGGGTTTTTAGTGTTGTTACAAAAGAAAATATGCAGATAATAGAAGCATTATACACTGAAGAGCAATTGAATCAGAGACAGCTGGCGTTATGCAAATGTGACGCTGTGGGCTGCCCTGTAAACGGAAACGACATGACGTATGCAGCGATCCGACAATATAAGGAGTGATGCGACTGGAATCAGTAAGAGTCGGCCGCAGTATGAGTAATACGAAGGATCTAAGCGCATTTGATAGTTAGCAAATTGTCGGGGCCCGAAGAATGGGTCACTCCGTCTTGGAAGTCGTGCAGGCACTGCGATTTTCCCGATCCACTGTGTCACGGGTGCACCGTGAGTACATCGAGTCCGGTAAAACCATCCCTGCAAGGGCCAACTGCCGTGGACAACAGCGTGTGGATGAGCGGGGTCATCGTCGGCTAGCTCGCATTGTAACAGCGGATAGACGCGCCACAGTGCAAGAAATCACTCGAAATTAAATGCTGGTGCCCAAAAACGTGTAAGCCGTCACACCATCTAGAACTATCTCCTCGCTATGGTGTATAGAAGCCAGAGTCCCACGAAGGTACCGCTGCTGACCTCACATCACAGGGTGCAAAGATTAGCATGGGCGCGGGAACATCGCCACTGGAACCTAGACATTTGAGAAAATGTTGCTTGGACTGATGAGTCGAGATTCCCGTTGGTACATGCGGATGGCAGGTTATGAGTACGGCGCAAACCACATGAAGCGATGGATTCTTCTCGCCAGCAGGGTACTCTTCAAGCTGATGGGGGTGGCATTTTTGTCTGGGAACTATTTACGTGGACTGAAATGGGACCCCTGATACGCCTGACATCGTCCCTCACAGGTCAACGTTACCGGGATATCCTGGACGACCATTTGCTCCCGTTTGTGCGTCTGCAACATTCCACTGGGGACCTCATCCTTCAACAAGACAATGCACCGTACCATCGCTCATGAATTGTATCCGAATGGTTCGATGAACACTCCACCGACGTGACCTCGCTTTCTTGGCCAGCTAGGTCACCTGACCTCAATCCCATTGAGCACATCTGGGATGCCATCGAGGGAGATATTAGAGGCTCTAACCCTCCTCCATCAAATCTTCGTAAACTGTGGGAGCTTGTTCAGTGGCCGTGGATCCGTATGGCTTCCCAACGCTTCCGGTGTCTTGTCGAGTCCATGCCGAGACGAATCGCCGCCGTCTTCAGGGCGAAAGGTGGTGCTACACGTTACTAGGAAGGTATCTCTAATTCAATTGCTCTTCAGTGTGTATATATATATATATCATTTTAAAGCACATTTCATGCAGAAGCCAACTGAGGTTACAGAATACGAATATCTTTAACAGAACTCAAGCAATAACGCGAAATGTGCTGCAACGGAAGCACACTTCGTCATGTGAAATATCATCGTCTTTGCTACAAGCCGACGAAGCTTGCTTCTACATCCGCGTACAGGCAATATAAAAGGCAGGCGATGAGCGTGGGGTTATTCCAGGCGTTTTCGCAGTGCGCGTAAGTAGTTCGTTTGCATTGGTGAGTGTGTAGTCGTTACTCCTAAGGACTGCAGTGCAAATCTGAAGTTTAGAGTGTATTTCGTTCATTCTCTGCAAACTGTGTTGCAGTTATAGGAATATTAGGTGATATTTCACCACGAAATGCTTCACGAATGGTGACTTTAAGTGAATTCGGGAAACTAATGCAGAAATTACCCGGGCAACTGGGGTGCACATGAGTACAGTTGGACGGCAGCTGGCGAAAATCCGTGATATGGCTGGATTCAAGAATGGCAGACTGGGTAAATGTGGCCGAAAAATGAAAACATCTCCTAGAAGTAAAACCGCGTTGGAACGGTTATGTTTGCGAAACACCTTCGTCTCATCAACAGTTCCTGCCAAAGAATTGCAGGATAGGTGTGGTAGTGTTTGTTGTCCTCGAACAGGGAGGAACAGGTTACGTTCTTTGGGTCTGACGTATCATAGGGCGGTAAAGAAGTCATTGCTAACCAATGTACAATGCAAGAAACGTTTAGAATGGGCAAAGGAACATAAGAAGTAAAACACTGATTGGTGGCGTGAAGTGTTATTTAGTGATGAGACAAAATCGAATATCGGCGGTAACGACGCTGAGTGCCGATTTTTCCGACGAAATACCGAAGTGTTGCATCCCTCTCGCACACTTAAGACAAGAAGTATACATGCAGTGTTGTGATTTGGGGGTGTTTTGCTGTTGCTGGAGTGGGCAGAATCCATATCTGTGAGAGCATTGTTAATGCACAGGTGTACAAAAGTGCCCTCCAGAACAAGTTGATGCCTTCAGGACTTGATTTGTTTTGGTGTCAACCATACATTTTTCAGGACGATTCGGCACTATGCCACCATGGAAAAATCCTTAAAGCTTATGTGACGTCTTTAGACAATATTGTGCCTCTTCTTTGGCCTGGTAATTCGCCAGACTTGAATTCGATTGAGAATTTGTGGCGCATTCTGAAAAGAAACGTGCCCCACAAATAAAGTGGAACTGACTAATCCAATTACTGACGTTTGGCGACACTGCATTTCATACGATATGTTGCGTAAGTTAGTTGAATCCATGCCCAACAGGTGTGCAGCTGTTGTTAAATCAAAATGTCACCCAACGAAATCTTAAGTACGTAATTGTATTTGAATTTGAACATGTTACTTTGTCATAATATCTGTTTCGCAGCACATTTATGACAAAACTTGAGTTCTGTTAAGATATTCCCATTCTGTAAACTGATTTGGCTTCTGTATGAAATGTGCTTTAAAATGATATATAAGTATATTTTGAGTATTATCTGCAAATTTACTTTTGTAGCAACATTGAAAGCCCAAAAACGTCAGAGATTTCCGCAGATGCTATTAATCTTTCCGTAACTGTATATATATCATAATCATCATTGTCAACCATTATCAATCCATTGCTGGATGATCTCCCCACGTTTTCTCCACAGCTGTATATCTTGAGCCATTTTCTTCCATCCATGTTGCTATTGCATGTTTTCGATTTTTATCCATCCACCTCCCATGTGGCCTTCTTCTGGGTCGTTTTATGTCGCTTGGTATCCAATCTAAAATGTGGGTTGTCCATCAATGTTGTGTTCTTCTGGCAACATGTCCAGCGCATTGCCGTTTCAGGAATTTTACTCTGATATGATGTCTTCCACTCTTGTCATTTTCCTTATCCACGAGTTCTTATCCTTCCTGGTTACACCAAGCATACATCTCTCCAGGCTTATATCAGTTGTTTGCAGTCTTTGTAGGTCTTTTTTTCAGTTAACGTCCATGTTCCTGCTCCATATGTAGGCACTGGAAGGATGCATTGATTAAACACTTTTCTTTTAAGACATAACGACATATTACTTTTAGAAATCGTGCTGGTACTTCCAAAAGCTCTCCAGCCAAGTTTTACACGCCAAATAATTTCCTCATCAATGTGACCTGTGCTTGATATCTGCTGTCCAAGGTAAATGTAGGTATCGGTTACCTCGAACTTTTCTTCATCGATCGCAAAAATCTTAATTTCTTGTAAAAACATCGTATATTATTTTAACCCTGTCTTTGTTTGCTTCTCTATAAAAGCCAGTGTTTAAGAATGAGGAAGCAGAATATGCTAAAAAACGAGAGAACATAATTAGAAAAACGCTTCCTAAGAAACTGAGAAAATAAAGAAAATCAGGTACTAATGTGTTTGGAAAATGCGCTCAAAAGCGTCAGAAAACCATGTGCTGAAGATACGACTGCTTTGTCACAAAAATAAATAAAATAATAAGTTCTCAGGTATTAGGAATATGTACGAACCAATTGGAATAAAAATCATTATGAGGGGATCATTTTCAACGTTAATTAAGTGAATTATATAAATACCGCATAAAAAATATTGGAAGACAATAAAATTCGTGTAATGCAATAGAAACTACTTTCATAAATTAGAAAATATGTGGTCTAAAGAATAACAAAAATATGTGCCAAGAAATTCTAAAAATGATTGTCAAATGCTAAGAAGACTACAGGAAAAAAATGAATGGGGACAACCGCTTGGAAAAATTGGGGAAAGGTATGCCGAGTAAATAAAATACCCAGCGCTAAAGAATTTAAAGCCGCCCCGCCCCGGTGTCGCAGTGGTCTAAGGCGCTGGCCTCTTATCATTCGTCCGTAAGGGGTCCGGATTCGAATCTCGGTCAGGCATGGATGTTGTGTTTGTCTTACGGCACTGGCTCTCTCCCTTCCCTGGAACCAGTGACCCTAAATTAGGGACGGGCGACTGCTTATAGCCCATTGAGTTGCTCACGGTGGTCGTTAAACCTCCAATCAAAAAAAAAAAAAAGAATTTAAAACGAATGAGGGAAATATTGTGTTATGGCAAAGAGCTACCTACCCTACGCGTTTCTATCATTTCATCGGGTTTTTGACACTGTCGTACAATGACGCCCCATTCTAATTATCCTTGGACGCTGGACGTGGTCTATTTTTATTTCTTAATTTCTCTGAACATGGAATTTTTACTTCGCTTTCCAATAATGAATTTACATTTCCTCTTACTCTATAAATTTAACTTTCATTAAGTGCCCTTTTATTTCTTGATATGAGACGGCTCGAAATTGATTTGTTAATTATAGATGTGATTAACTTCGGTTTGTTGATGATGATAAGTTCCGCCTTCTTTGATCATCTTGATGAATTTCCAATGTCAAATTGTTTGAGTAAGGTGGGAAAAATTTGCCGTGTGCTCGCATTTTATTTCACTTAAATGCTCTCGACAGTATTAACAGTTCTTATATTCCTTGCGACTCTTCCAAATGTGCATGATATGAGCTTCTGTTTCTCATAATGTCGTATTAAGAAAGAATCATTTTACAAGACACCACAGCAAAACAAAATCAAAAATTGTGAGGTACTGCGCTGTGTATAACCAATGTGGTGGTTTGTATTACAAATTTCAACGCGCAGTATGTGATCCAAGAAGGCGCCAGGTAGATCTAATATTTTGAAAACGGGGTTTTTATTAAGTCCGTAACACGTGAAATTACTATAATATCTGGAAGCAACTAATGAATGATGCTAATTAATTAATCGATTAGCATAATTAAATAGTAGATTAAGCATCAATTAAGTACCTTTTACGAGATTAGTTTTTTCACTTTAAGCGATAAAAAAATTGATTTCTGTTCCAAAAAAGCTTGCTCGTTTCGCAAATTTTTCGCAAAACCTTTGAGCACATATTGAGATCTTAATGAAGCTTTGGTTTTTCGTGACACGAAGAACACGAGTAAATTTCTTTCACCGAAGTGTAGATAGAAATACAAACACTAGCGTGCTTTCTTTATTCTGTTTGCCCGTGAATGTTGCATGGGCATTTTACGAATCCTTCGTTGGGGTAAGAAGTAATAAATATCCATATGAAAATAAATTTGATCTTAGTTTTTTCTAACGCAGTTTTGGAAATAGTAATACTGAAATTTTCAAAATTCCGAAGGCACATTTAGTATTAAAAACGCAAGCGTATTCATTATTTGTTTTATCTACTGAGGTGCATACATAAATTCTTGAAATGGTAAACAACATAGTGAAAATCCTCCAAATACGTGGCGTCAGTGAATAAATAAATACATCACTATTTCTAGGCTTTAGCAACACAGCAACCGAAAAATTACTATTCGGATATCGTGGTGTAAGGCTAACGCGCTCGGCTAGATGTCGAGAGATCCGGGAATCAATTCCCGGTGGTAACCGAATAACAATTTTTCGGTTGCTGTATGTTGTTAATATGTGGAAAGAGCGATGTATTTATTTATTGTAAAATAGCAAAATTGCACTAAACGACAAAATGAAAATTGTCTATTGAAGAAATATGTAAAACAAGTGATGAAAAAAAGTATGAGAAATACTTAGCTGATAATGCATTTCAAATGCCAAGTTCGCAAATGAAAGCGAGATAATGTGCGTTCAGGAATAACCAAGCTGCGCTGAAATAACTTTGCGAACAGAAAACTTGTTTAAAAATGCGAAATCTGTACAGCAGCTGACAACCAAATGAAAAGGTGGTATACCAGCACAGACAATTATTTTATCCTCTTTGAGGTTACGGTCAGTATAAAAACATGCAACCCTAATTGTTTTCGCATAATTGCCAGCATTTAGATGACAAAACGTTTGCTGTTTTCCAATTAGCCATCCTGAGAAGGCTTGAAAATTATATAGCCTTAGAACGGAAATCGAACCCGCTTCTTCCTATTTACGTTCGAGTATGCTACCGTTATACCGCAAATAACAGCGCAGTTTCAACAAAGTGAAGGTTTTGCTTTATTTTAAATCAACGTAATGTGTGACAAAAGGGCGGGACATCAATTCTTTGTTTTAAAAATGAGTAATAGTCCAGCGGGATAGCAAAAGAGTTGCGCACTTTTGTACAAAAGCATGAAATTTGGCATGATGAAAAAGCATATCCCGAGGGTCATTTTAAGATATTGGGCCACTTAAAATGTTCCCAGAAGTCCCTAAGTTTCAAGATGGCGGCTAAGATTTATTTTCTGTAATTATCGTCTGATTTGATTGATTTTCAGTTTATACATGTATTTTCTGGTTCTCAATGCGAATTTGAAGTTACACTTGACATTTTTCAATCGAAAGCCCATAAAACTCCAAGATGGCTGCCAAAACTCACATTTGTTATTTTTTAGTATGACTTGGTTGATTGTTTTATACACTTAATTAAGTGTATTTATATTAAGTGTATAAAAGGTTTTATACTTTTATAACATAATAAGTGTGTATATATATATGCACTTATATTATATACCTTTTTTACTTAATATGAGTGTATGTCTTCTGTTGATGCAAAAAGGAAGAGAGATGAGGACAACTAAAGAAGATGTCACTTCCAAAGTGGAATATATAGGGCTATGCAAGACAGTACGAAAAAGTATCACTGAAGACGTAAGGAAATTTAACTGTGAAATAGTGAGGAAAGCAATTGAAAACAACCAAAGCCTAAAGATAGCAAAGGGACATCTCAGTAGGGGAAGAAAACAGGTTCTGGCACTGAGAAAAGAAAATGGTTCTGTAACAAGAAATAGAGGCCAAATTCTGACAAGAGTGAAATATTTCTACTCCAAATTATATGAAAGGGATGATACATGTACTCCAGACATCATGAAAGGTACGAGTACCAGAGTTCTTCCAGTCCTCCCAGCAGAAGTTGCACATGCAATCAAGAACATGAAGCGGGGAAAAGCTCCTGGAGAAGAAGGAATTACTGTCGACATCATAAAAGCAGCAAGTGGAGAAATCGAAACAGTACTCGCCCAAATTTTCACTCGATGCCTTAATGAAGGGAAGATTCTTGAGGATTGGAACAGCGCTACAATGATCCTGCTACATAAAAAAGTGACATTGAGGATCTCAGGAACTACAGACCTATCAGCCTCCTATCAGTGGTTTATAAAATCTTCACTAAAGTTCTTTCACACTGTTTGAAGGTAACACTGGACATGGCTCAACCGAGAGAACAAGCTGGATTCAGGAGTGGCTACAGCACAATAGATCATATCCACGTACTGAGAGAACTAATTGAAAGAACGAGGGAATATGAACTTCCATTATGCATGGCTTTTATCGATTATGAAAAAGCCTTTGATTCGGTGAAACCATCAGCAGTTACAATGGCTCTGAAATCCTGCGGTATTGAAGATGCATACATTAATATTATTAATAACCTATGAAAATGCAAGTGCAAAGATTCGGCTGTTTGAAAATACAACACACATAAAAATTGGAAAGGGAGTGAGGCAAGGTGACACCATATCTCCGAAGCCCCTTAATGCCACATTGGAAAATGTCTTTCAATCACTGAACTGGGAAAACAAAGGGATAAAGATTAATGGAGATTATCTAACCCACCTTCGTTTTGCTGATGACGTAGTCATTTTTGCAACTACCCCATCAGAGCTGCAGAGTATGATCCAGGAACTTGCCCACAAGAGTAAAGAAGTGGGATTAAAAATGAACTTTCAAAGGACAAAAGTGATGTTCAATGCTTTTAAAAGAAATGGAGATTTATCGATTGATGGAGAAAAGCTGGAGATAACAGACACGTACGTTTATCTTGGACAGCAGATATCAAGTGAGGGTCACATTGACGAAGAAATTAATTGGCGTACAAAACTTGCCTGGAGAGCTTTTGGAAGAAAAGCTAATTTTCAAGAGCAATATGCCATTATGTCTTAAAAGAAAAGTGTTTGATCAATGCATCCTTCCAGTGTTTACGTATGGTGCAGAGACGTGGACCTTAACTAAAAGAGACATACAAAGGCTACAGACGACTCAAAGTAGCATGGAGAGGTGCATGCTTGGTGTAAGAGGGAGATATAAGAAGAGGAACTCGTGGATCCGAAAAATGACAAGAGTGGAAGACATCATGATCAGAGTTAAAGCCCTGAAATGGCAATGGGCTAGACATACTACCAGAAGGACAGACCATCGATGGACAGCCGAAATTTTAGATTGGATTCCAAGGGACAGGAGAAGACCCAGAAGAAGACCACATGGTAGATGAGTGGATGAAATTCGAAAGTGGAGGAGACTGGCACAAGACAGAACGTTGTGGAAGAAACTTGGGGAGACCTTCGTCCAGCAGTGGATTGATAATGGTTGACAATGATGATGATGATGATGATGATGATATATATATAGAATGAAAACATTACAGAACAACAATACAAAATTTTAAAAAAGGAGCTTCAAAACAAGTGAAAATTAAAAACAGGTAGCCGGCATCAGGAGAGCATCAATCTGTGGAAGTGGCCTTTCTAGTACCAACAAAAAGGACAAGGCAAGTCAAAATTGTCGGTTGGTCATGCTCCCTGGGCCACAAAACCAAATTCTAATAAGCACAAGAATTCCAAGAATCAAATTTATACAACTGAAAAAAGTAATTAAAAGCTTACCGGCAGAACAAAACCACCATGACAAGACATCAAACAAAACTGAACAGAGCACCCACAAGAACCCTAATACACTGACTGAAAAAAATCCTACCACCACGAAAAAATAGTTGTAGATGAATGAAATGGCGGCAATACATTTGTATAGGTAACATATTTAATCGATTAAATTTTCAAGATCACAGCTTAATGTAAGCGCGAGAAGAGCCATTTTAAATGCGAAATGCTGGTACATTAATAACTGGTGTAACCGCCAGAATGTTGAATGCAAGCATGCAAACGTTCATGCATTGTGTCGTACAGGTGCTGGATGTCAGTTTGTGGGATGGAGTTCCATGCCTGTTGCACTTGGTCGGTCAATACAGGGACGGTTAATGCTGGTTGGAGGTGACGCTGGAGTTGTCGTCCAATGATGTCCCATACGTGCTCGATTGGAGAAAGATTTGGTAATCTAGCAGGCCACGGCGACATGTCGACACTCTGTAGAGCATGTTGGGTTACAACAGCGGTATGCGGGCGAGCGTTATCCTGTTGGGAAACGCCCCCGGAATGCTGTTCATGAATGGCAGCACAACAGGTTGAATCACCAGACCGACGTGCAACTGTGCCATCAGGGTGCGTGGGATAACCACGAGAGTGTTCCTGCTGTCATAGAAAATTGCTCCCCAGACCATAACTCCAGGTGTAGGTCCAGTGTGTCTCGGCTAAAAACAGGTTGTTTGCAGGCACTCACCTGGCCTCCTTCTAACCAACACACGACCATCACTGGCACCCAGGCAGAACCGGCTTTCATCAGAAAATACAACAGATCTCCACTCCATCCTCCAATGAGCTCTAGCTTGACACCACTGACGTCGCAAACGGCAGTGGTTTTGAGTAAGTGGAATGCACGCTACAGGGCGTCTGGCTCGGAGCTGTTCTTCAAGTAACCGATTTGTAACAGTTCGTTGTGTCACTGTGGTGTCAACTGCAGCTCGAACTGCAGCCGCAGACGCAGTACGATGCGCCACGGCCATAGGCCGTACACGGCGGTCTTCCCTCTCAGTAGTGCCCCGTGGCCGGCCGGAACCCGGTCTTCTTGAAGCAGTACCTTCTCTTGACCACCGCTGCCAACAATCATGCACAGTGGCTACATTCCTGCCAAGTCGTTCTGCAATATTGCGGAAAGAAATTCCACCTTCTCGTAGCTCTATTACACGACCTCGTTCAAACTCCGTGAGCTGTTGATAATGGCTTCTTCGTCTTCTTAAAGGCATTCTTGACTAACATCAACACCCTACGTCGAATCTCAACGATAACGAACGCTCACCAAAGTTGCAGCGCGTATTTACAGCAAACCTGCTTTGCATGTTCCGAGGGGTGCTACTAGCGCCACTCGTATGCGCCGAGCGCGAAATTTGCATAGACGTCATCTTACAGATGTACTCTCGCCGCCTACCAACTGTCGTTTATCTAACACAACCCCTTCTTGGTGTTGGGATTTTTTCCCGTCAGTGTATATACACTGATACAAAATATGGTCAAGGTTAATCAACTACCAGGTAGGCCAAAAAACCTGTGAATTGACAAGATGCAAAACTGTGTATGTAGATAGGATCTTCAGCTATTAGGGACCCACCAAATAGCTCTTTATGTTGGATATATACTTTAAATTGTTAGGTACCAGGTTAATAAAGCATGTCAATGTGCAATTTGAAACTCTTGGACACCGAATTATTGTTCAAAATTAAACGGATAAAATGATGTCTTGAAATTTTTTTAGGAAAGTTGTTAGATTGCAGATTAGAAAGAAGAGCTTTCAGATTTTTTACAAGTAAGAACTGTGTAGAGCAAATTTTAGCTATTCTATGAAACTGAGAAATGAGTAGATTGCGATGTATAACTTTTGAAATGTTGAATGCTCAGTGAGTGTAGTGAATGATATGAAACTCAAAAGAGTTTTTTATGAAATAAGTTCACCACACCTCTTTCCTCCTCGTCCATCTGAACCTCTAAATCTAGGCAACAAACACAAGTAGACGATCTGTTGGTTTTTTCCAGGGTAAGGTCGTCAGGATACAAGTCAGTGGCGCAACGAAAAAAGTCCGGAATGTTAATGACAATGATGTCATCAACATATCTTAGAGCAATCCCAGGTAAAGGATGATTGGCAACAAATCTATCCTCAAAGAAATGTAGATAGAGATTAGCCAAACTGCTGGAAAAGCGACTGCCCATCGGGATACCACGAGTTTGGAATTATAGCCCATCGCCCACGGTAACGAAATTGTTATTGATACAGAAATCCAGTTGGAAGTGCCAATACTGTTCTGTAGCCGGGCTCGAACTTCGTATGTATGTTTACTGCTACCTGCCACAAACCCTTCAATGAGATTGAAGTGAAGAGGTTTTTAAAATCGTAAGTATCCACAGATGTAACAGTCACCGAGCCAACTGTCTCCAAGACTCTGTTATTGCTCCCAATATTCCAAGTCGAATCCAGCTTGCGAAGCGCCACTAACAAGTATCTCTGAAGCAACCCACCAGCTTTACTATTGTAACAGTTGCGTCCACTAGTAATGAAACGGAAGGAAACAGGTTCCTTATGAAACTTTGGGACAGCATAAATAAAAGAACAGTTTAAGTTGGACACATTAAGTTTAATCCTTTTATGCAAAGCGATTACTTTTTTAACAATGTCTTTATGGTTTTGAGAAACCGGAGTGTAAGTATCCGTGGTGTTCATCTCCTGTATTTGGAGATCCTGATAGAACTGTTTACAAAAGAAGGCAAAGTTAATACCAGCTTCATCCACTGGAGAAATAGTGAATAAGTTTGAAGTTCATGAATTTGTGAATTAATCAGAGCAAGATTATGTGGCTGCCGGGCACAAACCCGAGAGCTCTTTAACTTGTCGAGTTCATGACGAATGTCAGACAAAACAGAATACAGCTATTCGTTAAAGGCTTCGAGGGGCAAACCAAACTCATAAGAAAGCTTTAGCGCGCATTGTAAAAAATCACTGCGTACAATAGAGACACATTTCTTAGTTTTGAATCGAGGTGTCAACCTGTATTTAGTGCCCAGAGACATAAGTGTGCGTAGTTCTCGAAAAGGCACTATGTCCAGGTCACCAGTAACGTTATGACCGTGGTAAGAGTTGACAAATTTACTGAATCTGTCAAGATGACAGTAACAGCTGTCATCCTCATTGCCGCTTAAAGACTTTAAATCAGCAACAGTTTGCCTGTAGTTAAAAATACGGCGACCAAGCGGTTTTTCATAGCGAAAACAGGTCACAAATGTTACCTCATTTCCGAGAGGGAAAGGATCCAAACTTTTATGCAAAACTGATTTTAAGCCAATAAAATCAATGGCCTCATGACAGTAATCAATAGCGCAGTACTTCCTGACAAGGTGAGCTCCTGTGAATTTACAACGAAAAGTGGAAAGTCGGTACGCAAGAAGGTCACCGATCAAAATTTCAATGTGTTCAGAGCCGAAGGCATAATTTCGAAGCAGTTGGTCAAAAACCCTGATTTTTTTGTTACTTAGCGCAAAAATTTTAGAACGACAACGCCGCTTAACGAAATAGGCCTCATAGCAGTCAAGCTCATGAACCAAATCACCGAAGCTCACCCGAACCGATTAGTTCCTTCCGCTATCTCTACTACCCCTTGTTTTTCTTTGAGAAACAGCAAAAGGTTTAAATTTAAATTTCAGATAGACACAAGTATCTTGATTCAGCTGCTTACCATTGAATAATTCGTTTAGCCCATACGGAAAGAGAGTTTCGAATTGCAGCATGCACAGGTTCTCAAGTACTAACCTGTTTTCCAGCATGAATTCAACAAACAAAATTCTAATGGAAACATTGCTGAAATGGTGTGACTGAAAATGTTGAATCTCACGATCAGATTTCCTAGGTTCTTATGTCAGACCTATGACCGTTAATTCGAATGTGCAATGGATTACTGCTATGACCAACATAATCACTTTCGCAGGTTTCACAGCTAATCAAATGTATACAATTGACAGCTTTACAAAAATTGGGTGAATGATCTTCACCAAGATTGGAAGAATGAGCAAAACAACAAGTCTTGCATCTGCCATCATTGCATTTAGAAAATTTTAACTGAGGAATAAATTGGGGAATTTATTCCTCAGTTAACAAATTAACTTGACAACAACTTTTACCTTCAACAAATTAACTTGGAATGGAGACCGTAGCTTAGAAGTAACACTTGCCCCCTCTGCCTCAGGTCCAGGCACCGGAGGCTGTAGCACACTTTTTGATGTGACCACCCCTGCCTCAGGGTCAAGCGCGGTCCTTGATAAATCACGCGAAGACCGATGTGGTATGGTTAACTTATTAGAGCGTAATGGCATAGGAAAAATAATGGTGAATATGCAGCTCCGAATGCGCGAAGCAGCAATCCTGGGGAGCACATAGATAATAAATAGTATACAAATAAAAAAAATGTTTTATATAAAAATTATTATAACACAAAAGAAATTAGACAAAAAGGCTAATACCATGAAAAGCGCCGAAGGCAGCTAAACCTTATTGATGATTTCTGTATCAATAACAATTTCGTTACCGTGGGCGATGCGCAATACCTACAAACTCGTGGTATCCCGATGGGCAGTCGCTTTTCTAGCAGTTTGGCTAATCTCTATCTACATTTCTTTGAGGATAGATATGTTGCCAATCATCCTTTACCTGGGATTGCTCTAAGATATGTTGATATCATCATTGTCATTAACATTCCGGACTTTTTGCGTTTCGCCACTGACTTGCATCCTGACGATCTTACCCTAGAAAAAACCAACAGATCGTCTACTTGTGTTTGTTACCTAGATTTAGAGGTTCAGGTGGACGAGGAGGGAATAGGTGTGGTTAACTTATTTCATAAAAAAAACTCTTTTGAGTTTCATATCATTCACTACACTCTCTGGTCATTCAACATTTCAAAAGTTATACATCGCAATCTACTCATTTCTCAGTTTCATAGAATAGCTAAAATTTGCTCTACACAGTTCTTACTTGTAAACAATCTGAAAGCTCTTCCTTCTAAACTGCTGTCTAACAACTTTCCTAAAAATTTCTTAAGACATCATTTTAACTATTTACTTTTGAACTATAATTCGGTGTCCAAGAGTTTCAAATTGCACATTGACATGCTTCATTAACCTAGGATCTAACAATTTTAAGTACATAGGCAACATAAAGTGCTATTTGGTGGGTCCCTAATAGCTGAAGATCCTATCTACATACACAGTTTTGCATCTTGGCAATACACATATTTTTTAGCCTACCAGGTAGTTGATTAACCGTGACCACCTTTTATATCAGTGTATATATTAGGGTTCTTGTGGGTGCTTTGTCCAGTTTTGTTTGATGTCTTGTCATGGAGGTTTTGGTTCTGCCGGTAAGCTTTTAATTACTTTTCTTCAGTTGTATTAATTTGATTCTTGGAATTCTTGTGCTTATTAGAATTTGGTTTTGTGGCCCAGGGAGCATGACCAACCGACAATTTTGGCTTGCCTGGTCCTTTTTTTTGGTACTAGAAAGGCCACTTCCACAGATTGATGCTCTCCTGATGACGGCAACCTGTTTTTAGTTTTCACTTGTTTTGAAGTTCCTTTTTTTATTTTGTATTTTCGTTCTGTAATGTTTTCATTCTATATATGCTACTACATGAGGATTAGCTGCCTTTGGCGCTTCTCATGGTATCAGCCTTTTTGTCTAATTTCTTTTGTGTTATAATAATTTTGTTATAAAATATTTTTTTGTTTTATTTGTATACTATTTAAAAAAATACACAATCTATCAACAAGTAATTGGACACCCAATATTTAACGCCGGCGGCCGTGACTTGTATGGACCTGATACAAGTCACGGCCGCCGCCGTTAAATATCGTGTGGGAAACAACAACGCAACCAGTAGCATGCACGATGTTACGCAGTTCGGAGCTCTCTGATTTGGAGAAAGGTATAATCGTCAGGTATCACAGAAATAGCCGATCTATACGTGACATATCCAGCGAGTTGAAGTACCCAAAATCGACAGTGGCTTACGTGATTGGCAAGTGGAAGATGATCGGTGAGTGTCGGAATGTGCCCCGACCCGGCAGACCCACAAAACTGGGAGTTAGAGACCGACAGGTACTGGCCAGAGAAATTCGAAAGAACCGCACCAAATCGATGGGCCACATCCGCGAGGAGTTTCAACAGGCATCCGAGAGTGTTCTTTCGATGAATATTATCCGTAAGGAAGCCCATCTGTTTGGTTATCATGGACTTGCTGCCGCCCACAAGCCTTTGATCACAAAGTCCAATAGCGCTGCTCGGCTAACGTGATGCAAAGAACGTCGACAGTGGACCATTGAACAGTGGAAACAGGTTCTCTGGAGCGAAAAATCAAGGTTCACCATCTACCGTTCGGATGGCAAGGTCTGAGTTTGGCGTCTGCCTGGAGAACTCCTCCTGCCGGAATGTATTGTGCCAACTGTGAAGTTCGGCGGCGGTGGAATTATGCTATGGGGGTGTTTCTCCTGGTATATGGCACGGGACCTTTGGTCGCAATTCCTGGTAGACTCAACGCCTAGACCTACTGCACCATTATGAACGACCATGCGCTTCTTACGTTGTGGCAGTTTTACGGGGTGGACCCATGTTACTTTCAGGATGAGAATGCCACCTGGCATGTTGCGTGGTCCACCTTGGTTTGGTATGGTGACAATGGGGTTAATCGAATGGACTGGCCTGCGCAGAGCCTGGACCTTAACCCTATCGAGCACCTCTGGGACGAGTTGGAGCGTCGACTTAAGGGGTGCACCCATCGTCCGAAATCGCTGAAGGAACTGACCTGTCTTCTCCAAGCCGAGTGGAAGAAAATACCGCTAGACGTCGTACAACGCCTGGTTGAGAGTAAGCCCCGGAGAGTTGCAGCTTTAATTGCCGCTCGTGGAGGCTCCACCAACTATTGAAGGTGAATAAACTTCGTTTTCCTTTGCTATCACAGGTTTCCAATTACTTGTTGGTAGATAGTGTATATATATATATACACTTATATTAAGTAATTAATAGAAGCTCATATACACTAAGTGGCCACTTTATTATGACCACCCCCTCAGTACTTCGTTGGGCTACCTTTTGCTTTTAATACTGCGTCGATTCTTCGTGGCAAGGACTCCATGAGATGTTGATAGGTGGTTTGTGGAATCTTGAGACCATGCTTGATGAATAGCACTTTCCAGGAGTGATAGCACTTTCCAGATGGATAGATTGCAGGGTTGTGGATCGAGCTGTCTGATGGCTCGTTCAATTTTATCCCACAAATTCCCAATGGGGTTGAGATCTGGAGATTGTGAGGGCCACCTAAGCAAAGTAAACTCACCGGCATGTTCCTGAAACCAATCCTGTACAATACGGGCATTATGGCAGGACACATTATCCTGTTGAAAGTAGCCATTGCCATTGGGATAAACCATCCACATGACAGGATGCACTTGGTCCGCAACGATGTTTAAATGTGATGTGCCAGTCAGACGTTGATCAACACGAATTAAAGGGCCCAAAGCATGCCAGGAAAACATTCCCCAAACCATAACGTTGCCTCTACCAGCTTGAAGGGTTGTAGTAATGCATTTGGGGTCCATCCTTTCGTGCTGTTTCCACATAATTCTCACTCGGCCTTCGGCATGTTGCAACTGAAAACATGATTCATCGGGCCACATAATTTGTTTCCAATTACCGACTGTCCAATCCTTGTGCTCCTGTGCGAACTGGAGACGTTTTATCTTGTTAACTGCAGACAGCAACGGTGTTCGAACAGGCATTCGGCTGCCATATCACATCCGATGCAGTGTACGGCGAACAGTGCGTGCAGAGATCATTTGAGGGGATCCTTGATTAAGATGGTCTGTAATTTGCAGCACTGTTGCCCTTCTGTTTCCTGTTACCAGTCTGGATACTCTCCGTTCCGCCCGAGCAGTCACAAGTCGATGACGACCACACGTTGCACATAGAGACCCAGTTTTTTTGGCTGTCAGTCGAGTCTTTAAACACTTTAGTATCAGCTGCTCTGGAACATTTCACGAATGCGGCGGTTTCGGTGATACTCGCACATGGCTTCGAGCTCCTACAAGCATCCCATGTTGAAAGTCCGTCAAATCGCATTTTTTACCCATCTCGTCACCCCAAAATCACTTTTACTACTGTCGCAAGCACTAAGCTTTCCCTTTTTATACTAGCCTTGCCCTCTGGTGGCAAAAGCGTGCAGCCATAGCTCATTTGCTTAAAACTGTCTGGTGGTCATAATAAAATGGCCACTCAGTGTATACGTAAAAATGAAAGTGTAATGATTAAAGCCTCAAATTTCAATATTGTCTTCTACGCTTTCTACCTCATGGTTTGCAACACATCATCCTCTTCAGCCAGGACATTCCGAAGCAGGAATCATTGTGGTCAAACACGTTTCTCCTTGAAAGGATGCTATTAAGCAAACAGTTCTGTTTGTGAGTGAAATAAATTGTCCTTTATTAAATGATTTCAACAATGGAGCAGGGTTTTGCACTGTTACTAGAAACAGCCACAGAAACATTTCGGCGCATAATTACATTTATACACTCAATGAACAAAACATTAGAGATACCTACCTAATAGCGTATTCGTCTTCCTCTAGCGACGATAACAACCTATACAAGCAGAGGCATCGACTCCACCAGATGCCGGAGTGTTTCCGGAAGTAATGCTTGTCTTGCCTTTTGCAGCCCTGTCCACCACACCCCTGAGACGTCGGTTCAAGATCCATAGATATGTTTATAATTCAAGACTACACGCTTGTGATATTGATTAAGAATACATTATCAACGTTTATTTACAATTAAGAGCTTTCTTTATTAGCATCGACTACAGTTTCTCAGAGCTTCTGGCTCGGCTTCATCAGGAGGAATGGAGCGTAAACATTCAAATCATTGTGACATCATCAGAGTTCTGACGGTCACGGTTTTTGGTGAGTTGTTTCCACGGGCTTGAAAGAAATGGAGTCGACGTCATGTCGTTGACAAGCAGTGAAGATTTCCGGTATATGTGAAAAGCTTCTAATATATTAAGCTTGATTGTTGAATCAGGTTTATCAATGAGCGTAGCGTTTCCAAACATATATTTATGGTTCTTTTCGTGACAATGCTTGGCTATAGAAGACTTCTTCAGTTTACAATTCCGTACGTAGGTCTTGTGCTAATTCACACGTAAATTTAAAGCCCTGCGGGTTTGTCCTATATATGAAAGTACACATTCACAAGGTATCTGATAAATTCCTCAGGAGTTTATGTCTTCGACGTAATCTTTTGATCCGAAAAAATTTATCTTGTTTATGGGTTTGAAAATAACTTTAAAATTAAAACTCTTGAGCATTTTTGAAATTCCAATGCAAATCTGTGGAGCAAATGGGATAACCACCCAATTCTGTCGTATTGGGTTGTCTACCGGCGTTAGTGAGCAGACATGCTTCGGTTTCCTAAATTTTTGGATAGCTTTATCTATAACGGAATGTGTATACCTTCTGTGTACTGCAATTCGTTTAAGGAAATCAAGCTCTTTCTGCAAGGAATCCTCAGCTGAGCATATATGTATTGCACGATATACGTATGTGTAGAATGCTGAAATTTTTTGTTACCATGGGTGATTTGATTTTGCCTGTGGAGGTAAGGAAACAGCAAATGGTTTTCGGTAAACTGTTGTACTAAAGCAACCTTCAGAGCGTGACACAAGGACATCCAGGAATGGTAAGCAGCCATTATTTTCAGTCTCTCATGTGAACTGTATATGAGGATCAATTGAATTGAGAAGTTCAACTAATTTAGGTATTTCCGAATTCCTGCCATTCCAGAGTACAAAGGTATCATCTACATATCGAATCCACAGGTCGAATGTAACGAGCTGAAAGAGTTTGTCCTCAAAGTGACGCATGTAGACTTTGCATAAAAGTGGCGACAGCGGGCTACCTATTGCAAGGCCTACATTCTGTTGGACATATCTTCCGCGAAAACGGAAACTGTTTTGTTTGATACAAATTTCCACTAATCTCAAAATTTCTTCAACTTCCGGTTGGCTGAAATGATGTTCAATGAGACTTGCTTTCAATGATTCGAGGGCTCCATTCACTGGGATACTTGTGAACATGGATTTCACATCGAAGGATGACATGACCTGGTCATAGACATGTTGTTCCTCTCCATGTCATCCCAGAGAGCTTTAACATGGTTTAAATCCGTAGACCTTGTGGGCCACTAGATTGTTCTAGACTAAGATGAGTGTTTCTCGAGCCATGCTTTCTTTCCTGTGGGGAAGAGCATTGTTCTGCTGAAACAGACCATTGGCCGCAGAATGCACGAAGGCCATGAAAGCGTGTACGTGATAAGCTAGCACATGCTAGCAGTGCGCAGATGTTAAAGACTTCTCCTGACGCACTAAGGGACCTAATGTGTCTTATGATAAGGCACCTGAAACCATTACAGAGCCACCACCACCTTGAAAGGAGCCGACCTGGGACGACGGAGCTGTTTCCTCATACTTTCGACACGGCACCAATCGGCAAATGTTCGGGTACGATGTTCCCGGCACCAGCTGAGGCGTAAATTTTTATGACGAGCAGCCAACAGTGACACATGAGTAGGGTGTTGACTCCTGTAGCAGTGACACATGAGTAGGGTGTTGACTTCTGTAGCAGTGACACAGGAGTAGGGTGTTGACTCCTGTAGCAGTGACACAGGAGTAGGGTGTTGACTCCTGTAGCAGTGACACATGAGTAGGGTGTTGACTCCTGTAGCAGTGACACATGAGTAGGGTGTTGACTCCTGCAGCAGTGACACATTAGTAGGGTGTTGACTCCTGTAGCAGTGACACATGAGTAGGGCGTTGACTCCTGTAGTAGTGACACATGAGTAGGGTGTTGACTCTGAACGGTACGTGCTCTGTACCATTCTCTCGCTAACGCTGCTTGGACCTCCTACATTTAACCCGGATGTGATTTCTTCCGCCTTTGCCAACCGGTCGGTCTGTACGATTCTGGATAGTCTGCATCGACCACGGTCATCCATGCTGTGTGGTCGGCCACCACTTGCTCTGGTATATCCGTTGATGGTATTCTCGCTGAACACTCTCTGGGGAACCGTATTCAGGGCGCTCCTCTAAGGTTCTTACCAGTTGGGCGATAGAATGACCCATCTCTCTTGCGCCGACAATGCGTTCACGACCGAAGTCGCTCAGATCAACACGTTTGCCAGTGTTCATCGATTGCAATGCATTGTTGGAAAGCCCTACTATGTCCTCCTATTCATCACGTCCCTTCGGTCTGGATCTGTTTCATTCTGTGCTGGTGATTCTCTTGCCAACTGCCCATCACCCTTATCTCTAATGTTTTGTCTACTGTAAGTAAAGAAGGACATAAGAGATTCCCTTTTAAACCTTATTTTCCATTTATATAAACAACATATGTCTTTTAAAAATGGCTAAAAATTTATTCGCTGGTATTCATGATATATGCAGCTAATTTAACTTTCGTTTTGAGTTTCTATGTTTTCATGTATATTTTCTTTCTCCTCGTAAAATAATTTTTGACTTAAAGCCACAAAGTTTCTTCCGACGAGCTTGTAAATTGTGGCAGTCTGCTAGTGGGTCAAAGTGCAATAAAACGGAAATAAAAAGTATTGAGTACAATGTTCAGAGTGCAAACAGCAGAGCGATTTTTGTATGGCCAGAAGTACACGTGTTGAGCAGATTGTATCTAGAGTTAAGAGCGATATTATCTACTGAACGATGTTATGTCATGATCTGAGTACGCAGTGTTGTATGACATGTGAAGTCTGTCGATCGAACTTCTCTTGTTGATGAGAACAAAGTACTATTGTCAACTACATGGCGTGCTGGATTATTGAATAAAGACTGGAATTGTGATTTTCGTAAGTACTTACTGTCTAATAACTTACCCTGGCCATTTAGTTGGAGTTCTTACTTTGAGATCTCCAGGCTTAAATAAGATTTCAGCTATTAAGAACGAACTGGAATAATCTGGGGTAGAGAAGATAAAGTCCACTAGCTTTAAGATAAAATAAATTTGAGTTAAATCTTAAGCGCAAATATTGTAATTCTATAATTCCTTCGTCACACGAAATGGCTTTATACAGAAATGATGTCTCATACAAACAGCTGCCTGTTAAACGCCATGCTTCACAAGGTCAAATTCCTTTCTCTGGAATAAAACTAAATACAATACATTTTGATGTTATATCACGTACAACATCAAAATCAGGAACCTTTTTATCCGTACACTGGTCCAGCGTCCGGAATTTTCTTTTCAGAAGAGACAGATCATTATTAAATTTATGGAGATGACGTTAAAATTCTTTACAGAAAAGAGGAGGCAAAGTGGGAAACTTTGGTTCGAATTTTGAAAGGCCCAATAATTTTTCATTTTTCTTTGAACATAGAGCGTAGAAAAAAACAAATCTCACCAACCATTTCATATCTGAAGAAATGATTCAAAACGTTGGTATATTTTGCTTATTCAAATGCCGTAATCCCATTTCCTGGCTACTTGATCTTTTACTCACCCAGAAACAACAAAATACTTTATACTTTAGACGTTATATTTTATAAAGAAAATCAATCGCTTCGGAACTGTGCGGTAAAATAAAAGTAGGAAAAGTATGCGTCATTTGATAAATACTGCTGAGAAATCTAAAACTTCGTCACTGGAATTAGGCAGTAAAACTGAATTCCCCGTAATGCCTTGGGATAATGTTTGATGATAAAGTGAGGAGAAACCTTTTCACGCTCTTGAAGTGTTTCACCGCTGTGAGTCCGTTGGTGGCGAAATGGGAGTTAAGAGAAAAAGCAAATCACGGCTTCAAATCATGGTCACGTGTGGGACCAAAGCCCCCATATCTGCCGCTTCGCTGAACATCCGAGGATCAACGGTGTTTGTCGCCATGCCGGTCACGTCAGGCGACAAGGCTGTGGGGGCCGTTAGCAGGACGTGATCGCATTAAGGGCGGGAAACGACAATGGCCTCGGCTGCCCGTGCGAACGGTCAACAACGGGCATTCGGCAAAATGATAATAAAAGAAACGCTAACTGAGGATGTTTTATTCCGACGTTATTTGCTTCATGGACGACGATAGTTAGCGGACGAGAAAGTGGAACATCCTTTTTACGGATGAAGATTCTTTGCTGCGATAAAAAGAGTTCTGTTTCTGCCACAATGTATATCTTGAACGCAAATGCGAAACGAACAAGAAAAGCTGCGATTCGCTAAGATAAATGAAAGCAAGATGATTTTTATTCCAATGAGCTACTTAAATAGTTCGTTTGCATTTTAATTAAAGCGTGTCGTTGACATTTTTTTCGAAGAATATGTTTCCATTTAATATTTCCGTGCAATTCATTCATGTTTAGATCACTGAGCATTAGATTCAAATTTTTCAACGGTTCTCGTATCTGGTTTCGATTTTTCATTTCAGATGATGAATTAATCAGGAAAACTAATCGAATTTTGTACCACTACAACACAATCGCTGAGCTTTATCATTCCAAAACTTATTTCTTTGCAGGAAGTTTACTAAATATATTCATGCTGAATTTAAAAAAAAAGTACCAGTTTCATAACTTGCATGACATCCATGGAAAAGAGATCTGATGTCGATTTACGAATATGTATATCCAATCACAAATTTTTAACTATTTGGATGATAAAACGGATATTGAATTCCTTCTTGTTGAATAATCCCATGACACTGTGGAAAATGTGTATTCTTTGGAAGACGTATGTCGCTGGTAAACTTCGCGAATGACTGAAAATCTTAAGTTAATTGAAATACACATGTTTGGCAGAAGCATACAACCTTTGACATATCCTCTTCTGATATACATACAAGAAACGAAAGCCTTGAGATTTTCCGCGACTCGCTACTAAGCCATTCCTAGTTTACATAGATCGTGCAACCATTTGAAACGAATTGTAAAATGTGGAGTCAGTGTTCTTTGGTGCTCTACCACACTTATTTCAGTATCGTTGAGAATCCCGTAACTTTAACGCGGATTTCGTTTTCAGAAAACCGCAAAAGCTTGAGAGAAAAATATGAAATTGGGAATACGCAATGGCACAACTTTCCGCTTCGTGTAAGACTACTTTTCAATCGGCTCGATAAATGCTAATTATTCTGTCGGGAATCACGTACACGATATCTTACCAGTTTATTAAATGAATTAAACAAGAAAGTCTCAATTTCTTGAAAGTTCGAGTTGTTCTCTTTTGATCAGTAGTAACTGTCGGCTCTTCTGCATGGCTGAGGACGTCTTTTAATTCTCATAATCAACCTGAGCATGGCATCAGGCCACTAATAGTGATTAATTTTGAAATTCTACTTCATAAAATTTATGCGAATACTACAAAGGCGTGCTCAAAGTCAACTCAGCTTTGAATTTTGATATCTATGATTCAGTCGTGTTGGAAGCAACGAGACTCACCTCCAGTTGAAAGTAATATTTAATATTCAAATTTTGTTCCATTACACAGTATTTTTCATTCGCAGTTGGCTCTAACGTTGTTAAATATAAAAGAGGTTTTTATCCGTGAGTAAAAGGCACTGAAAACCACGCAGAACAAGTTCTTTGAAGTTTCTTTCACTCATTCACAATTGAATTAGTGCACGCCTATGTTTTGTTGCACTTTGTAACTGGTTCGATTACAAATGAATTTTCATTTTTTGCGGTGAGAATTCATTTTAAGTTTTTTCTTCATTTACTTACTCACATCTCAGCTTCTATTTCGCATTTGAATTATACGTCTAAAAGTAACAGGTACTCTTCGGTCGATGTTTTTTCAAAAGGTACGATATGTTTTCTAAATAACTGAACTTTGCTAGCAGGTCTTTTGTCAAATACTTTTGTCGGAGTTTTACTTGCTCCCAGATGCAGATTTCAGGAGTGCATCTTTTCCTTAATAAAAAGAGAAATCTTTTTCTTTTATAATTTACCATCTATACAATCAAGATAGTGAGTTAAGGAATAAACAATTTACACCAGCAAGAAAGTAACAGAAACTGGCATCGGATCCAAGAATTTTAAGAAGGGGCATACGCTTTTGTTAACAAAAACATTTTCAAATATGTATATAAATATTTAGAAGTTTTATTTTTTAGTGGAAGCTATAGTTTATAGAGTGAATCATTTCTGTTGGAAAGAAGGTTTCGTCATTTCGTTTAAGAATCAATATAAATTTGCAGGATTAAACTGGATTTTATCATATATTTAACACAGTTATTAGGGTAGAGTAAATGAGAAGAGAAAGTATCTTGCAGTTTAAACACTAACGTTTGTTTGGAGTTTCTTGTACGACGCACTTTTGATATTAATGACGGTATCAAACACGATGACAATGATTTAACGTGAAGATTGTGCAACATAATATGAAGAACTAAATTTGAAGTTTAAGAAACTAAATCATCAACAAGGTTACTGATCGAGTAACAAAGAAAAATGAAACAAGATAGTAACGTCGTAGCAAACATATAGCCTTGAAGAAAATCCTAACATCCATCATCACACCAAAATTACACTTCACACTATTAAAATCACATACACATAGTACGAGCATTTATCTTATTCACGTACTGACCTGGCTGATTTCCAGTGTTGCCACATAAAGCAAAGCTCCGATCTTTTAGATATGATGTTACTTTCCGAAAGCACAACGATTGATATCCAAAATTTACATAAGAGACAGCCATAAAAAACTGCAAGTTAAATAGGCAGTATAGGTATGTCATAATTTCCCTTGATAAAACTAACAGCTTTATGAGAAAGATAATATTTTTTCTGAAGTTGTATTCATATTGAGTTACTTTATATACAAACATCTCGTATACTAATGAAATTCAGTTTTCAATTAATGGTATGCTGCACACGCTATCTTCATCATGCTCAAACCGACGTGTTAATTTCTTCTGCTTAAAACGTTTTAATTAAGTAGTATTTTCCTGTACAGAGAAAAATGCAATATGTTATGAATGTTCGAAATATGAATTTCACTTTTTGTATATTTTTGTTTAAAATACTTAAGTGATTTTAATACAGTAATCTAAGTGTTCAAAATTGGGCCATTAGGATTATTTTAAGAATGGAATACACATCCGTTGAAATCCTTCAGTTTATAGTTTGTGAACTGAGAAACTGCCTACAATTCATAACAGAAAACAACATAGGCACAGTGCAAATATCAATCACAAATCTTTTCTTTAGTCTTTTTTTCATTATACATAGACATAATTTCTCTGCTCAGTATAAATGTTTGTACACCAAAAGAAAACGCCTTTTTATAAAAGTGACCGGGTTCATAGTTTGTTTTCGCTCCTGCTAGAAAACTTGGTCTCTATAAATAGCCTAGTAAAAAATCAGTTATGGTTTTTTGACGAATAACAATATTTGACCAATACACTTCTAAACTTACCCTATCAATGAACTTTCGAAAGATTTATTAAACTGGACCCTTTATTGATGTCTTTAACACCTGTCTAAATACAACTAAACGGTGTCAATATGACGCACGTCTCACTAAATTGAGCATCGTATTCAGAAAAGAAGTCCGAAAAACTGATGCATGATATGTGCACAAAGTTATAACATGAACAGTTTAAGAAGGATCTCGCAAATCAAAATGAGAATCACCAGCAGCTCTAGTATAAAATTGAAAGGGCGTGCTTCACAGAACAACATTAAACCAAGCTAAATCTTCAGGCATATGGATTTTAGAGAATACTCAGTAAGTGTGCTTTTGAATCTGCACAATTTCTTTTACATAAATAAGAGCTATATAAAAAAATAAGCTCCACACTTTTCTTGCTTCTTGTTGTTCAACATGTGTAACTGCAGTTTAAGAGAATATCATTAAACGAGGAATGTGCATACTACAGGGAAAAGTATGAGAAGTTTGCGGATTTTTGTATGGCAAAAATGTAGTCTGAAATGAAGGTATGCCGCCTTGGTTGCCCAGTGGTCAGAGGCTCAGGCTTCTGGCTAATCATCGGTGTTGGGCCAGGTTGGATTTTCTGTTTGGCCATGGGTGCTGTGCCAGACCTACGGCACAGGCTTTCGTACCTTTTCTGGAGCAAGAGCCCCAAATTAGGGACTTATATGCCCAACGGACGTATTATACCCCGAAACAAAAGAATATAAAAACAGGAGGCGTGGGCTAACGCCAGGTATGAGTGAGCATTAGGTTTGTGTAATAGTGCCATCCTCAGTAAGCTGCCGTGACTGGCTGCCCAAATTCCTGCCGGATTAACTCAAACTGTGAAATACGGCTGAAACGACATGTTGTGCATTATTTGCTTCGAATGCAGAGTCCTAGTTTCTTCGAATATGGATTGGAAAAGATAGTGAAGTGTTGCAAAAAGTGGCTCACTGCAGAACGGAATTGTGCAAAGAAATAGATGCATTTGTCGCGTTTTTACAGTATAGAACTCATTTCTTTTAGTGACCCTGGGTAGATTTACGAATCACTCAAAGTATGGCCGATATTTACAGCAAAGCGGCTTCTGCTGAGAGGAAAGATCCCTCATTCGGATCTTAAAGGGAAGCAATACATTATTTGACATCTGATTATTTTTCTTCTCTTGTTTTTCCTATTCTGCTTTTAAATTGAACTTTTCCAAGCACCAGAAAATTTTTAAGACGGAGCATTAAGCTCTAAGTTTTCTTCCACTTGCATGATTTTCAAAAATTCACCCAAAATGATGATAATTACTACTTACGAATAAGAAAAAATACATATATACTGTAGGTACCCAAATACTCTAAAAGTACGATTTAGCGGAATTATTGTTTTTCGCATTCTTTAAATTGTCTTACTTTCGAAATTTGAAAGCACAAAATCGTGCTTTATGTGTCACAACTGCTGGAGTTCTCCGTAATCTATGTTTACAGATATGCTTATTTTTTTCTAAGATTTCTATTCAATTTTCTAAGATTTCTATTCAATTTTCTAAGATTTCTATTCTATTTTCTAAGATTTCTATTCTATTTTCTATTTTCTACGAGCATAAGAGTAAAATATCTCAACTTCAGTTTATCGATATATCGACAATAGACTGCAAACGTTGCGTGAGATATTTCTTGGACAGAATAGATCTGCTATTTATTTATTGACAAGACAATGTCCATCATCTCACCAGTTGAGTCTACACGTATCAGGTAAGGAATTTAAAGTGAACCCCCATTGTTTTGACTTTTACTTATAACTGAAACTTTATTTGCTTGAAGAAACACACGGTGATGTATTCGAGGTAAAATTACTGTTTTTCTAAGTTTCTGTAATCGTTTTCAAGTTTATTTTAGTTGAGCAACGAAAAAAATAAAATAGGATGAGGATTTTTCGGTGCTAAAAGAAATTGTATTTTTCTTTACCCATTCGACCAACTAGAGAAACACAGTCTCTTAAGAAGAGATATATCCGTTCACTATCCCTGACTAATCCCTCCCCCTTTCAAAGAAAAAAGGCCATTAGTGTCAGATGTTTAGTTGACAAAGTGGCTCTGTATTGTCATACCTGGCCGATCACATATATACAAAATTGGCCATCAAAAACCCGTTTAGAAGCACTCTTTGCGTTTCGCATGGTTTCCTTGATTACCCTTCTGGAACTATGACGAAGGAAATCACTTAGCCATCTCCTGTCCACGTGTGTACCACATGTGCCGCACGCTATCGAGTAATATACACGCTTCACCATTTGTTTCAGGATTCACCTAAAGTCTTTCATCTCTCACGTTATGGAGGGCCATTTCATCCATGGGTTCAACACAGATTAAATCGTTCATCGCATCTTGATATTAGAATAACGTTTATTCTCTTGACTTGCAGTGCGAAGAAAGCTGAAGCTAGCAAAAAGAGCGATCACGAGTCTTGTACAAACAGTATAGGATTTCTTCTTTTGTTTTCTATCAATCATTGTTACATGATACACGGTCATAGAAACGAAGAATTGCGATCAAATATCACCGATGCGCGACTATTTATTTTCATGCAATGACATTAAATCAAGTTCAACTTATTTTGGGGAAACTGCTCTTTATCAGAAGCATACTTCGTTTTCAGTTCAGATGTGACAGCACGTCAGACAAACATTGAACAATCTACTGCCAGAAAACAAAATGTCATTACCTGATTTAAAGTATGATAATTAAATCGTGGCACCTTTAAAAAAATAGATGCGCTGATAATTACGAGTTTTGGAATGTTCAGTATATTACGTGCCGTATCTAAACATGATTTAAAATATCTTCTCAGAATTTAAGTAAATTCAAAAAATTCCCTAAAAGTGATACATGGAGAACAGAATGGATGTCATTAAGTAGAGAAGAGCTTCCTCTGATTTTCCATATTTAAATAGCATCTAATCCCAGGATTTTTGAAGTAATGCGTTATTTTTATGTGAAATATTCCAAGCTTAAAACCAAACTGTTTAAATGAGATTAGGGTACAGTAGAACATATTCAAAACGTTTTGTAACTAATTCTTCTACAAATATGTATATACGAAACGAAGTTTTACGTTTTAGAGTTGTGTTATCTAGAAAACATATTATATATGTTACGCAACTTAATTTGTCTTATGTGCGTGTAAATACAACTTTGTGAGAATAAGTAACACTATCTTTGTTATGACAAATTTTTTGTATTACCCTTAGCATTGTACAAGCGTATGTAACAAAATATAACGTGTCGATAATTGGAAATTTTAAAACCAAACTGTTGAACAGTTTCAGAGTACATATAAAGTAAAGGAAATATCAATGACTTAGAGATGTTGTACAATGAATATTTATTTTTCGTCCGACACTATGCATCATCATATATAATAACTGAAGACAACTGCACATTTACTGTAGATCAAATAGCAATGGCAACAGAAGGATCTAATAAGGTGGTTAAATTCATAGTTAACAATAGCTAATAATTTTTAAACTGAACAACAGCAACGTTAAAACACTAACTAACCTCATCGATCGTAGATATCTTCCGGATAGCTTTCAAACCTAACATATTTTTTCAGATATCAAGGTCTGTTTTTACCTACGTTTGCTCGACTCCCCTTTCTGTCAGTGTGACTTAAATACTAATTAATTTTTTTGGAGTTCTGACGTAACTTTCAGTTCAGTAAGAACATAACAAGAAGTAGCCGAAATTTATCTGAGGGATAGCAAACAAATCAGAGAGTTAAATCAGTAATATCGTCACACGGTCCATCCAGACAGCAGCGCCACATTGGGCAATTGTGAAACTCAACTTTATCTCGTCGATTTTGATTTTTCAAAAGAGAAGTGCATTTAATATTGCAAAACGTGCGCAGAAATGATGCAATTATGAATTTTAAAAAACTGTGGCACCTATTGAAGAAGCTAAAGCAAATGAAGACGCGTTGTTTCAGAAGGAAATTGCGTAACAACAATTCATATTTTTGATGACATTTTAACTGCAAGCATGAAATATCCATTCCTATGGCTAGAAATAAGAAATACCTTCAACGTGCTTAGTGCTCTTTACCCATCCGACAAAGGGCTAAACGAATAACGGGAATACGGCGCACTGATGGTATCATAAAGCCTGTGTTATGAGATAGCTATGAAGAAATGCTTGTTGCGTTGTAATCTGAGAAGGTAGATATCATTTTATACTGCAGGGGAGACAATGAGATATTTTAAGGCCTTTGCCAGTCAACAGTAAAGACAATAAAACCCAAATCAATGGGAGCCGAGATTTTAGGACGCAATCAGAGGCATTTATGTAGTTTAACCCTTTAAGCGGCCTATGTACCTCAACCCTAAATTTTTTGCTCTCCCCATATAGTAAGAACGTCCTCATAGTGGCCGAAACGCTGCAGCAGAGCAATTCCTTCCCTCCTCTCATCTCAGCAGTACCGAGCATAAACCTGTCATCCGTGGTAAATACTCGCTTCTAATCTTTTATTGTACTTTCCACGATGATCTGGGTTTGCTATCTCGTGTCCTTTTTGGTGTTGCATTTTGGGTGGCCAGCAGTGTATGTAGAACATTTATACACTGAAGTGCCAACATTCATGGGATACGTACGTAGTATCGCCCAGGACCTCTTCTAGCCCAGTGAAGTGCAGTAACCCGATGTGGAATTGGATCCCCAAGTAGCCGGAAGACTTCTCGGAAGATGTTTAGCCATGTCGTCTGAACAGCCGCCCACAGTTCCCGGGTAGTATTTGTAGGTGCGGGATGTTGGGTGCAAATGGACCTTTCCACCACATCCCATAAATGCCTTATTGGGTTCATGTCGGGCGAACGTGGTGCCCTCACTATCCGTCGGAACTGTCCAGAATGCACCTCGAACCAATTTTGGACAACTTGGGCCCGATAACATGGTGCGTTGTCCGCCTGAAAAATCCCATCTTTTTTGGGGTACATGAAGTCCATGAAGGACTGCAAATGGCCACGCAAAGACACTCCAAACATGTATGGAACCACAACCAGCTTGAAGATTGCCTTGTTGACATGTTCCATCCATGGCTTCATGAGTCTGCGCTACATTGAAACCCTACCACCAGCTCATAACAACAGGTAGCGGACAGCACTACATGTTGCCAGTCTTCCACGGTCAAATTACCGTGTTCACGAACCCAAGTGTTACCGTGTTCACGAACCCAAGTGAGGCGCTGTGTCCAATGCTGTGGTGTTAACAAAGGCACTCTGGTGGGTCTTCTGCTCCCATGGGGTATGGGAGCACATGGGGTACACTAAATTACGCTCACCGACCTGATGGATATGTGTGTGGGACTTCCTGTATTGAATGTGGATGTTATTTGAGCCAGTTTTGCTTGTTTGTTAGCATGGGCAATTCAGGTCAGGCGCCACTGGTCACGGTTATTCAGCACCCGTGGTCGGCCACCACGGTGGGTGATAATGCCTTCCATGAAGTATTTTCGGTACGCACGTGACACAGTGCATTGAGGAATTTCGAATGTTCGCACAACTTTGGGGAACTGAATGCCCAGTCCGTCTGGCTCTCACTATCATGCCTCGTTTAAGTTCCAATAATGCTACTGGCAGTTGTTCAACCTGACCCACAAGATTATACCTCGCAAATGATAAAAATCGTGGTGGGTGTCGAAGCATTTATACGACTGAAGCACCAGTTAAAAATGTGTACAGTGCTACCCATGAGTTTAGCATATTACTGCATTAACCACTTATGTTAATTTTTTGTTGAACATGTTTTATACTTTTCTTTACGTGTCTATATGCACCAAAATCTCTGAATTTATAGTGTTCCTTTGTCCCACGAGCATCGGGTGCGATTTAGCCAGATGTGTAAGTTGGATGAGAAAGATCTTAACAAAGTATATATGTAATCTGGAAACTGATGAGCCATGGATATAAATTAATGAATAATTTATAAATCTGCACACGGCTCGATGTACAATGTAGAAATTCTGCAAAAGTTTGAAAGATATTTATTATTACAGTACCTGTATGACTCAGGCAGGAGAAAATCATAATCTTGTGATTTCCATGTGTTAATATCAATATATTGTAATTTGCATGATTGACGAGTCTATGGAACGATATTTGAAATTATTTTGCTTAAGCGATGTGGTATTTTAATACGTAGTATGATCACCCCTGTCAGCCATGCAGCTAAAGCAACTACTTCTCACACTATTTACGAGGGTATTATTGAGGTCTTCACTAATTTACGACCATGCGTCAACAGAGCACCAATGCGCCTCTTTACAGCATCTCATACACGACCGACAGGACTGATGTCAGGGATCTGAGTGGCCACTCTGTATTGCGTGCGGTCATTCCGAATACATCACACTTCGAAAAAATCGCCAAGCAATTAAGCTAATTGAAATTGGGTATTATCGTCGATGAAAATAAAATCTGCTCCGACAGCTTATTCTGAAGGGATGACACGAGGGTTCAGGATTTCCTTTCTGTACCTAGCAGTAACAGGTCAACTCTGAAAGATATGCAGGTCTGTGCGATGATTCATTACACACTCATGGATAAAGCATACCATGAACGAAGTATCGGATTGCACTGAAGTTTTATGGATGTAATGATACAGATGAATGATACACATGATGACAAAACAGAGCTGCAGGACAATTACAGAGAGATCTGTGGCACGCAGTACGGTCATCTTCAATAGCGCGTCGCACCGCCTCGTGCGATGATACATGCTGCAATACGGTCCAGCATGGAGGCGAACAGACGCCTGATGTTGTCCTGCGGCACACTGGCCCACACGTGTTGCGAGGTGTACTCCAAATCCCGGATACTGCGGCACGGTGGCAGCTGTCGTTTCAACTGGTCCCACATATGCTCAACAGGGAACATGTCCGTGGAGCGAGCAGGCCATGGCCATAACGTAGGGAGTCCTGGACAACCCGAGCCGTGTACATGTGGGCATTATCCTGCTGGTATAGGGCACCTGGAACCCCGGTCAGGAATGGGAGAATATGGGGCTGTAGGATATCATCAACATACTGCTGGGCCGTCAAACATCCACGTACCACTGCTAGAGCTGATCGACTATCGTAGGTAATGGCTCTTCAGACCATAATGCCTGCAGTAGGGGAGGTGTGGCGTCCAATAGAGAGGTTGGGATTGTGCCGTTGACCCAAGGACCTCCACACGGACACGATGATCATCTGTCCCCAAAATAAAGCGGTGCTCATCGCTAAACACCACACGTCGCCAGTCTGTGGCGTTCCACGTCACTCTGGCTTGGCACCACTGCACACGGAGCTGCGATTTTCCGGTGTTAATGGCAGCACCCCTAAGGGGCGCTGGGATCGCAGATTCGCTTCCGCAAGGCGTCGGCAAATGGTTCGTAGGCACACACGAGCCGCTACATCTGCCTGTATAGTGGACCGGGTCCTTGTGGGATCTGTTCGTGCCTGGCGCACGATCCGCCGATCCTCTACACCGGTGGTCCTCCTGGTCCGTCCGGAGCCACTGCGCCATGTGGCAGTGTCGTCACGTGTCCCCTACTCCCAATACAGTCTGACGGTATGGTGAGAACGATCCGCGTAGCGGGATTTACTATGCTCCGACCACCCTGCGGTTTTCAGCCCGATAGTCAGGCCTCTCTCCAAGTCCGTAATTTGCGTAAATCTACGTCGCTGGCGTCTGCCCGGCATTCTTTTCACTTCCAGAAAAGCTGTACACTTGCTTGCTTCGGCCGGTGATTTTCGCTTTCATGGAGCATTGACTACATACCAGGTCGTGTTTGCAGCGCCACCACAGGGTGTGCGGTCATGCGCAATATCACAAAACATGAATCATTTGCATACCAGCAGGCACTGTAGCTATTTGCAAAGTTTCGCGGTTGCAGCATGTTTTCTTCTAGGTGCGCACATTTCATTGTCCGTGAGTGTAATTCCTGCCCAGATCATCGATCCACAGCCACGAGAGTAGTTTCTTTTCCTGATATTAGAGTTGTATTGTCGTGGATCCCTGGTTCTCTCAAGAAGAGAATACGTCGCGAATCAGTACTTAAATAGAATCACGATTCACCTGTGAAAAGAACATTCGCTCTCTGCTCTGGATTTCGAGTGTTATGTTGGAAGCTCCGCGTTAAACGAACCCGCGCGAAATTTTGATGGACACAAATAAATGGTATTCTTATACATATAGGCAAGCTTTGAAACCCGCGTTCCGGTAGCTACTGAAAGCTTCAAACAGAGTTGCATAGCGGGCACATACTCATAGATCTATCGTCTTCAGCAGTTATGGCTCAGTCAGACTCATAGAGCTATCGTCTCAGCAGTAGTGGCTCTGAAACGGCCTTGTCCGTGTGAACGAAGAACATCTTCTGTATGCTGAAACTGTCCCCAGAGTCCAGACGAGCCATTTTTCTGAGCATTTAGTGCTCTGAAAACTTCGGTCTGAGTCTGATCTGCTAACGTCATACGAATCGTCATCCACAGCTGAAAATCATGTATTCGTGACATAATGAGCTCGATGTGCCACTGAGGTGAAAGTAAGAGTTGCAGAGAAGAGCTACAGGATGCAAGTAGACTCGCGTATCTGTTTAATTTGCATATTGCAATCACAGTTTGCATATTTCTGCCTATCTGCAACAAAATGTAATGCGGGACAGTCTTCCACGTAGCGAAATTTCCATGTTCGCCAATCTACAGTGCATTATTTTACATATTTATACATCGGCATTTATATCTGTTTTTATAGATTATCCCTTAATTTTGAGCACATGTCTATTTTCAATTTTTCTTCATGCACAGTTTCTTTCCCGACATGGGATAAATATGCATTTATGATCTATATGTTGCTTCTAGGGTTAAAATTGGAAACAAAAGTCTGTGTTGCATCGGTTAACCGTAACTACTTCCAAAATGTTTCATACCCTTTCTCTTTTCCTAGTAGCTAATATTGTGTCTAGATATCGTTTGTGTATTTAGCGATAAATATCCGCTTTCCGAAGATGGATAGGACAAACATTTTTTTCTGGTATCGGATACTTATGATCATGAGCAACTTCCCAGATTTTCTTTATACCCGTTTTTCTTGCACTCTTACGGAATATTTGCTATAATATAATATCTGTTAAGGCAGTTGGACCGAAAAATTATAATGATGGCCATATTTTCAGTAATTTTCTGATCCTCCTATTGGTAAACATCGGAAATAAAGGGAAATGTGTTGCCATGTTTTTCGATTCCGTGAAGTTAATTTTTTTTGCAAAGTGACGTAATGATACGCACTGGAATTACCTCACTCAGAAAGAATGAGCAAATGAGTCGAAAATTACCTGACATAAAACATGAGGTGTGCAGTACATGATTTTATTTTAAGCCAGTGCGTCAGTTTGGCAGGCTACAAGGCAGGATAACGTGACCTCAGTTAATACATTGTGTGACCACCATAATGTACAATGCAATCTGATCCATAACGCCGCGCACAGTGATGTAGCACTCAAATGGTGTCGTGGTGTAACTGGAACAAACAATGTTTATCTGGTTCCATAATTCAGCGACATTCCATGGCGTTTGAGGAAAGGCTTGTAAGCGTCGTTCGAAGCTTGAAAGCCTATATATTCAATATATGACAGCTCCAGAGATCTCGCTGGTCACGGAAACATATGAACCTCTTGTATGCTTACTAGAGAGATGATAGCGGTGTGCAGCTTTGCTGGAATACGGCCTCTGGGATAACATTCATAAACGGTCACAAAACGGGACATCAAGGATCATCCACGTACCACCAGGCTGTTATCTTCCCATTTATACGTAGCGGAGGGGACCAGTAAAGGTAATTAATCTCTCTCCATATGAGGATGGCTATTTGGCGGGTATTGCGCTGCACCCAGACAACACTTGTATTCTCCCTGAGGCCTCATCGTTGCCAGACGCAGGCTTTACCATCGTTGGCACCAAGACAGAATCGGATCTGATCGCTGAACAGTTGACATTTTCGTCACGTCGCAGATCTACTGCAACACAACTCCAAACGAGCTCGACAATGTCCTGTGATCAGTGGCAGTCTACCAAATGGTGGCTGGGATCTCAGACCTGCCTCCGCCAATCTTCAGTTCACGCTGCTAGACTAAATGGCAGGCTCTGAGCCATTCAGTACAGCGGCGTGAACAGAAGATTGTAGTTTAGTATAGCAGCGTGAACTGAAGGCAGATCCATGTTCACGGCCGAATAGCTGCCAGGAGTTCAAACCTGCCTCCGCCAATCGTCAAGTAGCAGCCGCTATATTCCCTCTAGTGCTCTTTGCAGTAGCATATGCCTCAGCAATTATCTGATGACAAATACGCTGGGACAGACAAGCCCTTCTGCTCTTAGACGCGTCCTGCGGTTGATGGGGTTGCCAACACGGACTACTTTGCTACGTTCTTTCCGACACGGAGCAGAGACACGACATGACTTTGGCAGCCGTATTTTTCTTTTTATCTTTCGCACATCACACGTGATTACTTACGTACTCGAATGATTAGACTATTCCACCTGCCTCCATACATTTCCTAATCTGTAAGCCTCATATGCCGACTCCATTTGGGTCGGGCAATTTCAGTGTAGAGCAAGTCATTTGCCTTTGCTATTGTATTAATACTTTATCATTGAGTATCAAAGTGTGTTCCGAAATTTTCTGTTTGCTTCATGTGATTATAAAAGTTCATGATATACTTTCCTATCTTTCTTGCATGATTCTCTTTTCAGATGCTCTTTGTGTAAGTCTTGCTCTTCCAATAATACATCAGTTTCTTTAAATCGGATTAGAGTTTTTTCATGCATTAGAAATATTTCTTTTTGTCGTATCACTAAATTAAATCGCGCATTTTTACATTTCCTTATTACTTCTAGATGGTGCTATTATTATCTGCATTTTACATTAATGTAAACCCAAAACAAAATAAATAAGAGTTTGGAACATCTTGTAGATTACTACCTGTTGAATACTGTTGATAACTATCGTAACAAAATACTTGAGAAAATGTCTTAAAATCTGATATTTTTAATCAAAATATCTGCATGAAAGAACGGAAAATGGGATGGTGCTGCTGTTTTTTATGTTCTTTAATATTGTCATTTTTTTCATTTTCAGCCTTATCTTTGTTTTTATAATAAAACCCACGTCTTTCTTTAACGCTCTGACGTCATGCAGTATTTGCAGCGCCATCTGCTTTTATCCGGTAGTCGAAATCGGAACTAAGCTTACCGCTATCGCACAATACAGGGTAATTCAATATGATAGCCCCGATTACAGATGTCAATAACGTGTTTATGAAGATAAATAGACATTTGATATTCCTACACAAGAAATAAGTTTGGAATTTTATTGGAACCTACTGCTGTGTTGCTATGGTGACGTAGGAAAGTGAGCTGCTCGTGCGCCAAAGCCAGTGAGAAGAAACGGCGACCTCAGCAGAAAAGGTGTTTTGCATGCTGGAGTTAGAAAAGTGTCGTTTTGTTGTTACGGTAGAGAAATCGCTACAAACGTGCTCCTCCAGATGCTGAGAGCATAAGGAGGTGGCTTAGCCAGTTTGTAGGAACAGGATGTCTTTGTAAAGGGGAGAATACTGGGTGGCTACTTGTTTTAGAGGAAAACGTTGACATAATTCGTCAGAGTTTTAAGCTCAGTCCACGCAAGTCAACTTACCGCGCCAGCCAGGAGCTACAAATGCCACAAACAACTGTTTAGCGTGTTCTTAAACGTAAGCTGCAAATGAAACCCTACAGAGTTCAAAGTTTCCTCGCACTGAAGACCGACGACAAAGTGCAGCGATCTACCTTCGCTGAACCATGCAGGAAGCCATGGAATATGCCATACCAGTGGCAAGGTAAAGCGCTACAACACTCGTATATGGGGTACGGAAAAACCTGTTGCTGTAATTGAACATGAGCGCGACTCACCGTAAGTCAATGTGTTCTACGCAATTTCCAGTGTGAAGGTCTATGGACCTTTTTCCTTCATTGAAGATACAGTAACAGGTAACGTTTATCTAGATATGATTCAGCAATGGCTACTTCCACAACTGGATGACGATTCCGGGGACTACATTTTACAGCGAGATGGAGCACCCCGACGGTAGAATATGCAGGTTCGCCAATTTTTAAACGAAATTCTTCCAAACCGCTGAATTGGTTGTTGTGGACAGAACGACAGGTATTTCTGCAAGTGGTCCCCCAGATCTCCGGAGCTTACTGCTTGTGACTTCTTTTTGTGGGGTTATGTCAAAGACCATGTGCATGTGCCACCTTTTCCGAGAACACTGCAAGAACTAAATATGCGCATTCAGCTTGCACTGACTACGGACATGCTTCAGCAATGGCTACTTCCATTGTATGGCGTGAAATGGATTACCTTTTAGATGTTGTACGCGTGACACAGGGGAGTCTCATAGAACATTTGTAAGGTATGGAAACAAAATTCTAAACTCCCTTCTTTATTATGCAACAATGTGATCTCTGTATGTATGTTCATGAAACCAGGTATTGTCATTTGTAATCGGGGCAATCATTTTGAATTACCCTGTATATGAAATCAAGGAGAATTACCGGAAAATAAGATAAAGTTAGTAAGGCAAACGACTACATGTGTAGCAACACAACACGCACGTGCTCAAACAACTGTCTGCGACGTTTATTCTGTTACCTAGGTGTTATGTTGTATTTTATTTCATTTCCTTCGCATTGCAAAGTAATTTGATAAAAAGTAATAAAATTGCACAGTAATTTCATAAAAAGGAATCAGTGTTATTGTATTTCAGAATAAAAGGAGCAAGTAAAACTGTTAGAAAGTAACTGCAGGCGTTGTTTTGACGCACTGTGATAGAAATCTGAATTCAAAAAGGGGACTTTGCAATGGAACACGCTTGGTAATCAAGTCTCCTCAGAAAGACTTTCTCACTGTAGATATTGTTTCTGAACGTAACCCGAGTGACATTGTCTTCATTTCAAGAATTGACTTAACTCCAAGTGACGCAAATCTGCCTTTCTTTATAAAGCGGCGCCAGTTTTCTATAATTCCAGCCTGTGCAATGACTAACAATAAGGCAGAAGGTCAATCCTTTGATCATGTTGGTGTCATCCTAACAGAGCCTGTTTTTGCTCACGGTCAACTCTATTATGCGCTATCAAGATCAAGAAATCCACAGCATATGAAAGTTTTTGTCAAACAGAATTAACTGAAAGGAAATCTTTTGAACAAGCAAATGACAATAACACAAAACATTGAATACCAAGGTCTCTTGATTTCAAAGACTACAGTCTTGTGATGATTAAATATATATTAAGATAATACAACGTAGTTTGTCACAAATATTTATTTTTTTCAAGCCGACCATGGTTTCGCTGGGTATTGACCTAGCTTGATCAGGACGAATAGCACGTAAATATTCAAATTGTATATTGCATCATAAATGGTGTTTACAGTCGTTTGTTTTGGTTAGATGCTTCCACGCTCTTGATAGAAATGGCGTGGTGCCATGTCATTAACAAGTTGCGAAGACTTCTGATATATATGGAAAGCTTCCAAAATATCAAGGTTGGTGGTTGAATCTGGCTTGTCAATTAGTTTTGCTTCTTCAAAGAGAAATTTATAATCCTTTTTGTAACAGTGTTTAGCCATTTCCGAATGTAGGGTTGGTGCTCCTTCAATCGAAAGCGCAAGGCTCTACGCGTCTGTCCTATATGCGAAGCACCACATTCACATGGAATTTGATAAATTCCACGCGAGTTTTTGTCTTCAACATAATCCTTTGATTCTAAAAATCTCATTGTGCTTATGGGTTTAAAAATCCCCTTAAAATTTAAGGTTTTGAGATTTTTGAAATTTTGAAGGCAATGTCACGGGAAAATGGAATAATGGCAAAATTATCTCGCAATGGACGCATCACAGGAGTTAACGTGGAGATGACATGTTAATGACATGACATCCACGCCATTTCTATCAAGTGCGTGGAAGCATCTAACCAAAACACGTGACTGCGAACACCACTATGATGTCATATACAATTTGAATATTTACGTGCAATTCGTCCTAATGAAGCTAGGTCAATACCCAGAGAAACCATCGTCGATTTGAAAAAATAAATAACAATAAGCCTTTCATGACCTTTAATTAACATCGTTTTTACTACCTAAATTTTTACATTACCTGATTTTTAACGTATTGTGACCATCATATGACGGGTTAAATTCTATTAACCTATGTAACATGCTTCTGTCATGAGAAAATTGAATGAGAATATTACGAAAATATTTTTGTTGATGACCTGTTTTATAGACTGCCCAATAACAACTCAACAGTTTATTATAGTTATGTATATGTATTTTACGATTCGTATTATAAAAATTTCAGTCACAGCTTTTTCACATGTACATGGCACGGGCTATGAGCCAGTCTACAGATCTCTGTCATGATTGTGCGTACGACATTATGATGTTCTCGCTTTATTTTCTTCGAAAATATAGATTTGGAAAAACGTTTTGAGATTCTTCGATAGTACATGGATTCTAACAAATTTTCCTGTTGCAGAATTTTCTCTTATTCTGGTAAGGAAGAAACTGCGTGAGTGGTATGCAACCATAAACATAGCAGATGTATTGTCACAGTCTTTTTATGGTCGTGAGCCACTTACGTAGTTTTATCTTATGTGTGTGTGCTTTCCAGTCTTGAAACATTTTTTTTCAACTCACACCTCGAAATTATCGATGGGAAATATTTTAATATGTGTCGGAAAAACTGTAGCAACCGCACTTCCGTGAAACGTGCAATTAAGGAAAGTTTTGAATTTTCGACAAATACTCTTTCTTTTTTACAAGAGTTCTGTTCTTTATCCCTATTATTTTCTCCCATCTCTTGAGAGAAGATGCTGGCGATTTTGTCATTACATTTCTTTCGTTCAAAGAGGCATTCATTTTGCCGCAAAACACAAATCTTCGGCAGCGCATCTTGACGGCATTCACGTGTGCACGCACACACGGCAATCTCGATAACGCTTTTTCGTGCCAGATTCATCTAACTATCGATCCGACGCAGAAGATAATAACGCACGTTTTGCTGATGACTTAATATCAACATTTCTTTCCCCGACGAAGAGTGGAACGGATATATTATTAAGAACGCCCGAACTTGCCGAGTGTGATAATGATATGGTTTGCGTTCAGTTTTATTGTGAACGACTCCCCAGAGATAGCGCGATCCTTAAAGGGAAATAATTCCTGCAGAAAGGGCAGCAGAAACACGGTGTTCTTCTTTAGAGGAATCACACTCCAGATTCTTCCGTTTTCGTGAGCAAGGGAAGGAAAAAGAGAAGAGGTGATTGGGGTGGGGCTTGGAATAGTCTCATTAAACTTTCCCAAACAACGATAAAAGCAAAATTTCCTTCTAAAGCTTTGAAGAGTCGAGAGAAACTGAATGAAAAAATCATCCGCGTTAAATGTGAGAAAAATGCAAACGATAGTTCGTTAAAGACAAGAACGGTATATTTTCCAGAGGGAAAACCAATTTCCCTCCGGCCCTCTGGTTGCGGAAAATGCGGAAATTCCGGGTTTCTCTTTCTCGAGAGGCCACCTGGCAGAACAATAACCTTTAGCCAATTAAATTTTTTCTCCCCAAAACACTCTTCTAAATAGTAAAAAGCAATTTTTCTATTTAAAGGGAAACTCAGATTTAATCGCGAGTTTGATGTAAAATCAATGCAGGGATTATCAGCAGTGAACATAGGAGTTCCGATCTTTTTTCCGTTGTCATGTCACTCTGACAATAATATTAAACTGCAGAAGCAGCAGAGAAAGTAAAATTCTTTTATATTGTCTCATTCTTATTAATTAGTAGAGCTTTGTAGAACGCCAACCAAAGCGCACCCCATCTGTCTTTTGCATAGAACCAACGCTTACTGTTATCTACAGTGAACACGTTGAAACAAATCATCGGGAAAGTTAGAATTAAACAAAATGGAGAAGATCGCAAATCAAATAAAATTCCACTCACCGCCTTAATGTGTTCTGTGTTAAGTTCAGTTTATACAGGGTTACCAAATATTTTTTCCAAATTTTTACGACATGTACGAAAAAAATTTGCGCCAATTTTTAAACGTTGTTTCGCTGAAGTTTCATATTTTTTTCCTTAGTCCTCGGTGAAGTAGTCGTTGCTATAAATCGTGCTGTTACATCTCACTAAGATTTCCAATTAACTGGTAAACATATTACAAGCAGTGACGAGTTTCATAATTAGAACACATATCGTAAAGGCTACTTATATGAAATCAAGGATACGGTAAAAATGTGCTTGTAGGAGTAGCTTTCTAGGAGGAAATTTACACTGAAATCACGATAATTAGAGACAGAAGCAAATTAAAACTTTTGGATACAGAAACAATGTATTACATTTTATTTTCCTACCTACCAGGAAAAGAAATGCTTGTATTACAGTGAAAGAAACAAGCTGTACGACAATTGTGGGGATCAGACAAATATGATATACCAGAAATATATGCAGCACAGCAATACCTAATGTATACCTTCGAATTCAATGAAATTGACAAGAATTAAATTGGAAATAACAACCACGTGTAAAATAAACGAAAGCAGAATCTCCTAAAACTACGGAAAAACTCAACTACAACAGTTCTTTTCAAGGATGACCTTTCTTACAGTTTCCATTAAAGGTTTGGGCAAATTATGCTAAACCTTCTGCGTTCTGAAAAGAATAAAAACCGGCTTTTTCCTCACCTTCGTAAAACTCGATATGAGAGCAAAATATAATTTGTAATTGGTTTCTTAGTGGAAGTAGTAGTTTTGATCAACACTGGAATTTTTATCAGCTGTTGAACTTGTGCCTCCATTTTCGATTTTGCGCTCTGAACTTTAATCTCAGAAGAAACTCCATTAGAACTTGGTCATAAACTGAGATTAAATATCTCTAATATTCTCCACTGAGACTGAAATTTACCGATTTTTGTCATAGTTTTGTGATTGCAAACTAATTTTCAAAACCGTGGTAATTTAAGGTAACTTAAAGATTTTACATGCTATTAGGAGTTCAAATCGTGGTAGTTTAAGATAACTTAAGTGATTTTAGCTGCTATTATGAATTTGCTAATATTGGTTCCATCAGGAAAATCTTTCGAGGAAGACACTCATAATAATAAGAGTTAACGAGCATCATTGCGATCGAGTGGTTTAAAATCTCAGCTTCCTGGACAGCCAAGGAATTGCCAACCAATATTAAATGAGTCACCAAATTTACTAGAAACATTTTGCAAAGTGTAAACTTATTTCTCAAAACTCATGAAAAATAATCCCCATTTATCTTGACTAGTACGGAATGGAATCGTGCATTACCGATAACATTCCTTCATTAGCATTCCACCGTAACGATAGATTTCCCTTTTGAAAATTGAAATTTATGAAAGAGGGTATTAGAAAAATTTTGAAGTCTGATTTGAGGTCACTATTACCTGAAAAGAATAATCTCAGTGATAGCTTTCTGAAAATCAAATTCCGAATAGTTCCTCTTTTGAATTTTCGATTCGAAGAATTCCCTTATATATTTATTCAGAATATTTATCTAAGATGTCTGTCTTTTTTGTTTGTGGGTTTACCGACCACCATAAGCAACTCAATGAGCCATAAGCAGTCGTCCGTCCTTAATTTAGGGTCGCTGGCTCCAGGGAAGGGAGAGAGCCCGTTCCTTAAGACAAGACAGCATTCATTTTTCACTCGGAATTTGAACCCCGGCCCGTCTCGGACGAATTTTCAAAAGTCAGATTTTAGACCAGGATGTCACCGGGGCGGTATCAGCATTTCAACTGAGTGTTTGATGAAATGAAGTGTAAAATATTATTTCTATGTCCTTTACCATATATTCAGTTTCCCATATTAAAATATACCGCGCCTGTTAAGATGGGTGCATGAGTAATTGAATGATGTTCAAGTTAACTACACGACTTTACGTGAGAAAGCTGTGAAAAATAGGCATTTTTTTTTTTTTTTGCAACATTGCACATGTGAAGGGTTTTCAATAGTTACACTGTAAAGTGTAAAACTTATAAAAAAGAGCGGGATCCATTCCACGGCTCTTATGCGTCATAACTAACGTAAAAAAGGTTCGATTTCGATTAAATTTTATTGTGGGGTAGGGACCTACATGGGGACATATCCTATTTAAAATGAGCGAAATGGGGTCAAAGTTCAGGACATTGGAGCGGACGCACTTCCATCGCCATTGTGCTTCATAACTTACGTAAAAATGCTTCGATTTGGATGAAATATTACTATGTTGTAAGGGTCTGCCTGGGGACGAATCCTATTGAAAATCGGCGGAACGGGGTCAAATCTTAGGACACAGGAGCGGCATCTATTCCATAGCCCTTATGCATCATAACTTACGTAAAAATGTTGCGATTGCGACAAAACTTTATCATGTTATTTCAGAGGTTAACTGAACCGGTTCTGTTGAATATCATCGAAATGGGATCAAAGGTCAGGGAACTGGCCCGAGATTTATTCCACAGCCATTATCCTCATAACTTGAGTAATGATTTCTGATATGTTGGAAAGCGTATTATAATCAATGCATTGCATGATTTTACTAACTTGTTTACGCTTTCCAACCGTAGGTTGAACAAGCGTATATGCTCCAGTTTGTCCGTCCGTCCGTCTGTCTGTCGGCACGATAGCTCGCGTAGAATTGGTTCGATTTCGATGAAATTTCAATATGTGGTAGGGGATCACCAGGGGTCGAACCCTATTGAAAATGGACGAAATGGGTTCAAAGATCACGGCATAGAAGAGGAATCCATTCAATTGTCCTTATGCGTCATAACTTGCGTAAATATGGTTCGATGTCGATGAAATTTTAATACATTGTAGGGGACCACCAGGGAATGAACCCTATTGAAAATGGGTGAAGTGGGGTCAATGGTCAGGACATAAGAGCCGGATGTATGCCACTGCCCTATGCGTCATAACGAGCGTAAAAATGGTTAGATTTCGATGAAATTTTAGTTATGCGGTAGGGGACCACCTGTGGACGAAAATGGGACAAATGGGGTCAAAGGTCAGGGCATAGGATCGTGATCCATTCCATCGCCCTTATCCCATACTATTAGGGTGGACGTCAAGTAATTTTTCTTCCTATATTTCCAATGGGAAAACTTTTGTACACATTTCCTTCACAATTAGTGTATTCCCAAGGATGCAAATTTGAACATCGATTAACATAACTTCATATTATAACTTGGAATACTTAACATTTTCTAAAACATAACCTTAATTATATTAAAAAATAATAACGTTTCCTTTGGTGGTGTTGAAACCAGAAACAAGATGGCGCGATCTGTACTTTGATGACGTCAGAAGACAAATAAATGTTGGATTGCATAATTATGGTTATGTTTTAGAAAATATTAAGTATTGCAAGTTATAAAATGAAAATATTTTAATCGATGTTCAAATTTTCATCCTTGGGAACACATTTAATTGGGAAGAAAATGTGTACAGAATTTCTTCAATTCGAAATAGAGGAAGCAAAATTACTTGACGTCCACCTTATAGGAGCAATTCTTGCATATATATAAATTTTATTTTGAAAACGGCTCTGAGGATTTTGATGAAAGTCGTTAACCTGCCATTTTCTGGTCATAGAAATCGATTTAGCTTGGTCTCGACTTTAGGAAAATTGGTTTAGGGCGTTAAATAACCACCCCGAATTACCACATTTTTAATGTCATGGCGTCGTTCCATTAATGTTACACATGCTTAGAAATCTTATTACGTCACAATCTCGCGACTGAGATGTTGGCTCGCGGTCACGCCATCTATCTCATTACGTTACGCGTTGTGTGTGGATCCTATTAAAATTTTATGACGTCACACTCTTGCGAGCAGATGGTTGCGATTCCCATCTGCCTCATTACGTCACGCGTTGTGTGCGTATGTCCGTCCGCACGATAACTCGCGTAAAAATCGTTCGATTTCGATGAAATTTTAGTACCTGGTAAAGGAGCACTGGGAAGGAATCTTATTGAAAGTGAACGAAATGGGGTCAAAGGTCAGGATATAGGAGCAGTATCCATTCCACAGCTGTTATGCGTCATACCTAACGTAAAAAAGGTTCTATTTCGATGAAATTTTAGTATGTGGTAGGGGACCACCTGAGGACAAACCCTGTTGAAAATGGACGAAGTGGGGTCAAAGGTCAGGACATAGGAGCGGACTCACTTCCATCGCCATTATGCGTCATAACTTACGTAAAGTGCTTTGATTTGCATGAAATTTTAGTATGTTGTAGGGGCCTGCCTCGGGACGAATCCTTTTGACAATGGGCGAAATGGTGTTAAATGTTAGTACACAGAAGCGGGATCTATTCCATAGCCCTTATGCATCATAACTTACATAAAAATGCTGCGATTGCGACAAAACTTTATCATGCTATTTCGCTGGTGTACTAAACCGGTTCTCTTGAATATCATCGAAATGGGATCGAAGGTCAGGGCACAGGACCGAGATTTATTCCACAGCCATTATTCTCATAACTTGAGTGATAACTTGAGTAATGATTTCTGGTATGTTGGAAAGCGTATTATAATCAATGCATTGCATGATTTTACTAACTTGTCAAAGATACCGTTCTTTACAGGAGTTTTGAGTTGCTTTGGATCGAGAGATCTGGCTTTATCTTGTTCAGCTGTATTAAACGAAATTTTATTGGGATCACCGAATAGCTCTGGACCCTGCATGTGCATTTAATATGTACAGATAGTATTATATAACTTAAAAGATTAATGTTTTATCCAACTTGAAACGGATTGTTTGAGTTATTAGTCGATGGGATGAGATAAGTTTTGCGGATTTTAACTACACTTGCGAAACTCAGCAAGCTATTTTTAACGGCAAAGTTGATCAAAAATTTACTATTGTTTCCGTATTGAAAAATCCTTTAACCTGGAGCGTTTCTTTGTTGTTACTGTCTCCAAAATTTTTGGGGATGAGAGTGTGATACATCTCATCCATTCTTTGATTTTTTTGAAAATCTTGTATTCTCTTTCCATCTAGATGGCACCATTCAATTGAATAGCGCGTGCGCGCGTGTGTTCGTGTCCGTGCGTGCGTGCGTGCGTGTGTGGGTGTCCTATCAGTATAAAGTCTTCTGCAGGTATAAAATATCAAATTCTCGCAGTATTATAGCACTGTTCTCATATTCGGTGGAATCGACTCTAAAACTTCTTGACCCTGTGCCAAAAAAATTAGCTTTGCTAACTAGCATCTCGATTCTTTTATGTTTACCCAACTATTGGACGGTGATAATTCTACATGCGTTCTTGAGCATATTTCTTAACATCTATCGGTCCTCTCCCTCAACAATTTTCGTCTACTAGCGAATAGGCAACACAGTCTGTGACGTAACACAGAGGAAAAAACATGTGACTAGACGACAAATCTTCAGTAAGAAATTCTGTCCGCGTAGCACAGTTGGGAGAGCAACTTACTCCGGAGTGAGGAGACACGGTATCGATGCCCGTCACGGACAAACTTGTGTTTTCACATTGGTTCCCGATTGTGGAAAATGGATCCACTGGCAGTTGGGTTCTTCGAAAAATGTGTGATGTTTTTTTCACACATTGTTTGGAATTAACGAAAAATTCCTACTTCGCTTCAAAGACAAAAAAAAAATTAAGAGGGAGATGATGTGACATACTACAGAGGGGAAAACATGTGTCAAAAAGACAAAAAATACAAATCTGTAGCGAGACATTCTGTCCGCGTAGCTCAGTTGGGAGAGCGACTTACTCCGGAGCGAGGGGACATGGTTCCGATGTCCGTCGCTGACAAACTTGTGTTATCTCAAGTTCCATATCCTGAGAAACTCCTGCACGAATCAGTTTGTCACCGCATTCGTTCCTGCAGCAAATTTGAGATAAAACGTACAATTTTTCTTCATTTCCATGTCTTATAAAAGGAAAGAAAAATTGATCATCACGCTATGTGTTATACATTTCGCATTTTGTGATCGAATCGCCACGCTTGACATAGGGTAGTATGTAAAAGGCGGACTATATTCTGCAGTTGCACTTCTGATTCTCTGTTTGTAGTGTATACAGCCAATACACCTAAACGCCGTCCTGGCGACACAGCTGTCTGACAGCTGACTTCACCATTCGTCTGAGATGGTTCCAAGTACGAATCCTGCGTTAGGCATGGATAGTGCATTTGTCTTACGTTAGTGATTCTCTCCCTTTCAAGGAGGCAGTGGCCCTAAATTAGGGACGGGAAACTGCTTATAGCCAATTGAGTTACTCATGGTGAGCGTTAAACTCCCAATAAAAAATGAACACCTAAACTGCAAATGGCCGACGTCTCGTACTTTACGATACATATGGCAGTTTTACAAAAAAAGTGTTACTAAGTGCTTCAATTTTAACACACACAGAAACACACACACAGACAAAAAAAAAACTCCGTAAGAAATCAGATTTCAGCAAATTAAGGATCTCGAAAGTAGGAACGTGTTAATGAAATAAGAAAATGTATTACTAACGCTGAGAAAAAATAAGCGTAATGTAATTGCCTCGAAAATGACTTGTACGGGAAAGAAAAACAAGCCTGCTGTAGTCTGCGTTTCTAATACCTTTGCAACTCCCATCACACGTTATGTACACGTAAAATAGCGTAAAGCTAGAATTAAGAAAACCTAAAAGATCAAAGCCATGAAAAAATGTGGAAATAATTTTATCCGTGACAGACAGCAAGTAGAAAAAAATGTCTTAGAAGATATATTCAAATGTGATGTTTTAAAAGTGAAAAACACGAAGCTTTGTTATAAAAACAGTTTTTAACGTCTTTGCTCTTCCCAATTTAATATCTAAATCTGTTTTTCCAAATCCTGGTTAATTTTCGTAAACTGAATCAAAATCGTTAATGACTTCTTTTCCCCAATATAAAAATAATTTAAATAAAAACAAATTGTGGACATCATGGCTCGAAGGTATTTATTCGCCTGCTAACTTACAATGAAATTAAATTGTATGCTGCAAAACAAATGAAAATTGTTTGGAGGCTAAACTTGCTGTTTTTCATGTGACGTCAATCGCAATGTAAACTCGTGACCAAACAGAATTACAATGCAGAGAACATTTCAGAAGGAAAGTATGTACAGAACCACTGCTCAAAAGCGCTGATTACACGTAAACAATATTATAGATATTCGGTCCTCCAAAATCTCTGTTTCTTTTAGATCAAACCGCCTATTGAGTCTTCTTCACTGAAGCTTTTTGTCCATCCGTGAAGTTTGCTGCACTGAAAATTCCTTTGCCTGACATGAACTTTAGATAAATTTAATAATTTTAGCATTCCCTGAACTTACCATTCTTTTGAAAATCCTTTTCTCATGCATTTTAAAAGTGTTTACCTGCCATATAATTATTATTAATAACGAACTCGAAATTGTAATGTGAAAATTTTACGGTAATGTATAGAAGCTATTGGTTCTATACATTACTGTAAAATTATTTTTTTAGAACTTTTAATGAAAGGCAACAATTAAGTCATTTGCTATTTATTTTAATAGGTGATGGCTATTAATTTTTGCCAAGGCCTAGGTCAGGAAGTCTAAGGATGTCATGTAGCAGGAATGAATAAATTCATATATCGGACTGTGAAATACTTTACTATCTAGACGCAAAATGGTCGCTAGGTGACTGAGTTTCGTACAAGGGAAGTACAATAAAAATTTTATTTTAAGCAAAAGTAAGGAAACAATATAAGCAGAATGAAATGAATGTCAGCACTGATTAAAATTATCTAATTTCGAAATCCAAGAGAAATACGTGTTTTAGCTTGGAATTCAAAAAGCAGAAGTAGCAAACACTTGGCACCGCCTATTTTTCCACATTCACATTTGTCAGATTTTAACAAGAAACTTTAATTCTCTAGATGCGTTTTGCATATTTCAGAGTTCTTAGCCAATTGAGAGTTTTCCAGATACCTCGTCCCTGATAGGAATGAGAAATACGATTATGAGTTTCAGTGCTGTACGAAGATACATCACGTTTGACGCAAATGATAAATTATCTCTCATTAGCCAGAATCTCCAAGCATGTGAAATGGACAATTGGCTTTAACATCAATGTGATATCAGGTGGCTCGTAGAGCAAAAGTAATCTAAAATTCGTGATTTACTGGCGTTAGTCCAAACCAGAGAAAGAAATGGAACGATGAGAAAACTGAGACAAAACGAGAGTAATAGCGCAAAGTTCGCGATTGGGAACATGTAGGGCTAAGAGTATTATCTAATGCGGTCCACATAAAAGATTTCAGAACCGTCAGCTAAATCGGTAAATACATAATTTTACGACAAAAAGTGGAAACGATTAGAAATTAATAGCTACCTTTTCTGTTATATACATACAATATTTATTCACATAACTTTGCTAATGTATATGGACAAAGTCGCAACTAACCAAATAAGTACACATATATCTAATTACTAACGTTGACAACAAGTCGCCGAGCCGGTGGCCCAGTGGTGTCTGCCCATTCATCCGAAATGTGTCCGGGTTAGAATCCCGGAGAGGAGTGGATGTTGTGATTGTCTTACGGCAGTGGATCTCTCTCCAAGTCCCCTAAAATTAGGGACGGGAGACTGCTTGTAGCCCATTGAGATGATCATGGTGGTTGTTAAACCGAAAAATAAAAACTACGAGATAATTTGTTGGTAAGGAAAAGGTGCTGTACATATACCGTGCCTAAGAAGACACAATACCGTATTTATTTTAGATATCAGTTGTCCTCGCATATCGATTCCGTGTTCAGTTTGGCTGTTATATTTCACCATTATTTATTGATTTTGTGCGTTTTTAAAACTGTGATTTTTTTCCATATTCTACAGAGGGAGATGCAGTACTTGAGTTTAGTTTCCATTGCTTTATTTTCAGTTTCATTCCATTCTCATTCATAAAGATCTTTCTTATACATGCGTAAAAGCGGGCTTTCTTTACTCTTGATTTGTTTTTACTGATATTCGCGAGTGTGTTTAAAGCTTGCTTCACACACGTTCAAGAGCACGGTTTTAGTTTGGTACTACTGTCATTCACACGTATGTTTTTGGCTTTGATTACAGTTCCAGTCGCAAGGGCTGTAATCCCGAAGTCATTATTTTTTTGCAGGAGAGAGTGCGAGAGACATAGAGAAAGCGAAAGAGTAGAGAGGGGAGGGGTAGGGAAGGGGAGAGGGATGGTGGGACGTAGAGACAAGGGGAGGGAGAGAGAGAGAGAGAGAGAGAGAGAGAGAGACGGACAACAAATGAAGGATTTGTTTCTACGTAAAAACTGCAGCATTATAGAAGTTAGGAAAAGCAGAAAGTTCAAATAAAAAATAATCAATTGCCACAGCATGCTTCTTATGGGCCAAAGAAGCGAAATTATGTAAAGGCAGCAACTTTCCCGAAATCAAAGGTGGTCATCTGTCCTACACCTACGTTATTATTTTTTATAATTCCGTGGTTTAACGACGAACGTAAGTAACTCTAATGGCTAAAGGCAGTCGCTCGTCCCTAATTTAAGGATACTGATTCCAGATTACAACCACTGCCGTTAGGCACACACGAACTATGCCCCATGTAGGTCTCGAAAGGTCAAAGCTTGACCACTGTGCCACCGGTACGGCTAGCTCATAATGCAGGAACTCTTAATGAAAGCTTTACTGTCGTCGTTCATGTTTATAATGTCACCAGTTTTAGGTATTTGTTACTACGATTCCTAGAAATACTTTTATTTTAAGGATATACACCTTTTATCTGTTCAACTAAGAATAATATCAAATTCCTTTCCTCCAGACACAAAATTTCAGCCGCTTTCGGGAATCTCATTTTCGTCGCTTGTAAAACGCAACACTCTTTTCTTTTGACTTTTAAAATTAATTAAACGAAGTGAAAACAATTCTCCAGTGAATGTTACAGTTACTGGCTTGGAGACGTTACAGACAATGTAGTATTATTAATTTGAATATTGGCTTTCCTTTTGTTAATACTATAGTTTGGTTCAATACAAAATGATGATTGCTAACTTGATTTCTAAACAAAGTGATCTTAATTTATGATAAATGTCTATGGAGGAACATATTTTCTAATTTTTATTATATCTAAATAATTAATACTTCATTCATGTAATTAGATAACCATGCGATGATGTCTCAAACTACATTTTAAGTTATAAACTAATTAAACAAAGGAGCATTTGAGAGGACTAAGTAGTTTTTTATTTGCTGTTAATAAAACTAATTCTCGTTAACGCTCTTTTCTGTCTTAGTCCTTCTTTGTAAAGGTTGTCCAGGACAACCTCATTTATCACTCGACAGTGATTGACTAAAGCAAGGCGCGAAGCAAATATGATTGTATTGGGCTGGGAAGAAAGTAATGTCTGCAAATGCAAGGCAACAGAAAACTGGTAATTACCGTATATAGAAGTACAAAACAGTCCAAACTGTAGTCACCATCGTTTGCCACGGCCAACTCCCATCGTATGGGCAGCTGTTGGATACCGTCCCTGTAGAATTGTGGCGGCTTGGATTCAAAGAAGTGCGTAAGTGCGCATTCAACATCGTCCCGGCTGGTGTAACGCTGTACCCTCTAGGAAATGTTGCAACGACCCGAAAAGGTAGAATTCACTTGGGGCAATGTCCGGGAAATAGGCTGGGTAGGGCAACAGCTTTCAGCCCAAGTCCCTGAACTAGTTACAGGTTACCCGTGCTGCGTGAGGTGTCGCTCCCTCCTGCTGTAGGAAGACGCCCTTGCGGTTCAGCAGCATGCAATGGCGGTTGTGGTCCCTGTCCACTTCCAAGTTGGCTGGCGCTTACACTCTTCGCCTTCTGACGGCTAACCGCAAATGACTTAAGCCACCTGCCTGCTGATGCCATGCCTGTGTGCTGTGTAATCTCAGTAGCCCATGTACGCCGTGGCCGAGGCTTCGACTTCGTGTACCTCGTTGTAAGACATTACTTTTTCTCCAGCCCAATAGCAGGGATTTTCGCTCACGAGTAACACCCAGACACTTTATTTTTTCACTTGCGGAGCGCAGAATTTCTTAATAATAACAGATAGAATTATTTTAGAGTACGATTTACAGTTATATGCAAGAAGAACATCCAAAACCGAAAAAAAAAATTGCTTAGTCATTCCCGTGAAACGATTTTCGATTTCATAATGGTAAAGATTAGGATTTCTGACGAATTTATAGATTATATATAATAAGAGGCAAATATATATATATACTGAAATGTGTTGTGGAAGAAATTAGTCCGTTAATAACATACATGTCCTCGTGTCGGTGAAATCATGAAATAATCTGAAAGGTAAATTCATCTTCACATTTTCACTTGAAAAATTTTTATATTTTGTTCTACTGCATATTGAAAAAGTCGTGTGCAATATATATAATACATGCTGTAAATGATACAAAATATATAAAGGAATAAATATTTATAATAATATGTAAATAAATACTATAAATGTGCTGCAAATATGAACAAGAAAGATTGAACCGAATTTTCGGGTGTAATAAGCACGTCTTTTAAATCCGTTCCGACTAAATTAAATTTATCAAACCTATTCAAAGTCAATGGAACCGGTATGGAAAACAATAGTATCTGACGGAAGAAATATTTTTTTCAATCCGGTTTTTAATCCCTCAGATATTGCTGTAAACGGAATTGAGCTTAGGCCCTCTGGTTGCAGACTTGTGCGTTAAGAAAAACATGAATTTATATGGGAAACTTTTCGGATCGGAAACGCTCTCCAACACAGAAAGAATTTTTCAAATCGGACTCTTAGAAACATAGTTATCGACAAAAATAAGATGTGACTTTACGTCCTCTGGTGGGAAAACCATGCATTATTTTTGGAAGAAAGTATTCTCAAAAGGTTTTTCCATATAAGCGGTATCGGTCAAAGAAAAAAAAAAATTAGTCGAGTTTTCAGAAGCCCAGATCTTGCTACAAATACATCAGAAGCAGAAATAACACTTATGACCCCTGGTGGCCAAACCATTATTTACCAAACATTAGAAATTATGTGAAAAATATTTTCCATCAGGTCTTGTATGCTATACAGGAAGAATCTTTTCAAATCGGAGTTTTAGAAGCAGAAATAACGCAGAAAACGCAATTTCCCTCTCTGCCCCCTAGCGGAGTCTATAATTAACTTGAAAATTTTGAAATTATATGAAAAACATGTCACACTGAAAACACTATCCAACAAAGAAGGAATTTTTCAAATCGGACTCCTAGAAGTAGAGATATTGACAAAAATAAGATATACATCTACGCACCCTGGAGTAGAAACCATGCATTGTTTCAAAAAGAAAATGTTCATAAAAGGTTTGTCGACATTAATAGTATCGGTCAACAAACGACTTTTTTTTAAACGAAAATTTAGAAGCTCATATTTTGCTACAAATGCATCAGAAGCGGAAATTAAGATCTACGCCCCCTGGTGACCGAACCTTTTTTTACAAAAATTAGAAATTATGTGCAAACGGTTTCCCATCGGAAGCTGTATCCGGTGCAGAAAGAAATTTTCAAATCTGAGATTTAGATTTACCTTTACGCCCCCTAGCGGAAAGTCTATGCATTTATTGAAAATTTTGAAATTATATGAAAAACATGTCACACTGAAAATACTATCGAACAAAAAAGAAATTTTTCAAATCGGACTCCTACAAGTAGAGATATTGACGAAAGTAAAATATATATCTTCGCACCCTGGCGGAGAAAATGTGTGGAATATTTTAAGAAGAAAATATTCGGAAAGGATTTATCGATGAGAGTGGCATTAGTCAGCGAATGAATTTTTCAATCGATATTTTAGAAGCTCAGATTTTATGCCAAATACATCAGAAGCAAAAATTAACACTTATGCCCCCTGCTGGCCAAAATATTCTTTACCAAAAAGGTTGAAATTATATGTAAACGATTTTTCATTAGGAGGTGTATCCGCTGAAGAATTTTTTTCAAATCGGAGTTTTAGAAGAAGAATTATCGGGTGAAAGTATAATTTACTTTCACGCCCATTAGCGGAAAACCTATGCGTAATTTTAAAAAGTAACTACATCTAAAATACACTTTGACATAAATGGAATCGAAAGATAATATAATTTTTTCAATCGGATGTTTAGAAGCAAATATGTGGAATAAATCGTATTTTTGAATTCGACATCATCTGCATTTATGCCCCCTAGCGGCGAAATTGTACATCGTAAATAAAAAAACGATATAAAGGATCGTCATTCGCATATTTCAAGCTTCCCAATGCGAAAATAATTTTTCAAATCGGACAAATAGTTGCAGAGACATCGTGGGCACAGACGGACAGACAAACCGGTAACAAAAGCACGATCTTTTTTTTTTAAAAAAAGACGTGTTAAAAATCGAGCACAGCTCCTATTAAAAGAAAAATTGTCACCTAAGAAGCCAATTCATAAGAGGTTATACACTAAAGAGCAATTGAATTAGAGATACCTGTCTAATAACGTGTAGCACCACCTTTCGCCCTGATGACAGTGGCGATTCGTTTCGGCATTAACTCGACAAGACACCGGAAGCGTTGGGAAGCCATACGGATCCACGACCCATGAACAAGCTCCCACAGTTCACAAAGATTTGATGGAGGGGTTCAGAGCCTTGAACATCTCTCTCGATGGCATCCCAGATGTGCGCGATGGGATTGAGGTCAGGTGCCCTAGCTGGCCAAGGAAGAGAGGTCACGTCGGTGGAGTGTTCATCCAACCATTCGGATACTATTCAGGAGCGATGGCACGGTGCATTGTCTTGTTGCAGGATGAGGTCCCCAGTGGGATGTTGAAGACGCACAAACGGGAGCAAATGGTCTTTCAGGATATCCTGGTAACGTTGACCTTGAGAGACGATGTCACACGTACCAGAGGTCCCATTTCAGTCCACGCAAACAGTCCCCAGACGAGAATGCCAACCCCACCATCTTGAAGAGTACCCTGCTCGCAAGAAGGATCCATCGCTTCATGTAGTTTGCGCCGTACTCGTATCCTGCCATCCGCATGTATCAACGTGAATCTCGACTCAGTAGTCCAGACAATATTTTTCCACGTGTCTAGGGTCCAGTGGCGATGTTCCCGCGCCCATGCTAATCTTTGCATCATTTAATGTGCGGTCAGCAGCGGTACCCTCGTGGGACGATGGCTTCTGTACCCCATAACAAGGTGATGGTTCTGGATGGTGTGGCTGCTTACGCGCTTTGTGCACCAGCGTTAAATTGCCGAGTCCGGATTCGATGTACTCACGGTGCACTCGTGACACAGTGGCTCGTGAAAATCCCAGTGCCTGCACAACTTCCGAGATGGAGTGAACCATTTGTCGGGCCCCGACAATTTGCCCACGATCAAATGCGCTTAGAGCCTTTGTCTTCCCCATACGGCGTCGGACTCTTACTGATTCCCGTCGCATCACTCCTTATATTGTCGGATCGCTGCATACGTCAGGTCGTTTCCGTTTACAGGGCCGCCCACAGCGCCACATTTGCATAACGCCAGCTGTCTCTAATTCAATTACTCTTCAGTGTATACTTTGTTTCTTGTTTTTGTTCTTTTCTTCTTGGTTTGGGGTTTAACGACCACCGAGAGCAACTCGATGTGCTATAAGCAGTCGCGTGACTCTAATTTAGAGCCACTGATTACAGGCAGGGGAGAGGATCAGTGCCATAAGACAAACCCCGTGTCGTCCCACTTCCGTACGTGCCTTACCCGTACAAATGAATGTTTGTCGCATTTCCGTACACACTCTGATCAGCCAGTGCATTTTCCACACACAGATGTGATGATCCGTAAGCAGTGAAATATGCGTGAACGAAGACAGAGGATCAGGAGCGCACTAATAACCCCCGCAACCACCCTCCCCACTGCGGGAGGGTTCACGTCTATAAGAGCCTGTAGTCTCAGAAAAAAAAAAAATTACAAAATCTTTTGTGGAAACTTCATGCAAAACTAATTAAAGAAATAGACAGGACTTTCTGACCGCAGCTTTAAACGAAATATTAAAAATAGAAACGATTTTGTTTCGCGGTTTTGAAGGTAAGCATTTGCGACGAGTGCTAAAGACCGTAAAGATGGCATTAATGAACAGCCTGTTTGACATTCAGTTTTTATTGCTGTTTCCGCTTACCCTACCATGAATGCCTATTGGTTGACGAAAGCAGTGAATGATGATCTCTGTGACGTCGGAGGAATTCTGCAGGAGATAAGCATTTACTTTCCCTTTAACCCTTAGCATTCCCCAAGTCTGATACATGGCGCGGAGAAACTGTACGGAAATGGCACTAACCGATCTGCCATGTACGGAAATGGGACACAATTCCTTTTGTACGGAAATAGCTCGTACGTGGGAGACAAACGACAAACACAACATCTATACCTCACCGAGATTCAAACCCAGACCATGTTCTTCATTTACGTACAGAAATACATCAGCGAAGAGTGCTTGCGGTGGACCCGGTTGCATTTGATTCAAGCGTCTGTCTTGTGTGTTGGGGTGTTGTTTTCTTCTCACTCATGCTCTGTACTTTTTAGCAAAAAAGAAATGCGTGCGTTCTTTACATTCTACCAACTGTCAATTAAGCCAACAAATGAGTCGACGTCTTTTTTCAGGGACATAACGCTTCTTTTAACCCACATGATGCTTGGTGTCTTGATTTATATTTTGGGCTCCGCAAATCAGCTTGCAAATGTTTACAAACATCGACATCAAAAACGAAAAAAGTTGTTTTTTATTTTTGTTGTTCTTGAAAAAAAATGTCGAAAAGAACAGTCCAAACTGAAAAGCAGAAGACTGAAATTTGCGCATATCACGATGAAAATATTGGAATCTAAAACACAAATGAAAATAGACGACTTTTTAAAAAGAAACTAAGGTATGTAAAACGATTCTATGCAATGCGATTAATTTTAACTTGATAAAGTTTTAGTGACTTCGGATGTTTTTTTTATTTCCTCATAATTAAAATATCATCCTACGTCAATGTTAATATTGTCTTTCTACCATACAAAGCAAGTTTCCGCATTTAGTTATAACTAGAAGCTTCCGAGATCAAAACGTACACTCCGAACTATAGCGCACACTAGGTACACAACATATAGCTCCGTTTTCTCTGATTGACATGCTTTTAAGTTAATTGTGACTTTCCATGAATCATATTAAACAAATAATTAAATTTTCTTAATGTAAATCATTTTATACTGTTTAAATAATTTCTCGGAAATTGAATAATAGCTGTATGAAAAATCCTGAAAGTATTCAAAAATATTGCCATATTCATCATAGATTTCGATTTGAATTTATTAGCAAATTTAATTACTTCTAAGTGCAATCTTCATTTTTTATGGCAATATATTTTCAATTAAAAACAATTTGGTGTTGTCTTTTATTTAATACAACGTAGGAAGCTTCGAACCGCAGCGTGTTGCCTGTAAAGTGTTTTACGTCATGTGATATACAGGTGTTTCTATGTTTTTTGTTATTTGCCCCCTTACATGATTTTATCAAACATCAAGTATTTTCACGTCCCAGAAAACAATTTTAAGAAGCAATATGTCGAGTAGTTTGAGTTCAGGTTTCCCTAAATTATTCTGCATCAATTACCCGGTCTCTGACTCGCGCGAAATTAAATCTGTGTCCAATGATTTTTCTTAGACAATTTCAAACGACAATGAACGACCTGAATGCCTAAGTATCAACCAACCGGCTTCGTTGCCTGAGGACGAGAAGTAAGACAACACCCGAGGCTCACTTTTCCTATTGGCTGTGCGACCTACCGTGATCTCTGCCACTCGATTCTTCCAAACTTATTACAACATGGTGGTCAAAAGATAAGAATCATTCTGGCACGGACATGGAAGAGCTGACATGTATCTTTTGACAAAGTCTCTACTCATCACGCACAGGAGACTATCTGCCTGGATTCTTTGAGCAATGCTGAAAATAATTTTGACTCAGCAAAAACTTAACGGAGCATTTACTTATCCTAAATTTGGTGTGCATCTACTCTTCTTTGCCCTTAAAATTGAATGTAGGATAATAATTATTTTACAAAGTGCTGTACATTTCTAGTGAATGGTAGAGTACAATTCTTCATCAGTCATTCAGGATACCTTAAGTTAGTGTTTGGAGTACATGCTGCCTCGCTATTCCCATGGCGTGCACATAAATATATCTTATACATCCAGCGTTTAGTCCCGATATCGCGTCGAGTTTAAATTATTTGTATGTAATCTGATTACTCAGTCACACGTTATTTTTATAATATTGTTCACGTTTTCACATTTCTCTTGATAACTAATTGATAAATGGTGAGTAGTTTTCAATTTAATTAACAGTGATTTGTGTGAAACGTGGTACAAAAAAATATACATCGATTTTCTAAGATTGCAGATCAATGTTTTCCTCTTAAAAATTCGTGTAATATTTACACAGGGCGTTTTTATCTTTGCTATCACCTCTGGAGACGAAAAAGATTTATGATTACTTACCACTAGATTTTGGGAGGATTTTTATTTAATTCTGAACATCAATTGGAAATACACCTCTTTTCATTCTAGTTATTGTTTGTGATGCTCGTCAGGATCAGGCGTTCTGGAATTTGCAATCATTAAATACCACACTCAAATGCTTGCGATGTAGAATGTTCCCTTATATATATTTCTCTGTATCTCATCTTTCTGTCATGTCGAGTAGCAAAAATGAAAACATCTTAATTTTACTCTTTAAAATTTAAATGCATTATTTTCACTATGTGCCATCTGTCACCCGTGTGGTAAGCACATTTCAGATTCTTAGCATTTCTCTTTATTAAGGTTTCTCTAAATTTAAATATACTTGTTTTCGCAGAAGTTACTGAAATTTAAATCATCCATCGTTGTAAGGAGAACATAAGTAAATTCTCATATGTAGAATTTCTTACTCCATTCTTGTGCTCAAATACATTTTCTATGAATAATGAATGCCATATTTCTTTTTCACATTATCTTTCGTTAGTTGTGATTAGCAAACGTCACATTTGGTGTGACGTTTGCTAATCACAAAACTAGCGTTTTAAGTCTTTTTTGCACTTTACTTCAACACTAGGCATGAAATTTTTCGTTTTAAAATATTTTGTACCCACTGTTTTCCTCTTACTCTTACATAAACAAAGATATAGATTTCTTACATTTCCTGAACTTGAAAAGAAATTGCACATTTATGTTCCACTTTCTTGTCAACACATAAGTAACTCATGCAGACAAAAATTTTACTTCTCATCAGGAAATCATAATATGCGACATTAATTTGTGTCCACGGTCTGAAAGAGTTAATGAATTCCTTTTCCTTCGTACTGTTTTTTATTCGTCTCATTTCTTCCCTTTATTTTGTTAAACAAATTAGTGTAAATCAAGAAATCTAAACTATTATAAATGTTATTCAGATTCTCTTGCATTTCAATTTTTAAAGAGTAATTCGTGATCAGTCTTCAAGGATTAAAAACAAATATAAATATGACTTAAGATATTTTTATAAGTTTGGCATCTAGGTCTTTAGATTAAGCCTGCATCCTAAACATAAATTTCATTTCTACCGCTTCTCAGTAATACACAAAATTTAGTATAATTTTTTATCGATATTGTTACACTGCACGGATATGTACATAACTTATGAGAGGCTTGTCTTTTTTTAAGCGAAATAGTAATGTGCTAAAGACCAGTGTGCAACACATGATATGTCGCTGAATTAATTTGCAATATGATATAGCAAAAGGACGTATCTGACGGGTGTTCGAACTTCGCTCCTGCCGGCTATCTGGTCTGCGGTTTTTCCGGTGATTTTCGCAGACTTCCTGGGCTTGGGATGCGAATGCTTAGATGGTTTCTTCTGAAGTCGGCCCCTGAAGCGCTTTGTCCCTGGATCCCTCCTTCCATAGGATGCCCAGGGTCACCAGATCAGTGTCGATGCTCGGGTAGTAAAATACTGTAAGACGAATGAAATCTGATGACACAGGGCTTCAGGCATCTACGGGACTACCCATGGTTATGATAGCAAAAATGATCTCATGATGGAAGTTGCGCATGAAATATCATTCTGGTGACTTTGTATACAAATATTTTAATGTTTATTATCTTTTAAACAGCTGTAAAACGAGTCTACGTGCATGGCAGTTGAATGATTTCAAAATTAACTTCACGCTCTACAGAACAAAATTGAATCCAAGATAAAAAGACATAGAAGGAATATTCACTTTTTCCGTAACGTGCTTATTTCCTTCGCTAGTATTAATAGCTCAAAAACACAAATCGTCTTAGAGTTCGATTCCTAGGGTTGTCTAAATGCATAGTAAAAAAATCTTGGTTGCAAAAAAATAAGTTTCTCCAATGGAGATTTTCTGTAAATACTATGGAAAATAGGCACTACCGCTTCTTTTGATAATTTTTCTGTTTACCCATTTGCCACTCAAAGGGATATAATCAGTTTGTCAGCTCTAATCGCATCACTTATGTCATACCATAGGCTCCAACAGAAGGTCAGAAACCAGAGGTTTGACAACTAAGCCAACGGGGCCAAAGGTAAATCATCCTACTGATATTTCGGCTTGCTTAATGGTTTTGCTTTTTCTAACTAAAATACAAGGACAAGCCATTTTCGATTAATGAATGAGAGAGAGGATAATTAGTTGGATCCACAACGTCCAGATTACGCGCAACAGAAATCGGCCTTGTTACGATTTTTTTTTTCAGTGGAATATTTACTCCGTAAGATATCCCTGTATTCTTTTACATTTTTGATAATGCAGTGCATTTATAGGCATTGGAAATTTGCAATACGCTATTTTGTTACTCCTTAATTGATTACGTGGATTCTGGACTGGAACTCATAATGTAAAATGGAAACATATAATGTGATATTTCTTACGATGTCCCGCGCAAATATTATCATACGTAATTCAGTTATGAATGCATAATTCATAAATTAATAAAAATTGTTAAATTTATTATTTACCTTTTAAATAATTTGAATTTATTTCGCCAAATTTTAAATTTTCTCTGTCATCGGACCTGTAAAGCTATTGATGGGTATATCCTTTAGGAATAGTAGTTTGTTCAAAGCAGTGTGAAAATATTCCTCAATTTGCGGCAATGATTTTCGCACCCACTTAGTTTTACTTCATTAGTTGTCACGCTAAAAGCCCTAAATATTATAATAATTTCCCTCCAGCCTTATAAACAAAGAATATCCAGTGGAACTCTGATTAACAGTACTTGAAACATTTGTGTGTTATTATAATATAAGTACAGGTCGTATCAGAATAATATCACCATCCCCGGAATCACAGTGTGCCCGCCCAGGTGCGTCACAGAGTACAGGTGACAAGGTGGGACCGGCAAGCACAGATGAGCCATAGTACTTAAGATGGGCACAATGGGGAGAGTTAGGGATTTGACGGGATTCAAAAAGGAATGAGTATCGGCTACCGCGCGAAGTGTGGAAGCATCTCAGAAACAGCAGACTTCGTGGGCTGTTCGCGAGGTGCTGTAGTTAGGGTGCGCCAAGAATGGACCCCTGGCACACCGAGTACCTCCCCACGTAATAACTGGGCAGCCCCAAAGATCATCGACCCAGAGGCGAACGTCGCCTCCGTCGACTGGCAAAGGACAATCGACGCGAAATGGTGAAGCAAATGACCCCGCAAATGAATGTTGGGGCCTCCAGATACGTGTCCCTGATAACAGTAGAGCAAATACTGTTACGCACGGGTCTCCTGTGTCGACGTTACGTCAAGGCGCCCAAGTTAACCCAGGTCCACCGGCAACGACGCCTGCAGTTCACATGGGACTGCCGTCATTGGACAGTGGAAGACTGGGGAAAGGTTGCTTTCTCCGACGAATCCAGGTTTCTACTCCACAGAAGTGACGGGCGGTGGCGGATATGACGTCAGACACACGTGAACTAACACCCGGACACGCTTGTTGGTCAAGTACAGGCCGGCGGTGGCAGTGCGCATGTCTGGGGAATGTTTTACTGGTATGACCTGGGACCGCTTGTATCACTGGATGTGTCCATGAACGCCAATGGCTACCTATCCATCCTCGCTGACCACATGCATTCCTTCATGCTGGACGCTTACCCTGGTGGTAATGGTGTCTACCAACAGAACAATGCGCCCTGCCACGTCGCTAAGGGAGTGCGTGAGTGTTTCCAGGAACACGACAGTTCTCCCTTGGCAGGCGAAATCTCCAGACCTTAATGCCATAGAGCACCTGTAGAACTATTTGGATCGAAAGGTTCGACATGCCGACCCGCAACCACGTCTTCTCCGGGACCTCCGTGGTCTGCTACAATCCGAATGCAAACGTGTGCCTCGGGCGAACTTCCATAGCCTCATTGCGTCCATGCCACGTCATCCCGCTGCTGTAATCCGTGTCAAGCGTGGTTATTCCCGTCATTAGATAGGTTGTCATATTATTCTGATACGACTGTTTAAGTGGACAAATGCCATGGACAAAGTTTTCGCAATATTTTTGAAAATTTTAAAAGCTAAGCACAGATGTTCTTAAGATTAAAATACATTTTTAGAAAAAAGGAATCTATTTTCAGAAAACATTTCAACAAAGTGTTCCTTTAAAACGTAAGCTCTTTTCTGCTACTCTTCGGTTCGACAGTGGCGTGCAGGGCAGAAACAAAGGATGATACTCCACTCTCGTCGAACATGTTAAACAAAGTGTTCACAACAGAATTCTGTTAAGTTTCACAAAACAAAGATACTGTAACTCCTATGTCTGGTAAATAAGTGAATAAATATCTAGAACTAACTTTAATTATTTGATATGCTGTAAATATCCTTCACAAACACGCCTAGTCTCCTTATTCTAACATTTCTCGTACAGAGTTGTCCCTATTTGACATGTTAAACGCTAATGTACAAATAATTACCGGAACGGATCTCAAGCATCTACGCACTTACTTTCTTAATCATTGGCTACAAAGACAAGATTTCTTCATGAGACATGTAAGCGTTGATGTGGAAGAACGATACAAATTGTTTTCATTCATTTGCGTCCTTATTCCTATGGCATATGAAGGCTAAAACATTATCTCGCCATGAAACACATTAAGCACTGTGCTGTACAAGGATAATGCGAAGGGTATTCAGGAAACTATGCCATTTTCTTGTGACATGTATTGCCAAGAAAGATTTTTGAGGCCGATGTTAAAGAAAGACAAGAAAGATTTTCAAGCACACACATTTTTATTTTCCTCGTACATGTGATTAGATGTTTCCGAGTGAAAAAACAAATCTAAAGGAACGTGGTTTTAGTGAAAGAAATCGCGGGCTTACGGAGACAGAAAAAGTACATATCTTCCGCCGACAGGAAATATGGAATCAAAAGTCTTCACGGTATTAAAATTTTTTATGAGATTAATCGCAAAATGCCATCACAGTTGCTATTTGTTTATGAGAACAAAAGCTATAATTGGCTAGAAGAGACAATAACTTTCACGCAAAAGTGTTATGGATATGTAAACTACCTATTTTATAAATTATATGTGGCATATCCAGAAACATATTTTTTGTGACAAGGAGCTGGTTTTTATTACACCTGATGCACTTTTAATGTGATAAACATTTAAGAAATAGAACACATATATGTCAAACATTCTTTGTTAGTCAATAAAGGGTTGCAAATGTCATGGTGTAAACTACCGAGCTGTCTTCCTGAGAAAAAGGTATCAAAGAAGATGCGAATGAAATATATTGGGGTATTTATTTATTTAAAGGAAATGGTATTTCCAGTTATTCAGTTTCGATTTCGCACTTCGCTTTATTTTCTATTTATATGGCATAATCTACTATCAAAGAGTGTCGAAGAGATAAGATTGGCACGTATTTATATCATTCCTCCTCCCTTTTTCAGCTGTCACTTAATTCTCTCAGTATTTTGACACTTACATTTTAATTTTAACTGACGTTGAATTTTTTTCGCTCTATTATCACTTAAGTATCCTAGTTTGGATAAATGAACTTTACTGATATTTGTTTCCGCAATTTACGATTTCATATTATCTCTCCTTAAGACTGCACTTGATAAATTAATCCTACGACTTTTAAATGGAATTACTTATGCAATCATTTCAGTTCTTATTTTGTACACACGAATACGTGTGTGCGTTTGCCTATATACATACGCCACGGCATGTCCTGACTCAGCAGTATTTATGCTGTTTTTTTTAGGGGGGATGTTAACGACCCCCTTGGGTAACTCCATGGGCAGTCGCTCGTCTCCAGGAAATCATGACAGCCAGTGCCATAAGACAAACACAACGGCCATGCCTCACTAGGATTCGAACCCGAACCCATCTCGGACGAAAGCTCAGAAGCTAGTGCGTATACAACTTTGCCACCTTGGGGGAGGCAGATAGGTATGCTGTACATTGCCATTTTTTGAAAATTTTCGATTTATATATCATCATCATCATCATCATTATTGTCAACCATTATCAATCCACTGCTGGATGAAGTTCTCCCCATGTTTCTTCTACAACTGTCTATCTTGAGCCACTCTCTTTCATGTTATTCTCCCATGCTTTCGAATTTCATCCACCCATCTCCCGCGTGGTCTTCTTCTGGGTTTTTTTTTTGTTCCGTGGAATTCAGTCTAAAATTTCACTTGTCCACATGTGGTCGGTTCTTCTGGCAACATGTCCAGCCCATTGCCATTTCAGGGATTTTACTTGCATCATGATGTCTTCCACTCTTGTAATTTTTCTTATCCACGAGTTCCTCTTCTTATCTTTTCTGGTTACACCAAGTATGAATCTCTCCATGCTTCTTTCAGTTGTCTGCAGCCTTTGTATATCTTTTTTAGTTAAAATCCATGTCTTTTCTCCCTACGTAAGAACTGGAAGGATGCATTGATTAAACACTTTTTTTTAAGACATAAAGGCATATTGCTCTTGAAAATAGTACTGTTTCTTCCAAAATCTCTCCAGCCAAGTTTTACACGCGGATTAATTTGCTCATCAATGTAACCCACGCTTGACATCTGATTTCCAAGGTAGGTATCGGTTATCTCTAGCTTTTCTCCATTAATAGATAAATCTTCCTTTCTTGTAAAAGCATTGCTCATAACTTTGGTCCTCTGAAAGATAATTTTTAGTGCAACGTCTTAACTCTTGTCAGCGAGTACCTGGATCATATTCTTCAGCTCGGAAGGGGTAGTTGCAAAAATGACTACTGGCATCTGCAAAGGGTAGGAGAGTTATATAATCTCCATTAATCTTTACACCTTTGTTTTTCCAGTTGAACGATTGAAAGACATTTTGCCACGTGGCATTGAAGAGATTGGAAGAAATGGTGCCACCTTGTGTCACTCACTTTGCAATTTTTCTTGGTGCTGTATACACAAATATCCGATCCTTTGTACTTGCATTTTCATAGATGTTATTAATAATATTAATGTACGCGTCTTCAATACCGCAGGATTTCAAAGCCACTGTAATTGCTGATGGTTTCACAGAATCAAAGGCCTTTTCGTAATCAATAAAAGCCATCATAATGGGAGTTCATATTATCTTGTTCTTTGAATTAGTTCTCTCAGTACATGGATATGATCAACAATGCTGTAGCCACTCCTGAATGCAGCTTGTTCTCTTAGTTGAGCCATGTCCAGTGTTACCTTCAAGCGATGTGAAAGAACTTTAGTGAAGATTTTGTAGATCACTGATAGGAGGCTGATGGGCCTGTAGTTCCTAGATCCTCAACGTCACATTTTATATGCAGCAGGATCATTGTAGCATTGTTCAATTCTCAGGAATCTTCTCTTCATTGAGACATCTGATGAAAACTTGGGCGATCGTAGTTTCAATTTCTTCATTTGCTTCTTGTATAGTGTTCAAGGTAATTCCATCTTCTCCTGGAGCTTTTCCCCGTTTCATGTTCTTAATTGTATGTGTAACATCAGCCCAGAGGACAAAGAGGAATTTTGGTACTGGTTCCTTTTTTAGTAACTGGAAACGATGTATTATCTCTTTCATATAATTTTGTGTAGAAGTCTTTCACTCTTGTCAAAATTTCACCTTTATTTCTTGTTACAGAACCATTATTTTTCAGTGCCATAATCTGTTTTCTTCCCTTACTGAGATGACCCTTGCTTTCTTCAGGCTTTGATTATTTTCAATTGCTTTTCTTATAGTTTGTATCTGAATTTCCTTATGTCTTCAGTGCTTTTTTTCCGAATTGTGTTTCTTAACTCTGTATATCCTACTTTGGAAGTTAGATTTTCTTTATTTGTCCTCATCTCCCTTCTCTTTGGCATCAGCCTTTTTGTTTTTTTCTGATATTTTTTTCATATGCAGCTTGTTCTTAGTAACACCTATTTTTGTTGCTGTTTCCATAAGATCCTTGGTTAAATTCCTATTAACTTCAGAGATGTCCACTTCTTCCGATGATAGATCTTCTAGAGCAGAGAAACGGTTCTTCAGTTCCAACTTGATGTCATTATGATGATGTTTAAGGTTGGTCATATCCATACATTTTGTTTGATTTATGAGTTTACCACGTTCCAGTTTAGTGTTGAGCTGCATCTTACATCTTACCTGTGTTGAACTTATTAAGAACACTGCAGTCTTGGATGACGAATTTCTTGTTATACATAATAAAATCACATAATAAAATCAATTTCACTTGTCGTTCCATTGGGATGTCTCTATGTCTATTTCCTATGTGGATTTTTCTTGAAAAATGAGTTCATAATGAAAACCCTTTCTGCCTCTGCAAGTTCTACGAGAGTATTTCCACGTTGATTTCTATTCCAATAGCCTAATTTACCAACTGAAGCTTTATTCTGTTGCTGTTGCCCTGATTTTGCATTGAAATCATCTGTAATGATCTTCAAGTGTTGTTTGCTTTTTTTATTTAGATTCCAAATTTCCTCTTACAATTCTTCAATTTCTTCTGGATGACTTGTGGTGGGTGTATAAGCTTAAATAACCTGAGCCTGGTATCTTTTTGAGAGTTGCATAACGAGTCTCGCATTCCTGTCCGAGGAGCTTTCAACTTCTAGAACATTGTCCTTCGGTCTTTTGTTTATTATAAATCCAACACCACTAGTTCTGTTCGTATCTATCCCGCGATAGTAGAAGAGATGTCAACAATTCAGTTCAATGAGATCTTCTCTTCTTCTTCTTACCTCGCTTAGCACCACAATGTCCCAGCAGATCTTTTCGATTTCCTCCTCCAGTTCGAGGAGCCTTGAATCAGAAGATAGGGAACGTCCATTGAAATATATATCATCATCATCATCATTGTCAACCATTATCAATCCACTGCTGGACGAAGGTCTCCCCAAGTTTCCTCCACAACGGTCTGCCTTGTGCCAGTCTCCTCCATGTCACTCCCGCATATTTACGAATTTCATCCACCCATCTCCCATGTGGTCTTTTTCTGGGTCTTTTCCTGTCCCTTGGAATCCAATCTAAAATTTCGGCTGTCCATCTATGGTCTGTCCTTCTGGCAGTATGTCCAGCCCATTGCCATTTCAGGAATTTAACTCTGATCATGATGTCTTCCACTCTCGTCATTTTTCGGATCCACGAGTTCCTCTTCTTATCTCTCCTGGTTATACCAAGCATGCACCTCTCCATGCTTCTTTGAGTTGTCTGCAGCCTTTGTATGTCTCTTTTAGTTAAGGTCCACGTCTCTGCACCATACGTAAGCACTGGAAGGATGCATTGATCAAACACTTTTCTTTTAAGACATAATGGCATATTGCTCTTGAAAATTATGCTGTTTCTTCCAAAAGCTTTCCAGGCAAGTTTTGTACGCCGATTAATTTCTTCATCAATGTGACCCTCACTTGATATCTGCTGTCCAAGATAAACATACGTATCTGTTATCTCCAGTTTTTCTCCATCAATCGATAAATCTTCATTTCTTGTAAAAGCATTGAACATCACTTTTGTCTTCTGAAAGTTCATTTTTAATCCCACTTCTTTACTCTTGTCAGCAAGTTCCTGGATCATACTCTGCAGCTCTGATGGGGTAGTTGCAAAAATGACTACGTCATCAGCAAAACGAAGGTGGGTTAGATAATCTCCATTAATCTTTATCCCTTTGTTTTCCCAGTTCAGTGATTGAAAGACATTTTCCAATGTGGCATTAAAGAGCTTCGGAGATATGGTGTCACCTTGTCTCACTCCCTTTCCAATTTTTATGTGTGTTGTATTTTCAAACAGCCGAATCTTTGCACTTGCATTTTCATAGATGTTATTAATAATATTAATGTATGCATCTTCAATACCGCAGGATTTCAGAGCCGTGGTAACTGCTGATGGTTTCACCGAATCAAAGGCTTTTTCATAATCGATAAAAGCCATGCACAATGGAAGTTCATATTCCCTCGCTCTTTCAATTAGTTCTCTCAGCACATGGATATGATCTATTGTGCTGTAGCCACTCCTGAATCCAGCTTGTTCTCTCGGTTGAGCCATGTCCAGTGTTACCTTCAAGCGGTGTGAAAGAACTTTAGTGAAGATTTTATAAACCACTGATAGGAGGCTGATAGGTCTGTAGTTCCTGAGATCCTCAATGTCACTTTTTTATGTAGCAGGATCATTGTAGCATTGTTCCAATCCTCAGGAATCTTCCCTTCATTAAGGCATCGAGTGAAAATTTGGGCGAGTACTGTTTCAATTTCTCCACTTGCTTCTTGTATGATGTCTATAGTAATTCCATCTTCTCCTGGAGCTTTCCCCCGCTTCATGTTCTTGATTGCATGTGCAACTTCTGCTGGGAGGACTGGAAGAACTCTGGTACCTTTCATGATGTCTGGAGTACATGTATCATCCCTTTCATATAATTTGGAGTAGAAATCTTTCACTCTTGTCAAAATTTCGCCTCTATTTCTTGTTACAGAACCATCTTCTTTTCTCAGAGCCATAATCTGTTTTCTTCCTTTACTGAGATGTCCCTTTGCTATCTTTAGGCTTTGGTTGTTTTCAATTGCTTTCCTCACTAGTTCACAGTTGAATTTTCTTACGTCTTCAGTGATACTTTTTCGTACTGTCTTGCATAGCTCTATATATTCCACTTTGGAAGTCACATCTTCTTTAGTTGTCCTCATCTCTCTTCTTTTTTGCATCAACATCATCATCAACAGTAATTCCAGACCCAGAAGAAGACCACATGGAAGATGGGTGGATGAAATTCGAAAGTATGCGGGAGTGACATGGAGGAGACTGGCACAAGACAGACCGTTGTGGAGGAAACTTGGGGGACCTTCGTCCAGCAGTGGATTGATAATGGTTGATAATGATGATACATATATATATATATATATATATATATATATATATATATATATATGTTGAAATATATATATATATATATATATATATATATATATATATATATATATATATGTTGAAATATATATATATATATATATATATATATATATATGTTGAAATATATATATATATATATATATATATATATATATGTATCATCATTATCAACCATTATCAATCCACTGCTGGACGAAGGTCCCCCAAGTTTCCTCCACAACGGTCTGTCTTGTGCCAGTCTCCTCCATGTCACTCCCGCATACTTTCGAATTTCATCCACCCATCTTCCATGTGGTCTTCTTCTGGGTCTTTTCCTGTCCCTTGGAATCCGATCTAAAATTTCGGCTGTCCATCGATGGTCTGTTCTTCTGGCAGTATGTCCAGCCCATTGCCATTTCAGGGATTTAACTCTGATCATGATGTCTTCCACTCTTGTCATTTTTCGGATCCACGTGTTCCTCTTCTTATCTCTCCTGGTTACACCAAGCATGCACATCTCCATGCTACTTTGAGTTGTCTGCAGCCTTTGTATGTCTCTTTTAACTAAGGTCCACGTCTCTGCACCATACGTAAGCACTGGAAGGATGCATTGATCAAACACTTTTCTTTTAAGACATAATGGCATATTGCTCTTGAAAATTATGCTGTTTCTTCCAAAAGCTCTCCAAGCAAGTTTTGTACGCCGATTAATTTCTTCACCAATGTGACCCTCACTTGATATCTGCTGTCCAAGATAAACGTAAGTGTCTGTTATCTCCAGCTTTTCTCCATCAATCGATAAATCTTCATTTCTTGTAAAAGCATTGAACATCACTTTTGTCTTCTGAAAGTTCATTTTTAATCCTCATTCTTTACTCTTGTCAGCAAGTTCCTGCATCATACTCTGTAGCTCTGATGGGGTAGTTGCAAAAATGACTATGTCATCAGCAAAACGAAGGTGGGTTAGATAATCTCCATTAATCTTTATGCCTTTGTTTTCCCAGTTCAGTGATTGAAAGACATTTTCCAATGTGGCATTAAAGAGCTTCGGAGATATGGTGTCACCATGTCTCACTCCTTTTCCAATTTTTATGTGTGTTGTATTTTCAAATAGCAGAATCTTTGCACTTGCATTTTCATAGATGTTATTAATAATATTAATGTATGCATCTTCAATACCGCAGGATTTCAGAGCCATTGTAACTGCTGATGGTTTCACCGAATCAAAGGCTTTTTCATAATCGATAAAAGCCATGCACAATGGAAGTTCATATTCCCTCGCTCTTTCAATTAGTTCTCTCAGTACGTGGATATGATCTATTGTGCTGTAGCCACTCCTGAATCCAGCTTGTTCTCTCGGTTGAGCCATGTCCAGTGTTACCTTCAAACGGTGTGAAAGAACTTTAGTGAAAATTTTATAAACCACTGATAGGAGGTTGATAGGTCTGTAGTTCCTGAGATCCTCAACGTCACCTTTTTTAAGTAGCAAGATCATTGTAGCGTTATTCCAATCCTCAGGAATTTTCCCTTCATTAAGGCATCGAGTGAAAATTTGGGCGAGTACTGTTTCGATTTCTCCACTTGCTTCTTGTATGATGTCTACAGTAATTCCATCTTCTCCTTGAGCTTTTCCCCGCTTCATGTTCTTGATTGCATGTGCAACTTCTGCTGGAAGGACTGGAAGAACTCTGGTACTGGTACCTTTCATAATGTCTGGAGTACATGTATCATCCCTTTCATATAATTTGGAGTAGAAATCTTTCACTCTTGTCAAAATTTCGCCTCTATTTCTTGTTACAGAACCATCTTCTTTTCTCAGTGCCATAATCTGTTTTTTTCCCTTACTGAGATGTCCCTTTGCTATCTTTAGGCTTTGGTTGTTTTCAATTGCTTTCCTTACTAGTTCACAGTTGAATTTCCTTACGTCTTCAGTGATACTTTTTCGTACTGTCTTGTTGCATAGCTCTATATATTCCACTTTGGAAGTCACATCTTCTTTAGTTGTCCTCATCTCTCTGCTGTTTTGCATCAACATTTTGGTTTTTCCTGATAATTTGTTCACATGCAACTTGTTCTTATACCCAGCTAATTTTGTTGCTGTTTCCATAAGAGCTTTGGTTACTTTTCTGTTAACTTCAGAAATATCCACTTCTTCCGATGTTAGGCCTTCTAAAGCAGAGAATCTGTTCTTCAGTTCCAATTTGAAGGTATTATGGTGTGTTTTAAGGTTGGTTATGTCACTACATTTTGTTTGTCTTATGAGCTTGCTACGTTCGAGTTTAGTGTTGAGGTGCATCTTACATCTCACCAATCTATGGTCACTGCCTGTGTTGAACTTGTTTAGCACACTGCAGTCTTCTATGACGAATTTTTTGTTACACATAATAAAATCAATTTCACTTGTCGTCCCATTTGGATGTCTCCATGTCCATTTCCTGTCTGGCTTTTTCTTGAAAAAGGAGTTCAAGATGAAAAACCATTCTGCCTCTGCAAACTCTACGAGAGTATTTCCAAGCTGGTTTCTGTTGCCGTGACCGAATTTACCTACTGAAGTTTCATTCTGTTGCCGTTGCCCTATTTTTGCATTGAAATCTCCCATAATTATCTTCAAGTGCTGCTTACCTTTATTTTTTAGATCACGAATTTCCTCATAAAATTCTTCAATTTCTTCTTCGGCATGACTTGTGGTGGGTGCATAATTTTGAATAATCTGAGCCTGGTATCTTCTCGAGAGTTGGATAACGAGTCGTGCAGCTCTGTCAGAGGAACTTTCAACTTCTACAACTTTATCCTTCAGTTTCTTGTTTATTATAAATCCAACACCACTAGTTCTGCCAGTATCTTTCCCACGATAGTAGAACAGATGTCCACTTTTCAGTTCAATGAGATCTTCTCCTTTTCTCCTTACCTCACTTAGCCCGACGATGTCCCACTTGATCCTTTGTAGTTCCTCTTCCAATTCAAGAAACCTTGAATCAGAAGATAGGGAGCGTCCGTTATACGTATATATATATATATACCATAAAAGTGAAAGAAATCTGAACGATCGTCGTCATGGGAGTACCAATTCAAGCATTGGCTTTTCAGATGTTGACAAAGGACTGGCACAGCCAAAATCCGTCAATCAGTCGAAAGTCAGAAAACAGAGCTAAATCTGGAATAGTAAAAATAAATGACTTTAAATCTAGTAAGAATGGGTTTCCATATCAGTTTATTAGTAAGTTTTTCAAGCAATCCATCCCCAATTATAACTCTATGCGGCCAACGAACTTTTCTATAAAATATATAACTAACAAAGACCCTGCAATTTTAATTCATAGGTTTCACTTGATGCGTCTGGTGGGTCGCTGACACCAAAATATCGGTACTAATTACAGCCCAGCAGAAACACAAGTATTGGGAAACTGCTGGCCACCAGCTGGCAGTGATGGGTCACTGCTGGTTGAAAACTGCCGTTAACCGCCCGGTAGCTGTCCGTTGGTGACAGCGCCATCACCTAGCGAGCCATTGATGGCCCTGCAGCATCGCCGTGAATTGCGGTCCTCCAAGAAAGTTCCACTTGTGGCCTGTAGTTGGCAACCGATGCAACCCCAACACCAGGTTGAAGCACCGGGACTGCGAATGCTCAGAAACAACACGTGCTGTGTATCTCGTGGTACCAGTTAGTTGAAGATGACGCTATCGCCATCGTGTTATTTTAATGGATGTCAAGAGAAAAAATCATATGTAGAGGGCGAATTAATTTCCCAATGAAAGGCCACGTCAACGAAGATGTCAGATTAAGCCATGAAATACTAGATTACAGATATGAAATACATACACTCCATTCCCATGAATAACAAGAAATAATTTGAAACCGTTTGTTGGAAAAAAAAAACAAGAATTATACGCGTACAAATCTCATCAATTATTTGAAAGAAAAAAAAATAAAAAGTAACACTATGTGGATATAATATACTCATCCATGGGTTGAATACACAAGACTGGAGGAATTCGCTTCTAAAAATAACGAGAAGCAAAATAAAATATATTTCCTCTTTAAAACAAATGTAGCTTCGGACAACGGAAAGGAAAGATTCAACGTTAATAATGTATCAGAATGTGACATGAACGGGTAAATATAAATCAACAATCGCTTTTCAAGACGACAAGGACAGCACAAAACTTTGGAAAGCGCCTATAAGTTGGTACACTTCTTTAAAATGCGAAAAAAAACTATTGTTACGTTGAAAAAATAAATTTATGAATTATATGAAATTGACATTTATGAAAAAACCTCGCAATATTGTAAAATTGAGGAGAGAACCATTCGATTAAACATTCCTCAATAAAGAGATTCAGCTTCAAGCACACGCTCGTTCGTGGTAAATCAGTTCATTCGGTAGAGAACTGGCCTCCCACTCCAACAAACCTGGCTCGTGTCGATCCAGTCGGGCATTTTTCCGGTCTGTTGAGAAAATTTCCCCAGCGCAGTGCCCTAATTCAGAAGGTCGTAAGGCGGAGAAAAAGAAGTTGTGGCTTTGGGAAACTGCGGTTATCCTTAATTATTATTATTATTTTATTTTTTTTGGCTGCTGCTGGGAAATTGGCGAACAAGATTCGGCGAGCCATCAGTTACGTTACGTGATCATCGGCTACCACTGCCGGGAAACTAGCGGACCACATTAGGCTAGCCATCGTTTATGGCACGTGCTTGCAGGGCCGCTGTGGCAGCTATTTCCTGTGATGGATAACTGATGGCTCTGTTGGGGCATATGACAACTGATTGGGGTGCCTACTGTTGGCCTGAACTGCTGGTTCTTCTGTTGGCCGCCCGTACATTTTATTGACGGTTCGGCAGCGGCAACATGGGGCTGGGCCATTTCTGGCAGTGCTGGCCCAGCAAGACTGTTTCTGCTAGGAGCACAGCTTACATCTAATCAGACAATGTTGACTATTAACCGCAACTTGTTCAGTCGGAATTCGTTCGTCTTCGTATTATATGAGCCCTTGACATTTCTTATCTGTATGTGAATGTGGGTGTGAGACTACCATGCACTACTAATGGTACGGTGCTTTGTGCTTTAAGGTAATTTTGTGTTCTGTACTACTGCAGATTTGGCTCTGCTTCTTGACTTTCGACTTTTCGACTGATTGGTGCTGTCGTTCTTTGGATTCCTTGATTTTTTGGCATTTTTTGGCTTGTGGAGTATTGTTGGCGGACTTTAGCTCTGCCAGTGCTTTGTCAACATCTGAAAAGCCAATACTCCCCTGACGATGATCGTTCAGACTTCTTTGACTATCATGGTTCTTATTAGGCTTTTTGATATCTGTATACTCCTAATTTATCTTATATTATGCTATATCGTTGGGTTTGGTGCATATATATATATTGTATATATTTATTTATCATCATCATTGTCAACCATTATCAATCCACTGCTGGATGAAGGTCTCACCGAATCTCTTTCACAACAGTCTGTCTTTAGCCAGTCTCCTCCATATTATTCCGGCATGCTTTCGAATTTCATCCATCAATCTCCAAGTGGCCTTCTTCTGGGTCTTTTTCTGCCTTTGTAGTATCCAGTTCAAAATTTCGGTTGTCCGTCGGTAATTAATTCTGTTGCCCACATTTCCAGCACATTGCCACTTCAGGGATTTTACTATGATCGTGATGTCTTCCACAGTTGTCATTTTTCTTATCCACGAGTTCCTCTTACCTTTCTTGGTTACACCAAGCCTGCATCTCTCCGTGACTGTTTCCGTTGTCTGCAGCCTTTGTATGTCTTATATATATATATGTAAATTCATACATACGACGAAGATTTTTCTCTGAAATTCACAGGTTATCTTCTCAAACCAAGATCATCTGCGAAATCAAAGTTACAAATGGTGTGTTAGATTTTTCTTGGAGCTGTTACATGAAAAATGTACATTTACAACGATCATGGCCCACGATGCGCCAGCTTCAGTGATATTCATTTAAACAACGCAACTGTGCCCATCCGTGTACATCAACGTGAACTCACAAATTATTTAGAAATAAAAGAATGCTACCTATTTTGAACATCACGCATACGTACGTCCCTAAATATAATAAACATCCACAGATTTATTAAGCAAATTCGCTTGGCTCCTGTGCCAATGGAAAAGTAATTCGGTGAAGCAATATTTTGAAATACACACGTTATACTGACGGTTACACAGCTTTCTCTCACTCAAGCAAATTTCCAATTACACCATAAAAAGCCATCCGTTTACCATGACATAAGCCTTTTCCAAATTTGCAAATACAGCAGAAAGCTATATTACCAATAAGCAATTTTTTTTTCAGTCAGCGTAAGTACCCCAGTAATTTTTTTATCACAACGCTTTTGTACCAAGGACAAAATTACTATGTGCATCACATACATTCTTTTCTGTTTTTAACGTCCACCATGAGCAACTCGATGGGCCATAAGCAGTCACCGTTCCTAATTTCTCGTGCCAAGGAACAGAGAGAGCCAATGCTAGGGAACGGAGAAAGCCAGTGCCGTAAGACAAACGCAATATCCGTGTCTCACTGCGATTCCAACACGGAACCATCTCGGACGAATGATCAGAAGCAATCCTTATACTACTGCGCCAAGGTTACGGCAGTTGTTTAACGACAAGCGTAACCAACTCAAGCGGCTATAAGCAGTCGCCCGTCCATAATTAAAGGCCACTGGTTCCAGGGAAAGGGCAGAGCCAGTGCCGTAAAACAAACAAATCATCCATGGCTCACCAGGATCCGAACCCACTTAGGCTAATGGTCATAAGCCAGCGCTTAAACCACTGGCCATCGAGGTAGTTTACAGACATTCTCTGGTGCCAAACTTCCTACCTTGCCAATAATGGCCTTTCGAAATACTTTCCCTGGCACTCTTAGGTGGCTTATACCACGGTAATTTACAATAATCCTTCTTGTCATCTTTTTCCATTTACACCGCGGAACAATGTCCTTACCCATCCAATCTTGAAGATAACCTAAATGCACTAACAAATTTCTACTGAACAGTCAATGACAGAGTCACACCACATTTCAACACCTGACAATAGTAATACCATCTACTCCAGGGTCCTTATCATTTAAAAATATTGTATCGCTTTAGAAACCTCTTGTCTTAATACCCCTGCTTTGTTTCCTACTCCATCTTTCTTTGTAGCTTCATCTTTCCTTTCTCTGCTTCTTTTCAAAACTCGTCATCGACTTCATGTTCAAATACTGTAACTTGCAGAAGTATTCACCCATCTTTTACTCAACTCATCATGATCCCAGATCATTTTTCTAATTCTGTTCCTCTCATAACTTAGAACTTTATATTACCGTTCTCCAACATATTGTGTACTTCCAGAGCATATTTCAGTCCTTCCCCCAAAACCAATTATTCTCTGCACTTCCCCGCAACCTGGTGAATCATTTTTGCTGCTTCACACTTTTTACAGCTGCATTCATTCCAAGCAACTCTACCTTGCAACGTCCTTCCACTTTACATCTTTTTTATCTCATTATTCTACCATACATCAGTTTAAACGTTGTCTACTGTCACTGTACCACAATCCTCTTCAACGGTAGTGACAGCACAGTTCTTAAAACATGCTCACTTCTTTTCCAAACCAAAAGAACTGTGTGACATTTCCAGAAGCGAGCAAAAAAGCATTTACGCCTGAAATTGGAAGTTAAATATATATTATTGTATTCATTTGCGTTTCAAATACATTTAATTAATTAAGCATTAACTCATGAAGTGTCAAAATAGTAGTTGCAAAACGCACTGAAGGACAGATTTGTTACCAGAAATGACATCAGAGGGAAAAATCATATTTTTTAAGCCTAAAACATAATAGGCTTTTCGGATTTATCGCTTTTCAAAAATCGTCGCAAGTAGTTCTGCGTTACGTAGGTTTGATGAATAAATACATAAGACAGGAAATTTCAACTTCAAGGGAAAACCAAAGAAAGACGAAGCAGAGGAAGGGAAAAAATATCTGAAAGATGCTTACTTTGAATTTTTCTTCAAGAGAAGACCAGCCACTAGAGGTTGTGAAAGTAGTAGTACTACACGGAACAAACTTTCGTATGCAACTCTCAATCCTGTATGATCCGATATCGGGGGAATTCAGACGAGACGGATTTAAACCTCTGGTGGCCATCTTTTTGCTTTTGTTTACTTTGAAATGTCAATAGAAAATTTTAGTCTCTCGCAGGCTTCGTTGAGGAGAGAACTCAAGAGAATTTCGTAAAGTTCGATAGAAATAGAAATCAAGCTTTAATAAAAAAAATATCATGTTTCATTAATCATCTTTCATTTTTAATTTGTAAGTATCAGTTTTTCATTTCTTCCATAAATTATTAATTTAGAAATGTGCTCGAATTGCAAAACAAGACTTAAAAGATTCCATTGATAAAGTTACCCAGTGGACCACCGAGATGCAAATGTTTGTTAACACCCCATCAAATTAGAGCATGAATTTTAAGTTCCGATGTCATTTTCGTAATAATAAATTTCTTAAGACGGAAGTTGAACATTTTGCAATTTTCCGTGTTCTACACCTTGCAGGATAGAAATTGTCAAACGAACAAAATAGAAGTTTATTTCAGACAATTGCGAAAGTAAAATATTTCCTAATATTTGAAAACAACGTCACCAGCGTTATAACACGTGAGATAGGCCGTCTAAAATAAGATGGCTCACATGAGATGAAGAAAGGCTAAAAAACAGGAAGGGGATTAAATGAAGGCTAAACAATAAAATTTGCAGAATCAGAGAGGAAAAGGCAAGACGTGTAGTATTGGTGTATGCTTAAAAAATATACCATACGTTTACGTCTAAGAAATACATTTTTATGCATCGTGGACTATTAAAGCTGCTAGAGAGGGAATTATTGATCGGTTCGAGCAATTACCATTTTCCTTTGAGGGATATACATTATTGGCAAATATTTTTCATCATATAAAAAATTTGATGATCTTTTCATTTTCGATTTTCGTAGAGTGTGGCCCAAATGATGCATTTAAAAGTGATCCAGTTTCATTGTTCAGCACATGTAATTTACTAGATTTTTTAGCAGTATGCGGTAATATTAGACTTGAAAGGCGAGCCATAATTAAATAACGTGACCGAGTAGTCTCAGGTGCTAGCTTCGGATCATTTGTCTCAGGTGCTAGCTTCGGATCATTTGTCTCAGGTGGGCCTTGATTCGAATCGTGGACGAAGCATGAGTAATGCTATGTTTGTCTGATGACCCTGTCTCACTAACTTCCCTGGAACCAGAGACCCAAATTACGGACGGGTGGCTGCTTATAGTTCTCCGATTCTCTCACGGCGGTCGTTAAACCAACAGACAAAAAACATACAAAAATTAAGTCATGGTAGAAAACATTTGAGAGGGTTTTTCCCAAATCAAAATTTGTCCGGACTATAAACTGCGCCGTCAAGGTCAGGATGTTGTACTGCTCAGTTTTCTTTTTTAAACAGCTGTTGTTTACTTGAGGCTTGTACGTGCAACAAAGAGTCTTGAGAATTAATATTGTGTTGTTGTTAGCAGGGTCATTTCTTAAATAATATCATACGATTGTTACATCGTGGTTGCTAAGAGCTTTGAAATAGAAATAAGTTCCGGACACAGCTATATATCCATACTGTTAAAATTACGAAAAACAACAAAATACATTGTCATCATCAAAAGCAAATTTATTTTTCATTTTTCTTACGTTTATAGTTTGTTTTGTGTTTACCGAACTGATTCAATTGCTCTTCAGGGTATGATGACTGTTATAGTATATTTATGAGTTCGAAGACGTTCTGCTTTTGTGAAGACGACAAAATTTTCTACATCTTGTGATGTCCGTCAGTGTGTTAAGAATTAAGTTAAACTAGCAAAGCCTCTCTCGTATTTCTTACTGGTAGTCTTAAAAGAATGAAACAACACCAAACTTTTGGGCCCCATTAAGATTGAAACGTTCGTTTGTCTGTTTTTGGTTTAATCATGAAACGGGCATCTAAAGCTATATTAAGTCCCCCTTCCTACAGAGCCATTGGTTTCAGAGAATGACTAAAACCAGCACTGTAGGATAAACATAACATTCGTGTCCCATTCGGAACTCGTACTTCGTCCTATCTTGTGATTCTGAGCACTGGACCACCAGTGAGACAAGACTCAAATTTCTAGTGAAGTTTAAACACAAATTCGAAAAAAAAACTCTGTATTGAATAATGAAAATTTTCAAATTCAAGTTTTTTCGGTTCCGTAAAACTAGAAGGATTTTCTACCTTTTGATATGCCCCATTTTCATGTGCGGAGGACGCTTAAGGTGGACGTCAAGTGAAAATGAGCCTTTACACTTAAATTGATGAAAATTTAGTTACATAAGTTCACATACAAGAAATGCTTGCTGTCTCGTGAAAATTGGCACACGGACGAAGAAGACACTGAACTATAGTCACTGCACTGCAAATTTGAGAAAAAATTAGAAGTAATATATTTTATTTAAATTTCTGCGTGTTGGAGTTGCATGCCGTTAGTAGGTGGAACTGTACGTACAAATAATTACTGACATCCTAAGCATTGGAAATATCACATTTCCTTACCTTTTTTCTTGAATATTAAAAGTTTTCATGTAGACAATAATAGCTGAGAAGTTATGGACTTTTGTTTAGGATGTCAGTAATTATTTAAATCACTTACATTACAGTAAATTGACTTTTCTACCCGTAAACGTATGTAAATCAGAGATCAGATGCTGGTAGTCTAAGATGCTGACAGCAGCTTATTTAGAAATCACCATCTGAGAAGGGAAAGCATGAAATTCACTCACAAAATTATGACCCCCACAAGTAGGGATCTCAAATACAGCGCGATTTTCATCTTCATCTATGATCAGAAGGTTGCACTGGGTATTACTTTATTTTCACTTTAACAGGTTGTCTAGGGGTTTAATGCAGTGGCGGATAGATTTCTACAGCGCATGTCAGTTCTGCACAATACTTTAACAGTATATAAGAAAAACAACAAAACAGGCACTGGATATCGGTTGTGAGGAGGAAACAAATTGGGAAGGGCGCAACCATTTCCCTTACATGCCACCACACCCATGCAGCAAATGGTATCGCCCGCAAACGACGTATACATAGAGAGGCAGATATCTCTGCAAGCTCATGTTGCAGCGTTCTCAGTTCACGTGGCATCTTATCAGGATTTCATCGATTTCGAACGAAGTATGATAGCTGGCGCCTGGGAGATGGGTCACTACATCTCGGAAATCACCACGAAATTTGGATTTACATGGTCAACAATTTTGAGGAGGATATACCTGGACTACACAAACTCAGGGGGAAAATCCAGAGGGTGAGACCGGTGTGGCCTAAGAAAAGCCCAAGACGATCGTGGAAGGGGTGTCTGGTACGCATCGAACATCAGCCGGGGAGTGCAACATTGCGGCAAATCAAAGCACAATTCAATTCTGGGGCCAGCAGTGAAACGTTCCCTGTTTGCTATGGGATTCAGGAGCCGAAGGCCCAATCGACGACACAAAGCTGCGCGCCTTGCCTGGGATCAGGAACACCACCATTGGACGCAAGATGGCTGGAAACTTGTAGCCTGGTTCGACAAATCACCGTAGCAACTGTTTCATGAAGAATGCTGATTGCGTGTTTGGCGACAACTACACGAGGCACTGGATCCTGCATGCATAAAAGGGACAGTGCAGGCCACGGGTGGTTCTGGTATGGTGTGGGGTGTTTTCACTTGGCACGTATTTGGAAACTGCATACGTCTGCGGACTTCTCTGACCGGTGGAGGGTGCGTTACCATCCTTGGGGATTATTTGCTTCCGTTCATGTCATGCAACCATTCGGACGGGTATTTTTAACATGACAATGCACTACTGCACAAATCCACAGTCGCCTGATTCTGGGTTGAGGGACATTTAACGGATTTTGGCATTCGGACTTGGCCCCTTCGTTCGCCGGGTTTAAACTACATCGAATACATTTGGAATACTGTTCAGCGTGCCGTCAATGCCAGGTATACTCCAACGGCTAATATTCGGAATTGCGAGACACTCTTCAGGAAGCATGATGTGCGTTGTTTCCATAGTATACAGACAGCTCGTGGAGTCTATGTCCTGTCGCGTTACTGCCGTTATCGATCCCCAGGAGGACCAACGAGGTATGAGAAAGCTATCCTACTTTTTTTTTTTGACACATCAGTGTACTTAAAAATTCAAGTTTGGGAATGTTGGTTAAAGCTTCAGGGTGCCCCACTTGCTACTTTACCCAAATTTTTATTAATAACATCGTGAATAATTCCAGTAATTGAACGATATTTAGTAAGTACATATCTTAATCCATGGAAAATCTAACCATATAATAAGAGATGTTGAAATTGTCCGCACTGTACATTGAGACAGGCCTGAATACGATATTCCATATTTCGGAAAGTTCGCGCCCGTTGCTAAAGCATAATCGCTGCCGAAATGTTGCTCTTCAATATCTGTTGGCGCGCTTGTTGTGACCTCAGACGTCGCGCATGTCAGATTTGTGATTCCCCGAGGTAAGTTCAGTTGTTTGTTTGTCAAGAAGCTGACCGTACGCATTAACGATGTCCTCCTGGTTAACCAAACCCGAGAGTGTGTATTTATTGGGAGAGTAAGTCGATAAAGAAGTATCAGTGTGATTTTCGTAGGGAATTAGGATGTCGGAGATCACCAAGTAAACCGTATATTCTGCAACTGGTTATGAAGCTAGAGATCTATGGAACATTACATGATTTGCATGGAGAAGGGCAGTCCCGACATGTCAGAAACAGCAGTGCAGGACGTCCAGCAAAGACGTCTTGCTTCGACACGGAAGTATTTCGTAGACTTGCCCAGGAAACCGGTAGGACAAAGAGCACGTGCCATAGAGCAGCGAAGGAGACTGCAGTTTATCCGTGCCGTTTGTCTCCTATTAACGAACTGAAAGTGCCATACCAAGAGAAAAGAATTAGTACTGTTAGTGGTTTCAAGCATTTGTTGCGGAAGGACCGGAGACTTGGACTGCACCTTTTTTCCCGACGAAGCGTAAATTCACTTATCGGGATACATAAATGCACAAAAGGCTAATCTTCGCGCATTAATCGAGAAACTGCTTCACGTACAAAAATTGGAGTGTGGTGCGCACTGTCATGTCGGCGAATCATTGGGTTCATCTCCTTTCAGGATCCTGTCACGACAGCCGTCTACATGGAAAATTTTGAAGAATTCCTTAACTAACTGAAGATCTGACGGCTGGATATTTTCAGCAAGATGGGGGAACTTGTTGTGCATCACCTGTGAGTACGGCTGAAACTGTGTCATTCTTTGGATATCACGTGATTTCTAAAGGAATGTGGCCACTTCGATCTCCTGAAATAACATCCCCTGGGTTTTTTCCTCGGGAGGTATCTCAAATCATTAGTGTTTCAAAACAAGCTGGCAACTCTTGAAGCGCTAAAGAACGGCATCTGCGAGGCAGTGGCAGCGATTACGTCGGAGCAGCTGGCGCGAACCTTTTGAAATATGGAGCCTCGTGTTCAAGCCTGTCTCAATGCACAGGCCGGAAACTTTCAAAATTTCTTATGATATGGTTCTGTTTTGCGCGGATGAAGGTATGCTCTTACGAAATATCATTGAATTACGGTAATTATTCATGATGGCATTAATAAAAACTTGGGTAAAGGAGCGAGTGGGACATCCAGGAATATCAGCAGAAAAGAGAAACATTCTTGAGATTTTTAATTTGTAAAGGTTTAGGGCATAAAGTGAGTTTATGTATTGAAGTCTATTCAGAAAGCATTTTTGAATTGTTGGTCAATGTCTAAATTAATAATGCGACTGTTAATACTTTACATACGTTAAATGATTTACATTTGTTTTAACAGGAATCATATAAATCCCATTAAATAATTATCTTTCTTTGGCAGTGAAACCTAACGGTTACAGCTGAGTAGGCGAATAACGCGATTTTATGCACAATGAAACTACCTATCTAATGTGGAAGGAAACCCTGCTTTAATTACGACTGAAAGCGGTATGAATAAAAATCTGGTATTCCTAGCGGACTTTTATGTTACATACAGTTCGTAAGTAAAAATACATAGCTTGAGCATCTAAAAGATACATTGTAATTCTTTTCTGTATCTTTTGTGAAAAAGAAAGTAATTTTATTGCACATCAAAAATTGTTGTAGACTCTTTAGGCTTTCTGAGAATTCATCTGGAATGTTTAGAAAGTAAAGTTATTTTCCATCTACCGCAAAGAATTCAATGAATTCTCCAACATATTTTTGTAGTGAAATATTTTCTTAGATCTTTCGTGCTTCAGACCCACAGTGAAATCATACCACCATTCGAAAGATACGTATTTAAAAACATTTTAGTTAAGCGATAAGTTTACCTGCGGATGAAGAAATGAAGCATATCTTCACATTTGGAATAGCAAAGGAAATTTAAAAATTTTGAAATCCGAGATTATTACGTTTTTGTTACACTCATTTTTGCTTCACTCTTGAAAGCAAGGGTAAAACAAAACAAACAAAACTTATTTGTTCAGTTCAATGCGATTTGTCAAAGATATTTTTCTTTGCGTGTTTGTAAATTCTTCCATTTTGCATAGTTTGCAAAGATTTTAATGCAGTCGCATTTCCCAATCATTTAGACTTGTCACATGTCTAGCTAAGATTCTTTAAAAAACGTAAGAACTACTTTGATTTGTTGCATCAACAACAGATCTTGTTTCATAAGCTCAAGGATCATTTAGGTCTCCTATCTCTCCCCAAATATACCGGCATTTTTATGCAAATACGCATTCATTAAAAAACATGTCAAGAATATCCAAACAGTTCTTGTTTGTTTTAATACCCCGCAAAGGGGACTTGAAACACAGAGTAAACAACCATGTTTGAAGTGACGTATATCATTTGCGAGAACCATTCATTACCATCCGAAACTGTTTTTCTTCGGTATGAGAAATTCGCTGTTTGTTTAGACATTTAATTTACTGCATAGATATCACAGAGAAACATTTCTTTCAAAACCATTTATTTATCTTTACAATATGGTGGCTATGTTGCATTCATTCGTCATAAAAGGCATTTTGATCCTGAAAGAATTTGTTTGAATCTCCTTTTTCATATGTTACAATGAACATAGTGAAAATATACTTTTGTTTCTTTGGATACGCTAAACACTGATGTTATTATATGAAAATGGTAATTTTTTTTATTTCGGAGTTTAAGTATTATAATGAGTTAAAAAAACTATCGTTTCGTTGTAATTAGTAATGATGTCAAACTTTTACAGAAATTTACGAGTAGACAGCGAAATGTAGAGGAAAGGCTTGCCAGTCCTCTGATTCAGAATTAATAAAAACTAGAAATTGCTAATGAAAATTAGTAATCTTCACGGAGAAACAGAAGCGTATGACTGTGTTTTTCTGATGCTGGAACGATTCAGAAACTCAACAAAATGGGTTAATTGTGTTGAATTACAGTTAACAGTTGATACGTACTAACCGATTAACTATGAACCGCAGGGAATACCATACATACATTTTATTTTTTATGCACATCTTAAATATAAAATTCGGTTTTTCTAAATTTGTGGGGCTTAACTACCACCAAGAGCAAATCTTAAAGCTATTAGCAGTTGCTGGTCTCTAATTTAGAAGTACTAGTTCCAGGGAAGAGAAAGAGCCCGAACTCTAAGATAAAAACACCACTCTGGCTCATTCGGTACTTGATCTTGGCCCCAATTCGGGCGACTCGCCGAAGACCTACGCCTTTGGCAAATCGGCAACTGTTATGTCGTCTTTGTTTCCTTTTCCCTCAAAGTTACTTTTCTTTTTCGGAGTTTAAAGACCATCGTGAGAAACTCAGTGGGCTATTTTTGCAGTCACCTGCCACTAATTTAGGGGTTACTGGTTCCAGGGAAGGTAGAGATTCAGCGCCGTAAGAAAAGCACATTATCTGTGCCTCACAGGGATTCGAACCCTGACCCATTTCGGACGAATGATCAGAATCCCGAGCTTTAACCACTGTGCCACAGTTATTTTTGACGCTTAGCCTTCGTGAAGTGCTTTCCGTGGCTCGTGAGATTGAAGTTGCGTGATTTCTTTTTGATTTCTTTGATTGTTGAACGACCTCTTTGAACGTATAAAGTTACATGTGTTCACCTGCCCTACGGTGGCTGAGTGGTCTAAGGCGCTGACGTCTGATCATTGTTCCGAGTTGGGTCCGGGTCAGAGTCCCGTATGAGTTATGTGTAGTGTGTTTATCTGATGTATCTGGCTAAATTCCTTTGTTTGAAACAGTGACCCTAAGTTAATGACGAGAGACTGCTTATATAACCCTACGAGTTGCTCATGCTGCTCGTTACACCCCTTAGCGAAAAGCAGCTAGTTTAAAAACAAAAGCAATTTTTGGTTCCTGAAAAGTTTTATAAGTAAATCAGTCGGTCAATCATACTACCCATCGATCCTTTAGAAGTCGAAACTGAGTCCAACGCCAGAAGATAGCAAGAAGTTCTCTGGTTTGAATATGTGACCTCCTGGGTGATATTACGAAATTAGACGGCCAGAAAAAATATATTGCTCTACTGAATCATTAGCATGAGAATGAGAGGAGTGATAATCTGAAAATTATATGTGAGATTGGTTCTTTCGCATCTAGAGCTGGAGCGCTTCCTTCTAGCGTCAGGCATAACGTATTAGGTGAATCCGCAGACTTAGGTACGATATAGGGCACAAAATGAAAGCTAGTTTCAGCCAACATATGAAGACTGTTGTGTTTCTCTTTTGAAGCGAATGACCACGTCTTTGGTCTGTATGAACAGAATGTGAAAAGTCCGTTGTGAAAGACTAGAATAAAATAGCATTTTGAACTGTGTTATGCCTAGTGAAGTCCTTCTCCATCTATATGTTTGACGCCTGTGATATTAAATAACCTAAGAAATTTCAACCGATGAGAAGATGTATCCTTTTTTATTCTTAAATGCAATGTTAAAATTTCGTGGTCGATCTGGAAAATAAAACAACTACACAAAGAAAATATTTAAACGCTGGATATGAGACAGAAATTCCGTGTATTATGCCAAATATTTAATTTGTTCTTGAGCTGGATGGTGCTAACAGAATGCTGGTTGTTATAAATGTGGTGCGACTTGATGCAATGCCCTTACGAATGAAAAGCAGGACTGACATCTAATATCATTGCAGGATCTGAAAGTTAAGAGAAAAATAATGAAGCAGAACAGTTCTGTGCGGTTTTCAAACATATGCACGTCTGTGACGCCTACTGGATTTGATACTTTTTGGGAATAACTTTTTCGAAAGTCCTGCAGGGTGCAACGGTTAAGTTGCACTCATAAATGTGATGCAAATCGTATCCAAATCGTTCATGTGCCCCTTCTTTCGTTTCTAAATAACCAAAAATGCCATCCAAACAGTGGGAGATAAAGCTACATATCATTTTTCTAACTCTAGTTTTGTACAATATGCTTAGTATTAGTCTAATTCGGGAAGAATTTTTTCTTGAACATATGTATATATATGTTCGAGAACTATTTATAATATCATAAGGAATCCGACTTCATACCAAATGTATAGCCATTGGCCTAATAGCTCATAAAATCATTTTCTTTTACTGTAAAGGATCTCGTTCGACTTCCTAGAAACGTATATATAGATGGAATAAATCGTAAGATTCCTATGGCATGTGAAATGCCATTTGATCGTGTGATAAATTAAGAACGTAGCTGAAATCAGCTGTAATTTGTACCGTGTGTTTGTTTACATCTCATTTATCGCCGGATAAATGCTTTTGTCCAAATTACTCTCTCGGAGATATGTACCAATAATCTTAATTTCATTAAAAGCAAAATTATGGTAAAGTTAATTTCTGTTATTTCACTGTACATCTAAATTTATAATGCAATGTACGTCAATTAATTTCAAGGGATATTTTTCTTCATGTCTTTTTATTTGCGATATCTCTAATTTACTATATTGTTATGAGAAGCTTATTTTGAAGTCCTACATTGCCGCACCAGTGACGAAGTGGTCTAAGTGATGGAAACGAAGTGGTCTAAGTGCTGAAAGTGTCCAGAAACGAAAGACGACATCCATTTGTCTCAGGGATTCGAAACCAGAACCATCTGACCATTTGTCCAATATGGTTCCGGTTTCGAATCCCGGAGACACATGGATGTCGTCTTTCGTTTCTGGCTCTCTCCTTTCCTAAGTTAGGGACAAGTGTTTGTGCTTGTAGCCCATCAAGTTGCTTACGGTGGTCGTTAACACCCCTTCCCTCCACCCCCGAAAAGTCCTACATTCATCAAACGATATTAATACTGAAATGCGTTACACAAGTCAATGCAAAATTTTACCGAACGCAGAAATCGTTTTTCTCGTATTGGGATTTAATGGCCAGCGTGAGCAATTCAAAAGGCTATGAGCAGTCTCTCGTTTTTATTTTGGATCCACTGGTTCCAGAGAAGGTAGAAGGCAGCGAAGTGGCTCAGCTGGTAGGACTAGCTAGAGATCTGTGTGGTCATCGAAGATGACCGGACAAGAAGCGGTGTTCTTATTTTGCATTGCCATTGGCTTGTTCAGACCTTGAAACAGTTCAAAAACGAAAACTTTTTTCCATTGACAAAAATTCGTATATACATATTTTAGCACGTCGTTCGAAAAAAAAAACTATATGCTTACTGTATCAACACGTTCGCGAGTCCGTCCGACAATTTCCAGACACCATTTCTGCAACTGTTAACCCGATTTCAAAAATTCAGTTTGCTGTCAACAGCCTGTCAGAAGACGATTCACACATTTATTATTTCTTACAATTTTAGCGCTAGGTGGCATACATTCACATTCTGTTAAATTTAACCATAACAGATGCATGTTAACTCGATTATTATTGGCTACCCATAAGAGATGCGTGTTAACTCGATTATTACATATTAGTGGGAACATGATACACTGTACGGTGGAAATGTTGCTCAGATAAAATAGCAATAAAATTACATAATATTCGCCAATCATATGTTGATATTCTATGGCCATTAGCTCACTGTTCTCCATGTTAAAGGTTTTTACCATCCTGGTTCATACCCAAGACCGTGTCGCGCTGTGTTTTTCAGGAGATAAGTGAAACATTCCGGGCTCTGGCTGTGCCGGGAGTGTACTGAGAGGTTTAGCAGTTTGTTCCTGGATTGAAGATAAACGCTTCGACTAACAGGACGAAGACTGAACCTGTTTAAAAACCAGATGAAGAAAATTTGTGTGCGAAATGAAAGACATACAAGTCCATTAGCCACGTGATGTGTTTATTAATGCAGCTGAAATTATAAAGCCGAGCTGTAAAGATGAAAGTTTGGAATAGGTCGGTTTATTTCTTTAAAGACTGAAACAAAATTTTGCTTCCACTTCGTTAGCTTTAAATTCCTTAGACAGCATGACCGCAGCAGTTGTCGGGATTTCAACAACTACCTTACGCACAAAACTGCGGTGGCAGTCAACTTAACTGCAATAAACATTTCCTGTAAAATACGATAATTTTTGAGAATTTGACATTAGTTAGGCATTTGGATGTCATAAAGCACCTGATTGTTGTTACTGACCGATGTTTATATACGCAGAGTTAACGAGTTAAACACATGTTGTTTTTTCCGAAAAATGTTTACATAAACAGATTTTTCATTCTCACGAGACCAGATGACCGAACATTTGGCGCGAATGGTTGTAACAGCGGAGAAGAGGAAGTCGAATTGTTTGTTTTCACTTTCGGAGATGAAGGCTGCCTTGTTTATACTTAAGCGTGGAAGAGTATATGCGTTTAAAAACTTTAAAATAATTAGGTAGTCAGCCTATCCTAGTGATGGGCAAAATCGGTACTTATGGGTATTCGTTACTTTATGTATCTGTACTTTTTGCTAATGAGTCCAAGTTTAAAAACTTTATATAATTAGGTAGTCAGCCTCTCCTAGTGATGGGCAAAATCGGTACTTATTGGTATTCGTTACTTTATGTATCTGTACATTTTGGTAATGAGTCCAAAGTAAAGAGTTCAAGTACCGACATCGGTAATTTGTTATTATATATACAGGGTGTCCCGGAACTTTGTGTACAAACTTAGAGAGGAGGTAGAGAACAGCGTTAGGAACCAGAATTAAATAGGAAAGCCTGGGCGGAAACGTCACCCTCACGTGAGAAAGAGACACAAAGACACAGTAAGGCCACAATACAGAAGGCAGTGATGAAGCAACCTTTTTCACGTGACGGGGTGTTCAATACGCACAACGCGCAAATGTGGGCCGACCACGAGCCGCACAACAACGCTTCACTGTTAATGTGTGGCCGGGTATCGTGGCGGACAGTTTAGTAAGGGCCATACACCTGACCACCTCGACTGGACGCTCGCAAGTATCTCGTCTTTCTTCAGGAGGTTCTTTGGGAAATGCTGCACGATGTCCTCGCACATGTTCGACGCGGAATGTGGTTGCAACATGATGGGGCGCCATCTCATTACGCAAGGTGCGTACGTGACCATTTGGACCGGACATTTGGAACCAAGTGGATTGGGCGTGGGGGTTCCGTCAAATGGCAGCCCAGATCACTTGATTTATCTCGTCTTAATTATTATCACTGGGGTGCCATGAAGAGCATTGTGTACGACACGCCAGTAAATTCTGAAATGGACCTGGTGGCAAGAATCTCCATCGCTGCTGCTACGATCCGCGAAACGCCAGGTATCTTCGACAATGTTCACCAATCCATGTCGCGTAGGTGTCATGCGTGCATCCAGGCCAATGGGCGCAATTTCGAACACTTTCTGTGATGCTTGTTAAGTCCTACATTGTATTCTTTTGTTGTGTAATAAAGCGTTTTACACTGCTTTCTGTATTGTGGCCTTACTGTGTCTTTGTGTCTCTTTCTCACGTGAGAGTGACGTTTCCGCCCATACTTTTCTATTTAATTCTGGTTAATAACGCTGTTCTCTACCTTCCCTCCAAGTTTGTACACAAAGTTCCGGGACACCCTGTATGTATATATATCATCATCATTGTCAACCATTATCAATACACTGCTGGACGAAGGTCTCTCCAAGCCTCTTCCACAACTGTCTGTCTTGTGCCAGTCTCCTCCACGTTACTCCCGCATACTTTCGAATGTCATCCACCCATCTTCCATGTGGTTTTCTTCTAGGTCTTTTCTTGTCCCTTGGAATCCAATCTAAAATTTCAGCTGTCCATCGATGGTCTGTCTTTCTGCCAGTATGTCCAACCCATTGCCATTTCAGATATTTTACTCTGATCATGATGTCTTCCACTCCTGTCATTTTTCTGATCCACGAGTTCCTCTTCTTATCTCTCCTGGTTACACCAAGTATGCACCTCTCCATGCCTCTTTGAGTTGTATGCAGTCTTTGTATGTCTCTTTTAGTTAAGGTCCACGTCTCTGCACCATACGTAAGCACTGGTAGGATGCATTGATCAAACACTTTTCTTTTAAGACATGATGGCATATTTCTCTTGAAAATTATACTGTTTCTTCCAAAAGCTCTCCAGGAAAGTTGTATACGCCGATTAATTTCTTCATCAATGTGACCCTCATGTAATATCTGCTGTCCAAGATAAACGTATGCATCTGTTATCTCCAGCTTTTCACCATCAATCGATAAATCTTTATTTCTTGTAAAAGCATTGTACATCACTTTTGTCTCCTGAAAGTTCATTTTTAATCCCACTTCTTTACTCTTGCCAGCAAGTTCCTGGATCGTACTCTGCAGCTCTAATGGGGTAGTTGCAAAAATGACTACGTCATCAGCAAAACGAAGGTGAGTTAAATAATCTCCATTAATTTTTATCCCTTTGTTTTCCCAGTTCAGTGATTGAAAGACATTTTCCAATGTGGCATTAAAGAGTTTGGGAAATATAGTGTCCCCTGGTCTCACTTCATTTATGTATGTGTGTGTGTGTGTGTGTGTGTGTTATTATTGGCGGCTTAACGACCACAGTGAGCAACTCGGTGGGCTATAAGCAGTCGCCCGTTCCTAATTTAGGGCCACTGGTTCCACGAATGGGGAAGAGCTTGTGCCGTAAGACAAACACAACATCCATGCCTAAGCGGTATCAGAAGCCGGATCTCGGACGAACGACCAGACCACTGCGGCACGTGGGCAGCGTGAAAATGTTTAAGTTTGTCGACCCGGTGGCAAACTTGAACATTTTCCACCCTGCTTTTCTGACCATTCGTCCTAGATGGGTCCAGGCCGTGTTCGAATCCCGGTGAGGCATGGATATTGTTTGTGGAACCAATCGGTCTAAATTATGCGAACAAAATTATTTAAGTTTCGTGATAGTCTGTTACTTAAAGTATCGTTTCAACCGCTCTCTTTCTACACAGAACATTTATTTTAAACATTCACATCAGCTTTGCCATTGCGCAATAACAAAATAATAATAAAAAAATAAAATAAAAAAAATAGATCAGGTATATATTTCATCATGGTTTACAGGGACACAGTTTTATATTTTCTCGACCACTTCTGTAAACCACTTCTTGTTCCCCAAAAAATAAAAATAAATGACTTCCTGTATTCAGATCTCAGGATTAGCTACAGTGAATCGGTACCCAGCAAAATCACAAGTGCTGGGAAACTGCTGGACACCAGCTGGCAGTGATGGGTCACTGCTGTCTGAAATCTGCCGCTCACGGTCCGGTAGCAATCCGTTGGTAGCAGCGCTATCAGTGGGCGAGCCATTGATGGCCCTATAGCATCGCCGTGAATTGTAGGCCTGCAAGCAAGTGCCACTAGGGGCCCGTTGCCGGCAACCAATGCTACCCAACAGCAGGTGGAAGCAACGGGACTGCGGTGCGCAGAAACAACATTTGCTGTGTCTCTCATGATACCAGTTAGTTGAAGACGACGCTATCGCCATCGTGTTTTTTAGTGTATGTTAAGAAAAAATCCGTATGTAGAGAGGCGAATTAATTTCCTAATGACATTTCACGTCGACGAAGATATCAGATTAAGCCATGAAATACTAGATTACAGCCATGAAATACACCCACTCCATTCCCATGAATAACAATTCATGGAATAGAGTGGGTGAATAACAAGAAAAAATTTGAAACCGCTTGAAACAAATGTCCTGGGAAACCATTAAAAAAACGTTTGTTGAAAAAAAAATATATACGCGCAAAAACTTTATTAATTATTTGAAAGAAAAAAAAAGCAACGCTATGTGTATATAATGTACTCATCCATGGGTTGACTACACAAGACTTGGAGGAATTCGCTTCCAAAAGTAAGGAGAAGTAAAATAAAATATCTTTATTCTTTAAAACAAATGTAGCTTCGGACAACGGAAAAGAAAGATACAACGTTAAAAATGTAACAGAATGTGACATGAACCCGGGTAAATATATATTAATTTAACAATCTCCTTTCAAAACGACAAGGAAAGTACAAAACTTCGGAAAGCGACTCTAAGTATGTACACTCCTTGAAAATGAGTGAAGTTCCCTTAAAGTTTAAAATAAAACTGTCGTCACGTTAAAAAAATAAATTTATGGATTATATGAAACTGACTTTTATGAAAAAATACCTCACAATATTGTAAAATGAAAGAGGGAACCATTCGATTACACATTCCGCATGAAACAGACAGCTTCAAGCACCCCACGTGCGTGGTAAATGAGTCCGGTCGGTAGAGAGTTCAGCTCCCACACAAATGGCCCAGTTTCGTATCCACCCTGATCCAAACGGGCGTTTTGCCGGTCTGTTGAGAAGATTTCCGCAGTGCAGTGCTGTAATTCACAAGTTCCGTCAGAGTAGAAATAAACAAAGTTGTAGCTTTGGGAAACTGCGGTTATCATTGATTTTTTTTTATGGCTGCTACTGGGAAACTGGCGGACAAGATTCGGCAAGCCACCAGTTACGTCACGTGGTTGCCGGCTGCACTACCGGCAAACTTGCGGACCACTTTAGACTAGCCATCATTTCTGGCACGGGCTTGCAGGGCCGCTGAAGGGAAACTTGTGGCAGCTATTGCCTGTGATGGACAACTGATGGGGTGCCAACTTTATACCAGCTGTTGGCCTGAACTGCTGGCCCTTCTGTTGGTCGCCCGGACATTTTATTGACGGTTCTGCCGCAGCAACATAGTGCTGGGGCATTGCTGGCCTAGCAAGACTGTTTCTGCTGGCTACTTGTTCCGAGAAAGGAAAAGTAACGAGTAACGATTGAAATATGAAAGTACCGATGTTGTTACAATGTAACGAGTATGGAAGTACCGACCCATCACTAGTCTATACCACATCTGTGGGAGTATTCCTGCGAGAAATGGTACGCTTCCCTAGATGACAGTCTGCTTAGTACCGTGATATTTCAGTTCAATAGAGCAGTTTTGTTTCTCCAATATAAACCTTGCGTTGCTGGCAATAATTAGCTGAGAATACTAGGTAGAAATCCGAAACGGGCAGTCAACCAGGTCGTCAGAGCCAGATCGAGCTAGACAAACCGGCAGGGCCCCTAAAGTTCATGGCCGTACCGGGCTTTCCAAAGTGAGGTTTCAACTGAACGTACGCGTAACATTTTCTCAGTACAGTTGAAAATTACGTCGTTTCAAGATAATGTAATTCTCAAGTTTTCTTCCTTTTGAGTATGCAACTGCTACACCTCCCAGAACATGCATTTTCAAGCAAATGAAGCTAAGCAATTCCATTTTATCAAGAAGATTTCGATTGATTCTAGTATCACAAATTTAAAATTGTTCAAATTTCAAAACTATAACTGCTTCGAAGTTTTTTGTCCTGCGTTGCGTAACAGTATCATACCAGAATGGAAGTCAAGGTATGTTCGTTCGATTCCTGCTTTAGCATGATGTAATTTTCGAAGTTTATGGAGTGATGTTACACCGATATCAACGGAATACGGGCAATTCGGTTATGAAATCTGATTTCCGAATGTTAGATACTTGCGAAGATTATTTCACCATTATTTTATATCCCAATAAAATGTGCGGAGAGGAAACAAGAAAGGTGACACTGAATTTTCTGTTGTAATGAGCACGTTTTTGGATTAATTTCGGATACGAATAAAATGTTTTAAAGTCGTTTATGGTTAATTGAACCTGTTAAAAAAATATCAATTCGATTTTTCTAATCGTTAAAACATCTAGAAGTAGAGACAGCTACTTCCTCCAATGGCTGAAAAATATATTACAAACAAATTATGCACCAAACGCTATTCCTTGATCAAGGAAGATATGTGAGACAAAGGGGTTCTCAAATCAAACAGTTAGCGTAAGAGATATAAAGGAAAACATAATTTTACGCTACCTAGCCAAACAATTTTGAACAATGGAAATGTGAAAATTATTCTTCTTAGCTAAAGTTATGCTAAAGAAAAATTATTTTTCAAATACGTCCTCAGAAAGCAGAGATAGCAAGCAAACAAGTTTTTGACATTTCTCCCCCTTACAAAAAAACTGTGCATTACTTAAAGGTGAATATGTGTCCCCCATCTTTACTGTAGTGAATAATAGCATGCAGTAAAAAAAAAATAAATACAGGCAGGCTCAGTACTGATTCAGCCGTCAGATTGGTACGTAGTACGTACGACTTGCAGATCGGAGAGTTGAAATGAGCTACTTGAATATGATTTCAGAGTTTATTTAGTTTGTTATAGCCAACACAGGTCTATGATATGAAATATAGCTTACATAACTTTTACAAATAATGCTGAATACATTACGAACACAAAACAGATCGATACACGAATTACATAACGTCGCGCTCTGTCTTCTTGGGCTTCTTACATTCCTCATCACCTGCTCTTGCTTCTCGTTTTGATTTTCTCCACTTTTGCTTTCGTTCATTCTGCGAATTCCGTGGCATTGTCGAAAATGTTAATCCTTTTACACGAAAACATTTTTTTAATTTCAGTTTAAATCACTGCCATAAGTTATTTATATATTTGAATTGATCTCGTCGAGAGCTTTAAACCGATACCACGCACAGTCGTTTTGCACTCCCGGTTGTCCAGATAAACCGTGATATTGTCAAAATGTTTCACCGGTTCAAAAGAAAAGAACTTTTAAAATGTTCAGTTCAAACCACTGCGAAATGTTCTACTTATATTTGAATAAATCTATTCGAGTGCTTTAAAACGATACCACGCACAGTCGTGTTGCGCTCACGATTGCCGAGATAGACTCAGTCAAACGCGGCGACACACCCAGAAATAGTGCATCGTCTCCCTCGCGTACAGGGAACGAGGTGAGCGGCGCGTGCACGATGTATTGCGAGTACGCGAATTGGACTCCGTGCTGTTTTCGAATATGCTAACACGATTAGTGTGCAGCACTTATTTTTAACGCTATAATGATTTCATTTGGGACCTATTTTTGTCACAGGCAGTCGGCGTAAGTCGCCCCGTACTATAGAGTTAGACGTAGTCATACGTCAAAAGACATTCTCTAATAGGAGTTTCAGAACCGGACATACAGCTGCAAAAGTAAATGCACACAAACACCACCTAGCGCAGGGACTGTGAACTACATAAACGTACGAGTACGGGCAAATTGTTTCAAAAGCTAAATATTATCTGTTGTTAAAGGATTTTTTAAATCGGGTTTGTAGAAGAAGAGATATCGAGAAAAACAGATTTAAAGTTGCACCCAAATGGGAAATTGTGCATTACTTTGAGAAAGAAATTTCCACAGTTGTGTTTCGTAGTTAGTATCATCTGACCGGAGAAGGATTTTTTCAGTTCGGTTTCCTGATGCTCAGATTTAGCTGTAAATATGCTGAAACGCAAACTTGAACTTACGTCCTCTGGTAACAAATCTTTACGATAAGAACCATTTGAAATTATATGCAAAACATTTCGCACTAAAAACGCTCTCCGACAAATGGTTTTTCAAATGGGTCTGTTACAATCAGAGATATTGAGACACATTTTAAAAATGTTGTTCGTAATGAGAGGTAGTCCACAAAACAATTGTTTCAATGGAGTTTTCAGAAACGCGGAAACAGGAATATACACTTATGCTTCCTACTGGCAAAATATTCGTTACCAAAAATTAAAAACTATATGCAAAACATGTCTCACCGAAAGACCTATCCGATGTAAATAGAATTTTTCAAACAGATCATGCAGAGGTAGCGGTATTGGAGAAATCGCAGTCTACTTTTACTCTCCTAGCAGGAAAACTAGTCATTACTTGAAAAAGAAACTCTATCCAAAATAGTCTATAACATAATAAACTCTATCAAAAGGAAGAAATAATTTTCCAGTCGGATATTTAGGAGCAGTCACATAAGATAAAAATGCATTTTGAATTCGATAGGGTCTGCAAATAAGTAGGGTCTGCATTTAGGCATGGTTAGCATTGGAGAAAAACCGGAAAGCAAGAATCATCATTCTCTCATTTCGCGCTGCCCACAGTATAGAGAATATTTTTCAAATCGGATTAATTGCTGCAGAGATATGGTGTTCAAGGATGGAGAGAGGGCCGGACGGACGAAGTAATACGGGCTTTTTTTTTTTACAAAAGACGTTATAGAAGGAGTTCAAACAGAAAGTACAGAAGTGCAAAGCATTTAGTTTAATTTAAAGATATGGGATCCAGAGAGAATACAATGAAATATGTAAAAAAAATAGTAACATATAAATGTACCTTAGGTTCAGGCTTACACAATTTGACTCCCATTAATTTAGTAAATCACAGTAGTTTTCCTAATAAGAAAGAATTTTGCTAAACGAGTAAATCTTGAAGAGATTTACTTGATATTTAATGAGTAGTTATTAATTAACTATCCTTTTATGACCCTTTACTGCAATTAGGCATAATTATGATATCCCAAACTCATCTTTTAATTATCTGGTGAAGAAATTCTCGAAAGAAAAGGATCGTATTTCCACACATAATGAACACCGGCAAATTACGAAAGAGTTGCTGCTTGTCATTAAAAAATAAACGACTACATTAAAAAACAAAATTGCGAAAACAAGTTTAAGATAAATGTACATAAAATTCGAAAATATGTTCTGTTTGCGTTCAATGTAAAACTAAGAATTACTGAACAATATTTACCTCTGGTTCTGGTTAGTTCGCAAAGAAACTGTACTATTCTTCCCTATAGTTAAAATGGGAAAAAAGTTTTTACATATCGAAGAAAGAAATGTTGAATCAACTGTGGTACACTCTGCTTTCTGCAAAATTTTACCCAGGGGGCATTTAACTTGAATAAAACATTTCGCAATGCATTACACATTTCAATTAATGACGCCGACGCCATCGCACATGAATTCCTCGTTTCAAAAATAAAAATTTTCCTTCTGCTCTAATAAAGATCTTATAAGGTGTTTGGTGAGAGCGAAGTTCACGACAGGAGATGATCGCCGACCGTCTGGCGGACCTCCTCCGCAGGCCACCAGACGGTGGGAAAACTCTGTTAATTATTTTAGGAGATAATTTTTATTTTTTAAATCGAAGTTATAATACACATGCCAGTTAAATAAAATGGATAGTTCAGACAGAGCCGAGTTCATTTTGTCGCCCAAGACTATTAAATATCTCCAGCTCAAATACGAGCTGATATTTTTCTCCAATGTTTATTAATAGTGGACATTTTGAATTGCCCTTGTATTCGAACGGTATTTCCAATAAGAAACGTAGCTCTGAATAGAGAAAACAGGTCTGATTTCAACTAAATGTGAGTATTTCATTTTAAAGTTTAATAACAAAATTTTCTCATATGGTCAAAGTCGAAAAATGTTAACAAGCAATAGAAGTATGTAATGGCACCATCATAATCGAAACAGCACAGAATATGACCCTGGTTTCTCATTCGATGTGACTCGATAGTTCTCGGCAGTGTAGTCTCTCAATTCGGTCAATCATCCCAGTAAACCTTCAGCTTCGAGTGTCAGGTACCAACAAGTGTTGAAGTTTTCTCAGAGGAGCCACGGAATATAAACCCAGCATCATCGAACGCAATATGCCGTCTCGCATTGCTAGGTGTTTGAGAAGTACGCAGTTAAAAGGAAACAGATTTTAAGTTGCTAAAAAACAGAAAAATATTTATTTTTATGTGCTAATAGTTTTAAACATATTTGCTAAAGACGATAAAATATTTTCTAAAAGCAAAATTATATTTTTTTAACGATAAAGTAAATAGTTATTTTCTGTGATAAAAATATGTTAAGGCTCAATTTAATAATCATAGCTATGCAGTCGATGGAAAAAATTCTTCAGAGTTGCAGTGGACAACAAATTTCAACTCTGTATATTCCATCGTAAATCAATGCCTATTTACACGAAACAGCAACAAATGAATGAGAGTAATGAGTTCTGAAGCTAAAGGAACGATATGGTCGTAAATCACTAAAACCTGCAAACGATGAAAATGTTCATTTGTAAACCATGAAGTCCTCAGCCCAGCAAAAACTTGGGAAACTGATGGCCACCAGCTGTTAGTGATGGGTCACTGCTGGTTGAAATCTGCCGCTCACGGCCCAGTAGCGGTCCGTTGGTGACAGTGCTATCAGTTGGCAGCCATTGATGGACTTGCAGCATCGCTCTGAATTGCGGACCTTTAAGGAAGTGCCACTAGTGACCCGTAGCTGGCAACGACGCAACCCCAACACCAGGTGGAAGTAAAGAGATGCGCATGCCCAGAAGAAACACGTGGTGTGTCTCTCGTGGTACCGGTTAGTTGAAGACGACGTTATCGCCGTTGTGTTATTTTAGTGAATGTTAAGAAGAAAGAAAACAATTGTAGAGAGGTGAATTAATTTCCTATAATGAAATGCCACGTCGACGAGAAAATCAGATTAAGCAATGGAATACAAGATTACAGCCACGAAATACACCCACTCCATTCCCATGAATAACAAGAAATAACTTCTGTGTAATTTTTCGTCTTAACATACACTAAATTGCTTGAAACAAAAGTCCTGGAAAAACATTAAAAAACATTATGTTGGGGAATAAAAGAAGAATTATACGCGCACGAAAATTATCAATTATTTGAGAAAAAAAAAGCGTCTCTATGTGTATTTAATGTACTCACCCATGGGTTGAAAACACAAGACTGGAGAAATTCACTTCTAAAAGTAACGAGAAGTAAAATAAAATATTTTTCCTCTTTAAAACAATTGTAGCTTCGGACAGTGGAAAGGAAAGATACAACGTTAAAAATGTAACAGAATGTAACATGAACGGGTAAATATATTAATTCAACAATCGCCTTTCAAGACGACAAGGACAGCTCGAAACTTTGGGAAGCGCGTTTAAGTTGGTGCACTCGTTGAAAATGAGTAAAGTTCCCTTAAGGTAAAAAAAATCGTCACGTTAAAAAAATAAATTTACGAATTATTTGAAACTGACATTTATGAAAAATACCTCGCAATATTGAAAATTAAAAAAAAAGAGAACCATTCGTTACACATTTCGCAGGAAAGAGGCTCCGCTTCAAGCTAATGCACGTACGTGGCAAATCAATCCCGTTGGTAAAGCGCCCGCATCCCACCCAGACAGGCCTTGGTTATTTTCCACCCAGATCCGAACGGGCGTTTTTCAGCACCTCTTTAGGTAATTTCCCCATTGCAGTGCTGTAATGCAGAAGTTTTGGAAAGCTAAAAAAAGTAGTTGTAGCTTTGGGAACTACGGTTGTCCTTTATTTATTATTTTTGTTAATGTCTGCTGCTGTGAAATTGGCAGACAAGATTCGGCAAGCCATCAGTTACGTCACGTGATTGCCGGCTACCACTGCCGGGAAACTAGCGGACCACATTAGGCTAGCCATCATTTATTGCACATGCGTACAGGGCCACTGAAGGGCCACTTGTGGCAGCTACCGCCTGTGATGGATTACTAATGGCTCTGTTCTAGCATATGACAACTGATGGGGGTGCCACTGTTGGCCTGCTGCTGGCCCGAACTGCTGACCCAGGTGGTGGCCGTCCTGACATTTTATTGACAGTTCGGTGGCGGCAACATAGTGCTGGGCCACCGCTGGCAGTGCTGGTAGCCAGCAGTGGCCCAGTGCTGTCCGAGCAAGACTGTATTTGTTGAGAAACGCTTCCAATTGGCGTGAGAATTAAGAATCAAACTACGAAATCCTCAAAATGTTTTTGTTTTGTGTTTAGTCTTACTTATTGGCCGTGTGGACGATTTTTCTTAGGCTTCGGATTTGAAGGATCCCTTTTTGCTTCCAAACTCGCAATGAAGCGGCAGAACTCTCGTTAAAACTCAGCAGACTAATTCATTTGTCGCAATTATGCAGCTATACTTAAATCAGTACACTTTACAACCGAACTTCAGCACGTAATATAGGAGCATAATAATATCACAGAAAAAAGAACATGTTGACCGCAGCAATTCAGCAGAACCGCAGCAATTCATGAACATGTTGACCGCGGCAATTCAGCAATACTTATGTTCTTCGATGGGTTTCTACAAATTTCAGACTTCTACTTTCAGTTATCCGTGGGCCTTAACATGGTACAGTTCCGAACTATCCCCGATTGGGCAGTTTTGGGGCCCAGACTCATGTTTTACTGTGTTCACAACCATGTCGACGATGTTCGTACGTATTGCTTCATGGGCATAAATGTTCCTTGTGCATCACGAGGAGAGCGGAGACAAGTTCTTGATCTTAAATTGGATCCCATAATACATCTGCTAATGAGATACAACGATAGCTGGACTAGCCAACGGTGTGGAGAATGAATGAAAGTAAATAACAGTGATGTTACTACGGTATAGAAGTATTTTCTAAATATCTTTTGAAGAGTGATGTACTTTTCTGATGTTAATACGCTGCTGAGCCATTACATTATGACCACCTACCTGATAAGCTGTAGCACCTCCTTTAGCTTGCAAAACAGGGGCCACTCGGCGAGCCATCGATTCGATGAGGTGGTGATAGGTATCTTGGAGTATCTGGTACCATAATGTCAACAACAGGTCTCCCAGTTCCTGTACATTTCGGGTTGGTGGTGATTTAGCTTGAACTTACTTTTCCAAGTCAAACCACAAATGTTCGATTGAGTTCATGTCACGTAAATTTGGAGGCCAGAGCATTAACAGAAAGTCAGCAGCATATTCCTCGAAACAGTCCTTGACTATTCTGGCAGTGCGGCGTGGCGCATTTTCCTGTAGGTAATGGCCATCACCAACATAGAACACAGTTGCCATGAAAGGATGAACTTGAACCGCAACGATGTTCAGATAATTGACAGCTGTCAGGGATTGTGCTGTTCGGATAATGGGGCCTAAAGTTTCCCAAGAAAACATCAACCACAGCATAAAACCTCCGCCGCGGGCCTATTAGCACCCAACAGTACACAAAGGTGCCATAGCCTCCGTTGGTAATCGGCGTACCACGCTCGGTGGTCTACTTGATTCGTCAGACAAGGCCTCTTTCTTCCAATCATCCATGGCCCAATCTTAATGATCTTGGGCCTATTTCATGCGTTGTTGGCATTGACGTGCAGTGAGCATGGGGACACGGCTGGGTCTTCGGGTACGCAGGCCCATGCGTAAAGCTGCAATGAACTGTGTGCTGTGACACATTATACTCATCACCACTGTTGTAGCTGCTGATGATTTCTCGCACTGTGGCTCTGCGGTCGCTGTGAATAATTCGCGACAGTATCCGCCCCTTCTGTCATCAATGAGCTATGGAACGACACACGGCACGTTCGCCATCTTTGCAGCACTTTTTACACGTACTGACTACAGCGGCACTTGAACAACCCACAATCCACGCCGTTTTCAAAATCTTAGTTCCGGGGCGCCGTGTCATCTCAATTTGTCCTTTATCGAACTCCTATAAAACTGCAGCTTTTCCCATTCTGACTCCAACACTCTACTAACCGAATGCCGGTCCTCGGGTTGCACTTATATATACTGCTTTGTGCACTTCACCTGCGCAACACCGTTTGGTCTCTAGGCACGCTCATTTCTCTAGGCTAGGGGTGGTCATAATGTAATGGCTTATAGGTGTATAATACAACAATAATTCAAAACGGTATTTCGATTACTGTTGTGTTGCGCTCGTTTGTGGCAGCGTACTTTCTTCGACATTATTTGGAATGTCTTCTTAACAGTTGTCACAGAAAATTAATTAATATAATAAATGTCTCTCAACAGATGCTATATTGTTCACCATGATCTAGTTTATCAAATACATTGATTTGTTGTTCTTGAAGTATTTGCTCTCAGGAACATTACGGGATATAGTTTAGATATTGCTATTACGTGCACAACAAATTAGATGCTTTTAAAATGAAGAAGTATAACGAAGTAAATTTCTGGTCTACGCCGGGATTCTAACCCGAGTCCGCTTATTCCGGAACAAGTCGCTCTACCAACTGAGCTACGCAGACGTTCATTCTGACTGTTATCTGCCTTTATGTCGTGTGCGTCCTGCTGGCAGGTACGTCATATCTCCCACCCCCACCCCGAAAGAATGCCGGGGGATTGGCCCACGGGTCAGCCGTGACCACGAACCGTTGCAGGCAGCCACCCATTGTAGAACGAGCACTTCAGAACTCCCAGGCAATCTGGTGTGTGGAATGCAACGTCACACACATTTATTTTTCGAAGCGCTGGAGAAGGGATTCTCAGATTTTTCCTATCTCGCGGTGTGGAAATAACATCACACCATTGCGAGATTTTGAACGGTCGGGTCATCCGGATAGTTCGGGCGTCATTATAACGAAGTAAATTTCTCCGTTATTTTTCTTCTACGCCGGGATTCGAACCCGAGTCCGCTTATTCCGGAACAAGTCGCTCTACCAACTGAGCTACGCAGACGTTCATTCTGACTGTTATCTGCCTTTAAGTCGTGTGCGTCCTGCTGGCCGGTACGTCATAGAATTTACAGACGCGAAGGTAACAACGGTTTGTAAGGGGGTATTGCGCTATCGAAGTAGTGTTCTCTCATCCATCAGGGCCATCACTGTGAAATACTCGAAGGAGCAGAGTAGAGGCAATGAAGCACAGATTTGCGCATTAGATCTGAAACATGCATATACTAAATCCGTATATAAAACCACTCCATAAAGACCAATCGCGGATAGCATATCCTGTCACGCAAACCATCATTCCGTTGTAATGTTCCTGTAAGTATAGCTGACTGAACCCTGCATAAATCAGTTCTCAAAAACTTCACCTACAGTGGAACATTAGTCATTCAAGAAGACGTCGAGAAAAATGTACTTATGATTAGTCTTTACTCAACCATTAATCCTTTGGCACTTTGACAAGGCTTAACTACAACTATTTTTAATATAACTATCTTAAGCAAACGAACATGAGTTAATAACAATAACACTTGTTTAACAAAACAACAACTCTAGAATATAAACGCAGCCTTCAAATAGCTGAAACTTCAATTAGACGTTTCTTCCACAGCTAACATTATAACTTCCACCATCTCCCCAATTTTCCTGCTGCTCAAATATTATATAACGTTGAATTCTCATCGGACACATACACATGTCATACGTACCGAACTCAAGATTTTGCCAATGATACTCTTGCCAGAGAGAAGGTGTATCGTTAAGTTTCCAAAAACCCTAAGGAGAATGAATTCAAATTTACATACAGAAAGTAACTATTAAAAAGTAAAGTTAATTAGAGTATACGTCACAAAGTAACGGATTACTGCATAAAGTTTCCGGAAGCCTCGTCTCGAAACGATACGAGGCTTCCGTTTCTGTGGGGGTGACAGAAAGTATTAAACAGAATTTTAGGGAGACATGGTGTGTTGTTATGAGAATATGATACATTGCTGTTTGAGCTAAATGTTGTCAAATGCTACACTATTACAGTAAAACCTATTTCAGACGTAACCTTTATAAAACGCAAAACCTTCTCAGAACGGAATTATAATTTTTTTGTCTCGAAATGAAAGATAGAAAATTGCATAATATTTAACCTATCTAAAACGGAACCTCCGTGAGTTGGAAACAGAAATGGCAAGAGTGTAAATCACCTTATAACAACGGAACTTTCCTAGATGTTCCCCTGCCTTTAAGTATTTTAATTGAATACGAAACATTACACGATAAAGTGTAATGATGAATTCACACAGAACAAATATGCTCGAAGATCTGGATAACATAATTAATCAGAGAGGGATTGTTTTTGAGTTGTTTGCACAAACACAAACTGCGGCTCACCCACTGTATACCTTCTTAAGTACCTGCCGCTACTCAAGTTTAGTTTATGTGACCAACGTTCCTCATTTTGCTGGATGCGAAGTCCCAAGTCTTCATAGCTGGCTGTTTCTTACGGATTTCAGCGAGATACTTCGATTTATTTCTGTTAACATTTATTTATTGAGATGATCATTCATAACATTTGAATATTAGTTGAGCTCGCTTAGCATGGCGCCGAAAAATAACGGTATCGATTTGGATATAAAAGTTCAAGTTATTGAAATGCACGGAAAAGAAAATGTGAGTATCAAGAATTTGGCAGGGCATTTCAATGACAGAAAAATACAAATTTATGATAAGAGATAACAGTGGCGTAGAAGTACTAAATAGCTCAACGAAAAGAAAAATACGGAAAGCCTAAAATGAGATAATCTGGGAATGGTCTGTTAGCGCAAGAGTGAAAAATTTGCTATTTTCAGGACCTGTGAACACGAGTGACAGAGAGAGAGATAGAGAGATGTATCCAAGAAAACTTGGAAAAGAGTTTCATGCTGGAAAACGATGAAAGGTGTCTGAACTATTTCAGTTAATGAGAAGTGCATTTGCTCGCACTGAGCGTCATATTATACAGTATGTATTAATGTACAGAAATTAATGTTGAATTATTTGGAAAAAGACAGAAGTTTGTGGTTTGTATTTGATTTTAATAATACGTACAATACATTCTCTTAAGTAATCACATAAACTACCCGATAGAGAAAAAACCACACCACGAAGACGTGAACGCAGCGCCATGCAAATTACAGAATGAGTGCACACCTACAAGATTTGAAAATGACTGCATTTTCAAGCCAATCGGACGAACGGCGCGCGGAATATAAGTTGACATCAGTCGAGACGTCGTCACGGCCGCGAGAAGTTAGTGGTTCTGCGGTAACCGTGTCTGAAGAACGAACAAGGGGTGTCAATGCCGTTGAGATGCCGTCGTACTCGATTTCGGCAAACGGATGAGTTCACGATTTCGGCAAACGGATGAGTTTCATCGTAGGCCTCCGTACCGCCTGATGGTCCTTGCGTCGTATTGCGGAAGAAACGCAACGTAACGCCACGATCGTCGGTCGTATTTGGAGACAGTGGACCCAGGAGGGATCTGTGTGACGTCGTAGGGGGACCGGAGCATTAAAACGGACGTCCGAGCGCACCGATTGTCGCATATGACGTCATGCCGTAGTGGACCCACAGGCCACGAAGGGCGACCTTTTCAGGGGTGTACGGGGACGCTTGGATGCTCCAATATCGGCGCGGATACTGTCGCGCCGATTGGCTGCTGCTTGTTTGCCATCCGTTACGAAGGCTACCTTTAACAGCGAGCAATCGTCGTCACCGCTTGACGTGGTATCGCCCCAGAGCTACGTTGTGTGCCGAATGGAAGAGTGTCGTGTTCAGCGACGAATCGCGGTTCTGTCACACCATGGATGATCGCCATGTGAGATTCTGGAGACGACGTGGTCAACGGGCGGATTCTTCACCATTGTGGCCAAAAACGGTGTTTGGGATGCCCTGCAGATACGGTAATGTCATGGACCGCATCACCTCTTCAACATAGCGGCGTTCCACACGGCCCAGCAACGTGAAATCGTGGTGTGGGGTGCTATCAGCGCCAACAGCTCCTCACCTCTGGTACGCATTACGAGAACAGTGACGGCATGGCGCTATGTTGACGAGGTGCTGCGGTCCATGGCACTACCGTATCTGCAGGGAATCCCAAACGCCATTTTTCAACAAGATAACGCCCGGCCGCATAGTGGTCAGATCAGCCTGAATGCTTTACACAGTGTGCGAGTGCTTCCGGGGCCAGCACGATCCCCGACCTCTTGCCCATCGAGCATCTCTGGAACACAATTGGACGTCAGTGACTACCCTCTCAAACCCGCAAAATGAACATGAACTGTTGACTCGGAACAATACCACATGGTCCACGAGACATCAGGGCTCTCTTCGGACTTTCATTGCCTCGATGCCACGTCGGACTCAACGCTGTATCGTCTAAAATGGGGGCCACACTCCATATTGATCATCCTGTATATTCGCCCTTTGGAGCCTAGACTGTATGTGACAAATTAAATCATTTGTTTAGGACCTACTTGGCTATCTGTGTGTGCAGTTTGGTCTGTTATCGAGCATTGTCATATTGTGGCATTTTCTCTGTCATGCAGTATATACAGAATTGGTAGTTAGCATGACAAAACTTCAAAAGTTTATATTTCAATGGCTTTCATGGATGCACCTATATAAAACGGCAACCTGTCCTAAAACGGAAAGTAGTCCCAGTCCCTTAGATAGCTTCTTAGATAGGTTTCACTTTATTTACAAATAACTATTTGAAATTTCATCATTGCACTCGATTCTTTATTTTCAGAATTTCTAAGTCGTACATAAAAACAACAACTGGAGTTTTAATGGCTTCGACATTTTTTCTTCTTTTTTATCAAAGAATATCTTTCCCATTCAAATGTTATGCAAGGATTGGCGCTCAATGCTTTCGTACAACAATGCGAAAAGGTAAGGACAATGTCGTAAATACAGTATGCTTTACATAAGGCGAAAAGCAAAATCTACGCGAGAACCCAGTAAATAAATAACACCTTTCTATTTCACGGCTGCTGAATCTATTTTCCATTGACGCGACGAAACTGTGCAACTATTAACGAAGTTTTCAGATGCGAGGTATTTGTGGGGTTAAAAAATAAATAAATAAACACAGTTCAAGCAAAGCTGAAATGACAGTTTCTAAAGGTGTATCGTCTATCTATCCTTGCACACCTGAGGGGGGTGCATACACACCCAGTTATCCTAATGGTTAAGACAATTCGTTTTTTATTAAATCTTGGAGAGCAAAATGCAAAAATGCACACATTTTTGATGTCGTTGCACATGAACTTTTCCAGAAATGTGAGGAAGTGGTCAGAAATACACTGAAGAGCCAAAGCATTATAACCAGCGCGTCTTTATGCAAATCGAAGCAACTACAGATAAACAACGGAGTGTGTGAATGTCATGAAACAGTATAGATAACATCTGGTACTGAGGTCTCTTAATCAGTGTAATTCTTATTATATATATGCTGATGCTGACCTTGGCAACGTACAATGGACGCTCAATATCTTCTGATTCAAGGCTTCTTGAATTGGAAGAGGAACTACAAAGGATCAAGTGGGACATGGTCGGGCTAAGTAAGGTAAGGAGAAAAGGAGAAGATCTCATCGAACTGAAAAGTGGACATCTCTTCTACTATCGTGGGACAGATACTGGAAGAACTAGTTGTGTTGGATTTATAATAAACAAGAAACTGAAGGATAAAGTGGTAGAAGTTGAAAGTTCCTCTGACAGAGCTGCACGACTCGTTATCGAACTATCGAGAAGATACCAGGCTCAGATTATTCGAACTTATGCACCCACCACAAGTCATCCTGAAGAAGAAATTGAAGAATTTTATGAGGAAATTTGTCATCTAAATAATAAAGGTAAGCAGCACTTGAAAATAATTATGGGAGATTTCAATGCAAAAATAGGGCAACGGCAACAGAATGAAACTTCAGTAGGTAAATTCGGTCACGGCAACAGAAACCAGCGTGGAAATACTCTCGTTGAGTTTGCAGAGGCAGAAGGGTTTTTCATCTTGAACTCCTTCTTCAAGAAAAAGCCACACAGGAAATGGACATGGAGACATCCAAATGGGACGACAAGTGAAATTGATTTTATTATGTGTAACAAAAAATTCGTCATAGAAGACTGCAGTGTGCTAAACAAGTTCAACACAGGTAGTGACCATAGATTGGTGAGATGTAAGATGCACCTCAACACTAAACTTGAACGTGGCAAGCTCATAAGACAAACAAAATCTATTGACATAACCAACCTTAATAAACACCATAATACCTTCAAGTTGGAACTGAAGAACAGGTTCTCTGCTTTAGAAGGCCTAACATCGGAAGAAGTGGACATCTCTGAAGTTAACAGAAAAATAACCAAAGCTCTTATGGAAACGGCAACAAAATTAGCTGGGTCTAAGAACAAGTTGCATGTAAATAAATTATCAGGAAAAACAAAAATGTTGATGCAAAAAAGAAGGGAGATGAGGACAACTAAAGAAGATGTGACTTCCAAAGTGGAATATATAGAGCTATGCAAGACAGTAAGAAAAAGTATCACTGAAGACGTAAGGAAATTCAACTGTGAACTAGTGAGGAAAGCAATTGAAAACAACCAAAGCCTAAAGATAGCAAAGGGACATCTCAGTAAGGGAAGAAAACAGATTATGGCACTGAGAAAAGAAGATGGTCTCTGTAACAAGAAATAGAGACGAAATTTTGACAAGAGTGAAAGATTTCTACTCCAAATTATATGAAAGGGATGATACATGCACTCCAGACATCATGAAAGATACCAGTACCAGAGTTCCTCCAGTCCTTCCAGCAGAAGTTGCACATGCAATCAAGAACATGAAGCGAGGAAAAGCTCCAGGAGAAGATGGAATTACTGTAGACATCATACAAGAAGCAAGTGGAGAAATCGAAACAGTACTCGCCCAAATTTTCACTCGATGCCTTAATGAAGGAAAGATTCCTGAGGATTGGAACACCGCTACAATGATCCTGCTACATAAGAAAGGTGACATTGAGGATCTCGGAAACTACAGACCTATCAGCCTCCTATCAGTAGTTTATAAAATCTTCACTAAAAGTTCTTTCACACCGCTTGAAGGTAACACTGGACATGGCTCAACCGAGAGAACAAGCTGGATTCAGGAGTGGCTACAGCACAATAGATCATATCCATGTGCTGAGAGAACTAATTGAAAGAGCGAGGGAATATGAACTTCCATTGTGCATGGCTTTTATCGATTATGAAAAAGCCTTTGATTCGGTGAAACCATCAGCAGTTACAATGGCTCTGAAAACCTGCGGTATTGAAGATGCATACATTAATATTATTAATATCATCTATGAAAATGCAAGTGCAAAGATTAGGCTGTTTGAAAATACAACACACATAAAAATTGGAAAGGGAGTGAGACAAGGTGACACCATATCTCCGAAGCTCTTTAATGCCACATTGGAGGGTGTTTTTCAGTCACTGAGCTGGGAAAACAAGGGGATAAAGATTAATGGAGATTATCTAACCCACCTTCGTTTTGCTGATGACGTAGTTATTTTTGCAACTAGCCCATCAGAGCTGCAGAGTATGATCCAGAAACTTGCTGACAAGAGTAAAGAAGTGGGATTAAAAATGAACTTTCAGAAGACAAAAGTGATGTTCAATGCTTTTACAAGAAATGAAGATTTATCGATTGATGGAGAAAAGCTGGAGATAACAGATACGTACGTTTATCTTGGACAGCAGATATCAAGGGAGGGTCACATTGATGAAGAAATTAATCGGAGTACAAAACTTGCCTGGAGAGCATTTGGAAGAAACAGCATAATTTTCAAGAGCAATATGCCATTATGTCTTAAAAGAAAAGTGTTTGATCAATGCATCCTTCCAGTGCTTACGTATGGTGCAGAGACGTGGACCTTACACTAAAAGAGACATACAAAGGCTGCAGACAACTCAAAGTAGCATGGAGAGGTGCATACCTGGTGTAACCAGGATAGATAAGAAGAGGAACTCGTGGATCCGAAAAATGACAAGAGTGGAAGACATCATGATCAGAGTTAAATCCCTGAAATGGCAATGGGCTGGACATACTGCCAGAAGGACAGATCATCGATGGACAGCCGAAATTTTAGATTGGATTCCAAGGGACAGGAAAAGACCCAGAAGAAGACACATGGGAGATGGGTGGATGAAATTCGAAAGTATGCAGGGGTGACATGGAGGAGACTGGCACAAGACAGATCGTTGTGGAGGAAACTTGGGGAGACCTTCGTCCAGCAGTGGATTGATAATGGTTGACAATGATGATGATGATGATGATATATATATATATATGCCGCCCCGGTGGCGCAGTGGTCTAAGGCGTTGGCCTCTGATCATTCGTCCGAAGGGGTCCGGGTTCGAATCCCAGTGAGGCATGGATGTTGTGTTTGTCTTACGGCACTGGCTCTCTCCCTTCCCTGGAACCAGTGACCCTAAATTAGGGACGGGCGACTGCTTATAGCCCATTGAGTTGCTCACGGTGGTCGTTAAACCTCCAACCAAAAAAAAAAATATATATATATATCATCACGTTATTAAATGTAACGAAACTGAATGGGAAACAAAGGTATGATACCAGAATTATACCGAATTCTTGAAAACGGAACTCTTAAAAAATCATCTTAAACCAAATACTTCATATTAATTCGAAAATGTTTATTTCATTTTCAATCGTATAATCAGTTGTACTTAAAAATAAAAAAAATTGCCAATTTGAGGACAAATTTTCATCAGAAAATCTTCAAAATGCATGGACTAAACACATTAAAAACAAATTTCAAATCTGAACTAATCAACTCTGGTCATTTTCTTGATGAGGGTTACACAAACGTACTTTTGTCATCCATTTCTTGCTGCCTGTTAGCGTTTCATTGAAATATAGTTTCTTTAAAACTTTCGTGAAAGTATTTATAGTACATACTAACACACGGAGAGCTGCGGCGGGCCAAAACCGCAAACAAACCCTCCACCATCTGTAGCGGAAGTATACACGTAACACTTTGGAAGTACAGAAGAATTGATATTGCAAGTATTGATATTGTCAAAACCTACTGACAATATCAATAGGTTTTTGCCAAAACCTATTGATATTGTCGCTTCCGTGATGTTTGTACTGAGATTCTCGTGCTTTGCTTTTCTTAAAGTTACGCAAAAGTTTAATAAAACATTGTTTCTCAAACGTGTAATGAAATATTGTTGCGTGGACAGTAAGATCGAATTTCAAATTAGCTTTCAAAATAAATTCAAATTTTGAAAATTTGAATTTGAAAAGAAAAAAGGCTCCGAAGTGCAAATACTTATGTGATTCGGGAGGTTTCTACAAATTTCGAACTTCTACTTTCAGTATAATTTTTGTAGGCGAATGACAGCAAGGCAGAGCCAGGAAATTTACTATTACACAATAGGCAGATGAACTGTTGCTCACATTTACGACTATATTCGATGTTCTTTTGCATTGTTGGGACGGGTTTGAATGAAACGAATTTCTGATAACGTAAGAAAGGATTTTTTTCTTTATGTTGAAGAGCTGTCAAACACTCCACCTGAACTTCAGCGAAGAACAGTTATATGTTCCTGCTTTTCTTAATTCAAATACACTTCGACTTCATAAGTTTTACAGAAATGCGTTCAGTAACTATGAAATCATAAGAAAACTTAAAAAATTGATTACTCTGAATCGAAGGCTGAACCCGCTTCTTCTAGAAAATTATCGTTATACTTCAGGATTATGTATATCCAAGCAAATGAGGTATACGAACACGAACGAATTTCCTGTGTGCGTGCAATAGTCGTGGGTTTCCTTTTCTCCTTGTGGCATGAAATATTCTTTCCTGATCTTTTTTTAGCATAGAAATATCCTCATTAACTCTAATCCATGTAGGCGATGAAGTTTACACACGGATAATACTTAGTTAATAGCAGTATTTTCCGAGTAAGAAGGAAAAGATTGTTCAATGAGAGATATTCATTGCGTGAAACTGGTGAAATAGGTAGATTGCTGGTGCATTTGTGGAGCGAAATCGATATCTTTTTACAAGCCAAACTGTGTACTCTAATATGAGCTCATCTATAAATGATATGTTACTAACATTACTACGCACTATAACTATTAAAGTGAATACTAATTATTAAAATGTGATAAACAAATTAATAAAAAGCGAAAACTACGCTAGTTTTACCTACATGGAAAATATTCAACTTGGCGTTGTCAGTCAGGCCCTGGATTCTGATACGGATTAACAGTGTAACTCGTAAGAACAATTTTTCTCGCTATCCCACAGCAACAACAACTGTGGACTGACAATTCATTAACCTGAAGAACACAATGGGTTCATGAGTGCTAGTAACTTTTAAACAGCATAAGGTACACCTTCGATCGCGAGTCATGAATCTTGTAGTAAGATACTCACTGAAGTAGTGAATCATTAATACCATCTGCCTAACTAAGCTATGAGCTGCACCTAGCCTTCTAAACAGCTTCGATTTGGTATGGCATGGATTCAACAAAATGCTGATGTGCTTCTCTAGGAATGTTCCGCCAAGCAGTTGTGATGCCGTGAGTCAGTTCCAGAATGCTCACTGGAGGTGGACTTCTGTTGTTAATTACCTTCTCAATCTCATCCCACAGGTATTCAATTGGTTTAAAATACTGTTGGGACCATTTCAGCAATCTGGTGAAGTCACCGTCGTGCTCCTGGATCAACCGTATGACGATCCGAGCTTTGTGGCATGGAGTATTATTTTGCTGGAAGTATCCCTCACGATAACGGAACACTGTGCACATGATTGGATGTGCCCGGTCCTCAATGATATCAAAATGCTTCGTGGCATACAACTACTGTACCAGAGGTTCAATAGTATGTAAAACGTAAGGACGAATCAGGTTTTCACCTGAAGCGTCGCACAGGTGCGGCATGGATATGTGAAATTCAAACATTACGAACCACATTGCTTACCGAAATGATGGCAGAAATAACACCGACACAACTGCGGGTACGAAAGGATATAGTGGAACCGTATTCAGAATCGGATACGCAGCACTAGGTGCCATGTTACAGATACATCACTGCAAAAGACGATACGAAGGGAAAAGGACGACCTCAGTAGGGTATATGAACACTCCTAAAGTCGATGAATAATTTGCACCGTCTATCCATACTTCGCACTAGGTTGTTGATGAGTTCTTGCAGTAACACCACCCATTCTTTAATCAGCGCCGTCTTCAGCTTTTGGACGATGTGTGTGGGCGTGCTCCAACGCGTCTCCCCAGAGCGTCCCATGCGTGTTCTGTGGGATTTAGGTTGGGGAAGCGTGCTAGCCAAGCCATCCGCTGAATGTGTTCCCTTTCCAACAGCTCATCAAATGCCACCATACGAAGGGGTGTGGCGTTACTGTCCATTAACACGAACTGTGGGAGCAATGACACCGGGGAAGGATTATCTCATTAAAGTAGCGCGAACCTGTTACAGTGCCTCCTTCCAGTACTCGAGCTCCGTACGCCCATCGATCAAAATGATTCCCCATACCAGGACACAGCTCCCACCATATGTATCCCTTTCATTGATGTTTGATGGGAGATGTCGAGTGCCTACCTCACGCCAGATTATATGACGTCCAGATTTGCAAGAGAGGCTAATTCTACTTTCAACAGTAAAATGTACCGTACCCCACTTTTCAGCTGTCCAGTCCTTATGTGCTCTGGATCACTGTAAGCGTTGTTTCCGGTAAGCAGTTAACGGAACATAGCGTACTGGTCGCCGGGCAAACCGACCACCATTTTGTAATCGCTTAACCACTGTGAACCACGAAATTGTGCGCCCTGTGAACATGTTCAATTGTTTCGAGTAGTTACGTTTTGTCTGGTATCAAACCCTCTTGCTTGGCCTGTAGGAACAGTTAGCGGTCTTAACTGGGGGTGATTTTCGATGAACGACCACAACCGGTCTTTTCGCACAGTTGTACTTGTAATCCTAAAGGCCGGCTACTCACGCGATATGATGCTATGGGCAATACCGAAACTTTTGGGTCACACTCATTAGAGTTTTCCCGTCCTCGAACCTTTCAATTATTAGACCACGAGTAAAATCAGCAAGATGTTCTCGAAGGGCTATTTCGTCGTCTCTGGCGCACAATCGAACGTCCGTAACATTTATGCAAACCATCCGGTGACTTCCATTAAAATGATGCATTAGACTGAATGAGAGCATTTTCTTCTCATGTCAGGCAAACCACTCGTCATGCTCCATTATTACACATATGCTGTTGCTCCTATTCCTAGTCAAGGTCCTGAGTTAATCTGTGTCTGGGTGATGCTGTTATTTACGGAGCTACTTAGCTTTTTGCACTTCGTCCTAAAATTTTGCACATGCGTGTATTACGAAACCCAAATTCCGTCACGAAAACTCGTTCCAGATCATTACACTGCGTTCACCAGCAAGTATTAATATAGTTAAGTCAAGGCAGCTGGGTTCCATCTATTTGTGCTGTTGACGTCGGAGTGTTTTCAACCGAAAGCGAAATTTATCCGACCACACAACCGTTTTGCATGAATCAAAGTTTTAATTTTGGTACGTCCGTGGATACTGCTGACGAATTCCTCGGTTTTTAACAGAGACGAGTGTTACATGAAGTAGACGTCTGCTGTTAGAGTTCATTCCAGCTAGTGTGCAGAGGGCTGTTTATGCTGAGCTTCTTCTTTCGATACCGCTGTTGTATTCCCCAGTTACTTGATGCAATACGAGCTGTATTGCATACATACGAGCTGCTATTTCGTCGCTTACACACCTCTCCAGCCACCATTGATCGTAGCTTACATTGTCCACTTGTCTCCTCATAAAGGAAGAACCCTAACTGCTTGATTTGTTGTTTGTCCACCACGCATTGTAAAAATCCTCAATACAGGTGTTCTTGGATAAAGCAGAAGATTTGCCGCCCCTCAGATAATTGCACCTGCCCTCCCAGCACATAATATCATGACGCATTCGAAGTCGCTTAAATTACGAATATTTCTCCTATTGCCGCTATTTACTCCTAGTGCACTTGTGAATCGTTTGTAGTGAGCTGTCCATAAACCACCTCAACATCATAGTTGCATATGTAAGTGAGGATGGCACGTGTCTGATTGCTATTGGCTGTTCCTAATAATTTGCTTCATGAGTGTATATGCAAGTATATTAATTCTAGCATGGGGGCCCAGCAAAATACTGAGGGGGTGGTCATAGTAAAGTGGCCACTCAGTGTATAATATCACATATTATAGTAGTTCCTTCTTACTTTTATTACAATTGTTGTGGAACTTAAAAGGTATAAATATGTTTTTCATAAAAAGAAAACATATATAACATCAAATGCATGCAGTAGAAGTGGTGGTCAAAAGCTGGAGCAATTCCCTGGTATGGTACCAGTGAATGACCATTTCGGTCATACACTGGTGTTAGAAAAGATTCTGTCTCGTGTTCTGTTACCAAGTATAATGACCACCTGATAAATAATGTGAATATTTTTGTACCACTGAATCACCTAAAAGGGTACTGCTACCAGTAAATGACAAACAGAAATTGTGTGTTGGTGCTTTACTGGGTGACAATAATCATTTATTGGTTATACACTAATTACTGCATATGATGAAATTCTAGGTAAATATTATTCATCTCGTTTATATAGATTATATTCCAACATGGAAGATCATGCAGAGGGGAAGAAAAGGTCGTACTCTTGCTTCCACTATACAGAAGATGATTTGTCCGAAGCTATAGCGGCAGTACGAAGTGGTACCATGAGTGACAATAAAGCTAGTTAAACTTCCAATATTCCTAAAGAAACTCTCATAAATAAACAGCATGATAATATACCCATGGAGAAGAGAATGTGGCCACCTTCAACTCTGACGAAAGAAGAAGACCGCTTGGTAAAGTGGAGAATTGGGAAAGCCAAGGTAGGTTTCTCTATGCATCCTGAGCAGGTGAAGGATGCTGTCTGAAAGGATATAGTAGAAACTCAACGAAGTAATCCATTTCAAAACAATCGGCCAAGGAGGAAATGGCTAGAGTTATTCCTGTAACGAAATCCTGCTGTAGGTAGAAGAAATACAGAAATAATATCGGAAGCGCGGGTTGTTGTTACAGAAGAAATGATACTAAGTGGTTTTTTGGAAGAAATAGGAGCTAATGATTTGCTTAAAGATATTAAAGCAAATCTCTCTCTTGACCAGCCACGTATTCAATGCAGAGGAGAAAGGGATCGAATTTTGTCCTAAAATTGGCAAACTTCTAGGGCCAAATATATATAGGAATTTCTATGATGCAGCACCTGGTCAAGAGAAAAAATGCATCACAGTACTCTGTTTTTATTCGGTAAATGGCTCAACGGTAGATTCAATTATTATTTATCCTTACCAGAGGGTTCCTAGAGATGTTGCCGAATCTGTCACCGACGGATATGCAATTTGGAGAAGCTAATCTGGATGGATCATAAGTGCAACATTTTTCAAATATTATGCAAATGTGTTTGATCCATGACTTATTGCTACACAAATTGATGTCCCGACACTTTTACTTTTGGATGGACTTAAATATGTCCCATATAAATGAGGAGCTGTACAAATTCTGTGTAGAAACGCAAATTATGATGTTTTGCCTTCTACCAAACGCAACGCATATTCTACAGCCTTGTGATGTAGAAATTCTTCGACTTCTGAAGAGCGAGTGAATAAACGTTATCAGGAAGCCCAAAGAAGAAACTTCAAGACCAGTTTCAAAACTTAATTTTGCTATTTTGTTCAGCGAAGCTTATCAGAAAACCTTGAAAGCTGATACCATCAGGAGAGGTTTTGAAGTGTGTGAATTATTCCCTTTCGATCCTGATGGGGTCGGATATATTAAATGCATTTCAACCAGACGAAAGGAGTTATTCAGTCAAGGAAAAGAGTCCAATAGACATGAAAATACAGAAAAATACACTTTTGCACTCAGGGTGATAGAGAAGGAGATACCTCTAGATATGCTGGAGTCCTTTATGGAAACAGATGCAACCAGAATGAAACCAGTAACAGAAAAAGTATTGTTTTATCTGTGGAAGACAATACATTCCATAATTCACGCTAACAGTTCTCAGCATGTCCTAAATATGACAGCAGACAGACCAGTCAACATTTCTGCTTCAACAGAAGATAATACCTATCAAGAAAGTATTATTGTGAAGGATAGTAAAAACAATGGAATCAAATTAGTATGTATCAGATGATATCCCTATTGCAGTTTTTAATGAGTCTGATAATTACACTAATGTACCTCCCGGACCATCTACAAGAATTGCCGCTGTTTCACATACATCATTTACATCAAAAGGTGTCAGTAATGTTTGGAGTAATCACTTACACTGGTCAAAACATGGAAATTAAAAAAAATTTGGAAAGAAGAAAAGAAAAACTGAAAAAATTCCTTTCACTGTGACTTCAGAAAAATAGAAGAAATACTACGACAAGAAATCAAGAGAAAAGAAAGAGAAAGAAAGTGCAAAGGAAACAAGGTAAAGAAGAAAGAGAGGAAAAGAAAAAACAAAAAATGAATCCTAAGAAAAAAATTTAAGAAAACGCAAAAAAATTGGGAGAGTGAAACTGAGACAGATTCAGATGCACTGTCACTTGCTTCTGATATAGACTTGATTTTGAGCTGTTTTCAACTCGCTCTGCCAGACGTGATGTCCATAACATTGATTTCAATGAAAATGATTATGTTATTGTAAAATATGAAGGGAAATATTATCTAGGAATAATGGTGACAAAAGATAATACTGAATCCGAAGTAAAACTAATGGCAAAGACCAACCAAGACAAATGGAAATGGCCAAAAAACGTTGATCAAATATGGTACAGCCACAGCGATTTAATATCGCGCATTAAAGAGCCTGAGACAGTTGCAAAAGGGTCATGTGTTTTCAAAGTTCCTGAAATGGATAATTACTGATGTAGCCTGTAATGATATGTATTGTGCTGATTATGAACTTTAAATAATTTCGAATTATAATTATATTTGCTATTAATTTCAAGTTCCTGATAGAATATACAGGATAGGATGCTTGTAGTTTTGCTTAAATGTTAATAAATTATATTTGTTTTAAATCTGAATCAAACTTAGTTTTTTTATAGGTTACCTAATTTCCCTCTTTCCCAAGTTGATCCTTTTAAATTTAATTTGAAAGAACATTATCAGTAATATTTCCACATTTTAATAGAGGTTAAACTAGAAGAAATTACTCTGACGCTGACTTTATAGGAAGCCCGTGTTAAAGGACAAGAAAATTACAATTTCCTTTGGCTTAAGCAACAGATTTCAATAATTTCTGCCTGCGGTTATTTATTGGTGCCAGAGTAATCAATCAGTGGAAAGCAATGGTCATTCACTGAGGTTCAAGGTAAGAGAAAGTTGTCTTCTTTATTCTGACTTTCTCTGTACTGCTAGAAAGAAACAAACATGTTAGTAGTATTCTATAACACTTCTAGATGCTCTTTACAGAAAGTTCTATTTGACTGTGATTAAATTTCATACAGCAAAGAGGAAATATTCCTGTTGTGACTCTTAACTGGTCATTTACTAGAACAGTCACCCTGATGCCCAGTCATACAGGAAAACAGATCAGATCATGTGTAGAGGATTTTAGGAAGGGAGTGTCTGACCCCGGGTCTTAAACAACCCTTAGAAATAGGAAGCTAGGAGATTTGGGCTAGAGTGCCCGATAGGAAAGTGACACAGAAGCGAGGTAGAAAGAGGGAGGACGGCGACCTTATTTATTACCGGGGGGCCAGTACCCAAGGTCCGTCGGCTTAACGTGCCCATCCGACGCACGGCGGATATTTAATGGTTCGAGCTTTCGTTCCTGCCTGGGATCGAACCTGAGGTCTTCTCCGTGTCAGTCACGAACGTTGACCACAAGGCCACCCGCGGCCTCATCATACAGGAAATATTCCTGTTGTGACTCTTAACTGGGAGATCTGTGAAGCACGGCTCTCCCAGATCGGCCTCCGTAATGTCGATACTCTTCCATGGCTAGACTAATGGCCCGACCATTCAGCGCTCGATCATGCTAGGGACATGATGAAACGCCATCTACGCCCATCCCGGAATGTCGGCGAACTGGCCGGCAATTTGAATAGCATCTCGCATGCCGTACCTCACGATAGTATCAGCGAACGGTATGCATCTATGCCACGCCGGGTAACTGCTTGTGTCCAAGCCAATAGTGCCGCTACAACGTAACGACTTGCTCCAATCGTGTAGCTGTTTTATCCGAATAAATGGCCCTACTGATCTTGAATTAAAAATAATGCCCTTTCCTATATACGTGCATTGCACATACCAATTTTCATCTTGAATGGATGATTCCTTCCGGATGCTTTTTTTTTTTCTTTGCAGAGTATTTCCATTTCCTCGAGAACAAAACGTTAGCCATTATATTTCTTTAGAACCTAAAGGACGTAAAGTTCCAATGTCGGGTAGGAAAAATTGCTTTCAAAAAATAAAAAATATGGACATAAGTTCAAGCTAACTTGTACATAATTAATTAAGAAAAAGGAATTATACACCAATTACAGTTAAAAAAAGTACTAGTGATCCGAATTTCTTGGCGTAGAATATAAATCAAAGTTTCCAAGCGTTCGCACATCAGCCAGATGGCTTTTTTTTTTTTTTTTTGATTGGAAGTTTAACGACCACCGTGAGCAACTCAGTTGGTTATAAGCAGTTGCCAGATACCTTTTTCAAGCAAAGTAAACAGCTAACTGCAAACTGAATAATGGAACCACTTCAACAATTTGAACGTGGTGACTTGACTAGACAATAAATGAATAGACGCAAATGTAATCAGAAATTCGAAGATACAAGGTCACGTTGGTTGGGCGCGTGATACTGTGGTAGGAAACACAGCATTATTTGAAGAATTGGTTGCAAATGCGTGGCAACTCGAGAGAGACGCTAGCTATCGTTGCAAGCCTCGCTGCTGGTCAAGATTTCCAAGGTTTCGTGAATGGCAGTTGCTTTAGGTGTGGATTATGAAGCTAATGTCTTGACATCATTCCACATAGGATCGACGAACTTGAACTTGACCTCTCTTGATAGGGCAGTGGTTATTTTTCCGTCTTTTGTATCCCTTTTATGTTCGTTGATTATCGACGTCTTAGTGAGAAAATTGCATGACAATCACCATCGTACGAGGTCTATTATAAACCCACTTCCGTTCCCAAGTTGATGCCCTGCAGTTCATTCTGCCCTGATGATTACAAGACGGCCTTCTTCCGTTCTCGAATTAGAAGAACCTTCGTTGCCTCCTCCGATGTTCGTTCTAGAGAATCGGAACTAAAAAACATCGTCAAATTGGCCACTGAGACAGGAAATAAGTCGAACCAGATGCATACCCTTATCGAAATAGACAGAAGCAGTCGTGTCAATCTTTCTCTGCCGCAACTTCGCTACCTGGGCTCTATTCGCTACATAACAAAAGTTTCCTATCAACTCAAAAACGCGCTCAGGAGGGTGAGCTTCGGTGTCATCATAAGGTATCCGGCAACTTTATATACGCTGCTTAAGAGAAATATTGACAAGCCCCCTGTTCTCAATGATGCAGGTGTTTATGCAGTCCCACTACAATATCCGGACGGCTCCAGACGATACGACATCGGAATGACCGAACGTTAGTTTGGAATTAGAATCAACGAACATAAAAGAGATTCAAAAGACCGTAAAATAACCACTACCCTATCAAGAGAGGTCTAGTTCAAGTCCGCTGATTCTATGTGGAATGATATCAGGAAATTAGCTTCATAATCTACACCTAAATCTACAGCCATTCACGAAACCTTGGAAACCTTGACCAGCAACGAGGCTTGCAACGATAGCGTCTCTCTCGGTTATACATCAATTCGTCACGTGCGTCAATTCGTCGCCCACGACGATTCGTCGAGCGTCAATTCGTCGCGGACAAATTCGTCGACTACGTCAATTCGTTGCGTTTGCAGATTTTGATTACATACAAAACGAATGCAGGAAAACGTACGATTTCGAACGTCTTTAGCCCTGATCAAATTTATAAGGTTTGGACACTCAGGCAGGATAGGAATATTACGCTTTGTCTTTGGCACTAAAAATATTAGACGGTAGACGGTTTTTGGAAGGGGTCAGGGCCCGGTTGATGAGAGCCCCCCATGTAAAAAAAAATTCGTAAAATCTACAGTTTTCAATTCTGAACCACCAAATCTGGTATAATATCTCATGGTACTCTAACTTAAACGGTGGTCCGTTTTTGGAACGGGTCAAGACCCCGAGGGGCGGACACCCCCCCCCCCCGCATACAAAATTTTCGTAAAATCTAGTTTTCATTTAAGAATCATCAAATTTGGTATCATAAAACTCCAACTTAGACGCTAGACGGTTCTGGGAAGGGGTGGAGCCCGGGGGAACAGAGCCCCCCCCCCCTCATAGAAAATTTCGTAAAATCTACAGGTTTCAATTTAGAACCACCAGATTTGGTATGCTATCTCATGGTACCATAACTTAGACGGTAGACCGTTTTTGGAACGGGTCAAGATCCGGGGGGGGGGGGTCAGAACCCACCGCATACAAAATTTTCTTAAAAACTACTGTTTTTAGTTCAGAACCACCAAATCTGGTATACTATCACATGGTACTCTAATTTAGAAGCTAGAGAGTTTTTGGAAGGGGTTTGAGCCCGGGAAGTAAGAGCCCCTCCTCATAGAAAATGCCGTAAAATCTATAGTTTTCAATTTGGAACCACTAAATTTGGTATACTATCTCATGGTACTCTAACTTAGATGGTAGACGGTTTTCAGAATAGGTCGGGGCACGGGGGTTACAGTATTCCCCTCCACACACATATAAAATTTTCGTAAAATCTACATTTCAAAATTGCCTTTATTCTTCAGTAAAACAACAGTTCTATGTACATGACAATGGAATTCTGCCAATAAATACAGTGGTATATACATCAGCTGGAAAGTTCCAGTGAAACGTAAAACAAAATATTGTTAAAATCATAAAATTATTTCGCAACGTAGGGCGAAGGAGAGGCAGACAATAAAGCACGAGCGATACAAATGAAAATGTTTACCTACAGTATTGTAGACAGGGAAAGACATAATTCTATACTATGCATAAATTCCAATTAAGCATTACTACCATACTAAAGATTAAACATGCACAAGGTACTAACATAAAAGACCATGGGTGAGAAGGAACTAACAGGTGCAACAGTATTTAGAGATATGACAGTAATGGTAGAAACAAATAAGCACAAATACTTATCATATGTAAAGAAGTATGCAGTGACAAGAGAGAAATACGCTAAATGGACCCAGGAGAGCAACTTTACGAAAAACAGAAATCGAACAGTAATGCAATGCATAAGTATCATATCATATGAACAGAACAATACAGTGACAAGAAAGAAAGCCGCTAAACATACCCAGAAGGGCAGCTTCTCATGAAACAGAAATGCAACAGTGATGCTACATTCAAAATTTACAACATATGTACAGAAGTATTCAGTGACAAGGGGAAATAACGCTAAATGTACTCAGAAGGGCATCTTGTTACATTAAATTGTACACACAGTGACTAATATTTTAAAAATATATTCAACATAATGAAGGGTCATTGCGTGTGCAGTAAACTGTGAAGAAGGAAGAATTATATACAACAACATAAAACGCAACATTATCGAAGAGAACATGGGAAACATGGTGAGCTATCTTCAATGGCACATTAAAACAGAATAATCACAAATAGCGAAGCACCAAAATTAACACGTAAAGTCATGCTTTGTAACAGTGAACGTGGGCGACAACGAAAATCCCCCTTATAGGTTAAGATGTAATTTCAAATTGTGGATATGGAACCACCAAGCCGATTGAGCCCAGGTGTATTGAAAAACGCTATCGGTGTTTGTTGAGGCAGCACGAGAGTGCTACACTTGGAGACGAGTGGTTAACCTTGCTAGGAAGCGTCTCCGAATGATGGCACTTGCCTCCTGAGGAGGTGGAGTAAGAGCACGGATGCGTTGTTGAAGATGGAAAGCACAGACAGTAAACTTCACAAGAAGAAAAATATAACGGCACACAGGAGGCAAGTGAGTAGGTGGGTGCTTTGTTTGGAGTAACCAAGCATCTGCAAGAAATGGTAACGATCGAGCACGAATTCGATCAGCAAGACGAAATGCTGTAGTTAGGACTGGCAGGAGTACAGGGCAGAATAGGAATTGATGTTGGACGTCGCTGACTTCAGGGCAAACGAAGCACTGTGAGGAGGTGAGAAGGGTCATGCGAAATAGTACTGATGGAGCGGGGAGACGAAGGGGAAGAAATTTCCAATGGACATTGAGTTTAAGAGGGGAGGAAAGGGGAAAGGTAGAAGCTGGCCAGATGGCGGGGAGAAGAGAAGGAGGAGCATAATGTAAAGAAAGTGGAAGTGCGGGAGGGGATAGAAGAAGCCAATAAAGAGAAGAAGAGGAGATAGAAGTAACTAGAACCGGGGAGCTACGAATGAGGAGAAAGAACGGTAGAGAAAGAGGAGCGGAGGGGACTGAGAAGAGACCATCAGGTGAAGCGAGGAGTGGAAAGAGGCTCCAAAGCGCTGTGCGAAGGAGAAGATGTTCGTTAGCAAAAGTAATGGTTGGAGATAAAAACAGGGAAGAAAGAGGTCTCCAGGTTAGATCAGAAGTTACGAGAGAACGGACAGTTATCACACCAGAGCGGATCCAATGAGAAAAGTAAAAGTAAGGGAGGTTAGGAGGGTGAATAAGAGAAGAGAAGAAGAGAGGTTCATCTAGGAGATCAAGAGTTGAAGAACGAAATGAACGGAGAAGAGGAAGCGTACGAAAGAGAGAAAGGTCCTCTCGCAGGACAAGAGGGAGGTGGGACGGGAGAAGAGAGTATGCATCCATCTTCAGAAACAGTAGGAAGGTGAAAGATGGGTCACAAGAAGAAGCTAGAACATTCAAGGTAGTGGTAAGGGACGGAACAGTTGAATTCGCAAGGCGAACGAAATGAATAATGCGATGTGTTTTATAAAGGACAGCTGGATCAGGAAGCTGGATGCCACCTAATGAGGCTGGTAGATGAAGCGTGGCAGGTTTAACCCAGTGATGTGAAGACCAGATGACGGAAGTTGAGAGGCGAGTGATGGTCATCATTTGTGACACGGGGACAACCGTCGATATCCAAGAGTATTCGCATAGGGAGATAAGTTGTCGACGAACAACGGCTGCTCGTTGACGGAACGATGTAAAAAAGCGGTCCTTACTCCAGTAGGCAGCAGTCCGTTTTATCCGGGGAAGAAGAGCAGTCCAGGTGGCGGATGCAGAAGCCAAGGGCAATCCGACATACGCCCCAAGGATCTTCTGTGTAGTGGCTGTCCACTGCGCATCCCAAGGAGCATCGGTGCGGGCAGCCCATGCCCCGCACCATAAGCCAGTACTTTTAGTGGCATTCAGGGCAGCTCCAGATATTGTAACATACTGTTGATATACAGAAAACAGGCGATCAAATTGAGATTCATCCCGGACGCAAAAGGTCACATCATCAGCATGGGCGGTGAAAATTATCCGATGATGACGAGTACTAGCCACTGTCGGCGGTAGGACATTCAGGAGTGATCTTCAGGCTGCTAACAGGAAAGGCTCAAAAGCGAGAGCGAATAGCTGGCCGGAGAGCGGACATCCTTGCCGGATGCCTCGCTTGAACGGAATTGGAGCGGTTGGAAATGTGGCCGCTCGAAAATGGAAACTGGCGTCCTGATAAAGGGCCAATAGAGAGGAAGAAAATGCAGGAGGAAAGCAAAATTGTGAAAGGACAGCAGAGAGATAAAAGTGAGAAACGTTATCAAAAGCGGACTTTTGATCCAGATTGAGAAAGGCAAGAGGTTCATCAGAAGAGCGAGCGAGGAAGTGAAGATGAAGGAGAAGAGAAACGTTAGTGGAAATAGTCCGACCAGGCACATTGTATGTGTGGTCGGGAGAAATAACGAAAGAGAGAACAGAATTAAGGCGACGGGATAAGAGTTTTGTATAGAACTTATAGTCAGCATTTAGGATAGAGATAGGGCGCCAGTTTCGAAGATCCAAGAGGTCACCCTTCTTAGGAAGGCGGATGATGTGTGCCAAAGTAAAGTCGGGTGGTAGGGCAGGAGAGGAAAAAGCAGACGAGAAACACGCAGACAGAAAAGGCAGAAGGCACGGTAGAAAAGCACGATAAAAGGACAGAGGAAGGCCGTCAGGTCCAGGAGCGGTATGAGGATTAAGAGTAGCGAAACTTCGCGGAGTTTGCGATGAGAGAAAAGGGAAAGTAAAGAAGTAGATCAAGTAGAGGGGACCTGAGGAAGAGAGGAGAGAAGAGGAGAAGCTAATGAGGATGAAACTAATGAGAATGAAACTGCGTTACCGTACTGTACTTGGCGGTGAAATACTGTCTGGTGAAAGTACATAGCTTCGATGGGTTCGAAGTGGCGGAACCATCCTGGAGGCGAAGATGACGCAAAGATGTAGCAGAACGATGTTGAGATTCCAAGGCGGTTAAGTAATCGTGAGAATCAGCTGTAGGGGAGAGATGCAAGAAATGCATCCTGCAGGCTACATCGGATGCGCGAGGAAGAAGCAAAGCGTGGAGATCTGCCAGATAGCCGGGGTATTGCGGATCATCAAGAGAGAGCATCGACAATAGAGCACGTAGATTCTCAATTTTCATATCGCTCTCATTCCGAGAGGCATGGGAGTAGCGCCGTACGAAAATGACCAAGTCATGTTTAACACTAAGCCACAGTTGCATCGCGTCTGACGTAGTATCAAGAAGGGGCTGATGATTTTGGAGGAACTCACGCACAGCAACACAAAATTTTTGATCATCCAGGAGCAAGTCCGGAAAAGTCCATACTCATTGAGTCCTTGAAGGTGAAGAAGAAACACACACCGACAGACTGGAAATGCTGTGGTCTGAAGCGGCGGAAGAATGATGGGCAGCAGCTGCGATCGACGGGAGAAGAGCAGTCGAAACATAAAATTTATCCAACCGTGCTGCCGTAGTGCTGCTATGGATTGAAGAGCGCCAGGTAAAAGAGATTTCCGATGGGTGTAGATGCCGGTACGCATCAACCAATTGTAAATCATCAACTAGCTGAGAACTCTGTAATACACGTTGCCTGCGGTATTCGCCAACGGTTGAATTGCGGTCAAGGGCCGGCAACAACGTATAATTGAAATCTCCGCCGATGAGAATATATTCAGACGGTGGGATGCATGACAGCTCTGTACGGAGTGTGGAGAGAAGATCAGGTAACAGACGCTCATTACAGGGGTCATATATTTTAAAAACATGATAGGTCACGTTTTTAATGCAAATGACAACGACCTGGATGTTGTCCACATATAATGCACGAATCACTGGCGTCGAAATCAGAGGAAGTAGGCGGTGATGGATCCCAAGTGCAAGGCCACCATTCCGTCCAACTCGATAAGCATGGTGAAAATCGTAGGGCCAAGTCCGCCAACGAGAGAACAAAGTGGTAGCAGAGCAAATGGTCTCTTGAAGCAAGAGAAGATCTACGTGTAGAGGCGCCAAGTCCTCATACACTAGGGCATTTCTTGGAGAAGCAGAGAACCCTCTGCAGTTAAGTGTGACCACCTTGAATCGGTAGGTCCTTCCCAGGTTGACACGCACGTGCGCTGGAATCTGCTATTTTCTTCACTTGCTTCTTCATTCTGTCAACACTAAATTTGAGATCGGGATAGGAAAGCACAAGATTTCGAAACACAGATGTCACACTAGAAACTTGGGTTAGAACAGTAGGAAGATCAAGCATATGACGTGCAACAAACTGATTAAAGAATCTAGGATGTTTATGAGAGCATAATACTTCATATATTTTATGAAGAGAAAGCGGACCTACCAGTATATCCGCCTTCGCTTCAGCTAGGTATCGGAGAAAAGAATCTAGGGAAAGCACTGGGGGTGGAGTTTTAGAACCTGGAATCACAGCAGGATGTGGACTGCTGTGATTCAACCTCCACTTCTACTGCTCCTCGCTCCTATTCTTCAGCGGTAACTTCCCAGAGGCTTCAGCCCAAATCTAATTCCATGCGAGCGGAAGCCGCAGCTTTAAAACCTCAAGTCCGTCGCTCTGGTAATGAGGTTGTGCTTGAAATTCCAGTGGATTCTCCAGCAGGTACTTCTTTCACCACGGCTGCTGAGTTGGGTGTGTGCTTTGAGGCGCTGCCGGACACACCACTCAAAGTGTACTCTACTGCTCTAAAACAAAAGTTCTCTCCGTCAGCGATACGTCATATGTCGCGCAGAGGGCCGAGTGTCATTGTTTATTTTTTTCATGCGGCAGATGCTACCTCTGTTTTACAGACTGGGCTGGTTGTTGGTGATCACCAACTATTTCCTGAGTCTGTCGCCCAAAGACCAGTAACGGTCTCGATGTACCCAGTACATCCTGAAGTCACAGATGCTATGCTTTGTGCTTTTCTTAAGCAATCCGGTCGGGTTGTGGGTAACATTACCACACACTTCGCTGCTCTAAAGGACGAGGATGATCGTTCAATTGAAAGTGCCAGACGAGTTGCACGAGTAGTATTCTCTTCGGATGAACATATCAAGACTTTTCCTACTCTCTTCACTGTAAAATGCAAAGACCAGATCCGACGCATCGACGTTTTAACCTCCTTTCATTGTCAGACTTGTAAGGCGTATGGCCATCAATGAAGTGAGTGCTTCCGCCGCCCTGCCGTACCTCAATCTCCGGGACCAAAAGTCACTCGTGAGAGCCCTGTGTTCACCACCCCTACCGCTTCTTAGGAGGTATCTTCAGAACTTCATTAACCCGTTCTACCATGGGGCCCTTCTCCACGGGGTCCTGTCCCACAATTGTTGACAGTGGACTTTCCTCATCTGGTGCCGACTGCTCCGCCCACGTTCCTTGCAGCTCCAGCTAACCTGACTGCTGACTTTCATCCACCGTCGGATGAAGACACTCCAAGTACAGTTACTGACATGGACTGCCCTACTGCTAGTGACTCTTCTGGCAATGACTATGACCCTACAACTACCAGCAAGCATGCTCGACGGGAGTCCTGGAGTGCTCCGCAGACTCCGCTCCCTCCTCGCACCGGTGCTGCAAGAGGTCGTTCTGTTGACTCATCTTCCCGCTCCTCCTCTCAACGACGTACTTCGCCACGAATAAGTCGACATCCAGCTGTGATTCTAGGTTCCAAGACTCCGCCCTCAGTGCTTTCCTTAGATTCTTTTCTCGGATACCTAGCTGAAGCGAAGGCGGATATACCGGTAGGTCCGCTTTCTCTTTATAAAATATGTGAAGTATTATGCTCTCATAAACATCCTAGATTCTTTAATCAGTTTGTTGCACGTCATATGCTTGATCTTCCTACTGTTCTAACCCAAGTTTCTAGTGTGACATTTGTGTTTCGAAATCTTGTGCTTTACTATCCCGATCTCAAATTTAGTGTTGACAGAATGAAGAAGCAAGTGAAGAAAATAACAGATTCCAGCGCACGTGCGTGTCGACCTGTGAAGGACCTACCGATTCAAGGTGGTCACACTTGACTGCAGAGGGTTCTCTGCTTCTCCAAGAAATGCCCTAATGTATGAGGACTTGGCGCCTCTACACGCAGATCTTATCTTGCTCCAAGAGACCAATTGCTCTGTTACCACTTTGTTCTCTCGTTGGCGGGCTTGGCCCTACGATTTTCACCATGCTTATCGAGTTGGACGGAATGGTGGCCTTACACTTGGCATCCATCACCGCCTACTCCCTCTGATTTCGACGCCAGTGATTCGTGCATTATATGTGGACAACCTCCAGGTCGTTGTCTTTTGCATTAAAAACGTGACCTATCATGAAAGAAATATGTCATCTTCACCTATCATGTCATCTTCAAAATTTGTGACCTATCATGTTTTTAACATATATGTCCCCTGTGATGAGCGTCTGTTACCTGATCTTCTCTACACACAACGTACAGAGCTGTCATGCATCCCACCGTCTGAATATATTCTCATCGGCGGAGATTTCAGTTGTACGTTTTTGCCGGCTCTTGACCGCAATTCAACCGTTGGCGAATACCGCAGGCAACGTGTATTACAGATATCTCAGCTAGTTGATGATTTTCAATTGTTTGATGCTTTCCGGCATCTACACCCGTCGGGAATCTCTTTTACCTGGCGTTCTTCAATCCATGGCAGCACTACGACAGCACGGCTGGATAAATTTTATGTTTCAACTGCTCTTCTCCCGACGATCGCAGCTGCTGCCCATCATCCTCCTGCCGCTTTAGACCACAGTATTGTCAGTCTGTCGGTGTGTGTTTCTTCTTCACCTTCAAGGACTCAATGAGTATGGACTTTACCGGACTCGCTCCTTAATGATCAAAAATTTTGTGTTGCTGTGCGTGAGTTTCTCCGTAGTCGTCAGCCCCTCCTTGATACTACGTCAGACGCGATGCAACTGTGGCTCAGTGTCAAACACGACTTGGTCTTTTTTGTACGGCGCTACTCCCATGCCTCTCGGAATGAGAACGATATGAAAATTGAGAATCTACGTGCTCTATTGTCGATGCTCTCTCTTGATGATCCGCAATACCCCGGCTATCTGGCAGATCTCCACGCTTTGACGCTTTGCTTCTTCCTCGCGCATCTGATGTAGCCCGCAGGATGCATTTTTTGCATCTCTCCCCTGCAGCTGATTCTCACGATTACTTAACCGCCTTGGAATCCCAACATCGTTCTGCTACACCTTTGCGTCATCTTTGCCTCCAGGATGGTTCCATCACTTTGAAACCATCGAAGCTATGCACTTTCACCAGACAGTATTTCACCGCCAAATACAGTGCAGTAACGCAGTATTCATCCTCATTAGCTTCTCCTCTTCTCTCCTCTCTTCCTCAGGTCCCCTCTACTTTATCTACTTCTTTATTCTCCCCTTTCTCTCTTCGTGAACTCCGTGAGGCATTCGCTACTTTCAATCCTCATGCCGCTCCTGGACCTGACGGCCTTCCTCTGTCCTTTTATCGTGCTTTTCTACCGTGCCTTCTGCCTTTTCTGTCTGCGTGTTTCTCGTCTCCTTTTTCCTCTCCTGCGTTACCGCCCGACTTTACTTTGGCACACATCATCCTCCTTCCTAAGAAGGGTGACCTCTTGGATCTTGGAAACTGGCGCCCTATCTCTATCCTAAACACTGACTATAAGTTCTATACAAAACTCTTATCCCGTCGCCTTAATTCTGTTCTCTCTTTTGTTATTTCTCCCGACCACACATACACTGTGCCTGGTCGCACTATTACCGCTAACGTTTCTCTTCTCCTTCCTCTTCACTTCCTTGCTCGCTCTTTTGATGAACCTCTTTTCCTTTCTCAATCTGTATCAAAAGTCCGCTTTTGATAACGTTTCTCACTTTTATGTCTCCTCTGTCCATTCAAAATTTGGCTTTCCTCCTGCATTTTCTTCCTCTCCATTGGCCCTTTATCAGGGCGCCAGTTTCCATGTTCAAGCGGCCACATTTCTAACCGCTCCAATTCCGTTTAAGCGAGGTATCCGGCAAGGATGTCCGCTCTCCGGCCAGCTATTCGCTCTCGCTTTTGAGCCTTTCCTGTTAGCAGCCAGAAGATCACTCCTGGATGTCCTACCGCCGACAGTGGCTAGTATTCGTCATCATCGGATAATTTTCACCGCCTATGCTGATGATGTGACCTTTTGCGTCCGGGATGAATCTCAATTTGATCGCCTGTTTTCTGTATATCAACAGTATGTTACAATATCTGGAGCTGCCCTGAATGCCACTAAAAGTACTGGCTTATGGTGCGGGGCATGGGCTGCCCGCACCGATGCTCCTTGGGATGTGCAGTGGACAGCCACTACACAGAAGATCCTCGGTGCGTATGTCGGATTGCCCTTGGCTTCTGCATCCGCCATATGGACTACTCTTCTTCCCCGGATTCAACGGACTGCTGCCTACTGGAGTAAGGTCCGCCCTTTCACATCGTTTCGTCAACGAGCAGCCGTTGTTCGTAAACAGCTTTTCTCCCTATGCGAATACTCTTGGATGTCGACGGTTGTGCCCGTGTCACAAATGATGACCATCACTCGCCTCTCTACTTCCGTCATCTGGTCTTCACATCACTGGGTTAAACCTGCCACGCTTCATTTGCCAGCCTCATTAGGTGGCATCCAGCTTCCTAATCCAGCTGCCCTTTATAAAACACATCGCATTATTCATTTCGTTCGCTTTGCGACTTCAACTGTTCCGTCCCTTACCACTACCTTGAATGATCTAGTTTCTTCCCGTGACCCATCTTTCACCTTCTTACTCTTTCTGAAGATGAATGCATTCTTCCGTTTCCCCTCCCTCCTGTCGTGCGAGAGGGCCTTTCTCTCTTTCGTTCGCTTCCTCTTCTCCGTTCATTTCCTTCTTCAACTCTTGATCTCCTAGGTGAACCTTCTTATTCACTTCTCTTATTCGCCCTCTTCACCTCCCTTACTTTTACATTTCTTATTGGATCCGCTCTGGTGTGATAACTGTACGTTCTCTCGTAACTTCTGATCTAACTTGGAGACCTCTTCCTTCCCTGTTTCTATATCGAACCATTACTCTTGCTAACGAATAACCTCTCCTTCGCACAGCGCTTTGGAGCCTCTTTCTACTCCTCGCTTCTCCTGATGGTCTCTTCTCGGACCCCTCCACCCCTCTTTCTCTACCATTCTTTCTCCTCATTCGTAGCTCCCCGGTTCTAGTTACTTCTATCTCCTCCTCTTCTCTTTATTGGCTTCTTCTTTCCCCTCCCACACTTCCACTTTCTATTCATTCTGCTTCTCCTTCTCTTCTCCCCACCATCTGGACAGCCTCTACCTCTCCCCTTTCCTCCCCTCTTGAACTCAATGTCCATTGGCAATTTCTTCACCTTCGTCTCCCCGCCCCATCAGTACTGTTTCGCATGACCCTTCTCACCTCTCCGCAGTGCTCCTTTTGCCCTGAAGTCAGCGACGTCCAACATCAATACCTATTCTGCCCCGTTCTCCTGCCAGTCCTAAACACAGCATTTCGTCTTGCTGATCGAATTTGTGCTCGATCGTTACCATTTTTTGCATATGCTTGGCTACCCCAAACTAAGCATCCACCTACTCACTTGCCTCCTGTGTGCCGTTACATTTTTCTTCTTGTGAAGTTCACTGTATATGCTTTCCATCTTCAACAACGCCTCCCTGCTCCTTACTCCACCTCATCAGGAGGCAAGTGTTATCATTTGGAGACGCTTCCTAGCACGGTTAACCACTCGCCTCCAAATGGAGCACTCTCGTGCTGCCTCAACAAACACCAATAACGTTTTTCAATCCACCTGGGCCCAAGCGGCTGGGTGGTTCCATTTCCATAATTTGCAGCTACATCTCAACTTATAAGTGGGATTTTTGTTGTCGCCCACGTTTACTGTCACAACTCTTGATTTTACGTATTAATTTTGGTGGTATGAGGCTCCTAGGTGGAATCTCCTTTTCACCCACATTGTTAGCTATTTGTGATTATTCTGTTTAATGTGCTATTGGAGATAGCTCACCATGTTTCCCATGTTCTCTTCGATCAGTTGTATTTTATTATATTGTATATAATTCTTTCTTCTGCACAGTTTTCTGCACCCGCCATGTCCCCTTGATTATGTTGAATATATTTTCGAATTTTATTGTTCCTGTGTGTATAATTTCATGGAAGAAGATGCCCTTCTGAGTACATTTAGCGATTCTCCCCCTTGTCGCTGAATACTTCTGTACCTATGATCTAAATTGTGAGTGTAGCATCACTGTTACATTTCAGTTTCATGAGAAGCTGCCCTTCTGGGTATGTTTAGCGACTTTCTTCCTTGTCACTGTATTATTCTGTTCATATGATATGATACTTATGCATTGCATTACTGTTCGATTTCTGTTTTTTGTGAAGTTGCCCTTATCGGTCAGTTTAGCGTATTTCTCTCTTTTCAATGCATAATTCTGTACATATGATAAGTATTTGTGCTTAATTGTTTCTACCATTACTGTCATACTTCTAAATACTGTTGCACCTGTTAATTCCTTCTCACCCATGGTCTTTTATGTGAATTAGTACCTTGTGCATATTTATTCTTGAGTTTGATAGTAATGCTTAAGTGGAATTTGTGAATAGTATAGCATCAGGTCTTTTCTTGTCTACAATACTGTAGTATACATTTTCATTTGCATCGCTCGTGCTTTATTGTCTGCCTCTCCTTCGCCCTTCGTGGCGAAATAATTTTATGATTTTAACAATATTTTCTTTTACGTTTCACTGGAACCTTCCAGTTGATGTATATACCACTGTATTTATTGGCAGAATTTTACTATCATGTAGAGAGAAAAGGCTATTTTTACTGAAGAATAAAGACAATTTTGAAATGTAGATTTTACGATAATTTTGTACGGGAGGGGGAGGGGGAGTTCTGACCTCCCGGGCCCCGATCCGTTCCAAAAACGGTCTTCCGCTAAGTTAGAGTTTCATGACACCAAATGGTGGTTCTAAATTGAAAACTAGAGTTTACGGCAGTTTTTTAGTGGGGTGGGGCTGACCCCCGGGCTCCAACCGATTCCAAAGACCATTTACAGTCTAAGTTTGAATACTACGAGAGAGCATACCAGATTTGGTGGTTCTGAATAGAAAACTGTAGATTTTACGACAATTTTGTAGGGGGTGGGGCTTCTAACAGCCGGGCCCCAACCCATTCCGAAAACCGTCTACCGTCTAAGTTAGAGTACCATGATATAGTATACCAAATTTGGTGGTTCTAAATTAAAAACTAGATTTTACGAAAAAAAATTTGGGGGGGGGGCTCTGAACTCCGGGTTCCGACCCTTTCCAAAAACCGTCTACAGTCTAAGTTAGAATACCATGGATAATATACCAAATTTGGTGGTTCTAAATTGAAAACTGTATATTTTAGGAAAGTTTTGTATGGTTTGTTGACCCCCCCCGCCCCGACCCGTTCCAAAAACCGTCTCCCGTCTATGTTAGAGTTTCATGACACCAAATAAATTTGGTGGTTCTGAATTGAAAATTATAGATTTTACAAACATTTTGTATGTGGGGGGCTCTTACCCCCCGGGCCTTGACCCGTTCCGAAAACCGTCTACCGTCTAAGTTAGAGTACCATAATATAGTATACCGAATTTGGTGGTTCTAAATTTAAAACTAGATTTTACGGCAATTTTGTAGGGGGGCTAACCCCCCTGCTACAACCGCTTCCAAAAACCGTCTACAGTCTAAGTTAGAATGCCACGAGATAGTACACCAGCTTTGGTGGTTCTGAATTGAAAACTGTAGATTTTACGAAAATCTTGTATGTGGGGGGCTATGACAAACCGGGCCCCGACCCGCTCCAAAAACCGCCTACCGTCTCATATTTTTAGTGCCAAAGAAAAAGCGCAATGTACCTATATTTCTATCTTGTCTGAGTGTCCAAAATTTATAAATTTGATCAGGGGTGAAGACGTTCGAAATCGTACGTTTCCCTGCATTCGTTTTGTATGTAACCAAAATCTGTAAACGCGACGAATTGTCGTAGTCGACGAATTGACGTACGACGAATTGACGTACGACGAATTGTCGTAGTCGACGAATTGACGCACGCGACGAATTGACGTGACACCGTCTCTCTCGAGTTGCCCATCGCATTCGGAATCGATTTTTCAAATGATGCTGTGTTTTCTACCACAGTACCGCGCTCCCAACAAACGTAACCTCGTTTTTTCGAATGTCTGATTACATTTGTGCATATTCATTTATTGTCTAGTCAAGTCACTACGTTCAAATTGTTGAAGTGTTCCATTATCCAGTTTGTAGTTAGCTGTCTACTTCCCTTGAAAAAGCCATCTGGTTGATGTACGAAAGCTTGGAAACTTTGATTTATATTCTACTCAAAGAAATTCGGATCACTAGTACTATTGTAATTGTACATAATTATGATTAACATTTCTGTTTCATAAAGTTCATTAAAAAGAAAATCGTCTGAATGATGCAGAAATGATGATATTTCGTTTATTTATTCGGAGTTTAACGACAACCATGAGTACGTCTGAGGAGTATAAGCTGTGGCCTGCCTCTGATTTAGGCCAGTTGGTTCCAGGAAAGGGACAGAGCCACTTAATTACACAAATGCACTATTCATGCCTCATTCGGGACTCTTAACCAGGATCGTCACGAAGGAAAGGTCACTGCCTGCGCATCGTACCGCTCGGCCATATTCCTTCAAACAAGTGTGTGTGTGTGTGTGTGTGTGTGTGTGTAACCTTTTTTCCTGCAGTATTCAGTGTACTTCGCTCAGGACATGCTGTTTTAAATTAGTTGTAAAAGAAATTAGAGGTTTTTACTGATATCAGTGTGTTCACGAAGAAAGTTGAGTTAAAATTTATTTTCCACCAGGCTATGCAAGTGACATACACCTACAAGGAGCGACAGGAAACGATTTAAAATTATTACATGTCCTTTATTTTTCCAAGTCGTTCGTATCGATATACTGTTTCAGAACTTCTACTCTGATTGCTAGCATTTCATTCTTTTGGACTGGTAAGGACACGTGCAGAATACTCATTTCTTCTAGACACAAGCATATGGAATTTATTGAAGCTCATAGGTTAAGGAACTTTAAATTAAATATCTGGGAACGTTGATATCGTAAGGCGACTCTGAAACTAGGCAAGTCTTCTTAATCTTACATTCCAACCTCCAATGCTAGCGATTCTGTGCTTAACCAGATTGCGCATCTCTCAACATGTATATGCATAAAAGTGAATCAGGCGAAATGCCTTACTTAGATATGATTGACAAACGAGAACCATGTCTTAGAAAAGTGCTGTGCATCGTAGTTTCTTATAGTTTGAAAAGTAATCTTTGATTCGAATCAAAATGAGTAAAACTCAGGCTTTATTACTGTCACGACACATCGCCCGCCATTAATTATGGAATTAATGGGCGTGATGGAAGTAGTAGATTAATTACGAATTAATTAATTTTGTTTTTTTGCAGGGGCTTGGTTAGGAGCTTACATAAAAAAAGTAGAAAGGAAGAATAGAAGCGATGAGCAGGCAATATTTTTGTCATGAGGGAATCGAATGTATGTGCACCTGAGAATGTTTACCATTAAGCTAATGGGCTGGTTGGCAATTTAGTTAAGTGCGTGTCGATCATAAAAAAGACGCGGGTGCTTGGAGAAAACTAAACCATTTTAGAAGTTCCATTGTGAAGCACATCAGTGCTAAAAAGGGATTAGGCATAACTTATGAAGAGGTCGGTAAATAATCCTGAATTCAGCGATTGTGTTAGTGAATGCTTAAAAACGCCATTGTGACTGTGTGCTCTTTGCGTAATGCCGCGGTTTGCTTCGGCGTTTTACGACAAAGAACCAAAAGTTAGTTGCTCTTTTGGGGTCTGACGGAAAGAGATTTAAAGACGTAGTCTGGGCTACACTTCGGTCGAAAGGCGAGATGCCAGGGGGCATTATGATAACTGTATTGTAACTCGTGAAATGAAGGAATAAGTAAATCTTCCAGCTGAAATTTGGAGAAGGTAGCACCGCTCAAAACAAAGTCACGTCAGAAGGAATCGGAAATGTCCAGGAGGTCAGTGAACGTTGTCTAACGGAGAGAGAGACCGAACTGTAAAGTTTAAGAACACAAAAATTCTTTACCGGGAGTAAATGTCGGCCAGAAAAGACCACTCACCAACAATAGATTTGCATGTACATAGCCTAGAATTCGGTATCATTATATAGTCCACTAAATTGTTTGCATGTGAAGTCAGAGCAGTCTTGTGACCTCTTTTCAGATGAATGTTGTCTTATCAAGGTGTTTGAGTGTGTGCCCATAAATTACAGTCTTCGCACCAAGGACAACGTCGCATAACCGTGGATAAAAAATTAACAATTGCTCGTCCACGGTCATTACATTGGTGGTCCCTGGTGGGATCTCGGTCGTTACAATATCTTAACGTTCCAATGCTACATAGAATCCAGTTATTATGTAATTAAAGTGTGTTATTTCCTTGACTTGGTTGTTACTTTTCTTGAAGTGTAGAAGTCAAAATATAGTTATTTTGATCGAAAAAAATTACTTTTTAAAAAATAATATCGATTTCTGTTAAACATGTAAGTCCCCTTAAAAGTACTTGGTTCGTTGGTTCCAACTTTTCAAATATGGAGTTATGCATGCCAAACAAGGAAAATATTGCCAAGTTATTTTAACTTCCGTTGCCCTTCAACAATAAAACGCCTGATTTATTAGCTCCTTGATGACAGAAATCTTCAAAACGAAGTGTAAAAAAATCGTTCACGATCTGACTCGCAGCCACAGATCTATTCTTTCAGGTTAATCTCAGAACACACACCGACTTTCAAACAGCAGAGCTTTCAAGCGAACGTGTTTTAGGCTTTTAGCTTTTTCGTTATTTGAGTCACATATGTGCTAAATAGTTTATTGCTGTTACAGAGAACCAGTTTCCAAATTTTTTGAGATGTCCAACCAGGCATCGACCTTGGAAGCGAAGATCTATCTCTGAACAAGCAGTGTATTATATACATTAAAGCTGCAGAGTCGCGTGCAGAGATGCATCACCGCCTAAGGGAACTCCATTCTGTCCGTCACGTAAGGAATGAAGCACGATGTTGATAAATAAATGCCAATGCTTGATCTGCCTGGAGGCAGAGGTAGGACCATCCCCCTCCCTCCTTTCACCTTGAGTTCGGGTGGCAGTCATTGTTCTGCGAAAAAGGAACAATTGCTTCTGTACTATTTGTTATCCACTCTGGAAGTTTTTCCTTGAGCTGAACCTCCAGATTTCCTACGACGAGGTGATAAAGCAAAAGATGAAAGGTATCGTGATTCCCAGACAGTTATCATCTTCATCCTCATGATTTGTACTTTCGGTTGATGTTAGCACTAGTTCAAACAGATTATGAGATCATGATCACCTTATTTCCTAACGGATTGGGCTAAAGATTTGCTGATAAAGTGATGCCTCCTAAATGTAACTGCCGCTTAGGTATCTCAGTAGCGATAAAGAAAATTGAATTGTTCGTAATGGTTTATCCACAAAAGAAATAATAAGAGGTTGCAGTAAATTCTGAAGAGCTGTCGTGAGAACGGGCAGCTTTTATATAGTGCAGTGTGTACTATTATCTATCAATCTATCTATCTATCTACCTGTTTTTCTGTTTACTTAATAATAAAGTGTTCTGCTGCTGGAGGTATTCGATAATTTAAGCATTTTATTGAATTAGGAGAATAATACTTAGTAGTGAAGTTTTAAAAAGATTCGAGCTCAGATTGCTTTTAGCTCCTCTATAGTCTAATAGTGGCCGAGTAAGTGTAACCGAAGCCAAAAATCAGACTAAGAATATTCATATGCAACATACATATGTTATTGAAGTTTGGTTAGCCTGGCTTTATTATTTGTTCCGTAATTACCTACATATACTAACAAAAAGCACAATATCGAATATCCCGCTCAAAACCGTCAAACCTAAAGTAGATAATTGGCTCTACTAGAAGACGAAATACTGTACAACAAAGAGAGATTAGCTGAAAAGAAAATATACGTATATTATTTTCCAAAAAAAAAAAAACTGTTTTATCCTTCTTGTGGTTACCGTGATGTAACGCATCAGCCATTCGTAAGATATTGCTTGGTATTGTATTTACATGTAATCTATAAGTTGAGTATACGTTCGAGCAGTTACCGCTCGAACGTATAATTATTGTGCTGTGTTATTGAGAAACGAGGACAAGAGACGCTGAAAACAGGGCCTTATGAAACGGTTCTCCGATAAGTCATGGATTATTAAACCACTCTCCGTGTCTAAATTAGCCAGAAAGAGGAGACTTCAAAATCAATTAAAAAAATCTGTGTGTAAAACAACTGTAAGTTTGATCAGTAAACATACCTATTGAACATCATGCGTAGTCGTAATGCTTGTTTGCAATTCACGGAGCTGTAGTTAGGAATACAGATTCGGGAATAGCTGAAAAGATTGATGGGACAGTATTTCTGCAAAATAATTCCTGAAACCGGATGTATATTTACTGATAACGTTTAATGCAATACTGCGTTTTACTTGTCAGCAACAACTCTGCAGATTTGAATTCGATTCCACTTGAAGTCACCCTGTGTTAACAAAGAGTAGAGAGAACCCGATTAATGTAACAGTGTTTGTAATGAAAAAACAAGACTTGAATTTTATGCGCTTCATGGCTAATGATCGTAACACATCCATCATTACCGCAGCATTACAATGACAGATGTGGACAGATAAACCGAAAGTACTGCAGTTTGATTCGGTCTACTCCACCCACATAGCTCCAAGTAGCTCAACTCTGTTTTCTAATATGTTCAGCAACATTATTAATGGAAGTACGTTGTTTCCCTTTTTCTTTTATCTTTCCTTGAGTGTTCTTTTTACTGATGGCTATACGCATTTGCGAAACAACAGGAGTGCGTTCCTAATTTTCATCTCCGGTAAGACAGAGGAAAAAAATAAAAACGACGAAGCAAACACCTATCTCTTAGCTTCACCTTCAACTATTAAAAGCATTACAAGGCGGTTCCGAATGCGAAACTTGAAAGTGAAAGGACTTGAAGAAACGAATGTCAAATAATTTAAATGCGGATAATCTTTAACAAAAGTTTTTTTCAGAAAGTCCTGGCATAGTTCATAGTTTCTAAATTTGAGATTGCTGGTTTTTTTTCTGATTAAGTTATTATTTCATCTTATACGTGCTAAGGGTGCTTGTTTCAAGTGTTCTACATATTAATGTCTTTCAGGGGTAAAATGGTATTGTAACGTACCAGGAGATGTAACGTACCTGCCAGAAAGACGCACACGACATAAAGGCAGATAGGAATCAGAATAAAACGTCCGCGTAGCTCAATTGGTAGAGCAACTTATTCCGGAATGAGGGGATCCGGGTTCGAATCCTGGCGTGGACAGAAATGACGGAGAAATTCACTTCGTTATAATGGCGCCTGAACTATCCGGATGACCCAACCGTTCAAAATCTCGCAAATGGTGTGATGTTATTTCCATACCGCGAGATAGGAAAAATAAGAGAATCCCTTCTCCAGCACTTCGAAAAAAAATAAATAAGGGGGAGATGATGTAACGTACCAGGAGATGTGACGTACCTGCCAGAAGGACGCACACGACATAAAGGCAGATAGGAATCAGAATAAAACGTCCGCGTAGCTCAATTGGTAGAGCAACTTATTCCGGAATGAGGGGACCCGGGTTCGAATCCTGGTGCGGATAAAAATGACGGAGAAATTCACTTCGTTATAGTATGCTAAGAGAAATGGTGTACTCTACAAATCGAATTTCAGCTGACAGCTATCTCCTTGTTTCAGCATGTACTATAAAAACAAAGACAAAAACAGGCGAACATTTACTGTATGTCTCCTAAAGCGATAACCAGATAGCTAGCTAATAAATGGCATATTTGCCCGAGATCGGTCAAAGAACGACCAAACTCATTGAATTTTTCTAAGTGTGAATGAAATGAATATTTGTTCCTCATTCTTGATTAAATGTTATTTTCTGTGTTCCCATTTTTTTATTAAATTAATTCCCAATTTGTTCTTAGAAACTTTGACGAAATTGCACCGAGTGCTGAATAACAGATCCCAGACTCGTAAAACTGTTTTTACTTTAGGGAATCATGCCCCAGAAATGGCTCGAAGACTTACTCAGTAAATGCTTAACGCTACTTGAAACTGCTACGTGAAAATGTGATGTCATGTTTGCAAGAAAAATATCTGGTGCACACAGTCATGTTTATACAGGATGGTGCGCCAGTTCTCTCGCATCTCCAAAAACAACATTCTTGTCACCCCATTTGGTGCGGAAATATTAATCAACGGGCACTACAGCATCCTGTGAACACCTTATATCGTTCCAAGTGTACCAGAAGACTTTCCACACTGCCACAACTAAAGGGAAACATTCGTCATGACGTCAGTTCTACTCATCCGAACATGCCATATTCGGCGGTTACAGGAGTTGTCACACGCTTGAATGCTGTGACACCTTCTGGCGGAAGACATGTAGGGTAATTACTGTTGTGATGACGTCCCCAAATTAATGCAACGTATGTATTTTCACTGATTTTCACAGTATTAGTAAACTTTTCAGCCGTTGTTGCTCTATGTGGGTTACCATTTGCACTAAAAGTTTTTACATTGCCAAACATTACCC